>OU015441.1:7500000-10000000 GCA_907164795.1 Hemaris fuciformis | reverse complement strand
ATAAACTAGCAATAATTTATATTCAATGCATTTTCTAACGATTGTAGCTATTACCTTCAACAAAAGCTCATATTATTTCACATTTCATATCCGTTTAATGTACGCTATAAAAATGTAATTGATATAAATTAATATACTGATACGTGAAATAGTATTTTTTTTGTTTGTTTATCATTCGATAATCGAAATCTGTTGTAGTTAAAGAATATTTGAAAATAAGTTTCGAGCATCATTCTTACTCCAATTTAGCGTAATGATGAAATTTTAATATTATTCTATAATAGTTTCATAGTTCTCATTTTGGTGTTTTGAAGAAAATTATTAAATTAAACTGAATTTCACAAGTCAGTGCCGTGCGATCTTTCTAAGGGCCTAAGCCCCGGGTCGAAAAAAGTGTTAGTTAACAGAATTCTAATTTGGAGTTTGAAAGTTTGTGCGAATAACAACAATAGGCTGGCCTCCTATTACGTGGTACTTAAAAAAGTCTTAAAGTGGTCTCGCGGTACAAGTATGTGTTGTAGGTCCTGGGTTCGATTCCCGGGTCAGGCAAAGTGTTATTGGGTTTTTCCACTAGGAAATACTCAGTAATAGCACGGGGTTTGGAAATGTGAAACAAGAATTGGATCGCCCCCTATTACGCGGGACTGATACATACCTGGCGAAATGTGGGTGCAGAAATTCGCCTCTGCCTTGCCCTACAGAAATGCAGGTATGCCTTCCTTATTATAAAAATAGGAAAGAAATTGATAGATTATAATTTATATCCAACATCTCTCAGCAAATTCTAGAAAGTAACAGCATCTCTTGATAGCAGCAATCAGCAATTCTAGAAAGTAACACTATTATCCAGGGACCTTTAGTGTTCCTTAAAAAAACATCTCGGTGTGTCTGCATGAGTGTGCAGGATTAAATTGTAATTGATCATAGATCCAATTACTAGTTCTCTATTTACTCTGCATCGTACTTATTAACATCAGGATTAATGCCGTTTTTAATACTGATTGGAAACCTTACTGAATTATATTGGGTCTTCTATCAAAAACAAATAATACAAGCAAAGCCGTCTATTCTAACAAACTTGTTCTAACAACGCGCTAAAACGTTTTCAGTTTTAACAGAATAAGTAGTACTTGGAAAATATTACCGGTATTAACAACTTTCTAAACACGGTATAATAATACAATGTATATTTTGAACGTTATTGAAGCAAAATGCATCACATATTAGGAATTTTGATCCTGATTATACGTAAGTACGCTTCTGCATGACAGAACATTTTACGATTCTTAGTAATGCTTAGTTTTTGCCGTCTCAGCGGTCGGGTGTGTTGAATCCCAGGTATACACCTCTAACTTTGTGAAGTTATGTGTGTATTCGCAATGAGTAACGGGTAGTACGTAATAAACGTAACGAAGGAAAACATTGAGAGAAAACCTGCACATCTTTTTACGGATTTCTTAGGTGTGTAGTCTGTCAACCCGCACTATGCCAGTGTGGCGGACTAAAGCCTAACTTCTTTCAGTTGTAGAGGAGGCCCGTGCACAACAGTGCGACCTATATGAGCTGATGATGATGATGATGAAGTATTTATGCAATGGCGATAAGTAATTAGATTAGTTATTAATTACTAAGTAATCTTGTTAAAAATGCCTAATGGTTATTTTCATCTTTGAATAGGTCATGCGAATACATGAGGGCGGGGAATTGATTCTTATTATTTATTTTTATATTGTGTACATAGTTTTAAGCTACTCTTAATTTGTACAGAATTCAATATTACATATAACCACCATAATATTTCGTAACCTACTCGTCGCAAGTCTCTCGATATGAAACATAACATCACTATAACATTTCATTTCTACTACACTTTAAATAGAATAGCTGGGAAATTGCTGTTTAAAGCAAATAAACTTCACTTCAACGAGAAGAAAGATTGGAAAAGCAAATGTGAAACCACATATAATTTTATGTATTTCAGTTATATTCCAGTTTGCGTACATTGAAAATTATGCGTGCTTTAAAAATGATTCTAAATCTCTTTCCAAGAATACAAAATTAAAAAATAATGTAATGTGCTTCATTAATTAAGTACTGGAGATCATAGCATTCATTGTAACAACTTAAAGGTGGCGGGTAGCGAATGGATAAGGGCTGCTCAAGACCGGGATGGTTGGCGCCTACTTGGGGAGGCCTTCGTTCAGCAGTGGACGGCCATAGGCTGAGAATATATATTAGGAAATATTTTTCATCAAATTTGTTTTCACATTTATTTATCAATCACTTCCAAGCATTCTAAGGCGCTTATTTGTCTGACACATTTTAAGATTTATTTCTATACGTAAAGTTCACTGGCCCCACTTCAACTGAGTTAGTTAGGTATTTATGACAAATTTAAAACTGTCCCTACAATTTCATTTCGCAATCAAAATATGGTTCCATAATAGAAATAATCATTGAAAGACGGACCAAGTTTAACCGCAAAGAGAAAACAACTATAAACGAACTTTAGTTCGTTAGTATCTATCCTAATAGATACGACCTTTTCACACTTCTCCTTTCCAATTCCTTTAGCTATTATAATTATTGCGTTTTATCAATAAATTACTATTTTGTATCTTTACATTATTATAATTGGGGATGCTCACGGCACCTGATGATAAACAACTACGTTTTACCCACACGGTACAGTTGCAGCACCTATATTGGAAGTATCAAGTTTCGACTACGCACAATTGGGTCCAGACGCAGCTAGACCGATGCCACCAGAAATAGCTGAACTGTTTGTTAATAAAACTGAGACTCAAAAAGAAATGGACGATTGTATGAAACAATTCGGCCATTGCATGGGTACCGTTGCATTCAGGTTTGATTGAATTCTTTGTAATACTAATCTTAAAGTTAATAACTCTTTTATGGGGCAATGTATACGCTTCTATAACAAACTTCCGAGGGCTATTAGGGAGCTTCCCTTGACACAGTTTAAGAAATCAATTAAAGATAAGCTTTGCAAAAAAGCATACTATAAAATTTCAGATTTTATTGAAGATAATAAGCCCTGGGAGTAATGTAAATTGATCGGAGTTTTGTTGCTATAGTTTGTATCATTATGACATTTACAATGTAAAATTTAAATAATGTAATTAAAAAAAGACATTTATTGGTATTTAAAAAAAATGACATGTGTTGCTGAGGGAGTTTCTTGCCGTTTCTTCTCCACAGCTGTAACACGTTTCGAAGCGGCAATAGTTTAAAAAATATAAAAAAGTGTAAAATGGACGATTCAAAAGAACTTGTAAAAGTCTATTTGAATAAAGATAATTTGACTTTGACTTTGACTTTGAAAGTAATTTTGCTTATGATTCTTGTGTTCTCGCGGCTGTATGTAAGTATTTGTCTTGAGATCAAGAGGTCCTGGGTTCGATTCCCGGATTGGGCAAAGTGTTATTGGGTTCTTCCATTAGGAAATTCTCAGTTACAGCACGGAGTCTGGCATTGTGCCTCAAAAACGGCAATAGGCTCGCCCTTTTTTACGTGGAACTGATACCTACATACCAGGAGAATTGTGGGTGCAGAAATACACTTCTGACTACCTCTTCGGGGAATAAAACCGTGAGGTTATGTATTTACGTATGTAAGAAAAAACTGAAATAAGTTTATTAAATATATGATTACATTATTAAGATCATGTTTCTTTAGTTCGTGATTGTTTCTTTGTACTCACAAATCGTTAGAAATTATCTCATGAATTCAATACTTATAACAAATATGTGAATGTTGAATATGCCAAAACTCCAGAAATATAAATCACTAAGTAAAATATAGGATTTAAAATTATATCATGAACTAGGGGCCTATTTAAAAAGCTTATTAACCTAGAGAACGATAGAAAAAAATCGCTGTTTATTCTGCTCCAATCTTGTACCTAAATCTGCAGGTTATATTACTCCCAATAGTGTATTCAAAATTAAAGCTGCTCTTAATATTTTAACACAGCCATTGTACATATAATTTCAGACACTTACAAATATGTGCAACTACCAAATTCGACAAAAAACGAAATTTCAACAGCATGTGCGACATGTTGTACGAAAACTGTAAAGGAACAGGTAAGAGCGTTAGAACGAAAGTTAATAATTTTCATGTCTTAATGAAGAAGTATTTATAAGGTCAAGTATGACGAGTTCGATTCCCGCACCAAGACAAACGTTTGTGTGATCAAGAAATAGTATTTGTTTCGGATCTGGGTTTTTGTGAGACCGTAAAGTCTCTTGTAGTTTCTGATACCTACGACATAAGACTTGTATCTTAGTGTGGGGTCAGAACTATCTATGTGACTGTTGGGTGTATTTATTTATTTATTTTCCTTTCCAGACACGTGGGGTTATCTCCAAGATGGATATTGTGGTGATCCATAAACATCAATAGTTATATATATTACGTTATAGTTACAAATAAATATAAAATCATCAATTCAGTAAAACAAAAGAGAAAATAACTATTCACACACAAAACCAGAAAGCCGCGAAACTCCTTGAAAGTATTTTTTTTTTATTCTGGCACGGCAAAGTGACTCCACTGTACCTGATGGTAAGCACAGTGGAGCCAAAAAAAATAATACCGACCAGCGAGAAACGATATGGTCACCCGCTGGTCGACACAATCATGCCGGCCCGCACAAATGCTTCTTCACGCTTCGCTTAAAGGAGCCAATACAAATAATAGTACTAAGACGAAAACAGACAATTAAATTTGTACCTACTGGCAATTCTGTTACAAAACCATTCAGGCTTCTATAAAAACACATTTATGTTTGAAATTAAAGCTAAATTAGACTCATATTTACGCTAATTAAATAACAATATAAAATTTATATATTTTTTACAACTAGTAATAAAGCAAACATGAATAACAAACTTATGCCAACTAATATTTATTGAATACTGTTTCCTTACTCTACTTTTGCTTCTTAAATTTTAGTGACTTATTCTATGTTAGTATTAAGGTGTCAGTAAAGGCTTTATTTGAAGCGGACCAGGGTTAAGAAAGCTTCGATTTTGTTTCCACATAAACAGACTGCGAAGAAAAACCTTGTCAATAACCCACACGCTGCAGAAATGAAAAAAATACGTGTATACCTTCAAACATGAGATCTAATACCCAGCAACGTTAGATTAGGCAAGAACTCAGCCGCACAAATGACAAGTAACAAAAATATTGACGAGTACTGTAAACATTTTTAATTATTAATCTGCCTCGTGGTCTCGCGGCACATGTACGAGTATGTGCCGTGCGATCTAGAGGTCCCGGGTTTGATTTCTAAGTTGAGCCAAGTGTTATTAGGTTTTTCCATTAAGAAATCCTCAGTAGCAGCACGGAGTCTGGAAATGTTCCCAAAACGAAAATAGGCTCGCCCCCTATTATGTAAATTCCTAGTCAGTTGCTACGCCTCTTGTTTACTATTCCAAAGGCTTAAATTATAATGCTCTTTCTATGTCCCTAATTTCCATTCTATTATTTATTAAAATATATAGGTTTATCAACATAACTTGTTTATAATTATCAATATTTCTCCGATGCTAACGTCTCCTGAGGATTATTCAAAGGTACATTACGAACACCTGTTTCTCTTCACCATACTCCACTCTGGAATAAAATATCGATATTTAATCAGACTGCGATAATAACTTATTTCGTGAATACAAGTGTATGCTTCGAAAGGTCAAAGATAAAAAAAAGTTTTTACATTGATGAACTTTCTTCCGTACATGTGTCAACTAGATAATTAGTTACTAGGTATTGGTGTAGGTATAGGTCTGGTCATTGGCGGGACTTCCATAGAAGCCCAAAAGCGTTAAACATTAATTGTGTAATGTCTAGTTTATGTTTTTTTATTATTATTTATTTATTTTTTGTTCAGGCACGGAAATGTGACTCCACTTGTGCTTGCTTGTTGTGGGGTCTTCATTTAACAAATTGGATTTGTGAAATAAAGATTTAAAGCTTAAACATTATTATTCAGAATTGTGAAAGGCAAACTGGGCTTTTGGACTTCTATGGAAGTACCGTCATTGAACTATAAATAAACATATTAATTCAAATATTGAGCCGCCTTTAAAGAATAAAGAAGTACGAATGAATTGCCTACAGGTCTTTGGAATACCTCTCAAAGGTTTGCATGTAAAATATAATAATTGCCCTTTATTCTGAATTGTTTTTTTCTATAATAGAGTTTTACAAAATATCCCTCAATTCAGAGTGCCTTTTGGCAAAGGCCTCCTCTAACTCCTTCCATTGGTTTCTGTCACGAGCCACTCTCCTCCAATTGGGGCCCGCCGTTAGTTTGAGCTCATCTTCCCATCTTCTTTTCTGTTTCCCCTTACTGCGTTTACTGTCCCTTGGATACCAGTCAGTTATTACTTTACTCCATTTTTCTGTACTTGATCTCATCATGTGGCCAGTCCATCTCCATTTTTGTTGGTCAATTCTGGTCAAAATGTCTGGTAGCTTAGTTTTTGCTCTCAGTTCTTCACTTCTTACACGCTCTGCTTTTCTTATATTTGTCATGCTCCGTTCCATGGCTCTCTGACAGTATTGCAATTTATTTCTATGTTGTTTTGTCAGTGCCCATGTTTCGCATCCGTATGTTATACATGGTAGTATGCATATGTTGAAAACTTTTCTCTTTATAGCCAATCCTAAGTCTCTCGATTTCATGATCTCTTTTAGTGACCAATACCTTCTCCAACCATTTGCTATTCTAGTGTTAATTTCCTTGTTGGTTTGATCTTCTGGTGATATTATTTGACCTAAATATGTGTATTCTTCTACATACTCGAGTGGTTTGGAATTTAGCTTTATTGTTTTTTTCACCGAATTAGTTAATAGTTTTGTTTTTGTTGCATTCATGGACAGACCCACCAATGCACTTTCCTTGTTTAAAGCTTGGATCATGAGCTCAAGATGACTTGGATTTTCTTCGAATAGGACTATGTCGTCTGCAAATCTGAGGTGATTTAGTTTCTGACCATTGATGTTGAGGCCCAAGTGAGACCAATCGAGTTTTCGAAATATATTTTCCAGGACTGCTGAGAATAATTTGGGTGACATCGGGTCACCTTGTCTGACGCCTCTCTTTACTTTAAATTCGGGCCCTATGTCTTCTAACTTTACTTTTTCTTTACTGTTGGAGTATATAGTTTTTATGATTTTAATATAAATTCCAGGTATGCCTTGGGTAGCCAGACTTTCCCATATAGCTTCATGACTTATGCTATCAAACGCTTTGTTGTAGTCAATAAACGCCATGTATAATGTTTTGTTATACTCATTGTATTTCTGCATTATCTGTTTCACTGTATGGATGTGATCTATTGTTGAGAATTTTTTCCTAAAGCCGGCTTGTTCCACTGGTTGGTTTTCCTCCAATTTTAGACTAATTCTGTCCAGAATAACTTTAGAGAATACTTTGTATAAATTAGACATAAGACTTATTGGCCTGTAGTTGTTTATGTCATCTTTTGGTCCTTTTTTATGAAGCAGAATGATGTGTGAAATTTCCCATTGTACCGGTATGTGTTGGGTAGACATAATTCTGTTAAATAATTTTGTTAGTATAGGGACTACTTCTTTTTCGGTTCCTTTCAGCAGTTCGTTAGGGATTTTATCAGGTCCTGGCGCTTTTTCCAACTTCTGACTACTAATTGCTAATTCTACCTCCCTTTGTAGTATTTCTGGTTCGGGTTCACATTCAGTTAAGAGGGATTGTGTTACTTGGTCACTGGTTGTATGAGGCAAAGAGCCGTGGTCTGCGTATAAGTCTCTATAAAATTGTGTAGCTGTTTCCATTATGTCTACTCTGTTTGTCACGGTGATGTTCTTCTTTTTCACTTTAGGTATCCATTCCTTATTTACTTCTCTTAATTCCTTCCAAGCCTTGCGTACTCCTCCTGTTTTGATTATATGCCTTTCGAGCGTGTGTAGCCTATTACGTCTTCGATCCTTCCTGATGTTGTTTTTTATGTTCTTGCTAATTTCTGTTATTTGCTTAATATTACTCTTTTTAAAAGGTCCTGATAAGAGATTCTTCCTTTCTTCAATTAGTTGTAGTGTTTTCTGACTTAGTTCATACTTTTGTTTTCTGGGTTTATTTTCAGTGCGAATTTTTAGCTGATTCTCTAACATGTTATAATTTTTTTCGATTCCTATATTTTCATTTGTTATAACTAACTTATTTCTTGCCAGGGATTGAGAAATTTCTATGTAATTTTCTTGATTTATGGTGTTTGTTGTATTTTTTATATGTTTCCTGGATATCTTTGGGGGTTTTAATTTAAGAGAGCTTCTTACTAGGCGGTGGTCTGTGTTAAAGTTTAATTTGTGTAAGACTGATGTATCTCTAAATGGTTTTGGGTTGTTACTAATTATATAATCTATTTCATTTCTATGATTACCGTCTGGGGACCTCCAAGTCCATTTGTTGTTCTTGTTCTTTTTGAATAAACTATTTAATAGGTATAGATTTTGTTCAAGTAAAAAGTCTATGAGTTTCTGACCATTTATGCTTCTTTTCCCATGTCCAAATTGTCCAATTATTTTTTCCTCTGGATTCTGTTTTGTACCAACTTGTGCGTTAAAGTCTCCCATTAAAATGATATAGTTGTTTGAAAATGATGTTATTACTTCTGACAGTTTGTCATAAAATTCTTGAAGTTGTAATTTATTTGCTTGTTCAGTTGGTGCATAAATCTGTATCATGGACCAGGTCTTCTTATAGCTGGGTATATTGATATTCAGGATCGCTATTCTGTCCGATACTCCAATGAAATCTTTCACATGGTTTTTCAAGTGACTTTTTATAAGAAAGCCAACACCTCGTTGTCCTCCTGGCTCTCCTTTTGAGTAAAGTATATAACCTGGGCGTTCTTCTATTGCCTCTTCGGCTCTTCTCATTTCACTTATACCTATGATATCCCATTTTATATTTTCTAGCGCTAACTCTAATTCTAGTAAGGATTCTGGGGTTCTAAGTGTTCTGGTATTCAATGTTGCAATATATAAGCATTCTTTGGTGTTTGTTAGAGGGTGTTGGTCTTGATCTCCCTCGGTGACCAGCCGTGGTGGGAGATTTCTTTTGTTTTGTAACTGATGTTGGTTTATTTTTGTTGTTTTGATTTTAGTTTTAGTTTCCGGCCCATTGTTTTTACTAATTTTTGTTTGAATGTGATCCAGACAGAGAGCTTGATCTCCCACGCATGTGTTGAAGTGCATCCACCTTTTTGATTTTTGGCTCGGGGTTAATTTCACGGAAGGATTTGGGACTTGGGGTTTCTGATGTTTCTCTCTTTCTTTTTTCGTTTTGATTATCTTTACCAGTATTCCTTTCAGGTAATAATTTCTTGGGAAAGTCGTGTGTGATATAAGTGCTTGACTTCATTTTCTTTTTGTTTCTCAGTATTTGTATTTTCTTTTGTAATGTTGTAGTTGAGACGAGAATGGGTCTAATCTTGTCCTTACTCGCATTCTTCCCAAGACGTTGGATTCTATTTATTTCGCTATGCTCTAAAGGTACGTCGAGGTCTGTGATTGTTTTGATTGTCAGCGACATCAGGTCCGCTTCTCCTTCATTGTGTGATTCTGGAATTCCGTGTATTACAATGTTGTTTCTTCTACTGCTCAGTTCGAGGTGTTCAATTTTTTTGTTCAGTTGGTCTACTTGCAGTGTTAGTTTATTGTTTTCTCTAATTAGCGGATCAATCTTCTCATCGACTCTCTTGAGAATTAGTGAGGTTATATTCTCTGTTATTGCCATCGTCTGTTTCTGTAACTCTTCCTTCATTTTTTCAAATAACAATGACATTTCTTCTGACAGTTTTGTGTTCATCGTGAAACGGAACGTAAGTTTTATATTCGTCTCAAAAGTCTCGGTCTCTTAAATTTCATTCGTTCGTTGGTAGCACTGTGTGATACGGAACGTAATATTTGGCTCCGTAAAGTTGGCACGAATGTTAAGTTGACGTCTACCACTTACGTCTATGATGACTATGGATTTTTCTAACCTCCAACCAATGCCGGCACTATTTCGTGTTATTATTCGCTTGGCTTCTTTATTTGCGCTTGATTGTATTGAAATTCAGATGCGTTGTAGTTTTTTAAGGTTGATTCACTGCACCTCTGGAGTCTGTCCGTGTTTTTTCCACTATTATTTGATAATAAATCGGGAGCACTTATACGACACTGTTGCTACTTTGACAGCCGGAACCGGAAAAATAACACCTATCTAATTCTACAGAGGATAAAATATTTAAATGATCACGACAGCGTAACTAGCCATTGTATGTAGGTAAATTTCTAGTATTAATATCCACCGAAGATAAAATTCAAATTTGTATATTTGGACCACATTACACTTACCACGGTGTAAATGCAGTCACTTTATCTGATAGATTTTTAAATAGACGACAAAAAAGAAAGAATGATTACGAGTATAGAGCATTCGAGCATCGAGAAAAGAGTCACTATTCTCATATTCGATTTATAACGGCCTGTAAATAAAATTTCCAAATATCTGATTTTATGCATTTGCAATGAATAAATAAACTACTCGGAATATATTACAGTTCTCTGGTAAAGGCAGCCTCATCTTTGAGCGTTTTTCTAATTTTATGGAACTTAATAAACTTTGCAATAATTTATAAGAACCAAAGTGCTTTAGAATAGAAATCACGTTCAACGTTTTTATCAAGCAGCAAAACAAAATGTTTTAATGTTTAAAATTATAACTTACGTCGCCAGCCGTTGCAGTTCTCGTATTCCATTTCACAGTAATTATTGAAAGTCTTATATTTTCCGTCGTAATGGCGCGCGCAGATCATGTTTTGCCTTCAAATTACATTGTTGAATTTTTAAATTGTATTTTTAATTAAATTCAGTTGAATTTATGATCTACGTTGAAATGGAGTGGCATTTCAGATGGTGGCTTTGAATCTAAAACAGCTAGCACGATAATTGGTGATGCAGAAACGATAAATATATTTTCAGATAAGAAGCATCACTTTAATATAAACTTGAAAGATTCAAAATTAAACGAGTCTTTAACAAATTATTTTTGACTGAACATTGATTGACTGAACATGCGCTATGAATATTATGTTATTGCTTTTCATAACAAGAAGAAGAAGCTATTGAAGAGCTAGATAAAAGATCACTAATTTTGCTGCCTGGGCCACAACGTGGTCTAGCTAACATTATAGCTAATTGGATATAACATAAAAAGTATCTAATCCAAATTGTATTTTTCGAGGCATTCAAGTTTAAACAAACGAAAAACAAAGTTATCAACTTTATATATATAGTTGTCATCAGCCCATATACGTCCCACTGCTAGGCACGGGCCTCCTCTACCATTGAGAGGAGAGGGTTTAGGCCTTAGTCCACCACGCTGGCCTAGTGCGGGTTGGCGGACTACTTTATATATCAACTTTACAACATTGATAATTTAATTAATGAATAAATAATATACTAAATCGTCGCATCATTGTCAGCCACATAGGTCCATAAGTCATCTACTAGACTAAGACCTCCTGAAGAGACTTCAAGAGCAATCTGTTAGAAGCGGCCTAAATCCAGAGTTGTCCACCAAACTTCATCGAGACCTAACTAACAAAAAAAAATTACTCACTTATACGAACTAGGGCAGTTTTTAATAAAAATAACACAACCCTTGTCGATAAGATCTGATTTTCTGAACACAGATTTCTTCGGATAGAAACGAACTATCCACGGCTTCGTATGTGACTTGTTAACATATTCAGCTGATACTGCGGCTGTAAGATAAAACTTGTTAATTAGGTGTTGATCGTAAAAAGACAAACAATCTAGAACAACAATAAAATTTTAAGTAGTTGGAAGTCGGGGTATCTGTTAAATGTTATTATTCATTTCAATTATCACTGTTGCTTTTTTTCATAAAAAATGGGGATTTCTAAAAAACATATTCATAATTCAAGTATGCAAATATGTATAGTGTTAATAGTACAATTATGATAATAATTTCCAGGCTTTTTTTGCTTAAATGTTTTTTCTTTAATCACAAATTTGTTTTATTAGACCGTAATCATTTACAAAAATCTATAGAAGCATGAACAATCGCTGCTTTGGTACATTGCTATATATTTGTGCTACAAAATAATAAAAGCCCATGCTATTCATTTTCTTTATCCATTCCATATTTTTAATGGAAAATTTTGTTATTGTCAGATTTCTACGAATTTCGTCAAATACGAGTATGTTATTAAACAAATTCTCGCTGCGAGCATTATGCCATTGAAATTATTTATGTGTAAAAGCGGAATGTACTCACAAATGGAAATCAAAATAAGAAGGTTGCGTAACATAAAACACATGTCTCGGGGAATTGTGGTTGCCTTCGAAACGAGATTATTTTATTGCAAGAATTTCAATTATCATAAACCTGTGCGCAGTGTTACTCGCTTGTTACGTGTGTTTTGGTTGGCTGAATAACGTAAAAGTTTATGGCGAATTTGGTCTCTTCCATTAATTTCCGAATAGGGTTACGATGTTCACATTTCTAATAAACATGTCTCGATGTAGGATAAACTGAGTGCATTTTTCTGTGAAATCTATCATTGTAAATTAATGAATACGACTTATATTCGACCTTTATGATGCTAGATAAAAATCGTCGCTGCTGAATAATTATTTGAATCTACAGCAGTTAACAGCAGTGTAATGCTTAATATTATTTAGTAAAGTGTTTTAGTGTATTAGTAAAGTAGAAGAAAAATTCGCTCATGGCAACTTTTTTTTTTATTTCCGCAGTAGTCACTTTTTAATTAAATGTATCTTTAATAACATGCTTTACATAACCACATTGCTAAATTTCTTCCAGGGTCGGAAAACGAACATTATCCATGTCCAAGTTCGTCATCTCGATACATTAATGGCACAATATACAAAATTCCAGACCTCGATGGGACACCGGATTTCAGACAACCTGAACCACCGTTCACAGCATATCCTGGACCCAAAGGGTTATCAGATGCAGAAAAGTCAAAGAGAATCCTGTTAAAAATATTGTATTTTTAAGAGTAAATAAAATTTTTTTTTGAATTATTTTTGTCTGTTGCTACTTTAGTATCCATTCTCAAATAATGGATAAAAACTATATACTTACTAAATGAAAATAAACATATCAAATTCAGAACCAGTAACAAATTAAATTACCATCTCCATCACTACCATTCTGTGTACCTATAATTAAAAAATGGTTGGTGCAGATTGTTTCCCACGGGAAAATATTTCCAACAGAAAACGTTACACGAGGTTAACCTATACTTGGCCAGTGAGCTAAGGCCCAATCTCCTTAAAATTTAAGGAGACTCGTGTAAAACTGTTGAACGTAACGGAGCTAATAGGATAAATGAAATAGATAGATCCAGCGGACATCACTTTGTCATAGTGCCATAGCAAATCCACCAGTTCCTGATGACTATCTAAAAATGGTAAAGATAGACATTAGTTTTTACTATCATGCCCTTTTTATTGCCGGCTTTAAACAGGCTCTATGCAAAACCTTACTTGGCACACTAGAAGTGTGACTCTACAGCAGTTTTAAAACGCTATGTTCGAAGATAATTATTCTGACGGAGACGAAGATCTAACTATCAAGTCATATCAAAGTGACCTTCAAATTACCGGTCAGTAGCTCACCGATACCGTGGTACTCAGGAAAAACCAAATGTCTGGCGATAACTTATGCACCAGTCCAGTTACACTCCACTACCTATTGTTATAGATATATTTTGTTAAATCCGTACTAATATTAATTAGAAGGATAGTTTTTTTACGATTTGACGAAGAAAATAATGACCCGATGTCATTGAAATGTACTATAGCCCAGGACCCTGGTGATGGTTATAGATAATTTTTTCCCAGGAAAATAGATTTCTGAATTTTAAAAATGTATCTGCCACATAATTATGGTGACAAGGGTACGAGTATTAGAAATTATGAGGTATTTTTCATTCTTTCAACGCCGAAACCGAAGAAAATATTTCCAATATTGGTACCCATGTGGGTCCAAGAAACTGAGATATGCTATTGCCTCCTGATCTTGAGTATGAAAAATGTCTCAGCGAAAATATATTTATCCCATAAAAAACAAAACTTGTAAAAAAAACAAGTCTCGCAACTCATTTCTTCTACCGTAAAAAGTTGTGAGATCCATGTGATACCAAGTCGATGAATTTATTTAGTCTCCGTTTAAGGGACCTTTTGTCTTAAGTTTTTATGCACTCAGCTTACCAGACAACATTTTATAGTGAGAGTAAGAGATCTCCTTGTGCGATAAGGCCGCCCATTGTACTTTTCTAGTTCTCTGTACTCCTTAGTTTTAATGTTGTGTGTACAATAAAGTTTTAAATGAAATAAATAAATAAAATGATTATTAAAATCTATTCTAACTTTTATTTACTTTATAATTTGTCTATCTAATATAAATCCATAATTTTCTTTACAGGCCTCCTCTACCAACTCCAATACATACATCTATCTACTCGTATAATACAATTAATAAATACGTCAAACCTATCGTATAGGAAAACCACGTAACCATTAATGTTTATTTCATACGTTTTTAAGTGATTTCACATATCAAATGTTACTTGTTCAAATGCCTTCAGACCCAAAACAGAAGTTTGTGGATCGCATAAACATTACTCACGGTATTAGTGGAATCGTATCCGCCTCTCGTTTCACACCCAACAGCAAACTGCTCAACAACAACAACTGCAAAGTTCAAACAATCTACTATTAAACAATGTCAATGAGTAACCTCTTATATTTCAATACATGACCAATAAGCATGCCAATACTCGTATATTGGTATTTACTTGCAAACTTGTCAAGCGGTTGTTGCCAGTCGATATAGATGCAACACTAATTGATTAAGTTTGTTGGATTGATGCGGCTATTCAGTTATTTAATGGTATGAAATGGTAACAAGAAGTGAATTTTGGCTCGGGGCTTTGGAAATAAATTGCCATTTTTATATGTGTGGGTCGCAAAGTCAAGGTCAAAATAATCTTTAGTCAATTAGACTTTTACAGGTACTCTTGAATTGTTAGTTTAAATAACCTATCTCTGCTTCGGAACATGTTATCGCTATGGAGAATAAATGGCAAGAAACTCCCTTGACAACACGACATGTCATTTTATTTTCTCTTTGATGTTAACCAATAATTCGCTGCAAGAAATGTTTATTTTTAAACAGAAATACCATTCAAAGAATTAAAATAAAATTGAGGTGACAATATGTTGCAATTAATTTATGCATTTTGAAATATTAAATATTAATATATTTCTCATTAATATACGGAAGTGAGTCAAAGCGTCACGTTCGTCTAGACCTGATTAGAATTTTACTTACATACGAACTATGAAAGTAGTGATGGCCTAGACTGCCTAGAAGTTTAGGCGCGCGGTCGAGTCCAATCTCAGTGGTCGCCGGTTCAAACCCTAGGCTCGCTCTCTGAGTTTTTGGAAAAAAAACTTACTAAAAATTCTTTAAAATCCTTAGATGTGTTAATCGCCAACCTGCACTGAAGTATATTTGTCGTAGTAAATATTCTTATCGTATTTTATTTAAATGTTTCCCCCATTCATTTTTAAAAATAAAATTGTAGTCGTAGATATTATGTATTATGTGGTGGATTCTTTCAAAACGAAAATAGTTGCAACACCAGAACTATCGATCCTCTCATTAGTGCTGCAGCATTAATTGGCGCCAACGATGAACAGTTCCAAGAGTTGATGAATTAGTTATTAGATTTTTTTTTAAAGAAAATACATAGCGAAACACAGTGTCTGGACAATATTACAAGTCAACTCTTAAAAATTATATCGAGTGCATATAAAACTATTTGGAATCTTGCGTAAAAAAATAATAAAGAAAACCAAACTTTTTAGTTTTTTTTTTATACTGGCACGGCAAAGTGACCCCATTGCACCTGATGGTAAGCGCAATGGAGTCCATAAAAAGTGCCGACCAGCGAGAGATGACGTATAAGAGACTTACGTATCTTAATTTTGAGTAAACAAATTTACTCTAGACAAGCATACAAATCGTTTGGGTCTTTGTGTAATAATTAAATCAAGTTACATCTATCAATATTTTTACGTCATACCTCGACTTCTTTTAAGAGGACGACAACGTACAAAAGTCATAGAACCTTAGAATACATACATACATACATACATAAACTCACGCCTGTCTCCCGTTAGGGTAGGCAGAGACTATAGAGCGCCAAATGCCACGGTCCAAACACACCTCTTTCGCTTCCTCCACTGACATTATCCTCTTCATGCATGCACGTCGGTTTCGAGGACTCTTAACCTTAGAATATTCATCAGAAAGGTACTGGTCGATAGTAAGGATGTTTTTCGGTCAGCACGCAGAGCTAAATAGAAATAGCTTAATGAATAGAAAAGCTGAATTCAAAATAAAACATTATAGAATTTATATCATGACATCTTTATTTCAGAAACCAAATGCATATTACAGGCGGAATATTTCTTAGGTTTGATAAATCTTATTTTATATGATATAATAATAATATTATTTTTAATTGTAAGGACATAGATATAAAGTACAAGTATTGATTGAAATATAAAATTTGATGTGTTGAATAATGATTTATCCACTTTTAACGATAGCAGCTGCTTGTGCTACGGTCGCAACGGCTGGCCCAGCGCTGATGATGGCATTTCGGACTCTCTGACCCGCTCTTTCCTGTAAATTAATTATTATTGATTAGATTGAATATGTATGAAATGTACATATGTACATACATCCTTATCCATTATGTGGATTGTAAAATGGTAGAGAATCTGAGAACTTTAAACCGTACAATATATGTAACTTACGTCGAAATACGTCGTGGTATACATAGCAGTGATGGTTTAGGCGCGCGGTTAAGAATTTCGGCGGTCGCAGGTTCAAACCCCAGGCACACACCTCTAGCTTTTCGGGTTAGGTGTGTATTAACAATGAATTATCACTTGCTTTAACGGTGAAGGAAAACATCGTGATAAAACCTGCACACCTAAAAAGTTCTTAGGAATTTCTTGGGTGTGTAGTCCGCCAACCCGCACTAGGCCAGCGTGGTGGACTAAGGCCTGAACCCTCTCAGTTGTAGAGGAGGCCCGTGCCCAGCAGTGGGACGTATTTGGGCTGATGATGATGATACACACTTAATAAAAATGTTGATTAATATTTTTTAACCGACTTCAAAAAAGGGAGGATGTACACACAGTAGGTATTATTAGATTTGCCAAAACAATAAATGACTAGTAACAGTGTTAAAAAAAATAGGTATAGAGAAAAGAAATAGGTACGTAAACAACATGAAAGTATTTTTTTTATTATGTACTAGCTTACAAACTAAGGTTACTTACTTAAGGTTATTGTAGTATTTACTTCAAAATGATAATATACCTACTCATTTAATAATTTCTGATTTAAAATACGAATTACTTTGTGCTAAGTAGATTATTTTTTTTACTTTTAGTTTCTTTTTGAAGTCGAATTTATTTGTTATTTTTTTAATATCGTTAATTTCTCCATATTTATATATAAAAAAACATTCAATCTTAGGATAGCATTGGAGTAAAGTCCGTAATTTTATGAAGAAATTAAATAAATAATAATAATAATAAATACACCCAACAGTCACATACATAGTTCTGACCCCACACTAGGATACAAGTCCTGTGTCGCGGGTATCAGAAACTACGAGAGACTTTTTTGGTGTCACAAACACCTAGACCCGAAACAAATATTTATGGATCACACAAACATTTGTCTCGGTGCGGGGATCGAACCCGCAGCCTCTCGTTTCGCAAGCTGGTGTCTAGCCAACTGCGCCACGGGGCTGTAAAGAAAGTAAGATTATATTTAAATACGTAAGGCTCTTATGAATACTGTGATAATTTTTCTAATATTATCTAACTCACCAGTTCTTTCAAGGGATTCCACGGAGCAGCCGATGTCACGGCGAAGGCGCTGAGGCAAGCGAAGAACAAGAACAAAAAGCGAGAGAAATTCATTTTGGTAGTGACGTTTGACAGCGATTGTTAATTACTTAACTCAATGCTTGATAATGATGCTCTGTAGAATGAAAGCTCCTATTTATATGTCTTTAGTACTAACGTAGGTACATACATCACGAAAATATATTGTTTATATTTACAAAATGAGATTTACAAATTGCTATTGAAATACCAACCTTATTCCTTTAGAATTTGAACTATATTTGACTGTAACAGCAACTAGGTAGATGTGTGATGGGGGACTTCCCTATATCTTAAACCACTAACGAACTTGACTTGTTGATCTCAACCCTTAATTCGACAGACTTTATTTTATTTTATTTGTACGACCACAAAAATACTCAAAAACATTATGTATTTCAGTATCCGTACATAATATATAATGGGTAGGTATTATTAAGTTATTTTTTTGTTACTCTAACGAGAAGTATACTGCACGGTGTAGAATTAAGGGTTAAAAAGGTAATATTTCAAAAGGTGAATGGTAATTCTTTTTTACTTTACTATTTTTATTTTATTTACTTCGTCGTGGTCTCGCGGTTCAAATATGTGCCGTGTGATCGAGAGGTCCGGGGTTCGATTCCAGAGTCGGTCAGTCACATTTTCATCACTTCAATTGTTTTCAATCAACATTTTTTTCATTATTAGTTTATATAAAACGGCAATATAACGTGTAAATTCTTATTCACATTGCTGCTTATATTGTTACCCCGTGCAGCCAACATGCATACGATATTTCATCTTATTTTGTACGATAGCCGTCTTATATAATATTCCTGTATAGTATATACCCCTATTCTATCTTTTTCAAAGATATAAGTGCACTATACTTGGGAAAGGTATGATTAGAACTTTTTAAATAGGTTTATAGGATGACCGTTCCATACTTCAAATCTCTCCCCATATGAATTAATCTAACATGCTCTTACATTTTACATACATACATAAACTCACGCCTGTAGGCAGAGGTGCATTTCTGCACCCACATTTCGCCAGGTATGTAACAGTCCCACGTAATAGGGGGCGAGCCTATTGCCGTTTTTCGGGCACATTTCCAGACTCCGTGCTGTTACTGAGGATTTCCTAATGGAAAAATGCAATAACACTTTGCCCTACACGGAAATCGACCCCAGGACCTCTAGATCGCACGGCACATACTTGTACCGCGAGACCACGAGGCAGTCTTTTAATTTTAAAAAACTAATAAATTCAATTTGAATTGCGAATTGAATTGCTAGTTGTAAAATATACGTTTTCGTCTAGAGATCGAATGTGATTGTGATCGCATGGCCCAAACGCGGGATAGTGACACAACTTAGTGCTTCATGTTACGGAATCAGCCTCCGTATGGTATTATTCGACGTATGAAGTTAGGTTTCTATGCTAAGTTGGTTGGTTCCCCACATGAATCCATATTTGTATCGAATATTTATCAGAGTGATGGTTTTTTATACCTAAAATTTGTATTTGTCATCGTACCCACAGTAGTTAAAATAAATCTATTTTTTTTAATAAATAAATACGCCCAACAGTCACATACATAGTTCTGACCCCACATTAAGAAACGCGTCTTGTGCCGTGAGTATCAGAAACTACGAGAGACTTTTCGGTCTCACACCCGAAACAAATATTTGTGGATCTCACACACATTTGTCTCGGTTTGGGAATCGAACCCGCGGCCTCTCGTTTCGCAAGCTGGTGTCTAGCTAACTGCGCCACAGGGTTGTCAAATGTCTATTATACAGTAGAATTTTTGTTAAAGCAACCAAAATGTAGTTTTTTTAAGTTCAAGAATGTTAAAACGAAACCGTTATCCTCAGAATATAATATTCTACAATAAAACTGAGAAAATAGGTACTTGTGTAAAAAAATCATCAACACATTCTTAATGTGATGCAATACGAATAATGAATAAAATCTAAATTTCATAAATTAAAAGTAAACCCTAAAAAAGTATTCAAAAACATTGTACAATTAAACGATCAAATGCCTATTTATTCTGTCGAGTTTTACCTCTAATTAGTTACAGGGAGATTTCCACTGTAAGGTAATATACAGGGTGTATTCAGACCGTGATCGGAAACTAAGGCAGGTAATAGCCACGGTGATTACAAACCCATTGGCGTTAAAAAAATCCCGACAAAAAAATTACGTTTTCCTAACAATCATAGATATTACATGGATGTGGTTGTACGGACAACGTATTTTTTATTTTATTGTTTGGCGGATTTTTTTAAATTTCACGGTGTTTGTAATCACCGCAGCTATTATTTGTCTAGTTTGCGATCACAGTCTGAATACACCCTTCATATAATATATTTTATTATATTATATGTGACTGCCTCGTGGTCTCGCGGTACAAGTATATGCGGGGCGATCTAGAGGTCCTGGGTTCGATTTCCGGGTCGGGCAAAGTGTTATTGGGTTTTTCCATTAGGAAATTCTCAGTAGCAGCCCGGAGTCTGGAATTGTGCCCGAAAAACGGCAATGGGCTCGCCCCCTATTACGTGGGACTGATACATACTGGCGAAATGTGTGTGCAGAAATGCATCTCTGCCTACCTCTTCGGGGAATACAGGCGTGATTTTTATGTATGTATGTTTATATAATATTATTATGAGTGATACGGGTAATTTGTAAAGTTTTAAGGCCCGCGTCGGTAAAGTCCGCGCGCGTACCTAAAACTAATGTGTTTTTAACCGCACGCTTCGGTCACACCCTGCCCCATTGTGTATGCGGGACGCGGGTTACGCATTCATAATGCTATTATTCTTCCTCAAAACCAATATGATGCAATGAATTTGTTAACAAACAATGCGCAATGAATTTTGTGTATACTTATACTCACCCGTATTATTTTGGTATATATAAATTTTGATTTATACTTAACTCAGCGTGGCTCCTCAGCCACGGACCTCCACGGACCACGGAACGGAGCCTCTTCTTCAATTCTTTGAAGTTTGAAGACAGCCCCGTGGCACAGTTGGCTAGATACCAGCTTGCGAAACGTTAGGCCGCGGGTTCGATGCCCGCACCGAAACAAATGTTTGTGTGATTCACAAATATTTGGTTTGGGTGTGGGTGTTTGTGAGACCGAAAAAGTCTCTCGTAGTTGTCTCTTGTATCCTAGTGTGGGATCTATGTATGTGACTGTTGGGTGTATTTATTATTATTATTAATTCTTCAATCAGTCTTGGAACTCCAATTAATATTATACCCCAACAGAGAATAGTTATAATCAAATGCATACATACATATACTATAATTAATATTAACTTTTAGTCGCAACTTCGTTCTTCAGTCAGCTCGATAAGAGACTAAGTTTCATGACAGGGACTTACAGATACTTAAAAAAGTATGTTGTACAATTCAGCAAATACGCTTTAGGAATGCATCTACGGCAGCAATAGTTTCCTTCTAACTGAAGTAATTCTTGGAAATCCCTTTTTTGCTATAAGCAACCATTCGTATAACATTGTCGTGTATAGCCCAGGCTTAATATAGATTTAGCCTAGGATATAGATTTAGCATAGGCTCATTTTAAAAAACTTCCCAAATATTTTATACTACAGCAAATGGTCATGAACAGCTTGTATGACCCCACGGCACATGTGAGTGCGGTGAGACGACGACGGCTGCACGTAGCCCGAATTGGGTTTGCAAAAACGGCAATAAGCTGGCATGGCATGTTGGAGTTATAAACAACGCTACGTAGATACATGTACGAATTTTATGCTTTTCATTAATCATCATCATCATCAGCCCATATATGTCCCACTGCTGAACACGGGCCTCTACAACTGCGATGGTTTACACCTTAATCCACCACGCTGGCCTAGTGCGGGTTGGCGGACTACACACCTAAGAAATTCCTAAGAACTTTTAGGTGTGCAGGTTTCATCACGATGTTTTTATTCACCGTTAAAGTACGTGATAACGCTTTTAAATGCACACATAACTCCTAAAAGTAAGAGGTGTGTGCCTGGGGTTTGAACCCGCGATCGTCGAGATTCTCGACCGCGTGCCTAAACCTCGCTTTTCATGAATAACATGCTTGTTTAAAAATAGCACTCAGAAATATGCCTCTGCCTACCCCTTTGTGGATGTGGATGTATATTTACTGAATTCGCAATTGTCGACCCGATGTCTCATTAGATGGCATGTCACGACGCGATTACGAACTTTGTCTAGATATTAATGAGTTATCGTAAGACGTAATCTATTAGTCAATGAATGGGAGTAACGTGTTACCTTACGGAGGGTAAGTACCTTAGGTAATAAAGAAAATCCAGGTGGCGTATCAATTTTAACTATAAGGGAAACTGTTAAGCAACATTGAAACTTATGGTAACAAAAAACAACACGAAATCTCATTTTGATTTTACGGTATCCTGATGATATTATAAAAGGGATAAAATATTTGTAATTATTCTTACAGCAACTGGTGTTTTTGATCAAGAGGTCCCGGACTCTATCCCTATGTATAGGGATCTTATGAATGAATAAAGCAACTTACAAATATCATTGGATTAGCTGGGCTGGATACGGCCCTAACGAAAGCGATAATAAGATTGACGACGGAACGTATGGCAGATCGCAAAACGTATTTCGTCGATGAATCAGCAACACAACCAAGCTCGTTTTTCACAACTTTTCAGGAGAGAGAATAAAACCGATTTTTTTCGTCCATCAAGGCCTAATCAACTGAAGTTTTTCTCGATATCTATGATGAATGACATAATCTGTTTGCTCAAAGAAAATTTGTATGTAAAATTTGAATTTATAAAATTGAAAATACGAATCCAACGATGGTATCATTACTCGATAAAAATCGAGCTCGGTGGTGTTGCTGATTCCTCGACGATTTGTGACTGTCACAAACGATCCCAATGAGCGTCCTAAATAGGATCAATGGCATGTAACCTTTGATTTTTGGGGAGTCTGATGGAGTAGCGGGCATCAATTGAAGGTGCTTCATGACATCTTATTATCCCAAATAGTCATAAAAATTACCGATAGGTTTAAGTCGGTATGCTGGCGTAGAATTTTGGCTAGGGTTCCAACTTAGTCCAAAGGACAATTTTCCTAGTTGGAAGGCCGGAAGTCCTGACACATCCCTTTCATAGCTTTAGACGGTTTCCTCTTATTTAAAATAAGTTCTGATCCCGCCAACGTTTTATTGGTCTTTATGTTTAGAATATTCTCAGTAACAATTGCAGAGAATGGGGTTGACCCCCTAGGACGTACGCTTAATAAGTAGGGGAAAAAATACACTTCTACTTACCCATGCTGGTTAAATTATTTGAAGCTGTATCTTATAATTCAATTAATTTTCAGGTACTTTTAATAAACAACAATCACAATCATATCCCAACTTTTTTAACAACTGTTAATCGAAGTCTTTTTCTTACCTTTCTTGTGGTTTCTCTAAGGTTAGATATACTAAGCCACCAACTGTAGGTATAATCAATAAACTTCTAACACGATACGTAATATCTATCTCTGCAGACCGTAAGAAATAATTAAACGTTGAACACAGGTGTAATATGTGGACCGGGTGTGTTTCGGCTTGGACTGCTGTGCAAATTGATATATTTGCGTTTTTGTGTCTAGTATCATGATAGTGTACCTAATTGTGTCGACCGGTGAGGGGTTGTCGAATTTTTTGGCAATTGACCCTTTAATTAAATATTTTTTTGGCATTAGGAGAACTTAAAACTTCCTCCTATGTTTATACCATATGTCATATTAAGAACCTGTGGCTCAGCAGCAGTCGAAAAGAAATTCATATAGGTATAGTACCTTCTTAAGTTGAAAACCTCCAAATCTCGAAAAAATGTTCTGTTCCATTCCTTTCAAACACCAAAACCTCCATTACTCAAAATCTCAACCCTCTATTAATGAAAATAATGAGTAAGTCCCTCCAAGTCATTTTGGTACATACGAGTATGTTCCCTCCGTAACTCGAAAAATTAAACTGGTCCTTTGTATCTCGAACATACCAATATATCCAATCAAATTGTATAAGAATTAAACTCAACCTCTTTATGTCGAATAAAAAACCGCCTAAGTCAAAATCCTCCATATGTCGTAACCTCTATACCTAACTCGATTTTTTTGGCGAATCCCTTGATGTTCGACTTATAGAGGATCTACTGTATTTTTTTTAAATTGTCCCATCTTTAAAGAGACCGTGAATATCACTTTCGATGAAATATGTAGCTTAAAACAAAAAATGTATCTTCAAAAATAAGACTATGAAATGTTATCTTATAAACACGTTTAACGCTAATAGCTAGTAGATACTATTATAAGCGATCTCAATAAGTGTAATGTTACTCTAGGTAACTTAACGTATCGGAGGTGCGATGTGTTTGCTTTACGTAGTAATAGTTAGTAAGACTGATGGTATTAAACAAAACATTGTATTTTTTTACTGTCGTCGAGATTCTTATAAGCTTAAAAGTTTTTCCTTTTTCGCTCGATAACTCAATCGCAGTGTTGAGTCCGGAAATGTACCTACCGATAAAATGATGATTCCACTAAAAAAAAAAATCATGTTAAATGTTCTAAACCGAAACATTGCTTTGCGCTGTCAAAAAGCTATAAGATCCCATGTAGAGCCAGGCTTCTGACTATACATTCCCTAACTATACAAACTCTATACTTAGTCAAAATTTGTATTTTTGCATATACGAGTATGTTTGATATCGAATTACTTGTCCCCGTAATTCGTGCTCAAGAGCCACCACAAATATCATTCTAAAAATAGCTTGTAAGTTCTGACATTACGTTTCATAAGTTCTTGAAAAATATAATAGGATAAAAAAAAAATTTTGATTCTTTCTTTTCGTACAGAGTTTACAGGGAAGAACATAAAATACATGTATTGTTTATTACAATTTTACAATTAATTAATACAAATTAGGTAATACATTAATGATGAGCAAGATCGCCTTATGTTCCTTTGATTATGGCAGCTGCTTGTGCAACTGTTTGGACTGCAGGCTGAGCGCTGATAATGGCGTCACGAACTCTTTGGCCGGCTCTTTCCTGAAAATTAAATAATGCATAAATACCACACCTCTTTTACCAGAAAATATCAAAATTAGGGACTATGTAGCCATAACGTCTGCATTATTATGTGAAGATGACTCTTCAAAAGAAAGGACAGAGTTTACTAGACCTACTAAAATTTCCATCTTGCGTTCTTTTACTCAACGTTGATTTAGTCTATTTTTACTATGTTTTGTTTCTCGGTGTAACGTTAGTCGTTTAATGGAGCAAAACAATATTTAGATAAACAAATAGTCATTAAACTTATAATGACTTAGGGTCATTATAATCAGCATAATCTACTACTGAGAGGGTTTAGGCCTTAGACCACCTTAAGATCAAGGAACTTAGTATTTATTATAAATTCTATCAATTCCTAAGTGTTATGTTATTTACATTTATTATTGATTAATTTCAGATTGAAGATAACTTACCAGCTCCTTAAGGGGATTCCATGGCGCAGCTGTCGTAACAGCGAATGCACTTATGCAAGCGAAGACAAAGAGAAAGATACGACCGAAGTTCATTTTGGAATATTTCAATATCCTTCGTCAAAGAAGAACTGAATGCTAGTGAATGATGGTATGTTGAAAGAAAGCTCGTATTTATACCCCCTGACCATTACTTCTAGGCAACATTATTGTTTTAATACGCCAAAAGAATAACGTGATCTGGTTATTCCGATATATATCTTATTGCGAACACATAAGAGCTAGTTTAAGAGGAAATGATGAGGTTTATTATGTCGCAGTTTACGAGCGACAAACGGTTCTTCCCGGAGTCCCACGTCGATAGCGCTCTTAGGTGCATTAGGTCTCACTGATATTGAAAGGTTATATATGTAAGCTATAACCTTTTTTACAAGCAATATTATAGTTTTGATTAATTTTACGCACTTCAATTAACGTAAAGTTATTCCTTCCTTTTAATTTGTCGTTGATTTAATTTTTTGTACATACATACATACATAAACTCACACCTGTATAGGTGTGAGTAGGTAGGCAGAGGTGCATTTCTGCACCCACATTTCGCCAGGTATGTATCAGTCCCACGTAATAGGGGGCGAGCCTATTGCCGTTTTTCGGGCACATTTCCAGACTCCGTGCTGTTACTGAGAATTTCCTAATGAAAAAACCTAATAACACATTGCCCGACCCGGGAATCGAACCCAGGGCCTCTATATCGCACGGCACATACTTGTACCGCGAGACCACGAGGCGGTCAAGTCAAGTCAATAATTTTTTGTTCATCCTTATCTTTACATGTGCCGTGTACTGCTATCTTACTATAAAATTAATTCACTGTATACGTTTGGGATTTGTATTTTTTATTTGTATCTTCTTCTGGAAATTATGGCTGGCGATGAAAGAAGGATGGCAGGACACAAAACCAACCACTTTACTACTAACAAACCTAACTGCCTCGTGCCGTGCGGCCTACTGGTCCCGGGCTAGATTCCCAAGTCGGGCAATTTAGCAAATTGTGCGAATTAGCGAATTACAATTAGTGCAATGTGGGTGCAGAAATGCACATCAGCCTAAATTACAGGCGTGTGTGCGTGTGTGTTTGTTAAACCAACGATTTTTGTCTCACTATTTGTTCACGCTCATTTTTTAATATATCTATACCTACAAGTTTACCTAAATTAACAAAAGGGCCTAGCGCCGGAAGAATCCTTAAGACTTCTTAAAAAGTTCAATGATAATAATAATTCAATGTTTCATGTATAAGTCCCACGATTTATCTACTAATTTAACTAAATTACCTAACATTTGTAAGCCCTTTGTATCATAATTACTATAAGAAGTTTCAAATTTATCGATCTATTTTCCTGTCTATTCAGAGTCATTAAAGCTTGTAACTTCTCGAACAATCATTAAAAGATTTCTAAGAGGCCCTGTGTTAAAAAATCTTTACCTGCAAAAATAACTTTAGCAATTAATTATTACTGCAAAACTTTGCCATTTTGTGACTTTAAAGATCAAAGATATTTTATTTCAATGTCATTAATATAAATTTACCGGACTGCATTGCCTTGTTGATCCCATGTTCTTTCTGACATACCATTGCGATGTCCTGGATTTGACTCCGGGGTCTAGTAACATGTTACTGAGTGTTACATTAAAAACTCTTAATAACATTAAGGAGTAACGGCAAAAGGCTCGCCCCTTATTACGCGGGACTGATACATACCTTGCGAAATGTGGGTGCAGAAATACACCTTTGCCTACCCCTTCGGAGAATACAGGCGTGAGGTTATGAATCATTTAGGATTTCAAAATTTGGTATTGAAAAATACAGCTGGCGAAACGTATAATCATTTTTTTCAACAATAAAGGCCGAATCAAGTTCATCAGAAGTCATTTATTAGTGATGAATGACTCTTCAAATAAACCATTGCGCGGAGTTAGACCTGGCGAGCAAGAAGTCACAGTCCTTAGCCGCACATCTCAAGTTCAAGTATTTGATTAATATTTAGCTTACATCTGTGAAGTATGATATAACCGTAATAAATTTGCTACATATAATTAGGTACTTCAAATTTTTATGTTTGTGAGATAGCAGGGTCTCCTAGCACAAGTATGGAAATACCTAAAAGGAGGCCCTAACACTGTAACAATTGTTGTAAAAGACTTAATAATGAATAAAGATTTATTATTATTTATTTAATAAAGCGACGAATTTAGCAAAGTTTAGCTTAAGTTGTTGGCTGCTTTAAAAGTTGATTGATGATTGAAAAGTTGGCTGATGAACTACTGACAATCTTTTTGTAATCTAAATTATATTATTAATATAATATTGACCATATAATAAATAAATCTAGGTATTCGTTAATGAAGTAGTTTTTTTTTCATTAGTTTATAAATTCGTGCTTTTGAGTTACCAGAGAACTTTACAAAATTTAGGTACACTGAAACCCACAATACATTTATATGGTATATTTTATATTAGTACATTTCTTGTTGATTAGGGGTTTCATACGACCGGCCTTAATAAATAGAAGGTTAGGAAAAAAACTGTTTTCATCTTAAAAATATTTAATAAATTAATTAATAAATCATTAGAGTCTTAAGGCTATAGTAACACAATTTTATAAATACTGTCCACATGAATAATAAGAGTCTTGCGTGGTCTCCTACTTCCCCTTGTAAATAGTCGCCGCCTGGCCCACAACAGCCACAGCTGGTCCCGCTTTTATGATGCCATCACGGATGTTCTGTCCGACTTTCTCCTGAATATCAAATGTTTAAATTTTAAGCAAAATATACAATGTAAACAACACTAGGTAAAAAAATTAGGAACCTATCTACTATCTATTCTCCAGTAATAATCATAATTACGAAACTGTAATGAACACAAAATAGAAAGTAAAACAAAGTCAAACCAGATGTAGTGTAGTAATATTAGATTATAATCATTCTACAAGAACACTTGATGTGAAATGTTTAAAACTTCTGGGTTACAAGGAAAATGTCAATAAGATAGATAAAATGATTACCTACAATGTATTTTCAGTACAATATCGGTAACAAACTGGTCAGTCTTACTGTGGAGGATGCTTCAGATGGTTTCATGTTGGACAAACTATGGGTCACAATTTTGGTAAGTTACTTTTTATATTACTTTCCAAGTATGCATATATTTCTCACGCCTGTACTTACAACTAATAATATAAGATTAGACTATATTATTATTGAACTAGATCGCACGACATACAACTCTCTCACACCGAAAACCAATACGATATACTCCTGCCAGCAAGTTTTGTTCAATGAACGAGATTTATCAATTGGCACCTTTTAAAAAAATATTCACGTATTGTAACAACACTTTCAAACATCTTATAAATTTTTAAATCCTAGAAATATTAAAAAGCAATGTTAGTGAAGTTAAAGCATCTCTATCATCATAGTCATCAGCCCAATACGAGTATGTCCTACTACTGGAGGCCCGTGGCCTCCTCTAAGCTACGGGGTACATCAAAGCGTGTTACAATAATATTTTTTTGTATTATAACTTTAAATATAACTTTTAATCTTCATTATAACTTTTAATAGCATGATCGGTGTAATAGGGATGAAGAATGCCAACAGGGAATAGGGGTTTACATTATGTAACTGGGTTATGTTTTAGAATTAGAAAAAAATAATTACAATCATGTGAGACTTATCATTTGGCTCTCAGTTTAATCTCCTAGAGGTACAAAGATAAATACTTGCCGCAGATGGTACTTAGATGAAGATTTTATCTTCGTATGAAACCGCTTGAAGTTTGCTTATTAGTAAACAATAGGAAATAGGTATTTTTTTAAACTATTTCTTTGATTAACTTTTTTAACTATTTGGTTGATCTCGCAGAAAGTATTGAGTGTGCGAATGACAAATAGCGAGTATAATTCTTTGATTGTGGGGATTTTTATATAAGGGGATATCCTGGGAAAACTATCAGTAAACAGGAACACGGGCAAAGAAACATTCTAGCATAACCGCGATAGACTCACCTCCTACTGGGACTAAAAAAATAACTGTTAAAATTCTCGCCTGGAGAATCTCTTTAGCAACTTTACCTACTGCATCATTGCATGCTTCAGCCAGCTTTGAAGTAGGAGTTTTATATGAAGCCGAACCTGTTCTAGGTCAATGTCTAATAATTTTATTAAAAGCCATTCCGGACATTTATAAAAAAAAAGTATTCGCCATCGATGAAGCGAAAAAACTTTGTAAAGTTTTTGTACATCTGCTGTTGAAAACTCCTGAAGATTATTTTATTTAGTATTACCATAAGAATAAAGTAAAGGTGAACCTTTAAAGTCCTAACTCAATTTCGCAATATGTAATACTCACGATCTTCTTGAAGAATTTCCATTTTGGCTCAGGCGCTGCGGACACAGCCGAGAGTGCGAGGACAACAACAAAAACAAAAGCAAGTACCCGCGAGAAATTCATATTTAATGTAAATTTACTGAATCTTCAGACGAAGGAAGGCCACTGATGCATCGTCGGAGAAATGTTCACTTTATATACTTTCTTATTGCAAAATCTAAAGACAACACTCAAAACCATGCAGCCGATCTTAATCTTTATTGCTAAGACTATAAGTGCTGTTCTCCTGCGTGGTTTCTACAGCAACTGTAACCAAAGGTGGTATAACTGTTTCAAACGAGTTAGACGCAGGGGACTCCCTGGGTACATCGGCTTCCCGAAAGAAATTTGATTTTTTGCGGTCGCAATTATGCTTGGATATTTTCCTCATGTTGTTCGTATAATAAAGGTCGTTAATATTGTTTCTTGACAAGCATAAAATATATTTGTTTGCTATTATAAATAAGGGATATAATTTTCCTCGTAATATATGTATGAATGTTTGAGTTTATGAGTTAAATTAATCACCAAAGTCTAAAGTTCCGTATACGGAGTTTCGGCTCACAGCTTGTTTAAAATTAAATTTTATTACCCAGAATATTCCAACATTATATACGTGTTAGGTATTTTACTTTTTGTATTAGCTTTTTAGCCTTGAAGGAATGTCAAAATTGCTCACTAGAGCAACCTAATGTTCCTTTAAGGCATGGAGACAAAATCTTCTTGACCCTATTTTTTATCTTTATTGCGCTACAGCAGTACAATCATTCTAGATTACCGTATGTAGGTAAAGTGTTACATTAACACATTTCGTTTGAGCATATGTTTGCAGAGGCTTGACTTAGTTGCATATCTCTCAGCTGTGGACTTGATCGATCGCAGATCTCATTTATATTCCTACATTAGAAAGGGATAAAAACTGATTATTGAATAATCCCATCATTTCATATAAAATTAATTTTACATGGCTACATTCAGTTCTATATTCTTGGAGAGATAAACTGAATTGTATATCTACCCACGTTTTGACCACCAGTGTTTCTACGTCGCAAATAATAAAGAGTTAGAATATTGAGCTGTTTTTCACGCAAATTTCTGAACTTCACCCTATAATATTTACCAGGATATCTGACCCCAATCGCAGACTATAAGAATGCATGGTACTTGCAGATTCTAGGTATTAGAAAGAAACTGATAACTGATATTATTTATCCTTGAAGTATAATATGAACTTGACATTTTTACGCCATTTTGTGATCTAAAAATATGAAACATTATTGAATATAACATTTTATAAAACGGTATTTATTTGAATAGTAGACAACTTTTCTTTGAATATCTTACTTGGAATATGCCGGCTTCGTTGGTTCTGTGGCATCGAAGGGTCTCGAATTTAATGCAAGGAAGGATGAGTTAAATGCAGAATACTAAGTAATAATAGTAGTGTTCAGTAATAATAATGCCTATATTTTTTCTTAGCCCTTATAAATTTCTACATATATAACATAATAAATGTTTTAAAATATTTTCCTACGTTTAAGTATGAATGGTATTGTTAAAATATTTCAATGCCACATGCATAGCTATAATTACGACATTTCATAAATTTTCACATTCATGAACAGTAAAAGAAATGTCACATTCCTAATATTGGAATGCAAATAAATTATTCAAATGAAATTCTATAGACTAGGTATAAAAACAATGATGTACTCAGTAGAGCATCATTCGTAACATTTAAGGTGGATTGATTGTAACAAGTAACATTTCCATGATGAAATTCTTTAGGATTTTATTTTTGGCTCTCATTTTGGCTTACACTTTATTCTCAACATCAGCAATGCCCGAACCAAAATGGAAATTCTTTAAAAAAATTGTGAGTATAGAAATCACTTATGTACTTATATTAAATGTAGCCTGTTGTGTTTACTAAAAAAGTATGGGAAATTACTAAAGGAAGTGCTTTTAAACCACTCATTAGATTGGAAAAAGTATTATAATAGATATGGTATTATATTTATTGATGCTTCTTTTACATTTTCAGCGAACTTTATATGTATGTAGTATTATAATGCATATTTTATTACTTTCATAATATCCTTTGCTTTTAACACTGCATAGTTTTATGTAATACATATATACCAAATTTTATATTGACACAAAAATTACTATTTTAGGAGAATGTCGGTAGACATATACGTGACGGTGTCATCAAAGCTGGCCCTGCCATTGACGTAATAGCAAAAATTAAAGGCTTGAAGAGTTGAAGCAGTAGTAGTGATTCATCTTGCTATATTATAATAAACCTTTGTTAGTATTTTTTTTTTATTTATGATTTATAATTCTAATAAAGTTTATCTTAAATCTTTGTCATTTACAATCACTTGCAATAGAATAAATATAAAACCTTTTTTGCATTAATCATCATCAGCCCATATATACATCCCACTGCTGGGCACCAGCCTCCTCTATAACTCAGAGGGTCCAGGCCTAAGTTCACCACGCTGGCCTAATGCGGGTTGGCGGACTACACACAAATTCCTAAGAAATTCCAAAAGAACTTTTAGTTGTGCAGGTTTCATCACGATGTTTCCTTCACCATTAAAGTACGTGATAATTCATTGTGAATACACACATAACTTCGAAAAGTCAGAAGTGTGTGCCTGTGGTTCGAACCCGCGACCGTCTAGATTCTCGATCGCGTGCCTAGACCTCGAGGCCATCACGCCTTTTTCTGCAGTAATATACAATTCACATCAATCGATCTCAATTTCAAATATAAACTTGAGGTGACTGGCTGATACAATCGACAATAACTAATACGCAAAATTGACAAATGTATTATGATGTATAGAGTTGTTTGGAGAGGAGTGAGGAGAGGTGCTGATATTCTGAGTGCTAAGTAACGACTTTATTCATAAAGTAGCCATAGCATAAAATAACACAATACTAAAGGCTACTTACACTACTGAATTATATATCTTTCTTTATCTTTAATCTTTAATAATCTTTATTCATTATTATTAAGTCTTTTACAACAATTGTTACAGTGTTAGGGCCTCCTTTTAAGTATTTCCATACTTGTGCTAGGAGACCCTGCAAAATTAAATTTGGATCAAACGTAATTTTCTTGAAAGTGGTCATTGAAACGAATATGCTTCAAATCTTATCTCAACTAAGAACAAATATTTGTATGTATAATATAAAACGCTATGAATGTAAATGTAAAATCTGATTCAGCTCAAATATCACGTTCAATAACAGCTGAGATAAGTTACGCTAATCAGATGACGCATGAATTGTTTTTAATGTTATCTAACTGTACTGCTGGCTTTCGGAACCACAGCTTTCTTGTCACTACCGTCCCGGCTCGAACCAAAAGGTTTGCTCATTTCTTCCTTTGCCGCACTACGAAGCTATGGAATTGTTTGCCATCCCTCGTGTTTCCTCCTTCCTAACGTCCCGGGTCCTTTCGACGTAATGTGAGGGAGAAGTTCAGCAGGTCGGCATGAGAGTATCGAGTGGCGAGAGATGGGTGTCTCTCGCAACTTGATGCTCTTTTTGGACAACATCATGATTACCGTCAGGTACGATATTGTCAATTTGTCGTGCCCGAAAAATAAACACGAGGGGTCAAACATTATTTACCGCTTCGAAGATAAGGGTAAACTGATTTGTGTCACCTGTAACCCTTTTGATCGTGTTATGATTTATGTATATTTTACCTACAGCGAGAGGAAGCTACTGCAATGTCACAATATTTGTGTGGTCTAATTAAAACATGGTCTTTGAGCACTCATCCAACTTGTCAACTGTAGCAACTCAATTAATTAATATTATACTATTTTGACCACGAGGCAGTCTTTCTTGGACTGCCTCGTGGTCTCGCGGTACAAGTATGTGCCGTGCGATCTAGAGGTCCTGGGTTCGATTCCCGGGTCGGGCAGAGTGTTATTGGGTTTTTCTATTAGGAAATTCTCGGTAACAGCACGGAGTCTGGAATTGTGCCCGAAAAACGACAATAGGCTCGCCCCTTATTACGTGGGACTGATAAATACTTGGTGAAATGTGGGTGCAGAAATGCACCTCTGCCTACCCCTTCGGGGATTATAGGCGTGAGGTTATGTATGTATGTATGTATTCTATTTTGTTTCGGCTTCGAGAGGTAGGCGGAGGAGGCATTGAGCCGGAAATGTCAATAATAATAACTATTGTTGTTGTGTAAATGCGACATACAAAGGGTAGGTAAAAAAAAAGAAAAATACGTATGATGTTAAGCTTAAAATAACATTTATTCAATAATTTATTATGGCGGGTCACAGATCAAAATGGCAGATCTTATATGGTTATCCTTATTCTTTACTTTTTAATGAAAAGAGTATACTTTTAATTGATCTTACAATACTATGTGTTGAGGTACAATATACTTTCTAATTAAATTATAGTCATCATTTTCCTAACGCCTTTGCCGCGCCAAGCACCTGGATAGCGGGCCCGGCTTTAATGAGTCCATTTCTCACATTCCTTCCAACTTTCTCCTGAAAAATTGAAAAAAAAAGATTCATTAAAGATATCTGCTTAGTAAGTAAAATACTTTAAATAATTTTATTTATTTTGTAAAATGTTATATTTTAATAAAAATAAGTTAATTAATTTTAAAATTGATATTTAAAGTTAACAATGAAAGTAATTGAAAATATATAGTTTTCCCTAAAAATACTCACAATTTTCTTGAAAATTTTCCATTTGGGTTCTGGAGCCGCGGACACAGCGGACATTCCAAGAACCAGAGCGAATACGAAGAAGAAAATACGAGAGAAATCCATTTTTTGTAGTAATTTAATATTGCAATTTGAACTTGAATCTGCTGCGAGACCACTTCGAATAATAATACTCCGTCAGACATTGTTGCTCTTATAAAGGATAAAATTACAAAATTATTATTGCGGTTAATAAACCGCGTATGATCATTAAAGTCCAATATTGTATAGGTTAATGGGAGATATGAGTCATTTGCATGTTTGCTCAACGGCAAATGTAACTTTGTAGCGTGAGGGGAGTACCGTGATATCGGAGACGAGTAAGTCCCTGTTTATCTCAGTCATAATTACTTTGGGGTTATCACAGTAACATAAGTCATTAATAATGCAAGCTTAATCACCGGAAATAAATGAATAATATTAACTATTTATTTGCCACGCTTTTTTTGCAAAGCCTTTTTATATTAAGTTTTGAAATAAAATTCAAGAAATTACCTATTTGTTTATTTAAACTTCTTTGTATGCATAATATGAAAACAATGGAGTACGATAGACTTAATTAATACAAAAAGCGGTCTTATAATATTATTATACAGGTGAGTAGAAAGGATTTTTACATCATTAGTTTTTAATTTTGTTACCTGCAACTCCGGATGCGAAGACTTCAAAAACTTTAAAAAATATTCAATATATTTTATTTATATTTAAAAAAATATTTAAAAATCAAATATTCTTTTTCCGTTTTTGTCACTTTTTCCACTGCTGTTCCACTCCTAATGGTCGTAGCGTGATGATATAAAATATATAGTCTTACTCGATAAATAAGCTATCTAACAATGGAAGATTTTTTCAAATCAAATCCGGAAGTTCCTGCAATTAGCGCGTTCAAGCAAACACACCCTTCAGCTTTATAACATAAAGTTATTATTTCTTCTTTTGGGTTCTTTTGGGTAATCACGGTAACTATTACTCGTCTTAGTTTTAGATCGTTTCTATATTTCAGACATCTATAGAACATTTTTGCCTAGACGCATAAAAACAGTGTTATAAGATAATTGGGATTTCAAGTCCGTTTAATTATGGTAAAATTTCAGGCTTACTACGATAAAATATGCAAGTTAAAGAGGTTTGTTTTGTGATTTTGCTAAGGATTTTTTCTACAACTTTTTATATCGATAAACAAATACTATATCAATATCCTACTTTAAGAATTATAACCGAATATAAAATTACGTCGTATTAGAATGTAATACATACATACATTCTTTTCAAAATGTTGTAGATATGTTGCTATCAATTTAAAACTGCAGTATAACTACGTGACCCACAGGGAATTTTTCTGATTTTTTTTCTCTGTTGTATGCAAAATAAATGCATACTCCAGAGTATTAGTAGTTGTACACACTCAGTTCGCCACCTATATTTTAGTCTTACACAATAGTGGATCTATTTATTGATCCAATCCTCTTTAATCCCGGGTTGGACTTCTGGGTCGTTCGAGAAGATATTAAATTAAGAAATTCTAAGTAGGAGCATGATGCCTGCTTTTGTGCCCAATAAAGGGGTCACCCACTTATAGGTGATTTCTTTCTGTGTACCACTTTTAAACTTTATTGTATTTATCTAACTGCCTCGTGGTTTCACGATACAAGTATGTGCCGTGAAATCTAGATGTCCTGGGTTCGATTCCCGGGTCTGACAAAGTGTTGTTTGGTTTTTCCATTACGAAATTCTCAGTAGCAACTCGCAGTCTGGAAACGTGCGTGAAAAACGGTACTAAGCTCGCCTTCTATGACGTCTGACCAAAACACAATTGGCGAAATATGGGTGCAGAAACGCACCTCTGCCCACCCCTTCGAGGAATACAGGCGTGACGTTGTGTATGTATTTAATGTAACACTAATAATACATAAATTCTTACGTTTTAACTACCAAAAATACACAGCATCCATTCTAAGAAATTTCTAATTTTAAGCTGTTAATAATTAATTCAGTCTAATAAGATTTCATAACTGTAGATTTTCCGTAAAAGATAAGGACATGTTTATTTGTATTCCCAATATCACTAAAATTCGTACTAACACCATAATCACAGGGGCAGAACCGCTACTCGCATCTCCGGTAGTTCCCTCAAAGTTCACAGAAGTTATCAACACAGAGTTCACTTTGCGGTCAACTTGTAATAACGTTCTCAGGAATATAACAATTTACAGTACTTCGTTCATTTGTGTGACGGCAAAAGATAACTTTGTCGTATTTGCCTTTATAAGCGAAACGCTTTTTGATGCGGTATCATTTGCATTTGACTAGCAGAAGAGTTAACAGTTCCATATTTCCTACAATTATATTAAAAATGAATTTCTCCCGGATTCTGTTCTTCGTGTTCGCTTTGGTCCTCGGATTATCTGCTGTATCAGCAGCCCCTGAGCCCAAATGGAAGGTGTTTAAAAAAATTGTAAGTATTTTTTTTAACCTAATGAGAATTTTCCACTATCGTGAGAGCGATTATAGTGTTGAATTTTAAATTTCTATGTTATACAAATATTAGTCCTTATTGGAATTGCATTTTAATTTTCTATCCTTAAAACTTAACTTTATGGCTTAGGTCAATTTGGCTGTGAAAGTTCTTGTAATTTTTTCTTCTTTAGTTAATATTTTTAAAATCATTATACATTTCTTAGATAACATATTGTTGTAAGAGTAAAATATATCTAAATGTCTTCAAGATCATTGAAAAATAAATAATTAAAAGATTATGAACACAACCGGGTTGGAAAGAACACGTAATTACCATAAGTATTGGTAAAGAGCAATGTATTGTTGGAAGTCTACATAACAGCTCGCACCTAAGGTCCAATTTATTCAATAAATCTCATATAGTTATTTACCTGTGGTGTGTTAATTGCGTCTAATTTGACTAATTGTAATTGTCTTTCTTTTTTTAATGTGAGGGTGAAACCTCATAGTTCAATGTTAGGTCACCCGCTTTGCTGTGGAGGGAAGTGGACAACTCTTATTTTTCCAACTCCTCCTTTATTTGTCTTTCTCATTAATTTCGTTGCGGGATTATGACAAATTTAGGTCCCCTTAGATTCGCTGAGCTTCATTGCTCGGCGTCAATACTGTGCGTGCCGCTGTTGATCCGCTGTTAGAGTTACAGTGGCGGGTGTGTGGTGGGATAGGGCCAAAAAAAAAGAGCGATGTAGATTTATAATTAATAAAATAATCGAATCTATTAAAAGTAAGAAAACTAATAACATATTTCTTTATCCTACAGGAAAAGGTCGGAAGAAATATCCGAGACGGACTCATCAAGGCGGGTCCAGCAATACAAGTATTGGGTGAAGCGAAGGCGATTGGGAAATGAAACCCTGCTGCCATAGTTTTAAAGTCTTAATTACCGCAATACTCATTTTATACTAATAGTTATAAGTTAAGGATGAATGATCTGTTGTATATACGTTGTTCCGTCTGAATACAAATGCGTAAATAAATCTAATATTTAAATAAATATCTTTTTTTCATTAGTCTAATTCGTTGGTTTTTCGGAAACTGTTTAATGCATTTTAATATTGGCCTGCCTGACTGAAATAGTAAATACATTTTGGCAAGTGCAGTGAGGTCCAATCAGAGAAGAAACTGAGAATATGATTATCTCATACCATTTGATGCGAATGTGCCGGCCAACCAATCATAATAATACTATGATCCTTATACTTTGTTAATAACATTTTCATTGTATTAAATCAGATTAATTAGGTTTTTCATTCGAAGAACTGACAGTAAATAGGTATTATCGATGGCTCGATAATTATCTTCTCTTCATTCTATTTTTTAAGACCTGTCCTATTACCATCACCAAACAAAATTCATTGGTGAAATAAAATTATTACTTTACCTATAGAGATTTACGATATAGGCTAGGGAATGACAGAGTGATATAAAGACAGACAGGCTAAAAAATTGGAAAACTCATACCATTCATTATTATTAGAGAAAATTCCCAGAACTCCTATAAGAAACCGTCAAGCTAGAACGCACAGGCACGAAATTAAAGTAGTAATAATGAATCGCCCATAGTGAGTCACGTCATAGAATCAAGACATGCTTGAATTTCCTAACGGAAAAACTCAATATCACTGACCGGCCCAGGAATCGAACCCAGGACCTTTAGATCGCATGGCACATACTTGTACCGCAAGCAACCACGGGGCAGTGTAACGTAAGTCGACGTAGAAATTTATTAGACGTATGTTTTTTTTTTTACTTAAGGTTTTGTTAATAGTTAAGTCAAATGACTATTTTTACAGAATCGTACTTACCACTAGAAGAAGCGGAGTTATTTTACCAAGACTAACAATAATATAAGAAAGTATGTAGATTTTTTTAGGAATAACCTTTTATTGCTCGTCTTTCCTCCAGCCCCCGATGGAAGGAGGCATGAGTTTTTCATTTTTCTTTGGAGATGTTAATCATGGTGTGTGGCATCTTAAAATTATCCCTCATGGGATACCGACTAAAATCTCGATAGTCTTCGTCGCGCGAAGGAGGGCCACCAAAGTATTGAAGCGAAGAGGCAAGAATGTCCTGATTGACTTAGAAATCGGTCACCTTATGGGCAGATAAAGATCACCAGTACTTTTTCCCTTTAGGAGTCACAAATCATAAGTCGTGATGGGCTCGAGGTTTAGGCATGCGGTCGAGAATCACGACGATCGCGGGTTCAAACCCCAGACACATACCTCTGACTTTTCCAAGCTATGTGTGTATTCACCAAAAATTATCACGTACTCTAACGGTGAAGGAAAACATCGTGATGAAACCTGCACACCTAAAAGTTCTTAGGAATTTTGTTAGGTGTGTAGTCCACCAACCCGCACTAGGCCAGCGTGGCGAACTAAGGCCTAAAACCTCTCAGTTGTAGAGAAGGCCAGTGCCCAGCATTGGAACGTATATGGGCTTATGATGAAGAGTCGCGAGTGCCACCCTTTAAGGCGTATTTCGGAAATAAGCAGAATACAGTGAGTTACCGTACGAAGCACTACATGAGTACCTACTTGAAGTAACTGCTTGAAAGGGTACTTCAGTTCTGGTAAATTTTGATTTCTTTGATAGTTGTCAACCGCCATTAGTATTAATAATAAACAAACCATGAATACGTTTCTTACTAATTGGTATATGCGACATAGTTAATTCGTGCATAAATCCGAACCACCATAATCATGTTATAATGCTGATAAAAAGTCGGCGTCAAGGATGAACATTTTATAAAGTGTGATTTGATTGTAGAGGAGGCCCGTGCCCAGCAGTGGGACATAGGTATATGGGCTGATGATGATGATTTGATAAAAAAAATAACAGTTAATTATAGTATTAAAATTTGATATATATTTTTTTCATAATGTTTGAATTAAAATTATCAACATTAATCTGGTTTTTACATTTATTGACATTCCGAGCAACAATGCATGTATTTTTATATTATGTTTTTTATTTATTTATTTTATTATTCAAATATATTACGGGCTGTATTAGATTATGCCAAAATATAAATACAATTAAATTCATATCACCATTAAAATACATTCATATGATTTATGGATAGTATTTGTATTCGCATAAATTTCAATGTACTTTTCGCAAATTGTCTCAAAGGCAATTGCAAAAAGAAATCGTCTTGTATTAATAGATTGAGTAAAGGATCATATGCTATCGATCATTAACGAGACGATTTTCGTATGGTTAAAGATATCATCATCATCAAATCAGCCCATATAAGTACGTCCCCCTGCTGGGCACGGGCCTCCTCTACAACTGAGAGGGTTTAGGCCTTACTCCGCCACGCTGGCCTAGTGCGGGTTGGCGGACTACATACCTAAGAAATTCCTAAGAACTTTTCGGTGTGCAGGTTTCATCACGATGTTTTTCTTCACCGTTAAAGTACGTGATAATTCTTTACGAATACACACATAACTTCGAAAAATCAGAGGATTCTCGACGGCGTGCCTAAACCTCGAGGCCATCACGACTTCGGTTAAAGATAATATGTCGCACAATAATTCTTCAGTTCATTTTTTCACGTTCCACATCACCAAATTGACACTCAAATCAATAAACGACAACGAAATTGATCATCAAGTATCTAAATTAGTGACGTGTGACAACCCTGATATATTTGTGTAAAAAGGCTACCAATCTATGCCTAATTACTGACTACAATATAAACGGTTTATAAAAACATTATTAAACAAAACGACTTAATTGCTTTGTGAGACGCGTGCCATTGTAGAATGTGGAAGTTACATATTCTTTTAACAATATGTTTGACTGGCAGAAACGCTTTGGCAGGTAAGTTATTCCATACTTACCTACATTAATTCCTGTATTCCCCGAAAGAATAGGCAGAGATGCATTTCTGCCGCCACACTTCGAAAATTTTATTTAGGCCTACGTAGGGGACCAGCCTATTGCCGTTTTTCGAATACAATTCGAGCCTCCGTACTGAGAATTTCCTAATGGAAAAACCTCTCAATCGCACTATACATATTTGTACCGCGAGACCACGAGGCAAGTTAAAAAATAAGTGGTATTTTTTGGATCTACTTTAGCCAACCTACTCGTACATAAACTAACTGCCACGTTAGTTACCAGCCTCGGGAGGCATACATTTTGGCAGTATAGAGGAATAAGTATATGTAACTGTGCGATCGCGAGGTCACAGATTTAAGCTCTTGGGGAAACCTTTTGGGTTTTTCTAGAAATAAATTTTGAATTGTTGCTCCACAGATTCTGAAACTTTATCTGATAAACGGCGTCATGGTCCTATTAGATGGAACTTAAAATCCGCAATTGGAGAAACTTGGGGTAAAGATGCACCTCTGCCTACCCCTCGGGGGATATAGAGGTGAAAGTATCTATGCTTCAATAATGAATTTTAAGCAATGCTAAATCATTTCTTCGAATATGTACGAAAAAAAAGACGACAAATACCATTTTTCTTATCATTTTCAATAAAAGGGAATATTTCGTACAATTAATCACGAGCCATACAAATAGAAAGAAATGTGTATATAAATCTTTATTCCGTTTGTTGGGTACGCTACTAACAATGGATGACTAATCGGCCTTGCTGGAGTCGTTGACCTTTTATTTATGACGAACGAGGAACCCATATTTTTATCGTAAATTCAATTATTGTCTGGCTGTACACAAACTAAAGTAATTCATTAATGACGTATGCTCATAATAAACTATCGATCATTCGAACGACGAAAGAAAACTGTTACCAGAAAGTTCTCCACAGAGTTGTGATTAAATGACAGACACAACTTATAGAACGTTAAAACGTGTATGGAATGTTTTGGATATCTGTTTCTGACTTAGCTTGAACAAAATTAAGCATGAAATTACTAAACAAATTTCGAGAAACAAAACGATTATCCTATTTAATACTGGAATAACCAAAAAAGTCTCGATAGTAAATGCAGTGTTAACGGGCATGACACTTTAAAAAAAAAAAAAAAAAATTGTAAATGTATGTATGTATAGTTCCAATTTTATTTAATTAAAGCTGACCCGGCAAACGTTGTTTTGCCATATATATAAAATTCTCGTGTCGCGGTGTTTTTTGGCAAACTCCTCCGAAACGGCTCGACTGATTTTTATGAAATATTGTGTGTATATTGTAGGTAGGTCTGAGAATAGAAGAAGAGAAGAAGGCTAGGACTTTTAGTAATCCTGCCTCGAGCAGAGCTTTAAAAGCAACGCACTGAAGGGATTCTGGTGAGTTCCACTCGAGATCCCAGGGTTCCTTTGTTGTGCTGATGGTGGATACCATGGGGTTTTTAGCCGGTAGAAATCCGGCATACCCCGTTTGCTCTCCCTAAGGCAGACGGGGATCCAAGAGGATTTTCCCCATGAAAAAAAAAAAAAAAAAAAAAAAAAAAAAGGTCTGAGAATCGGTCAACATTTAAGGGTTTAACATTTAGGGGTATGTTTTTTTTCTATTGACTTTATTTTCTTTATTTGTTATGATTCAGCATTGATAAATTATTATAATCATAAATTTTCACCCTTCTACGATCAACCTCTATCTTATACTGACCATTTTAATTTGATTTTTTTATTATTAAAATGTAAATAAATGATAATAGCACTGAAAAATTATAATGATACACAAATTAAACAAAAAAAATATGGTCAAAATTGTATAGAGTGAGATATACATATACATCTATAGGTATATAAGTATATAAAATTCTTGTCACAGTTCGAAACAGCCTCCGAAACGGCTCGACCGATTTTGATGAAATTTTAAATGTATATTCAGTTAGTCTGAGAATAGGTTATCTATATTTTATACCCTACCACCTAGGGTGGTCCAACCCGAATAGTTTTTATTTTATTTTGTGGACATTTTTTGTTTTTATTTTTTTATGATTCAGCATTGAAAAATACATATAACTCCAAATTTTCACCCTTCTACGAACAACACCTGTTTTGTAATCGCAATTTTTATATTTTAATAGCTTTTGCCCGCGACTCCGTCCGCGTAGACTTCAGGGTTGGGCGCAGAAAGATAATAAGTGAATCTATAAATCGTCCCTCAAGTGCCCAAAATGGCACTTACTGAATTTAAAAAAAGGTCAAATCAATTCAAATGGTTGAGGCGTAAAAGTAAAACTATGACAGTTATTTTCGTATTTTTAATAATATGTTTATCCCAATGGGAACATTACATTTTCCCGGGATAAAACATAGCCTATGTTACTTCACAGGGTCTCATTTATGGTCATACCAAAATTTATGTTTTTGCGTGAAAGCGTAACAAACATCCCTACATTCACATTTATATAATAGTAAGGATATCCATTCCCACCTATGTTACTTCGGTGGGTCCCACCTATCTTCATACCAAAAGTCATTCAAATCTTTTTTCAATCATTTTTCAATTCTTTTATCCTCCGTATTTTTTTTTAATAAGAAGAATCCTATGTCCTTTTTTATATCTCGAAGACTATGTGTACAAATTTTCATGATAATCGGTTAAGTAGTTTTGGCGTGAAAGCGTAACAAACAAAACATTAACATTTATTTTAGCTGACCCGGAAAACTTCGTATCCCCTAACAGTCATTGAATGTTACATATTTACATATTACCTGAATTTTATTTTTGATTGTATGGAAATAAATATTAAGTTCAGCACTTTATTGAGATAAAAATACAGAAATAAATAAGTACGAAAATTAAATGCATCAATCGTGTCTCCGCAAGTCATGATTTAATTAAACATGTACATATGGGATGGGATGCAGTCGGTTTCAATTCTCTTCATTGAAGCATCAGTTTGGTGGACTGAAGCCTAAACCCTCTCAGTTGCAAAGAAGGCCTATGCCAAGCAGTGGGACGTACATATATGGGCTGATGATGATGATGCACCTTGTGATATACATTTTTAATATATTTTTTAATTGTCTAAAAGATCACAAACATCTTTTGTTAATCGTCATTGCGAAGGCATGACGAATCGGGAACTGAATTCGTTTGAACTCAATGGTCATACCCGTTAGGATCAATGAAATCTTAGATCAATCTAATTGATGAATTCTCAAGCACCAATTCATCTCTAAGTTGTCTTTTCAGTATCGTCACGTGAATAACATTACTCAACAATTTTCTTAACACCAAGCGCATTCCATTGCATAGTTGTGGGTGTTTTAGATTTCAAAGCGTGATGACTACCGAACCTGCCTTCGTTTGTAAATCAGGTACAACCAAGGAGTTTAAAAATACATTTCTGAACGCACGCATAAATATTTGACAACCAATAAATATGTCAATCCCTTTTTATTACTGACATTATTCTACATTTTTAAAATCTAAAATACGCAATTATTCGAATATTCTGGATATATGTTGTCGATTCAAAACCTTTATTTAAATACGTTCTTTAATTTGAGGGGACCATTAACCATATTGACGGGATAAACATAAAATGTTTGACAGAATATTAGGTAGAACAGTTTATATGAGAAAATTAAATTGTTGTTTTTACCATATTCCTCGCAATTTTCTTAACTTTTTCTTTCCTAAGAACCTTCTCCTAACAATAGCAAACACAACAAAAAAAGAATTAGCGAAATCGGTCCAGGCGTTGTTGAGTTATGCGCTTACCAACACATTTTGCGATTCATTTTTATATATAAGATTACTCGCTGTTATGAAATATTATTAATCCTGTATTATGTAACTTTAATAAACCTTTAGCATATTCAAATACTATAGTACATTTTGACGCATGGTATTTATTTAATTTGTTACATGGTAATCGAATATTTAGGCGTAATGCGCTAAATTCTTGTAAAAAACCCACTGTCATGGGAACTTCCATACAATTAATTCATTCACTGTTAAATTGAGCGAATGATATCTTCTAATTAACACGTTATAGGGAATATAATGTTACTCGGAACAAGTAGCCCTAGACTTTTGCAATTAATCATCCTCATTCATCATCATCAGCCCATATACGTCCCACTGCTGGGCACGGGCCTCCTCTACAACTGAGGTTTAGACTTAGTCTACCACGCTGGCCTAGTGCGGGTTAGCAACTTAGCGGACTAAACACCCAAGAAATTCCTATGACCATTTAGGAGTGCAGGTTTCATCATGATGTTTTCCTTCACCGTTATTCATCAAGTTCTTAGGAATTATAGCGGGTATAGTTTTAGGTTAACCCCCGTGCATTAATGAACCGCGAAGGAATCGTGTTTACTTTATAATTGAAGCAATTAGTGAGTCACTGATCTATGCACCTATTCATTTGACCGTTTTTATACTTTTTAATGTAGAATATACCGTTATAACTATCGAATCTATACCATAGCTATCAATTGTGGAAACAAAAAAGTATTCATGTAGTTCTGAGTCAGGATTAATTTAAGAGATATGGAATAAAAATATACAAAGAGCGTGTTGGAAATAATACGAGTATTCTAGTTTTTAACAGAAACGTATGCATGTTTTCTGTTCCTAAGTCTACATAGAAGTTGCTTTCATCATCTGCCCATATACATCCCACTGCTGGGCACGGGCCTCCTCTACAGCTGAGAGGGTTTAAGCCTTAGTCCACCACGCTGGCCTAGTGCCGCGTTGGCGGACTACACACCTAAGAAATTACTAAGAACTTTTAGGTGTGCAGGTTTTATCACGATGTTTTTCTTCACCGTTAAAGTACGTGATAATTATTTGTGAATACACACATAACTTCGAAAAGTCAGAGGTATGTGCCTGGGGTTTGAACCCGCGACCGTCGAGATTCTCGACCGCGTGCCTAAACCTCGAGGCCATCACGACTTTACATTGACATTACAAAGTTGCTTTATTTCTATGTAAATGTTTTGTGTAAATTTAAAGTTTTGGACACGTAAGACGCCACAGTGATGGTTTGTCATTCTTTAGGTGTTATTCGTAAACGACGGCCATCTTAACGATTTTTTACACTTACCCGCTGCATTATATTTTCCATTCACTAATAATAATAAAAATATTATAACTTTTAAGCGTAGGTTAATACATCATTTAAATATTAAGCGCTTATGTATATTAGTCAGCATTGACATAAAGCGAAATATTAACCGATCCGTCGCGTCGAAGCGAAAGAGGGACCCGGCTCGCTTTTCCACTCCAAATTAAAAGCTGACATATTACACTTTGTAAATATTTTAATCTATGGTGAAAGGGGACTCTTCTCCCCATATTTACTTTTATTCAAAAGCAAACACAAACCAAATAAAGTGACAAAAATCTGTGACAATTCTTGCTTTATTATCATTCACAGTCCACAAGCAGATAGAGAAATAGAGTCAGAGATAGAAAGAGAGTGACATCACGTGGTTATACTCCCTTCTCTCGTCAATCATTGCCTTCATAACAGCTTGCTAGTATTCTTCTACACATACTTTCATACATAAACAACCTCCCTGAAGGAATAGGCAGAGGTGCATTTCTGCACCCACGAGGAGCGAGGCAATTGGCGTTTTTCGTGCACAGTCATACACTCTGTGGTGCTACTGAGAAATTCTTAATGGGAAACGCAATAACACTGCCTGATCTAAGAATTGAACCCAGGACCTCTTGTTCGCACGGCACATAGTTGAGATAAAGTGTTTGGATGGATTTGCGAACCTTTTAGATCGAGATGGGTGGTCACCACAAAGTGTATTTCACTTCTCACATAACATTCTTACATGGCCAATAGTCTTACTAATAAATCCAAAAAATTACATTATTATACAAGTATAATACTAGAATCTTACCTTCATGCATCTAACCGACTACGCTGAAGATTTTAAAATTATGAAGCGCCTTCTTGTTTTAAGTTCGCAATTAACCATAAGTGTTGTTTAGCTATGTCAGGAAGTCAGAAGCTAAAGACGGGTCGAACACTGGGTATTATAAAGGACTTAGAGCATTGGCTCCACATACGGGAACACAAAGAACACACTCAGAAAGTTTGAGTTTTAATGTAGAAGTGGAAGAAATAGAGAATTTCACATCCAAGGCACACTGACATTTCAAAGCTTTGTGTGTATTCGTAATGAATTATGATGCTCTTTAACGGTGAAAGAAAACATCGTGAGAAAACCAGCACACCTAAAAGTTTCTTAGGGGTGTAGGCCATCAATACGTGGTTGACTAAGGATTAACTTCGCTCAATTATAGATCGCTACCACTGAAAATTTTTCGAACTAAAACCTCAGTAACACATTGACTGACTCAGGATTCTGTATTTTTCTGTGGGGCCAAGAGGCTGGTTCGAATGGTGTATTATAAAATAGCAATTAAACATAAAATTACGTGGCTTTTTAATTTATTATTGGGTAAACGACTTCATTTAAAGTCTTGATGGCCTCGAGGTTACGCCACGCGGTCGAGAATCTCGACGGTCGCGGGTTTAAACCCCAGGCACACACCTCTGACTTTTCGAACTTATGTATGTATCCACGAAGAATAATCACGTACATTAACGTTCTTAGGAATTTCTTAAGTGTGTAGTCCGCCAACCCGGACTAGGCCAGCGTGGTGGACTGAGGCCTAAACCCTCTCAGATGTAGAGGAGGCCCGTGCCCAGCAGTGGGACGTATATGGGCTGATGATGATGAATAAGTAAACATTGTGACACCCTCAATATCTAAGCAAAAGTGACCATAATCATTTTATCCCGATATATTTCTCTGGTCTAAGCCATTAAAGGTGATTTGTAATACAATCTGATTCCGGCAGCTGCGGCATACAAATTGCTTAGAACCCTTGTTAATGACCAAGCGTTAATGATTTAATGTGCCATGTCAAAACTTAACACAACATTTATTGAGTATTTTGGTATTGGTGGAAATTTATTAGCAGTAATATGAGCAAATTGAGATTTGATCACTCTTACGTACATTAGCTGGTAGATTAAATTAATTAGCTGTAATGTTCTTTGATCAAGCTTGATAATGTATCGAATGGTCTAACTCGATCTCGAACCACTAACCAAAAATTTTCGACAAAATATTGTCTAAAATAAACTGTTGAATTATTAAATAATGAAGGTTTTGTTATAACTAAGAGAGTGTCCATTTTGAATAGCAAATTAAGCTTATGATAAGAACATACATACAATATTACATTACAATTTCTAACTAATTCCGTGGCATTGGATATGAAAATTACTTTTTAAGTTTCATGCCTTAGTTGCCAATTTAACTTTTTGTTTAAAGAAAAACTTTTAGCGAGAATTATTTCAGGTTACGCGCTCGCCGAGTTGTTTTTTAATATTCATCATTTTTAAATCTTTTGAGATTTGCGTAATGATATTAGCAACTTAAAACGAAGTCTTTTTGCCAAAGGGCAGCACTCGATCACAGAAACGTCGTTTTTTCGGTTTTAGATTAAATGGAATCATAAATTATGTATGCATAATAAATTTCTGGAAAGCAGTGATGGCCTCGAGGTTTAGGCGCGCGGTCGAGAATATCGGCGGTTGCAGGTTCAAACCCCAGGCACACACCTCTGACTTTTCGAAGTATGTGTGTATTCATAATGAATTATCACTTGCTTTAACGGTGAAGGAAAACATCGTGATAAAACCTGCACTCCTACAAATTTCTTAGGAATTTCTGCAGATGATGATGATGATGATGAATAAATTTCTGCAGAGAAATTATTACTTTACGGATTCAACTTTTATAACATAAATCCGATAGGGAAAACACTTGCGCTAGTTAACACGCTAGGTATTTCCATGAGTATGTCTGATAAACGAGCATATTGCCGACTGTTGAGATAATCATATCTCGCTAAGCGGCACTCCATTTGGACTACACAATACTTGCCCCTGGGGTCATGTGGATGGCAGTGCAGTCACTTTCGTGCGAATAAAAAATATAAGCAAGCACTTAAGCAAAGCCACATTTCTAAACCTACGTTACACCTGGTGTTTTTTATTTTATTTCCTATGACCCGCCGAACTTCGTTCCGCCTAACAGTCGATTCTTATTTTATTTTTTTGTAGCCTTATGTTACTCCTTATTACATCAGCCAGTAAAAGTCCCGTTAAAATTGGTCCACCCGTTTCATAGATTAGCCGGAACAAACAGACAGACAGACAGACAAAATTTTTAAAAAACGTTATTTTGGTATATGTACCGTGTATATCCATATGCATTTAATAAAAAGCGGTTATTTCAATATTAGAAACAGACTATACAATTTTATTTAATTGTACAGATATGTATTGTATAGGTATTGTATTCTTGAGTTAAAATTGACTTGACTGCCTCGTGGTCTCGCGGTACAAGTATGTGCCGTGCGATTTAGAGGTCCTGGGTTCGATTCCCGGGTCGGGCAAAGTGTTATTGGATTTTTCCATTAGGAAATTTTCAGTAACAGCACGGAGTCTGGAAATGTGCCCGAAAAACGGCAATAGGCTCGCCCCCTATTACGTGGGACTGATACATACCTGGCGAAATGTGGGTGCAGAAATGCACCTCTGCCTACCCCTTCGGGGAATACAGGCGTGAGTTTATGTATGTATGATGAGTTAAAATTAAATAATACTCTGCTCCACACGAAAATCTAATTGGATATCACAATTACAATCAATTGGGTTACTGCTACAACTGCCGCAGCATACATTAAAAAAACTATGTTGCGATAAAACGGTCGAAATTAATTTTCTTTTTTAATTAAAATTAACCTTTAAAATTACAAATAGCAAAAGCAGAAAACCTTTTTATAACATAAATCGTATATTTTGCGTGTTTTCTTACGATTAAGGCCAATCGAAAGGTACCTTTTACTTAATACCTAGTTACTTATGTTATTTCTCTGACCTCTTGGCTGTTTATTATTTTCTTTATGGCGCTGACTGATTCGTGATAAAGAATCCTCAAGGTTCTGTTTCTCATACATCTGACGATATTTATAATAAATAAATAAATCATGCAGGATGGATGCAATTCATTGCAAAATTAGGTGTCTGTATTTTTGTAGGTCGCAGTCTGTTTTTTATGGCACAAAGAAGTGTGATCGCCGTACCTGAAAGTAGTCATTATTCTAATATTAGGTATATTACTTCGTCGTGTGTCAGTGGAGGTTCTTCCATAGAAGCCTAAAAGCGTTACACGTTAATTGTGTAATGTCTAGTTTATAATTGTTTACTGTGGGATCGGGATATTTTCATTTATATGTCAAATTGATTTTGTTAAATAAAGATTTAAAGCTTAAAGGTCTACTCGGAATTTTGTAAGACAAGCTAGGCTTTTAGGCAACTATGGAAGTACCGCCACTGGTCTATGTATCTTAATTTCGGCTGTAAGTAAATTACCTGACGCATAGGTATTCTTGGGCTTGCCGATTGACACATGAGATGTTTCTGTGTCTCTCATTCATTCGTAATCAGTTATCTAATAATTGGTCAATGGAAAGCGAGCGGACCTGTCCAGCGCCATCATTGACATGTATTACTTTGGCTAATTATTGTGTTGTACCTTCATACCGTAACTCATCCAGTGTTTAACGAGCTTCGTACGTCAGACCTATCTGTCTGATCATAACTTTCCTGATGGCATCGAGCCAACGGTTCCCTTCGTATTTTCTTACCCCTGATGTAGTCTGAGATGACCTGACAATGACCTAAGATAAACAGGATTCTCAACTGTTTTAGGTATCGACAAATTGTGTGAAGAAATAATAATGTATTTTGGAACAGTAGTTCATAGCATAGTAGGTTTACAATAACAATTCAATCCATTTAATATAGAATTTATCCTTGATAAAATCAGAACATATTTATTACGTACTTGAGGAATTAACTAAGGACATTTTAAAGTTACAAACTCACGAAAGCGCATGATAAATCGTTGTTATCGCATTAGTTAAGGCTTAGTTATTGTTACTTAGTAAGTTACGATAAGCAGTCTCGAGGTTTTGGCGCGCGGTCGAGAATTTCGGCGGTCGCAGGTTCAAACCCTAGGCACACACCTCTGACTTTTCGAAGTTTTGTGTGTATTCACAATGAATGATCACTTGCTTTAACGGTGAAGGAAAACATCGTGATAAAACCTGCACACCTAAAAGTTCTTAGGTGTGTAGCCCGCCAACCCGCACTAGGCCGGCGTGGTGGACTAAGGCCTAAACCCTCTCAGTTGTAGAGGAGGCCCGTGCCCAGCAGTCAGACCTATATGGGCTGATGATGATGAAGTTACAATAGAACCTTCAAAAAAAGAACATATTTTGTACTTTTTAACCGACTTTAAAAAAAGGAGAAGGTTATCAATTCGTCTGTAATTTTTTCTGTATTCTAACAGAAAATTTACATTTTTACACCCAACATTATCATTCATCATCAGCCCATATTCATCATACGTCTCACTTCTGGGCACAGGCCTCCTTAACAACTGAGGGCATTTGGGTAGTTTAGTCCACCACGCTGGCCCAGTGCGGGTTAGCAGACTAAATACTTTACATATTTCTAAGAACTCTTTGGTGTGCATGTTTCCTCGCGATGTTTTCCTTCACCGTTAAATTAAATGATAACTCATTGTGAATGCACACGTGAACGAGACGAAAAAATAATACAACAAATTATATTTTTATAGAATTTTTGACCGTTTTGAATGTATTTCTTTGAAAAGTAATATCGCTAGTGATAATATAATTGATGATAAATGTGATGCGGTTGAAACATTGTCGATTGCCGCTGTCTCCTATCAATGAGCATTATTATGCAGGCTTTTAAGTAGTGTTAATAAAATAAAATAAAAAAACTTATATACACTATTCTTAATTCAAATTGGTTTTCTATTTTTTAGTACCTACGATTTTCTATGATATCGTGTTTTTTAGTTTTTTTTAATACCTACTGTGAAAATCAATAAATAAATAAAAACACCCAATAGTCTTATACATAGTTCTCAACCCACACATACAAGTCATGTGTCGTGGGATCATAAATTACGAGAGACTGTCCGGTCTCACAAACACCCAGACCCGAAACAAATATTTGTGAATCACACAAACATTTGTCTCGGTGCGGGGATTGAGCTCGCGGCCTCTCGTTTCGCAAGCTGGTATATAGCCAACTGCGGCACGGGGCTGTCAATGAAATGAAATGATTTTTAATAAAATCGGAAAGTCATTGATGTTAATTCTAAGTCGGTAACTTATCTGAGATGTGAGCAATTTGGGCGTCTGCGGCCTCCCTTGGATAAGAAAGCCGGTTCTCACATTCCCTCCGAAAAATGATCGGCGCTAGTAGTTTCCCTTCTTGGCCTTGGCACAAAACACTTCGGGTTTAAAAAAAAAAAACAAAGAAATTGCTATTCCTGATCATCATAGTACTTACAAATATTACAATACATTTACCTTGCCAGACCTGGAACACGGGACAGCCAAGTACTTCGCATAACATAATATTATTTCACTTGTATGAATATAGTGTTCAATACGCGTTACAATCTCAGAACCTTTCATTACTCACTGCCCTATATTTTTTTATGAAACGCGCTCTTAAAAATGTTTTCATTCTTTTGTGAAAAGTTTTTGTTGAAAACGATCCAAACCCTTAAGTGTTCGTGGGTTCTAATCTTAAAATCTAAATACCGGTTTATGACGCAGGGCCGGGCACGCGACCGCCTCTTAAAAAATCCAGTATATTGCTGTACATAAAATTTTCAGGTTGCTGATAATTTGATTTGTGTTTCTTAGTTGTTAAAATATTATGATTATAATACTTGATCTGTTGGAGTTTTTGTTATTAATATTGTTAGTGTAAATTGGCTATGCAGTTATTTTCCCGGTGGAGTGAAACCATTACTACTGATAGCCATACTACATGTCCCAGTTGCATTTCAATATATTTTACTGCTCTCATCCCTGTTAACTTGACTTTATTTAAAAACGACGATAGCTCAGCGTGGTAGATCCTGAATATTAAAAAAAACCTTCTTATTCATTACTCCTGCGATGTGCTTACTACACAGTACTGCGATACGTTTAAGTCTCTGGGCTTGAACCACTGGCCGGTAAGACCAAGTTCCTAATTCTCAAGACTACAAAACGAGCACAACATGAAAACAGAGACCTAAGCCCTCCTACACATACACTTATAATATCCAGGGCCAACACTACATTCCATCTTGTGAGCGGGTATTTCAAACCAAATTCGGCCTAACAAGCCACATTAGGACCCATGATCCTAGATTATAGTCAGGGTCGCCGTCACCGAAATCGGTGTGGAGGGCTATAGATCCTGGATTTTAAAAAACTTTCTTATTCATTGCTCCTGCGGTGTGCTTACTACACAGTACTGCGATACGTTTTAAGTCTGGGCTTTAACCACTGGCTGGTGAGACCAAGTTCCTAATTCTAAAGGCTACAAATTATGAAATACATTGATATTTTTCAGATTATGCGGATTTTCGATGTGATTATGAATATATACCATCTATCGATGGATGGTTGAAACTGCAGGAGATTCCTGCTAACTGGCACGAGGCGAGATTAAGATGTACTCTTGAAGGTATTTTTTTATTTATTTAATCCCAGACGCCTGCTATCCATAAAAGCCTCCTTTAACTTTATTTGATTGACCTTATTCATCGTTGACTATAAAGTCAAAACTCATTTGAATATAATATACTCGTATGTATATAAATATTAAAGCCGATAGCTTGAATAGCAGTAAAGCTATCAAATAATATATAACACTACATAAGTTTTTATTTTAAATCTTTGCAGAGTAATAATAATCATCATTTACTTTAAATTATATCATAATACCAAGTAAAATTACAATGAGTTGCTAATATGTAAAACGACTATTAAGTAAATTATAAGTTACTTTATCATTATTTAGTCTAAGATCACTCATTACTTATGTGTGAAAGAAATTAAATAGCCTTTTTAATACTTTCAGGCACCGTTTTAGCATCTCCTCTAGACCCATCTTTGAGGGATGCTATGGTAAGGATGATGATTTTCAATGCACCAAACAGACGTATATTTACGGGGATCCACGCTACCTTCTCAAGAGGCGATTTCTTCTCGGTTGAAGGTGCGTGCCTAACTATTAAACATGAAACCGCCAACCCTAATGAATGGATTAATGATGCTACAACTTAATTTGAATCAATTTATTTTAAAAGCTATACAAAGGGAACAATAATTTACAAGAAACTATATAACCTCCTGAGACCCCCGGTATCACCAGTGATAACTTTAGTTGAAATTTTTTTCCCACGTCATCTATCATAATTCTAAGGTAATTCGTGTTTCAACTGTTAGCGCAAGCTTTCTTTTGTTTTTTCATTCACCGTGCAATAGTTAGGTACTTGTCAGAATTTGGATCATTTGCGATCAGCGCAAGTTTGACAAATTTGGGTTAACCGACATGGAGAAGTTGCGTAAAGGTAAATATTATTTTTTGTTACTATCTTAGTGTTTTTATGCTATAATCTTATAAAATACAATATAATTTTACTTTTAAAACAAATATTTCATAAAAAAGTTTAATAATTATTTCTAAATTTTACGATTTTCCACGAGTATCATACGTGATACCTCGGGCATTTTGGTCTTATATTTGGTTTCTTTTACAGTTAAGCACTCTGAAAGAGATATCATAAAAGAGCTCAGTTATGATGAGTCAGATATGGAACAAGAAGACAGTGATGGCGAAAGTGACCTTTTAGCATGCCGAGAGAGGTAATTCGTGAGGAAATCCCACTTGCTAATGAAGAAAATTGGAATGAATCGGACGACGAACTTCTTATCTTTTCGCATACACCCCCAACCGCCCCGAAACACACTTTCACGGTGGAAACACAGCGAAAACTTCGATTTTATTCCACATGAAGATGATCTGGACGTCTTATTCGATCCTAACGTAATTGTAAAAAGTTCTAGAATACTTTGGTCATGAAGTATATTGATGACCGTTTATTTGAATTTATGGCTGAATACAAAAGTTTGCAGCTTATCAAGGGCGGAAAAATATCTGCATATGACGCCTGATGAACTTCTTGAAGTTCTTTGGATGTTCAATTTCAATGGGTGTGCTCCACGAATTAGAATGTACTTGATTAGCATTGGAACAAAAGTATACTACATACATAGGAAAAACAATTGCTCGTAATCGGTATTATCAACTTAGATCAAATTTAAAGGTTACAAATGATGACCCAATAACTCAAAACGCCAGACAGAATGACAAGTTTTGGAAAGTAAGTCCTCTTGCTTCTGTGTTAAGGGATATAAGGGAGCCCAAAACAACTGATCAAAATCTCGAAATAAAGTTTGTAGAAACTTGACATTTCTAAAATATTCCGAATGCAATTTTTTTTTGTTTTAATGTGAATAGGAACTGCTTTTTTATTATTACACTTCCCAGTAGATTTTTTTTAACATAAAGTCTGATTAAAATGCAATTTTCATATGTAAATTGAAAATAAAAATAATATGAATAATAACCTTGTTTTTAACTAATGCAGTCCCAAGGTATCACCTGTGATACCATCCCTTATGCCAAAAGGGGAGGGGGAGGATTTTTTTTCTCTTGTGTTTTATTAATAATATGTAGTACCTAGCTATAAAAAGTAACAATCTTAATTGTGAGTTACGTACTTTAGTCTTGGGTCTCAGGAGGATAAAATGACTGGAACTGACTTAACAAGTAGTAAAATAACGTTATAATTTTGACAATGATTTACGTTTCTCATCTCATATCACCTTATTTTGCGTATGGACCCGCAGGTTTTATTTAATACATGATGTCGCGAAAATAGCCATTTGAATACAACTTTCGTGATATTTTAACAATGTCCTCATAAATATTGTTGAAATAATAACTATGAAAGAATAATTCGCATGTCCTTATGTAATTCATTCATTTCACAGATTTCAATACTTATGAAATTAAATAAACGTCAATCTATTATAATTCTTATAAACATACAACTAGTAATAAATATTTTGTATAATTAAAAAAGTAATGTTAAAAGAAAATAAAATTTTAAAAATGTAATTACGCTTGCAACACTACCGTCGGAATAGTGGGGAGGTTGGAAAATTAATTTGAAGTCGAGAAAAATAAGAGGCATTTGCCATCGGGACGAGGAACAGTAAAGACGGTAGATAAGGACAATACGGAGCATAATTGTAGGTACATAAGAGATATACAATAAACTCAAAAAAAATGCAGACAGTTTCATTTACTTCGACTAGTTGTGATAGCTTACACTTGTAAATTTGTTGAAGTGAAATTATAAAGTTTTGTTTATTATATGTTTAAATACCTTGTATAATATAGTTTCTATGTTAAGTAATCCAGAGGCATTATTATACATAAACATGTTTATTAATATTATGATGACACAAAACTCGATGCTTAGGCTTATGACATAGACTATATTATTTACTGAAAATTTACAATTTCAGGAGTTCCTCTTTGGAGAATACCACATAGATGGGCTCCTTTCGAGCCAAATAACTTGAATAATGATGAAAGTTGCATAGCGATGAATTTTAATGGATCCTTATCCGATGAGAAATGTTCTGATACTTTCAGTTATATGTGCTACAAAAAACGAACGCCAAACATGGTATTAAACGAATGTGGAACTATCGATTCTGGTAAGTCAACTCTCATCATTAATGATTTAATAGGTACCTAATTGTGGATAAATGAAATAATCGCAAAATATTTTCATCCTCGGAAAGTCTTAAACTTCGAAGATAAATTTATTAATCGAATTCAATAATCACACATTTTGTATATTTTGTTTTCTGTGTTTAACTAATGTAGTCCATCCTACTTTTTTTCCATCGCATCTTCGTTATTAATTCATGAATTATGCATTTTATCTTTTCAGAGTATATTCACTACGATCGCACTAACAGCTGTTACAAATTCCACGGAGAGCCGCGTACATGGTCACGAGCATACATGACCTGCGCGGCCGAAGGTGGATATCTGACTATCATCAACAGCGAGAAAGAAGCAGGAATTATAAGAGAAATTTTCGCAGCCAATCCAGCATCCTCTATGACTGGACTCTTCTGGAAGGACGTAGCCTACGTAGGTTTTCATGACTGGCAAGAGCATGGAACATGGTTGACTGTGCATGGTAAAAAAAAATCTATTATTAATTTTTGTTATGTTTTACAGAGTAGAGGTGCTTCTTGCATACATGCTTAAATATTATTCATTAGCTATGTCTGTTAACAACCAACTACAAAAACGTATTTACAATAGCGATGAAATCCCAAGCTTGTTTGTCATTGAGTTCTTCAGACATCTCCTTTCAGCTTTAGATCAACCGATGTACGTCTGTTAATTAAGTTACTAGTCTTCATCATTTGTGATTTCAGGACAAACCCTGAAAGAAGCAGGCTATGATAAGTTTTCGCCTGGAGAACCAAATAATTCTACCACTGGTGAATTTTGCGGGGCTGTGTACCGTACCGCGCTATTGGACGATCTGTGGTGTGAAAATGTCTACGCTTTTTTATGTGAAAAGGATCCGGACAGTTTGCGATGCCCATAGAACTCAAGTACTACTTATCATTAAACGGGAAATGCCATTTTTAGTACATTATTTCATATCCTTTCTTAACTGTTTCAGATTGTAGCAATATTCTTTCACAATGTTTTTTTCATTTCATATATTATGTAAAAATCGTTGTTGCTACAAGGAATACCTACTCAAAAAATGCTTTTCAATATACAGTACCTCGAACTAATGGGTCTAATTTTTGTGCGCAGGTCGACTAAAAAACACTTTTTTTTGTACTATTCCTATGTACCTATGTACCAGTGACGGTACTTGCCTGTCGTAAGAGGCGACTAATAGGATTGTTAGGCGTACTACGGGGGAGCTGCGCCCGTACTTGAGATGTACGATCCCGAGATGTGCGGAATAGCATGTATACGTATTGTAAGGTTCATCATACTACAAAGGGAATTTTATAAGGCGTAATATGCTTTTTTAAACAGAACAATAACAAATAAAATATTATTCTGATATTCCGTCGCGATAGCACTGAACTGTCGTGCAAAAGAGGTTATCAATCAATTAAATTACCAACAATATGGCACTATAAATGCTATGTCAGAACATTATTCGACGAAACGATATAAGCTTTTTCAAGAAGTAAGACAAATTTTAATATGTGGTTGTTACATCGTGTACTGACAATCTGGTTGGTTGGCGTAGCTGTCAATGCAGCTGCATTGACAGGTGAGTATTCTATATTTTTAAATCACTTCACTTCTTAATTGACTGCCTCGTGGTCTCACTTTACAAGTGGGTGCCGTGCGATTTAGTGGACTCAGTTTCAATTTCCGGGCAAAGCGTTACTGAGCCTACATTATTGCCCGAAAATTACAATACGCTCGTCCTCGATTTTGTAGAAAAAAAAACCACAATTAGCGAAATTTGTGTGCAGAAATGCAACTGTTCCTACCACTCGGAAAATACAACTGTGCGTGTATAGTATTCTTTATAGTTCGCCTGTATATTTGAACCTAATAACACACAACTTTATATGTGTTACATCAAAAAAAAAAACAATTAGCTGATGTATCATGAAGCAGTGATGGCCTCGAGGTTTAGGCGCGCGGTCGGGAATCTCGGCGGTCGCGGGTTCGAACCCCAGCCACACACCTCTGACTTTTCGAAGTTATGTGTTTATTTGCAATGAATTATCACTTGCTTTAACGGTGAAGTAAAACATCGTGATGAAACCTGCACACCTAAAAGTTCTTAGGAATTTCTTAAGTGTGCAGTCCGCCAACCCGCACTAGGCTAGCGTGGTGGACTACGGCCTTAACCCACTCAATGGTGGAGGAGTCCCGTGCCCAGCAGTGGGACGTATATGGGCTGATGATGATGATGATGATTATGTATCATAACAGTAAATGAAGTTAAAAAAATACGGCAAAAACTTTATTTGGCATGTGAGCGTCCAAAATAGGGCCAAGATATCCCCCATATCTGGAATCCCCATATCGCAGAGGAGTCCACATTTGGACAGAGCGCTGGACGGCAACGAGAAACAATTAAGGGTGTTCGCCCTGTATTTACCGTACCGCGCAAAATGCGCCATCGAGATGATTTTAGTCGGTATGCAGGCGTAGGATTTTGCTTAGGGACCAAACTCAACCAAGCGAACAATACGAGTAGTTCCAAGAGTTGCAAGGCCGGTGACCCCGACATACCCTTATCGGCCTCCCCCGAGGTACGGAACAGGGAACTTAAGGCGCTTTCCTCTCGTAAAAAAAAAACAGTTTAAAATTTGTTAAAAATTAAAGTTTTAAATCAGCCTCTTAACAAATAACATAACTTTTGGCACTCTAAGTTAAATAACATAATGAAATATTTCTTTTGTGTTAACTCAAAAAAAGACTATGCAATATAATAAAGGAAAGTAACAAAGTAAATAAAATAGCATAAAAAAGTATTAATCGGTAATTAATGGTGTCATTTGTGTAACAATCAGAACATACAATAACTGCATGATCGAGACAAAAATATTTAGGCAGTTGTATCGTGTTTTTCGTTTTTTTTTTTGAAGGATAGAATGAACGACCTGCTTGATGATTTCCAGAAGATGAAAATTCTCACTCACTGTCACCGCTATCTTTATAATTTGAAATGGAATCTTTACATTCTAATGCACCCTTATTCTATCTTCGTTCATTGTGGAGACAAAATTGCTGAAAATATTAAAAAAGGATCTAAAACAATGTTATACATTATACTTAATAAGTCGTGAGGCCTCGAGGTTTAGGCATGCGGTCGAGAATCTCGACGGTCGCAGGTTCAAACCCCAGACACACACCTCTGACTTTTCAAAGAACTAGAAAATAACTATTTAGTAGTTTGTTGGTCTAAGAGACCAACACGCGACCAACAAGAGACCAACATCGTATACTGATACGAAGGTTAAATGTATGTGGTTGTTAGGAAAACGTCAAAATTTCATTTTTTTTTCGGGATTTTATTTAACGCCAATGGATTCGTAAACACCGTAGCTATTACTTGCCTTAGTCCACCTTCCTATTTCCCATATTATCTTTCAATTTACACTGCCTTACTCATCAGCAGTTAACCAAAAACTTTAAAAACCAACGCTTCCCATAACATAAAATCTTAGTCTCCTACTGTATCTAGATCTGAAACAAATATCGGTATACAACACAAACATTTGTAGTAATAGAACCACATTCTATATACCGTAACCGTACCGTAAGCCAGTCTTTTGCAAACTACAACTTAGAAGCAAGTAAACTATGAAGCGCCTTCGAAGTTGGAGATAGCAAAAAAATATTAATGTCGTTTGGCTATATAAAAAACCCAGGGGCCATAAAGGAGGTTAATCCGTTGATAGTTGAAAAGTGTTAGACAAATACTATTGGATACAAACTACAAATCAGATTTACTATCGACCTCACCGAACCTGCGAATGGAAGAAATGGTACATTTTACTATTACTTTCTCTTAACTTAATACATACAGTAATTACTAAGTTGTTATTTTCTAGGCAATTATTGTTTCAATCAAAAATTCTATTTATTTTTACTAAAAATATCACTGGTACAGTTTGTGTTAGTTTAACCATATAGTTGGAAACAACAGCCTGAAAAAAATATGATAAAGATCGTTTAGTTCCGCCTTTGATTTTGTCGCAAGGTGATGTTAAAGAGTAGAGAAATGAGAACATTGGGCTTAAAAGTTACTCATGTTGTTTTTTTAAGCGTTAGTGTTAGTAATCATATTCGAGCTTATGGACTCCTTTTGTAACCGAAAGAGTTATCTAAATTATAAGTACCTACATTTCAGAATTTCTGTGCGGGGTAAGGCCGTCAATGAGCAAGTTAAACTTCTATCTGTGAAAATAATGAAGTTCGGAATCTTGGGTGACGAGTGAACTCGTTACGAAACTTTGTGCAATGTGATCTAGTGATTCCGGGTTTGACTCCCGAGTCGGGCAGTGCTTTTTCATTAGGAAATTCACAGTAGCAGCACGGAGTGTAGGGCACATTTCCGAAAATCGGCAATAGGCTCGACGCCTATTACGTGGGACTGATATCTGGCTAAATGTGGGTGCAGAAACGCACCTCTGAAAACCCCTTCGGGAGACACAGGCGTGAGGTTATGTACGTGTTTATGTATGTATTTTCTCTATGGCATTTGTAATTTGTGACATGGAATCTCAAGGGCTTAGTTTGTCATCAAATATCAATGTCATCGTATTGTTTCTTGTAACCAGAAAATTCGAAATTCAGGCGGCGAAATAAAATACCGAATTAGTACCCAAAGCAAAGTTCAAGTTTCATTGGGTAGTGATCAACAATACTTTATCCTGCCTTTATCCCGACTCCTCTATCTATTTGAGCCTCGACATAATCATCTAAGGTTCGTGAGGTACCTACTCATGACTAAAACTAATTGGCATTTTTTATTTACACAAAATTATTTATCTAATGATTGGCCGATAGAAAGCGAGATCACCTGTCCAGTGCAATCATCGACATGTAGGTATTACTTTGGCTAATTATTGTGTTGTGCCTTCATACCGTGACACGTCAGAGCGTGTCAACCGTGGCGCCAGGTTTTATATTATCAATAAAAGTAGAATGTAATGTTCATCCTTGCAAAAAGACTTGGATGATCCTGTCAGGTTTATCAGCCAATACATTTTAGCTAACTTAGTCGATTGCGTATTTCCTAACAATTACCTATCTTAACTTTGCTAGTTTCGTGAACATTATTTTAGTTGATTATAAACCCAAAAAAAGGTGTGAAGGAGATCGCTGACTGAATTCGAGCTCTGGTATAGTACATATTATACATACATCAGTTGATCCATGTATTTATACGTCTACGATGGTCTTCTCTATCATCAAAAGGGATTATCTCTTAATTTATCAGAGCAGCTTAGTACTGTAGATTCCATATTTAAAAAAAAATTATTTCGGTATTCCTCGTGTGCGCTTGCTACTCATATCCTAATGTCATAAGTCTCTCTGATTCGAACCATCGGCCGTTGAGAAAGTGTATGTCTTTTTATCACGCGCACCTCATCCTCGACGCTAACATGCATTTTAAAACATTAAATGTTTGGATATTTTTCAGACAATACAGAATTTCGTTGTGATTATGAATATATAGCATCTATAGACGGATGGTTGAAACTGCAGGAAATTCCTGCTAACTGGCACGAGGCGAGATTAAGATGTACTCTTGAAGGTAAATATATTTTTTTTAACAAAAGATTCCATCAACTCCGTGTAATTTTCATTTTCACTAAGCTGACAAGACACATACCATAACATATTACACCGCATGATTTTTAATTAATATATTTTGATTATATAAGCACATACATATATAAAAATGTGATTACAAATCAAAAATATTTGCTTTTTAAGAACTTAGAGCGATTTGACGCTCGTTGTGTACGACAGTATGAGTTTGAATATTACAAAGAAATAACATGTTTCATATCTTATTGTACAAAATGGCTACGAGAAGTTGTAAACGAGACGCTGACTCGTTTTGTTATATTTGCGGCGAATTTATTCAAGTGAAAGGGAAAAAGTATGATTTGAGTAAAAATTCTTGCCTTGCCCTTGCCTGTGGGATAATAGAAATGATGCCGCTCACTACTGACAAAAACATTGGCCTGTACCCACTGAGTACGAAGTAGAAGTAATTGTCGATCTTAAAACTATATTAATACCGCCATTGCATATTAAATTGGATCTTATTCTACAATTTGTAAAGGCTCTTAATCATGAGTCCGAAAATTACAAATATTTGAAGTGTTTTTTCCAAAGCTTACAGAGGCGAAAATTAAAGCTGGAATCTTTGTAGGCCCTCGTCCCTCGAATATCCTCCTCGAATATAAAAAAAATGAACTGTGATATTTTCCCAGAGATACTTAGCGATAAAAAGAAAAAAGTCTGGAACAGTTTTAAAGCCAGTGCCTTAAAATGCGGATGTAGAATGTAGAATGTCTCTAAAGATGCATATTTATGTTACACTAGCTTCTGCTCGCGACTTCGTCCGCGTAGACTACAGGGTTGGGTACAGGGTTGGCCTAAGTCATAGTAGCTTTATGCATGCAAAGTCTCAGCCCGATCGGTTTAAAAATTGACAAAGTTTCATACAAACTTTCATCCCCTATTTTATCCGCTTGGGGGTAGAATTAATTATTAGAATTAATTCCTTCCTTAGCGGATGCCTACGTCTTAACATCTACCTGCATGCCAAATTTCAGCCTGATCCGTCCAGTGGTTTCGGCTGTGCGTTGATAGATCACTATGTCAGCCAGTCAGTCAGTCACCTTTGAGTTATATATATCTAGATTCTCATTTGGATAATTTAAAAGATAATAATTATGGGAGCTTATTTGGAAGAACAAGGGGAACGCTTCCATCAAGTTATAATGGAATTTGAGAGACGTTACCAAGACCAGTATACTGAAAGCATGATGGGAGATGGGGGTTAATAAGAGAAACTTCTACTTAACATGATAGGAAAAGTAAAACTGTTCAATTTTAAACATTTTAACTCTATTTTAAAACTTTCATCGTAAGAAAAATAAAAAAATCATAAATTGAAAATCGTCTCTACGTTATTCTTTTAACAATTTTCATTGATTTTAATTTTCCCATTTTTTACTCATAAAAGCAAATTCAGTACTATTTTATGTTCTTATTCTTATTTCTAGGCAATAAAAACAAATTATGTATAACCCGTGCGTAAAAATGCTGTTGACCGGTGTTATCTACCACCAAAATATTTTTTTATTTTTTATCATGCCAGAGGTGGGACCTAGCTCCACCCGGGCGTAATCTTGAATTCAGTGCTCATCCCGCGAGAATACTACGTTTTCCCGGGATAAAAAGGCTAAAGTGGCATCTATGTTACTTTCCACACCGCAGCTATGTCTATACCAAAAATCATTCAAATTGGTTCAATAGTGTTGGAGTTTATTCATTACTAACATTGAAGAATAAGAATCTTTCCTCTTTATAGTATTATGGAGTTAAGATGCTATTCTTAGTGACATAAAACAATAGCATATCATACTCTTATCCTATATTACTATAATCACTGAAGTACTCTTAAATATACTACATTAATACCATAAGAAAGAAGAAAAAAGAAGTTTATTTATTACACTTACTAGTACTCACAGCAATGTTTTCCTATTATTTTCAAAAATAGTACTGTTTTCTGAAACTGTTTTACTAGTATTTGCTTGAGTCCTAGATTTTGAAAGATATTAAACAATCATTGTGAAATTTTCAGGTGCCGTCTTAGCATCTCCTCTAGATGAACCGTTGAGGTCGGCTATGTTAAAAATGGGGGTGTTAAACACACCAAAAGATCGTATATTTACGGGGATCCACGCTACATTCTCAAGAGGTGATTTCTTCTCAGTTGAAGGTGCGTACTGTATTAATCACAAAGGGGATAATAAAGCTTAAACCTGATCAGAAAACATTTATGCCAGATCCTACATGTTGTACATGTTCTAGTTTAAATAACTTTTAAAGAAAATATTGGTATTCAATGGAATAAAATTTTCGAACTATTTTACCAATGTCTTCACATAATGATGTTAATTAAATAATCTATACGACAGGAATAGTTTAGTTCAAAAAGATTATGTAATATTTAAATAACTTCTTAAAATAAATAAACCTTATTTACCATTTCTTTACTTAGTCGATTTTTATAAGTAATTAGGTGGCTAGATTTAATTCCTGACACATTATTGCATAAATCAAAATATTATTGAAAATTAGTGACACAAAATTCCAATCACAGTCTCAATCAAATCAAATTCAAAGTCTCGGTCAAATATTATCTAACCAGCTGTCGATTCTGCCGTTCGAAAAATAATACAATTCCTTTTTCGCAGGAGTGCCCCTTTGGAGAATACCCCATTTTTGGGCCCCTTCAGAGCCAAATAACAGGGATAATGATGAAAGTTGCTTAGTGATGGCTATTGATGGATCTTTCTCCAACGAAAAATGTTCTGATACTTTCAATAATTACATCTGCTACAAAAAACGAACGCCAAACATGGTATTGAATCATTGTGGGACTGTGGATCCTGGTAAGTTAAGCATGAAGTACAAATAAAGATATGTAGGTACCTTATACGTATTTCGTAATAATCTACTTAATAAATAAGCCTTATTATTCTGTCACTTCTTTATTTCCGACGCTAAAGAATAAGAATTACAATGCCACTTAAATTTTTGTAATGTCAAACCATTTTTTTTAATACCTACATGGCAATGGCTATCGCCATCCATAAAAGTTCAAAAGCCCAGCTTGTCTTATAAAATGCCAATTTAATTTTTTTATTTAACAAAGGTAATTTGACATATAAATGAGAATATCCTGACCCTACAATAAAGAATTACAAACTATACTATGGAAGTACCGCTACTGCAACAAGGCTTACAACTCTAAAAGCTACTGCAAAGTTACTCTGTATTTTATTTTATTATACTCCATCTATTGGGGTGGTGATTTCATTTCAATATTATCTTCAGACTATATCTACTACAACCGTACTAAGAGCTGTTATAAATTCCACGGAGAATCGCTTATCTGGTCACGAGCATACATGGCTTGCGCTGCTGAGGGTGGATACCTAACTGTCATCAACAATGAGGAAGAAGCTGGAATTATTAGAGAAATTTTCAAAAAAAATCCACAAGCTTCTATTATTGGAGCTCACCGGAAGGATGTGTTGTTCATCGGTTTTCATGACTTGAATAAACATGGAACGTGGTTGACTGTGCATGGTAAATTAGAAATCTTTTTAGTAGAGAGTATAAAAGTGTGTTAACCTCGTCTAGAATATTTCTTAACAATTAAAAAAAAAACGTGTAGAAAAAAATATTTTACTGAACTATTTTACTAAACAAAAAGAAAGATGAGACAAATATTTGTGTATGGTGCATATTGAAGGCCACCCAGATAACCAAGATTTGAAACAAATATGTATTTATTTGTCCTGAGTAATTTTGAGATACCAACAAAACTTTAATATAAAATATTCACAATATAAGTGTTGTGCCTTTATCTGCAATGGTCACAATAAGTAGTTTACATGTGTTTTTTATATTTTAATATCTACGTATACTTTGCCACGTAAATGTTCAACTGAAATAAGAACTAGCAATATAAACTTCAAACTTGAAGGAACTTAATAATTAGGTACTAAATTTTCCAGAAGTATAGTAACAAACACATCTTTCAAACTTATTAATGAATAAAATTAATGATAGATCTTGAATTTGTTCGTACGTTTGTAAATATTCAACAACTTTAAATTTGCCATTTTGATTTTACTTTTTTTAATTAGATCCCGACTGCCTCGTGGTCTCACGGTACAAGTATGTGCCGTGCGATCTAGAGGTCCTGGGTTCGATTCGCGGGTCAGGCAAAGTGTTATTGGGTTTTTCCATTAGGAAATTCTCAGTAACAGCTCGGAGTCTGGAAATGTGCCCGAAAAACGGCAATAGGCTCGCCGCAACGTGGGACTGATACATACCTGGCAGAATGTGGGTGCAGAAATGCACCTCTGCCTACCCCTTCGGGGAATACAGGCGTGAGTTTATGTATGTAATTAGGTCCACTGTTTCGTGGTTTTAGGACAAACCCTGAAAGAAGCCGGATACAATAAGTTCTCGCCTGGATCACCAAACAATCTTACTCCTGGTCAATACTGCGGAGGTGTGTACAATAGCGCGTTATTGGAAGACTTATGGTGCGACAGACGCTTCGCTTTTATATGTGAGAAGGATCCGGACAGTCTGCGATGTCCTACTAATTATCAATAAACTGGAAATGTCATTTGAAGTATATTGTTTCATATCCAATACCTACATTTATTATTATTATTATTTATAATTTATACCTTCATTAAAGTCTCAGCAAAAAATAAAAAATATATTCTATTCGAAATGGCCACCTTTGGCTTTTATTACGTCCTCAGCCCAAATACGTCCCACTGCTGGGCACGGGCCTCCTCTACAACTGAGAGGGTGTAGGCCTTAGTCCACCACGCTGGCCTAGTGTGGGTTGGCGAACTACACACCTAAGAAATTCGTAAGAACTTTTTAGGTGTGCATGTTTTATCACGATGTTTTCCTTCACCGTTAAAGCAAGTGATAATTCATTGTGAATACACACATAACTTCGAAAAGTCAGAGGTGTGTGCCTGGGGTTTGAACCTGCGACCGTCGAAATTCTCGACCGCACGCCTAAACCTCGAGGCCATCACTGCTTTGGCTTTTATACGGGCTTTTAATCTGTTTGGCCACGAATCTATGGATTTACGCACTGTTTCCAAGGGAAATTTCGCCACTGCTTGCTCCAAAGATTTTTTAAGAGATTCAATGTCGCCGTGTCGTTTAGAGCAGGCCATGTCTTCTAAAACTGACTATAATTTGAAGTCTAAAGGGTTGAGGTCTGGGCTAGATGAGGGCCAGACTTCAGCTCTTATAAAGTCCGGATCGTTGGTTTCAAACCAGGCTTGGGTAGTTCGTGCCTTGTGATCAGGTGCGGAGTCCTGCTGGAAAGTCCACGGTATACTCGTATTTTTAAAAAGTGTATTGCTGAGAGGTTTCAAAACATGATCCAAGACTGTATCTTGATAGACTTTGGCTGAAGTTTTCACTCCTTATTCACTAACATGTAGTTTTGTGACACCTTGATAAGACACGCCCCACAAAACCATCACTGACGCAGGATGAAGAGCACTTGAGCAGCTTCTTTAGAACTGTGAGCGTACACTTTATCATTTTGCTTATTGTAGTGTTCTTCAGTCGTGATTTTTTTTTCTTTGTTAAAGAGGATATTTCTGTGCCTTTCACCTGCGTATCGCGACAGAAGGCGTTTTGATCGATCCACTCTCTTTAATTGTAAAGATTGATTTAGGGTATTTCCTGTATATCGACGATAAGCACCGAGCTTCAGGTCTTGTTTTATAATACGCGACAGAGTCCTAGCGGGAATCTTCAGTTCCCGCGATAAGATTTTTTGCTTCCTTATGAGGTTTCGACGAATTCTGGCTTTAATAGCATTAACAGCCTTTGTAGTTGTAACAGCACGCGGCCGCCCCAGTCTTTTTAGATCTTTGACAGACGAAGTTTTTAAAATAATATACGTGTTCCAAATTCAAAATAAATAAAAAGTTTTAAAAAGAAAAGTTTTTATATAACAGTATTTATGGCCAAACAAGTTACATATAATTACTATAGATAATATTTCTCTGATTTTGAAATATTCTATAAGTCGTGTAATAAATACAAAAAAAAACTTATTTCCAGTGTTTGCAGTTTAGGTGATATTAAAAAAAAAAACTTCTTTATGACATCATTTTTCGAAAAATGATCTACTATTTACAACTTCACAGAAATTGGTTAAATAAAGCTAAATTAGATAAATTTTAAGCAAAAGTCTTTTATTATCATAGACATGGATACAAAAAATCTCGAAGGGTTTGCGTTGTTTAATTACGGAGTTCCTATGGGCACCTTCCAGCTTCATCGTCAGACCCTGGTTACCGTCTACTATCAAAGTACATGTCAAGATGAATTAAACAAGCCCAAACTCGAGGGGGTTGCGTCGTTTAATTACGGAGTTCCTATGGCCACCTTACAGCTCCATCATCAAACCCTGGTTACCATCTAGTATCAAAGTACCCTTCAAGACGAATCAAATGAGCCCAAACTCGATGGGGTTACGTTGTATAATTATGGAGTTGCTATGGCCACCTTCCAGCTCCATAATGAAACCCTGGTTACCATCTAATATCAAAGTACTCGTCAAAACGAATTAAACGAACCCAAACTCGATGGGGTTACGTCCTTGAATTACGAAGTTCTTATGGCCACCTTACAGCTCCATCATCAAACCCTGGTTACAATCTAGTATCTAATTACTCGTTTAGACTAATTAAACGAACCCAAACTCGATGGGGTTGCGTCCTTGAATTACGGAGTTCCCATGGCCACCTTCTAGCTCCATTATTAGGCCCTGGTTACCATCTAGTATCAAAATACTCGTCAAGACGAATCAAACGAGCCCAAATTCGATGGGCTTGGTCGTTTAATTACGGAGTTCCTATGGCCACCTTCCAGCTCCATCATCAGATCGGCTCTATATCATAATAAATCTTTTTATTTAATAATTTTCAAACTAATATAATTATTCTTTGACTTTGATAAAAATAATATACTAACACACGTTAAATGCACAAATACAAGCAGGTATTAAACATTTGTCTCTCGCTCTGGCTCACTAATTATTGTATTTGTGTCTCTTATCTGTCGGTTTTTCCGTTGCATTCGGTTTGAAATCACAACGAAGAATCACTAAAGAAGTTTCACTTCAAAATGCTTTTATAGCTCACTTTTTTGTATAATTCAATTTATTTTTGTATGACATATCAAATGAAAGGTCTGGTTGTGAAGATCTTAAATGTATTTTTTTGTAATTTTTGAAATAAATAGTTTCCAAGTTATTCAAAAAAATATACGAAGATTCCCCCCCCCCCCCTTCTCTCCGAAACTACTGAGGCTAAAATTTTGAAAAAAATACAGAAATTAGTTTTCTACTTATGTATAGATTATAGGAAAACCTATAAGAAGTCCATGACATTAAAATAACATGATAAATCACTCAATATTGTGCGTACCATAAAATTTTTCAACTCCAATGTTAAGTTTGTGTGTACGGAACCCTCTTCACGCGTGTCCGAATTGCTTTTGGCCGGTTTTTTGCTTTATATTTTTAACCGTAATTGCTCTGTTTGCTTTCCAGATAAATAAAAAAAATTTAAGAAAAGGATTAAAACAGATAAAATAAAATTAAGAAATAAATAAGATACTATTAAGGTGTATGACGTTTGACTATATCGTAGTTAGGGATTCCTATTGAACTTTATGGTAAAAAAAAAACATGTTTACTTTTAAAAAAATAACGATTTTTTTAAAAGTAAACATGAAAAAACTTGATTAATGATTTTACACATTTATGGCCATCCCAAAAGGAAAGGCAGAGGTGCACCCACTGAGTGCAGTAGGTTTTGCCCATTTGTGTTTTGCACATTGCGTTTCAAGTCCCAAGTCAGGAGCCCTTCTTTGGCTACAGCGTTATGACAATTGCAGAAACTCCGTACGGTACGTTATTTGCCTCGAAGTTCAGAAATTCAGTGAAGGTACTTCCATAGAAGCGTACAAGCCCAGCTTACCTTATAATATTGCGGATAATAATCTTCAAACTTTGAATCTTTATTTAACAAAAGCAATTTGTCATATAAAGAAGCATTTGTGCAGGCCGGCATGATTGTGTCGACCAGCGGGTGACCATATCGTTTCTCGCTGGTCGGTATTAATTTTTTGGACTCCACTGTGCTTACCATCAGGTACAGTGGAGTCACTTTGCCGTGCCAGTTTAAAAAAAAAAAAAAAAAAAAAAAAAAAAAAAAAAAAAAAAAAAAATGAGAATAGCCTGACCTCACAATAAATAATTACAACTAGACATTTCATAATTAACGTATAACTTAACTTCGGAGACACAGGCGCGAGCATGTATACCTACGTAATGTAAGGTTCATCATACTACAAAGGGAATTTTATAAGGCGCAATATGCTATTTTAAACAGAACAATAACAAATTAAATATTCTTTTGATATTGCACTGAACTGTCGTGCAAAAGAGGTTATCAATCAATTTAATTATCAACAACATGGCACTATAAATGCTATGTCAGAACATTATTCGACGAAACGATAAAAGTTTATTCAAGAAGTAAGACAAATTTTAATATGTGGTTGTTACATAGTGTACTAACAATCTGGTTGGTTGGCGTAGCTGCATTGACAGGTGAGTACCTACTCCATATTTTTAAATCACTTCACTTCTTAATTGACTTAACTTTTAACTTACCTAAAATGATATCACGTATGTATACCTACTCGCGTCGGTCTTACGGCCCGATAACAGTAACACTCACACTCGATACTAGCGCTTGCTCCACATTAAACAATTGCGAAAACAAATGAAGAAGCTACTAAAAACCGCAAAGTCGCAGCGTTGATAATTTTTAAGAAAATAACGATTTAGTAGTTTGTTGGTCTGAGAGACCAACGCGCGAGTATACGAAGATTAAATGGCTAGACACCAGCTTGCGAAACGAGAGGCCGCGGGTTCGATCTCCGCACCGAGACAAATGTTTGTGTGATCCACAAATATTTGTTTCGGGTCTGGGTGTATGTGAGACCGAAAAGTCTCTCGTAGTTTCTGATACCCACGACACAAGACTTGTATCTTAGTGTGGGATCAGAACTATGTATGTGACTGTTGGGTGTATTTATTTATTATTTATTTATTTATTAAATGTATGTGGTTGTTAGTAAAACGTCAAAATTTTTATTTTTTGTCGGTTTTTTTAACGCGAATGGATTCGTAATCACCGTAGCTATTACTTGCCTTAGTTTCCAATCATGGTCTGAATACATCTGTATAATTCCAGTTTAAATCTAACCTAAGCCACATGAAATCAATTAGTATTGATTGCATCTCTATTATTCCACCTTCGTATTTCCTTTATCTTACAATTTACACTGCATTACACATCAGCCTTTAACCAAAAAATAAAAAACCAACGCTTCCCATAACTTAAAATCTTAGGCTCTTTCTGTAACAAAATCTGAAACAAATATTATAATATACAACACAAACATTTGTCGTAATAGAACCACATTCTATATACCGTAACCGTACCGTAAGCCAGTCTCTTGAAAACTACAACTTAGAAGCTAGTAAATTATGAAGCGCCTTCAAAGTTGGGGATAGCAAAAAAAAATAAATGTCGTTTGGCTATATGAAAAACCCAGGGGCCATAGAGGGGTTAATCGTTAATCCGTTGATAGTTGAAAAGTGTATACTATTGGCTCTACAAACCAGATTTACTATCAACCTCGCCGAACCTACGCGTTGAAGAAATGGTACATTTTACTGTTACTTTATCTTAACTTAATACAGACAGTAATTACTAAGTTGTTATTTTCTAGGCAATTTTTGTTTCAATCAAAAATTCCATTTATTTTTACTAAAAATATCACTGGTACAGATTTTGTTAGTTTAACTATCTATGGTGTACAAATAAGTTTTAGGACAGTTTTCAAAAAATTCAAGATTTATTAAAAATTAAGTAAAACACAGTTATTCATCGAAGTAATCTCCATCGCACTGAATGACCTTCAGCCATCTCTTAGGTAACTCGCGGATGCCTTTCGCAAAGAAACTTTCGTCTTGCGAGGTGAGAAATTTAGCGACCCATTTTTCCACTTCTTCAAATGTTTTGAATCGCACGTCAGACAAATCGTTCTGCATTTTCCGGAATAAATAATAATCGGATGGGGCTAAGTCTGGTGAATACGCCGGGTGTGGTACAGCTTCCCATCCAAGCGCTAGTAACGTATCCTTGACCGGTTTACTCACATGAGGCCGCGCGTTGTCATGGAGCAGTTTTACTGGACGTTTTCCTTTACCAGAAAATGGACGTTTCTTCTCAATTTCTTGATTCACTTGCATCAATTGATGAGAATAGCGATCGGCAGTTACTGTTTGACCAGGTTTGAGAAGTTCATAATACAGTACGCCTTTCATATCCCACCATATGCACAGCATGATTTTGTTATAGTGAACATTGCGCTTTGGCGTGGATGTTGTCGGCTCGCCGGGGTCAACCCAATGATATTTGCGTTTCGGATTATCAAAATAAATCCACTTTTCATCGCCGGTCACAATTTTCCACAAGAAAGACTTTCTATGTTGCTTGTTGTAAAGACTCACACAAATGTTAAGACGGCTGGTTTTTTTTTCTAGCGTCAGAAAGTGTGGGACCCACTTGTTCCTCTTCGAATCTAACCCATTGCTTTTAAACGATAAGACACAGTTTGTTGAGTTACTCCAAGCTGTTCCGAAAGTTTTTTCTCCGTCTGACAAGAGTTTTCATCCAGCAACGCTTGCAGTTCCTGATCGTCCACCTTTACAGGAGGCCCGGTGCGTTCACAGTCACGAACGTCGAAATCACCTTCTTTGAATCGCTTATACCAATACTCACATGTACTTTTAGATACAATGTAGTCTCCAAGAACAGAACATATCGATTCACACGCTTTCCTAACACTTTTTTCTTGATGCAATTCATAGCGAATGCAGTGTCTAATAAATAGCTTATCGGTCTGCATGTTTAATTTACAGAATTTATAGGTTATGTTTATGACTCCTTTACGTTTCGATACAACATATCAAGCGCCATCTATGATTAGTGAGCGGGACCTTTGACTTAATTTAGAATAGCCGTTATGATACAAAATCGAAGTGTCCTAAAACTTATTTGTACACCTAATAGTTCGAAACAACAGCCTTAAAAAAATACGATAAATATCGTTTAAGTCTGCCTTTGATTTTGTCGCAAGGTGATGTAAAGAGTAGAGAAATGAAAACATTGGGCTTTAAAGTTACTCCTTTCGTTTTTTAAGGATTAGCGTTCGTAATCATGTTCGAGCTTACGGTCTTTGTAACCGAAAGAGTTATCTAAACTATAAGTAGGTATATTCCAGCATTTCTGTGTGGGATAAGGTCGTCAATGAGCAAGTTAAACATCTATCTGTGAAAATAATGAATTTCGGAATCTTGGGTGACGAGTGAACTCGCTTCGAAACTTTGTGCAATGTGATCTAGTGATTCCGGGTTTGACTCACGAGTCGAACAGTGCTTTTTCGTTAGAAAATTTACAGTAGCAGCACGGAGTGTAGCCTGTAGGCCAAATTTCTGAAAATCGGCTATAGGCTCGACGCCTATTACGTGGGACTGATATCTGGCTAAATGTGGGTGCAGAAACGCACCTCTGAAAACCCCTTCGGGAAACACAGGCGTGAGGTTATGTAGGTACGTGTTTATGTATGTATTTTCTCTATGGCATTTGTAATTCGTGATATGGAATCTTAAGGGTTTATTTGTCATCAATGTCATGATATTGTTTTATGTAACTAGAAAATTCAAAATTCAGGTGGCGAAATGAAAGTTCAAGTTTCATTGGGTACCTACTGTAGGACTGTGCGAATATCGTTCGAATCGAATAGTATTATTCGAAACTTTTCCAATTATTCTCAATATTTCGAATAATTAGAATTTTTCAAAAATTACGTTTTTTTTAAATAATTATATATAATATTCTCAATAAATAGTAAATTTAAAAAAAAACGAGGCTTTAAGTGATTTGTGTACTCTATAGTATAACAAAAAAATATGATACTCAAAATATCACTAATATTTTTGTTGTAAGACTTTTTTTAATTTTTTTACTTAAAAATTTAACTCAAAAATAGTATGTTACGCATTTCACATCAGTACTCGATTACTACATTATTATTATTTTCGAATTATTTTAAAAATTCAAACTATTCGAAATTTTAAGTATGTATTGTAAGTTCGAATTATACGCACACCCCTATTGGGTAGTGATCAACAAAACTTTATCCTGCCTTTATCCCGACTCCTCTATCTATTTGAGCCTCGGCATAATAATCTAAGGTTCGTAAGGTTCTCATGACTAACACTAACACACAGCTTGTGTCTTCGCTGAACTATATAAAAAAATCATTCATTCATTGGCATCTTTTATTTAGGTACACAAAATTATTTATCTAATGATTGGCCGATAGAAAGCGAGCTGACCTGTCCAGCGCAATCATCGACATGTATTACTTTGGCTAATTATTGTGTTGTGCCTTCATACCGTGACACGTCGAGTGTTTACCGAGTGGCGCACATCAGAGCGTGTCAACCGTGGCGCCAGGTTTTACATTATCTATAAAAGTAGAATGTAATGCTCTTCCTTGCAAAAATACGTGGATGATCCTGTCAGGTTTATCAGCCGATACATTTAAGCTATCTTAATCGATTGCGTATTTCCTAACAATTACCTATCTTAACTTTGCTAGTTTCGTGAACATTATTTTAATTCGAACTCTGGCATAGTACATATTATACATACATCAGTTGATCCATGTATTTATACGTCTACGATGGTCTTCTCTATCATCAAAAGGGATTATCTCTTAATTTATCACAGCAGTTTAGTGCTGTAAATGCCACATTAAACAAAAACCTAATTTCAGTATTCCTCGTGTGCGCTTGCTACTCATAGTATCCTAATGTCATAAATCTCTCTGATTCGAACCATCGGCCGTTGAGAAAGTGTATGTCTTTTTATCCCGCGCACCTCATCCTCGACGCTAACATGCATTTTAAAACATTAAATGTTTGGATATTTTTCAGACAATACAGAATTTCGTTGTGATTATGAATATATAGCATCTATAGACGGATGGTTGAAACTGCAGGAGATTCCTGCTAACTGGCACGAGGCGAGATTAAGATGTACTCTTGAAGGTAAATATATTTTTATTTAACAAAAGATGCCATCAACTTCTTGTAATTTTCATTTTCACTAATCTGACCAGACACATTCCATAACATATTACCATCAAAATATTTTTTTTATTTTTTATCATACCAGGGGTGGGACCTAAATCCACCCGGGCGTAATCTTGAATTCAGTACTCATCCCGCGAGAATACTACGTTTTCCCGGGATAAAAAGGCTAAAGTGGCATCTATGTTACTTTCCAAACCACAGCTATGTCTATACCAAAAATCATTCAAATTGGTTCAATAGTGTTGGAGTTTATTCATTACTAACATTCAAGAATAAGAATCATTCCTCTTTATAGTATTATGGAGTTAACAAGTGACATAAAACAATAGCATATCATACCCTTATCCTATATTACTATAATCACTGAAGTACTCTTAAATAGACTACATTAATACCATAAGAAAGAAGAAAAAAAGGTTATTTATTACACTTACTAGTACTCACAGCAATGTTTTCCTATTATTTTCAAAAATAGTACTGTTTTCTGAAACTGTTTTTCTATTATTTGCTTGAGTCCTAGATTTTGAAAGATATTAAACAATCATTGTGAAATTTACAGGTGCCGTCTTAGCATCTCCTCTAGATGAACCTTTGAAGTCGGCTATGTTAAAAATGGCGATGTTGACACCAAAAGATCGTATATTTACGGGGATCCACGATACATTCTCAAGAGGTGATTTCTTCTCAGTTGAAGGTACGTACCTTACTTATCAGAAAGGGGATAATGAAGCTTAAGCCTGATCAGAATACATTTATGCCAGATCCTACATGTTGTACATGTTCTAGGTTGAATAACTTTTAAAGAAAATATAGCTATTCAATGGAATACAATTTTCGAACTATTTTACCGTAATTATGTTAAATTATTTATTAAATAAGGTGCTTGAGCAATTTTATTCTTATCTTATATTAAATAAACCTTATTTACCATTTCTTTACTTAGTCGATTTTTAAAGGTAACTAGCTGACCCGGCAAACGTTGTTTTGCCATATATATAAAATTCTCGGGTCGCGGTGTTTTTTGGCCAACTCCTGCGAAACGGCTCGACTGATTTTTATGAAATATTGTGTGTATATTGTAGGTAGGTCTGAGAATCGGTCAACATTCAAGGGTTTAACATTTAGGGGTATGTTTTTTTTTCTATTGACTTTATTTTCTTTATTTTTTATGATTCAGCATTGATAAATTATTATAATCATAAATTTTCACCCTTCTACGATCAACCTATATATTATACTGACCATTTTAATTTGTTTTTTTTTTATTAAAATGTAAATAAATGATAATAGCACTGAAAAATTATAATGATACGTATAACAGTCATTGCTTTGATCGATATAAAAATTAAACAAAAAAATATGGTCAAAATTATATAGAGTGAGATATACATATATGTACATCTATATATATATATATAATTCTTGTGTCACAGTTCGAAACAGCCTCCGAATCGGCTCGACCGATTTTGATGAAATTTTATATGTATATTCAGTAAGTCTGATAATAGGTTATCTATTTTTTATACCCCTAAAACAGATATAAGGTGGTCACCACCAGATAAAAATACAGAAATAAATAAGTACGAAAATTAAATGCATCAATCGTGTCTCCGCAAGTCATGATTTAATTAAACATGTGCATATGGGATGGGATGTAGTCGGTTTTAATTTTCTTCATTGAAGCATCAGTGTGGTGGACTGAAGCCTAAACCCTCTCAGTTGCAGAGAAGGCCTATGCCAAGCAGTGGGACGTACATATATGGGCTGATGATGATGATGCACCTTGTGATATACATTTTTAATATATTTTTTAATTGTCTAAAAGATCACAAACATCTTTTGTTAATCGTCATTGCGAAGGCATGACAAATCGGGAACTGAATTCGTTTGAACTCAATGGTCATACCCGTTAGGATCAATAAAATCTTAGATCAATCTAATTGATGAATTCTCAAGCACCAATTCATCTCTAAGTTGTCTTTTCAGTATCGTCACGTGAATATTTATATATAATCATTACTCAACAATTTTCTTAACACATAAGTACCTTCTCCTAACAATAGCAAACACAACAAAAAAAGAATTAGCGAAATCGGTCCAGGCGTTGTTGAGTTATGCGCTTACCAACACATTTTGCGATTCATTTTTATATATAAGGAAGATTAGGTCGCTAGATTTAATGCCTGAGACATTATTGCATAAATCAAAATAATTCGTCTAAATACTGAAAATTAGTGACACAAAATTCGAATCACAGTCTCAATCAAATCAAATTCAAATTCAAAGTCTCGATCAAATTTTAACAGGCTGTCGATTCTGTCGTTCGAAATATAATACAAATCCTTTTTCGCAGGAGTACCCCTTTGGAGAATACCCCATTTTTTGGCCCCTTCAGAGCCAAATAACAGGGATAATGATGAAAGTTGCTTAGTGATGACTTTCGATGGATCTTTCTCCAACGAAAAATGTTCTGATACTTTCAATTACATCTGCTACAGAAAACGAACGCCAAACATGGTATTGAATCATTGTGGGACTGTGGATCCTGGTAAGTTAAGTATGAAGTATAAATAAAGATATGTAGGTAATAATCCAATTAAATTTTAGAAACTTTTTTTTAAATACCAACATGGCAATGGCGGTACTTCCATAAAAGTTCAAAAGTTCTTACAAGATGCCAATAATTTTCTTTTTCATTTAAAAAAGGTAATTTGACATATAAATGAAAATATATTGACCATACAATAAAGAATTACGAACTAAACTATGGAAGTACCGCTACTGCAACAAGGCTTACAATTCTAAAAGCTACTGCAAAGTTACTCTGTATTTTATTTGATTATACTCCATCTATTGGGATGGTGATTTCATTTCAATATTATCTTCAGACTATATCTACTACAACCGTACTAAGAGCTGTTATAAATTCCACGGAGAGTCGCTTGTCTGGTCACGAGCATACATGGCTTGCGCTGCTGAGGGTGGATACCTAACTGTCATCAATAGCGAGGAAGAAGCCGGAATTATTAGAGAAATTTTCAAAAAAACTCCACCAGCTTCCATTATTGGATCTGTCTGGAAGGATGTGGTGTTCATCGGTTTTCATGACTTGAATAAACATGGAACGTGGTTGACTGTGCATGGTAAATAAAAAAGCTTTTAAGCGTATAGTATATTAAAGTATAAAAGTGTGTTACTCTCGACTTGAATAATTCTTAACAATTACAAAAAAAAATCAATTCGTATAGAAAAAATATTTTACTGCCATGACGAAAAAAAACAAAAAGAAAGATGAGACAAATATTTGTATGGTGCATATTGAAGATCACCCAGATAACCCAGATTTTAAACAAATATTTATTTGTTCTGAGTCATTTTGAGATACCAACAAAACTTTAACAATATTTACGATATAATACTTGTGCCTTTGTCTGCAATGGTCACAATAATAGTTAAGATGTTTTTTTTTATATTTAAATATCTACGTATACTTTGGTGGCAATATTGAACATAACATTTACGTGGGTAAATAAGAAATAGCAATATAAATGTCAAACTTGAAGGAACTCAATACTTACTAAATTTTCCATAAGTACATATAGTAACAAACACAGCTTTCAAACTTATTAATGAATAAAATTAATGATAATGTAGATCTAGACTTTGTTCGTACGTTTGTAAATATTCAATAACTTTAAATTTGCAATTTTGATTTTACTTTTTTTAATTAGATTCACTGTTTCGTGGTTTTAGGACAAACCTTGAAAGAAGCCGGGTACAATAAGTTCTCGCCTGAATCACCAAACAATCTTACTCCTGGTCAATACTGCGGAGGTGTGTACAGTACCGCGTTATTGGCCGACTTATGGTGCGACAGACGCTTCGCTTTTATATGTGAGAAGGATCCGGACAGTCTGCAATGTCCTACTAATTATCAATAAACTGGAAATGCCATTTGAAGTATATTATTTCATATTCATTCTTCACTTTTTCAGATTGTAACAATATTTTTTCACAATTGTTTTATTCACATATCATAATATATTATGTGTAAGTCGTCATGGTTACAATTTACATTATCATCATCATCATCAGCAGCCTTTCTCACGTCCACTGCTGGACATAGGCCTCTCCTATGGCACGCCAATGGGCTCGATCTTCGGCCCTCCTCATCCAACCGCTGCCAGCCACCCTGCGAATATCGTCACCCCACCTAGCCAGAGGGCGCCCTACACTACGTTTGCCGAGTCGCGGTCTCCACTCCAGAACTCGTTTCCCCCAACGGTTGTCGGTTCTGCGACAGATGTGACCTGCCCACTGCCACTTCAGCTCGCTAATCCTTTGGGCTATGTCTACAACTTTGGTTCTCTGACGGATGGCATCATTTCTGATCCTATCTTTCAGAGAAACCCCCAACATAGCCCTCTCCATAGCGCGCTGAGCAACCTTAAATTGGTGGATTAGTCGCGCCGTCAGTGTCCACGTCTCGGCTCCGTATGTCATGACAGGAAGGACGCACTCGTTAAAGACTTTTGTCTTTAGGCTTTGCGGTAGGGGTGACGAAAAGACTCGACGAAGTTTTTTAAACGCTGCCCAACCCAGCTGTATTCTTCTTTGGGTCTCCTTCTCGAAGTTGTTCCTGCCTACTTGTATAGTTGTTCCGAGGTAAATGTACTCCTGAACAACTTCGAGAGTTACTCCCTCTAGCGCAATAGGTTCCGGAATAACCTGTCTATTAAACATGACCTTGGTTTTGTCCAAGTTCATCCGGAGACCGACGCGTGCAGAAGAATTAGCCAGATCAGACAGCATTTGTTGCAAATCTGCAACGGTTTCAGCCACGATGACGATGTCGTCTGCAAATCTCAGGTGTGAGATGTACTCGCCGTTAATGTTTATGCCACGTCCTTTCCAGTTCAGCGTCTTAAACATATCTTCCAATGCATTTGTGAACAATTTTGGGGAAATGACGTCCCCTTGTCTCACTCCTCGATGCATTGGAATTTGTTCAGACTGCTGGTTTTGTACTCGGACGGTCATAATGGCAGCGTCATACAGACATCTTAACACCTGGATGTATCGCCAATCGACTTGGCACCGTTGCAGAGATTCCAGAACAGACCAGATTTCGATAGAGTCAAAGGCCTTCTCATAGTCCACAAATGCGAGACACAGGGGCTGATTATACTCTTCTGTTTTCTGTATAATCTGCCGCACTGTGTGGATGTGGTCTATGGTGCTATATCCTCTTCGAAATCCAGCCTGCTCGGGGGGTTGGAACTCGTCGAGTCTGCGCGCGAGACGGTTTGTGATCACTCTTGAAAACAGCTTATAGACATGGCTTAGCAGGGAGATGGGCCGATAGTTCTTCAATAAGGTCTTGTCGCCTTTTTTGAAGAACAAGACGACCATACTCCTGCTCCATGCCTTAGGAGTTCTCCCCGAAAAGAGGACGGAATTAAATATGCGCTGGAGTTGTTTCAGCGTAGGAGCTCCGCCAGCTTTTATAAGCTCCGTTGTAATTCCGTCTTCTCCGGGGGCTTTTCCATTCTTAAGCTGCCCAAGAGCGATCTCAATCTCGTCTAGGCTGACTTCTGGCAGCTCTTCGGAATAGTGGCGGGTTAAAGTGGCTCTCGGGTCTTCACTCTCGGGTGGAGGACGGGACGCATGTGATGTGTATAAATTACCGTAAAAGTCCTGGATCTCCGCAAGAATCTCCGGCTTTGCAACGACGAATTCTCCACTATGATTTCGCAACTTCGTCAGATGGCTTCGATTCAGCGCTTGTACAAAAACTTTAGACCCCCGATTTTGCTCAATCGCTTCTTTAATGGAGCGCGTATTAGAGCTTCGGAGGTCACGTCTTACCAGCTTTGAAATTTTCTTGTTCAAAGCCCGCTGATCTGACGGAGCGATAGTGGGAGCTTCGCGTCGCTGTTGCATTAGCTGCAGAGATTCTGCAGAGAGTTTGGACCTCTTACAGGTACGCGTCTCACAAAACTTCGTCCCCTCTTCCCGGAGGATACCCACCACTTGGGCGAGTTCCTGGTCAATGTCAATTGTGCTTTCCAGGGCAGCGAAACGGTTCTCCAGTTTTATCTGGAAAGTTTCAGATCCTACCACGGATTTGAGCAGGTTCGGTCGGAGCGTTGACTTCATCAGACGGGCTCGTTCAAGCTTGTAATTAATATTTAGAGTGCCTCGGATGAGTCGGTGATCGCTTCCGGTTTTAAACCTAGCGATCACTGAGACATCTCTAAATATGCGCTTTTTATCAGTCATGATGAAGTCAATCTCGTTTTTTGTCATAGTATCGGGACTATGCCACGTCCACTTCCGTTGGGGCTGTTTCTTAAAGAAGGAATTCATTAAGAAGAGCCCTTCTTGCTCCAGAAAGTTGACGAGCATTTGTCCCCTATGATTTCTGCGACCAAATCCGTGGGGTCCTACTACCGTTTCGCCGCTTGTTTGTACTCCCACTTTAGCATTAAGCAATTTACATTACCTCGAACTAATTATGAATCAAATATGTTTGTTCGCAGTTCGAATATAATATACCTAGTCCAGCCATAAGTTCTGTCACAAATGAAAATGCATTTTTTAAAAATGAAGTAATGTAATATTATTAAAATTTATACCTATTTTTTAAGAGATTCAATGTCGCCGTGTCGTTTAGAGCAGGCCATGTCCTCTAAAACTGACTATAATTTGAAGTTTAAAGTGTTGAGCTAGATGAGGGCCAGGCTTCAGCTCTTATAAAGTCCGGAACGTTGGTTTCAAGCCAGGCTTGGCTAGTTCGTGCCTTGTGACCAGGTGCAGAGTCCTGCTGGAAAGTCCACGGAATATTTTTTAAAAGTGTATTGCTGAGAGGCTTCAAAACATGATCCAAGACTGTATCTTGATAGACTTTGGCTGAAGTTTTCACTCCTTATTCACTAACATGAAGTTTTGTGACACCTTGATAAGACACGCCCCACAAAACCATCACTGACGCAGGATGAAGACCACTCGAGCCGCTTCTTTAGAACTGTGAGCGTTACACTTTATCATTTTGCTTATTGTAGTGTTCTTCAATCGTGAATTTTTGTTGTTGTTAAAGAGGATATTTCTGTGCCTTTCACCTACGTATCGCGACAGAAGGCGTTTTGATCGATCCACTCTCTTTAATTGTAAAGATTGATTTAGAGTATTTCCTGTATATCGACGATAAGCACCGAGCTTCAGGTCTTGTTTTATAATACGCGACAGAGTCCCAGCGGGAATCTTCAGTTCTCACGATAAGATTTTTGCTTCCTAATGGGATTTCGACGAATTCTGGCTTTAACAGCATTAACAGCCTTTGTAGTTCTAACAGCACGCGGCCGCCCCGATCTTTTCTGGTCTTCGACAGACGAATTGTTGTTGTATCTGTTGATAGTGCGATATACGAGCATTCGGCTGATACCAAGCTTTTGAAGTGTCTGGAATATAACCGACGGCTCCACTTTGTTCAAGGCTTTCACTTTGGGCAAGGCAATCACTGCAATCCTATTTTCTTTAACACCCCACTCACTCCATATTGTAATTTGATAATGAACACGAAAAAATATGTAAAATGGCGCAAAATCGAAAGTAGTTTTTAAAATAATATACGTACGTGTTCCAAATTCAAAATAATTAAAAGTTGAAAAATATTTTTTTTTATGTAACAGTATTTATGGCCAGACTTGTTACATATAATTGCAATTACTATAAAGTATATTTCTCTGATTTTGATATATTCTATGAGTTGCGTAATAAATACGAAAAAATACTTATTTACAGTGTATGCAAATAATACTTATTTAGGTGCTATTTAAAAAAATGCTTTTATTTCTCATTTTTTTGTATAATTCAATTTATTTTGATTTATAACTAATGGTTTAATTAATTGTGCTTTTTTTTCATTTATCTTTTACTTTTCCTATGAACATATACATTCATATATGTACATATGTGTTCTTTGTGGAAACTATTTTGGATTATGAACTATTTTTTGCTTAATGTTTTTGACCGTAATTGCTCTGTTTGCTTCCCAGATTAATAAAAAGATTAAAGAAAATAATTAAAATAGATAAAATAAAATTAAGAAATAAATAAAATACTATTAAGGTGTGTGACGTTTGACTTTATCGTAGTTAGGGATACCCATGGAACTTTACGGTCAAAAAATAACGATATTATTAAAGGTAAACATGAAAAAAACTTGATTAATGTTTTTACACATTCACGGCCATCCCGAAAAGATAGGCAGAGGTGCACCCACTGAGTGCAGTAGGTGTACGTTTCGCACATTGCGTTTCAAGTCACAAGTCAGAAGCCCTACTTTGGCTACAGCGTTATTACAATTGCAGAAGCTCCGTACGGTACGTTATTTGCCTCGAAGTTCAGAAATCAGTGGCGGTACTTCTATAGACGCCTAAAAGCCCAGCTTGCCTTATAATATTCCGAATAATAATCTTTAAATTTTAAATCTTTATTTAAAATCAATTTGTCATATAAATGAGAATGTCAGGCTATGACCTCACAATAAACAATTACTAATTAAACATTACATAATTAACGTATAACGCTTTTTAATCTTTTGATACCTTCGGAGACACAGGCGCGAGTGTATATACATATTGTAACGTAACTAATCATCCTACAAAGGGAAAATTATAAGGCACAATATGCTATTGCAAACAGGAAAATATCAAATAAATAATTCTATTAATAATCCGTCGCGATTGCACTTATGTATGTCGTGCGAAAGAGGTTACCAATCAATTTAATTACCAACAACATTGCACTATAAATGCTATGTCAGAATAGGACGAAACAATATAAGCTTATTGAAGAAGTAAGACAATTTTTAATATGTGGTTGTTACATCGTGTACTAACAATCTGGTTGGTTGGCGTAGCTGCATTTACAGGTGAGTACTCCATATTTTTAAATCACTAATTAATTTCTTAATTGACTGCCTCGTGGTCTCACTTTACAAGTGTGTGCCGTGCGATTTAGTGTACTCAGTTTCAATTCCCGGGCAAAGTGTTACTGAGCCTAGAATATTGCCCGAAAATAACAATACGCTCGTCCTCTTAATTGTCCTCAACTTCTTGATTGACTGCCTCGTGGTCTCACTGTACTGAAGTGTGTCGTGCGATTTAGAGAATTCGGTTGCAATTCCCGGATGGGGCAAAGCGTTACTGAGCCTAGGTTATTGCCTAGAAAAGATAATAGGATCACCCTCTATTATGTAAGAAAAAATCATAATTTTGGGTGTAGAAATGCAACTCTTCTTACCACTCAGGAAATACAAGCGTGAGTGCATACTATTCTTCATTATACGCCTGTATATTTGTATCTTATTAAAACTCGTTGAACGTTCGCAACAGACTGTTTAATTTAAAAATTAAGTATAGACAATCATAGAACAATAGACGATCATACATTTTTGGTTTTTTGATACATCATTATAACATATCTTATAACATACAGCTTTATATGTGTTACATCAAAAATATCACAGTATCTGATATATCATAATAGTAAATGAAAATTCAAACTCTTGTTTATTGATAGGTATATGAAATAAAATTCCCATTAAAATCAAACCTAAGCCACACAAAATAAATTGGTATTGATTTCATCTCTATGATTCCACTCTTATTTCCCATATCATACAATTTACACTTCTTTACACATCAGCACTAAACCAAAAAATAAAAGACCAACGCTTCCCAAAATATAAAATCTTAGTCTCCTTCTGTATCAAGGTCTGAAACAAATATCGGTATATAACACAAATAGTTGTCGCAGTAGAACTTCGTTCTCTCTACCGTAACCGTACCGTTAGCCGGTCTCTTGCCAATTACAAATCAGAAGGTAGTAAATTATGAAGCACCTTCTTAGTTGAAGATAGCAAAGAAATATAAATATCAGTAGAGTATTTATACGTATACGCCTTCGTAATATTGTCAATTATTAAAAGGGATTATCTCTTAATTCATCACAATAGCTTAGTTTTATAGATTCCACATTAAAAAAAAAAAAACATTATTTCAGTATTTCTCGTGTGGGCTTGCTACTCATAATATCCTAATGCCATAAGTCTCTCTGATTCGAACCATCGGCCGTTGAGAGAGAGTATCCAAATCCATACTTCGCGCAACTCATCCTCGAGGCTACAAGCATTTTAAAACGTAAGATGTTTGGATATTTTTCAGACAATTCAAAATTCCGATGTGATTATGAATATGTAGCATCTATAGACGGATGGTTGAAACTGCAGGAAATTCCTGCTAACTGGCACGAGGCAAGATTAAGATGTACTCTTGAAGGTAAATATATTTTTATTTAACAAAATATTCTACTCCATGTGCCAATGCTTAACAAAAGATTGCGTATATGAACAGTCCGCACATCATATCCTTTGGGAGTGCAATATTTGGTCGGATTAGTGTAACAGTATGCTCAATAGTATGCATGTAATGTCTGGTGTTGTTTGTCATACAGACCTCGTTGAATCTAGGAAGAATTTCCGTACCTTTCAGCGTTTTTGCCATGCCTATTATTGGAAGTCTACATAACAGCTCGCACTTTAGACCCAATTTATTCAATAAATCTCCTATAGTTATTTACCCGTGGTGCGTTAATTGACTCTAATGTCACTAATTGTAATTGTCTTTCTTTTTATGTGAGAGTGAAACCTCATTATTCAATGTTTTGTCACCCACTTTGCTGTGGAGGGAAGTGGACAACTCTTTGTTTGCCAACTTTATATTGTCTTTCTGATTAACTTCGTTGCGCGATTATGACAAAAAGGGTTCCCTTAGATTCGCTGAGCTTCATTGCTCGGCGTCAATACTGTGCGTGCCGCTCTTGATCCTGGAGCACAGGAGTTACAGTAGCGGGTGTGTGGTGGGATAGGGATATAAAAAGATTCCATTAACTTATTGTGATTTTCCTTGTTTACTAAACTCAAAAGACACACACCAAAGAACGTATTACCATCGCAATATTTTTTTATTTTTTTCATACTAGCGATGGGACTTAGCTCCACCCGGGCCTAATCTTGAATTAAGAGCTCATCCCGCGAAAACACTACGTTTTCCCGGCATAAAAAGAATAAAATGGTATCAATGTTACTTTCCAAAGCCGCAGCTATGTCTATACCAAAAGTCATTCAAATTGGTTCAGTAGTGTTTGAGTTTATTCATTACTAACATTCAAGAATAAGAACTTTTCCTTTTTTTAATATTGTATAGTATAGAAAATATTCCCAGTAGCGTTAGGTACTATATTACTAAAATCACTGTAGTACTCCTAAATATAAATATACTTTTTTAATAAAAAAAGAAGGAAGACAAAAATATATTTATTTATTACACTTACTAGTACCTACTTAGAGCAATGACGAAACTGTTGTCCTGTTATGTATTTTACTTGAGTCCTAGATTTTGAAAGATATTGAACGACCATTGTGAAATTTTCAGGAGCTGTCTTAGCATCTCCTCTGGATTCACCATTGAAGTCGGCTATGTTAAAAATGGCAATGTTCAACACATCAAAAAGTCGTATATTTACGGGGATCCACGCTACATTCTCAAGAGGTGAATTCTTCTCTGTTGAAGGTGCGTACCTTACTAATGCCAAAGGGTATAATAAAGCTTAAACCTAATCAGAATAGATTTATGCCAGATCCTACATGTCCTACACGTCCTAGTTTGAATAAATTATAAAGCTAATACGTATAGGTATTCGCCGTCCGCCAACCCGCACTAGGCCAGCGTGGTGGACTAAGGCCTAAATCCTCTTAGTTGTAGGGGAGGCCCATGCCCAGCAGTGGGACGTATATGGGCTGATATAAATATATAGGTATTCATTGGAATAAAATTTTCGGACTATTTTACCAATGTCCTCACATTAACATGTTAAATTATTTACTACTAGCTGACCCGGCAAACGTTGTTTTGCCATATATAGTCTAGTCAACAAGTTCAAAAACGTGTTAAATAGAAATAAAGCTCCTAAAAATATGTGCCATACCTCATTCGATTCGGAATGACGTCTAGAAAAATGTTTTTTAAGGGCATATTAGCACATAAAAAAATGCAATAGTTATTAACAAAATAAGAAAAAAAAAACAAGGTATTTAGTTTTTCGTTAATAACTTTTAAAATAATGATATTTAAGGAATTATGAAAAAAGATCCTGAAAGAGGAGGAAATTTCCAATAAAAAAGTCCTTACTCCCGGAACTCTATCTATATTATTTATAACTTTTATTTAACGCTGGAAATAGCGCTCCGCGAGGGCGTTACGACATAGGCGCGTCGTCTAAAAAGCCGGTATATCACCTAAAATAATTTATTTCTAATATTAAATAACAATTTAAAAATTTGAATAAATTATGGTGTAATCTAGACACTTGAACGAAAATAACCACGGCGAAAAATATTTTTTTTGACAACTTTTCAAAAAGTTACACCATTGTTAATTAACTAATGTTTTTCCAATCTCTGTTTTTATAAATTACGGCATAAAAGTTTCAAAAATTAGTCTAAAAATATTTCGCTTCGTGGAGCTCTTCTTACTTAGGTACTTAATAAAGTTATGCAATTTTTTTTTATTAAAGTTTATTATTTTGTTAATTATATTTTTTTTAAATAGACTAAAAATGAAATTTCTAAAAAATGTTATCAAAACATTTTTTTTTTGGTAATATCTTATTATTGCTGTTTTTGCATCTAATATAGGTATTAATTAACATTGGAAAAAAAGTGTTACGTCATTTATTAAGAAATTGTTTATAAACAAATAGACTATTTTGCGATTAAAAAAAAAAATTTACTATCTTATTGCAAAAGTAAAATGATGATTTAAAAAAGAAAAAAAAATCTTAAATATTTCTTTTTATTGTTTATAATCGTTTTTTTTATATTTCAATTGTTTAAATAATTAGTTAAGAAATTATTTTATTCTTAATAATCATCATTGACCCTTTTCAATGGAATAACAGAGATTTTTTTTTTTATAAATAATTTAATTGTTTATTAACTTAACAATTTGTTATAAACAAATAATATTAACTGTTATATTTTTTAACAAATTGTTAAGTTAATAAACAATTAAATTATTTATAAAAAAAAAAACTCTGTTATTCCATTGAAAAGGGTCAATGATGATTATTAAGAATAAAATAATTTCTTAACTAGTCTATTTGTTTATAAACAATTTCTTAATAAATGACGTAACACTTTTTTTCCAATGTTAATTAATACCTATATTAGATGCAAAAACAGCAATAATAAGATATTACCAAAAAAAAAATGTTTTGATAACATTTTTTAGAAATTTCATTTTTAGTCTATTTAAAAAAAATATAATTAACAAAATAATAAACTTTAATAAAAAAAAATTGCATAACTTTATTAAGTACCTAAGTAAGAAGAGCTCCACGAAGCGAAATATTTTTAGACTAATTTTTGAAACTTTTATGCCGTAATTTATAAAAACAGAGATTGGAAAAACATTAGTTAATTAACAATGGTGTAACTTTTTGAAAAGTTGTCAAAAAAAATATTTTTCGCCGTGGTTATTTTCGTTCAAGTGTCTAGATTACACCATAATTTATTCAAATTTTTAAATTGTTATTTAATATTAGAAATAAATTATTTTAGGTGATATACCGGCTTTTTAGACGACGCGCCTATGTCGTAACGCCCTCGCGGAGCGCTATTTCCAGCGTTAAATAAAAGTTATAAATAATATAGATAGAGTTCCGGGAGTAAGGACTTTTTTATTGGAAATTTCCTCCTCTTTCAGGATCTTTTTTCATAATTCCTTAAATATCATTATTTTAAAAGTTATTAACGAAAAACTAAATACCTTGTTTTTTTTTTCTTATTTTGTTAATAACTATTGCATTTTTTTATGTGCTAATATGCCCTTAAAAAACATTTTTCTAGACGTCATTCCGAATCGAATGAGGTATGGCACATATTTTTAGGAGCTTTATTTCTATTTAACACGTTTTTGAACTTGTTGACTAGACTAATATATAAAATTCTCGTGTCGCGGTGTTTTTTGGCAAACTCCTCCGAAACGGCTCGACTGATTTTTATGAAATATTGTGTGTATATTGTAGGTAGGTCTGAGAATCGGTCAACATTTAAGGGTTTAACATTTAGGGGTATGTTTTTTTTTCTATTGACTTTATTTTCTTTATTTTTTACCGGATAAACATAAAATGTTTGACAGAATATTAGGTAGAACAGTTTATATGAGAAAATTAAATTGTTGTTTCTACCATATTCCTCGCAATTTTCTTAACTGTTTCTTTCATAAGAACCTTCTCCTAATAATAGCAAACACAACAAAAAAAGAATTAGCGAAATCGGTCCAGGCGTTGTTGAGTTATGCGCTTACCAACACATTTTGCGATTCATTTTTATATATAAGATGTACATATTTAAACAATTCATACGACTGAGATATTTTAGTTCAAAAATATGCTGTAATAATGAAATGAATGAACCTTATTTACAATTTCTTTACTTACCCGAATGTTTAAGGGTTCGAGTAATTAGGTGACTAGGTTAAATTCCTGAGACTTGTTTGATTTGAGCCGAGATTGTTGTGTTGTTTTGTTGTGTTGTGTAGGGTTTGCTATTATTAATTTAATTTAGACTAGTGCAATATATAAGAATAGTATATTTTAATATAGTAATATTATTAACTTTTATTATTGTTTAAAACCAGTACGCCTACCTAGCGTCCGTTTTGTCACTTGGTCCCTTTATTGAAAACCAGCGCTGCAATACCGTGCAAGCGGAATTGCAGCATACAGCTGAATGAAGGGATCATTGTTGGCTATGTAAATTGTATCTACTAATTGTTTGGTTGTTTGTTTGTTGTATCTGTTTTTCGTATAGCCAACAATAAAACTTTTTTCTTTCTTTTCTTTCTTCTTTCTTTCAGACATTATTGCATAAATTGAAACAATCCATTATATTACTATACTCTTTGCAATCCATCTAAATATTAACAATTGGTGACTCAAAATTTGATTTACAGTCTGACGGCATCAAATTTTAACAGGCTGTCGATTCTGTCGCTAGAAAAATAATACAAATCCTTTTTCGCAGGAGTACCTCTTTGGAGAATACCCCATACCTGGGCCCCTTCAGAGCCAAATAACAGGGATAATGATGAAAGTTGCTTAGTGATGGCTTTTGATGGATCTTTCTCCGACGAAAAATGTTCTGATACTTTCAATTACATCTGCTACAGAAAACGAATACCAAACATGGCATTGAATCATTGTGGGACTGTGGATCCTGGTAAGTTAAGTCTGAAGTACAAATAAAGATACATATTATGTACCTTATAGGTATTTGGTAATACCTACACTTCCGATCTACATATACATACATCTACATACTATGTCACTTAAATTTTGGAAATTGTTAAACCATTTTTGTTTTTTCAAATATATTTTTTTATTTCCAACATGGCATACAAATCGAAAAGCCCCTACAACGTTACTCTATATTTTATTTTATTCCACTCCATCTATTGGGATGGTAATCCGATTTCAAAATATACAGGGTGTATTCAGACCGTGATCGGAAACTAAGGCAGGTGATAGCTAAGGTGATTACAAACCCCCTGGCGTTAAAGAAAATTCTGACAAAAAATAAAAATTTTGACGTTTTTCATACAACCATCGGTATTAAATGTACGCGGTTAATTAAATGTTACACCCTGTATAACAAGCCTTTCCTTCTCTTCAGACTATATCTACTACGATCTTACTAAGAGCTGTTACAAATTCCACGGAGAGCCGCGTACATGGTCACGAGCATACATGGCTTGCGCTGCTGAGGGTGGATACCTTACTATCATCAACAGCGAAGAAGAAGCTGGAATTATTAGAGAAATTTTCACAAAAAATCCACCAGCTTCCATGATTGGATCTTTCTGGAAGGATGTGGCGTTCATCGGTTTTCATGACTGGAAGGAACATGGAACGTGGTTGACTGTACACGGTAAATAAAAAAGCTTTTTAGTGTAGAATAAATTCTGGAGTATCTATAAAAGCGTGTTACTATAACTCTCGTATGGAATAATTCTTAACAATTTCAATGCGTACAGAAAAAATATTAATTATATCCACTGTTTCGTGTTTTAGGAAAAACCTTGAAAGAAGCCGGATACGAAAAGTTCTCCCCTGAAGAACCAAACAATGCCACTACTGGCGAATATTGCGGGGCTGCGTATCGTTCCGCGTTATTGGACGATCTGTGGTGTGAAAATGTCTACGCTTTTATATGTGAGAAGGATCCGGACAGTTTGCGATGTCCTTGCGACTCGAGTGATAATCGTTAACAAATAAGAAATACTATTTGTAGTACTCGTAAATATTTCATATTCATATTTTAGATTATCATAATATTCCACATGTATAATTATGATGAATTTTAATAAATTTCTTGTTTTTACTGACTTTTATATGATGGGGTTTTGCACAAATCTTGACATCATTTGAAACGATCAATGATTCAAACGATCCTAAAATACTTAGCCCATCGCCGTCCACTGCTGAACGTAGGGCTCCCTAAGTGACTGCCAACTAACACTGTCTTGAGCAGCCCTCATCCAACCGCTACCCGCCACCTTTTTCAAGTCGTCGGACCATCGTGCTGCAAGGCGTCATGCTCCACCGGTGAAGTAGAAAAGTGTTGGTACTAAAATATAAATGATAAAACGCAAATAAAATGTTAATTTTGTTTTATTCCTTTTATATTAAGTAAATATGCCCTACAACTGTGTGGGTTTAGACCTAGTAGCCTAGTGCCGGTTGGCGGACTATACACCTAAGAAATTCCCAAGAACTTTTATGTGTTCAGGTTTCCTTATGATGTTTTCTTCACCGTTAAAGTAAATAATAATTTATTGTGAATACACACAGAACCCTCTCAGTTGTAGAGGAGGCCCGCGCCCAGCAGTAGGACGTATATGGACTGATGATGATGATGATGACGATTAAAAAATTGCCCTCATTGGAGATTTCACGTATTTTCTTTAAGGCAAGCTCCGACGATCGCGTGTTGCGACAATGTGTATCATTACTAAGTGAAAATAATCTGTTTTCATTGTTGACAAGCCGGAAATATACTTTCCAAACGTATGCCACCCTAATTTGATAAGTATAATTTCGTGAATGCCATAGTGCTGTGATGTTGTCGATGAGAAACAATTTCCATTTATCACAATATTTACAGGACTGTCTCAGTGCACCACACAAGCGTGTGTCCCGTGAACTATATCCTAAGTTCCATTTCGTCGAACTAAGAGTTAGTATTAAGCTAGGAGTATACACATGTGCCCCAAAAATGGCAATAGGCCGCTCAATACATATCTAATAATATAAAATTTGGTGAGTTTTTTTTTTATTGTTGTAAAATTTAATATGGTGGTGGTTTAGTGTTGTGAGCTTAAGTGCTTCGACGTGCCCGCAAGAGGAAGGCAAATTCGTTATTTGATACGGGTTTACCTTCCCTCGAGAGCATTTAGTGAGACTTGCAGAAATGTACCTATCTACCTCTTCAGTGATACAAGGGTGTGTATGTATGATGAAGCAAATTACAAAGTTATCTTCAAATTACAACCACGATCGAAATCTTGCTTAACTGTGTGGACTAAGACTTGATCCCTTTCGGTTGTAGAAGGTCGTGCCCAGCAAAGAGACGTAGGTATAAGTGGTAATAGTAATAGTAAAAGATAGTACTAACAACTTGCTGTATGGTAGATTTCCTATTATTGACTAATACGTAAATTTATAAATGATTTCGAGGCACGTAATTAATTGTTGTACTAACAAAGACTAACACTTGCTATCAATATTTACAAACTTCAATTGTATTTTATTAATGATATTAATTTATTTTCGGATAGCTAATAAACGTAACAACAAACTAAATAAAGGCCAAAAGTCAATGAATTACACAAGTTTCATGAAACTAAGGGTAAAGTGAGGGCTTAACAGTTGCTATTTATGAAAAGGCGTGAAGGCCTCTAAATTTAGGTGTGCGTTCGTTTTTGGTTTCGGGTCAAAGTGTGAATGAGACTAAAAAGTCGACGACCGAAATATTTAAATATTTTTGAAATATTTTTATATTATTTTTTTGTGTTTTATTGTACAATGTACACCATATAAGTAACATTGTTATTGGTAACAACTCAATAAGGTAGTGTCACAAATGGCGGCCTTATCGCTATCGGCGATTTCTTCCAGTCCACCGTTATATCGACTGGAAAGATCAGTAACACAGAGTGGGAAGTCATAATTTAAGTAAATTTGTAAATTAATGATGTACGCAAATACTTCAATAAGTACTCTGTTCAAAAAATAAACGAACTTTTCTAGATAAGTTGATAAGGGACAAAACTAACATTAACTTGTTAATGTAAGAAATATAACTCACCTTTTTGGCAGTTAAAAAGTCGGTGGTTGGTGGACGTACCCTCAAAACTTTTGTATAGAATTTTCTGATTAAAAATAATCGTGAAGTATCGTTCAATTAAATAATAATCATTCACAGTATTGTGGTCAAATGATATATATTTTTAAACTAAGCTATTTATCGATAAAGGAAACTCCTCACTAATTTTTGCCCATCATATAACAACATAATGATTGCCGCGACGTGTACAGCAATTTTCGAACAAGCGCCGAAGCATTTCAATACGAATGTTTCGGTTTTTCGACATTTCGCGCGAATCGGTTTCTCGAACGCAAGTGATGTCGTGTGGATTTTAACGGCACTGTAATTTTGTGATTAGTGCATCGTGATCAGATAATTGAGCTACAATTTACCTTGAACTCAGATGATCGGTAAAGTATTTTAAACTTTATTTTTTTATGAGTTATTATTCTCAAATATTATATGTATGTTAATAAATAAACTATGACATGTTACATAAATTAATCTAATCCCACTGGTAATTTCCGACATTCCAGCGTCCAAAAATACAATCTCGTCAGCTTTCAATAAGTAATATGATCTGATAAATATTGATGATAGATTAATTGTTTTTTTTTACAACTTTTGATTAAATGTATTTTAACCTTCATATGCTGTATTTTTTAAACTAGTAGGTATATATATATATTGTAATAAGAGAAAGTTAAAATTTTTCAAAAAGAAATCTAAGTGAATATTCGCTATGTGTAAAGGTACCTAGTTGAGGTCGTCACTTGTTTGTCACTTTGTCAAGTGTCAAATTGTGAAAATAAAATAAAAATAGAATCACATACTAACGTAATTTAAGTTTTTTAAGTAAAAAAGTTAAAATTTACGATACGGGTCACAGTACGTGTGAACACAATGGTAAAGCAGTTCGTGCAAGTTTTATTCATTTCCATTAAAAAAAAATGAAATTGGTTCTGAGAAATAAATGGAGAACTGCTAAAGAAACAAAAGAAAGTGACTTAACCTAGTATGTTTAATTATTATTTACTGTATTGCGTGCAAAAATAGCAACCCTAACTCATAACCCTAAATAATAACCACAAACAACAAACAGCTGGAAACATCAAGTTTAAAATAATTTAGGTCATGTTGTTGGTAATATTAATTATGAACAAATTCTGCAAGTTTCGCAGTTTACTCAAAACTCAAGCCTAATGGAGAAAAACGGACTGTGAATTTGAATTCAGGGCATCAAAATACATGGAAAAAAGCTGGTCTGGTCAAAAGTACTGATCACTTTTCTTTTTTTCTGTGCCGGTGTAATCGTTTAGCTTTAAATCTTTATTTATAAAAGCAATTTAACAAATAAATGAGAATATCCTGACCCCACAATAACAAATATAAACTAGACATTACACGATTAACGTGTAACGCTTTTGGACTTCTATGGAAGTACCGCCACTGCTATAGGTACTTTATATAGGGCCTAAACCAGCTTCCATTACATTTAGTTTTAGCGAATTTTCCGCTTAGAAGTGCTTTCTCGGCTACCGAGCTGGGTACAAAGTGACAATATTTTGTTTACGTCTCCAATACTCGTATAGAACATTATGTATTCCAAGTAATAAATAGCCAGAGTGTCTCTAGCAAAATCTATTCAAAATGTATTATGCGAGTACATGTTATTTATTTTTTACTCTTAAAAATATATTAGACTTACATAAGGGCTTTATAACCAAGTGTTTTTCAAGTAATCAAGATTGAATTTAGTCTCACGAAATAATAGTTCGGTTATATTAGGATTAATTATAATTATTAAGCCCCAAATCGATATGAATTATTATCAAGCAAATGTACTTATCTACATACGTGTACTTGGGACTAGTGTTTTAGTCCCTAGCGGTGTTTCTACGTACCACAGAATTTAGTATATTTCCCTACTCCTCCTTAATTTTATATCTGAAATGCGCGCCACTTAGGATATACGTATAATTCAAAAACAAGAAAATTCAAACTCAATACATATTAAATTAATTTCAAACATAATTATTAAAACAAAATAAGAAAGTCAAAATAAAATAATTAATCAGATAAATATTATTTACAGAATAGCGGTACCATATGAATAGATTCATGATACGTTCGAAGCATAAATATGTAGCATCAAGCAGAACAAAATTCAATGTTAATATACGGAAACCATTGCAAATAACACACCCCATGACATAGGTTACGGCCGCAACACTATCGTTTGGTGGCGAAATTACAGTGCACGGTCGTATTATGCGGTCCACTGGAGCGAGTACGCCACACATACTAAGCCACAAAAATACTCGTCTGTACGCCACTACTGGATATTATGAAAATTACTAACAAATCACTAACTTATTCGATTTGGAGCAATACTGTTTCCTTTTGATTGATTAGTGACGTAAGATATTGTACAAAATTACGTAAAAGACGTTTTACCAGTAATATACCTACCTTGTTTGCACGCACAATGACTTTAATTCATATTGCGACCTTTATATTAAGAAATTGTCGCTGCCATAAGAGTTTTATAATTAAGCACATCTAGATATTCAGATTTCAAAAATTCTTTATGTTCTAAAATTAAGTTATCTTAACGTTTTGATTAAAAAGTAAATGTATTGAAATACAGTTTAATGTCTGTCTACTTTAATAAAATTAATCCAGAAAAAATAAATTAAACGTTTTGGCATATGCTCTATAAATATTCCTTGCAAATATTTAAATATAAATCATTGGATGTGTATTGTTAACACCGATACAGGACGACGTAGCATAATTTATGGTAGAGTTTATTAGCAGGACTCAGACTCAGCCTTTATGAAGAAGCACGCAACGAGTATTTGTCACGATGTCAACATAATTTGTAAGATTTATTAACTGCGACGAAAAATGAATAGTAAACAGGATGAATTCGACGAAACCACGCAATTTAGTTATAAAATCCCTATGACATTTGTACAAGACTGGATAGTTTAAGTAACCACAAAAATTGAGCTCTAAAATAGCTCTTATCATAAAAAATACATAAATATTATATTTAGTTATTACATACTATACTCCCCCTTATTATCTCGAAAACGTGGAGCAATGTATATATTTATATGCCCATGTTTGGACATAAGTGGTTTAAGGACCACGTGACAACTAACTAAGATATTTCTAACAGAAAAGCTTTATAATAATTTGACTGGTCCAACAATCGAGCCCAGGGCTTCACGATCAATAGCGCGGAACCAAATAGGTAGTAATAATTTGCATATCTCTCTTAATTAAATTTTTAGGCTTGCTTTGTGTCACAATCTAATGATATCGGGAGATTTCTTGTATACTTGCATCCCTATCATTAATCCTCAGTGATCATCTACATTTTTTGTATCAAGTATTGTGTTGTTCGTGAGCGACAGTAACAACTTTCCACTTCAACCAACTATTTATTTATTTAAAACTTTATACACACAACTGTATATAGGCGGACTTAATGCCTGCGGCATTCTCTAACAGTCTACCTTAGGGTGGTGGAGAGATGCAGCATGGTTGGTGTAAAAAAGAATAACAAAAGAATATATGAAAAAGATACAAACATACATACATATGTACCCATTAAAAAAAAAACATAATTATACATATTATATAATAAATACATATACATATAAATATATATAAATACATAAATATATTAAACATAAATACACTTAACCTCAACAAGATGACTCTGCCAGTTTATTGAGAAATAAATCTCGGACTCTCATTTTGAACGCATAGCGTGTAGTGGACGTCCTTATTTCGAGTGGGAGCGCATTCCAAAGTGACAGACATTAAAAGCAAAACGGTTTGGGTTTTGAAATTTTTCACGCAGCAAATCTTCACTAGTGGGAAAGGTCGAACAAAAACTGTCGTCACTATTACTGTCACTATGGGATCCAGATTCAATGGCAGAAATATAAGAGTCATCATCAGAATACATAATAATATTACACAAATATATTATAATAAAATAACAGGTATTAAATAATAATAAAAAATAAGGGCTAATAAAATAACAGGTATTAAATAATCATAAAAAATAAGTAAAAAAAATAAGGGCGCAGAAATTACTTAATATATAGTACTTATCTGAACAAACATACTCTGCACCACCCGCCAGCTGATATTAATCGAGAAAAACGTTTAAAACAACAAACAAAAAAATAACATAAATAACAGTACAATAAAAAAACAAGTTTAAAAACAAAACATAAACAACATTGTGGTATGGAACGCGACTATACCCAATTCGTCTATACCCAAATGTCAAAATGAAAGTGACAATATAAAAAAATACAACGACATGAGGGTAGTATTAAAAATATAGACGAACAATAAAAATTAAATAAATTGAAAGTGACAAGACAAAAAACAAACAGTTAGAGGGTATTATTTAAAAAAGACGAACAATATAATTATATGAAGTAACAGTATTAGTAAGCGCTGAGCGATCGTCATGGCTTACGCGGTTTTATATTCGAGCGCGATGTTTCCGTGGACCCGTGGCTTATTACTGCCGATGAAGATGAACTTGATGTCTTGGGATACTTTGCCAATAAGGAATTAAGTTCGTCTAGTGTTGTGATTTTGACGCGGCTTCCATCCGGAACTTTGACTACAACAGTGCCGTCTTGAGTCCAGCAAGACCGCATGACAAAATGCTGCCGACTTTTGCTGAATATGTTTTGTCGCGATCTTGTCAGGAACTCCTTAACCGAAACAGATGAGCCTTTCAGCTTGGATTTGGCTCGCCAAACAGCTGTCCTATGAAGTAGACTGGAGAACCTGACTAGGACAGGCCGATGGTGTTCTTTGTTTGGACTCCCTATACGATGACAGGCAGTGATAGTATACATATGTACCCATTAAAAAAAAAAAACATAATTATACATATTATATACGTCACACCTGTGACGTCCTTCACCAACATCGTACCGTTTACTATGGACAACACGGCGGCATTACAGTTTTCGTCGTCAGTCTCCGGCACGCCGTGAAAAAGTAGTGCTTTACGACGGTGTCTGGTCTCCATCGCATCGACCATGTTTGCGCATGGAGTTATTTGCTGTCTCAGAAATCGCAGCATGTTGAGCGTGAGCTCCCGAAAGGTCCGGAACTCTTCGGCAACCTGAGCGACGGTGTCCTTGGCAGCTCCCCCAGTCTGAAGTTGAGCTTCGAGTTGGGCCATTCGCTGCGAAAAGCTGTCTTCAAGCGTCTTTTGTGTAGATTGGATGTCCTCTAGTGAAGTCATAAGAACTGTCTTAAAGTGAGGTGTTGTTCTGGTGAAGTTAAACGCTGGCTGGTAGTGGTGCAGAGCAGGATTACATTCAGCAACACAAAAGTGAGTACATTCACAACGTAATTTTGCAAAATTCACGAGTTTGGAAAGTATATAAACACAGTTTAAGTAATTGAATTTAAATTTTTAATGGAAAGCACGTCCACTCAATACACCGACCATAGACTATTCCTGACAGTATTCTAAATTTAATAGTAGTAGTGTTTACGCTCTAGATTTTGGGGTCAGAAATCCACCCTGTCTGCCTGCATAAGCGTGAAAATGTGTGACTTACTTAAGGTATCATTAGCAATAATAATAATTATAATTAAAAATAAATAATATACTATAATAAGTAAAAATAATACGTACTTGGTTATAAAAACAAAAAGAATTTGCAATTTATTTCCCCAACCTACAAACTAAACAAAGACTGCATGGCGGCTGCATTTTATTTATCAAAACAGCAAGCAGTCGATATACCTATTTGTTTCGGTGAAACAAATGGAGCCTAGATTCACCGCTGTATTTCCAGCACAGTCCAGGTCAGACGAGAAATTCTATGTCTGTTCGTAAAACAACTTGCTCGTAAACACAATGCTGCGAATTTCGGAGGTCCTAAATTTCTACTAATTTTAATTATTGTTTTAAAATTTGGAATAATCTCTTCTAAATATTCAAACATTGATTTTGGAATTAAGGATTGATATAATTCTACAACTACCACAACAATAAATCGAAAGCATCGTTAAACTACTCTTAATAATGTAAATTTTTGACAAACATATCTATATATGCATATATCTATTTCTGCACCCACATTTCGCCAAGTATGTATCGGTCCCACGTAATAAGGGGCGAGCCTATTGCCGTTTTTCGGGCACATTTCCAGACTCCGTGCTGTTACCGAGAATTTCCTAATAGAAAAACCCAATAACACTTTGCCCGACCTGGGAATCGAACCCAGGACCTAGATCGCAGGGCACATACTTGTACCGCGAAACCACGAGGCAGTATTATCTACAATATATCCTTATTCTAGATCTCACATTAAGTTACTCCAATTTTGAATAGCATTAACAAAGTAAATCCAATTGAACTAAACAATTCTTTTTTGATTATTGTTAATTTTTTTGGCTGAAGTGATTTAAGTCATTCAATCAGATCAAAAAAATCTTCCTTATTCCACGGTACCGTCTGAAAAACTATATCGATACCACACCAATTTGTCTAGGCACTCTCTCAGTTTATTTCGAATTTAGCCTGGATGCTAATTTGTTGTGGGTAGCTCCGAAATCCACTAATTAGTTCTAGATAACGCGAAAACTATTTATGGTACATATAAAAAGAATTGAACCGCTGGAAGCTGTACTGCCTATGTACGCCTTGATGCAGGAAATGTAAAAAAATGCAAAGGACTTGATACAGATGTACGATGTTTGATACGCAGAATAAGTCTTAGCAATAAAAGTTTTTAATGAATTATATTTTATTATTAAGAAGCATAAAGCGTAAAAAAATAGATTGGTAGAATCGTTAAATGAATGCTCTGTTTTTATTAAAATGATTGTCTGGTGTTTTGTTAGGGTCTTTTTATATGACAATTTAGATTTATTTCTTCCAGAATCCATTTTCACTAGGATCGATATAGGTTGTTAATAATAGGATGAAAAGAAAGCGAAAGAACTAACTTGGAGAAATTACGTGAAATTCAAAACATTTACAAATGTTTTCATTAAGACAAAGTTTAATTGGCAACACAAAAGCACCATACCTACGAATATTTCAAAAGAACATTCTTTAACAGAATTTGAAACAAGTTGGGAAAATGAGTTTTTTTTTTTGAATAATGATTTAAAATTTTCATCACCTCTGGAATTTTGTTTCAAGTGACGCTATCGTGGTATATTTTATGTTATAATTAGGAAAGTATTTTGGCCAATACGTCAACATATCCGCCAAGGTGCTTGGTGGTAAAAATAAATCTTGATTCACAACATTAATCCACAAAATTATCTCATATTTTTGTTAATTTAGAATGAATTTACTAAATAGATCAGATTATGATTCCGACTTTATACAAATTTGGTTGTAAGCGAATTCGACAGTCTCGTCATACAATGCGCCCAATTTACCTCATCGCGCACTGTAAGCATGACACCACAATTAAACTTAATTACAGCACACATTTGTGGAAGGGCGAATATTTTAACGCCATAAATATCTTGCTTATTTGTCCGAAAGAACAAAACTCTGCGATACAGCTGACTGAGATGGATGACACAATGTTCGTGCAGTAATATTGTTCTATTAAACCTTTTTTAACAAAAGCATATTTTTTATCTGCATCCATCTCTGTGACAATAGATTTCAGTAATTCTTTGTATGTCCCAGGACTTCAACAATTTTCTAATTTATTTTATTTATAGTTATCACTCTCAAATTATAACAAAAACGTCCAAAGGTTGGTTATAGCTTAGAATATGAATGTTTGGCCATTATAATACAATTTATTGTATTTTGCTGGTAGATGACCGGAAAGCAGTTGCCAAATACAATATTAAATGCGAATACCACCATAATATGCCTGCACAAATGTCGAACACAACTTCGAAGAGTCTGGTTTAAATATTATATTGTCTGGTTAGACGTAAATTGTAATCGTTTCTTTGCCCATAGTATAATGGAGTCGTATTATTATATTGGCCCTAAAACACCGGTGCTTATAAGATTTTATTCTTTCAAGCCCATATAAAAATATAAGAACATTTAACATCACCTTTCACATGCCATAAAAACTGTATAAGTACTATATATTATCACGATGAAAGTAAAACCATAGGCTATTTAAATTAAAGAAAGTGAAAAGAGTTACGTAAGCGTTCCTTCAATATGGGGACGTTATGAGGTATCAATCGTGACTAGGTTCGCAACGGAGCAATTTATTTTGAATATCTTGATTTCACTTTTTATGTGATTATGGCTTTCATCCTTTTAATTCAATTTTGATTCAATGGAACGATAACGTAATAACATTTTGTAAATAATTACTCGAAAAAGCCGTCCATTCTATAAGACCTCGAGGCGTTATCAGCATTTTAGTATAAATAGGATTAAATAGAGGTAAGATAGAGTTAAGGATTTTTAAAACTTAGACAATCTCGGTAATTTAAGCATTACTGATAAGAATATATTGCATCATTGACACTAAACTCGATTGAGAAACTGAACAAAGCCAAAAACAATTTATTTATACATTTTTATTTATATACACTTTATTGTCCACCATGGGCATACACCTATCACAAAATGAAAAAAATAAAAATAAATGTTTAGAACTAAGTAACAATAGGCGGTATTATCACTGACTGCGATCTCTTTCAGACAACCTAACTTACAAAAAGGACATGTAAAAATATGACTATTAAAACAATTAACCAAAAAAGAGCTACCAGTTTTTTAAAAGTAGGTAGTGACTTAGCTTGTCTTATTGATAACGGCAGTTCATTCCACAAGCGAGCTGCATGAACAGTGAAAGAATTATTGAGGAATGACGTGATGTGCTTGGGAATATCTAACGTCAAATTCTCTAGCGATCTCAAAGGTCTTGAAATTGAACCAGAGAAAGCAAATTGAAACACCAAGCAACACTCAGAAAGCATTCATGCAACAGATTTGAAAGAACTCGCAGTTCGTGTCAAAAGTCATGTATACAAAGAATTGAGGGCGAGAAATTGCAACCCAAAGCCAGAATCTAGGTGTTTGACAACCCTGTTAAATGTACTGAAACTACTTCAAGGACATTGTCCGGATTTCATTACTTGTCGAAATAAATATTTGTTCAACGACACGTATTCGCTCTCAACTTGCGTTGTGTCTGCTGAGTAAACATTTTCACCTTGTTTTAGTGTGTATTGTAGTCTTAATAACAGAAACAAAGCTTTTCACACAGCTATATTAGTGTTAGGGTTGTTTACTTACATAATATCTATACTTGTCGAACGAACTTGTCGACAGATATATAATATATTTTTATTAAACCATGATGGCCTTCAGGTTTAGGTATGCGGTCGAGAATTTCGACGGTCGCGGGTTCAAACCTCTGACTTTTCGAAGTTATGTGTGTATTCACAGTGAAATATCACGTACTTTAACGGTGAAGGAAAACATCGTGATGAAACCTGCACACCTAAAAAGTTTTTAGGAATTTCTTAGGTGTGTAGTCCGCCAACCCGCACTAGGCCAGCGTGGTGGACTAAGGCCTAAACCCTCTCAATGGTAGAGGAGGCCCGTGCCCAGCAGTGAGACGTATAAGGGCTGATGATGATGATGATGATGATTAAACCATGACAGTTTCGCCGACTCCTCATGAATAAAAATTTCTAGGAGTAAAATAAAACATGCAGGTTTACTCACGTAGTTACTCCCAGATTAAGTTCATAATGAGAATATTATTTTTTATTTACACTTTTTATACATTAAATAGAGGCGGACTTAATGCCAAAGGCATTCTCTAACAGTCAACCTCTGGGTGATGCAGAGATAAAAAAGGTAGGTGCATAAATAGTTAAATGGTTAAAATAATATATAAAATATACATACATATATATACATATGTAAATAGAATCAAAATTTATATATACTAACATATATACACAGATAAATAAATAATTATAGACACATATAAATACATATACATACATAGATACATAAAAGAGATAAAAGATAATCAGACTACACATATTATTCAGTAATTTCATTGAAGAAAAACTGCCGGACTTTCATTTTAAATGCTAAACGAGTTGTAAACGACCTGATTTCGAGGGGGAGTGCATTCCATAAGAGAATAGATTGTATGGAAAAGGAAGAGTGGACAAAATCAGAGGTGGAGGTTAGTATTTAATTAATTAATAAATATCATTTAGTTTGTTTTTTTTTTGTATCCGCAATACCACGATGGTTGATCATGACAATACAATGTAGGCTACCACGCACAAAGTAGTATAAGTCCAGGAGCAATAAAAGATTATTTTTATCAAGGAACAATCAAAGCAATAATGAGTTCTAATTGCATCCTGCTCCGTTTCAATAGTCCACTTAATCTGGCAATAGGATTGGGAAGACGTCATTTAAAGCAAACATGTACCATTCATTAGAACGCCAAAGCTGCAAAGTCGGTCTGAATGGCCGGCTTAACAGGCACAAAGCCTGATTGCGACTGAGAAACGTATGTAAGTTATTGCGTTCTGAAGTGGACATCGTGTAGAAATTGTAATTGCGTTTCTGTGTTGCAGCTAGATTAAAGGAAAATCTGTAGTACGCTCAAAAATAATTTGACAAAAAGAAGTTTCTTTTAAAACGTAACAGAACTAACGAATGGAAGGCTCAATATAGCTTGGACTGGACTCAACTGAAATGTTACCACTGTCTCAAGAAAAAAACTATGTGAAGGCCTCATCATCATCATCATCATCATCATCATCATCATCATCATCAGCAGCCTTTCTTACGTCCACTGCTGGACATAGGCCTCTCCTATGGCATACATGATGCAATTACTTCGGTGATTACGATTATGATTCTTACCGGTGGTACAGATTAGGGGTAATCCCCGCCATACTGAGGAACGGGTTATGTTACGTGTATCGGGATCATGTACTTATTAATATGGCTATATGAACTGATAACAGATTATAATTAGTTAGTGAGTCATCATTGGATATCATTGCGGTCACTTTGATATTCCGGAATGGAATAGTGGGGAATTAAATGTTACTCACATTCTAATTGGGCCTTCATAATCCTGTACAATCATACACACGCACTCACGCCGGAATAACATAGTGGTAGGCGGAGACAACATAACATAACATGAGTGTCATAAGTTACGATCTTGTCACATCTATTATGCCTAAAGACACAAAAGTCCATACATACTCATAAAAAAGCACAAGCATGAAGGATAAAATCGTTTCATATATTAGCAAAGCGAATGATTTTTTTTATATTAAACTTCATAGTCAACCTCGGCTATGCGCTATACTATACAACCTGTGCTAAAGCTTGATGATAGGGGAAAAGAACTAGCAATATACTAGATTTATGTCGAGTTTGTTGTAACTATGAAGAATAAGAAGACGATTAAAATGTCAGATAATGTCAACAGGAAAGTGGTCAAGTTTTAGGCGCAAATTCGATTCATCGGATTTTTTACCGAATGAGAATACTAGCGCAATTGACTGCTCCGTCTGGACGCTGTGTGCTATAATACCAGTAAACAATGGCATGAATTTTAATCGATGAAATATATATATAGAATTTTTTGGATATCTATTCTTAGATTCCGCTAAAAACTTTTTAAGGAATCTTGCCTTTTTTTTTTTTTTTTTTTTTTGTTCTCGAGGGGAAAGCTGTTTATGGCTCTACTTCCCGCCAGCCCCGGGGGAGGGGGAGCGGGAAGCGTATGTCGGGGTCACCGGTCTACCAGCCCGGCGCGCGGCGACGTCATGTCCGCGCAGATGTTAGTGCCGGGCTGGGTCCCTAACAATATCCCTAAACCGGCATACCGACCAAAACCCCCCGGTGGCCATCTCCGCGCCGAGTGGGGCGACCACGGTACGTTAGCGAGAAGCGCCAACCGTAATGCCGCAGCCGCCCGGTGCGCCTCCGAGACGTATTTGTCTCGGCCGTCTCGGAGTGTGTAGGGGGCGCAGTTGCACCCCCACTAGCTTGGTTCGGGCGCCCGGGTTGTTGATGGGCGCCCGCGACGTACACAGGCCACAGTGCCGCCGCCCCTCTCGGGGTCACTTTCAGTGAGGGCGCGCCGCCCCCGCAGCGCGCCCAGCGACCCCAAGGGCCCCTTTGAGTCGTCTTTTACGACAGGCAGGGGATACCGTGGTGGAATTCTAACGCCCCCTTGCCACAGGGCAGGGCGCCGGGTCTAATTATCTCTGTTGACCCGACGCCTCCTTCTCTGACGTCTTTGGCGGGCGGGATCGTTTCTCTCTCGATCCCGCTCCGCGCTCTCCTTCTGCGACATGACGTGCTCGCAGAAGGAGAGCACCGCTCGCCACGACCTCGGACTCTCGACCATCGAAGAGACGACGGCCGGGAGCGAGAGGTCGCCACCAACAATAGCGCGGAGAGCGCTGCGCTCCATCTCCCAGGCTGGACACTCTTGTAGTGTGTGCTGGGCTGTGTTGTCCGGGCAGTTGTCACAGTGGTGACACACGACCGACTCCTCCTTCAGAGCCACCCGACACAGGTAGTGGCCGAAGCATCCGTGCCCCGACAACACCTGCGTCAGGCGGAACGTCGCCGCACCGTGGCGCCTGTCCACCCACTGGTCGAGGACAGGACGCACTGCCTCAACGGTCCTAGCACCAGCACTGGGATCCTCCAGCCTGGTACGCCATTCCTCCACGGCGGCCGTACGGAGGGAGGCTTTTATAGCCTCTACCTCTCTCGGGGCCAGTCTGTCCCCGCGACTTGACGCCTCCTCCCGCTGATGGTATAGACGCGAGAGGAATTTGGCGTCAAGGTCCCACGGCAGGGACCCGGCCAAAACGCAGGCCGCCTCGTAGGAGATCGTGCGGTAGCCCCTGATCAGTCGCTGCGCCAGCGCACGCTGAGGCCTGCGCAGAAGAGCGACGCAGCGCCTGTTCAGGGACTCGGCCCATACTGGGCTCCCATACAACGCCATAGACCGCACGACTCCCATGTACATCCTTCGGCAAGGGATGCCTGGACCTTCCAGGTTGGGCAGCAGGCCGGACAGAGCGCCGGCTACCCGCAGCAGCTTCGGCTGCAGCACCTCAAAATGGGCGCGGAATTCCCACCGACTGTCCAGCAGCAGCCCCAAGTATTTGAGCTGCTTGCCGATGGGAATTCGCACGCCCTGTACCTCGATGTGGGCCCCAGCAGGTGGTCCCATCCGAGGCCGGTGAAAGCAAATGGCCTCGGATTTGTGGAGGGCCACCGTGAGGCCCAGCCGCCGAATTCTCCTCGCCACGTTGCCAGTTCCAACCGCGGCGAGGTCGGCGGCCTCCTGGAAGGTCCCGCCCGTCGCAGTGACGAGCGTGTCGTCGGCGTAACAGAATACGCCGACGCCCCGGGAGTTGGCACCACGGAGCACCCAGTCGTAGCCGATGTTCCACAGAAGGGGCCCAAGAACCGACCCCTGTGGAACACCGCACGACACCGCTCTTCGGTGCCATCCGTTGGCGCCCGGATACACCACGTCCCTGTTTGAGAGGTACGAGTGCACCAGGCGCCTGAGATAGGGTGGCACCACGTGGTACCGCAGTGCTTCCTCGATACAGGCCCAGGGCAGGGTGTTAAAAGCATTGGCGATGTCCAAGAACACCGCCACGACGCATTTGCCCCGGGCCACCGTTTCCTCCGCTAGTGCCTTAACCCGCAGAATTGCCGAGATGGTAGATCGGCCCCACCGGAACCCGAATTGGCAATCGGCCAGGTCCGGGCCGACCCTCTCGAGATGCTCGACGAGGCGCGCATGGACGATGCGTTCGAAGAGCTTGGCGACCTCGTCGAGCAGCACGATGGGCCGGTAGGCCGATGGCGACTCAGCGGGTCGATTGCCTTTCTTCAGCAGGACCAGCTTCCCAGTTTTCCATCTCGATGGAAACTGGCCCTGCTCTAAGCACGCGGAGAACAGGCCGCGGAGCCTCTCCCCAAGGAACTCGACTACGAGCACCCAGATACGTCCTGGGATGCCGTCGAGCCCCGGGGCGCAGTTCTTGCTGCGCAGCCGAAGCACTGCTGCCTCTAACTCCCCGGGCGACACGCCCGGGGGAGGACCCTCCGGGGTCTCCCTTGCCGAAACAAGGAATCTGTTGCCTCAATGAATAGAATGATCACATATTATCCAGGCAGAAACTGTATTGTCTAATCGTAAATCCATATTTGAACGTTCAGTTAGTCGTATTCCAATACGTGTAATTCACTCTATTCTCTTTGTAATAATGAATTTAGATTCCGTATTAAAGTTAAGCAAAAGACGATAGAAATTCCTCCCAAAGTTCTTGTTACTGTGAATATGCCTAGTAATCTTGAAAAATAAGGTTTAAGAAGAAAACATTGGAATTTATCGATAAGGTTACAGGTATTTGAGTAAATGTTAAATTAACTAGGGCCATCGAAGCATCTTGTGTGGAGAAAGTAGCGACGAGCCGTTCTCGTCGCGTGAATACGTGAAAGTAGCCGGTGAGACTACATTTTTACCTGTTTTCTGACCTTCCCTTAAGGTCATTGTCATATCGAAAAACCCAATATCAAAACACCGATTTGAAGAAAATAAATAATCATTTTTATGAAGACTGCCTCGTTACTGCCGTGGCGTAAGTGAGCTGTGTGTGATTGACTGGACCCTGTTTCAATTTCTGGGTCGAGTATTGGGTTTTTTTCACTAGGAAATTATTAGTACCAGAACACGGAGTTTGGAAATACACCCGGATATGAGACAATAGGCTTAACTACTTTCACGTATCTATAAGTTAATTCATAGCTGGCGAAACATATGTTTTGCTTCTCGACACCGCGTAGATTCGGTTTAAAATTTATTAGTAGGTACTTTATGACTAAGTAGTTCTTAGTAGAGAACATCTATGCACATTCCCATATAAAATTTAATTTACCGCCAAAGTGTCCGATAATACATTATAAGAGCATGCATAACACCTAAAATTGAGACGTGTCTGCCAGGAAACCAAACGTGTAGTAGGGTGTATGTTGGCAGACCACGATTCCGATCCTCTAAATTCTACATCGTTGAAAATGCCATAATCATTTTGCTATTAAACTTCACCAAGAAAGAAAAGACTAAGTTACTCCCTGTGCGACAGGGTTTTAATTGGATTTAGAACTATTAATAAGACAGCTAACGTCTTAGGAACAGCGATAAGAAACTTTGCTAGTTTCCTTCACAAGTCTGTCCTGTATGTGATATAATTGATTAAGTTCTGTATATGGTTTAGACTGCATTTTAGCGGCAAGTCGTTTGGCGGCAAGTCGATTAATAATAAGAATTTCCCAGTAGCAACACGGAGTCTGGAATTGTGCCCGAAAAACGGCAACAAGCAAGGCACTATTAAGTAGGACGAAATCACAATTGGCGAAATGTGGGTGCCGAGATGCACCTCTACATACCCTTTCGGAGAATATATGTGTGTAGATATATGTGTAGATTGTATATGTCTATAAAGTTAAGAGTAAATGTTATATAATTAATTGCTACCACATAGTATTTGTGCATAATTAAAGCCATCAAAAACAAAACTTGTCAAAACAACTAAGTCTCGCAGCTCAGTTCTACCGTAAAAAATTGTGAGATCCATGTGATACCAAGTCGATGAATTTATTCACTGTCTTCACTAAAAGTGAATATGTTTTGTTTTCATGCGATTACCAAGTCAAACTATTTTATTAAAAACATAAAAGATTTTGAATGTTGATATAGTCACTATAAAATGTTGTCTGGTAAGCTAAGTGCATAATAACTTAAGACAGAAGGTCCCTTAAATGGGGACTGAATAAATTGATCGACTTGGTATCACAATATCCTTATTATCATCCTATCCTAGTATCCTTATAACTCAGATTATAAAATAAATGAATTTCCAAAAACCATGTTTTTATCCAAAGCATTACCTGACATTTGTCATATTTTTTCCTTTATTATAATCGACCTAACTTACTTGTGTTACGTAACTAGTAGTATTAACCTGGTATTTCATTTAATTATTTTTTTCATGATGTTTTAATCGATATCAATCGACCTGAACAGGACCATCATAAAGGGGTGAGTCCTAAATGTCTCACAATTTTTGGATACTGTTGACGAATTCGACATCGATTGCCATAGCAGTCGTGGCCGAGTGGTTAAGGCGTCTGACTCGAAATCAGATTCCCTGGGGGAGCGTAGGTTCGAATCCTACCGGCTGCGGAACTTAATTTTGTATCGAATTTTAAACTTTACTGTGAATTCTATAATCAGCGTGGCGGAATTTTTTAATACTTCTTAGTTTTATTAGTTTTTCTTACCAACAAACAATATCAGATAATTCTTATATTATCCACATTTTGTTATTAGTAAATGGATATGTACTACTTACAATATTAAGACTAGTAAGGAATTAAAAAACGGTTTCATAGGATCAATACTTCGTGACGCGGTTGGTTAGATATAAACTTTTAAAACCATAGGTTCGATCGATTTCGGCAAAAGTATTGCTTTTGCTGCAGATTTTTTAAATTACAAAACTGACAATGGCCTTCCCACCTTATAGCTATAGGGAATAGCTCACGGCTGGTAAAATATGTTGTACGTTTCAAATATTTCAAATATTTTATACTAGCTTTTGCCCGCGACTCCGTCCGCGTAGACTACAGGGTTGGGTTCAGAAAGAAAATAAGTTGTAGTCTATTTTATTCCACAGAGTCCCATTTATGTCCATACCAAAAATCGTTCACATCGGTCACATCACATGGTTTAGGCGTGAAAGCGTAACAGTCATATAGTTATTATCTCATTTATAACATACCAGGTAAAACCAAGGAGTTTAAAAATAAATTTCTGAACGCACGCATAAATATTTGACAACTAACAAATATGTCACTCCCTTTTCATTACTGATTATTCTACATTTTAAAATGTAAAATGCGCAATTGTTCGAATATTGTGGATATTATGTTGTCGATTCAAAACCTTTATTTAAATACGTTCATTATTATGAGGGGACCATTAACCGTATTGGCGGGATAAACATAAAATGTTTGACGTACGTGACGCGTACGCCAAAATAGCTCGCAGATAGCAGATTTTTCCCGACTTACTTGACAATTATCGTTATATTTTGGACAATTCACACACTATCTTTAAAAAGTATAGCCTATGTGTTATTCTGATGTATTAGCTATATTATTGTAAACTTTCATTACAATCCATTCGGTAGTTTTTGCGTGAAAGAGCAACAAATATCCAGACATCCAGACATCCAGACATCCATACATTATTACAAACTTTCGCGTTTATAATATTAGTAAGATATATAGTGTCCTTTCGCCACTAGAAGTGTTTGATACAGCATGAAAGGACCGGCTAGCACTAGGAGTAAGAAAAGTGACGAAAGTAAATATGGAGATAATTTAAATTGACGGATGTATAAGAATCTCTTTCTTTTTTAATGAATCAGAATCAGTGCGCGCAAGAATGGCCAGACCAGACAGGACTATTTTTTTCGGTTTGCCCCTAGAAAGTTCCCGCTGCGCCCCTAGTATCGAGCACTAGGGTACCTATAATATCTAAAAAAAAATACAAGGGCGCACTTATAGAAGTCGTGATGGCCTCGAGGCTTAGACACGCGGTCGAGAAGGAAAACATCGTGATGAAACCTGCACACCTAAAAAATCTTGGGATTTTCTTAGGTGTGTAGTCCACCAACTCGCACTAGGCTAGCGTGGCGGAGTAAGGCCTAAATCCTCTTAGTTTCAGAGGAGGCCCGTGCCCAGCAGTGGGACGTATATGGGCTCACGATGAATGAATGATGATGAACTTATAGAAGCTCGCACAGGGCGCAGAAATGGTCATTTACGGCACTGTTCAGAATCTCCGCTATTTATAACTCCGCTATTGACAGCCCCGTGGCGCAGTTGGCTAGACACCAGCTTGCGAAACGAGAGGCTGCGGGTTCGATCCCCGCACCGAGACAAATGTTTGTGTGATCCACAAATATTTGTTTCGGGTCTGGGTGTTTGTGAGACCGAAAAGTCTCTCGTAGTTTCTGATACCCACGACACAGGACTTGTATCCTAGTGTGGGGTCAGAACTATGTATGTGACTGTTGGGTGTATTTATTTATTTATTTATTTATATAATCTTTATTTTTTTGCGTCGCGACGACCAATAAGCAAAATTAATTGCCAATATTTCTATAAATATATTAAATACAGGCATAGAATCCATTCCTCCGGTGCAGGAATTACGTAAATGTTAGAAAATATTACTGATATCACTGTTCAATTATTCATATAATAAACAAGAATCTAGAAACCCGCCTAAAATACTAGCTTTCTAGCTTTTATGCCAGTTTTTGTGCACGTTTCACTTTTTTTCCAATTCTATTACAAAACACTTTAAACTGCTTCTTGAATATAGTTGTTTATGATATAACAGTTCCATTGCTATTTTATTGTATCGCATAAAAAGGGAAAATTTTGAATTACGACTATTCATCAAGACTCTAGAGCAGCGGTCGGCAACGCGCGCACTTGTGGCCCGTGAATGTAAGCATTAGTTAGCATTCTCATTTTTTCTATAGGATATAAGCTATTATACATAGGTATTACGTTAAATCTAGGGTAAATATCACAAGTGCGGCCCGCCTTTAGTTTATTTTGCCATAATCCGGCCCTTGCTTGCCAAAAGGTTGCCGACCACTACCCTAGAGACATCTACACTCTTTTTCAGGTAATTAATGAACACTACGTCGAGTTAACATCTGCTTAGTTACTCATTGCACTTATATACGAGTACTCGTATGTACATACATTCATAACCTCACGCCTATATTCCCCGAAGGGGTAGGCAGAGGTGCATTTCTGCCCACACATTTCGCCAAGTATGTATCAGTCCCACGTAAAAGGGGGCGAGCCTAGCCCGTCGTAGTCCCAGCTCCGTGTGGTAGCAATCTTGAAACACACTTTCTCGGGATAATGAGTAACCTGTGTGTTAAACCAGAGGATCAGCTAACTACCAAACATCATTTAAATCCATTCACAAAAACTTGTGCGTGAGAGTGACAAAGTTCCATAAAAACTTTCGCGTTTATATTATAAGTATGATTTACGATAAAGAGATTTCCGGTTTAACAACGAGTTGCGAGAAGTGTTGCTAAGTTTTACCATTAAGAAATACTCAGTGGCAGCACCGAGACTAGAAATACTCGTATGCTCGAAAAACTCGCGGCTTAAGGCTCACGGAACTTTTAATCACAGGGCACACATTTATACCGCGGGACAAATCAGTTAGACTCAAATTTAGCACAAATAAATAAACTATCTTCAACTTTCTGATAACCGTATAAACGTATAAACTACTTTAATTTATAACATTTTGACGTCATCATGAGCAATAATCCCACATTCTTCACGTTTGTTTATACTTTATGCAAATTAATGTCCGAATTATTCAGTAAATTGTCACGACTGGGTCAGTTTCTATGAGTTGTGCGATATTAGAGGTCTTCTACATTTCTCTAACGGTATTTAGTTTGACATAAAAGAAAACTTACTCTTCATAGTTCTATTTGATAATTACATATTATGCTTCAATTTAATTGTCATTGCTCGTTGGTCCCATGGCATGGGTAAACAGCGTGCAATTGAGAGATTCCGGGTAACAGTCTCGCAACGGGGAGTTATTTATATTGAGACTTCGATAATGAAATTATTTTTGAAATGGTAATTTTTCTATCAATAAATCGTTATAATTATTGACTGCTTTTTCATAGCCAAATAATATGAGGAATCTCGGAATGCGACAGACTTCCGTGGATATATGGCCGGTTTTACGCCTAACTTAGTTGTTAATCCGTGAAAACGACTGATAGATTAATCAACCACGATAGCATCTGTGAAGACATAAAATTATACATATGAATAAAATTATAAATATGAATTCTATTTATAAGACTAAACGTTTTTATAAAAAATATAATTATGCCTCATAAAATAATTTACGAAGTAATTACATAGAGTCCTTCGTAAACTAAATGACATATCTGTCACTGTCAGCACAGAAATTGAATTTAAAAAAACGCAAACCTTAAGTAAAAAAATTACGTACAGGTGGCAGTTTTATATAGAAAATACAATATGTCGTAATTAAGGAGGCACTGTTGAATAAAGAAGCTTTGGTCTCTTTTAATATGACAAATGTATACTCGTATATTAAGGGCACTTATTATTACGAAGAAAGGAACTCGATATCGAAATCAAATATATTGAATGTCTTTTAGTAACGAAAAAGGATTTTTATATTCAATATACGTATCGTGGTGGTATTTTGGGATGACTTCATCATTCTCATATTCTTCTAATATATCCTTTATTTGGCTCACAGAAAGCAGTAAGCCGTTTTGTTTTTGCTTCGCCATTCACCACATTGTCGGTAGGCTGAAGGACGTCGTGTGAATCTGTTGGTATTCACTTTCCACTGCATGCATGTTGGACATACAGCGAATTAACACTTCTATCACTTTCACTGATATTTTCCGGATGAAAAGTTGCATCATAAAAGAAAGTTATTGCTTCAACAATTTTAACACTGGCTCTAATTTATTGCGAAAAATATATTTTATTTTTAGTATGTAATACTATAATGCTTTCATATTTATTTTTATTGTGAACAAAAAACATGTAAATCTGTTCTTTCCACGTAGCAATGGCAGCGGGATTAATATCTGTTTTGAAATCATTGAAGTCATGAGCTCCTCCATTTTTATGTAATTATTTTACGCATTATATTTTAAATTCCAATAACTGCTAATAATATAACTGATTTAATCTCATATTTTTATTTTATTTATTTATTAAGCTTCATATTCAAAAATATATATAGACGAACTTAATGCCTGCGGCATTCTCTAACAGTCTACCTTAGGGTGATGGAGAAATGACGCATGCTTAGTGTAAAAAATAAATTATAATGTAGACCATACCTAAAAATTGTTACCTCAGTTGTAGAAGAGGCCCGTGCCCAGCAGTGGGACGTATTTGGGCTAATGATGATGATGATACCTAAAAATAGTATATAAAATGTATCGCATACATAATATTTTCTTATATAAAATATACATAACTATATTTCAACCACACTACTATCTATATAGGTACTATTTTTCATCTCCACTACCATTAATAAGCAAGAATTCGAGTTGAAAGATAAAGATGACTTGTCACAAAGCCCACACGCCTCTCACATACTCATATCATAGAAAGTGTTGAAAGTCAGAAACATACAGTCAGTTCATGGACAGCTGCTAAACTGTCTCTCTCAACAGGTGAGCATTTTGTTACGGACTTGCTATTTTATGGGCAAAGTAATCGGTCAAGTGCATTCACCGGCACTGACCTAGACAACGGTACCAGCGGTACTCACTTCAGATGAACGAGAATAAAGTGAGTACAAATTTTGAATTGTTCTGAGACACGATTGTGGATGAAGTGACTACGAAATCCAACTTTTTCGAATCATCACAACAGTGAAGATATAGAAGAGTAATTTTCCGAAATTTATGAGTGCGATAAGACCGCCATAAGTATTTTATTTACGTTTTCTGTATTCATTTTCAATATAGAACCTAATATAGTAATATACATATAGTATAGTAATAGTTGCAATGTTAACCAAATGATTTCCGAAATTTTATTACAAAAATCCAATTTTTGTTTACTTATGAATATTAAATACGAGTCGCCTTTATAATACATTACTAGACGGTTTATAACTGGTCAGTCAACGAGATTCTTAAAAAGGTTTCTAAAGCGATTTATTGGAAGCGGCACTCTTCCTGCCACATTTTACGACCTTTATAACATTACGTGGGTTTATTATTAATACAAAGAGAACTAAAGTAAAGTTCGGAATCCAAACTATCATTGAAAGCAAAGTAAGATTGTAATGTATTGCGACAAAATAGAAACTCCTCCGTATTACCCTCATTTGCCAATCAAAAAAATATAACTTCCGATTCATTTTGCTCATTTCCAAACCGTATTTTGAGCCTTATTACATTAATACACTTTCTACACTCGCTAACGTCATGCCTCAAAATTTTGACAAGCGAATTTGAACGAAACTTCACCGAGTTTCGCTTCCGTAGTAAGACCTGCGCACGCGCAGAGCAAGCAAGATAGAAGACAGATCTCCCAGCATTCACCTTTATCATCTCACCAAGTACACGCGTATCAGAAGAATAAAAAAAAAATCGAAATTCAAATCACGCGTGCGATTTTTTGTCGAGTAAAAGTCGTTTGGGGGGAGTAACACATTTCCGTCGACCGTGGCAGTGTCTCTGCAACCCGTGTGCGAATTACGCGAACGTGTCGCTTCGGAATAAAATAATACACAAATTAAATAATACAGTGTGTTTTGTGTACATTTGACGATAGTGTTGTGACCATTGAGTGCATTGACCGCTAAAAACTGGGTGCGCGAAATTTCTCTTTCAGTTGTGTCATTCGGATTTCTCGCTTTTACAACATGGATTCCAAAATAATGTTTGGAAAGTAAGTACGTTTTTCCTTATATTGCAGTATAAGGTTAATTAAATTCACTTTCACAGTTAAGACTGTAAGAAATATTCGAAATAGACCGTGTTTAATATTTTAATTACAAAGTATGAGTTAAAGACGTAGCAAAATAAATTTACCGAGGTCTTCTTATTTTTAATGCGATTAATATGAAAATGTATAACTAATGATTAATTTTTGCCTTGCGTGTTAATGGGATTCATAAAATGAAATCTTATGCTCACCTGCATAAGGCTGGTTTTTGATTACCTGCTTCGTTAATTAAAATGAAATGTACGGGAAAATAGACATTAATTACAATACAGAAGTAAGATACTTCCTTGTCATAATTAAAGGGGGTACTTTGTCCTGTTAGATGGGACCATAACAACAGTTTTATTCTAATTTACCAATATTAAAAAATATATAAATATTCAACTACAATCACATTATAAATATTCAACACAATATTTTGAAATTTACCTTTGATGTTCAGATAGTCAAAGATTCTCACTTTCTATTGGATCGGAATTCTCACGATTTTTTTTTTTTTTAAATCATATAGGCCCCAAAGAAGAAGAGCTGTGTCTTAACGTACTATACAAGCCAGTTATGAGCTACTTTTTGCAACAAGCTGAATGATTATGGCACGATAGAATTTGCGGTCATTAACCTATAAAGAGCTCGTGACAGGACCTCCTTAGCTATCCATGGAATTAAAACGATTGAATGGCATTACGCGGAAGGAACTGTTGCTGATGCGCTATCTTCATTTGCATACCTAGCAAGGAAACAATGAAGCCACGAAACTTGAGTTTTTTAGGTTGCCCGTGTATTAGCATCCTAAGCCCATATATGTATATCCTACTGCTGGGACGGGCCTCCTCTACAACTAAGAGGGCGGGGGAGGGAGGGGGGGATAATTCATTGTGAATACACACATTGTAAATATCTTTACCATCACGTGTGTTAGAAGCTGGTTTACTATCTATCTAGCACAGAAAATACTAAAGATAATACTACTACCCTCTATATACTATACTACCCGCTTGTCACAAAACAACATTAATAAAGTGATAGATAGAGTCGAGTATACTTTCAAAAATAGTATGTGAACTTAAAATCATAATTTTGTTTTGTTATTTAAAACTACTTCTTACATGATATACCTATAAAATAAACTAACAAATAACTTTTATATCCATACATCAACTCGCGTGTTTGAAGATAAATTTCTAAACTTAAATTCATTGCGCATTTTAATAAATGGCTTAATAGTATATTTATATTACGCACTGAGGGAGAAAAGTAGGACATTCACGCTCGCGAATGGTTGTCACCCGATTTAACTTAAAACACATTTATGAAACATATTGCTCAGAAAGTTATGACAGGCGTTTTAAATTTATAAAGAGGAAAGGTTTGTATTTTTGCATTAACTGTTCCTGAGCTGGATCCCACCGTTATCATTTATATAATTAATTTTGTCTCTGCGCAATGTCAAATCTAGACATTATAAATAATCTATAAGACGATTTATATTCCTATTAAAAAATTCGCACCCGGCATCGAATACTTTCACATTGGTCGTCAATTTATTATACAGCATACAAGAAATATTAGTCACGCCTTGCAAAAATACATAATCAATATAGGCAGTCGGTTCTGTTGAATAGGAAGTTTAAGGTTGAAGTCTAGGGAATACTTATGTGACTCTTCGATGTCACTTGTTAATTTTTCATAATTATTCACAGCCTTTTCCATCCCAGTACTGGGAATAGATTAGTTACATTTCTTAGGAATTTCTTAGGTGTGAAGTCCGCCAATCCGCAGTAGGCCAGAGTGGAGAACTAAGGCCTATACACTCTCACAGTTGCAAACTAAGGCCTACACCCTCTCAGTTGTAGAGGAGGCCCGTGCCCAGCAGTAGGGTGAATATGGGCTGATGATGATTTGATGATTGTGGTGGACAGAGTTAGCTTCCACCAGAAATAAATGCGACAATACAACAATCTAACTCCAAGGCTGATATGAAATCTCAGTATAATTGGCCTAGAGATTAAAAAAAAACAATTGAAGTAGAATCTGTAATGTAATAAAAAAGATATTGACTTAGCAAGTTAGGAACAAGTGCCACTAGTTGTAATAATCTAGAAAAGAATCGTGCGATAAGTCTAGACAGTCCTCCTGACCGTCATATAAAATCCGGAATGATATAGTCTGAAACCACTTTCCGCCAACCGGTTGGCCTAGTTATTGAGAAGTTCTTGTGGTCGTGATAAAAATCCAATTTTGAGGAACATGTCAAGACATTTTTTGAAAATAATGTTTATATTTAATACGAATTAAATTTTGGAAAACTATTAGATATGATGATAGATGCATGTTCCTTCCAAATTGTATATTTTCAACGTTAAACTTATTATAATATTATGTCTTTTAGTTATTTCTGTTTACTGCTTCGACTGCCTCGTGGTCTGGCGGTACAAGAACGGGCCGTGCGACTTAAAGGTCCCGGGTTCGATTTGTCTACAGAATCTGGAAATGTGCCTAAAAAGCGGCAATAGGCTCGCCCCCTTTTACGTGGAACTGACACATACTTAGTGAAATGTAGATGCGGAAATGCACCTCTGCCTATCCCTTCGTGGAATACTGGCGTGTGGTTATGTATGTATGTTATTGCTTTCATCCCTTTTTGAAGTACTAAACTAATTGACTCCATCTTTCATACCAAACAATTTATACACGCATCAGTGCTCCCAAAATAAACAAATAAAGTCCAGTTTTTTTTTAACTGAATTACTTATTTTACAGTTTTTATTTTTTGCAACTATTTTGACTCATTAAATTTGTACATGTGATCACTTATCGCTTGTTGAGGTTTATTGTTATTGAAGTCCCACGACCACGACGATATATATATATACCTAATTTATAAAATAAATAATAACCATGTCTTTGTTGGATATCCATGCACAAAAAAAAGATGTCAAACCCTAATGTGTCTTTAACCCAGCTTTCCATATTTATATCATCATTATCAGCCCACACACGTCCCACTGCTGGGCACGGGCCTCCACTACAACTGAGAGGATTAGTCCACCACACCGGCCTAGTGCGGGTAGACGGACTGCACACCTAAGAAATTTCTAAGAACTTTTAGGTGTGGCATGTTTCCTCACGATGATTTCCTTCACGGTTGCAGTACGTGATAATTTATTTATTTATTCGGTACAATATTGACACAAGTGGATTAAACCTATCTAGTTATGTACCTACTTCCATGTCGTTTAATATAGAAAACTGTTTTGACCTAAACACCTACCGACTTGCCTCGTAAACGGGTGGGCGAAATCCGTGTGTTACACGTTATGTATCCCATTACCAATGGAGAAACTCTACCGTCAACTTTTTGTGACACACTGACTTTGTGGCTGTCGAAATTAACCGCCAATACGGATTTTGGGTCAGTTGGCTCGTTTCTTTTTTGAGAATTTTAATATACGTATTTATGTGATTTATGTAAATAATTTATGGTTGGCAGCTGCTTATTTTAGTATTAGGCGGGTGTGGTAAAACTCAACCAATAGCTTTCATTAATTAATTTATATTACGGTAATGACAATAATATCACTGTTCTGTATTAGTAATTAAATATCGTTATACGAATCTTAGATTATAATCTAAGTTTAAAAAGTTTTCACTACTTAATCTGAACCGTTTACATATATCTTTTAAATATTTTTTTTTATCTTTTATATAAATATCTTTAATACTAGCAAGTGCAATCGACTAGCGAAGATTGACCGCAATTATTTCTCATCAATTGATATAAGAGTGTCCGCACGATTCTATCGGGGCATATTTACGTGAAAATACAGGCCGGTGTCACGCTTTAAATACACCGCGGTCGCAACCTGAGCTACGAAAAATCTAGAATTAGCCCCGGAACTGTTCAACCGACAATCACACTCACTGGACGAAATGCTTCAACAATTTTCAATACTAAAACTAATGGGTTTCTGTTGCTGTTTATTTATCTAATAAACGATATTATTTGATGAGATGTTTCTGACTTACCCTTAAAAAGAAAGAATATATATATTTTTTTATTTTACAACCTAGTAACTAACCTAGTAACTTGTAGCCTGTCTCCAATAGATGTATCTTCTACCAAAATGAACATTATGTGTGAACGAACACAATTTGTCTTTGATTTATGTCTATTATAAAGAGTTTTAAGAAATCACTTTCATTCATAATTAAATATTATTTCCTGGGTCCAGTGAATGGTTTAATTTTATACTCTTATGCAGAATAATAGAAATGACGTAGTTTATAAATCATGTGATTGCATAAATACACCTTCACATTCTACGGTGTATGATTGTATGTATGTAAAAGTAATTTTTATGACCTTAGCAATTACTAGAACGATTTTCCAAATATTTTAAAGGCAATAAAAGATATTTATCTAGTTAATAAAAGAGATATTCTATTATTCATTGTATCTAAAAGAAAAAACATTTGAAAAGTATTATTTGTTACTCTAATGATTCATATCCAAAACCGGGTGGCCTCTTAAATTTATTGTTGAATTTGTTTTAAGTTTACAAAAAAACATATGGAGCAACTAATTATTACTATCAGAAAGTATGAGCAGCTTAAATATCCCAAAACAAATTTAGATTTTTGCGAAGAGATCGAACCTGCATTCGTGCCTGAACATGCATGCAACATTCGTTTTACAGCATGATTCTGTTCCATTCAGCCACGAATGAAATTAACGCGTAACTGAAATGTTTTAAAAACTAAATTTACAATATCTGCAGCTTCATAAATCACAGAAAAGCGTCGACGAAAATTTTAATGAATAACTAATTTACTTTACTTTTAAAAACAAAACTCCAATTTTCATGTTTCATTAAAAACATGAAAAGTTATTTTAAACAATGTAAATGATGTATATTTAAAAGTTTGAATATATTATTTGCAAATTGTTATTTAAAAAAACTTTATCACAGCTTAGTTTGTGGCAAGGTATACTTAGTTTTAGGGCCTCTTTCACAATGTCTGAGTAAAGTGTTGATTAGTTATTTTTCAATTAACGTTAATTGACAAGTATAAGTGCCGAGTATCTTCTGTCAATTTCACATGCGAAAATAAAGTCTCAAGTAACAACTTACCGGTTAAGTGAATGACATAAGAAATTATACTCATCATTCGTTGAATATTGCGTCAAATGCCACACGTGTCTCGTCCCCACTCCCCGCTCTGGCCCCGCATGTGATTTCAGTGTCAAACGTAAATAAAGCTGTTGTCATTATTTGTTTTGCTTAAAACTAGTTGTTCGTATTTCTATAACTATGAATAAAATTAAGAGAGAAAGAAAATCTTACAAAAAAGTCAATTTCGCCTAGGTCTGTTAAATTAATCAACACGCACATTAAATACACGATTCCTCGGTATTTGGCGCATAGAAGAAGGTTCTAATTCTTCGATGTGATAATCGATCAAGTCAATTAAATTCATTTTATTCACTTGCGTTTAAAAATTACAACACTTCAAATTTTAGCCGTCAAGTAAACACGCTAATTGGCAGACGATGCGGCAAGTAAGTTACTGGTCAGTTTAATCGTACGAGAGACTCTTCGGTCTCCCTAACACCCAGACCCGAAACAAATATTTGTGGATCACACAAACATTTGCTGGTATCTAGTCAACTGCGCCACCGGGCTGTCAATTTCATTTTTAATTTTCAAATTTAAATTGAATATTATCTAAATGTTCACTGCCTCATAGCAAATTCTCATTATCCTGTAAATACATATTTACAAACGTAGATGTATATACCGACCTGATAAGATTTAAGTGACAATTAATTCACTAATCAGTATTAAAGCAGCGACTTTTTTCAACTGAAGAATTTTTCGAGCCCAATAGCGGAAGATATAAATTATCTATTTAAGTAGAATAAATTGTACAACTTAAACTATACAGTACGACTTAAAAGCGAACTTTCGAAGAAAGTAATGCCGGCATATTTAATACAAGTGATGGACAAAACGAGAAAGTAGTTGTTTTCTAAGAAGTCTTAATATATTTGCATAATGAGCTTCGTTCTGTGTCTTGAGACAAAACATGAAACGTCAAAGTTAATGTGTACATTGTGAAGTTGCTTGCACCGTCATGATTTTTACTTTTGCATATTTTCAGAATTAAATTAATTTACTAAAAGCAATAACTAGGCTACGCAGTTGTCGATTTAAAAGCAAAATATCAAAAACGTAGACCACATTTTTTTGTATAAAACTTCTTTGAACAAACAATCTTTTATATTAATGCGAATTTTACACCTTTAATAAAACGATACTTTCAAGGATTACCAAAAACTTCGATACTATATTTTAAATGTCAGTTTCAAACAATCTTTAGATTCCCATAATTACATTTTTTATCAAAAATTTCAAACATAAACCCGATGTTATATACAAAACAGAAAAACAAAAGGCTATCGATTTTACATAAGCAAAACAAAACACGACAATTCTGCCTGAAAGTGCATCTTTCAAAATGCTAGCGCAGAGGTCACGTAACGCGACGGCGATATAATATATCACGAACACGAACGCATCCATCTGGCACCAGACACGCCACTAATAAAGGACCTACATTGATTTACCGCTAGCTGGTTCGACACGCAAGGGCAGCCCATTGATATCAGCGATACACGATACTGTTTCATCTAAATTGTTGTTATTCGTCTAATTCACCGTCGTCGATACCGTGTTTTTTTTTTTATCAATCAATATAAACGGCAACAGTTTACATGATTTCTTTTTTGGTGGGATCATTATCCGGACTCAACACTGCTATTGAGTTATCGAGTGAGCAAGGAAAAGTGAAGTCTGAAAATGGGCCCATAAAACGGCAATAGGCTCGCCCCCTATTACGTGGGACTGATACATACCTGGCGAAATGTGGGTCCAGAAATGCACCTCTGCCTACAACTTCGGGAATAGGGAACAGGCGTGAGGTTATGTATGTATGTATGAAATCAATATTACTCATCGGTCACATGGTTGCTACTTAAATGCTTTAAATTATGCTATATTACATTTGAAAGAAGATTATGTCAAAAATCAGTAACGATGAATTTATCATAGATTTCTTACCGGCAATATTAATCTTACCAGCGGGCTTATAGTATTACCTAAAGCCTCAGCCGGAAAAGGATTGAAAATATGGGCTCCAACCCGGCTTCGCGAATTTACATAATAAGGGCAGAAGCCATTATGCTTAGCACATTTTCAAGCTATTACGGTTTCAGAGATTTAAATATGTCTGTAGTAAGATGTACGCCTAATTGCTCCCTACGAAACAACAATGTCTCACTGAAGTAAAGTCCAAGAATTCTCAATTATAGGAGAAGTTTAAATCAGTTGATGTGCAATCTGAAAAAAAAGACACGTTGTAGTGGTGAAGAATTATTGCCGAAAAATATTTATTAAAAGGAATTTAGTGGCTACACAATACTGCAATTTGAATTTACCGCGCCTGTTCAAAGTACAGTGAGCCTAAAAAAAGCCTGAGGGTAAAAGCTTACCAAAGAGTGAAACAATGATACTTTGAACCAGAGAATCAAACCTTTGAATCTCTAAATATCGGCACATAGTTGCCGCCAGGTCACAATCCAGTCTTCAACGTATATCTTTATCAAATATGTTAACTTTTATTTACTATCTGTTGTTTTCTCTTCGCGAAAATATGTTTTTCCTAATTCAAGGTTGTTTTGGGTCAAGGCCAAAATTATATCGAAGCTTTTTGTCATGTTTGTATTGCCGGAAGGCTTGGCAGTTTAATTTCAACGCGCTGCTAACATTTTATATCTTAACACACACCACGGGAATAACTGTATTATATAAGTAAACTAGGTTCTCCCCGCGCTTTGTTCTGAGTACCTACATACTAGAATGGGGTCCAGGGAGCAATAAAAAATAATGAGTATTTAAACTAAAAATGTTATATTTATTAGCAACTTTATTATTATTAATTGATTTCTTTTGAGTAAGCCCGGTTACTTTGGAAGGTAAAAATATATATATATAATCAGTAATACATCGTTAATCTATGTATTTATCTGTTATAATACGCCCTATGTCCAAATACACTCAGTAGATCTAGCAAAAATCATCAAATTAATAGAAACTATTTCATTCATAAATGATTAAGTAGTTTTAATTTAATTTTTATGTACCTAGGAAGCGTTTAATTCGTAAACAAGCACTCCTAGTAGCCCATGCTCACCCGTTCTACTATAATTATTCATCGTCAGTTGTCTGTGAACAGTATTAATCACAAGTGGTCGTAAATCATATAGTTAATTGCATATTCACGATAGTACGATTTAACCTATAGTAGAAGCAGCCAGTGTGTTAAAAAAATGAGTCCTGCAATTTTAATAATAAAAATAGATCAATTTCGGATTTCATATAAAGAATAGTAGCATTATAGCATGCTGGGATTAATTATTGTCATCAAATAAACTGGTGATGAAATTTTGGACAAAAAAAAGGAGTAGGCCATAGGATTGTATTTTAAGGCTGGATATCATCAAAAAAATTCAAAGATGATTTTACAACTGTACCTTATTGCTTTATTCTTAAAATAAGGAGATACATATTTGTACGCGGAACTCTAAAATGCATTAACACCAAAACTTCAAAGAAATCTCATTACATTGGCAACACTTTCGACCTATTTGGCAACGGATTCAAGAATATTATTGTTGTCATTTTATTGTTCTTACTTGTACAGTTTAACTGTGTCTGACCTCACTAATGTATTGTCTCAGTTCATTTAGCTTAATAAAATATTCTTCATAACAAGACGAGGCACTGTTTATAAAACGTAATCTGTATTAATGTAACTGTTTCACCCATATCAGAGAAATTACATCATAATTATCGACCGAATTCCAATTTTCAAACTTTAATACTCCTGATTCTCTAATATTTCTATGGTTGTTTTTTTTTGGATACGACGATATCCTGAAGACGATGAATCAATGTAACTCAATATAAGTAAAGTACCATTCCGACTGGTAAAGAAATAAAAATATACCGCCTAGAGATATTCACCTTGACCTATCGGGTCATAGAATACAAGCCAGACAATGTTTTGTCAAAGCAATAAAGATCAAGAATCACTAAAGTTCTTTCTATCTGGCGAAATTTGTTCTCTTCTTAGGTAAATCCATTTGTTTTACAATGTGTCCAAGGGGCTTTTACAATGTGTTTTTTACAATTTTCAAAAACATAGTGTTTTTATGTCGATATCTGCTCCAGAATTCATAAGCTTTTCAATTTAGCCATTCTATCCCTTTTATGAGGGATGGGACAACGGTATTTTGTATATTTCGCTCTGGTGTATGCAAATTTATGTATGTGTACAAATTTATGCAGTCTTGTACTTCTATGAGAGATATAAATATTAGAGTCTCAACGATGGATACATCCACTTAACTCACAAAAATAAAATATTGTTCAGTTTCATGTAAATGAAGTTGATACTATGATTTTGTTATTTTTGTTTTGCCAATGATGATATAAATAAATGAGCTACAAAATAAAAAGTTAATGGTATATTTAAAGTAACATACAAAGAAATACTTTAAAGACGCTTTGCGTTGGTTTAATTACTAAATAAAACCCTATTAACCATCAAATTGCAATTAAACTGCTACGTGATAAATAGCCCGTCGTGTCATTTCATTTACATAACATAAATATATTTAATTGTTCTAGTTCAGAAAAAAAAATATAAAAATACAAGCGGTTAGAAAAACGATTTTCGACCTATTGGACACGAACCCTTCGATAGAAACCGTTATTTTTATAGCAACTTTAGCCCGTAATAAAATTTGTTACTGATCTACGATGCCCCAGTTTAACGAATGTCTAACCGGTAGTAAATCCGTATAGTAGACATTACTAGCAGGCCGATTCGGTTAAAACCCGGCTTGGATCAGTATCTGCGGAAAATCGAAAGCCTTTTTTAGAAAACACGGCAATGTGCGATACAGATGACATTATTGCTAGCAAAAGTTGTTTATCTATATTCTATAGGATTGGGTTCATTGATATGAATACTATTACCTAATAGTTTGTGTTGTTAATAACGATTTTTTTTTATTAAAGCCAAGTCATTTGTGGGATTTTTATTATTTAAAAGACTTGTTCCTTGTTTTAGTGAAAAAAACAATTAATAAAAGTAATAATTGAATTAAGATTTAATCTTTAATTGCAAACACTTATAACGAAGTTTGGTTTTAGTAAAGTCTTGTTATTATATTTGACAACTCCGTGGCGCAGATTGATCCCCGCACCGAGACAATTATTTGTGTTATCCATAAACATTTTTTTCGGGCCTGGGTGTTTGTGAGACCGAAAAGTCTCTCGTAGTTTCTGATACCCACGACATAGAACTTGTATCCTAGTCTGGAGTCAGAACTATGTATATGACTAATGAGTTATGATTTAGTGTTAATTAATTTATTTTAATGTTATTATTACGATGAAAACGACATTTATCATCAAATTCACTTTTTGAGTTAAACAATGCGAAGTAAATTTAAAACAATATATAAAATAAACTTATGATATTAGTACTAAAATATTTCTAAGTATTTGAAAGAATTAAATTCGAACTAACGACATCCGGCCATCATAAAACGATTAAAGTTAAATCGCAAACAAAAAGCATACGAGTTGCAGTGAAAGCGGAATGAATGTGCAATAAAAAAACATATGGTATGTGGGTAGCTTACAAAGTCAAGTAATAATTGGATTCAAGAAGTATCTTTGCAATTTCTTAGAGAAATCATCGTTAAGAAATAGGATATATAAATAATAACATTTTACCTAAGTTAATAGCGTGCACGTCAATCAGTCATGATTGCAGTAAAATAAAAATTACTGGTTGATGCCAAATTTTAAAAGGAAATAAATAGCGCTGGACGACGAAGGACTGAATTATCTGTAATAAAAAACAGCATAAAAATGACCAGTATTTTAAAATGGTAAATAGTTAACCAGACATTATTACATGAACATGTTTGCACCAAAATTGCAGCTAAACTTTAAAGAATGACAACAAACTCTTCCGCCATAAAGGTTGAGCTATACAATTCTTTTGCTGAGCTGTATCTAAGAATTTCACAGTCACGTTTTCATCGTTTACAATGTGCGTGACACGTCGCTGCAATCCGTACAGGAGATTCAGTTGGTACTTAGTAAAACTATCCCAAAGACGAAAGAAGTCCACTCTCAACTCAACTTGGTAAAGAATAAATAATCGAAACTCCAGTTAGCTACAAAGTTATCTTGCATATTTTCTTTTAAATTTTATTACATTTAAGATGTTATTTTACGATGTTAAGGTGAATTTAACCAGAAGGAATTTAAGATCAGCAGACACAGACTACCTAATAGAGTTTTTACTAATTTACATACATACATACATACATGTACATGTAAAAGTCTGACTGTAGTATTTACTAATATAAGGATAAACTTGTTAGCTAGTATTTTCTATAAAAAAATATTTTAATAATGATAGCTAAATTAACTGACCTAAGCAGATAATGTAAGTAGATAGTTCTAAACGTATAGAAAATTTAATGAAACTGTCCATTTAGGTCGCAATGATCGTTTTGCATTGAGGCTAGCATCTAATGTACTGAATAACATTCCAAGTACATTTTGCGATAAGTAAGCCACGATGCAGTTAGTTTAGGGTATGGTGTGAATGGAATGGCATTATATGTATGATATTTTATAAAAGCTACAGCTTTACTATCGGGATTATTTCGGCAATTAATATTGAAGAACCGTTAAACCTGACCGTTAAAACTGAGCCTAAAGTTATAAAACAAATTTATTTTGCATTATGTCAGTCACTAATATCATATTGTATCACTTCTTGGGGAGGTGCTTGTTCCTCAATTATAAAACGTTTAGAGTATGCCCAACGGGCAGCACTAAAAGTGAGTACTTTTCGTCCCTTTCTCTACTCTACAAGGCTTCTCTATCAGAACTGTGAAGTCCTGAGTGTGAGGCAGCTCTTTATTCTTGCTATAAGTTTAAAACAAATAATAATAAACACGAGGAAACCAAGTTTGATCCGCAAAAAAACACCAAACGTAGAGAAAACAGAGTTTGTGAAGGAAATAGGTGCAAATTTCGTACTACCTTTTCTCGAAGATTTTATTGTTTTCTTGGCCCGTATCTATACAATAAAATAAATAAATTGACATCCATATTATATTCATTAAATAGACATAACTGTAAAGAAACTACCTTAAATTTCTTACTAAAACTCGACTATCAAGAGACAGAACAACTTCTTGCGATATTGCAATGATTATAAATTTAATTCAAATTTTTTGTTAAAGTATTATTATTATTATTTCTGATAGAATATATAATGGTTTTGTTATCTCACATCATTAATAACTTACACTAGACGGATTACACACCCTCTCACACACATACATACATATACATTAATTACACAGAGAGGAACATGGAATTACACAAAACTTTAATAGTTAAGCGGCTATCTACCAAGAATAAGGGGAGAGGCGCTGAGTGCTGAAATACAGGTTATACCTAGTTCGGCAAACAGATGCTCTATTTTTCTTGAAAAAAAATAAAATTGTATTATCCTATATATTCATAAAAACAATTGTAAAACTTTTTGCCCAATAAATTTATTATCTTATATATAAAAATGAATCGCAAAATGTGTTGGTAAGCGCATAACTCAACAACGCCTGGACCGATTTCGCTAATTCTTTTTTTGTTGTGTTCGCTATCGTTAGGAGAAGGATCTTATGAAAGAAAAAATTAAGAAAATTGCGAGGAATATGGTAAAAACAACAATTTAATTTTCTCATATAAACTGTTCTGCCTAATATTCTGTCAAACATTTTATGTTTATCCCGTCAATATGGTTAAGGGTCCCCTCAAATTAAAGAACGTATTTAAATAAAGGTTTTGAATCGACAACATATATCCAGAATATTCGAATAATTGCGTATTTTAGATTTTAAAAATGTAGAATAATGTCAGTAATAAAAAGGGATTGACATATTTATTGGTTGTCAAATATTTATGCGTGCGTTCAGAAATGTATTTTTAAACTCCTTGGTTGTACCTGATTTACAAACGAAGGCAGGTTCGGTAGTCATCACGCTTTGAAATCTAAAACACCCACAACTATGCAATGGAATGCGCTTGGTGTTAAGAAAACTGTTGAGTAATGTTATTCACGTGACGATACTGAAAAGACAACTTAGAGATGAATTGGTGCTTGAGAATTCATCAATTAGATTGATCTAAGATTTCATTGATCCTAACGGGTATGACCATTGAGTTCAAACGAATTCAGTTCCCGATTCGTCATGCCTTCGCAATGACGATTAACAAAAGAAGTTTGTGATCTTTTTGACAATTAAAAAATATATTAAAAATATATATCACAAGGTGCATCATCATCATCAGCCCATATATGTACGTCCCACTGCTTGGCATAGGCCTTCTCTGCAACTGAGAGGGTTTAGGCTTCAGTCCACCACACTGATGCTTCAATGAAGAGAATTAAAACCGACTACATCCCATCCCATATGTACATGTTTAATTCAATCATGACTTGCGGAGACACGATTGATGCATTTAATTTTCGTACTTATTTATTTCTGTATTTTTATCTCAATAAAGTGCTGAACTTAATATTTATTTATTTACAATCAAATATAAAATTCAGGTAATATGTAAATATGTAACATTCAATGACTGTTAGGGGATACGAAGTTTTCCGGGTCAGCTATTATAAATGTTAATGTTTTGTTTGTTACGCTTTCACGCCAAAACTACTTAACCGATTATCATGAAAATTTGTACACATAGTCTTCGAGATATAAAAAAAGGACATAGGATTCTTCTTATTAAAAAAAAATACGGAGGATAAAAGAATTGAAAAATGATTGAAAAAAGATTTGAATGACTTTTGGTATGCAGATAGGTGGGACCCACCGAAGTAACATAGGTGGGAATGGTTATCCTTACTATTATATAAATGTGAATGTAGGGATGTTTGTTACGCTTTCACGCAAAAACAAAAATTTTGGTATGACCATAAATGAGACCCTGTGAAGTAACATAGGCTATGTTTTATCCCGGGAAAATGTAATGTTCCTATTGGGATAAACATATTATTAAAACTACGAAAATAACTGTCAGAGTTTTACTTTTACGCCTCAACCATTTGAATTAATTTGACCTTTTTTTAAATTCAGTAAGTGCCATTTTGGGCACTTGAGGGACGATTTATAGATTCACTTATTATCTTTCTGCGCCCAACCCTGAAGTCTGAGTCGCGGGCAAAAGCTATAAAGATATAAAAAATGCGATTACAAAACAGGTGTTGTTCGTAGAAGGGTGAAAATTTGGAGTTATATGTATTTTTCAATGCTGAATCATAAAAAAATAAAAACAAAAAATGTCCACAAAATAAAAATAAAACTTTTCGGGTTGGACCACCCTAGGTATAAAAAATAGATAACCTATTCTCAGACTTACTGAATATACATATAAAATTTCATCAAAATCGGTCGAGCCGTTTCGGAGGCTGTTTCGAACTGTGACACAAGAATTTTATATAATATATAGATGTATATGTATAATGTATATCTCACTCTATACAATTTTGACCATATTTTTTTGTTTAATTTGTATATCGATCAAAGCAATGACTGTTATACGTATCATTATAATTTTTCAGTGCTATTATCATTTATTTACATTTTAATAAAAAAAAATCAAATTAAAACGGTCAGTATAAGATAGAGGTTGATCGTAGAAGGGTGAAAATTTATGATTATAATAAATTTATCAATGCTGAATCATAAAAAATAAAGAAAATAAAGTCAATAGAAAAAAAACATACCCCTAAATGTTGACCGATTCTCAGACCTACCTACAATATTTCATAAAAATCAGTCGAGCCATTTCGGAGGAGTTTGCCAAAAAACACCGCGACACGAGAATTTTATATTTATGGCAAAACAACGTTTGCCGGGTCAGCTAGTTATATTATATTATTAAACCTAACCTTCATCTGTTTATGGATGTAAATCCATTTTAAAAGCCGGACACCTTCAGCCTCAAATAGCTTTCGATAAACTTGACTACAATATCACTTACAATAAGTTTTCCGTCAAATGTCTTGAATGTAACGATGTAAATAATATTTCTAAAGATCAATCAAAGAGTAAACAGTATGGCATGGATAGACAATCCTATACGAAACCACAACGAAGACAAACCTAGCATCAAGATAAAGCCAGGTAGACATAAAGATAAACTACGTCGATCTATCAGGTTAAATCCAGGAGTTTAATTTAAATACACCAATTTAGTGGTTTCGTCTACATTGAAAGAGAAATGAAGACGTATTAAGCAGGCTTAGATAAAGTCTTAATAATGTCTCCGAGTACACACGAAGCAATACCAACTATGTAGTTTAAATAGCGCTTCCCCTCAATCTTCGTTGTTCGAATGTTACAGTCAGAAATTACTGCTTTGATCTTCATATTTAAATTATAATTATAGATCTTTTAATATTGGTAATGGATGAAAATCCTAACAACTTTCTATGCTTTTTACAAGTATTATGTAGATCAAAATAATGTTGATAATGATAAATGTATTTCGTAAATATGACATCTGATGATAATTGCGATGCCTCTCAATACTACTCTTAAATAGTATAATTCAATAAAAATGACTGAAAATGGCTAAACATTGTGCTTTATAAACGCAGGCAAGTAAATTAGGTTCTTTGCCATCATATGATAACAAAGAACGTAGTTATTTTATAAAACAAACAATTTATGACACAACCGTAGCATGACTTGAAATGTTGTCTGTAGCATCTATTTACAAAGTGTGGATTGCCAGTTCGAGCGTGAATCTTAAAACATATGAGTATATTAAAAGCTTTTGCTTGAGACAACTGATCCCTACCTAATTTAAATATTCTAGACTAGAATTAAATGTAAAAAACATTTAAATGGTTTGTGCGTAATCGGGTCACGGGTGCAATGTGTTTTAGGCACATTCTCAAACCTCGAGCAGTAAGATAAAGATAAGATAAGATAACGAGCAGTAACTTATGATTTCCTATTAAAACACTCGGCTAGACGTCGGATTTCATTCGGAGATTGATTTTACAGAACATAATTATTAAAAGTTATTATGCTCATACGAAATCAACGTAAGGTGTCTTTAACAAATATATCCATTAATATTATGTTTCCAAACCTCTAATTTGATATTATCTAAAATTCAAAATTATCTTTATGAATAGGATTAAATTAAGGTGAAAGTTCTTAAGAGTTTGTAACATGGATAAGTGGGTTAGTAACTACTATGGTAATTGTGTACTAATTATGCAGAGTTATCTTGAAAGCAATAACTCTTTTAAGTCTGCTCATATAATACTTTAAAATTTAGCAAAGACATTTCCAACGATGATTTTTATTGAACCAAAGTTTTATGCGTATAGGTATAGTAAGGAATATCAACTTGATTTTTGACTAACTCGTTGGTCCCACGAAATCAATTAAAGCAAGTGATTAAAAGGTCTTAGATTTATTAGGTCGGTCGTATCCTTTGGTTTCTTCTCTACCAAGTTCTTAAGACATTGAATGCCATCACGGACACCGTGTGTCCGACAGCATACTTTTCCACGGGGCTGCAACAATATATCAAGAATTGTTCAAGGAATTAGCGATGTACTCATTATTTTCAATTTTTTTTGCGCTAATTGACCAGGCTGTACTGTGGGGCCGCGCGGGTCACTTGCCTTAGTAAAAAAAGACAAAACACTGTCCGTTGGCCGCCTAAAGGCTTCTGCGTGATGAAGGGCATGCGGACACATGGTGTCCAACGCGGCCCCCTGGACCCAACGTATTGGCGGTCACAAGGTGTCCGCCGCGGCCCACTGGGCTATACATGGTTTTTAGTCTGGCGTTCAACGTGTTAAAAAGAAATACGAAGCCTTTCAATGTGCCCAGTAAACTTCACTTACAAAAAAAACGACTAAAAACATACTTAGAACTTACCTAAAAAACATGATTGGTATGGATTCAAAAGACCAAATAATTTTAAATTATTTAGATATCCCGCTCTAAAAGGAACCACGCCTCAATACAGTGTTGGCGCTATTAGCGGTGTTGTTGGCACACATGTGTGTTTCTTAGCTCTCTGTTGGAAATTGCACTTTGTATTTTATTGTACAAGTTACTCAACACACGTGTCGTAGATATTTTAATTGAAGTTTTCAACTAAAGCCTTGTGGGGTATACAATTTGTTGGTTTTTATAGCTTTATTATGAATTAAGTTTTGTATTGCTTAATATTCCATGTTTATAATATTAATATCTAATTTATGTATTTTTTTATATTTTTAATTACCAACACCTACTTACCATCACCGTTAGTAATATGGTTATGAATACTAAAATAAAAGGGGTTATATTTTAAATCCACTCGGAAGAGCATTACACACAGAGAACTACACACAGAATATTAAGCCCGCTGTGATGATCCATGCGAATTTCTCTCCTTCTGGAACAAATGACTTCAAACACGATGGCTATATATTGTCAGTTCAGAAGAGCTCTGCTACAACAGTAGGTACTGTAAGTACCGTAAAAAAAGTACTTTTGTAATTACGCTACTCTACTTTAGGTCGACGAGTAAACTTTGAAGACGAATCTCTCTATTCAATAATTCATACATCAGCATTTCTTACGTCCACTGCTAGACATAGGCCTTTCCACGCCACTGGGCTAGATAATAAAATAATTTGGCATCTCCCTAATTAAATAAAATTCCAATCTGCCAATAATACGAAAAGATATGTTTAAAAAATTGTACACTTAGTGTGGCAGCACCCTTACTGTTAGACTAACAGGCATTACAACTATTAGAGCACCGACCTTCGTTAATTAAACCTGAGTGTTATCAGCATTAGGGCTTCTCTGATAGGAACCACTCGGCATTGTTAGATTCAGTTAATGGAATCAACTTTTCGCTTTCTTCTTCGCAAAACTAAGTTTTCTTGTTGTTTTTGTTTTGATTTGGACTTTGTACAGGTATTTTTAGATATCTTTATATGAAGTAGTCTTTTAGCTATGAGGATTTTTTGCTCGTTGATTAATTAACTTACCATAAAATTGTTAACAGCATTATTCGTCTCATATTGCTATAATATAAATATATTAGTTTAAGGCTAGATTCATCATCATCGGCTCAAGTTTTCCGTCGCCGTAAATGTCAATAAATCCCAGTTTAATTAGATTTTAATGATGACATGGTAGGTACATAAATATATATGTATAAATATCGTTCCTTACGTTCTTGGCAATTTTAATTTATTGCAAAGTAATATTTTTGTAGTATAACTCATCCAACTTAATATTTATAGATGAAATTACTTCAAACTTCGTCGTATTGACGGCAAAATTTTATTTTGATCATAAAATTTCTTAATGTGTGATGATCTAATGTGACGACAAGTTGTTGATAATATTCGTACTTTCTTTTATCTCCAAGTTTCGCTAAAAAAAATACGTGTACAAACGTATGTATGAAATTTTAAAGGCCAAGTTGAGCATGGGCGTTGCCTATCTCGTATTACAGAAAGCTCAACAGATTTTGAGGCTATTTCGTGGTTCCGCGAGTTTGAAATTTCGGGCAATATTGGTAAAGGCGCGGTGTCTGTACAATCTGTTTAAACGCTGGGAGTAAATTGACATTGTATTTTGCTGCTTGGTGCAAATTATTTTTTTTGTTATTTCAATAAATGTCTATGGCCCATAGACATAGGCTATGGGGGAGATAATATTCGACGTCATCATGCCGACAAAATATTGGTGGTCAGGCTTAAAAAAAATCGTAGCTGTTAGTAATTATTATTCACGATTAGAAAATCATGTTTTCCATGTGATTTAGGGGTATAACCACGGGTCCATTTCCAATTTAAAAAAATGTAGTAACATGAAATCTGGATGCCCTAATATTATAAGTGGGATTTAAATCACAATTGTTTGTGAATGTAATAGCAATTTTAAAATCACTGAACAATATGCATCATTTAAATCATCTTTCTGTTGAAAGCACTTTTGATCTTTTGTATTTTATTCCCCGCTAAACTTCAAACGATCGGATAACTTTGGTCGACGATGCAGCAAATGGCTTGAGGTTAACAGCTGTCGGTTTGCATTAAATTCGTTGAACTTTAATATTTAACTTTGTATTCTATTATTGTTTCGTGTCGTATTATTTTGCCTAATATATGTATATATTATGATATTGAAATAATTTAGGAAACTACGCGTCAGCATTTAAGTCCTACGGGAAATTTAGAACACAACAGTCTTGTCATTTTGAAGTAAATGTAAGTTCTTGGGTTTTGAGCTTTTCCAAATGATGGATAAACTACATTAGGTAATATAATATGATTGTTATAAAGAAAAACATATGGAAAACGCGATTAAATACATAAAGTTGTTTTTTGCCTGCGCTTATGCAAAAAATCTTCATTTTATAATGATTTTACCTACTTTATTTCATAATAAAAATATTTCGTTATTATCCTCATTGTTTATCTTATTTACCAATTTCTAAGATAAAATGTGGTTAAATGTAAAATAATCAAAAACATCTTCTGTAAAACCGTTAGATACAATTATTATTAAAGAAATTTAATGGCTCAAGAAAACATTATGAAAAAAAAATGTTTTAAACAGTATAAATTTAAATACATAACAATAAGTAAGAATAATAAATTCTTTTAATATAAATTGGAGTGTCATAATCATTTTCCTCAAAACGTCTTAATGAGTTTTCTAATTAAATACTTTTTATTCAAATAGCCTTTTCCTGTAAATTTCTTTTCAGAATACGTTTAACCTACTGTTATTAAAAAAACAAGAATACAAGTAAAATATAATATGAATTAGTAAAATATGAATATAAATGATTACCTCAATAAATGTGTACGTTTGAATAACAAAAAACAAAATATATTTTCGTAATGCTATCCAATTTGTGACTAAGTGGCGGTTAATAAAAGATCGATGGATGTTCACACCAATCAAATTAAAGCTGAACGAAAGATCATGTCAAGCCGAATAATCCCATGTAATCCCATTTGAGACCGATCCACTGAAGCAAAACTACGTCTGCAATCGTAGAACAGGCTTATAAATCCAGCTAATGTGATGGAATTCACAAATCGATATCGAAGCCCATCTTATCTTTTGCGTAAAATAGTTGACCAGCAAGAAACATAGATACATAATATACTCACCGCTGTAATCCCCGGAGAGGAGGCAAAGGCGATACCCGCACCCAGATTTCGCCAATTGAGTTTACGTCCCACGTAATAGGGGAGCCTATAACTATTTTTTAATCACAACTCCAGACACCGTGCCGATACTAAGATTTTTGGGACCACGAGGTAGTCCATTATAAATATATAGGACACGTAGTACAGGTGAGCAAGAATAAAAACATACATAATAAATAATAAACTCACGCCTGTATTCCCCGAAGGGGTAGGCAGAGGTGCATTTCTGCACCCACATTTCGCCAAGTATGTATCAGTCCCATGTAATAGACCTAGAATACCGAGAATTTCCTAATGGAAAAAACCCAATAACACTTTGCCCGACCCGGGGATCGAACCCAGGACCTCTAGATCGCACGGCACCTACTTGTACCGCGAGACCACGAGGCAGTATAAACATAATAATAAATGAGCCATACGTTAGACTGCTGTCGCAGGCTTGAGCAGGCGTAGATATCTACCAAGTTATGTGGTGTACCAGCTTGTGAAAAAAGAGGCCGCGGTTTCGATCCTAGATAAATGTTTGTGTGATCGACAATAATTATTATTTGTTTCGGGTCAAGCTGTTCGTAAGACCGAAAAGTGTCTCGTAGATTCTGATACCCACGGCACAAGACTTTTTTCTTAGTATGGCGTCTAAAGTGTGTTTGCGACTGTTGGGCGTATTTCTTATTTTACATTAAGCTGTATTTGTCATTTACACTAAATCCGAGCAGATTAAGGTCTTGGAGAACATTATCTGATTTCTTTCAATGAGTAAGGCAATTACTATTCTTAGACTTCGCACCGCTGCACAAGTATGCTGCAAAATGTTAATGTTTTGAAGATTTCGTGACGGTACGGGTTAACCGACTGTTAAACAAGACAGTTCGCTTATGATAGCACGATAAATATTTGTTTATATCATCATCATCATTATGAAAACTTCGAAAAAATTCCAAAGCCATCTATTATGAATGGAGCTGCGTCCAACGAAAACCAAATATTTGACCAAATCAGCTAGCGACAGGCCATGGTTCGATGGTAAAATTCTGATAGTTTAATTTATATAGTGTTATATATATAGTGTAAGTCAAATCTCATCTTTTTTTATATAAGTTTCATATACAACAAAATTACCACAAAGTAGTAAATTTTCTTCCCTTCAAATTTCTAAATAGCATAATTATGTTTAATTATAATTACGCCTCATTAAAACTTCGTAAATTTGAATAAACGTTTGTTCCATTTCGCTGAAGAATACACCTACAAATAATTATTAATTACCATTATATTACAAAAGCAAACGCGATTTCCGACTTGCGACGTTACCGAACGGTGAAAGTTAAATTCCTTAATGTCTACCGCAGTCGAAAATGAAAGTATACGTACCAACGTTTATATCGTACGGACTTTTATATCTCTTGTTATGACAATGTTTTCTTCTTAAATAATGTGACGAAGTCTTAAAGTTTAAACGCACTATCAAAATTTATAATAGAGTGTCGCATTTCAACAACAACCCATTATATTAAAAAAATATGTTCAACAATATCGCAATATAATCTTTTTTAAATACGTGGCTTACGAGAACTTAAGCAACAACAATTTTTTCCTTTTTCGAGAAAGCGTCTGACAAAGACTATATGTGGCGCCTTTGTACACCCCATCAAACTTTTATTAGATCGAAACAAAGATTTTTAGGACCTACAAATATTTTTTCAAATTCTGGTTGCTTGTCACAATTAAGAGTCACTAGTTATTTTGAATACCTACGGCGTAAGACTTCAACCGTACATTTATGAATAATTTAACATCAATCTAATATACCTGCTTTAATTTTGTCGAGTTAATCGTACCTTTGTTGAAAATCCACTACTGCAAACAGACCTCCTATATAGGCTTCTAAAGATAATTAGATAATTAGAAGCATTCAACTTCGCTCAATCTTTACCTGCTTGTACGCGGTTGAAGAACATTCAAAGGCGGAATCTGTGGTTAACTTGAATATTCAATTATTGTGCTTCCGAATGTTACTTTTATTTAATGAACTAATGCTATACTTTAAGTGTATGGGAAGACCCGTGTTCAGTCGTGAGATACTGCATTAACTAGGCTGACATCATTACAGCAATAGTTATTGATGCTTTCAAAATTTGTGACCGTAATGTATTACTTTCTATTTGATTACTGTGTCAAGTGCATCCGTCTTATTTTATAAGAACACATCTACATACTTATGACTGAAGTCGATAGTTTTTTGTACGTTAAGAATTATGGAGAAGCCAAAGACCAACTCGAAGTTTAGCGTGATGGGAGATGGTCTAACGTTCCTCAATCGCAATGGAGGTCGATGCCCAAGACAGGTCCATTTCTTGAATTTGGATTGATTATTGTTTAAATACATATATGTACCTTTAGGCACTACCGTAATCTGCTAGCATGAACTGTTGATCGATTCCCAGTATGATAAATCTTCGTAAAGATATTCCTATCTTCTCTTGTATTCTGATTGCTAATATTAACAGAGTACCAATATACCAAAGTTAAAATTTAATTTGTCTTAGCAAACTTGTTTGAAAAAATTATTTAAAAAGGCTTTGACAAGAACTGATTCTTAGTATATTTTAAATAAATTTAAATAAATTGAAAAATCTTATCGAACAGCTGTTGTATTATTTGTCATATTTGATTTCCAAGAACTTTCATCTTAAAAATCTTTTTAAAATTATTAAGCTATGTATTTAATTCTTATCGTTTCTTATGTGAGCGTAAAGTTTTTTGAGAAATATTTTGTTTAATATTCATTTTTTCTGTTTTGATTTTTGTCATTGCTATAATTTGATGTTTGAGAATTGATAAATTGAATTCTGATGTTTGTGCCCTTAAAAATTAAGAAATTTCGAGTCAGTAATCTGTAGCACGTGTGCATAATATGTGTTAACGCGTATTTTTTATGGTATAGACATTCTTACTGGTGTTCGTGTAGATCCGTAAATGGCTTAATTAGCCTCTTTAATCTATTGTATACAGTGCATTACAAAATTGCAAATGAAATAATAAATCAAGTCTAGACTAAAGTAATAAATGACAATGAGAGGATAAATATCAACCACGAAACATGCAGATGTCATGATAAATGAAATGTAGCTTTTGCCATCTTAAATCTTACGAATTTATTATATGACGTGACGCCACTCGACGACTCTTAAAGACGTTACACAAGTCAGGTCTTTGGGAATATGTTACCCTCCTGTTATGCTCCTAATGCAGAAAATGGAGCATACTTTTTCGAAAATCTATATTTGCAGGAACACTGCATTAAATGCATTTTTCTATATATTCATATTTCAATTTCAACAAAATGTATCCGTCAGAAAATAAACTAAATTGCGAACTATTCATAGAATACTGACGTTAATGCGAAATTTTCTTGTGCTATTGTTCTATACAAGGATTTCTACTAGCGCTCTATAATAGAAATGTCAAGAGACGTATTATTAAGTTTTGAGTGGCTCGTATTTTATCCGAGTAGAACTCGCGCGGCTACACCGTTTTAGAACTATACGTGGAACAAATGCGTTTAAACGTTTCTATTTTTCAAAGCGGTTTATTTCAGTATATTATATTTAGTTCTAGGAAACAATGTTTTTAACTGACCCACATGAATATGATGTCACGCAGTCCTACAATATTTTAAAATTTAATTTGATTATAATTTTTTTTTTTCAAAATTCTATTTTTAAATTTACGTTCCGTTTTTAATAGACAGACAGAATAATATGAACGCGTAGATTCGGCAAGATTTCCAGTAAATATTATGCCATCATCATCAACCCATGTACGTCCTACTGCTAAACACCGGCCTCCTCTACAACTGAGAGAGTTTAGGCCTTAGACCACTATGCTGGCCTAGATCGGGTTGACAGACTACACACCTAAGAAATTCGTAAGAACTTTTAGGTGTGCAGGTTTCCTCACGTTTTTTTTCTTCACTGTTAGAATGTGACGGAATGCATAGAGTCTAGTGATAAGTTTCAAAACAGCAAAGCCTCACAACAGCTAAGTAAGTGTCTCTTACTTGCCGACTGGTTTTGTGCTATAAAAATCTTACGTGTCCTACTTTCAACTTGCTTCAACCAGTAACCTGTTTCATCCGCTAAGCCCAACATAATATTAATTAGTATACTCGTGAAGCTTCATTATTAACAACAACCAAGAATTCACCACAAAAACTAATTAATTTCAAAGACATTGACCATTTCAATCTCCTACTTGATTATTGTCATAACTGAATTTAAGCAATTCTAAGCTTACGCACCATGTAATGAAGAGCTATATTGCGTGTAAAATTAAGCTTTAATATGTAATTTCCCGACATGTACAACATTCGAGATTGTATTTCTTATCTAAAATAAAGGCACATTCTCTTACATTAAATTCCCATTACCCGTTGTCATCAGCTCTCGACTCGCTTGTAATAAAGCGCTTAGCTAAAAACTCATAAAATCTTTTATATTTTGATTGTTTCTTACACGACACAGTAAGGACATGGAACTTTGTAGCAGATTATCGATGTTATTACCACTCCATACCTAGGTACTCTACTTTACCCCTCGATACAGGCTTGCCTAGTGAGGGGACCATTTTAGATTGTTATATACTTGTGGGTCAATAATTAATTGCATACGTTATCATTGTATACTTTTTACTACTTCTATGTCCTGTACGTGTGTAATTTGTATTAAATAAATTTGTACTCGTATAATAAGTTTTGCAGTAGTTTCTTACACTTTTTGCTTTAAAGCCGTATAGTACAATTATTATAAAATATAAGCATTCTTCCTTTGACTTGACCTAATTTCAACTGATATAGAAGAATGGATAAATACAAAGGGACTTTTCATGCGTTAATATAGAAGTCATAAAAATATTCGTCAAAAACAATAATTTTTTCCAGGAATAATTGTTGTGCTTTAATTCATTACAATTGGTTTAGAAGATTAGAAATGAAAACGTAAGATTTTTTTCTTATATTTCGTATTCATAATATAGTTTTGTACATTCTGCAGGGAGCTCCACTCTCTTGCAACTAAATTAAAATACTCAAGTCATAGTCTATATTTGTTCCACTCAGGTTTTAACTGGGTCAGTGCAGTCCAAAAACCGCATATCAATCATGGAAAAAAATATTATATATAAATAGTTAGCGGTCATTCATCTTGCGCTTAACCGCTCAATGTCATGCAACTTACCCGCTTTCTTACTATAATATATTACTTAACAGTAATAAAACCGCCTTGCTATAGTAGACCAGATGGATTGGGAATTTGGGAGTCATAATCTTAGATCAATCTTATGCCCGAAGAAGAATGATTTTAAACGCCGTTACGTTACCAAAGTAAGTAATAAAAATATGATTGATTATACAAAAACAAATGTATATACCTATAAGTGGAAATTGCTTTGGATTGTGTTTATATTTTTGTTTTGTATTTTTTATTGTGATTGTTCTGTATATTTCCCAAAAAAAAAAAAAAAAATAGATTTCCAAATAAAATAAAATAAAAATATACAACGGCTATGATGGATAGTAATCAGAATATATCTGAGGACCAATGACTAAAATAATTTCTATCTATGTATGTCGATGCAAGTACCACATCTCTACGATATTTATGAAATTGTTCCTTATTAAATTAACACCGCGGCCAACAAGTATTGCCACGGGCGTCAGTCTCGGCTTATGACAGTAATATTATACAAAAACGAGATTCTATTCTAAAACAGTAAATGCTTCTATTAGCGAATACAGAAGAAAATATTTTATCAAATAGAGCTTTAAAATAAGCTGGACAATAAAGTACTTTGTGGATTGCTGTCACGCGCTTCCCATGAGACATAATCTTTATCTTTTAAAAATAAATTTTAAGAAACAAAGTAAGCACGGACGTACTTTATGATGTAACATTTTCTAAGTTTTACTTTAAATGCTCCTTCACCGTAAGTCATAACTAGATCAAATCTAGAAGGAAAGCTGTTTTTATAATATATTAAAGACAGTAATTGTATATTTTGATTTTAGGGCGGAGAAAGTCTAATAACATCACCGCTAAAGATTAAATTAGGCGATAAGAACATCAAAATTATAACGGACAGACAGCCTTTTGTAAACGGCAATAGGATTATTCCTATAACAAGTGAAGGTTGTGAGTAGAAATATACATGATCGACCCTATGAGCCATACAGACATGAGGGAGTATGTACTCATATTATGTAGGTTATTTTTTTTATTATTAGTATAAAATGTTATTAATAATATAGTTATAAGCTGTAAAAACCAGTGTTACTGGCTTATTCCATTCCATTAGGGAATTTTAAGTAGCCGCTCGGAGCTCGCACTGTTGTGCCTGAAAAAACAGCAATAAATAGTCCTTCTTAATAGATATACCTACGTTTTACATAAGACTAAATATGTACCTGTACCTGAGAGGTACAGAAGTATTTGCCATTCAGAGCAGTCTAGTCATTTTTATTTATTTTATAATAAATTTAATACTTAGTAGTTATTATCATCTGTTTCTAAAACGACGTAAGTGCATGTTTCAGTTTTATTTTTACCCTAAAATAATAGAACTAAAACCTAAACGCTACATCATAAATTTCATTTATTATTTCACGGACCATTTATTATTTATATAATGGCTATGATTCGGCGATTGTGCTAAATGAACCGCAGAATGGTTTTAGTTTGTTCCCGCGTTGGACTGGAAGAGCAAGCTCTAATTTCATTCCCGTCGGAATTAATCTGTGTAATCCATTTCATGTTAAAAATTAAACTTTATATCTTTTATTATTTTTACACTTGTAAACGGTCATAGAAGTTAGAAGCTGCATTAGACGATTTCACGAGAATTTAACTTTTCTCATCTACGGCCAATGAATTATGTCAAACTTTTTTTTATTACTAACCGCAAACTTTTCAACAATCTTTGTCTTCCTATATTCTAGATTGTTTCAGCAAAAATTAAATTAAGTGTGTGCATTATGTTGCCAATGTTAAACAGTGCTATTTAATATTTTTAAACTAAAAAAACAATTTTTCGAATGTCAATAAAAAAATATATTTTCTTATAAAAAAGTAAATATTTTCGTAATGTCTGGTTGCAAACACTCTTTTTACCCAATATAAGCGCACCATGTTTTTTTTCCTTACACATTGTAATGTTATGCCTCTTATTACTAACTGGCTTATCAGACATCAGGTGCTAACACATATCGATGTGGAACGCGATAATAATTATAAGACTAGGAAAAAATAATTAACAATCTTAATTATAATGATGCAATTATAAAGATTCAATGTTCGATATGACGTAATGGTATGGACAATAAAAAACACCGATCAGAGCACGTCAGCGCAAATACGATTTCTGCTTGCGTGAAACGATACGCGATCTCACTTTCACTGTATCGGCACGCCGCGCCGGTGAATTCTAATGTGCCGACTCAGTTAAGGAGAATATAAATTAGTCCATGTTGACACCAGTGGCGGTACTTCCATAGAAGTCCATAAGCGTTACACGTTAATTTTGTAAAGTCAAGTTTCATCCATCCATTAGCCAACAGAAGTCCACTGCTGAACATAGGCCTCCCCCAATGATCTCCACAGTGACCTCATGGAGGCAGCCTGCATCCAGCGACGTCCCGCGACCTTTACCAGGTCATCGGACCATCTTGTCGGTGGACATCCTACGCTGCGCTTCCATTCGAGAAAATGTCTAGTTTATAATTGTTTATTGTGGGGTCAGGGTATTCTCATTTATATGTCAAATTGCTTTGGCTAAAATATTTAGATTATTATTCAGAATTTTGTTGGACAAACCAGACTATAAGGCTTCTATGGAAATACCGCCACTGGTTGACACTATTATTGATCGATGGATTTGGAGCAAGAAAGACTGCTGAAGTAAATATTCGATTGCGATTGCCAGGCAAACAGTAATCGTTAGAAAATCACCAAGTATTACATGGCTAGGAATTTTGTTACAATTTAATAAGTTACTTAGAAGTATTTTATATGTCTCCTAATCAAGTATGGCTAAGAATTTTGTTATACCACTTATTACAATATTGTGAGTTACTACAAAATAATTTGAAAATTTAAAGGGCATTCCATTTGTGAATAAAGAACAAGGAATTTTTTATTTCATTAAGTTCAAGAATGGATCTTTATTATATAGGAATTGGTATCATTGCTTATCACCAGTAATGGGTACGTAAATAAATAAACATAAATAATAAATGAAAATAATACAAAAATAAAATAAAAACGTAACAACTGCGCTTCTTAACTTTTATACGAAAACATTTTATGTTTAACGTCCAAATTTTCTGCTAAACAGCATAAATGTATGAGATAAAAAAAATACGCTCCATAACGCACTTCAGCGACGCTATCAGATCCCGGAAAGTGCCAAATAAATTGGTCCCGTAATGATTTTACAGCTTTAGCTTTAGCTTCCCCTTAAATGTTAGGTGCAAAACACAAGCGGAAGCTATTTTGTATGTACTCCACATCATTGGTAATAATTCGTGTAGAAAGATGGTAGAATATTAAATTTACTTGAATATATTACTTAAACCATTTACGTTACGTTCTAACTTTTTCATAATATTCCGAATACAGCGTACTTGGTGTCACGTTGAAGCCTATTTCATCTAAAGTTATGAGCTTGTCGATAGTTAAAGTCACTTAATTCGCAGAAGTATAAGCCTCTATTACTCATGTTTATGTATTTTTAGCAAAATCTTGTTGGTAAAACCACTACCAATTGTAAATATGCACAAAGCCACATGAATTTTACTTAAGATGAGCTGATTCTTATTATGATATTTTTTTTAACTGTCACAAGGCGGCCCAAAAAGACTTATCTTGCCAAGAAACGATTACAATAATATGGATGGAATAAGGAATAATTGAAAGGGTAGAAAAACAACAACTATAAAAAAACAGATAAGATAGCAAGTATCTATGTATAGACAAGTTCAATTGCGCTGCATCTACAATAAAAAATATTGGACCATTACATCCGCATTTATTAGATCTTTTCTTATAATTTATTCTGATCATGAACCGTTCTTTCTTGCACATTGGAGCGGTTCGCCGTTTCTCAGACGGCCCCGGGGACCTTACAAGGTTGGCCTCGCGACACAACCACCTTTCAACGTTCCCCTACATATAAATGAGACAGACGTTTGCAATTTACTTAACTTATCAGCAGCTTATGTTATATCAGGGGAGTTTATCAGATGTTTGAAATATCGGATGTTAAAATAAACAAAAAAGTTACCTATTACAAAAATAATAAATGACTATGTCATTTGGTTGTTTGTTAGAGTCTTAACGATAGTCTTCTGAATATTTTGTAAAGAAACCGACGTACCAATGAGTTCTACAAAAGTTATTTGTTGAATAGGTCAAGTCAAATACCAAGTCAACGGAGTTCAGACTAACAAAATAGACAATTACGTAGATCTTAACGACTGACATAACGTTAAAATTATAAATACACGGCTGTCTGCACTTAAAGGGTGTGACCCGGCGAGCGTTTTTATACTTAGTTAAATACTAGTTAGTAGTCCAGCTTTATTATCCCCGTGGTCAAAATTGGCAAGGAAGAACACAGAAATATTTTGACGATCTCTTAACAGAGATACTAGAACTATTTTTATTTTTTTATTATTTAACTTTGTACACTGATTACCTTTCTTTTCTCTTCCCACATCTCCATCCTTAGTTGTCTGTAAGAGATCGCCTTGTGCTATAGGCTTTTTGTACTTATTTAGTTTACTGTACCTACTCCATAGATTACAGTATAAATAAATTACCCATAGTTTACAATGAAGTTTTAAATAAATAAATAAAGAGATTAATAACTATTCTGATATGCACAGAAGCGAAAACATACATTATCTCTTAAACGCAGTTCTCGTATACATTGGCACCACTTTCTATCCATGCTCACGACTTGATATAAAAACGAACGTTCATTTTTTGCACAACAATGTTCACTGCGAATAAACGAAAATATCAAAATGCTTGAAATGACATGAATGACAACGCTCGGCGTACGTCTGTCATGCTATCTTGTTTAAGCCAAATTTTTTTTCTGCAAAGGTAAACTCATCCAGTGTTCTTAAATCCGAACATAAAAGTTTAAGTTGACAGTCATTTATACTCGTAAAATGATGTTATTTGAGGCTTCAAAAGGCTTTGTTTAAGAACTACACTTGCAGTTTTGATACAACAGTCATTTACTTCACCCGCTTAACATTTATTGTCTATTGAATCACCAACAGCCTCATAAATTTTATAGTTTGATATGCTCCGAATCCAATAAACGATATTTCATAATATGCATAAAACAAAAATACCTTTTTATTTGCCTAATTATTGTAACAATTACTACAGTTATTTTTTTACTCGTCAAGATTATTTTATAAAATAGGTCTCTACTTCGGTTTTTTTTTATTTTAATTATACTCGAATATTTAAAACCAGTCCGAGTAAAATTTATAAGACATTCATGAATACCGGATTACAAAGTAAAAGCAGCAGTGAAGTTTGTAAACTTATGGCAGCTCCCTTCAAGGGTAACATATTACTGTAACATTTACATTTTCACTGAAAGTTGCTGTTGTGACGCGACGCATTTTTCTTATAAATTTATGATCGAAAAGTTATGTTTATATTTTATATTGTGTATATTTTATGATTTCTGATAATCCATTAGAGTCTCCAATCGCATTTTGGCGAGGAATTTGTATTAAATCAATATACGATTTCCTGTTGGTCCGGCGGCGTTAACATACGCCGTGCTATCTATTAGATTCCCGGGTCGGCAAACTGTTGCTTATTTGTTCTTTTTCACCAGTTTGAGTTCCTATTGAATTGGACACAATAATTTTTGATACGAACGTTTATAAATATGTATATTTCTGTCTACACCTTCAGTTATACATGAGTATGATATATTTTTTTATTTTTTTTACTTCTGCCGCGAGACCACGAGGCAGTCCATTAAATTATTGAAGTAATATTCAATTTTTATTCATTATTATATCAAATTCAGTATTCGAGATCGAATGAGAAATGAGGAGATCCGTAGGAGAACTAAAGTAACAACATAGCCCAGGGGATTAGCAAGTTGAAGTGGCAATGGGCCGGGCACATAGCGCGGAGAACCGATGGCCGATGGGACCAAAAAGTTCTTGAGTAGAGGCCACGTACTGGAAAGCGCAGCGTAGGACGTCCACCCACAAGGTGGTCTGACGACCTGGTGAAGGTCGCGGGTCGTCGCTGGATGCAGGCTGCCTCCAACAGGTCACTATGGAAGTCATTGGGGGAGGCCTATGTTCAGCAGTGGAGTTCCTTAGGCTGATGATGATGATGATGATTCAATTTTTCATCACCATCATCCTTTATCTTTGTGGAGTTATAAAACATTTTCCCAAGAAACCTAATAAATTATGCAGCTGAGAATGAGGATGTGTATAGCAAAAAGTATATTGTTCCAGCTGTTGTGAGAATATTTCTTATGTATCGAATATGATATAATAGTGTTTACGGAGCGAAGAAAACATAATTTTCTCTCGTATAAATATAAATTTTAGTGCCGGTCGTTTATCATCTATTATAACCAAAAAAGGAATTTTGTAAATGAAAATAAAGTTTATTTCTTTTATACATTAAAATGTCACGTTACCACTAGTATTTTGTATTTTGATATCAACGTATTAAATGAATACTTTGAATTACATTGAAAAAGTGATAGCCTCGAGGGTCGGGCGCACGGTTGAGACAAAAATACTCTGCGGTTGCGGGTTCAAACCCCAGGCACACGCCTCTGACTTTTTTAAGTTATGTGTTTATTCATAATGAATTATCACGTACTTTAGCGGTGAGGGAAAACATTGTGAGGAAACCTGCACACCTAAAAGTTCTTAGGTTAGGTTAACCCGCACTAGGCCAGCGTGGTGGACTAAGGCCTCAACCCTCTCAAATGTAGAGGAGGCACGTGCTTAGCAGTGGAGCGTATATGGATTGATAATGATGATGAATAAGATTATAAATGATCACCAAAGACAAGACAGATGCAATTGTAAACTTGTAACAGCTGAAAGATCAGTATAACTTTTACACAAATATCAATGAAATAAACAAAAAATCTTTACTTAGTCGAAAAATAAAACGAAAAAAGCTGTCTGAAGCTATTTTGGTTCATATCGCGTGCCAGTATCCATTAATATACGTGCATAATATAGAAACGATTGCCGTTCGGAAGCAATAAAGTTTACCATTATCCATTAATTACCAGAATTGTGTAATTCCAAGCAAAATAAAATATAATGCCTTTTTATGGCAATTTAACGTTGGTTATTTGCTACGTAACATTTGAATACGACTTTCTAATTATAAATTATACAGTTAAGGTACGATTAAACAATAAAATTAGTTGCTTCACATGCGCAGTCTATGAAAATTTTCATCGCCCTATTATATCCTATATTTAGGATGCATCCACCACTAAAACGTGTTTATAATTTTGGATCATCATCATATCAGCCCATACATGACCCACGGCAGGGCACGGGCCTCCTCTACAACTGAGAGGGTTTTGGACTTAGTCCACCGCCTAGTGCGGGTTGGCGGACACATAATTTTGGATACTTAGCACAATTTGACAGAAACGATGACCGCTTGTTCGATCCCCGCATCTTGTATCTTAGCGTGATGTCATTATATGACTGTTGGGTGTATTCATACATTTATGATAACAAGTATTTTCACAAAACACAAAGAGATCTGCATTACAAGTACAACCGTAATATAGAAGAGACCAAAAAGGTCATCACAAAACTTTTTAACAGCTATAGTAAATAGAAATTTAATACTTTACTCCTAACTATTATATTATTCCGAACTCATTACATTTTATACTTCGATTAGTTTCATATCAAAATATCAGCATTATGACACAAAGTATTAAAAGAGCATAATTAAGCGATAGGTACTAAGTATTTCCTCATACGACCTACTGTCCAGTACTTTCGCCCGGCCATTCTTGTATGTTGGAACAATGTATAAGAACACGCGGGTATTGTTCATTAATACACCTTTATTGATAAATATTCATATAAGGCCTTGCTTTTAGAATTACAATGTCTAATGTACATTTTGTCTTAATTTATGCTTGTATTTATTGCATGTATAAATCACAATAAATATCATTATAGAAAGTACTTACAGGAAAAAATTAATTATATCTAAGACAGGATTTACATGGTTGTATTTGGAAGTTAATCAATACATGTACTCGTATACATATGCATTCTTTATTTATTTTTTATTAACAATCAATCCGTTAAAACTACAATAAAATAAATAAATAATAAATACACCCAACAGTCACATACATAGTTCTGATCCCACACTAAGATACAAGTCTTGTGTCGTGGGTATCAGAAACTACGAGAGACTTTTTGGTCTCACATACACCCAGACCCGAAACAAATATTTGTGGATCACACAAACATTTGTCTCGGTGCGGGGATCGAACCCGCGGCCTCTCGTTTCGCAAGCTGGTGTCTAGCCAACTGCGCCACGGGGCTGTCAAAAATAAAAGTAAGTAAGCTTTAAAAATATGCATTTCTTAACAGCAAATACCTACCGTCGAACAAAACCTAGATTATTCCAAATTGTCTTTGTCATTCAAAAACTTTGTCTGCTATAGCTCTCTTTGCGTTTCAAGTATTGTACCAGTTAAATGCAAAAAGCTCGCCTTAACTTCTGAGTGAAGTGAAACCTTGAAAGTTTGTTTCGCTAATCGCTCCCTTGGAGATATAATTATCTATAAGAATCATTGAATACTTCTGCATGATCACAGTTGAACAAATTTCATCTGCATTGATATTGTTTTTCGTTTACATTTTATTTTCTATTACTTACTGGATTTTTTGCAGTGAAGCTGATATTATTTGACTTCCATAGAAGCCCAAAAGCCCTGCTTGCTTTTCAAAACTCCGAATAATAATTTTTAAGCTTTATTTAACGAAAGCCTTTATTTACAAAAAAAAATCATTAGCCTACAATAAACAATTATTGATTGCCACTGATTTTGTGTGGGTGCTATTTTATGATAATCCCTCCGATTAATGACATTTTTAGGGTGTATAGACCGGTCTTTAATCCTTCTTGAGTGCCACCAATACCTATACTAAAACTAAAAGACGTAGTTTAATTCGAGAGATATTTTACAAAATAGAGAGAATGACAGTCTTACATAGCTTATATATTAAGTATAAAACTAGAGATGTACTCACAACAACATTAGCCGATTAAGTAGAGTTCAATTTTCTAATACCAACATAAAATAAATCAAAAGTAAATATTTTAACGGTTTGTTTGGGAAAGTATAACAACAATATTACTTGCTCAAAATGTAACATGAACTGGGATAAATAATAATCTAACATTTGTTTACCTTTCTTTCCATTTCTATATTTAGAAACATTAATTATTACATATCTTTAATAAAACCTATTGATTGTCTAAATAACAAATAGTTAAAGATTATGGCCAGTCGTCATCAATAGTGTAGCTACAAGCCACAATAGGACTAATAACACGTATTTGACTAAAATAAATAAATAAAATATTATTTTATTTTGCTGACTTATTTGGCTAATGCGTTTATGACCCACAATTATGACCCAGCGCGTTATATTAACACCTTTTGGTAAATATTCATACCTGGCGAGCAGACTTGTTTTTGCATAATAAGGTCGACGAGTAAAGGCCACATAAATACGATGTTGAATATTCGCTTTCGTATTAACTCACATATATCTAGGTTACTGGATACCCACTGGAAGACCTACGTTGGAAATTGACACAAAGATAACCAATCTCTGTGTTTTTTGCATTATGATTTATGGAAGCAATATTAGCTGCTTTGCCTTATAGGCAAGGCGTTAAAAGTTTTAGTAACCTTTATATTATCTTATACAGACTTGTTTTATGTTATGTAAACATTAATCTTAACAAATACAAAACGGATCCGTTTTTCTGTCTTGGCTAATAAAATAACGCAAAAATTATTATAATATACTCTATTACCTACTAGAATATAAAGCTCCACATCTACTTTAATATATTCGAGGCAATTCATTGAATCTCCAACACACATCTAAAGTAAAGTAAAGTTGCGCTCAAAACATTTTACCTAACCTCAAGTAAAATATGGGACATCGTAACACATGGCGCATGATATACAGCAGTTAGAAGTTTTGCGATGCGAAAACAACCCTTAAAATACAAGCCAACTTCTGTAATATTGCGAAGTAAACAAATTAATAAACCTCTTACAATTAAAGTTCCCGTTTTACAATCTGCCTTGTGGTTTATTGATTTTGTTTCAAAGTTCGGGACTACTTTGTTTGTGATTAATACATTTTGTTAATTAAATTTGGGCATAATTTGGACAAAACCTATTGTATAACCTAAAGTATTGCTGCAATTGTCTGTTTAGTGAAGTAAATTATTTACATTGTTTAAAGTGACATTAAACTACCCTCTCCTTTGCTTGAAGGGCAGATTAAGCTATTGATAACATTTTGATTGTGTGGCATTAATACTTCATATCAGTAATAATAATGTATAGCCGTATTTTTTGTATATTTTTCGATACGTTCCTTAAATTTAGATGTATTTTTGGTAAAGATTTTTACAGGTATAATATTATTATTTTTTTAACTTAGGTGTGTCTTTAAGTATCATTGTTAATAAAGGAAAAAAGTAAAAGTTGAAAATACAAAAAACTCATCTCAGTGATTACCTGATATAACAATAGTAAGAAATATTACTAGGACAAGTCAGATGACGAATAAAAGAAATCGTTATAAATTTTTAAAACAATTCACACAAAGATTTACTTATTTTTCAAGTAAACAATATTTGATTTTAACTTATAGAAGAACCTGTGGTGTGACAAAACAGTAACTGAAAGACATGTAATCAATGGTAATAAGTAAAGCCAAAGTACCGTCATAAAATCAAAATGAACCATCAGAACTCTTACAGGGTAATTCGTGTGTCAGTTTGTTGCCAATTTGCTGCGAATTTACTTTACAAATTTCATCAGTCACGCTACTGCCCATAACTTGTGCCGGTCAAGAGAAATGGCGCGTGTAGATGGGCGTTGCGTACGCAGGAGTGCGCGCGCGCCGACGCCGGCCACTGCTTTCTACCGCTTCTTTATAACCCTGTTTTGTATTTTTAGTGTTTTTGTCGACTCACAAAGGTCAATATCATATAAGTTCAATAAGCTTTTTAACTTGTATTTTCAATGGAATTGATGATTTAGAAAGTTTGATTGCTTTTTAAAAAAGTTGTATTTGACAAGTAAATTGCGAACTAAAAAACATAATATGTAAAGGCAACATTGAAACCAACTTGTGTGAAATCTTTTATGAGTTAGCAAATGTTTAGTTAATATTGGCTTTTATCATCGATTAATAAAAAGCCATTAACAAAAAAGAGGTCATCTACTCTTTGAATAACGTGTTATATACATAATTCGGGGAATTTTTTGCTTGTCTAAAGTATAACATAAACTATCATATCGTTTTAATTAATATTTCTGAGTGCATTTTTAACATGAGTGATATAACTTTAATAATAACATTGTTTAAGAATAAAGCTATCAAACCAACCAAAATATTTAAGGGACAGCGTTTACTATAAATAAGATGAATATTCTAATATTAACTACCCAATCCCTAATTTTGGCCGGTGATACGAGTATAATACGTCCAGACATTTTACTATGCAATGCCTGTTTCGTAATGCCCCTTTTTATCAAATATAACAATGCCCGTAATCCATTATAAGCTAACAAAACATCTATACATTGCCTGTATCAAAAAATGTATTGAACAAGGCAACAATTAATTTAAGTAGGCAAAAGTCTCCATACTACAACTGTTTATATACAACGAAGCGGCAAAACTGTTGTTTTACAACTTTTTTCCCTTAAGACTATTGTAGCACTTACATGGAGCCGATATCACTCGCTAATCAGTGAAATAAGAATGTTTTTAAATAATGGAATGTAACTTTTAACATAAAAAAAAAACTTTTCTTTTGGTAATACCTATTAAGTTGTGGTGTCCAAACACGTAAGTTTGCAAGGAGAAAGTGTTTGGCAACGGCCACAGAGTAAACTGGCCTTGATTCTGAGAAGCCGGATCCGGTATTATTGTAATTAAGTCTTAAATGACATGAATTGACTGCCTCGTGGTCTCGCGGTACAAGTATGTGCCGTGCGATCTAGAGGTCCTGGGTCCGATTCCCGGGTCGGGCAAAGTGTTATTGGGTTTTTCCATTAGGAAATTCTCGGTAACAGCACGGAGTCTGGAAATGTGCCCGAAAAACGGCAATAGGCTCGCCCCCTATTACGTGGGACTGATACATACTTGGCGAAATGTGGGTGCAGAAAGCACCTCTGCCTACCCCTTCGGGGAATACCGGCGTGAGTTTATGTATATATGTATGTATGACATGAATAGATTGAATATTATATTACTTGAGGCAAATTTTATGTATTTTCCAGAAGTCTCGACGGTGTATTACGGAATCTATTAGATTGAGGATGCTATAGTTCGGTATTAAGGTAAATTATGTGTGTATTCACAATGAATTATCAGTTACTTTAACGGTTAAGGAAAAACATGGCTGATGGTGAATAAGGTAAATTCGGTAACCGCTTGGCATTCAGAGAATTTTGAAGTTAGAAATCGAAATATTGATGCAAATCTTCCGGGATACGAATTGGAAATAGAGCGTTTCTTGATTTTGGTGATTGAACACCCTATTTTAACAACAACAAAGAACCAAGCATCAAAAATAGATTGTGTTTTATTATTATTATGAATAGACTTCATAATATGCTTCGATCAACAACTTTGAAATTAAACTCTGTGATAAGGTCATTCCACTCGTTTATCTTAGCGCTTTTCCACACAAAAGTTGAATCAAATAGCAATCTTAATAGATTACTTCAGAAATTGTTTCCATTCTTAAACCTATTCTACGTGCACTTTCTCAACCATTCTCAGCTGAGGTATATACCTCAATTCTCACCTTTTTACATTTAAATTTTAAATATGGGCGATCAAATTTCCATTTAGCGGGCTCATATCTCAATTTCTTCGTCTGAAAGTATCTTATATTATAATTTGCTTGAACCAAAAATCAGACCCCCATTACATGTAACTTAAAACAGGTGGATGTAGAAACCCACCTCTACCTACCTACCAAAAACAAGCGTTAGTGTATGTCTTTCAATACTTAAGTAGTTGAAGCAAGCAATACAAAAAGATATTATCGCGACAGTCCTGCACTGAGAATTTATATTCAAAGCATAATGGAGACTTTAAAGGGCGTAATTTAAATCTTTGGGAAGGGTCAGAAAATGTTTCTATTCATCCGGAAATTTTCTTTGAAGTGTTCAGATTAATCTTCGTCTTTGTGTCAGATAAAAGTTCGTGCTTCATTTTGAATGAGTTAGGCTTGTCTGTCGTTTGCATTAACTATTTATAGTTTGAAATTAATACCACGTAAGAACTTTCAAATATTCTGTTCAATTCAATTTCTTTTATTCCATTATGCCTATTGAAAATTGTTTAAGCCCGGTCTACTTATAAATTTAATTTAATCGGTCGACACATCCTTTTGTAAGAAGCAGAAATCTGAGCTTTTCTTGGAAAGTATGATGACTAAAACCTCAAAACTGTTTAATTACCTCTTCCTTACTTTCTAACCTACGTAATGTGTCAGCGTTATGACGTATTTGTTTCCTTCCGTGACTCGACTACAAGGCATGCAATCTTTTTTACTTTTGCTTTCTTGTTTTCTTAAATTCTTTAGAAAGGAGTTTGCATTGAATCCAAAAAAATATTCAGATATTAAATATTGCTAGAAATCTATAGAATTAGATAAGGATCCCCTCTCCCTAATTTTTTATAATACAATTTATCATTAAAGAAGTTTTAATGTCAATCATTGGTTTCAGACCAATTACATACATGATTTGATGACATTTGTATGAAAATTAATAAAATTTATTCAATGAATTTAATCAGAATTATATTTAATTGATTTCAGAATATTATAATGGTAGGGGAAGCATGACCTCTCGAATTATTTTAGTGGAAAGCAGAGAAGAAAGGTATACGATATATTGTGTTTTCAAAGGAATTTCACGATAAAACATATTTCTCCAGAAACATACAAAGAAACATAAAATCAAAAGTTATTGCTTTGCAAACAAGAAAATCTTAAAGTAAAACCTAATTTCCTTTTGCTCCTATTCAAAGTAAATTCTTAAATGAAGCACATTAGAAGTTTACAAGCGAGTAGCTCGAAGGCTCTCTTAAAATTTCCATATTCATACTGCGAGTGTGCGTATAAAAAATAAATTATAAATTTTACATACAAAATTTACCTTGAGAAAGAATATTATATATATATTATATTTGTATTCCCCGAAGGGGTAGGCAGAGGTGCATTTCTGCGCCCACATTTCGCCAAGTATGTATCAGTCCCACGTAATAGGGGGCGACCCTATTGCCGTTTTCCGGGCACATTTCCAGACTCCGTGCTGTTACCGAGAATTTCCTAATGGAAAAACCCAATAACACTTTGCCCGACCCGGGAATCGAACCCAGGACCTCTAGATCGTACGGCACATACTTGTACCGCGACGCATTATTGTATCGCGTTTTATTTTAAAGTATAAAAGTAGTTGGTGTGATCTTTTCAGACTCCTTGTATAACGTTGTAGAACAGTTCATACACCACCTTGCCTCTATTATTTGCAAGTTGAAGAAACACACCGTGTGACGTGGTGTTGCTACTAAATAGGCTGGCTCTATTGGGCTGCTCCTATTGTCTCAAAACCTTCCCCACTGAAGTTCAAAGATTAACTGAGATTGAGTTTCTACATTATTTACACATTTAAACAATCTGAGAGTCCCTAAAGAAGACTCTCTTAAAATTTTAAGTATATCGGTTCGGTAGAACCTGAGAAATCGTGGGTATCAGATTCAAAAAGACAGTTCTGAGAAAAACGCGTTTAAAGTTTCAAGTAAAATTTTTGCAATCTAAGTCATAAAATTATATTTTTAACTTAGATTTATTCAATCTGCCATTCCTGCTGCATACATCGGACCTTTCTCGACTTCGAAAAAACTATTTTCGGCGTTTCTGTTTTCTATTCGAGCAGTTCTGGCTACTAACGGAACAAAAGGGCTTACTAAGAAATATAGATTCAGGTAGTCGGAGAACCTATTATGTCTTTTGTTCTTGCAGCCCAACCGGTTTGGATGCCCGCTCAGAAAAATACTTATTTCTCCGAAAATAATTTGAATTTTGGAAAATCCTCTCGTAGACATATTCTTAAATAGTTAAACTATAAAAATATGAAAAAAAATCGTTTTTTTTTATTTCTAGACCAGAATACCCCCTTAAACAATCTGAAACAGTAGTAGCGTGCACCGGTTCATTAGATCTTGTGAAAGACTACATGAAAATTCATATATGGACTCGACATTACCTTAATATTTATTTGCATCATGATCACACACGCTGCAACATTATTAGCTTCTATTTTCATTATATCTTTACTTACGTTTCCCGTGCAACGAATTGTAGATAACTTTTCATACTTATTTGTTATGCCTTTACCGGGACTTCTTGATGCAACCCTCGTAGTTCGTGGACCAACCAAGTTCGTGGTTTATATCTACTACTTAACCAGGAAATTGTAATTACAACCATTAGTTACTTGAGGAAAAACAAATAAACCGCACCTGCCGATGCTAGTATTACAGACATGAGTATCTTATTTAATCAGCGGATGTTAGAAAGATCACTTTCACAACCTTGAACCCATTCGAACTTATACCTAAAGAATAAATAACGATTTGTAGGAATTTTATTGTTTGTATATTGTAAGAAAATAATTTTCCAGGTTCAAGTCCCGGGTCGAGCTGTATGTTATTATGTTTTTCTATTAGGAGATTTTCAGCAGCTCAGGAATTACGCCCGTATAACAGCAGTAGTAGAGGAAACACTATTACGTGTGACTTAAAAACAATTAGGGAAAGGTGGGTGCAGAAATACACCTCTCCCTAACTCTTCGTACGATGTAGATATTTGTATTTATTTTTTCATGCTCATAATATAAGACCATGATATTTTTTTAAGTAGATGATTAAAGACAGTAACTAGAGCTTATTTAATTGTTCTCAGAGATGCCTCCAATAGTAAATGCAACTTTCAACTTCGCAATTAAGCTGAAAAGATTGCCCCTAAATACCTGACTGTCCCAAAGGAGCATCTGAAGATTACCGAATACATAAAAAAAATGGAATGACACTACAATCCGATTATATCCAATTGGAGGCAATTTGTTGAAATATTGAACGTCTGTAGATATTACTAAGTCAGAGGGAATATATTGAGACAAGTTTATTTAATCTCAAATGTGTATGACGTGTGTCGTGTGATCGAGAGCTCTTAGGTTCGATTCCCGGGTATAACATTTTTATGGAACGCCGCCTGTGTTTTATTTAGATGCAGAGGCGTATGTGTACACAAAAGTGAGCTTAGAGAAAACTTTAATTATGAAATACTGGTAAACAATACCCATCGCAAATTCTTTCAAACTTCATTCTTAATTAGCTCGGTTGTAGAGAATCAAATTCTTCATATCTCATGCCAATTTTTCTAATTTAACAATTCATTTGTCATTCTGAAAGTTTCAGATTAAAGTTTCAAATTAAACCCCGACTTACCCCGTTGGAAATGTTTTATAGTAAAGTTTACAAAGGCTAGACTGGAAAGTCATCACAGATAATTGACTCCGTATTCAGTCTAGCTAAGCTGTTTAAATGCATAGATGTTATCTTTGTTCAAAATTCACTTTAAAACTGGATTCCTTTAAAATAATTCTGTAATGAATAAAATTAATTACAGAAGGATTAAGTCCCTCAGAGCTGGAAATTACCTGCAGTTCTCTGTTTGTAATTAAATTGTTTAAAACTGCTGCAGTTTCTGATGAGTCTTGGTGTTGTTGTTTTCTTGTTGTATTAAAAGTAATCGATAAAATCCTTTGCTTTTCTCCCACGGTTTACTTATATGCTATTAGTAAAAAAGCAAAACATCATTTATATTTATCTCATCACATTCTATTATTTCTTTTTCAGAAACCTTTTTTCATTATACCGCCCCAAGAAATCATAATTGTAGTGAATATTTATATGCGTACACAATATAGGTTACGTGTTCATATACTTGTATGTATCAAAAATCACTATTTAGGTCAGGTTCTATCATACGAGTATACAAAATTATCAAAGGTAAAAAATTATAATCATCGTCAGCCTCAAAACGTCGACTGCTTGACATAAAACCTTTTGGAAGCGGCATATATACTGCGCTTTTTTTCTCCTCACCAGGCTAAAAACAAACAACACATATTTCAAATCGATATATTGTGTTTCTTTACCTATCAATGTGTCCAGCCCAATACTTAATAACATTTAATCAGTCGCAAATCAATTAAGGACCGCCACCGAATTGGACGCCAAAGGATATGATGGACTAACGATCTCATAAAGACCATTGAGAAGACCTATACCTTGCTACATAGCCATAAATACATTCATCATAAGCCCGTACCTATACGTCCCACTGCTGGGCACGGGCCTCCTCTACCATTGAGAGGGTTTAGGCCTTAGTCCACCACGCCGGCCTAGTCCGGGTTGGCGGACTACACACCTAAGAAATTCCTAAGAACTTTTAAGGTGTGCAGGTTTTATCACTATGTTTTCCTTCACCGTTAAAGCAAGTGATAATTCATAGTGAATACACACATAACTTCGAAAAGTCAGAGGTGTGTGCCTGGGGTTTGAACCTGCGACCGCCGAAATTCTCGACCGCGCGCCTAAACCTCGAGGCCATCACTGCTTTTTACATAGTCACGTAGAAATGAATATGAAAAAAATTAAATATGCAAACCGCACAACAAAAGACTTTAGTTTTGTTTTTGTTCGCATTGTTTAGTTTAAGCTGTACCGTCGACAATTATGGACAATGGTTTTTGTAACATTGGCTCTAAGCAAACAACAAACTGAGTACTTGCATCTGTCTCTTTTCCCTATGTAATTCTAGTTAGCGCAGCGAATTTTAATCCAGTTTTTACAGTCGTTTAATTGCCTTGTTGTTTGGCATAATTGTGCGATTTGCCATTGAAAATACCCACTTGTGATATTGGTTGGGCGAAATGTTTTCTAAAGCTTTTCGTTAGAAAATTCTAAGCAGTACCATGGATTTTGGAATTGTACCAGAAAACAGCTATGGGCTAGCACTTCATAAAGTATGAGACTTAAAACACAGCTGACGAAATGTGGGCGTAGATATATATTGAAAATAGCTGTTGCCCGCAACTCTGCACACGAAACTTTAGACTGCAAAATTAATGTTTTTCTCCGTTTTTTCAACATATTTCATTCTGTTTCGAACCTATTGATCGTAGCGCGATGATATTTAGCTATAACCTATAGTCTTACTCAATAAATTGACAAAGAAGTATTTTCTGAGATCGGCGCATTCAACCAAGCAAACAAAATCTTCAGCTCTATATATTAGTACATCATCATCATCAGCCCATATACATACGTCCCACTGCTGGGCACGAGCCTCCTCTACAACTGAGAGGGTTTAGGCCTTAGTCCACCACGCTAGCATAGTGCGGGTTAGCGGACTACACACCTGAGAAATTCCTAAGAAGTTTTAGGTATGCATGTTTCATAACGATGTTTTCCTTCACCGTTAGAGTACGTGATAATTCATTGTAAATACACACATAACTTCGAAAAGTCAGAGGTCAAAAGTGTGTGCCTGGGGTTTGAACCCGCGACCGTCAAGATTCTCGACCGCGATCATATTTGATTCATAGAACCGTATTCATAGAATCGTTTTTATCGATAAATAATACCAAAAAGGAGTAAGTCTTTCCTCTCAAAATGAAATATTCTTAGGTATCAGGCTAACAGTTTTTTTTATTTCTCTATGCTTCTTTCTCTAAATAAAGGAATGTGGTGTATATTATGTAGGTGTATTTCTACACCCACGTTTCAATTGTTGTGTTTTAAGTCCCGCGAAATAGGATAGTATCAATGTTTTTGAGCTGTTTTTAGACTCCGTGCCGGTATTGGAAATTTCTTACTAGAAATACTCAAGGAAACTTCGGCCGACCGAAGAATCAAACCCCTCGCCGTACACCATGAGGATAATGAGACATTTAAAGAGATGTAATAACCGTCAATTGCAGTACAGTCACCTATATTAGTTCCAAATGTAAATCGGATCGGCGAAATGAAACAAAATAAATAGAGTTTGTTATACTCGTATAGTATCAATGTAGGTAAAAATTAGAACATTATCCTGAAAGTTAAACTTCAAAATCTAATTTAGTCATAAAGTTGGATCTGAGGGTTGACCTAAATTATTTATTGAAACCGAATGGGGAACAGCGGTGAGTCTATTTTAGGAGACCTTCCAGAAAGTTTATTCCGCAGTGTTGAAAAGGGCATAACCCATTTTGATCTCAACTGGCTCATAGTTGAAGTTGAACTGTAATTATTTTTTAAGCCTAAAGTATTTTCTCGCGTCTTCTATTCGTATTTAACACGTACAGGCATACCAAGTTAAATACTCAAACAAAATAAAAAGTTTACCTTAAAAAAAACAGAAACAATTTTGTACTACAGCAAAACATATCTGAGGATATTTTTTCCATTATCTACTAAAACAAATGTAAGCAGATGGCCTAAGCTCGTAACTCTTTGATGAGCCCTTAATCTAGTTTTATTAGCTGTTATCTTTATGTCAGCTCTGCTAAAACACCACCCAATTTCGGCGCCTTGATATTGAAGGCAATAGTTCCCTTAATCCTTGTGTTGTAAACGGGGATACAAGGTCCTATCTGCTAACTCTTGTCTGCATGTTGAACGTAAATCTTATTGAACAACGTAGTAAAATATATTTGCTCAATTTTTTTTGTTATGTTTTCTTCAAGTCAGATCGTAATTCATAGATGAATTTAAAATGACTATGGTATAACAAGTCTCAATAAATTACCATATAACAGCTGTAAACTAACGCAATAACTTTCTTTTATAAATCAGGCCGTGGTATTTACTTCACTAAGAACAATGATGCGATTGATCTTGGCAATTTTCTTATAGCAATTTCATTTGTTACAGATTTCACATCCAGTAAGGCAATAATAATCCGTCAAAGGCTATCAATAACAAATGGTGATGAGTGTTGCAAAGACTGAAAATGGAAATCATAAGAACACAAAGAAATTTTAGCAGGAGATCGGAGTGGAGGTTCCAAAAATATGCTTTAGTCATGTACATATCCATCCTAACTTTAACAGTTAACTGTCAAAATACAAATGACACAACGAGTCAAACAAACTCGACCAAAAACGATGTAGATTTTAGAGTAAGCGATTGCCATAGTTGTGAATCTAGTAGTAAAATTGATAATAAGACGGACTTAGTCAATGATAAGGAACATGGGGCAGACAGCTTCTACACACCGGAAATAGTTAAGAACATCTATGTAGCAATAGATAAACTAGTTGAAATATATGAGATGGGAAATATGACAGATGAAAACGTAGTAAATAAGGTAGTAGAGTTATTGGGAGATGAAGTTAGTAGGGATCTTTTCAAAGTAATGGAGTTCCAAAATAACATACAAAGGAACGTATCTAATGCAAAAAATGAAAATAGTACGGATACAGAGGGCAGGGCGCTATTCAGCAAATACACCTACGAGTATAGGCTGTTTCAAAAAATCAAGAGCTTCGTCGATACGTATATCCTTTCTATCAACATACCGAAGGCTGCGAGGATAATTGGCTTAAGATGTAAGTAATAATATACCTCAACTTTGTGGGTTGTAAAAACAATATTTTTTCTTACATACATTGAATGTTAATTCACTCCTGAAATTTAGCAATATGTAAAAATTTTAAATTGGTCCCGCGGCATCAAATGGCGCGTATGACCTAGATGGTTTAGATTCCATTTCTAGGTTGGAAACACTGTAGGTTTTTTCAATTAGAAAAATTCTATTTAGTCCAGAAACATGTCTGGCAAACAGCAATAGGATCTGCTGTTACGAGGGATTTAAGAGTATGTGTATATTGGGGGTACGTACGTCTACACTCACGGGGGTGTAGAAGATAAAGCATCCAAGTTTGAAAAAGGTTTGATGAGGTTGTCAAATTTAATATAGGTAACCTCAAATTTCTCACTATTTCATAACAATCTGGACAAGCCTATAATAAAGTCAAGATTAAAAATAGAACGAAAAGAAATAAAATAAACATATTTTTATATAGATAAAAATAAAACGTCTAATCGTTTTTTGTTTTTCAGCATTCGGCATCAACAAATTTTTCCTTCCAATATTAATCGCGGGACAGGTGCTCATAAAATCAGTACTCTTCGCGATGTTCCTGCCAAGTATACTGGGAAGTTTTGGCAAGATCCTCGGAAAAGGTGAGAAAGTTTCACGTCATTTTTGCATATTCCAGCGTTAATTTACACCAATTATATCAGAGTCTAACTTTTAACCCTTAATTGGACAGGCTTTTTTTATTTTATTTTATTATATTTTTATTTTATTTTATTTACATCCATTATAATATTCCATTATAAACATTTCAAAATCAAATTCTCGTTATTATGACGAGAAGTTTATTGCATGGTGTCTAATTAAGGGTTAATATACTAAAACAAGCAACTTTTTACAACAACTTACATAGGTATTGTATCAATTTTATATTATAAAATAAATCTTGTAATTCAGGCAGAAGCAAAATTAAGAACGTCATCGTGTTGCTAGAAGCAACACCTCATTTATGATCCATGACTGAATAACAGAATGTCGATTTACCTCCACAATTTACAATTGTTCTAATCTGCTTACTTATGCCACAGAAAATGTCTCAAAACATAAAACTATTAGTATCCGATCAGAATTGTGTATTACTATGATGATTAGAATTGATGATATTTGTTCTATTTGGGAAAAAAAATCTTAATGATGTCAAAGTCAAATAAGTCATGTTTTTCTTTTATAAAACGCATATGAACTTAACCCGATATATGTATAATTTACGTAGCGATGAACTGTCCCGGCAGAACTTCCTGGCGTTTGATTGATCGCGTCGTTACTACGAATGAATATGAATGATCGAAATGCTTTTCGGTTAGATGTAACCTACCCATCCTCTACGAGTACGCCTTGTGATTTCGTAACAATTCTGTGGTACGAAATATTTTTTAATGTCAATGCTATGTTTCCTATTTTTCGTTAGATTCAAACGGACTTGTCAGCTTCTGATTAATGTTGTTTTTTAAAATATCTGTACGAAAGAAATATTGACTTTTTCTCGGCAATCAACAATACATGAAGCGGTATATACCTTCAGTCGCTAAGGTCTGAATAAACCAACAATAATAACTAACACGTCGTGCTGGCTCCGAGTTTAAGGCACGCGGTCGAGAATCTCGTCGGTCGCGGGTTCAAACCCCAGGCACACTCTGACTTTTCGAAGTTATGTGTGTATTCACAATGAATTATCACGTACTTTAACGGTGAAGGAAAACATTGTGATGAAACCTGCACACCTATTTTTTTTAGGAATTTCGTAGGTGTGTAGTCCGCCAACCCGCACTAGGCCATCGTGGTGGACTAAGGCCTAAACCCTCTAAGTTGTATAAGAGGCTCGTGCCCAGCAGTGGGATGTATATGGGCTGATAATGATGAGGATGATGATCGGTGATACAGGCGTGAGTGTATGAATACCACTAGCAAAAATTAATTTTAATACGCAATTGCTCTAATTTCAACGTTCTAATCCGCTATATCGCCCATACAGGTAGCACATATGTACATCGATACAGATTATGCGATATACTTTTCAATCGAATCGAGGTTAGTCGCCGGGGGAAAGTTTTCAATCCCAACGCTCACGACCTGATCACATACAACAGTTGGAATGTTGTGTTTGTCCGCCGGCAAAATTATGTCGATACGGGGAATTTTATATGAGTTTGACATATTGTTTTTTATTAGCTAAACATACTAGTAAATATTTGTGAGAGGAACTTATCTTTTTTTTCTTTTATACAGCTTTATCTTACATGTCGACTAGCTGTTTTCCACGAAGAATTAAGCCTAATCGTGAATTCGTAATACATAATTTGATTATTTCCTTAAATACCCTAAGTTATAACATCAACGTTCCTACAAAATCAGTCCCTACGTTAAAAATGAATAGTAAAGCAAAAACATTAAAAAACCTAAACTTTGACATAACAAGCAGACATTTAAATTTTACTTAAGTAGGGTTCCAATGTATATGACAAATCAGACTTCCTCAGAAGTACCCCAATTCATGAAATTGATACCGTCTATTTCAGGAATATCCCAACTTTCTGCAACATCGAGCCAAGCGAGCTACCCTCCAGCCAATGGGGACGACCAGATCGGCTACAACACTGACAACAAAGACATCATGGGCTATGAGACCAACACAGCTGGTACATATGCGTACCCTCAGGACGGAATGTACGGAATGGACGCTAATGATGTCAATGAATTGGGCAACGTTGATATGTCCAGGTAAGAGTTCTTCTTATTACTTCTATTGTAAGGAGTGTTAAATAATGTTTATAAACATTGGTAAATCAATTAACGCAAAAAATAATTTGTGAGGTAAATTTGATATCTCGTGCAATATGGTCACATGGTGCAATAAGTCGTGATGGCCTCGTGGTTTGGGCACACGGTCGAGAATCTCGACGGTCGCGGGTTCTAACCCAGGCACACACTTCTGACTTTTCGAAGTTATGTGTGTATTCACAATGAATTATCACGTACTTTAACGGTGAAGGAAAACATCGTGATGAAACCTGCACACCTAAAAGTTTTTAGGAATTTCTTAGGTGTGTAGTCCGCCAACCCGCACTAAGCCAGCGTGGTAGACTAAGGCCTTAACCCTCTCAGCTGTAGAGGAGGCCCGTGCCCAGCAGTGGGACGTATATGGGCTGATGATGTTGATGATGATGATGGTCACATCACGGCACGAGAAGCGTCCTTTGGTTCCCGCTGCTTTCTTGTCTAAAAATGGACTATTCATAGTTGGAGATGATTGAAATACTTAACGTCATATTAGATGGCCATTTGAAACAAGGGGCCACGACGGTCACGAGGCCACGCACTCCGCCACATAATTTAGAATCGATCGCCTCCGCAGCACAACTATCGATCTTAATGGCTCTCATTAGTTGACCCTCGAACCCACTATTGCTAATTCAAAAGGCCATCTAGCTGAGCGGTAGCTGTCTTTGCCACTTTTTAATTTTGTGGGAATTTCTGTACATAAAATTAAAAATGGTTTCCACTAGATACCTATCGATTTTTTATAAACGATAAAGTAACAACTATAAATCAAATTATACAAAAAAATTGACGTCACACTCTACCAAGAGCCTTTATAGACTTTCATTAAATATACACGATCATTAGTTTGTCAAACAATTCATAGATAATATGAAAATTTTTGCAGTCAAGTCTTCTTGTTTGGTAATAAAGCGATAAAAGGCAACTCCACGATCCATGGGTAAACATATTTTCATACCGTTAGGCCAATTTATGGGTTACTTATTCAATTTACTACTCAAAGGCAGTAAATTTAGGAAACTGCCGTAACCATTTTTGTTGGAGTAAACAAAGCGAAATTGCATTTGTGAAGTATCTTCCGGCGTCCTTGGAACTTTTGCAGCAAGTTTATTACGAGAACTCTTGATGTGAAACTATTAATGAAAATGCATAAGCTGCAGTTCGTAGTAATTTTGTGATACTGCATATTTTTTATTTTTTCGTTTTAAGGCATTGTGAATCTTTTGTCTTTTTAAAAGTCTTTGAGAGTCATCGACATCTTCTTGCATTTGTCAATTATTAAATAAGATTATTTCTTCTATGAGTAGACTCATGACTTATTAGTAGAGTCACAACTGCCTCGTGGTCTCGAAGCGCAAATATTTCGGTGCGTTCTAAGGGTCCTGTATTAGATTCTCAGGTCAGAAAAAGCGTTATTATATTTTTCCATTAGGAAATTCTAGGTAATAGCGCGGAGTCTGGACTTGTGTCTAAAAAACGGTAAAAGTCTCGCCCCCTATTACGTGAGACTTATAACATGGCTGGAAAAAAATCGGTATAGAAACACACCGATGGCTAACGTATAAGTGGGACGAAAATTAAATGTTCGAAATTTGAATGCAGAAATGCCTACCCCTTCGGGCAATACAGGCGTGAATGCATTTAAACATACGTATGTATGTATGTATGTATGAGTCATGTTTACTCATCTGATTTTAACAGTTACCATTACTGTTCTAATATAAAATTATACATTCGTTTTCAGATATGGTGCGGGAGGTCAAAAAGTGGCGTATCTTCCCAGCAAAAACAGTTACTACAAGAACCAGATGGCTACTGCAGTCAATAACTATAAGGTAATCAGTATTGTGTTGTCTATGAAATAACCCAAATTTCTAACCATCCCGTGAAATAAGTAGATTCTGACTTTTAGTATGTTCTGTGTGCGATTTCCGGGTCAGACAAAGTGTTAGATATATTTTCTCATTAGGATATTTTTAAAGTGAGCCATAAAAAGGCTGGCCTCCTGTTACGTGAAAGTTTTTTTTTTTTGTTAAAACATTGTTGTCGAGAATTCAGTATAGAAATACGTACAACGCTGTCTACATCTTTGGAGTATATTGAGTATAACACAACGTAAGACAACTTGTCATAATTTTTATCTAATATCTGCAGAGTTATATTTATTTCTCTTTATCCCAACAATTTTCGTATACTAAATTCTACTCTATATTATTTCAGGTGTTCCAGAAGATTCCAGCTTCGTCGATGATCCTGAGTAACTATGATCCGTTCTACTCACCTCTGCTCTCACGACTAGACGGGATATTTGCCAGACTAGGTAGTAAAGACTTCATACTCTTATTGTAATTAAATTTATTAAGCGGACCGTAATAAAATATAATAAATATAACCTGTCTCGCAACGCAAGTATGTGCCGTGCGATCTAGAGGTCCTGGGTTCGATTCCCGGGTCGGGCAGTGTTATTGGGTTTTTCTATTAGGAAATTATCAGTAACAGCTCGGAGTCTAGAAATACTTCTACGTATACACGTTGGCGAAATAAGCGTGCAAAAATGCACCTCTGCCTACCCCTTTAGCGGATACGGACGTCTGTATATGCATGTATGGATGTAGTATGAAAACAAGTCGAAAATGGGTAATGAGTATCGCTTTAGTCCGTCTATAAATCTGATGCCACTAAACCGTTGCATTCAATAAGTGAGCTACTCGTAGATGTCCTTATATTTCCTTTCCGTTATTTTCTATCAAAGCTTACGATTTACGAGTGGCTTACTCGTCTAAAAAACATATAATGTTATGTATGGCCGAGACCCGCCATTAACTCTTAACATCAGGTGAACCTCTTAGTAGTTTAAGCAACAATTATTACTATTTTATTCAGACCCTTATTTTAATATACAAACTATTATTAACGTGTTATAAGTTGACGAGTTTTTTGGCCCCATCCCACCACACACCCGCCACTGTAACTCCTGTGCTCCAGGATCAACAGCGGCACGCACAGTATTGACGCTGAGCAATGAAGCTCAGCGGATCTAAGGGGACCTAAATTTGTCATAATCCCGCAACGAAGTTAATCAGAAAGACAAAATAAAGGAGGAGTTGGAAAACAAAGAGTTGTCCACTTCCCTCCATAGCAAAGCGGGTGACAAAAAACATTGAGCTGTGAGGTTTCACCCTCACATAAAAAAAAGAAAGACAATTACAATTAGTCAAATTAGACGCAATTAACGCACCACGGATAAATAACTACTTACAGATTTATTGGGTAAATTGGACCTAAGGTGTGAGCTGTTATGTACCCTTCCAATAATAGGCATGGCAAAAACGCCGAAAAGCACGGAAGTTCTTCCTAGATTCAACGAGGTCTGTATAATAAACAACACCAGAAGTTACATGCATACTATTGAGCATAATGTTACGCTCATCCGACCAAAGATTGCACTCCCAAAGGATGTGATGTGCGGACTGTTCATATTGTTGACGAGTTTGTTTGTTTCGTGCTAATCTCAGAAACTACTGATTTTTAAGTGTTAGATAGCCCATTTATTGACTAAGGCTATAGGCTACATATGAGCTATTAACAATTGAAGCGGAGCAACAGTGGGAAATGTGGCAAAGACGGGGCAAGAATATTTCTTGTAGTCTTATGTTTCGCATACGGACATTCGGACAACCACTAGTGATTATAAACGATTATTTCTTTGACATTAAAAACTGCGAGAGACTCGGTCTCACCTAGACGCAAAATAATTGCAGATCACACAAAAAATTGTTTCATTGCGAGATCGAACCCACTGCACTCGATATACAAATCGATGTCTAACCAACATCATCATCATCATCATCAGCCTATATACGTCCCACTGCTGGGTACGGGCCTCGTCTTCACCTGAGAGGGTTTAGGCCTTAGTCCACCACGCTGGCCTAGTGGAGGTTGGCAGACTACACACCTAAGAAATTCCAAAGAACTTTTAGGTGTGCAGGTTTCATCACGATGTTTTCCTTCATCGTTAAAGTACGTGATAATTCTTTGCGAATACACACATAACTCGGAAAAGTCATAGGTGTGTGCCTGGGGTTTGAACCCGCGACTGTCGAGATTCTCGACCGCGTGCCTAAACCTCGAGGCCATCACGACTTCTAACCAACAGCAACAGCGTAATAGAAGCTGCACATTTCATAATACCGTGTACAAAATGTGTTCTATCTAATGACGCTGTGGACGAAGTGCAGATAAAATTAGGACGTTAATACCAACTGACGGGCTAAAAGCTCTTGCACATCCCACACCCCATTGCATTATGGAGCAATTCAATCTCGGCGAAATGTCGCATAAAATCCACCTCTGAATAATATATAACGGTAAAGGTGGGTTTCTAGATAAATGAGGAGCATTAAATAAACGAGTAATGTCGGAAGTGCTCTGAATCTTAAATTACCTGAGAATTACCTGAGTGCTGTGAATCTGAAACACGCTGCTAACCAAACCATAATATGACGAGTAAAATATGCCTTGGGAAAATGAGTATAAAATAAGAGAGATTTAAAGATAAGACTGCCTCGAGGTCTCACGGTACAAGTATGTGCCGTGCGATCTAGAGGTCCTGGGTTCGATCCCCGGGTCAGGTAGTGTTATTGGGTTTTTCTATTAGAAAATTCGATACTTGGCGAAATGTGGGTGCCGAAATGCAACTCTGCCGACCCCTTCGGGGATTATAGGCGTGAGGTTATGTATGTATTTAAAGATAAGACAGCCACATATGTTTTTGACTCATCAAGTGCATTATAAGTAATCTGTACAAAAAAATAAATTATGTCTAAAAAAATAAACTTCCGAAAATCTTAATCGTTTATTTAGAGGCATAGAAATATTTTGCATAATAATATGGATTAGCGAAATTTCCACACCAGTACAAAGGGGTGTTTTAATAGTGAAAAAATAAACTTTCATAAACGAATCTATAACTTTTCGAGTATAGCTTGTGTACATTTTGGGTCAGTCTGGCATAATTATTTAGACTGGTCAGGGATAACGGGGGCCCTACGGTTTTAATGTCACTAGTCTACACCCTCAGCGAGTGAGGTATGGGTTTGGTCTACACTATAGCTGTCAGAATTTAACATTAGGCGTACGAAAACAAAATTTAATATGAAATGACAATTCGAATTCCTCACTCTGCAACAGAGCCTGTAGTGGCAAATTCAAACGCGGTAACCCTCATTGCAGTCGTTTCTTGCACACTCCATTTAGCACTTCAACTATCTATTGCCAGTGACATTTTATTGTGCCATTATAAAAAAAGAAAATGTATTAATACTTTTGTAATTTGTCCTTAGGATTAACACCAGCAGAGAATCAGGCTGACGAAGGAATGCAGATTGGTGGTCAAAGTCTGAGTGACGTCAAACTGGAAGCGTGCAGGGAACAGTTGATATGCCTCATGTATTCAAGCCCTGCGAAATATGCGCCTTACAGTAATTTGGTGTCGGCTCAATTGAGCAGGTACGTTTGATTTTTTTTTGACTGCATCGTTTATCTTCTTTCTACAATATTTAATATTGCTTTAAATTCTTTGAAAGGAAAATAAGTCATCAACGTCGTAATAAAATTATATACATAGACATAGTCATATTATTATTGATTAAAATTAAATACTTACAATAACAAAAGATAATGGCTAGCATTCTCTATGAATCACGGAATCTATTAAAAGTCTCCGAGGACGCGGAGACGTTTGATTGTCTCCGTGGCGCAGATGGTTTGAAACAAGTATCAGCAAGTTCAATCCTAGCAACGAGATCATGATTGTGGATATATGGATCGAATCTATCTCTCATTTAATCATGCATCTTCTCATTTACAGAGAACTGAACGAACTCCGTCGTCCGGTCTCCGACAACCCTGAGATCCTGCGTTTCTTCCGTTACATGAGAGCTGCTCGTCAAGGCCAAGAAGGCGTGGACTGCATGCGTTCTCACCCAGCTTGTTCTTCCAACGCCGCGCCTGCTCATACTATGATCGCTGCCTACCACGACATCAATAAGCTCGTCACTGCTAGGAAATTCCGACATTGACACATAGTCAATACAAGGATCTGAATTATTTCCTTATTCACCAAAGTAACAGCTTGCGTTGAAAAACATCCGTACTTTTATATATAATGGAAGTTTTTGTTATTTTATTTTGATTTCTTCTATCAACGAGTTAATTGGCAGTATAATGAGTTTCCTTAGTCTGTATAAGATATTACGATTGCTGATTTCAGGCCTGCCACCTAAATTAATATAATTAAAATAACGTCGTTTTTCATTTTTACTTGTCGAGATTTCGTCCTTTATATTGACCGAATATTTTTCATTTTGTAATCTCCGTATTGATTCACTATATAAAGAATCAATTTTTAAATTGTCTAATTTTGTGATGGCTTACGGTTAAACTTAAAAGATTTTTCCGATTTCGCGTGTTAATGATTTTTGTTTCTTATATAGTTTCAAAAATCATGCGTAAAGAAAGCGAAATTGCAAAAACCTTTTGCAGTGAAAATAAGTGTTAATTTATTTAATTGAATTCGATTATTTATTGTGTGTTTGTAATTTATTGTGTGTTTGTTTATGGGTGAATTTTATTTATCTAATTATTTAACTAACTAATTTATTCTTAGCTTCGTAATTACAATATCTTTAGGTTTCGCTAACGATTTATATATACTTATTTAATATAATTTATCTTTCAACTTTTAAAAATATTTTATATAACTTTTAAAATATAAATCCAAAACTCTTATTCATTGAATTGCTGTTTCTATGAGTCGAACTTTTATGTTTTTTTCTATTGTCAAAAGCGATTCGTTAGAAACGTGAGAAATTATTTCCAGTTACAAACAAATAGGACTGTAGAAAATATATATAAATAAAATTGTATATAAATTATTAAATAAAATATTAAATATTGTTCTAGTTATATACAATTATTTATTTAAGGTACTATTTATTATTATTTATTTTAATATTCATAAGTAATGCAAGTTGATGAAATAAATTGTGAATACTGCACATTGGTTTTTATGGATGATATTTCTTTTTGCGTCCTAGTTTATAATTGTGCATTAATTAAATTTATTAATGCCAAGTTTTGAAAAGGAAACATCATTTCTTCAGAAGAAAAGTAATCATTTTTTTTTTACAAGCCATCTCTCAGTATTTTTACGTTGTCTTAATCAAAGTCTTAAAATGCACATAGATAGTTATTATGTTTGTTATAACAAAACGCTAAAAAAAAGGAAAGCCACCATTATCATTACCACAAACACTTATACTACCATAACACAGTTCCCCATACTGTACCTAAGAGATAGCTGCAAATGACACGCCACTGACAAGCGCTCCCAGCGAATATCGGGTCAGAATTTCCGCAATCAAATTGAATCACTTCAGTTAGACACCAAACTGTGCCGGGTTATCTCCGACACCCACAACCTATTTAATATTCGTACACAATTTGCTCTTCGGGCCTTGACGTGTAAATTTTCACTACGTATTTGGAAATTAAGTTATGATGGCCTCAATGTTTAGGCGCGCAGTCGAGAATCTCGGTGGTCGCGGATTCAAGCAGGCACACATCTCTGACTTTTCGAATTTATGTTATATGTGTATTCAAAATGAATTATCATTGACTTTTACTGTGAAGGAAAAACATGGTGAGGAAACCGGCACGCCTAAAAGTTCTTCCGCCAACCCGCACTAGGGCAACGTGGTGAACTAAGGCGTAAACCCTCTCAGTTGTAAAGGAGGCCCGTGCCCAGCAGTGGGACGCATATGGGCTGATGATAATAATGATGTGTATGACTTGGAAAGGCGTTGTGAATAAAGAACTCCCTCTTAATTAGTCCATTGAGTTTATATTATTTTTCGTAAGTTCGTGTGTGTGTATGTGTGTAAAAAAGAAACATTCAAATTTAACTCATATTTAAGTCATATTATCAAGGAACGATCTACCGTCATGATTATTCCTAAAATTTCATCTTGATGGAACACACTGCAAAAAAGATTTAGTAATGACCAATTAACTTTTACCTACATCAGTCTTCTAGACATTCGTGGTACATTAAAGACTTGAGTATTATAAACTAGAAGAAGTTATAGTCTCACAACCGCCAAAAAAGACAGTAGATTACAACTGTAGATGAATTAATCATTATAAGTATCAGCTGTGGTATTTCACGCTCATTAAAATAGATATTACTGCGCAGGCTTCTGATGCTTTGTACATTAAACTTTTTAAAGCGGTTATAATAATAACAAATAAAAGATTACGTATGAAAAAAACAAGCAGTTAGCGTAGTAGGTATTGGAAACAGCCTCGCTTGGCCTAATTTTTGTATTATGTTTGCCTTTTTTTCCGACATACTACTTTCACTTTTTCTTCTTTTTTTTGTTCTTCGAGTAAATGAGTCATACGACGAAACGGCCAATGTTGGATGAAATAGATTGCTAGACCCACAGGTTAAGTATGTGGTAAGCGATCGAGAGCTTCAGGTACCAATTCTCAGATGAGGCAAAGAGTTATTGGATGATTTCGTTAAGGATTTTTCAAAAGTTGCAAGGAGTCACAAAATGTAAGTAAAGTAAGTTGCGTAAGACACGCCTCCTATTACATGATACGTAAGAATTCTCGAAATGTGGGCGTAGAAATTCATCTCTTCCTACCCTCCGTCAGATATAGGCGAGAAAGACCAACGTTCCTGTATGCACTGATTACACGACGTTAAGGAAGGTATTTTACAGGTTTGAAATAATAAGGAACTGAAAGGCAATGCAAAGTTAATTATATTTACGTGAATATAACATTTATTTGTAATAACACTAAAGTGCAATTTCCTGGTCAGATCGGAGATCGTATAGTGGTTGGAGTAGACGACGACAGCTTCCGAACACATAACAAGTCAGTACTTAGTAAGTAAGTACAGTATCAGTATATCGCTCGGTAATTTTGATATTTGAAGTGTTAAATGCATGTAAAGTAAGAATAACTTTATTTTTTGTTTCGAATATTTTACGTATGGGAAGGAAAATTTAACTCAATTTGTCTTGAAGGGCAGAATGCTGGCATCTTTTACTTATACAAAGTAATAGGCCTTTTGCTAAAGTAACATACCTGTTCGAATATAGAATTTTCAAATATATGAAGTAATTTAATGATTCAAATGTACTGTATATTCAAATCATGTAGCTCTTTATGTAAGTTGTACTGCTAGGCACGCCAGCCCAGTACGGGGTAATGAACTTCACTTACCTAAGATTTTAGTGGCGTTTTCATTAAGAACACACATACTAACGTAAAATTAAATACTTCGTGTACGAAAATCAAGAATTTAGCGCAATGATGAAGCAATTGATTGGTCAGACGCAATAGTCTGATGTCATCATCATTATCGTCATCAGCCCATCCCATACATATCCTACTGCTGAGCACGGGCCTCCTCTGAAGCTGAGAGGGTTTAGGCCTTAAAGTAATAATGACGATGAAAGAAACTATGGTACATTTTGATAGGGTTATAAAGAAAAATATTTGACAGCCCCGTGGCGCAGTTAGCTAGACACCAGCTTGCGAAACGAGAGGCTGCGGGTTCGATCCCCGCACCGAGACAAATGTTTGTGTGATCCACAAATATTTGTTTCGGGTCTGGGTGTTTGTGAGACCGAAAATTCTCTCGTAGTTTCTGATACCCACGACACAGGACTTGTATCCTAGTGTGGGGTCAGAACTATGTATGTGACTGTTGGGTGTTTTTATTTATTTATTTATTTATGTAAAATAGCAAATTCATATGCATGAAAACTGCATGATTTGCCGAATACCGTCTTTCCGTAAAAATAGCTCAGTCATATAACAAACCCACGTCAACGAAACATTAATTAAAATATCAAAATGTCAAAGTCACCGTACAAACGAGATCCGGTTTAAGACGATCCCTTCCACTTTCTTGCTAGAAAGTTGACCTGACTCATTCGCTGACGTTCAAAGGAATTCAAACTCTACCTCACAATTAAAAGGTTCAATTAAGCTTGCTGGTATAAAAATTGGGGTATTAATCATCAATGCATAATATTACGTAAGCCGTATGTGTGTTTTCCGGTTAGTAGAGTAAAATAAGGTTTGTAGAATTACGGAGTCAATGAACTATTTTGTCAAAGCAATGACTAAGATGTACGGAGCTGTTTTCACTTAGAAAGTGATTTTATTTTTGTATAACAATAGAATCTTGTTGTACACGTTTCAGAAAGATGTATGTATTTAGTGTCTGTTCTATTGTTGTTCGGTATATACAGATACTAAGCCCTCTCAATAGTAGAGGAAGCCCGTGCCCCGCAGTGGGACATATATGGGCAGCTGATGGTGATGATGATGATGATATACAGATATTCTGGTTTTGATCGATAATGTCGGAATTAAATGAATTGCATATAATACGAAGTCAAGTGCATCCTGCCGGTCGCTGGTTCAAACCCCAGACCAGCGCATACTGGCGAAACCCTGACTTTTGCAATATGTTCTCATAATAAATTACCACGTACTTTAACGGTGGGAAAAAATGAGAGGAAACCTACACACCTAAAAACCCTTCGTTGTGTGGTAGTGAGGACTCGGTTGCAGATGAGGCTCGTATCCAGCAGTAGAGCTTATATGTGCTGATTAATGAAATAAAATACGAAAGCAAGCGATGTGGGAACAGGTGACAAAAACTAATTTTTACTTGAACGCCAAAATTTCAGCCAATGTTAGCAAATCTATTAAAGGTCTCGGATGACGTCAATCATGAGTATTTTGGGCATGTCAAAACACCATTGTGATAGGGTTTATACGTCGCGTTATCCATGAACTGAATTATGAAAGAACAACCAGGATCCAAACGTAGCTAGAAGCTAACTTAATATGGAGAACGATTTTGTTTGTAGTATTTCTTATTCGTATGATAATAGTAAATGTTTGTTAATTATTATGAAATTATTATTAAGTTTACAGATTTATACTTATTTCAGTCAACAAAGAACTATTAATCGGCCTTATTGGTAATTCGTATCTGTATTTATAGAAGTCAAGTTTAGAAATAATATTGACGATTCATAAATATATATTTTTTTTGTTTTATTTTACAATAGCGAGTCTTTTCAACTTATTTTGAGTCATTTTCAAGGAACTACCTTTATGGATACAAAATATTCGTTGCATATTCGTATATTGCATACTGAAATGCACTTCTGCTCTCTTTCAGATATATGTGTATCCATGACTCATTATTCTTTTGTTTCAAGATAGCACAGGCTTAAATACCTAAAACTAAGACACACATAAGTACAACCAGGTAAACACGAAAAATGGTTAATTAAAAAGCCGACGCCTTACCTAAGAGCCATGTTCACACTCTCCGGGATATTCCACGTTGCGGTAACTTCGTTCAAACTCTATTTCGTCTGCAGACAGTCATGTAAAAATCAATTTTATCCACTGCGACTTAAAATTCACTTTCTTTTGCAAAATATATTTTGCGCGTACTACAAACACTATATCCGACGGTCAAGTGTTGCTAAATTGTTTTGAATTCTAAATCTCCGCATTTAAGTACACAATCGCGTGACAATGTTGTACGGTCGTACTGATACAAAACGGATCCAAGAAGGTTTATGCAATTGTTATGTTCTTTATTATATAAGCTTGTTTTGAGTTTGTTCAGCCATTCTCGCTTGCATCGACCAGTGCATTGAACGTGGGCTACTTTAGTTCTTTTTTTAAATAAGGTAAGAAACTATATTCTTTATTAATTATACTAGCAGGAAAAAAAGACAAAAATAAATAACATAATTGAACCTCAATTAATATTTCAAATATAAATGAAAGTAAATTTACATTTGAAATGTGGATATACATTTAAATATAAAACAATGTTATAAACTTTTCTATTAATATACAATAATAATAAAAAAACAGAATTAGTACATTTACAGAATTTTCCTCACCCTAAAGCATTTCTAAATGTAAATCTTAAAAAGCATTAAGCTTTACCCCAAACCCTACTAATGTATTCATGTTTTTTCTGTCATCGCTCGTGTAAGCAATTATGTTTCCATTTACCCCATCCGTGTGTCATATTTGCCCCATATGTGCGCATTCGTGCGCTCCGTCATGTAGGCACTGATGACAATACAGGAGAAAGTGGACGAGTCCTTACGTAGAAACATTTTGTGGGTCAAGAACATGGATGTGCTAATACTTATGGAGTTGGTGACGTGAATTTTTATTCGGATATTTGTCTTGAGTTTGTGGTTTGTGAGATTAGTGGGATTGATTAGTAGTATCTATTAGATCACAGCTGGGATAGTGGTCAGGATATACTAGTTGTAAAACCCGTAATAGTATGTTATGCAAGATTGTCGCGTTCCATGATCAACCTGTTACATTCGTTTTGAACAGACTGACATAACAGCCAATGGGTGATAAAAAGAGATAGTCTTAACAGTTTGTGAGTCGACACTTCAATTACAGAGCCGTTACTTAATAGATATCAATGAGATCACTTATAACAATTATGTCGTGATGGCCTCGAAGTTTCGGCAAGCGGTCGAGAATATCGACGGTTTAATGCATAGTCTCCCCTAACTCATACAATTATCTGCAGGTAATTATCTAGAATGCAAATTTACTCGCTGTTTAAGTTCCAGAGTATTAAATTACTTTGAATATCGACATAGTTTCTGAAAGTGTGGCGTGTGCCTTAAGTTCCAACGCGAAATTACGAGCTTTGCAGTGTCTTAACTAAACTTTAATATTCTCTAAGTCCACCGCTCTCGGTCTTTTGTGAACTGAGCACGTAATAAGCATTCAGATGCCATGAAAAAAATGAAAATTATTAGTTAAAAGGCCATTTTTTAAAATAAGAAGTAAAGAATTAAAGTATTTAAATATTACTTCATAATGTATTTTGTATATCGAATTAAAAAATAATAATAAAATATTCGCCACATCAAGCGCTTTCTTACATCGACGATAGAACAATTGTACATTCAAAACACGAGGAAACAGCGCAGTAAGAATAAAAAATCCTTGTACTAACATTTGAAAAAAGCTACACAAGGGATTAAATCGAGATCATGCAGTATTCAAAGAGCATAAAGATTTATAATATTATATGATATTTATTATTTACGATTGCATATCAGACTTTTAATATTTCAAGTATTGAATTTTCTACTATTTTATGTCAACCAATTTATAATCGATAAGTTTTTTTATTTGTACACATACACATGTGTGTCTAGCTCCTCATCACTTTAACAGTTCTGGCTTAATGTTGAAGATCGTCTTTATATCGGCCCATTAAATCGGCCCCTGTTCGTCGTATTGACAATTTCAAGCCGATTCAACTATTGACCCTTATAAGGGCTTAGTCTTCTTTGTTGACCTAGTTGATGACTTTACACTTTTGCAGTTTTGCATATTAGGTATGTTGATATTTTACTAACCGTTAATGAAGTTTATTTATGCATGAGTCAATGTGAATTAATCAAAATAATGCAAAAATGGATAATATTTATGATAATTGATATAAATCCATACATAAGTATCAGTATCTCCAACAAAAAATATTTTGTTTTCAACCTAAAAATCTACGAAAATATTGAGTGTGTTTTCCGATTCGGTAACTTCAGTATCGAAATGTTTATACTCAGTACTCACCACGGTAATACTATATACGTCTATATTTATTTATTAGGTAATATTTATTTTTAAACTCTTTATCGTACACTAAAAAATAATGAACAAAACAATATACAAGTAGAGTGAAGTACAATTAGCGGTCTTATCGCTCAAGGCGATCTTTTAGAGACAACCATAAGATGGACATAAACAAGTGATAGAATGGAGGGTAGTTAATGTGTACAATATAATAATATAATTATTACAATATAATAAATAATAATTAATAAGAAAGATAAATCTATATTTGGATTATTCTTGTTATCTTATTTCTAATTTCAAAGTCAGTAGTCATCATAGTTCATAAAAGTCTTAGGTACTCCCTATCTTATTATTATTATTATTATTTTTTTATTTTTTTTTTTAATTCTGGCTCGGCAAAGTGACCCCATTACACCTGATGGTAAGCGTAATGGAGTCCAAAAAAAGTGTCGACCACCGAGAGATGATGATCTCCCGTTGGTCGACACAATCATGCCGGCCGAATACCTCTTCAACTTTCTTGTGAAGAAGTTTGGTGGACTAATACCATGGTGATAAAAGGACCGACCGCGACAAACCGGCCAAAAAATGCCGGCACGGTCATCCTTTCACCATGATAGAAGCCCCCCCGAAAACCGAAAATTATTCATATTGCAACAATAAAATCAACGCAAATTACAATATAAAAAAGGAACATGCAAGATAATTAAATAAACGTTTAGTTTCCATAGCAACGTATACCCCTACATCGTTAAATGGGGCAAGTGTAGCGGACAAAAAATATTTAATAACCGAAAAATGTGACTATGCTCGATCACGTTACAATATTGGAAGTCATTCACGAAATGACTGTTACTTAGCCAGCTATGGAACTGAATCGGTAATAAAAACGCGGCAAATATATGCAGAAAAACTATTTATGTTTATTTGATTTTAGATGTGGTACAATGTCTTGTCATTGAAATTATATCCGTGACTAGATGTATTAAAAAATATATAGTCAAGGGTATGATCTTTCGACGTATACTCAGACGAGACAACGGCTTGACGGTCGCGGGCTGAAAGCTCAGGCAAACACATCTGTAATTTCGAGATGTTATATGTCATCATCAGCCCAAATACGTCCCACTGCTGGGCACGGGCCTCCTCTACAACTGAGAAGGTTTAGGCCTTAGTCCACCATGCTGGCCTAGTGCGGGTTAGCGGACTACACACCTAAGAAATTCGTAAGAACTTTTTAGGTGTGCAGGTTTTATCACGACGTTTCCTTTACCGTTAAAGCAGGTGATAATTCATTGTGAATACACACATAACTTCGAAAAGTCATAGGCCTGGGGTTTGAACCTGCGACCGCCGAAATTCTCGACCGCGCGCCTAAACCGCGAGGCCATCACTGCTCGATGCTATATGTAATTACATTGCATTATCATACTGAGAAAAATCTCAAGAATGAAAGGTTCCTAAACCCCAACCAGACTAAAGAAATGTGTAAACCTAAGCTATTTCAACAGTGGAGCAAGCTGTACCCAGCATTTGATTTTATAGGGTTGAAGATGCTTATGATGATATCGTAACAGTTTTCCCTACCTCCTCAATAAGTTAGTATACGCTGTCTTTTTAACTTATTTTGATCTAGTGTTGCTGGCTTAATATATTCTATGTATTTGGAGTTATATTGGTAGTACACTAGTGAACTCTTTAATTAACAAAACAATCAAAAACAACCTCATTATACGAATTTCTATCACGTCTTTTTGTAACCTATTTGCCGCCATGTTGACCGTTACATGCGCAATGTGCACGCGCAGTACTCGGCCGCGATCCGTGCGTCTCACTCACGCGCACTCCGTTTGTCATTTTTTGTGCTTCTCGTGTGAATTTCTCTGATTAAAATGTGTTTTACATACCCCTTTTTCGAATATGCATTGTTGAATTAGTAAGTATGTTATGTACCAAAATCTATACGTTCAAATCAGCCTGTAGGTACATTTAATTTATACATAAGTTTCAGTCTTAATTTTTCTGTTTTATTTCGAAAAGAAGAAACATTGATTTTGTTACATTAAATGAGTGGCCAATAATAACGCCGATAATAATTAAATCGAGTAATACATATTATGTTATGATATTCAATCTTCGCTATTAATATTTTAATAAATAATCTCACCCTCAATTTATTTCAATAATTAATCAACCTTTTAATTATCTCCTGTGTACATAAAACACTAGTATTCTAAATTGCGATTCATTAAGGAAGTCATTTTAGTCATATTAAATTATACCTTTTTTATGGTATTTACATTATTCCTAGTATTGAAGAGGATAATTACTATTAACAGAAAAGTGTAAGAGAAAAAATACGTAATGAAATTTCAGTTTTTATTGCATGGCTTTTCGTGTCAGATTGAAATAGTATCGAACTAGAAAGTGAAATGACTGCTGAAGTAAAAGTAGGAAACATTGACAATTCATATCGAATGGTCAGTCGCGATCAGTGGGAGTTAGTTTTTTATTAGTACTCTTTTACACTATTGTCGCTAAGATCAAATCGTAAACGTAATAGAAACACGTAACATAATGTTGTAAAAGTGAATAACCGAAATCTTCACGTAGACTCACAGCAAAATTCGAACCGCAAGTTTTACACGATTCTCGTACCTAGAACCTCACGGTTCATAGGCGAAATACAACAGCATGAGACCAACGACCCCGAATTAATATCCATCCAATTTCACTCCCTATTATTCCGTAAGATGGAGAGGAACGAGCAAATATTTACGTCATAACATGTCGTCGGTTCATTATAGAAAATGATCTCCCTCCTTTGCTAATGTATGTAGGAGCAAAAATAAAAATATGAGAGGGCAAAATCAAAGGGAACCTCGTTACGGTAAAACTCAACGTAAACAGCAAGTGTTTAGTTACGTAATTGAACATCTCCGCTTTTCAGAATGTAAAAATTTTAAAAAAGGAACGCCGACAAGAAAGCGCAGATCTTTGGAAACATTATTTTCTAAGTAATCGAATTCTTTCATGAGTTGCGTACAAAGAGGATTTAATGAAGCCTTTTTATACCTAATATAGAGTAAGAAATCAAAATAAATCGGAATTTCAAGCTGATTAAAAATTGGGGCTTTGATCTAAAAATTTGGACAAAAGAAAAATATAATTGGAGATTAATTAATTCGATTATGTAACATTTTACATGAATCTTTTGTCCATGAAAGTCGACTAATTAATTGACTGTTTTATCTTTAACATTATTTTCTTAGGAAATATATTGCGAACAAAGCAAAATTTACATTGAACGTAAGATGTTTAACGTCTTATAAGTTATTCAGTCGTTTAAATGAATGAAGAAGCTTAGTTTTTTTAAAAGGAAAGCCAAAATATTTTTATAGTATCATTGTGAATACAGTACAATACAATACAATCCGCACTAGGCCAGCGTGTTGGACTAAGGCCTAAACCCTCTCAGTTGTAGAGGAGACCCGTGCCCAGCAGTGGGACGTATATGGGCTGATGACAATGATGATGATTGTGAATACATATTTAACACCTTTAATTGGAAGTTTGTTAAAATTCCTAATAGAATTGAAGAACGAAAACTGGATCTATTTATTTTATTATCTTTAATATTGGGTCTTCACACACGAAAACGTCTAGTTTTTATGAGATTAAGAAATATATCTAGGGCAGAGAAATCCTACGTATTCTAATTATCCTAATGGTTGTTGCAGTGCGGTCTAATATAACATCCGCTCCAATTTATGGCTTTAATTATATTTTGACTCCATCCCACTTCTAGTGGACGTCTTATGTCTGACAATGATAATGATTGTTTTGGTTGTTTTGGTCTCTTCAGAGCCCACGAATCAAGATGTATCAAGCTCGATGGTTGATGGCGGCCATAGCTGCAGTCCTGGCGCTGCAGTCGCGGGGTGAAGGAGGCATCAGATTACCGGACCAGCCTCCTAAGGAGGAAAATGAAGGCAGATCGGTAAACTTCGGAGGTGATCGTGGAAGATCGGTAATTAACTTTTATTTCTAAAATATGACTGCCTCGTATTCAAAAGTGCACAAACACTTTTTACTTCTGTGCTCCTAAATCGATTTCCAAATAGAGTAAAATGTTGTTGGCTTTTCCTATCTGGGGGCACGGCAGTGCCCCCGCCAAGTCGAGCGAAAAAGCGGCACGGCCTTACTATACTATACTTTTCTCGAAGCAACTCAGGCCATTTTCGACACCCTATAACTTCGTTGTGGATAAACCTAGAAACCTGAATTTTTAGTTACCAAGCAAGAATGGTATAAACTATGTATATTTCAAATTTCATTCAATTTGAACCAGTAGTTTAAGAATTATAACTAGTCAAACTTCGCAGTTTTGGTCACTCACTGACCGATCATCAAAACTCTAAGGCACTTCTAGCCGACATAGAAGCTTCAAATTTGGAACACAATTAGCTTTTAGTGTATAACTTAAGGAAAAATTATAATATCTTGCAATTTCGGTCTAGTTTTCTAGATACCAAACTGCATAAATAACTTTGTAATCCCATATAAATATATACGATTACAAAGATACATTTGCAGTAAATAAATTAGTGTACCTGTATAGTATAAAATAATGGAATAATAGGTGTAGCTAGATAAGTAGGGATGGTATTGAGATTTAGGCGTGAGGTCGAGAATCCCGGCGGTCGCGGGTACACACCCTAGGCACACTTATCTGACTTTTCGAAGTTATGCGTGTATTATTATTGCTGGGTGCTGAAATACAGGTTTTACCTAGTTCGGCAAACAGATGCTCTATATTTATTAAAAAATTGTATAGCCTATATTATTTATAAAGTCATTTGTAAAAATTTTTTTTGCCCAATAAAGTACTTATTACTTAAGTACTTACTTATTAGCAATGAATTAGTATTCGGGAAGAGCTTACTATAGAAATGACCCGTGGCGCAGTTGGCTAGACACCAGCTTGCGAAACGAGAGGCCGTGGGTTCGATTCCCGCACCGAGACAAATATTTGTGTGATACACAAAATATGTTTCGGGTCTGGGTGTATGTGAGACCGAAAAGTCTCTCGTAGTTTCTGATACCCACGACCCAAGACTTGTATCACGACGCGGCCGTCTCGTATGTAGAGGAGGAAGTCGTCGTAGTCTCGTATGGCAGAGAGTGGGCTTTAAGAAAACACAATGTATCTCACTTTTAGTGCGATTGCCAAGTCAAAACTATTTTATTTAAAACATAAAAGATTTTTAACATTGATATGGTCACTATAAGATGGTGTCTGATAAGCTAAGTGCATAATAACTTAAGACAGAAGTTCCCTTAAACGGGGACTGAATAAATTCATCGACTTGGTATCATATAGATCTCACAACTTTTTACGGCAAAAGAACTGAGTTGCGAGACTTGGGGTTTTTTACAAGTTTTGTTTTTTATGGGATTAGGAAATTATTAGTATCTATTTATCACTGTTACTAGGGACTTAAAACAGCTAGTGAAGGTGAAGACGATGCAAATATGCGCCGCTGTCTACACCTTCCAGTATATAAGCATGAAAGTGTGTGTGTTTAATTGTAATAGAATATCCCTAGTTAATAGACCTAATAGGATCCCCCCTAATAGACCTTCAAGAAGGGACCCTATATTTTCCTCAAAGACCGGCAACACACCGATTATTCTTTTGGTATTTATTTATTTATTTATTTAACACTTTATTGTACACTAAACACAAAATCAAACATAAAAAAAACATACATTGAAAGGTACAAATGGCAATGGTATTATGGATATTCATGGGCAGTGTTGATCACTTAACTTCAGGTGGCTCACTTAATCGTTTGCCTTTTTTCTTCCATAAAAAAAAAAAACAGGTAGGCTAGCTACGCTCAGTCTGTACCAGGGCACACGATAATCACTGCAAACCAATCATGCTAACTTTATTTATATCTCATTAGGTAATAATCTTTCTCTTAATATTTTCAGCCGCAAGCCCAAGGCCGTGGGCTATTGGACTGGCTTGGTCTCGGAGACGACCAAGACCCGTACATCCAGCAATCGACGCAGCAGTGTATCAACGGAGACCTGGCCGATTGTTTTAAAGCCCAAGCCCTGAGGTCTTTTGATGACTTCTTCGATAAACAGGCTTATGAGTAAGTGATATAAATATTTTTGTATCAAAATTAAATAAAAAGAAATATGAATATTTAAAAACTCATGCATAATCATTCTTATGATATTATGAACAGCATATTTTTTGATGTTATTCATGTTCATTTATTGATGTTATTGATTTAAGTTAATAATTTCGATATATAGACATAATACAAACTGAATAATTGTCATAAAAGGACGAATTACATATTGCTGTAAATCATTCAATGTATTAAGACTAACAGTCCGTTATTTCTTAGCCAGAGGTGAATTGATTAATTTTTTTCAATACCGATTTATTTGGAGACTAACATTTTAAAAAAACATCAATTTCAGACTATCAGAAAATGCTGTTCTCCGGAAGGTAGAAGCGCAAGCAAGAGCTCTTACCAGAGAGCCACCTCAGCTCGACTCACAACCAAGAAGTGAAGATTCCGACTGGGATGCTCTCGTTAAATATGGAAAGAGGAAAATTGAAAGGTAAATATTATATTAGACTTTAGGATTTACTTATTATTATTGATTTATTTATTACACCCAACGTGGGAACATACCAAATAAGTGGCCGATCAGGATACCTTGAAGTGATAAGATAAGCACGGCAAAACCAACTTGAAGGCATTTATTTAAACCACTTATTCGTGACGGTATCCTCTAAAACCGTACAAAATTCGAGCATAAACCGCTTGGTACTAAATTTTTCGTCCTGATGTCCATATTTCGAGACGTTCCGACCCGGTTTGTTGATAAATAATAAAACATGTAGCCGTTTGGATTATGTGACGTTACCGCGCCGAAACAAAATGGATTTATGGCACGTTAAAATAAATTCTTGCTTTATTGACTTAAGATTTGATTTTTTTTAAATATGCTTCTATAACAAAAGAATATAAGTGCATCTTATCTTTTACTTAGTTATATACATAGTTTAATTTAATAAAATAGTAAAATGATACGAATAACCTGTTTGAACAGCACAACTTACGACCAGGCACCATATTTTCACTTTGCCGCGCCATGATAAAAAATATATTGATAGGGGAAGATGAAACGAGTACTAACCAAGTCAAGTTAAAATTGTAGTATTATAGAGAGAATGATGAACTATTAATTATTCAAAATTTTGTTTTTGACGATGCGTGATACTAAATATTTTTACTCATCATCATCAGCCCACTTACGTCCCACTGCTGGGCACGGGCCTCATCTACCATTAAGAGGGTTTAGGCCTTATTATTATATATTTACTACCAACAATAATTAGGTACTGAAGTTTTCATTCTGAATTAATTGTGATACTAACATTCGCATCCTTATTTGTAAGATTGCTAATTAATTCAAATACACAGACGTCTGCTAAATGACTTAGTGCTCAATTTGTCATTGTTATAAACTCCTTGTTTAAAGCGCTGATGAAGATCATGAAATTATATATCTAGGCAATAGATAGCAATTGCGACATAGCTCCCACGTGAATATTGTCTTGCATACAAACTTCATTGTATACAAGTTTATTTTTAATCATTGTTTTAAACAGGAAAATGTTCATTGACCATTTTCCAAATATGATGGCTGTTTATACAAATATACATTGGAAAGCTAGAAGAAGTATTTTTACTCCCACGTTTTGCCAGCGATGTTTTTAAGTCTCGCATAATAGGGTATCATATATAAAGTATCGCAAGGCACACATATGTATATGCCGCGGGATCATCGAGGCATGACAATCCTGTTTCATGCACCACACTAATGTGTTGCCTGATTACCAGGTGGGGCAAAGTGTTATTGGGTTTTTCCATTAGGAACTTCTCAGTACCAGCACAGTATGGAAATGTGCTTTAAAAACGACATTAGACTCGCCCCCTTTTACGTGGGGCTGATACATTCCTGGGGAAACGTGGATGCAAAAATGCACCTCTGCCTACCCCTTCGGTGAATACAGGCGTGAGGTTATGTATGTATGTAATTATGTGTTGTTACTTATGTTCCTTCGCACATTAAAATCTTGATCTATGGAAGCCAATAAACTCGAAAAAGCACATCTAATAAGTCCAATGCATTTAAAAATTATGGTAACTTGGCACGTAGCACTAAGTTTCGTGCCAAATCGTGCCTTTGTTATTTGCATACGTCTAATCTTGATTAAATAATTGTTAGTTACGATTGAGGGTTGTGTACTGAACTAGGAATATTAATTAGTGTTCGCATGAATATCTAAATAGTATTTGTCAGAGATCAATTAGGCTTGTTCTACTTCCAACAAATTAATTTTCAACTGGTGCTACCAGCACCAGATTTTAGACTACATATATGCCAAAATTATTTCTAATATAAATATGAATTCTCTTCAACACATAGTAAACGGAATAGCTTTTAAGTACAAAAATAACTCGACTTTAAATTTCTAAATAAGTATACTTATGTAATGACAAGTATACTTATACTTAACAAATCATTTTATTTGGTAATAATTCTGAAATTATGCTTTATAGCTAATTTATTCAATAACTTTACTCATAACATCATTTTCCTTACAGATTCTTGAGATCCACTGCTCTGGAATTCCAATTAGACGATGACGTCACTTCTAACGGCATTATCGCCCCAAGGTTCCTCGATGAAATTGCCGATGAAGTAGACACTATCGAAGACAAAAGTGCCCCACCTTTCCGTAAGTATTTAGCAGAAGTCTTCTTCAAAATGTATACTTCACTAGCGGTTGTCCTAGATGACTCCAGACGCAACCTTATTAAAAATACCCTATATACTTCTCCATGGTTCCGTATATCTCCTATCCATAACAAATTAGTATAATTAACAGACAATATTACTTTTTTTATAATATTAGTATAGAAACGAGGAATTTGAACAAAAGTGGTGAAATGCCATGTCTCCCATAACAACAGAAACAATAATAGCTATCTTAACGCATACAGTTTACGTATATTCTATATCAGCTTCTATATCCTATAGCTTTCTATATCCCTTTATCAGCATTCAGCCATTAAGCTTTCAGAGCTTCATAGCAAACAGAATAATTGGCAAATACGATATTGGGATCATTCACATTGTATGTTAATGTTCGTGAATTGGAATAAATGGTAAGAATCATTAGAGCTGATGGAATGATAGTATAAAATTATTAAATACTGTTTTTATTAACAAAATTTTAAAAATGGAATATAATGAAGTATAAAAAAAAGGCGTAAACCCTCATCATTTATAAAGGAGGCCTGTAACTAGCAGTTGGACGTATATGGGTTGATGATGATAATGATAATTCAAACCAGCTAGTATGATACTAGTTCGTGCCAATTTACAAAAATAAACTCGAATAATGTTCTTCTATCGAATGAGAGAGCTTTGATCCATAAAAATTTAAAAGAGAAAATTCTTAAAATCTACGGTGGTTTTGATAAATAATAAATAAATATTATAATATAGATGACGCTGATAGCGTTCATAATCATTCTCAACCTTTAAATGTAGATAAAACATTACATACGTTACGTGTTGACAATTATTATATATTCAGCGGTACACATAACAACTGTGCATTTATTATATGTTTGTCGTATTCATCACTGATCACCATCTCCTATGCTTATACCATAGTCCCAATGAATTTAAATTCACTCTGTAAAGTAAAAAAAGCAATACATTTACATACATACATACATGAACTCACGCCTGTATTCCCCGAAGGGGTAGGCAGAGGTGCATTTCTACACTCACATTTCGCCAGGTATGTATCAGCCCCACGTAATAGGGGGGGAGCCTATTGCCGTTTTTCGGGTACATTTCCAGACTCCGTGCTGTTACTGAGAATTTCCTAATGGAAAACTCAATAACACTCTGCCCGACCCGGGAATCGAACCCAGGACCTCCAGATAGCACGGCACAGCATGATTGTGTCGACCAGCGGGTGACCATCGTTTCTCGCTGGTCGGTATTATTTTTCTGGACTCCACTGTGCTTACCATCAGGTACAGTGGAGTCACTTTGCCGTGCCAGAATAAAAAAATAAAAAAAAATAAAAAAAAAAAAAAACATACTTGTACCGCGAGACCACGAGGCAGTACATTTGTTCAATTTATTACATTAAAATCAATTACAGGTCGCCACAAGCTCAAGAAGCTGATCATCCCCATGTTGCTGATCCTGAAGCTGTTCAAACTGAAACTGCTGTTGTTCCTGCCACTCATTCTTGGACTCGCCAGCTTCAAGAAATTCTTAGGATTTATGGCCCTCATCGTTCCAGGTAATCTACTTCTTCAAGATTACTGTGTTTGTCTCGTAACTTTTAATTAGAAGATTGAGTTTTCACCTTAAATATAAAAGCAAAGTTGACTACAAAGTAAAAATTATTCCCCCTCCATCAATAATCTCCATCTCAATATTCCTTACTATTCTATTAAAAGATTTCTTCTTTCTGTCTAAAACATCAAGTGTAATACTTTTAAAACATTATTAACCAACCCATTTGTGTATTTCTCAACCTTTAGTTCCGTATGCATTTACTGTCTCATTTATATTTACTTCATAAATTCCTTTGTCAACAGGAGTGATCGGCTACTTCAAGTTCTGCAAACCCAATTCTTCTCCGTTCTCTCCGCATCACTACTCCGGACCTCAGTATACACCAGCAGGCATCGGCCTCGGACCTTACAGAGAACATCCTCCGGAACATTATGGACATTACAACAATTACCCGGTTAGTATACGCTCACTGTTTTTTTTTTTTTAACTTTATATTCCTATACTACGGCGTGAGACAACAAAAGATTTTCTTGCCCATTCTTCTCTAGTGACCAAATTCCAAACTGAGAGGTAACTTAAATTGTACAATAATAAAACGGTAGTGTAACTAATGTATTACTTACTCTTAGTTCGGGTAAATGTGAAATGAAGCCATTTAGAATGCCCAAAAAGTCGTGCTGATTGTGGAATCCGAATCGTGGAATAGTATCCTCCCGGTTAGCGATAGACTGTACAGTGTACATACTAAATAAGCCTTACTGATCCATATAAATTTCTGATTCACGAATTTTGAACATATATACATATATCAATAGCATAATTCATTCGGTCTACAAGTACAATATGTACAGCCGGTTAAACGGCTTCTCGATTTTAAAGTCCCACATTTTAATGGCTACTTTAGTGTAATGTAAGCGAATATAACTTACTATGTTAAGCAACCTAGATATAATCATATTATATTATGAATCATATTATCATAAAAATGATGATTCATTATTTTTCAGGCAAATCACGGCTACGGCTCTGGTGGCATTTCATTCAGGGAAAATGATCCTCAAGACCTCGCGTACCAGGGCTGGGAGTACAGAAACAAACAGGGAAAAGACGACATCAAAGCTGGAGAAGTTTAAGACTGAATTTAACCAAGTCATAATTAATACGTCACCAACAGCTCATTACATTTCATTTTCATAACAAGTTGTCAATACCAAGGTAAATACACATGTCTAGAAATTTGATATTTGACATGAACTCATAAGACTAACATCTAATATTAATCGCGGTTTTCTTTATAAATAGCTTTCTATATTCTTAGTGATCTTTAAAAAGTGGCTTTGAAAATCTTTTTTTATTGACACATTTGACAGCTGTCAGTAAGAGATTAAATATTGTTTGAGACAAGTGATAAGTTAAGATAAAACTGGTTTTTTATGTTTTATTTATTCATGTTAATTCATTGTTTTCATTTTAAGATTTATGTTGTAAATATTGAATTAAGGAGATAGTATCTATCTCGGAATGTATGTCTTTGACATTATTTAATTGTATTATAAATCTATTATTAAGATTTTTTAATTTCTTTTTTAATAAAACAATTTATTAATATACACGTGATTAATTTTATATTTTTTTTGAGTATTAGGTGTTGAGCATTTTTATTAATATGAAGTACCCTCACCCTTCTTGTTATACAACACATTACTATTTTTTTAAGCACGGTTTATTTTTTCTTTATAAAAATCAAAATTTCCCTTAACTAATTACGCGTAGATTTTTAATCGTGACGAATACTATAACGAGATTGTACTAGTTCCGAAATGTAACATACCTTTCTTTTGGTGCCATTCCATATCATACTTAATACGTCTGACTGCTGGGTACCGGCCTTCTCTACAACTGGGAGAGGTAAGTACCTTACTTACTTTAGCATGAACTAGTATTTTGTGTTAAGAAAAATTTTATAACTGAAATCTTGCAAACTCAGAAACTAGTAAAAGTAGGTATTGAATTATAAACAGGAGCTTAAAAGTAAATATTTTCCAAGGCAACATGCTTTAATAGCCCACATAAAATTAATTAAATTACGTTTTATCACTTAGCAACTAAGCGTGAATTAAGTCGTCTGGAGCCATTTTATTTATTTGATTAGTATTTATTATAAGGTGCTCTTATTAATAACCCAGAACTTTCTCAATGGAACTCATAACAGGATTTAAGTTGTCGTTTTTCTTTTGTGTATTTATTTATAACCTCCTTTAGTACGTCTTATTAATGTATATGTTAAATGAGCTGCACCTTTACGCTACGCTTAAAAGATCTAATATCAGAGGCAGTAGAATAATATATGCTAGCCAAATATTTTGCAGCTTAGATTTTTTTATATTATAGAGCTCCCTTGATTGAGATGGTACTACAATCCCATATATCTACCTTACTGTGTGAGATTTAGTTAGGTTCATGAGGTTCGTTGCCGAAGGCACAATTTGCTGGCGGTCGTATATTATGGTACTGTATAAGGTGTCAATGTACATAAGTCACGCAAACGTTTCACATTCAAGGAACAGTCACTGTATATTTAGTATGGTACAAACCAGCATGTCTGAATCGCTTGGTTAAAGATTATCACAGTCGTTTCTGTATAGTTAATTATAGTCCCAAGCCTGGCAATGTTATCGTGTTAAGTTAATTTTATGTGTAAGTTTATAGTTTATACTATTTGAAAATATTAACAGCACGGAATTTTGAAATCTGCCCGAAAAACTGCTATAGACTCAAGATATAGGCATGTTTATCTGTATATTTGTATCTATAACTATAATGAAAAAAGTTCCATTACCAAATTTCGAGAAAGAATCCTTAAAATCCTTCAAATGCAAATGCACACATTGCCTAAAAAATGTATTCACATTTAAAACTCGTGAAATTAATTCACAGTAATGCGTAATCGAGTCACGATTCAGTTATTTTCATAACGCTTATAAAAAATCGCAATATTGCCCATTAGAGCTGAAATTTTTCATAATACAAAATAATTTGTTCCTAACTTTAATCTGCATCATTTTTTCCTGTATATTTTGATAAAGGTTTTGTTTATAACAGTCCCAAACGTGAAAAAGGGAACAAAAGGCTCATATTTTGTATCACTGATCATTAACAATACACAACAAACGAAACGGAACAGGACAAACAGCCGAAGTTAATTCGAGTCTTTGACAATAGGTACCCAAAAGTACTGTATTGAAAAAGGCAAATCTGTAAGGCTCCCCGGCTGAATCGTTCGTATTTTTCCGTTCATTGTACCGGCGCATCTGTAAAATATTTCATCCCTTTTATATGAAGAACCTTCGATCGATGATAGGTCGCGTAGAAAATGTGGATCGACCAATTGTTTACATCATCATCATCATCGGCCCAAATACGTCCCACTGCTGGGCACGGGCCTCCTCTACAACTGAGAGGGTTTAAGCCTTAGTCCACCACGCTGGCCTAGTGCGGGTTGGCGGACTACACACTTAAGAAATTCCTAATAACTTTTTAGGTGTGCAGGTTTTATCACGATGTTTTCCTTCACCGTTAAAGCAAGTGATAATTCATTGTGAATACACACATAACTTCGAAAAGTCAGAGGTGTGTGCCTGGGGTTTGAACCTGCGACCGTCGAAATTGTTTACATGCTTTGTGGAAATCGTCGAAAATATTTGTTTCTTGAGAATCAGAGATAATAAGCTTCGGATTTCACGAAACTTATAAATTATCTATCACAAATTGGAATGTGAGCGATGCCAAATAAATATTAAAAATAAAAATAAGAATAGCCAAGGTTTGTGATTTAAATGTTGTTTACAAAAAATGAAACTGCCTCGTGGTCTCGCTACACAAGTATGTGGCGTGCGATATAAAAGTCCCGGGTTCGAAACCCGGTTCTAGCAAAAGTGTTATTAGGTTTTTACACGAGGAAATTGTCAATAGCAGCACGGAGTCTGAAAATTAATGTACAAAATTTACTTTTAGCTGAATTCCATTTATGCTCGAAATAAAGGAAAAAAACTTATTCTCGGTTCAAGATTTAATAATACGTGGCCTTTTTGGTTCGTTTCGAAAACGAAAGCAATGTTGATGAGTATAGGACGCGAACCACTTCGTCATCAGCCAAAAGACGTACCTACCTATACTGCTGGACATAGGTCTCTCCTAAAACCTCCAAAGATCTATTAGAAAAATTTACAAAGGCAGGCAAATTGTCATGTAATTATCACGTACTTTAATGGTGAAGGAAAACATCGTGATGAAACCTGCATACCCTAAAAGTTCTACCAACCCGTACTAGGCCAGCGTGGTGTACTAAGGCCTAAACCCTCTCAGTTGTATAGAAGGCCCGCGCCCAGCAGTGGGATGTATATGGGCTGATAATGATGATTTACAAAGGTTATGCCTTGTTTTGGAATTATTTCTAGAATACAAGGTCATTTATTAGAACCTCTCTTGACGTTTTTTCAAAAACGAATAGAAAAAAGTTTCATACAAGAATAAGTGCGCGTACCTAAATACTCAGGAGATATCTGATAAATTTTCATCCATAAATATTACGCATATGCAGAATACTGATATAATGTTTGAAAAAAAGTAATAGTGCAAAAAAGTTATCTTAAAACATTGCAGTAAAATCTAAACAAGTAGATTTCTATCAGAGTACAGCAAAGTAATCCCCAGACAACGCTACCTCCACAAAGCGCTTTATCTAACTCCGTAATTACTTGCCAACTTAACCTTACCAGAGTTTACAAGACTATTTCTACACGGAATTGTCTTTTAGCATTATAATTTTTATAGGCATTGTACATATAATCTATCAACCCGCTTTTCGTGCTCAGCCTTGCATGATAAATAAAGGCGTAATTCCTCTCGACAGTAGAGCAGCCTTTCAGTGTGACGAGCTGGCAATCGCAACCTTCAAGAAAAGAGCCTATATTTTCCTCAACGCACGGATAAATTCCTCATTGTATTGTAGATGTTCATGAACGGTGTTGACCACTTAACATCAGGTGGCTCACTGGCTCGTTTGCCTCCTTTCTCTTAAAAAAAATCGCACTAAACAATGTTATTTAATATTATATATACTCGTATTACTTGTGATATACATGCGATTGCCAAGTCAATCTTTTTTAATTAAAACATAAAAGATTATTAATATTGATATGGTCAGTAAAAGATGTTGTTAGGTTAGCTAATTACGTAATATATTAAGACAGAACATCCCTTAATAAATTAACCGACTTGGTATTACATGGATCTCACAACTTTTTACGGTAGAAGAACTGAGTTACGAGACTTGTTTTTTTTACAACTTTGTTTTTGATAGCATGCAAATTTATAAATAGCCAGCATCATCATTTATGAAAGGTGAATTTTATCTAACTAGTTATAGAATCAAAATCAGTCGATATGTATGCTGGCTAATTGTAAATTTTCATATCTTTTACCCCAAAAATTACGGTTAGTAAAAATAATATTTACTATAAACGTGTTATAGTTGTTAAAAAGATTACCAATAGGTTAAAGTTTATTTAGTTAGGCACAGTAATAATATCATCAGCCTTTAATTTCTTATATACCGACCGATCTATAAATCAATTTCTACCAATACTTCTTAACATGAGCGTTGACAACGTCAAAGTCATTATCAGTACTCAAAAACTCAATTTCATCTAAATCCTTCAGTATGTAAACATCTCTATCTGCATCCCTTTTGTATCTATAGTTGTCTCTTTTCTGCATCTTTTGGAACGGCATTGGGTATCTGGATAACTTGGGACTCCACTTCCTGGGCCTTTTCTTCTGGTTCATTTGAGTTGTTGGTTGGTCTTCCTTCCACTGCACCTCTTCTTGTGCATACGCGTTATCACGTTCTGGCTTGGCAGGAGATAGTGTTGGTTTGTGCGTCATCAAATGTATGTAAAACTTTTTTGTCTTCACGCGATTCTTTTTTATTATTTTCTGGATTGTTCGTTTCGGCGATTTTTTTGCAGATTTCCGTTTGTGTTCTTTGTAGTAATCGTTGATAACTGGCACTCGAAGAGGGTTTTCGGCTTTTTCTATATATGTTACGTTGTGCTGGGATATCTGAGGAATTAAACATAATTTTGGACTTGTGATTGTTAAGGGATACTTAATCAGTACTACCCCATGCATTATTGGTGGTTGCGTGGCAAAAAGACTGCAATGTGATATCGTGCCATTAATAAAAACCATAAATCTAGAGGTCTGGATTTCGACCCGGTTCCAGAAATAGTGATACTGTTATTTTTCATTAAAAATACTAAGTAGCAACACTTAGTACGGAAACGTGCCCGGAAAACCGTAATAAGGTCGACCACCATTGCATGGAACTGAAAACATTCGACAAAATATTTTTACCACTAAAAACGCAAAACATTCCATTTCCAAGAACTCAAAACCACTCCACCGGAGTTGCTATGTACAACTACGCAATAATTTACTCGCATTTGCCCAAATTAAACGAAAGTCACTAGCGTCGTTTCAGTAACAGAATGCTAGTTTTACTAATTTAAAATTTGTTAACGCTACTGGATTGTTAGTTCATTTTGTGTGATATATGTCCGTAAAGAAAACGTTTGAATAAATTCAACACACATAATAATCATCTTGAACAACTTAAGCTAAATATAACACAAATTCATTAGGCATATCAAATTCAAAAAATTAAAGAAATAATAAATGCAATCGATACTTTGATTTTAATTCATCTAAAATGAAAAGGTACAAGGAATCTATACAAAATAAATTCAATGTAAAGAACTAATGAATACTTTAAGAATAAAACAAGAGATTGTTGCTACCCTGTCGAAGTGTCCAATTAATTAAAACAAAGGCCCGGAATTTCACGGGCTGTGTTTGTTAAGATTCTTCAAATTTTAGTACCATTAGAAATTACGAACTATAACGAACGTTAAGATTTATCTTTATTATTAATGCCAGAAATAGAAGTTCATTGATATAATTTTATATCAATGAAATTCATTCGGCTAATGGTTTTTCCTAAAAAATTCTGCATCTCCAAGTTTTAACCCGCTCTTAGCTACATCATATTTACTCGATGTGTTCCATACACATGCACAAGCACCTTCTATGTTAATCGACTGGTCCTACGTATACTGATGCAACTAAAAAAGTGTCGAAGACTGTTTTTTGCACCTATACCTTGAAAAAAGCTTAAATACCAATCCAAATTTAAATTTTAAGATATCAACTAGTTTCAAATGTACAAACTAGTATTTTCATGTAAGATACAGTATTTTTAACGACACTCTTGCAGGCGCATTGCACTTGTCTAGTACAAGTATACGTAGGACCCGTCGGCTTGAAAAACACGCTTCTGAAGTTCCAACCCGTTGTAGGTATATGAATGTGATTCATTAACATTCGAAGTCGTATTTATGATTAATAAATAATTACCAGTTTATTTAGGCTTGCTAGAGTATTTCCATTGATGCCAGTGTCTCCACCGCCGTAAAGATATGAATGTTCCTAGAGAAGGGCAAAAAATAAATATAAATGTTAATCAAACTGCAATTTCATACTTTTTAGAGTTCACAAACGTCATCATTATCTGCCAATCAGATATATTCGCGAATTTGGCGTACCATGAAGCTGTGATATAATTTTTCAGCATGCGAGTTCCGTCCTTCCTACCGTTCGGAGTCTATTAAGAGTAGCGAGAAGTAACATCACATGAGATTGGCACAAACGCCTCTGTTGAGAGACGACAGGTGCAGGTCCCTCGGCACATGAAACTCAGTTTGAACGGCCACACAATACGCTTATAAATAAATAAATACACCCAACAGCCACATATATAGTTCTGACCCCACATTAAGATACAAGTCTTGTGTCGTGGGTATCAGAAACTACGAGAGACTTTTCTGTCTCACAAACACCCACACCCGAAAGAAATACTTGTTGATCATACAAACATTTGTCTCGGTACGGGGATCGAACCCGCGGCCTCTCGTTTCGCAAGCTGGTGTCTAGCCAACTGCGTCTTAATGCGTCTGCGTCTTATCTGATTATTCATTGTAGATACACATATAACTCCGATAAGTCAGAACAGTGTGCCTGGATTCGAACGCGTGAGGTCATCATAAATGTATAAGCAAAGGTATTTAATTTACTACATATCAGCAAGATTACGGTAATATTCTGAGCTATACAACAAGTCTTAATTAATTCAGCGTTTAAACCTCTGTAGGCAACGACATGGAAATAATTCGCATTTAAGAAACAACCCGGTTCGTTTAATTAAAATCGACAAAAGCTTACAAGACAATGAATTCTCATTATGTATTGGATTCGATAGAAACAAATGGGTTGTTTGTAACCAATTCAAAAGTTACGGAAATCATTAATGTAGTTTCCAAATTGATTACTCCCCATTGTACATAAGCCAGAAACTTGCAAGAATATTTCGCATTAATTTAACTCCGTATTGAGGCTTTCCAAGTTTGCAACAGTTTATAAAGTAAAGTATATGAGTTGAACAAAGCCAAACCATTGGAAGATAATACATCATTATTATTTTAAAATACTAAACAAAACACAAACTGACACATTAAAATAACTAGTAGGGTGCGTTCTTAATCATCTGGCATAAACCATAATAAAAATATGCGTGCAATTTTAAAATATAAAAGGAAGATATTCATAAAGAAGATCTTGTGAATGTATAGGAAGTCTCGACTAAGATTGTTACTAACAATATTTTTTTCGTTTATTTTCTTTACAAATATAAAAATACAATTGATGCTGAATTTTTTTGTAAAATGTATGAAAAAAAGTTATAGTGCAAAATTTTTTCTCACTTTTTTGCTTATAACTTCTTTGATTTTAAATTTAGGGCAAAAAGTTATAGGAACATATTTGTAGGCAAAGCAATTTACTACAAATTATGTGTTTACGATTTTTTGTAAGACGCATAGTTTCCGAGATATCGCGAAAAAGGTGTTTGCACACCTTTTTCCAAGATGACAAGGGCGGCAACCCCACAAACTTGGGGTTAAGCTTCTATTGACCCCCCACACATGTCCCAAAAATAAAATAGCGTCCTCTAAAAAATGCAATATTAGGTAGGTTATATTATGTTTGTGTTGCATATTTTATATAATGTTTAAAATATGTGGAATTCTTGTTGTAATGATTTAAATAATTTATCTGGTTCTTGTAGAATGCATTAAAATTTACAACACCACATACTTTGATTTCTTTTTATAAATATTGTAAACAACGCATTGAAGTATTCATTTCTCGTTAATTATGTCACGAAATTTCATAACTCTCGCGTTGATCATCATCGTATTATTCCTAAGATTAATACATATTATTTATCATTTTGTTCAAAAAAAACTTGCATTCAAGGTCACGACATGAAAATTAACTTACGAGTATAGGTAATTTTTAGAATTTGACTGTTTCCTTTTTAATTATGTGGTTTGAAACCAATTCGAGTTATTTGTCTAATAAAATTCAATATGATATATTCCGTGTCTATGTTATAACATCTCGCATTCAAATTTAGAGACACGACGTTTGTGCACAATTTGGACATATTATTGTTCTAATAATTTTCGCCGACATTTTATGGTTTTTGGTACTATCACTAGCGACAAATAATTATTTCTTTGTTGGGCCAGAAATAATAATACTATAATATATCTACATCAGTATGTCAAAATCTTGAATGTAAATAATTTGCGGTAGGTATATAATTTATTAGTTTTCTGACTTTCTGGACCAAAAAAATACACTATAAAAACCGTAATAAAAATTTGGGCTTGCCCTAGCTAGAGACCCTAGGCACGCCACTGATCGTACACGAAATACTTGACACTCATTTGACGACGGATGCAACTTCTTTACATTTTCCAAGGAGGGATGCACAACTTAAAAGTTGACGTAACGAACATGAAATACGGGTGCACGAAAGGGACAGCAATATTTTCTCAATATACCTACCGATAAAATATTGCTTGTAAATGAATTGCGACAAACTACTCCATTGCCTATAAAAACAGACTTCCGAACGTGAAGTCTAAAAAACCTCATGATATTATTAGGCACGCGTAAATAAAAAGTCGTAGAAGCCGCGGTATTTAGGCGCGCAGTCGAGATATCTCAACGGCTTCGAAGCGTGTGCAAAATTATTTGTACATTAACTATCGCGTACTTTAACGTTGAAGGGAAACATCGAGAGGAAACCAGCACATATGAAAATTTCTTACGAATATCTAAGGCGTGTAATCCGTCAACCTGCACTAAGCCAGCGTGGTGGACTAAGGCCTAACCCCTCTCAGTTGTAGAGGAGGTCCGTGTCAGCAGTGGTACATAACGTCTAAGGGCTGATGATGAAACAAAAAAGTGAACAAGAAAAATAACGTTTAGAGGGTATTCTTTAACTTACTTGTGATGATGTTACTATAAAATTTAAAGCAATCGAAACAAATAATACTACTAAACACATTATAAAACACTATACATCTAACAATCAAATGAGTATAAAGGACTAACGTGTGCACTTTTATAAACTAACTCAAAGTTGTATTGTTGGAACTTTTCTAAACACCATTGTTCCTCGGAGTTGTTTCAAAAAAATACCCTAGCTGTAAAACGGATGTAAGAATGCAGTTAAACACTTATAAATTAGTAATTATTACTACTGGATCCTAATGTGTTTTGATACCTTAGTATGATGATATGAGCCCCTTCATACGCCATTTAAAGTATACCACTTACATACTATATCTATAAGAAAGTTGTACACCGTCTATTGTCGTCTATGTAGGCTCTTTTAATGAGATTCTCTTAATTATCACCTAGTGACAATCAATTAGATGTCTTCAATCGACCGTTGCTTAAATATATATCATGAAATAAAGCTTGCGCAAACGTGTTGTTTTTTATTACTGGCACGACAAAGTGACAACACTGTAGTGTACACGTAATATTAATAATTAATTGTAAGGTAAACGTGAAAATAAATCACAATATAAGCGCTGTTCCCCACTCAAACCGGTTCACTACTACCTGTGATATCGGACCGAGTGGACGTGTCAGACGCTATTGAAACCAAGCTTAAGTAGTTTTATTTATACAAACCAAACCTGAAACATCTGGACATAACATTGGCGACGAGGAATAAGTACGTAAGTGCAAACAAAAATATAATATGCATGACATATAATATTATCAAAGAAATGGATTAAGTATGATTGATGCTATTACTTTGGAATAAATATAATAATTATTAATTATAATTTATAACAATTATTAATTATGGAAAAAAAGAGTGAGACATACCTGGTCTTCTACTACCAGTAATTCTTGTATTTGTTTAACAAAGTTAAACAAAATATTTTACATATTCGACTAGTTTCAATCATACAGCCAAAAAAATAAAATAAATGCCAGCAAATGCTTACCAAAACAAATAACAATTTTGTGCACAGTTGAATAAATTCTTCCATCCATAGTATGGTACACATCACGTGCCTATGTATCTTAAAACGGCGGGTCGTGTTCAATCCAAAGTATCATATGTTACTTTAACTTTTTCAAAGCTAACTGTGCAAAAAATAGTAACGAGTGCCTGTAAGAATTTGCAAGTTGGGTAGTGTACCCGACAGAAGTACACCGCAATTATTATGGCTTAAGCCATCAAGATACATACATATATTGGCATAGAAATATGCCAGCGTATGCAAAACTAACAAATTGTTAGGTTATTCCAATCCTGCAAAACCCGTATCTGGGGTTACAATTTAAAATTGAATGGTCTCTTCGTGATTGCAAGTCCTAAAAAAAAAAAAAAAGGGGCACTATTACCCCCGCAATACACTAATTTGACTGTGATAGTGAGATTTGACCTCAATAGATTAGCAGTGGCAAATATCGAAGTGGGCTCTCGAAATTTGTTTGCTACTTTGAAGAATAAACAAGCCGCTAAAAAAGCGTGCTATACGGAGGGTTTGGCATTGCATGACATATACTACAATCTCTCTGGTGTTGTCGTGAAACAGAAGTTTACGTAATAGACACCAAACGATTAGACAGGATGCTTTTTGCCTAGTATCCTCTATGAGCGACAAGTATTTCGCCTAATGAAACAGGAATTCCTCGTTACATTACGAGATCAAAGTTCCAAATGCCATTATGCAAACAAAGACAATGATCTTTTGGACCAAATAGTAAACAAATGCAAGCCCTCCGAACTTCGCAAAGAACATTCGATCCCCGCACCGAGACAAATGTTTATGTGATCCACAAATATTTTGTTTGTGAGACCGAAAAGTCTCCCGTAGTTTTCTGATACCCACGACACAAGACTTGTATCTAAATGTGGGGTCAGAACTATGTATGTGACTGTTGGGTGTATTTATTTACTTATGCATGTGATTCTGAGACCGAGACTGCCTTTGAGACTCTGTTACTATTGAAAAGTCCCACTGGAAGCCAATTTATGGAAACCGTAAAACGGTAAAGAACAGGATTGGAACAAAGCAGAAATGCTCTTTGCATTTACTGCTACGGTGTACTAGATGTGCTATCCCGCAAGGGACAAAATATATGGCAAATTATGTGGTTTTAAAAAACTACTTCAAAAATCAATGCCTCATACTAGATGTACTATCCCACAAGGGACACAATATATGGCAATTAAAGTGGTTTTAAAAGCTACTTCAAAAATCAATGCCTCATACTAGATGTGCTATCCCACAAGGGACACAATATATGGCAATTAAAGTGGTTTTAAAAGCTACTTCAAAAATCAATGCCTCATACTAGATGTGCTATCCCGCAAAGGGACAAAATATATGGCAATTAATGTGGTCTTAAAAGCTACTTCAAAAATCAATGCCTGATACTAGATGTGTTATCCCGCAAGGGCCAAATGTATGGCAAATGTAGTTTCAAAAAGCTACTACAAAAATCAATGCCTCGCAAGCCGTAAGCAAAGATTTAGAGAAAGATTAAAAGACTCAAAAATCTGGCTTTAAGAAGGCTAAGTGAAAGGACACAAAATCGCCAACAAATGATGTGAACTGTGTGTTTCATATTGGTGAATAAAAACAAGTTTGCCAGCTGGGCGGCATCAATGTAACCATGCTAAACGATCCGGTGAGCCAATACAATGTTGTAAATGAAGAGACGGGGAAATATTTAAAATCCTATGCTGTTGTAGGATCAATTTAGTAACCAAGATAAGTCAGAGTTTATGACATATGGTTCTGCAAATCCCCTAAATGTTATTGGATTATTAAAAGCGCAAATTTCAGTTAGACCAGCGAAATTTACCTAAAACAAAGTTACAAAAATATACAACTGGACACTTAAGCAATTCATCGTCAACTAATTAATTAATTTATTAATTGTTTGACTGTGTCGAAACAGAAATGCTTATTAATCCGAGTAGTAAAATGTCATTAATGCTACTTTGGAAGATCTTAAAAAGGCGTTCGGGTAGAAAATTATGGCCTATCGAAGTCAAAATCCACTCATAGTTGTAGAAAGTTTTGAATCGAGTTCACGAGGTCGAAAATGGGTGTAGTTTCGAAAAATCTGCGATTTATGCGGTAAAAAGTGTGAAAAGAAACTGCAAGTAAATTTTGCGTCCTCAGACTGGGTCTAGAAGTAAATGCAGTCGCGGAAACATTTCCAAAATCAAGGATGTTCAAATCCATATTTCAATAGACCGCGTCTGTTCAACCAATTTCTCTATCCTGTCGTAGAGTTTAAACTCAAGAAATTCCATACCTAATACAGATATTATTTAATTTATTGAGGGTTCATCCGAATGGATCTCTTCTGAAGCACCCGTTTCAAAAAGTGAACGGAGTAGTTAGAATTTGCGTATACATGAGACAAGCTAGCAAAGATATTAGAGAGAAACACACGGGTGTAAGGTAATGGTACCTACTATTGAACAGCTAACCCGCAAGTTCCGCTATTCCAAAGTGTTCTCAAGCTAAATTTAAGCAATTCTTTGCATTAGTAGCAGTTGAGCGAAGATAGTAGATACATAAGAATTTTACATAGCCGAGGTCTATTCAGCCACAAACATCTCGCGTTTAGTATTTTATGCGCTCCCGAATGCTTTCAAAAACCTTTAGAGAGAATCCTATTGCGCGAGTTGTTAAAATTAAAGTTAGCCAAGTCCGTATATATAAGCTCGTATCGGGACGATAACTAAAAAGAAGCATTTAGCTGTTTGAAACGGACTCTGACTCAAATAAGATCTTTGGGTATTATGACTAAGAAATGAGACGCAAACAACAAACCTATGAAAGGTCAAAGGACAGAAGTTTTGCCGATGCTAGTCCAGTTGTACTAAGAGCAGTGCTCGTTAAGCCAAGGATAATTGCTTATGGCAACATAAGTCCAATAGAACGTGAGAAACGTTGTCAGACCGAGAAAAGGACTCTTGCGTTAGTCTGGGAAGTTGCACGTTTCAATATTTATTTGTCTGAACAATACGGTTAAGATTTAGTTAATGATCATAAACCCCTGAAGGTCATGTTCTCCCAAAAGTTGGAAGCATGTGCCCGGATTGAACGTTGGGTATAACGTCTACAATCATATAATTTTAATGTCGTGTACAGTTCAGGCAAGAAAAGCATATCTGATTCATAGTCACTATTGCGTGGCTGTACAGAACCAAATAAGCCGTTCGATATATCTATCTCAATTTAGCAGTCGATAAGGCTCAACCTTTGGCAATTTCCCTAAGTGAACTGAAGTAGGCTAGTATGAATGACTGCGAATTATAAATTAGTAAAAAAAACTGCCTCGTGGTCTCGCGGTACAAATATGTGCCGTACAATCACGAGGTCCCGGGTTCGAATCCCGGGTCGGGCAAAGTGTTATTGGGTTTTTCCATTAGGAAATTCACGGTAACAGCACGGAGTCAGGAATTGTGCCCGAAAAACGGCAATAGGCTCGCCCCCTATTACGTGGGACTGACATATAAATGGCGAAATGTGGGTACAGTAATGTACCTCTGCCTAGCCCTTCAGGGAATACAGGCGTGAGATTATGTATGTATGTATGTAAAAAAAATGGTGTTTACCAAAATAACTAGGAACAGAGTGTATTGACACTCTGTTGTGTATTCACACCTTGTAATTATTGAGTTACAAGGTCTTTGAAAATGAACTCTGTCAAGATAATTTATTGCTACGAGGAAATTAAATTATTCCTATTGCATTCACGATAGTCGTCCCGAAATCTTTGCCATGAAACCACGACTACGGACTAAAGTATAATGAGGCAAAATTGATACAGACACGAAATGTTATGTTTATACTCTGGTGTTAGCACCAAATCCTCCTAACCCTATGCGCAGAAACAACGACCAGTTCAGTCATGTATTGACACTGGCGTCGATTTTCTTGGACCATTGCTCAGATTCAGTCGCAACAAGGATGTTAAGGATCACTTCGACTGTAGATCATAGATGTGGTTGTCAACAACGCAGTGGATCTGTAGCTGATGGAGGTAAATTGTGTTATTATTTTTATCAAGTGTAAGATTTAAGATCCAAATTATTTACAAAAAAATTGTAGCTAGATTTAAAAAAAAATGTTCTTGTTTTACAATTTTATAAAAGGTACATGTAATCAGTGATGTTGTGTACATGATACATACACACACTGGTCAAGTCGTCAACGAACTGGACTAGACTGGAGGAGAAATATCATACACCCGGAAAGATGAAGAAGAATGGACTATACTTATATTGTAATTTATTTCTTTATTGGAAAAGAGCAACACTAGAGTTTCTTGCCCGTTCTTCTCTAGTGATAACTGCCTTCCGAACGGTGCGGTAAATTCAATATTGATATCACTAAATTTAAGTGAAATAATATTTGACATTTTATTGATTTAAAAAAATATATTATTTCATTTCATTCAAAACGAAAACTAGATTAAAAATCTAAACATATTGTTTATGTGTGTAGCGCAATATATATAAGTGTTTGTTTGTTATTATGAAATATTATTTGATTGGTTAAAGATAAAGAATTAAATACAAAATAAAATTATTTTAAAAAATTATTGAAAAGGGAAGAGATGTAGTGTACACGTAATATTAATAATTAATTGTAAGGTAAACGTGAAAATAAATCACAATATAAGCGCTGTTCCCCACTCAAACCGGTTCACTACTACCTGTGATATCGGACCGAGTGGACGTGTCAGACGCTATTGAAACCAAGCTTAAGTAGTTTTATTTATACAAACCAAACCTGAAACATCTGGACATAACAAACACCACATCTGATTCTAAACACGAATTTGTCAAAATGGAGTTATCAAGTGGCGAGATACTTCCATATACCGTCCCGCGATGCCCTCATGCCGGTCTTCTGAAATGCTTTTTCATGCTTAATTAAGTGAGGCACTACTAGTCGTGTGTTATATAGATAGTAATAACAAAATAGATCTATTAGTTTTTCTAACGATATTTTAAAAGAAGACTTAACAACAGAAATATTGATTGGACAAAACGGTTGTACAATGGGGTTGTGGATGATCAAGTCGGGAACTCATTTATCTAACTTGTTTACATTGTGAAATTGATTTAAGTGACTTAAACGAAAATACTATCATCATCATCATCATCATCAAAAGCCTTATTCACGTCCACAGTTGGACATAGGCCTCTCCTATGGCACGCCACTGGGCTCGATCTTCGGCTCTCCTCATCCAACCGCTGTCAGCCACCTTGCGGAAAAAAACTATGCCAGGGTCGAATTACTTGTAGATAATCTTAGACATTTTTAAACTAGAGGCCTGAGAACTTTTTGTAAGTTAACATTTCAGGTGAATATGTTTTCGTGTCTGTACTTTTGAAGTCACGTGTCATTCAAAAGACTAGAAAGATTTTGTTAGTAAGATTGATAGGCTACGTAAATTATAATTGTAAAAACTTTTAAATCAACTAGAATAAACGTAATTTTGTAAGCAATTCGAGGAAAAGCGGGCACATTAGAATTCATAGCAGCAATCTAATTTGCAATAAAATTGGATATTTAAATGTATAATTCGTCTGAATTGAAAGGTTTATTAAAAGGATTTTAAATATTTTTGCCTTACTTTGGAGACTTGTTAGATATAGTCATAGAAAAAAGCATTTTATAGTAACAAAAAGTATTTTGACAATTTTGTACAAAATATACTGGTCAAGCATGCGTTAAAATTTCTCTCAGTTTTTATCGAATTTTATCTCAATTCATCACACTCATCTGAAATTCTCTAAAGCGTAAGATATTAGTAATTATTCAGAACCAAGGAGGTGACTGACTTCTACAATACTCCAGCGCTTGGTTTTTTCGGTCGATTTCAAAATGTTATTACTAGCATATGACGCAAATCGATTCTAACAATTCGATAGTAAAGTACTACTCCCATATACATATATCTGCCTTAATGTCGACGGATGGTCGATTGAAAAGATAAATAGAGAACGAACTCAAGCAGACGTAGCGTAGGTAGTGGTGCTATATGAAATCTGATGACATGAAATGTGTGACAGTTAGCAGATACGGATTCTTTTAGGCCAATACCATTGGAGATGCATAGAGAGTCTTATGTAGAAACAGGAATCGAGCAGCGGACAGCCGAAAATGTGTCTTTAAAAATTTTAATACTTAAATTTGTCTCTGAAACGACTTTTCCACGCAACTTTACCTAGATGAAAAAGAAACTAACAAGCATTCGTAGAACGTGATTTTCGCGGCATTTGTTGTAACATAACAAGCTCCAAAAATGTTCGCACAATACAATCTACAATCCGACTTGTTTGTAAACTCGTCACAATTTACTTACAATTTGAAATTCTGAATATCGAGTGAAATAAAATGAAATGTGTGAAAATGAGATGGAAATCATGATTATGTTTTTGTTCATAAAATGTTTTATAAGGTAAGATTTTAAAAATAAATTTCTAGATTAATAAATTCTCAATGAAGTAGTGATGGCCTCGAGGTTCAGGCGCGCGGTCGAGAACCTGATAAATCTAGCTATTACGTACTCACGGGAGACAGGCGTGAGTTTATGGATGCAACTTTGCTATGCTCATAAAAAGAAGATAAAAATAAAAATTACCAGGGAGCGTAATACCAAAATGTTACCTATACAACATACACAACATACCTAAACTCACGCCGGTCTTCCATCAGGGTACGCAGAGACAGAGAGCGCCAAATGTTACGTTCCAAACACACTTCTATCGCTTCCTCAGCTGATATTATATATCCTCCTCATGCATGCGCGTCGGTTTCGATGATATTTTTTTTATAATAAATCTATTGGATGTTTAAAGGTGCGACCTATACATATTTTAAACATTACTGGTTTCTTATTAAATGTCTCCGATTGCACAGCCAAATACTTTCCTATTTGATATATGAAAACCTTTTTAATCCTTCGAAGAATCTCAGAATTTAGTATAATTATATTAATTGTAACAAATGAAATTTGTTACTGAATCAACTAATTTACGGCGCGACGTCTACATCGCTCATAGATGCAGTAGTCTTACTGTAGGGTATTTACTACTGAGAATTTTCAACTCCTCCTTTATATTGTCTTTCTGATTAACTTCGTTGCGGGATCATGACAAAGCACAGGAGTTGCTTCAGGGTCAACAGCGGCACGCACAGTATTGACGCCGAGTAATGAAGCTCAGCGAATAGAAATCGAGTGTTTGGTGGGATGGGGCTAATAGTGAGAATTCCCTAATGGAAAACCCCATTGACAATTTCCTTGACTCGGTAATCAAATTTCGACGTCATGACTCTCTCCGTGCTCGCACACAATTTCTGCGAAGCGCTAAGGAATTAAGGTAAACCTTTGAGGAACGAAGCCCTTAAAAGAGTTACTGTATTTATATTTTACAGATAATTCCTCTGGCTTTTGTGATACACATGGGCAGATGTTCTGTAGTACTGGACACTCTGAGCCAACGAGGCATCGACGTTTCGGATTATTGCCCGAAAATGAAGTACTGTCCCGAAGGAGCGCATGTCATGTGCATGTACTATGACCCTGTAAGTACCATTTCCATCATTATTAACTTTTTGTATTGGCACTCAAGGCTGCTCAAGTGCAGCTTAAGTGAGCTAAAAATATTAGGGCACCATGATTTGACGTTTCAACGCTAACTTGTAAACATTAATAGATTTTCATTATTACGTTCGAGAAAGCGAAGAAAACATTTCTCGTATAGCCAGACCCATCCATCATAAAAAAAATGCAAAATGAAGCAGCTTGAAACAACTTAATAGCATATTAAAATGTCGTAAAGGATCTTGCCAGTTCATTAAAGAACGATGAAAGATTAATACTAATCTATGTGTATAATCCTATTTATCCGCCATAAATATCTCCGAGGGCAACACAATGTCGCTGGCATGTTAATAAAGCAGGATTACTCCTCGTAAAGTGTAATCCGAACGTAAGTCTTAAATGTCGTACCTAATTGCCCATTCTTCGACCTGGTCTAAGAATTTTCTGATATTAATTTTAGCGTAAGTTCTATGGTCCAAAAAGTTTCAATTCATGACAAGAGGTCACCGCTGCATAGTTTCTCACGTTGGATGGAGATGGTTTATGTGATTTACAAGTATTCGTTTCGGTTGGATTTTTTAAAGACTAATAGATAGATTTAAGTATGTATCTTCTGATACTCACAAATACGAACGTTATCTAAGGATAGAATAAGATATATGTGTCTGTGAATTAGATATATGTAAGTTAGGCATATTTATTCGTTTACTTTTTTACATTTTGGCATATATTTCTTTTCTATTTTTATGGCTGTTAGAATAAAGGTGTGAGATTATTTCCAGGAGCATCATATGGGTCCTCGATGCAGCAATCCTAAAAACGTCTCCATTAATCAAGAACTCGCCAACAAATTACTAGAAGTTTCAAACGCGTAAGTCTAAAACGAAAAATATGACGTTAGTTAGAAACGCTATCGAATCACTATACTCGTACTATCATGTCACATCTTTCTAGAAATTATTTTAAATGATTAAACAATAAAGCTGTAACATTATTGACAGTCTAATGACGCAATTGAATTAACACCAGCTTGAAAAACGAGCCGTCGCAGGATCGACCCCCGCACCGCGTCTGGGTGTTTGTGAGCCCGAAAAGTCTCTCGAAGTTTCTGACACCCACGTCACAAGACTTGTATCTAAGTGTAGGGTCAGAACTATGTATGTGACTGTTGGGTGTACTTATTTATATTATTATTGCCTCGTGGTCTCGCGGTACAAGTATGTGCCGTGGGATCAAGAGGTCCTGGGTTCGATTCCCGGGTCGGGCAAAGTGTTATTGGGTTTTTCCATTAGGAAATTCTCAGTAACAGCACGGAGTCTGGAAATGTGGCCGAAAAACGGCAATAGGCTCGCTCCCTTTTACGTGGGACTGATACATACCTGGCGAAATGTGGGTGCAGAAATGCACCTCTGCCTACCCATTCGGGGAATACAGGCGTGAGTTTATGTATGTAAATATATGAGTTGAGTGAAAGGGGCTCTGTTATATTTATATCCCAATAAGTCCCACTACTATACACAGTCTTTAATTGAGATTAACTGAATTTAAAACAGTCTGTTATGACACCAAATAAAAAATAAATCAACAAACCAAAAAGCGATCACAATATTTCTTTGATAAATAAACCTTTTCGTTTATTCAATTTCAGAGTTCGCAGCAAGGTAGCCCTCGGCAAAGAAAAAGGGAAGGGTGGAAATTATTTGCCAAGAGGCTACGGAATATTTAGGCTGGTATGTTTTTTCCTACCACTTCCTACCCATGGGACTGGCTGTCATACGCCCAGAAATATGAAATTCCAAACGAAATATTCGTTTCCTTGTTTACTGTATTTGTTTGTTGTGAGGTTTGGGCTCGGCCGATTTAAATCTACATCATCATCATCATCATCAGCCCATTTACGTCCCACTGCTGGGCACGGGCATCCTCTACCATTGAGAGGGTTTAGGCCTTAGTCCACCACGCTGGCCTAGTGCGGGTTGGCGGACTACACACCTAAGAAATTCCTGAGAAATTTTAGGTGTGCAGGTTTCATCACGATGTTTTCCTTCACCGTTAAAGTACGTGATAATTCACTGTGAATACACACATAACTCCGAAAAGTCAGAGGTGTGTGCCTGGGGTTTGAACCCGCGACCGTTGAGATTCTCGACCGCGTGCCTAAACCTCGAGGCCATCACGATTTAAATCTACGCATACCGAAAAATGCTTTGAGGATGATGATGGGCATTCTGAGTTTATGTTACGTATCACATATTATGCATATAAATATAACTAAACGCCTAAATTACCGCTATAGGGTAATAAAATGGATAATCTATTCTACGCGCATCGATTGTATTTCAAAATACTATCTTTGCGTAATAACATAGGAGACTAAATATCAAAAATTAAGAAAATGTGAATATTTTCCTACTAATATTGTTGGATTTTTTCGAAGAAGCCCCATGTTCAGATAAAAAAGAAATATTCTTCTTTGTTATAAAAATATGAACATAAAATAGACTACTAAAAATAATTTTATTTATCTTCATATTTATCATAGCGTTAATCGTAAGAATAACTTATTAAATCATTTTCTTTGAAGACTGGCCAACATTTTTTACATTCGGTTTTTCGTTTTTCAGAAATGGGACAGCGAACTCGCCACATTTGCACAAGTGTTGGCTAATCAGTGTGTTTTGAGACATGATCTATGCAGGGCTACTAGTAAGTATACACACAATTACTGGTATATATTACGTTTCTTTTTAATCTTTACAATAATATTACTGCGAAATTATTATTATTATGAACGTGATAGTTTGTGTGGATGTTTTTACTCTCTCACGCAAAAACTAGTACAAAGAGCTTAATGAAACTTTGCAGTACATCAGAATAACACATAAATAAATAAATACACCCAACAGTTCTGATCCCACACTAAGATACAAGATCTGTGCCGTAGGTATCAGAACTTTTCAACCTCACAAACACCCAGAACCGGTGAGAGAGGCGATCCCGAGGCGGCTCAGAAACCCAGGCCGGAAACCAATATGTATTTGTGAATCTCACAAACATTTCTCGCAGTGCAGGGTTCGAACCCGCAGCCTCTTGTTTGGTGTTGTTTAGCAAACTGCTCCACGGATGTTGTCATAAGCTGTCATATTTTATTAAGTTAATGTTAAGCATTTCATTAATAACGTTACTCTTATTAAACCCTGTAATAATTCTGTACACGGCTGCGTTTGGCCATTCATCTAAATAAATCCAAGTCGGCACGAATTTAAGGGGTGGTATGGATCCTAAAAATAGTACTTCTTATGTTTTTCCTGACCTTTCGCATACATAATTATAACTGTTTGTTTTACATTATTGTTTAAAATTACGACTTAATACATAATATAAGATTGCATTATTATATTTTTGGCGACTTAACCATGCAATCTAATTGAACAATGACAAATTTTGTAAACTGAAAATAAAATTAAATAAATATATTTTGAATTTCACAAAATACGTAATTATGAAGTTAAATAGATTGTTTTTTCTACCTTTACGGCAACGATCGGTTCGATAAAGTTAACGTAGATACTCGGTTCCCCAAAATCGCATTTACATCGAACCCAAAACTTACATGAAATACAAAACCATCAACAAGGTAAAGCACAAAATTCAAATGTGGGTTGCGACCTCATTGTAGACTTCCGATTGCGCACCTGAACCTCTTCATTTGCATTTTATTTGGCGATGTAACTCGCCACATTGGATTGCACCACAAGTACCCGATTTACGTACCAGTGGGTTATTTTGATTGACGAAATACTGACCTGGTTTCAAACAAAAGAATGAGGTCTAGTAATTTTCAAAAATAACCGAAAGAAAAAATATGAAATATGAAACCAGATGTGTCGGCCCATTGATCTTTGATTCTAATTAAAGAACTTACTGCAGCATAGCTCTAAAAAATATCCGCCACTTGTTCATTGCTCCGTTTATTGCTACAATTTTTACTGTGTCAGGGATGAGTAAAAAAAACTAACCATTTAATGAATATACAGAAGAAGAACATTATGAGAGTAGAAGACGACAAGGGGGAATTTCATTAGATTAAATTCATCGTGTTTTTAATACTTTATAATTTGTTAAAAAAAACTTGCGTATATTACTGATGCCTTTAATAAAAGAAAGGTTCATTTCGGCACCCTAGTTTTGCCATCAATTTTTTAAATCCCACAAAATATCTCATCAGATTTTTTTTCAGCGCCATGACACTGTTTTCGTTTTGTCAATACAAACAATTTTATGTAAATAATGCACAAGAACAAGTACCTCACCCGTAATATTGCTTAAAATATGCTGATACCAAATGTATTCGTGAATTCATGTTATTTATCTAACAGCCGTCGTCAACAGGAAATTGTCACCCCTAATAGACATGAAAGCACACGTATACTAATTTGCCATTTAATCTTCTAAAATAAACAAGACTTATCTTTATGTCTTGAAACGCTTTATTATTGAAAACAATTTGTTAAATTAGAGGCACGATTAACAATGATCCCATAACACGCCCACGCCTAAAATTAATCTGAACATGAACAAACGGATCATTAATATGCCAGCGAACTCTATAACTCGATGAGTCTCTAAATGTCACGCAATCATTTTCATACCAAATACATCGCAAAATTTGATATATAAATAGTAGAATTTGGAATTGGCACAAGATAGGGAGGAGTGGTAGAAGAAGAGGGAGGTCTTTGCCCAGCATTGGAATCCATTATAGGCTAGTAAAAACAGGAGATTTTGGAAGTCAATATATTAAAGTTTAAACTGACGTGTTGTGGGTATTTTGATTCTTATACTACCAAAGACTACAACAAAAGTTGCTCAGTATTAAGAAATCTTACTTAAATTTATACACGAAATTGTCACATACATAATTCTGTACTCACCCAAATATACGAGGCGAAACTTCTGTCTCACATACCAAAAACAAATATTCATCAATCAATGCCCCGGTGCAGTAGTGAACCTTTTGAATTCAATTTCATAGTAAAAAATTATTTCCAGAACGATTCCCAGACCCTGGACAAACGGCCGGACTCGTCAGGTTCTCATACCCTGACTGGTTCCCCGTGTCGAAGTCAGCACACTTCACAACTCCTGGAATAAACACACCGAAGCTGTTGTACGCCATCACTCAAACATTGAAGTCTTGGTATAGCCAGAAGAATTCTGTTACAGCGGAGATGATAACCAACTATCCAGATTGGAGTCTGTAAGTTAATATTTCACACTGATGCAATAATCTTATTTATATAACTCATTATCATTATCAGCCATTGTACGTCCCACTGCTGGGCACGGACCTTCTCTACAAGTAACAGGGTTTAGGCCTTAGTTCACCTCGCCGCTGGCCTAGTGCGGGTTGGCGGACTACACACCTAAGAAATTCCTAACAACTTTTTGGTCAGGTTTCATCACGATGTTTTCCTTCACTTCATAACTTATTTATCACTCTTTATTGTATAGTACGAGTACACAAAAATTAACAAAAATATATATTTTTTAAAAATAACAAAAAATAGAGAGTGTCATGTAGTCGCACATAGTCTTCCGTATTACAAACTATAAGGAACTATTTTCATGTCAAAAACCCTTTCAAAGTTTATTAAGCAATAGTAAATAATCTTTAGGTATGAAGGTTTAACTTGTAGCTCTAGTAATTTTAAGTGACTTCATCGGGGCAGTTATCGTAAAACATAGTACTTAAGAACCACAATATTGAACTGAAGTTTCATAGTGGTGAATAATATGGATACGAGAATACAAATATCTTAGTGGAAAATGAATGTATAAGGGTGTGAGTGTGCTTTTTTGGATGCTACAAATTCGGCGCTAAGTGCGTTATTACGAATGCTTTTAAAAAAAGCTGCATGCTACGCTAGTACAATAAATTATGGAAGATGAAGTTATATTCTAGTTCGTGATACATTTAGACCATAATCTTGCAGTTCTTCCCATTGTATGGATTTTTATTCTCCGAAGCACGAACTATGAAAAGCTGAAACTTATGTGTTTTTTTTATCATTTCAGAAACCCAAACAACCAGGATGGCAGGCTTTATTTAGAGATGATCTACGGCCCCGCCACACACATGGGGTGTGGCATATCCGCGTACACGGAATACGCGTATTACGATAACAACGCCGCACTAAATTACAACGTAAGCAACTCGGAATATTAGACTGAATGAGCAAGCAACCCTCAACACATCCATTAATCATTACCTTTCTTGATAAATAATGATAGCTTATATTTGTGATTAACGATGTTATAATGAGCCCTTAGAATATAGAATGACTACCTCGTGGTCTCGCGGCACAAGTATGTGCCGTGCGATCTTGAGGTCCTGGATTCGATTTCCAGGTCGGGCAAAGTGTTATTGAGTTTTTCCATTAGGACCCAGAGTCTGGATTTGTGCCCGAAAAACGGCAATAGGCTCGTCCCCTATTACTTGGGACTAATACATACCCTGCGAAATTTGGGTGCAGAAATTCACCTCTGCCTATCCCTTCGGGGAATACAGGCCTGAGGTTATGTATGTATATACATACATCATACATTATTCCGTACGGAATTTGGAATTAAAAAAAAGCTGTTTTCTTGCTGAGAAAATAAAAAAAATGGGATTATTAGATTATTTCAATTGGAAATCAATAATCTCTCAGTTTAATGTATAAATGTTTTGATTTGGTTGTCTTGTTGTCTCTACATATGTATGGATTTGAGGTGGTACTCCGCTCTTTTTAAACTTTTTGCTTACCTATAATTGAAATTCGCAGCCCCCACCTAGTGGTGGTGGTGCCTAGTATTACACTGCGCCTGCTGCTAGCAAGCTAGACTGAGCCTTATTTTGTAACAATTTTGTACATTTAAGCTGTATACTGTTGATCCTATATAACAAAAGTTTATCTAAAATAGATCTTTAAATTGGCAACCAAAGATAATAATAAATTTTCATTATTTTCAGTCTGTGCAAATAATATGCAATTACTCGTCGCGACCTCGGCAGCACAATGCAGTGTACAACATCACCCAGCCCAATACCCCCGGGTTCACGAGCCGATGCGGTTGCCCCGACGGCAGCGACGAAGACACAGACTGCTTGTGTCAGGAAAGCAATAAGATTCGTAAGTTAAAATAAGTATGGCAAAGCCATGATTTAATAGAAGCAAAGGTATTGTCAGAAATCCCGCATTAGGTATAGTTGAAGCGGAATATTCACACAGAAACGGTATCTAATCGGTGAAGGAAAACATCACGAGGAAACCTGCACACCTAAAAATTCTTACGAATTTCTTAGATGTTTAGTCCGCTATCCTGCAGTAGGCCAGCATTATGGACTAAGGCCTTAACCCTCTAAGTTGTAGAGGAGGTTCGTACCCAGGAGTGATACGTATATGGGCTGATGGTGATACACATAGAATATAATCACTGATAAGTCTTAAAAATTGGTATCAGGAACTGCGTATATTTGTTTTCAACGACATCGTACCTTTAAAGCTTTCTAAAATCCCCTCTAAGGACATTTAGGACAATTTCAGATTTGGTAGGATGCGGTCATTGGCCTTCCAGCCCAAAATGCTTCGTGCCCACCATCCGTCTAGGAACTAGTTAAATTTCCTCTAAAATATTTACAGAAGATATCATGATAAAATCCTTTCACATTCTATTTACAAAGCGATCATCTACAATACCTAAACTCGTATGTATTATGGTGTTATTGAAACAAATATATCTTAAATATTGCAATAATAAATTCAGACATTATCAAATGGCCCACATCTTTTAATAAGGAAAAACGCGAGTACCTATTTAAGTAGACCCGCATATGTAAAGTGATGAGAGATAATTAAATCAATAATGATTTTGCTTTTTAAAACTTTGAATTTCTTTTACGCTTAGCTCCGGTTAAAAACTTACTCAGAATAATATTAATCGAGAAAAACACAAATATTATACATTATTATTCGTAAATTATAATATTATCCGCATAAAATATTTTTAGTTCCTTTTTAGTGCTACGTTAAAGACGTAATGAAAATACATACCTGACAATATTAATTACATGTAACGTTTACCATATGAATATTTATTGCCATGAACTAACCATAACAAACTAACCATAAAGCAAAATCGTTGGTATTCACAAATTAATTGACAACCAACTAGTACAATAGACGTCTATCTCACACCTCACACATACCTCAGAATAGCTGAAGCTTACCTAACACACGTCAAGATTAATGTTATACAAAGACGATTCTATTCTAGAACTTTCGACATTTATCATTGTCGATATATCGTGGTTACGATCTAGCGATCGTCGTGTTAGCTTCGAAAACATCTCTGACTTATAAGTTATGTATGTATTCACTATGAATTATCACATGGTTGAACGGTGAACGAAAACATTTTAAGGATACCTACACACTTGAAATTTCTAAGGAATTTATTAGGTGTGTAGTAGGATGGAGTGATTTGTTTTTCTTAGTCTATGGGTAGAATTTGTAGCTAATAAAAAACAAAACTTTTTAACAAAAAAAGTCTTACACAACATGTTGAGGTAGTCCACTCTCTTTTAAAATTAATTACGATACAATTAAGTGCTAATTGTGTCTGCGCGCTTCCTATTTGTATTTATTACATAACTGCCTGTGTCCATAGGTAAACGTATTATTGTTGTTCCATTTACATACAATCATCCCAAACACGTAGGAAAAAAGATATCTGAAGTAAAATAAATCCAAGTCAAAAATTGGTTTTGGGTTTTTATAAAAAAAACAAGTTAGACTATCCGCTTGGTGAGAGACATTTCTTATCGTTCATCCTAATAGAGATGCCAGTGCGCTTGCTATGCGGTACCAGTAACGTTCGACAAATGTCGAAAATCCCCTATTCCACCTTCAAGACCAGCGTCGCTCTACCAAACTGATCCATTTATTTAGCGTAGCCGGTGTGAGGCACGGTGCTAATAGTAGGTATCTTCATTCCAAGACCTCTGAGTACAACGTTGACAACAGAATAGAACTAAATATACAGCATTCTGCACCAAACTGTGCCACAATTATACTGTAATTCCATATAATTAATGTTGGATTAACAACTTTAAACGGGATGTCCGTTTCAAATTACGCGTGTTGAACTTTCCCCGAATGGGAAAATTTGGTACACTATTTTTGGCATCACATTTCAAATTAAATTTAGTTGATACCAGCAAAATAGGAGTACGGTAATACTTTGTAATATATGTATGTGCACTTATAAATGTAATCATCATCATCAGCCCATATTATGCGTCCCACTGCTGGGCACGGGCCTCTTCTACAACTGAGAGGGTTTAGGCCTTAGACCACCACACTGGCCTAGTGCGGGTTGGCGGACTACACACCTAAGAAATTTTTAGGTGTGCCGGTTTCATCACGATGTTTTCCTTCACCGTTAAATCACGTCATAATTCAATTCTGCCAAAGCATTATGTATCAATTTGTTAAATAGCTAAAAGTACAAATTGAAGAGTTCATTTTGCGAGTACTCGTGACAAGATAAGAACCGGTAAGAACGAAAAAATAAGAAACTATAAAAACATATGAAATGTAAAGGATTTCACATTAATTATTTTTTTAAATAGAAGAAAAAGTTTTTTAACGAACTCATAATAGATTTTGTATTGTTTTATATACAGATAAACCAAATTAATCAAATATTTTTATACGTTCCCAACAGCAACAACACCTAAGCAGTTTGTAACTCGAAAGTGTGCAAAAGGCGATGGAAACTGTGACCCGACAGTCGTGCTACTACCAATATTTACCGTAGAAGATGCTCCACCACATAAACTTCTTACTTCGTATAGGTAAGTGTTTGAATAAATCTTTGCATTTATGATAACCTGGTACATGAATCGAAAATTATGGGCTTACCTTAATATCAAGATAGAATGGGCAAAGTAATGTAAAGCACCTGTCCCATACAAATTATTAGTACCCATAAAGTATAGTATAAGTATAGTATAAGCTAAAAATGATGGACCTAATTTTTTTCAACTTGTAACCACCTTCAATTCAATACCATACCTTCAATTCAACTCTAACTACATATCTGATTATAAAAAACTTCAATCGCTGAATAAGACTTTACTTCTAACGTCCGACATACAAGTTTGCCGACTTTCAACACATTGTTTCCATCTGGTGTTTATATTACTACTACTTACTATTTCCAATTCAGTTTGCTAATATTAAGGCGATAATTTACTTCTCTGCCAAAGCTCGACCATTACCAACTCCATATTTGAAGACAAGCTCTTTTGAAATTATAATGTTCTGAAAAATTTAAGCGCATCTTTCCACTGCATGTATTAAACTTTACATATTCATTATAATGTAAATTTTTCCTCGCAGGAATATCAATGACTCAATAATCGATAGAAATACGTTGGAAACATTTGATTACTACGAGAACACTGATTCTAGAAATAAGTTACCAAAAAAGGTAGTTTTTGAGTATTTTGTAAAAATATTTAAGTAACTTGTTAATGGAAATAAATAAATTGGTAATTTTTCACTTACGTTTCAGCAAACCAATAATTATAAATTAAGCAATTCACGTGTTAATGTGGCAACTTCGAGGCAAGTATATGAATACATTTAATGCTTTATATAATTTATTGTTTGGCTTACTGAGCGATAGTCAAATCATAATAGATATATTTATTATCAAAAGGTAAAAAGGTTAAAGTTTTTATATGACTTTTAATTTAAAATTGAGAAACACATAATTTGTCCTAATACTTAAAAACTTAAAATGCTGGTAAAATTTACAATGAGGTATAAATAAATATGGATAAATAAGTTTTTTGTTTTTTGCAATATAATTAGATAAAAAGTTCACTGAAAAAGCATCTAAACGCACTTTAATTACAGGCCCGTGAAAAAGCAAGTTAGTAGAAGAAAGCAAATAAAGGATGTCAAAAACCGGTATTTTAATACAAACACGATGGTGTCGAGCTCGGGCCGTAGCTCAGCCCAATCTCGGGGAACAGCATCGAAGCACGCCACAACGCAGAGGGTAAATATCCTGAACGCACTAAATAGAATATAAAAGAGAAAAGTAGAGCTTTCAAAATGCAATAGGGCCATTAGAGATAGACGATTTAATTAGTATATTGACGATATTAAAATGTAAGAACTTCGTTTTAAAAAGTCTTAGTTTGAGCTAATCTTGAATATTTTACAATCATATTTTTTTTCAAAATGAGATTAATATTTTTCACGTTTTATAATAATACATATGATTACAGAGACAAAGCGTGTTTACGAGAGTACCTACATTCGAATTACCCTACAAAAGAAAGCATATTTTAAACGTCGAAAAAATTAACAATTTTAAGAAAGATGTCAAGCCACAAAAGAACTTCTATTCAACGCAAGATCTCTTCAAAAGATATAGGAAAAAAATCAGTGACCCATTTAAAAAAAAGAGTTTCTCCACATCCAAACAAACGAGAACAGTTAGTTCTAATTTGTCAGTCAATGATATTCATGGAAATGAAGATGCCACAGAAACAGTACTGCATACTGCTGAAGACAAAATAATTGATTCCAATAAGAATTTACTGTTACAAAATACTACTAAAATAGAAACTACAAGTTCAAATGAAGCAACTGATAACAAGTTGTTGCGATTGTTAGATAGCTTAGAAAGAGCAGTGAAAAACATAAAATTACATGGAGCCGAAAAAGAAATATTTGATGCCAAAATCAGGAAAATTTACGAAAAAGTAGTAGGCAAACCTGTTGATTTGCTTGGCTATGACAACAAATTGGAACATGACGATATTGATTTATTTTCTGATAATGAAACTAATAGAAAGAACTACGATACCACAAAAACGGACATGTACGACAAATTTTTGGATGATGATTTTGATAAGAAAAACATTGCCAAAAATCCTAATTCGATTAGAGGTGAAGATATACATAAAGGAAACAAAAAAGATTTTAACCATGACAGATTTACTTCAGATGAATATTTGCTCTATCCAAGATATGCCGAAGATTTAAAACCAAGAACAGTTTACAAAAATAATTTGGATACAAATGATTATAATGGTGGGTTGGTGCACAGAGATAATCGAAGAAGAAATAAGAAATATACGGAATACAACACAAAGGATGATGTCCTGAGCCCAAGTAGAAGAAAATACTATCAGGACAAACTTGATAGGTTGGAAAGAAAACTACATAGTTCACGAAATATAAAACGTCGCAGTAAAGTAAGTAAACCAAAAATATTTTAAAGGCACTAAATAAGATACTAGCATCTTGCTAACATATATCATAACAACCAAAATGTAAGGCCAAAAAAAGTATCGTAATGATTCAGCTGAACTGTACATCGATGGAATAAAATACCAGTTGCAGTTATACAAACTATCGGTATACCTCGTCCTTAATTATCACTTGATCCAAAAGACACTTACGAGAAGAACTTAATATTTTCCGGTGAAAAAATAAGCTTTAACCGTCTCCGGGTTCTCATCCATCACAATACTTTTGGTATCAAATCGATACGGGGATTAAAGCGCAACAAATTATTTTAATTTATTAATAATAAAACTTACCTAGATGAACTAGAAAACAATTTTAAATTATCTATTATTAATTGTCTTGTCTTACAATTACCGGAGCATTCAAAGAAACCCGAAATGCAAATAAGCTTTCATGTTTTCAGCACGAAAGACAGCGCGGCGTGCGTCCCATGCGACCCACTGAAGACATACATATGCAAACAAGATCTAAAAACCAAATGGAAGATCCGTTCTACCCAGAGCGAGCTAGATTTCTGCATGGATTCTAGTAGAAAAATAGGATTTTTTATAAAAAATTATTAATATAATAATTTACTCAGTTTTTTTTTCGTCCTTTCAAACGATGATATCTTTCGACCTCATCTCCATTTTTTATCGTGAATGTAAAGCTGCTGATGACTCTTACATGATAAGAATTTGTAAAAATATATTAAATTAGGTTTAATTGGATATTTATTTATTTTCATTTAAATCAAGTGTGAATGAAGTCTCTTTTACGTTCTTTACAAAAAAGTAGAAATCAAATTTACCTCCATGTCGGCTAAAAAGTTTTTCAAATAAAGTGTTTAAAAAGGTGCATTTGTGCTCTAGTTTTCTCTTAAAATAAAATTGCCGCAATAATTTAATTAAATTGGACGTTCTATTAGGTTCTTCTGTATGTCTCTAGATTCTCCATAGCGCTGAACCGTAACTTTGTAACTCCTTTACATACAACACAAAAACTTAAAAAATGCATTTACGCAAATTCAAATTATATAAGACCAAATACTGCATACAGAAACTACTTATAAAGAGATCTGTTACTGCTATATATTATTGAGAAGGAACAGTTACAACAAAATTAGCACTACTACGCCTTATGTTCATACGTTGTTTAGACATGCCAAATTAGCTGCGAATATTACAGTATTTCTCATCTTTGTCCCAAAAAAAACTATGAAATAGTCAGATGGTAGTGGTGCTTCCCCATTCCGTCGACTTTAGATTGAGTTCTAGCACGCAGTAAATAAGCAGGATATTCTAAACTGAGCGATAAAGTGCTTATCACCAGTGCTCACCCACGGGGGCACTAATAAAAATACTTACATGAGGCTTGTGTTTGGTGTTGAGGTGAAGAGGCGACGCGACAACAATGCTTCGAGGCATAAATGTGTTTAGTCATTGATAGGAGTTGAGCAACAATGAAAAATGTGGTAAAAACGGGAAAATGTTCCTTTTACATGTGTTAAAAGTTGCGAGCAACAGTTCTAGTATTAGTATATAAAAAATGCCTGTCGTAACTCTCTGAGCAATGTTTAGTGCATGCGTTTCGTATTGTACGGGGTCCTACTCCACCCCAGCGTATTTTTATTAAAAAGACACTATATCTTTTCTCAAGATTGTATCCATCTCCATGCCAAAAATCAAACAGACTTACTTTCGCATTATTATTGTAAAAGTATGGATATTGTTATTTAATTATATTATAATCATCATCATCAGCCCAAATACGTCCCACTGCTGGGCACGGGCCTCCTCTACATCTGAGAGGGTTTAGGCCTTAGTCCACCACGCTGGCCTAGTGCGGGTTGGCAGACTACACACCTTAGAAATTCCTAAGAACTTTTAGTTGTGCAGGTTTTATCACGATGTTTTCTTTCACCGTTATAGCAAGTGATAATTCATTGTGAATACACACATAACTTCGAAAAGTCAGAGGTGTGTGCCTGGGGTTTGAACCTGCGACCGCCGAAATTCTCGACCGCACGCCCTAACCTCGAGGCCATCACTGCTTTTTTTATATTATAATATATAGTATGAATTACGTCACGACATTAATAAAAAATAGTTTTGTTCATAAACATGCTTCCAAATCAACGTATTCCCGTAAGTTGGTATTTTCCCTTAACCCGCCAAACTAGCTTTAGGGGCAAAATTTAATTTAACTACTTTTACAAAGGCTCTCTTTAGACTACAAGTTAGTCAAGCCTTTAATAATAATCAACAGTTGGAAGTCGTTTATCGAAGCCAAACAATCGGTTTTTGAACAACAGCCTCAAACTTTTGTTTGTTAAACAAAACGGCCCAAACAAAAATCGGATTTGGAAATTGCTACTGACCGCACCACACGTTCGTTTGTTGGCGTGTTGTTCGAATATTAAAATTTTAAAATAAAATGAATCGAATTATTATCGCGATTTTTTGTGTTTTGTTTAGCGATAAAATATTAACTAAAGATTTGCATGTAAAAGAGGTTTGTTAAGGTCTTACATATTCCATTTTTGAATATATTATATTAATTATAATCAAAAATTAAAGTTTATTACTTTTTTAGAGTTTTGTGCTAAAAGAAAGAGACAACAGCATCAGTGACCTAACGTTCGGATTCGATGATCCATTTACTAAGATTGAGAGAGTAAGTAAACAAAATGAAACACGAGTACTTACTGCGAAATTTTAAAAGGACTTAATTTTTTTTTAAGTATTTGTTAAATAACATTTCATTTTACATAAAGCTTTTATAATAAATCTACTTATTACAGTTCGCAAGACACGTAGAACTCGTCACGGAAAGCGTCATTGATCATGTAATGAACGAAATGAAGAAAAGATATCCAAAACAAAATAACACATCTAAATTATTGCAAAGGCTTAAAATGAAATTACGTAAGAGAATAAATAAAAAAAATAGGCATGTGAAGACGAAGCCACATGTACCAGCCAATGTTACAAAAAAGAATTAAAAAGGTTTTTATTATAGTATATTTTTCATTTCGCTCTATTTAAATGCAGTAAAAAGAATTGTACAAAAAATAGTTCCTTATTTAAATATCAAAATTTTAAAAAAAACTTTCATCTAGATTCTAGACCACTCACTACATGAGGATTTAAAAGAATTGGCGGTAAAATTAGTTAGTGTGATAGATTACGCGTGGGAGGCATATTATTTACTTATACTACAATAGGCCACAATATCCACCAAAAGATATACTGGTTATGAGTTAATAGCTTTCCTCATTTTGGCCACATCGCAATTAATTAATTAATTAGATTATAGTGATTTTTCGCACATTGGTTTATTTGTGGAGACATATGCTTCATACAAATTGGCAGTAAAATAATTTAATCACTATTACTATAATAATATAATAATAGCCCCTATTAATTTCATAATTTGGCCCCAACTTATTGTTTCATTCAAATTCATATAAATCATCAATGTAAGTAAATTTTGATTAAAAAAATCAGAAATCAATTTAGTATAAATTTAAAACATTAAAATGCATACTACAAAATACAATATTTTTTACGGCGTGATTTAATTATTTCCAATTAAATTATAGATTTGGTTTACTGGAACCTAATTCCTGTTGTTACGAGCTTCACCAGCCTAAAAACGACAACAACTCAACCAACCCAACCACAACAACAAGTAACAGCCCACGACTCTTGTTGGCGACTTCGGAGAACTGAATTTATTTACAAAAACAAGAGGTTTGATTGGAAAAAAAATTACCAAGTGTTACTAATAAAGCCTATGGATTTATTCCCTATACTGAAACAAATGTTAGATACACACGAAAATATTTAGAGGAAATTATGAAGGAATTGGTTGCAATGAGCTAGCATGCTACTTAAGCTTATTATTAATTCTAGACAAGAAAATGCTACTACAAAAATACAATAAAGATACTTACAATACGTTTTAGAAATTACCCATCATTTTTAACAACATGATGTTAAAAATGAAATGTAACTGATATATAATTTTTTTTAATAATTTATACTAAAATTTTACTAAATTTTAGTACTTCTACAATAAATTCAAATAAATAACACGTTATTAATCATGCATTTTAATATGTACAATAATGTCCACGGGTTTCCTTCTATCTTCACTTTCAATAGAGGAAGACGCGTTGAATTCTCTGTCCCTGTCTTGTACTATAGTCTTTACGAATCTGCGCTCACTTTTCTTATGTTTTTTCTTTTTCTTTATCTCTTGCTTGACCGATTCCGCTCTTTCTTTTTCTTTTTTTCTTTTAATGATCTTTTTCTTCCGATTTTTTTTGCGTGAGTTGTGCTTAGCGATGTATTCTGTTGTTGGTGGTGTCATCTGCATATCCGGCTATAGAAAACAAAAAGAAAAATTACTAAATATTCTTATTAGACTTTTTAAAAACTAATTCTTATATTATATTCTTGTGTTTCTGAGCATTCTTATTAAATATAGTTTCAATAAAAGATGATCAGATAAATGACCTTGAAAAAGATTTAAATAAATTTTAATCAAAGCTATTGTATTGATTTAATAACACTGATTTAATAATACGGTACAAAAAAAATCACGGCTGCGATAATCTAAAACAAAGCATCGGAATTCTGATTGAGTCGTCAATATAAACGCTAAAACTAGACTCAAAGGGTTTTAGAAAAGTGGGCATAGAAGTTCCCATTCTCATGATTGTCAAAGAAGCTCGGTATGTCAAAAGAATTACTACGCATTCATTGCATTTTTTATTCTTTTAATGTTGACGTTCAGTATTTTCCCTGCTCTTTTATACTCCTCTTTCTTGTTTTTTATAACTTTGAAAGTAAAAATAATATTCTATTTACATACAAAGCATGCGAATCGAAAGATATTTGTTTATTAAATTTAAAATACAAAAGTTTTTACGTTAAAGTGTTACTTTTTTTCTACAACATCGGGGCCCAAGTAGACATAAGGGAACGAAATGGGAAAACAGATAATGTTTTATATAAAATTCATCGCAACAAGAAACTCACGTTTCAAATAATTGAAGTAGTATTTTTAGCTGCTTTGCAAAAAAAATTTTTGAGTTTCTTTTTTATTTTCTCAAAACATTTTTTAGCTTTTTCTATTATCTTCGAGAACTCTGCCTACAACAACAATAAACAATATAAGACGGCTAATACTTTCGTCGTTATATTAAATCTAAATATTTATCTGACTTTATAAATTATTGATAATACGTGAATAAATTTGATTTGTTTTGATCTCATCTGATATTAAATTACGAGTAAATACGGAACGCGTTCGTGTAGATCAGACGAAATTACCAAATCATTTAATAGTGAGTTCTTAACTATAGCAAACCTATAACTAACTTTTTGAAATTGTGTGCCTAATACATCGCATTTCGCCTTGAAACGAATTTAAAACATCGTGCTGAGAGGTTTCAACACCCTTAAGCATCTATCGTGAAGAAAGACAGGCCTTATTTTTAACTAAAGAAAAAATGTTACACTGGTATGTCTATGTTTCAAGCCTTATTGCCTAGGCTAGCTGAAAACGTTATTGTTTTTACCTGAAAATCCATTTGCTCTAAGCTGTTAAACCAACTGCCGAGCTGTGGTGCATGTTTTGGGGCGGCATCAACCTGGAATAAAATATTAATTAGCTTGGGTCATTCAGACATGCTGTATGTATATGTGTATGTATATTGTTTACGAAATACATTTATTGAATTCGTGCTGCTTTAGAAAATTTATTGTCGGGAATCCTACATATGTCTTAAGCTACTCTGGGAACACGAACACCTCGATCAAAAGCCCAAAATCATTTTCAGGAAATACTGAATAAAAAATATAATCATTTTAACCTTTCGGGGAAGCGTAGTTATCCAGTCTCCCCATGTTAGGTTAAATGTTCATAACTAAAGATATAATCAAACAACCAAGGCTCAAAATTATTCAAAGCAAACAAAATTATCATTAAAATTTTAAAGGATATAATCATAAAGTATACAATTTTAAATTTTCATATTACTTTTCTAATATTTACAAATACATTAACAAATAACATATTATATACCAACAATAATTTTTTAACTCCTTTAAACAAAAATGATTATATTTTCATTTTATAATCCTATAAATGATTTTAGAACAAAGCTTTTTAATCAAGGATAAAGTTTTCCATGCCGTCTTCTATTTACTTATTTCGTATTCATTTACTCAAAAAATATATATAATTTTCTTTAAAAAGGAGTCTTCGCAATGCTTTTTCTTTGCTGCCTCATACAAATGCCTAGCAATTTTCCTAAATGAAATTTTATATAGACTAAATTTATATAAAGATGTTTTATACCATGTAGGCTTCTTAAGAAGCTTAATTACGAAGAAAATATTACCAAAGTGGCTATTTCAAGAAAAATAATCCTATCAGCTATAACACTTACATCCTACATACTGAAGTTGTTTGTAGCTTACATCCATGGTAAAATTTATTGCTATATTTTATTAAGCATGTTATAATTGCTTAATTAACTGTATCCATTCTAAAATCTGCATACGTTTTCATAATTGTATCTTATAGATATAGAGGCAGATAGAGACTATTGACACAAACTAGGAACATTTCAGACATCTTTCATCTTTTTTGTATTTCATCAACTGTATATGATTTCTTGATCAGCCTTGTATTAGCCTATAGTAAATTTACTTATTATTATATCTTCATAAATATACTTTATCTATATTAATAACTTTACATAATATATTTAAAACATTACCTGGTTACTACTGCCGTCGGTCTGTATGTTAAACACAGCGAAAAATATTACATGAAGAATTAAAATTTTCGAATTCATTTTCACGCTGACTGCGTTTCAAAGGTTCATTTGAACTGATTTATCAAAAGTTTTCAATCACGAACAACGATGTTATGATTCCCTCTTCCGGCGGTCATTTTTTTCTTATTCTTGAGAAAAAGATTGTCCACAGTTAAACTTCTGCAATTGGTTAGAATTTTACCTGCAAATAATTCATAGGGTTAATTTTAGACAAGTCAAAATTTAATTGTTTATATAAAACCAGCTAAGACACGTTTTTTTAGCTTAAACGTAACTTAAACTTATAGGTTTTATTTCGAAAAGACACAACTTAGGGCCTTACTTAATAGTTAATTTAACTAGGTACTACTTAATAATGCTTTCGCCTTCTTTGTTGATTGTCTTGTGACGTTGAGGACACGACACAAAGCATATTTATAGCACGTAAACAAACTAAAGTTTATAACTAACGCCTAACAAACTAACGTTTATACTAACCTAAAAGAGCCAGTCTTATAACAAAATTATCATAATCGGTGTATTCAATTATGTGTTTTTGTTTATTAGAAACAAATGTAAAGTGTTATTATTATATAATAATAATTAAGTTATTGATTTATTTCTAAAACTTTATGTCTCATATTAACTATTAGGTGAATCGCTTGCTCATGTTCTCAACTATAAAATGCAGTGACTTTTGAAAGTGTTAATCAAACACACATAAATTCAAAGTATTCGAAAACACCCGGATCAGCCTTAATAAAAAAAATTAACATATTAAATACTCTTATCCATAAATACTATAAATGCGTAAGTTACTCTTGTCTATCTATCTGTTGCGCTTTCGCGCCTACACCGCTGAACCAATTTGAATGATTTTTAGTGTAAAGATAGATAGTACCTTGGGAAAAGGTGCATTTTTTTATAAAATTGTGCGGGACTGAGCAGGGCCCAATATAAAATACATTCGCGAAACATATTGCTCAGAAAATTATGTCAGGCGTTTTAATGTTATACTAACATTGTAAAGAGGAAAGGTCCAATTTTATTTGCGTGGGCTGAGCACAAAATTCAAGATTCCTCCCGGGTGGAGCCGAGTCAGCAGCTACTTCCATTGAAGCCCAATAGCGTTACACGTTAATTGTATAACGTCTAGTTTCTAATTGTTTATTATGGGGTCAGGATATTCTCATTTATATGTCAAATTGGTTTTTTTAAATAAAGATTTAAAGCTAAAAGATTATTCTTCTGGATTTTGTAAGGCACGCTGGGCTTTTAGGCTACTATGGAATTACCACCACTGTTAGTATAATATATGTACATACATTAGTACTATGAACCACTAAGAAAATTTGTTAAAAATTCTCAAAAATAATTATTATTTAATAATATAACAAAGATTGTATTCAAATATCCTTCAAAATAATTTCTATTCTGTTTCCTCGGGATTTAATAATACCCAAAGACCCTTTCGGTGAACATCCAAATAGCATGCCGCCGATTATGCTGGTAATCCTCTTATGTAAGCTTTGCCAAATTTTGTCTCTTGTAATCCATCTTAAGGCATGGTCAACATCACATTTAATTACTACAACTAAGACAAACGCACCATACAATAAGCGGGGTATAATTCATATAAGTAGTGATGGCCTCGAGGTTTTGGCGGCGCAGTCGAGAATATCGACAGTCGAAGGTCAAACCCCAGGCACACACCTCAGACTTTTCGAAGTTATGTGTGTATTCACAATGAATTAGCATTTACTTTAACTGTGAAGGAAATCATCGTGAGGAAACCTGTACACCTAAAAAAAGTTCTTAGGAATTTCTTAGGTGTGTAGTCCTCCAACCCGCACTAGGTCACCGTGGTGGACTAAAGCCTAAAATCCTCTCAGCTGTAGAGGAGACCCGTGCCCAGCAGTGAAATTGAATAATAAAATTAATATAACCAACGGTCAAATACACAGCTCTTATCGCACACTAAGATACCAATTCCAAGAGTCTAAGCACTTCAAAGAACTTCCTTAATGCTTTCTTGGAAAATCTTAGTATTCCACGAACACATTTTTTCGCTCATTAAGTAAAAACACTAATTGCCTCATTTTTAATTCCCTCTTTACCTATATAAAAGACTGTAAATTACCAAGAACATCATAATTATCTACTTAAAAATTTTGCTGAATTAAAGCAGAATGCCTCGTTGGTCCCGCGGTTTACGTCTGTTGCTTTCGATCGAGAGGTCTAGGATTCAATTTCCGGGTCGGGAATATTCTATGGATGATTTGCATCTTACTTTCGCTATATACATTATACGTACATATAATATACTTGTATAGCATAATTATATAAAGAGCGAATGTATTTGTTATAACTTTTTACCTAAACTTCTTTCTACTGCACTCTTTTTGTCCAAAGTTTATATGATGAAATGAAATGTTCTGATTTTTATTTTATAGAAACAGAAAAAGAACTCGTCTGACATAACCTTCAAATTGAGCTAACAAAAACTAATCTTTACAAAAACTTAAATAAAGTGCTATCGCTATTCACAAAATTAAATCACCAATAAAACAAAAGGCACACGACGTCTCGGTTTGAAAGGGATTTTAATTTTATTTACTAACCCTTACATAGGCATAACAATAGTGTATGAGTATCAAGTAATATTCTCAATAATGTAATTTCGCTTGCCTTTCGGGAAATTACTAGTTATTCGCCTAGCCCAAGGCCGTTCCTAGAATTGAATTAATAACAGGGTCTGTTCTCGTACACATTAAAGGATATTTGGTTTCAGTTCTCAGTCACTCATAATTGAAAATTCAGAGCAATATAAGAAAGTCCTGTATTGGGTTTTAACAGAGAGCAATTACGTGGCACGCAACATAATTTAAAACTACACACAGTCAAGACTGCAACCTTTTTTTTAAAGAGAGGAAAGCAACTGAAGATCCCCCTTCGGTACCTCGGGGGAGGCCGAAAAGGGTATGCAGGGATCTCCGGCCTTCCAACTCAGCGCGCCGAACTGTTGTTCACTTGGTTGAGTTAGGTCCCTAACCAAAAATCCTACGCCGGCATACCCACTAAAATCTCTCGATGGCCGCCTAGGGCATTTTGAGCGGTACAAGATATTAGTCCAAGAGCTAGTGAACCCTCCGAGGAACGGTCTTCCTGTAAGGTTAGAAATTTGTACACTTATGATTTATAGCAAACTAAGGGCAATAGCCATGACCTGACAGGCGTCAGCCCTACATTTCATGAGCCCCTTAATTTTTAAATTGCAAAATAATAAATAAAAAAAACTTGTTTCTGTAAGCTTAAAAATGTAATAGGATGTAGTTTATTTATTGTAAATCTTGAAAAAAAATTATGTGTAAAAAGTATGTGACAGGTGTATTGAAAAGAGCACAGTTGATGAGGTAAAATAAACTTTCTCCTGAATAGTTGAAATTTGGATATGGTTTTGAGTTAACGTTTTAGAATAAATATGTACAATGACAGGCGGTTTTGAATAGCATAAGACCTGGACAAGCGAGGGGAAAGTTGCCAAGGGCGTGCGAGTTGTGTTACGTGAACGCATATAGTGCGAGTGTCATGAATTAAAAATAAATATGATAAATACAATACATTTGATTAGTGGTGGACTAAGACTTAAACCCTCTCAGTTATAGAGGAGGCTCGTGCACAGCAGTGGGACGTACATGGGATGATGATGATGAATATAGAGCAAGGTTATTGTCAATTTCAGGCACATTTCCAGACTCCGTGTTTGTTACTGAGAATTTTCTAATAGAAAAACCCAGTGACTATTTGCCCGACCCCGGAATCGACCTGTAGGTGGCATGGTAGACATAAATGGCGGGACACACGGAGCAATAAAATTTGAAATAAATAGCGAAAAGGGGAACAAGCCAGTGGTTTTATTTCGCAACTTCTATTTCTTAGGACACAAACAAGGGATTCACGAGATAATATTTTCCGCAAGATCAAGTTACATAGTCGGGTATCCCTCTTCACAGGGATCAAATATGCGAAGCGTAAGGAAACATTTGGGTAAGTCGATATAATTGGCAATTAGCGAAACATAAGCAGTTTTCATTCGTCGGCAATGCATGCTTAAAGCTTGCTTGCTAATTCCCTTTGTAAGTATTTTCAGATTCCAATAGTATAATATTCTGAAATTAAAAGTATCAAATTCTTGTTCATCATACAAGAACAAGGGGATGAAAAATAAATCAGCTAGGTCCTAATGAAATTTGTACCTACATTCACTTTCGATACCGAATATGCCCTACATTAACAATAAAAACAAAGTTTTAAGCTGGACCTGCTCTTTAATATATATCTGACTAAGGCTTTACGATCCAGAACGTACGAGGCCACATTGGGCTCTACCACACAAATACCTATGCCGGAGTATTTTGGTGGACTTCACAGTTCACGCTAAGAATGCGATCCATAAATACATACATAAACTCACGCCTGTATTCCCCGAAGGGGTAGGCAGAGGTGCATTTCTGCACCCACATTTCGCCAGGTATGTATCAGTCCCACGTAATAGAGCGCGAGACTATTGCCGTTTTTCGGGCCCATTTCCAGACTCCGTGCTGCTACTGGAAATTTCCTAATGGAAAAACCCTATAACACTGTCCGACCCGGGGATCGAACCCAGGACCTCTAGATCGCACGGCACATACTTGTACCGCGAGACCACGAGGCAGTCAGTCAGAATACGATCCACCAATATAATTTCCAATTATAAAGCTATATTTTAAAGTATAATAAAATCATATTATTAAAATATGACGGCTTCGTGGTCTCGGGGCTATAATATGTGTCGTGCGATCTAAAAGCTTGAATCCCGGCTCGGTCAGTGTAATTGATTTTTTCCATTAGGAAATTCTCAGTAACAGCACGGAGCCCGAAAATGTGCCCGGAAAACGGCAAAAGGCTCGCCCGCTATTACGTATGTGTGATACATACCGGGCAAAATGTGGATGCAAAAATGCACCTCTGCTTACCACTTCGCAGATTACAGGTGTAGTTATGTCAATACTATTTAATATCATAAAATTTAAATACAATGCGCCTACTACACGTAAATTTAGGAATCTGAATAATAAATTATTGTTCGTTAAGGAAAACAACCATTATATTATTGCCTGTTTTTCCAATCTCATCTTTATAAGGGTCAAAGGACCTCGAATAACAGTAAAACATAACTGTCCTAATAACTTCCACTTTGACAATTCGAGCCGTCGGTCATTGACAGCCAGATTTCACATATAACTGGTAATTTTATATCTGTCTCCCTCTTGCGCCTTATTTCTTCTACGTTTAAAAAGGGACGCAAGACGCCAACGGTACTTGTTCGCTTCTTGTTGAATCTGAGTTCAGAGTCAAGGACGAATGCACTCAAGTCTTCCACCTGTAAGAAAGTAACAAAACTATATGAGAAAACGAGCTAGCAACACCGTACCTTTATAGACGAAAAGAGTGTCGTGTCTCGAACGCTGCTCGCGCGCCGTCATTTAAATTTTATCTTGTACGTTCGATTTTTAATAATAAATTAAAAAGGTTATATTCAAATTTATGAGTGTTGTAACAATAAAAAATATATATTTATTTTATGTGTAGCAACATTGAAATTTAAATCAAGCGGGAATGGTTACGTGGTTCTTTTGCATGTATCGGTGCGTGAATTGAGTCATGAGACGAACGTGCGCGAGATACGATATATAAAAAATAAAAGTGACTAAAAATATTTGTGGTGATCATAGACATTAATTAATCCTAGGAATATTTTTTTTCTTTTAAGAGGGTAAGTTACTACTATTTCAAATTTTAGGGAAGCTTATTTATTATTTACGTTATTATCATTTAATTTCTATTTTATGACATTAATTAGGCATAATAAGATTTTATAATTAAGTAATAGATTTAATTGATAAACATATAGTGAGTAAATAAATTATTATAAAAAGATGTCATAAAGTAATTTTTAGTTTTTTTCATCAATTCCAACACAACACTAAAGTATGAAAATATAAAAATAAAAAGAAAGTGTTCCTTATTTTAAAAAAGGATGGAAATTGTAAGAGTTTTATGTCCTAAATTGCAACGTTATAATACCTACTCACTACAGTTATAACGGTTCGTTCGATTTTTAAAGAAAATGATTCACATGAACTACATGGATTCCGTAACTGTAAAATATTGCAAGTACTCGAAAAAATTTAACACACACTTTCGTTGCTTCTCACATTTTTATTAGCCTTTCAATTTTAAGGGGATCTTGCGCATCGGATTTTTCTTGGTACGACCCAGATTACATTCTAGTTCAATGTATTTTATAAGTAAAACTTCATTTAAAAAAAATCTTAAACAAAAACAAAATAATTTCCGACGAAGAAATGGCTCTTTAAAATTCGAAAAGGATCTTACGATGTTTAAAACAACTATTTAATAATTATTTAAACGGATTTTTTTATTGTAAAAATAAAAAACATTGTGAAACATTTAAGCCTCTTGAAACAAACGAAAAAGTAATAACTAAAACTGTGCTCTCATTAAATAATGTCTTGCAGCGCAACAAAAACAAGGTTATCTGCGTCAGCTGTTAATTTTCGAATAACAGTGATGGGTATCTTTTATTAATTACCTGCCATGATCGATTATTACCTGATAATCACATAATATTATAGATATCTTCTATAAAATATCTGAGTGACATATTTTGTGTTACGAGTATTACGTTGCTGTTATCAGAAATAGTATGCAATATCAACTAAGAAATTTAAACTCTATAATATTAAACTGTTAAATCATGCTACGATATTTCTAGACAAACGTATACCTAGACACACATACATACATAACCTAACGCCTGTATCCCTGAAGGGGTGGGTAGAGGCGCATAACTGCACCCACATTTCGCCAATTGTGTTTTCGTCCCAATCGTTAATTTAATCGTTTCTCGGGTATATCTAGACCCCGTGTTAAGAATTTCCTGATGGAAAAGCCCACTAACACTTTGCCCGACTCGGCATTCGAAACAGGGATCTCGACATCACACGCCACATAGTTGTGCCGCGACCACGAGGCAGTCAAACTTATCATTCTTGAAATTAGCATTTATAACTACAACGACATATGTTAGGTACTTAAGCTTATAACCCGTAGCATTTTATCCAGGTTTACTAGATATGTTGAAATAGGTCACAAGTCGTCGATGGTGGCATTAAGCTCATTTAGCCCACATACTCCCTGCAGCAATAGGGAGTCTTCTAAAGGAGAAAAAACAATAGCAATTTGTGTCGCCTGAGACTTCTTAATCAGACATTCAAACATTGGAGCTGTGGGATGAGTACAAGAACTTGGTTTTGTGTTCGTTTGAACTCTTATACCACAGGATCTATATGTTGTTACCTATTTTCCATGTTAATATATAGGCTGTTGCTGTATGTTAATATATACTGAACATCACTCCACGATTCTTAGAAGCATAGATACCATAAAAGAGCAAGAAGTTATAGAATTGTAAGGAAAATCATGTTTAAATAAAAATAAATACACCCAACAGTCACATAGCTCTAACCTCACACTAGGATACAACTCCTGTGTCGTGGGTATCAGAAACTACGAGAGACTTTTCGGTCTCACAAACACCCAGACCCGAAACAAATATTTATGGATCACACAAACATTTGTCTCGGTGCGGGGATCGAACCCGTGGCCTCTCGTTACGCAAGCTGGTGTCTAGCCAACTGCGCCACGGGGCTGTCTTATATTACGGCTACGTTTCATATACGGCTATTACGGCGGGATACGTTTCATTAATTAATTAATGGAAGTGGTCGGAAATTCAGAATTTGTTGGAGATAATTTAAATGTGAACCAACCAAGGCAAAAAAATATTCCGTTTGTGTACGTCTTTTTAGTATATCCGCGTTATATCTATGAAGGATTTCAGATACAACCAAATTAATATATAAGTTAATAACTAATGCCAATGGAATGTTCGTGCGGATCTAGTTAAATTTACCGCTAAAATAATTGTCTGCGACGTAAACTGGTTAAGTCAGCGACACCCACAGCAACAAAGGTTTCAAAACAAAATTACTTCAGATGACTTTTTCGATTTTTCTTCTGTAAAGTAACTATCCTTACTAATATTTCTTATAGACGATGAAATCGTTTTAACAGCATTGGATATTTGCCTTTGATTTTTTTTTCACTTAATTTGATAACATGTTTTCGCGGAGATTGTCTATTATTTTAAATTCCTTTGACGACCTAAACAATTGTTGTCGACATCAGTCAAGTTTTATCAAAATTCTTATAATATCGTCACGAGGCTTCAATTCATTCATTAAGCAGCGAGAAAATAGCTATTTTTATACGGAAAGAGCCATAAATCAATATAACGTCGTCGTATACCTATATAATATGATTAATGTAACCACTCGCTATGGGATACCACGGCGAGCTCCTGTCTGTTTCTTTTTGATTGAGCTGTAACTGCGTCACACCAAGTACCGCTGTCGAAATTAGGCGTTAAATACACTTAGCTGTTAGTTTTGACGTTCGACATATTATCACATATACTGGCTTTGTATTCATTTCACATGGGTTAATAAAATAAAAAAGGCAATAGTAGGTACTTTCTTCCATTTCGAGTTCACGCGGCAAAAAGAATTAAATAAATTTATGTTCCCATAATGATTTTACAAAAAAAAAATTGTACAAGATACGATTACAAACGACCTTCACCCATCTGTTTATTGGACGAAAAGTATTTTGAATCAAATTTAATATATAGGTGTGCTTGTTTCTTGTCGCAAATGGAGTCAATTTTAAGAGTAATTTTGGACAATTTTAACTGTAATTTTGAATCTAATGAATTTAGTCGCGCGCGCGCCTCTAGGTGTGCCGCACGTGCCTGCAAGGCATCAAGTCACTATTACGTAAATCTTGTTACGAACCCCTTGCCGTTGAATGGCGAACCCGTTCGCCAACCCCACTTTGAGAAACCCTGATCTAATAAAAAAGTACTATATAAATGTAAACAATTCACCACTACTTTATAGAAAAATTGTAAAACATAAACACAAAAATAAATTGACAAGCACTAACGCTATATAATATGTAAACAAAGCAAATTGCTTTGTTGAATTTTCATCAGCTTTGGTATTTTTCCATTCCTGACAATTTTGTTTACGTTATAATATAAGTCACAGACTAAGTTTCAAAGAATAATTTTTGTTTATATGAATTCTAAGCTATCAACAACCAAGTTCTCAACAAAGATTACTTGTAATAAGAAAAAATATCAAGAAAACTGTCGCTATATACCGCAGCCAATACTGTAATTAAATTTTCGTATAAAATAACTTAGAAAAGATGTCATACTGAAATTCATAAACTTCAAGTTAATCGTAGATTACTTTATAAGAACCACAAGAGAAGAAATTATATTTGAAAATGTTTTTGGAAGTTAAAAATGAAAATAACACGGCTACTAAGAGAGTTTTATACTTATGTACAAAGGGTTTCCCGGGAAAAAACACTTCAGCAATTTTTTTATCCGTTTTCATTTGCCTACTTTAAATGTTTTTTCCTTCCAGCTTTTAAAAAAACGCGTTTTTTCAAACGCTGACTCTATCCCTGCCCTAAAGAAAGACCGCACGAGCGGTTGACACTCCACGCTAATTATAGACCTGGCTTATCAATTATTTCATTTCAGTGCTTCCGACTTTCATATCAAGTTATACCTTGTGAGGTATGGGCTGAGAAACATGAGTACTTGGTGGCTTCACTTGTGGTATTAAGTTATTACTAGTGTCACGGAGAAGCGAAAGTATATTTTATGTGACTAGTATCAATAAATATTGTAAGAAATCATGATGACCTTGAGAATTAGGCTCGTGGTCGGGAAATATTCAAGGCGGTCGCGGATTAAAATCCGAGGCACACACCTCTGACTTTTCGAAATTATGTGATTCAGTAGGAATTATTACATACTTTAACATTGGAGGAAAACATTGTGATGAAACTTGGACACTTTAGGGTTTTCTACAAATAATTTCTTAACTATGTGTTGTCCGCGAAATTGAACTAGACCAGCAAGGTGGACTAAAGTCTAACCCCTCTCAAATGTAGAAGAAGCCCTTGCCTCACCTTACCTTGAAGTAGGTCATGAGTGGGTTGATACAGATAGATTACATTTTTTATAACAATAAAACGTTTCACAAATACAGCATGTAAAGAAAATCATATAAACGAAGTACATTTATTTTTACATGACCTCTCGAATCATGTAGGTATAAGGCTCTTTTTTGCGATATTACGTCCTCATTTTGTTGGAAGGTTCAACAAAAGAATCCGATAAAAATAACCTAAAATAAACAGAATACGTTGACAGCGAACACGCATGTATAATCTTTCTAGAAGACGAAGAATAAATGATACGAAACGATATAACAAATGTAGGACATGCTATAAATATTTAGGTTTATTTATATCTTTGTTTCTTTGATAAAGATAAATATTTAGTTCTTCTTCCTTTAAACGCTATGACTTCAGAATCAAACAAGAGGAAAAGAAATGTGCACGTAGCAACACTGACAGATTTACGAGAGAAGCGTTTTAAATATACCTAAAAGTGGAATTCTTCGAGTCTTCCATTCTGCACTCGACGCGCATCGCCGCCTCATGTAAATTGAATCCACGAACAACGTATAGGTACCTGTAACTAGGAATTTATAGTCTACCAAAGGTTGCGCCTAGAAGCTTTTGGACAAACTGAACCGGAGACACCAGCCTATTCATAGTCAGAATTGTTGCAGCTCTATCTCCTATAAATTTTGAATACAAATTTGTGTGTGTTTATATTTTTTCTCACAATATCAAATAGCATATTTAGAATTTAGATTAAACTACCTCGTGGTCTCGCGGCAGAAATGTGTCCCAGATCGGGTAAAGTGGTGTTTGTTTTTTCCCTTAGGAAATTCTCAGTAGCTGAGTCTGGAAATGAGTCTCAAAATGAACCTCTACCTATCCTTTCGGGGATACAGGCGCGTTGCATATACTTGGGGGCTATTCAAGTATTATGTAAGCACTAGAGGGGGGGTGAGGGGGTATTTTTTTGCTTATTTTTGATGACATTGGGGAATAGGGGGTCTGGATGGTGATTACGTAGGCAATATTTATTTTTCTTTTTCGGATTTACGAAATATGAAATTTTGTGCCGATTTCATGAATAAATAAGAAAACTAGAACAGATTAAAAAAATATGTTAACGTAAGCATCTAAGGGAGGAGTACGATATTTGCTTATTTTTGCTGAAATGGGGGACGGGGGGGTTAATAATTATGAAAATTTTGCTTACGTAATACTTGAACGGCCTCTTGTTATTAAAATCTCTTTCCTGGCTCATTCTGTACGGCCACCAAACTACAGACGCGTTCAGCAATTCAAACAAAAAAGCCACAAAAAACCGCAACACAGTTCTAATGAGCCGTTGAATGCGACAGCTCGGCATTTTTGGCCACAACTCATCGTAGACCGTTATGGCGGAGTTTTGCCGCGTGAATAATAATGCAGTGATTTTGTGTTGGCCTACATTTATGCATAGCTTCGCAAATGTTACAAATGTCTCTGTTAGTAATGGCTGAACGAGTTTACAGCATACGATCAATAACATTTGTACACACATTTGTAACTCTCTTGTGAATCTTTCAAAGAGTCGGAGGGGTGCAATTCTAAGTCCAGGAATCTAAGTCCAGTCCAGCAATAGGAGTGCTATTGCTTTTTTAGGGCAAATAAATAAAAATGAATCCAAGTCAGTGACAAAAATCTCAGTCTAGCATATAATATACATATTCCCTTTAATATTTTATTTATTTTTATTATGGCCCTTCCACTTACATATTACTAATGTTCTTATATCTGTTCTGTATCTGTCAATAAAAAAACTGGTAGCCCCTGTTGAAGAGGCTGAAAGGGTAAATAAATTTATTTTCTCGATTATCGATTATTGCGATATTAAATATATCGATATATTTTATATTTTAAATACAATACAATCCCTTATCAGTAGCTGTTCTGTCTGGTGGCAATAAACACCATTTTTCAATTATCATGATGACTAAGTTTCGGGCTTCGTATTTTCAATTTACTAACTCTTCGGTTTTGTTTGAATTCTTAAAAAAGGGAATGAATGTTATCTACCCTTTCTTACGAACTCCTATTCATCTCTCTAGAGGCTCAAGACTATTGAAGATAAAAAGAACAAAACTCATTTTCTAAAGCCAATATTTACTACATTTAATAATATAGCAGATCGAGATTGGGGTGACGTGTTTTTCAAGTATTCAATTTGACATTGATAAACGTACACCCAAATATAACTCCATATATCCTCGATAGGGTAGATGGAGGTCTACCTAACGACTAGACTAGACCACAAATATTTTTAGACAAATATAATTCTCTTTATGTATTTATTCATAAAATTAAGTATAACAAGATTTTAAACATTTATTAATAGACAGTTCTAATCGTTATAATATTTTCACCCATTATAGATAGTCATATAAAATAGTCTCAAATTAGCTGTATCTAGATAGGTCCTGCCATAAAGTTACTGCAATTATGTCGTTTTAAAAATGAGATCACTACTTTCGATTGTTTTCACGAAAGATATGACAGTCGTCATATTGAAATATTACATAAGCGACTTTATGATGAACGTTTTAAAGTTGATAATAACATAGCATTCATAACATATATCTGCATGAATCTTATCAAAATTGGACATTTGAAAGTGGGAGCTATTGTTTCCGTAGCTTGAGCATTTTCTAATGTAATTTGCTTTGAAAGAAACCGTAACGGTATTAATTGAGTCAATGGTTACAACAAAGACAATGTGACTAATATTTCTAACAATATGGATTAGTAATAACAGCTCATTCAAATAAAATTCTTTAAAATCATGACGATTAGTATTTTCGGACTGTTTTTAATCATTTTAATCTATTTTTATATAAAATGAATTAAATCCTTTCCAAATCCTCCATTCTGTTCTTTCTGATTAGTTTACTCTGGGCTAAAGACAAACGAAATGCAAGCTGCTTCCAACAGGTCCCTGTGGAAGTCGGTAGGAGAGGCCTATGTCCAGCAGTGGACTTCCATTGGCTAATGGATGATGATGATGATGATAAAAACAAACTGAGATCCCACGGACATTAGCTAAGGTTCTCGGCTCGATGTCATTCTAATGTGCATACATGACGTATGGAAATTGGTGGCGGGTACTTGGTTGGTATGTGTCTAAAAGCTATATCATTTATGTTAATTTTTTTTTAGATTTTTAAATTAGGAATTACACTAGTAGACCGTCAACTTCACTTACACGGATTGGTAAACCAGTTGCGAAAGTCCAGGGGGAAATTAAAAGTCGTCTGTACGTTTGAAAATATTCGAACGTGGACCAACATCGCTTTGCTTCAAATACGAGTATATTAATCTTAAAATTTTGGGCTATATCCATACAAAAAATACATATTTCTCTACTGTCCTTTCATAAGCAGCGTCGAAGACCCAGTACCAAACAGCTTACAATATTTTACATATTATAACTTTCTTCGTAGATCCAAGAGTTTTTATTAATATGACGGGTATTTGGACCACAAAGCTCAGTCATTCAGTCATAATAGTCGCTTTTGTTTCCTTAAACTTAGTCATTAGTCAAACAACAATCAGACAGTCGAAAGAAAATCGTAAAAATATATTTTTTTAAATTTCAAATTCTTAATTCAACCAAACCGCACCTTACCAATATGGTGGAGTTACAAAAATAAAAAGAAGCCAACACACAACTTATTACAGCCATAACTGTATGTTGTGTGTCTTGATCATGATAAAATGTCCACAAACCAACCGAACTGAATCGGTTTTCACTTTTCAAGCATAAAGAGAGATGTCGCGGGATTGTCGCGGAATGCACATGTTTTATTCATATCGCATGAGCGTCGCCATCGAAAATATATTCAAACGCGTGATTCTATTTATACATTCATAATGAAATTATCGACATTATACCACGTATTATTGGAATTATATTGGAAGCTAATTAATATAAATAAATAATAATAAATAAATACACCCACCAGTCACATGCATAGTTCTGACCCCAGACTAGGATACTTTTCGGTCTCACAAACACCCAGACCCGAAACAAATATTTGTGGATCACACAAACATTTGTCTCGATGCGGGGATCGAACCCGCGGCCTCTCGTTTCGCAAGTTGGTATCTAGCCAACTGCGCCACGGGGCTGTCAAATATATATATAATTCACTCGACTTAAAATTACAATATTATTTAGTGATAAATATGATTTTTATTTATTCTGATAAATAAAATAATGGCACTCGACGAGGTATAAACTTTAATTAGCTATATTTCCGTTTTCAACATCGTCTTCAATGAAAAGAAAATGGTTTCAGCTAAGAAGTCCTTGTAGTTTATAAGGTACCGAAGATCTCTTACTTATTAGCTAAAACTCTGCTGTCAAAAAGGCTATAATATTATAGTTGAATATGCCAACAGCATAAGTTGGTACAACGCCCCCATACTGCTTATTACCATTTATAATAATGCTTATCTATTCTATGCAATGAAGGTTACTTAAAACATACTTGTTTATAACACTCATTATAAACCATTTTTTTCCCTTGCATACACAGTCTCTAAATATTCCCAAACACCATCAGCTATGTCCTAGCGGCCGCTCAAGTATTACGTAAGCAGATTTATTACAATTTTTTACCCCCCATCCCCCTTGTCAGCAAAAATAAGCAAAGCTGTTACCCCCTCCCCCCATGCTTACGAAAACATTTTTCATTTAATGTATTGTTTTATTTTTAAATATTATAATTATAATATTATAAATATAATTTTAAAAATAAGAAAATAGATTTTACTACCGATGACTGCTATTGGAAAATTCGTAACAGAATTCCATTAACCAGAACATTTTATTTAAATACCGAATTCTTATAATAATTATATTGAATTTCTTCAGGTGTGGTAAATCGCAATCTTATTAAACTTATAATTTTGTACGTGTGACGAAAATAATGCCTAAGTTTTTTTTTTTAAATAAGACCTTAATTGACAAAGTTATATACAAAGATATCTGACTTTTTAATAAATAATATTGCTCGTGTATGAAGCCGGCACTGATTAATAATAAAATGTAAAAAATAACTCAAGTTTACATTTCGCAACAAAAAATAGTAATATAGAATAATAGAATTCATTAACATTTCAAATTCAAAATGAATTATGTATGAAATAGAAAAAAAATAACTTGTTTGTTTTAAATTATATCCTTGTAACTAATATATTTAAATAACAATAATACCTAACATTGGAATTTTACACTAACCCGTAAAGATTGCACAACAGCAATAAAACTGCTTACTGCATTCAACACAATAAACAAAATAAATGGCTGTCGCTAAACCCGTACCTATACCTATTGTAAGTCCGAGTAGTTTCATTTTGTTCTTAAACTTGAAAGGAAAATGTGGATTTATTCGACATTACTCTGCAAGACGAGTATAAATATTGTAGGTCATAAGTCATTATATTAATCAACAAAATTCTAAAAATTCTAATCAACAAATTCTAAAATTCATTTCATTTCATTTCATTTCATGATGGCCTCGAGGTTTAGGTTAAAATGGGCAGCATTGAACACTTCGAGGGTCTTCAAAACATTAAAAAAACATAAGACGATTATCGCTTTAAAAAGACATTCGTAGAATTTTCTATTTATTCGGGGACTATTAGCTCGGGACTTAAATTACATTGGTAACGGCCAGTATTGTTTCCAAGGGCGGAAATATGGTTGGCTGAATGTGGGTGCTTTTCCGTTCATCGCTTAAGGGACGCAACCTTGTCGCCGATTACATTTTCAGTCCTTTGGAATGGTCGAATGTTAACGTTCTTCCGTTTTATGTCGCTTGAAAGTTTTTACAAAAGGATTGACTGTAGATACTAAGTTAAGTTTTGATTTATCTTGTTGATTGAATTTTCTAGACAAAAAGCCAACTAAAGTACTTATTAATTTATTAATCAAAACTAATTAACGGACTAATATAAAAAAAAACATTTTTTTATTCAAAACTTGTAAGGCACCATTATGCAATAGGTACTGTAAAAACTAAGGCTTGGTTCCGATCACGGTCTGAATAGGTACATCTTGTTTATTAGTTAATCCAACAATGAAATAAAAATAAAAATAAACAGCGCTTTTATCTAGTACCTATATTCACTGCCTCTTTCGTCAGAGAGTCAGGTTTCGACTCCCGGGTCAGACAAGTCTTTATAGTATTTAAGAAATCCAGCTCCACTTTTCAATTAAGAAACTTCCCTGGTAATCGGCAAAAAACTATGTAGGTATACCATAATTATGTAGAAATGTACAACCGCATATCCCTATTGGGACTTAGGCCCCAAGATGTGTGAATTCAAAGTGTTTTCGTCAAGTCTACCAACACAAGGTTAAGTGCTGACCCAAGAAAAAAAACTTAATTAATGTATTGTTTCCTTTGCAGATACCAAAATGGCGAAGCCCGTCTTATTAGCACTACTACTATGCCAGATGATAACATTGCCTATTCTAGGAGGCCGAACAGATGATGATAATAATTTCATGGACCTAGCCTCTTCGTTTCTCCAAAATATGGGAGATGGCGGAAATAATCTTAACGGATTAGCAGCTATAGGCAACATAGTTGGAACACTCATGCAAGGAGACAATGCTAAGAATCTAGGATCTTTATTAGGCCAAGGAAATGGGAACGGAAACCCCGTTGATATGCTGTCTGGTAAGTGATAAGTTATTCAAAATATTAATAACTTAAATATTGGGTGGTTTCTTGTTTGCAAGCATTTTTTCTTTAAATATAACTTATGAAAGTAATTTACTTACAGGATTAGGCAGCTTACTCGGCGGACAAGATGGCAAAATCGATCCAGCGATGGTCGGCACCATGATATCCATGTTCGCTCAAAACATGGGCTCAGCAGAACCAAAACGTCAGAAACGTGAAAATAAAGACGGTGATCTAAACCTAGAAGGCATTTTGAGTCTAGCATCAAGTTTCATGACCAACAAAAACACAGCCAACTACATGCCCTTAATCATGAACGCTATTAGTTCCTTCTCCAATAACGAAGCTGATAAACGAGCAGACGATCACAAAGACCACGCCTCATTCCTTCCTCCGTTTTTGGAGAAAGTCCATTTATATTGGGATATATTCATCAACTCTGAATTGGGGAAGACTATCTGGGAGAAGTCTGGCATGAAGAAGATCCTTAAAGCCTTCACAGGACCTGACGGGAACATCAGTTTTGATACAATGTTCAAGAATTTTGAAAACCATTCGTTTAGGAGACATTGGATCAAGGTAGCTGCCAAGTACTTGACTGATATGGTTGTTCAGATATCGAAACCTGAAGTTTATCAGAGGTAAGGAAATGACTAAAGCTACGATTTAAGATGATTTCTTTTTAAAATAGATCACTTATTGTCTACGTTATAATAATACCATCAGTATAGTCCGCTTTTCTAAGACAAAACCGCAGTTGCTAAGCCCAGATAACTTTCACTATACCAGCTCTTTATTCGTCCTACACTTTGTCATGGGTTTCGTCTTCACTTATTTAAAGGGACTTTAACTTTTCTCCAAACTGAACTATCAGGTACTCGATCGATAGAATAATTTTATCAAAATAAGAAAAAGTAGAGTACGAATGTTTATTATTTATCTACATATTAACTTAAATATGTTCTAATAAAAGAGTCATAGCCTTCTAACCTTATAGATTTTTTTATTCAATTCGGACTTTTCCAGATACCTAGTGTCAGGGCAGTATATTATCAACAGTTTCCTGGACTCACAAGGTCTGCCCAAGTCGACTCACATTGACATGAAGAAGCCTGAAAAGTCTATTACAGGACTGGTCAACTATGTCCTCAAGAACTACATTGATATTGACACCGATGTATCTGAATACGTCACTCCGGCCATGGAATACGTAAAGGTGAATAATTTGATGTTATGGAAACTTTGCCTGCCTGTTTTTTCTATCTTTATTTATCTGGCTGATATCTTTAGGTCTGCTTATTCAATCTTCTTTATTTAAACTCCCAGAGAATTTTGAAATATTATTAGATATATAAAACTGGCTTATTATATTACCAGTAACATTAAATTACCAGTATAACACCTACAATAAATTATCCCCCTCTCTGTCCAGAATATTCTACAATGTATCCAACACAAGTTAAAGGTCCTTCTCATAGTTGAATATTGAATATTAATATTTCATGAATCCGTTTCAGCAAACGTTTAAACTGGCGGAGAAGACAACGAAGACGATGTCGTCCCGAGGCGATTACAACGCGATAGCTGATCGTGTTACTGACACATTGAATTTAGAGGTTATTGAGCCTGTACTGCGGGTGTACAGGGCGTACAAACACTCTGTGGCCGCTCCCCATTGTCAGGAACATTTGATGTGCTTGGTGAACCGACATCACGATAAGGACAAGAAAGGTATGTCAAACGTCACTTATTTTACATAACAAATACAGGTATAAATGTACAACAACAAGTAATTTTCATTGTTGGTCCCATGGTATCAATGCGTAAATTCAGGACGTTCTTGGTGATTTTGGTCAGGTAGTTTTGGTCAGGTAGGTGATTTTAGTGTAATTGCTTTGGCGTTAAGAAATTTCTAGTAACAGAACGAAGTCTGGAAATATAGATCCTTCATGCCTGAAAACTAAAACATAAAACTTTTTAATCCTAAGAGGACGTAGGTATGAAAGAATGTTGTAATGAGGATCGTTAATAATTCATAAAAAGTACCGTAATAAATTATAAAAATGGGACCCATAATAAAGAACCGAACATAATTTAAATTATACTAAAAGTGTTGAAACGCGCTATTGTATATTAATGACCATAAAATTGAATTAGCTCCGTTGTAAAATTGCCAATAACCAAAACTATAATAGGCTATAATAAAGGTTGGATAAAAAAATACAATAACGTAATACTATTACATTTCGAGCACGTCTTGTCAATATAACACAAATAATAAAATTATATCCAAAGAAATTACCGTATTATGAACTGTCGTTTTATTTACAGAGATTTTTTATTGTTTTTATTAATCAGGTTTAATTATCCCATGTACATCAATATTGCGTGCAATATTTTTTTCTGTATAATGTTCTGTAATAGGCATCTAACTATCAACTATACTGTTTTTTCAAGAGCAAAATCTGGTAAAAACTCAAAAATGAAAAAATAAACTACATACATTTATTATTTTTTATACATACCTATACTCGTATATGTATACAGTTTTGGCAATACCCGCGACAGATTTCCGTCATATATATTCTTACGTAGCAATTTTTAATGTTTTTAATAATAATGCATGGAAATAAAATACCGATATGAATTTAAGTTTGAACTTGAATTCATTTTTCCCTTTTTTTACTTCTTTGCTGCTCTATGCAGACGTATAACAAATAAAGGCTTTCTTTTTTCTTTGTTTCTTGACGTTAGAATAGTTGGCTAGTTCTTAAGAAACAGCAAAAATTTTGCTAAACTACATCAATTCAATCGATCAATTTGAATTATTATATTTGTATTGACGGTTTACCCCAGTGTACATCGAAGTATACCTACTACTGCGACTCTTAAAAATAGAACACTCTTGCCGAAATTAGGTATCTACTAATTGATTTAAAAGACAAGAAGGATACATTCTGAATATACTTTATTCCAGGACTTCCAGGATTTAAGGCAGGACTCACAAAGTTGAGCAGTTTAGTGGCATCGGCTGCCCTCAGCTTCCAAAACGGCAAAGGCTTCTGGGATCTTTACCACGCTGTTCAAAATGTTCAAAACTGCGAGGTAAGTTTCACAATTATGTTATTTAAATATTATATCTTTGAAACTTCAAGAAAAGTACATGTTAGCCTTTGAGGTTAGCGATCTTTCGGGACCTAATATTAGGCGCTTTTATTCATTAATTTAAGGCCCATTTCACCCTATAATAAACTGAGACCTACTCTAAAGTTGCCCTAAAACGATTGGGGCGATACCTACTACCTACAAGAAATATTGATAATCTGTACTTGCCATGTTTCAGTCGATGTATCCTGCCGATTGTTCTGCGTTCCACGAACACGAGTTGAAGGTCACCACTGAAGTATATCATAGTGAATTATAAAGCAAAACTATAGGAATTCCCTTGTGATGTCTAAATATATTTACTTTTAGGTTTATTTTGACGGTATTTTTAATATGAGATCTTTTTATAAGACGTGCTATGGAGGTGGGAAAAAAATATATAGACTACATCCTATTTGGCTAAGGAATATAAGAAAATATAAAGGTACCTACTTAAAATTCTCCTCCATGGCATATATGAATTAAAGTGATCGTTCCGTCCAATAAAATAATTATACTTTTAGTTAAATTAAGCCATGTTGTATTTTTTAATATATTGCACTATATTATTTTCTTGTAATTTATTCCAACATTGATTTTTATTTATTAAATTGAGTTTACTAGGAATGAATTTAAAAAGTAATAATAGTCTTAAAAAAAGGGTTGGAGTTATAAATTGTATTGTATAAAATAATTAGGTGTATTTTTTAAATGTGGCAAGATACAACATTTTAATAAATGTTTAGGTCTATAAGAAAATAATTTTATTTTTGCTGGACATATTGGTGCTAAGAGACTACATAATATATTATATTGTCTTTAACTTGTTATTTCTGCTTCCTTCTTAATTCCTATAAATTAAAATTGTCGTTTAGAATTCTATAAATCTAATTCGAAATTCAGGTATATCTCTTAGTAATAAATGCTGTGTTTACTAAGACATGGTTTCAAATTAATTTCCCATTTTTTCATAACTGCTTATCAAAGCTAAGCAATACTTAGTAGAAAATAATTTTAATTCTTTACTGGATATTCTTACTTTCTGCGAAGCATTCTGCGAAGAAATATTTCTTATTGTTTATTTTTTTGGTATATGATTTCATCGTAAAATTAATCATAAGATATATTTTTTGTATATAAATAAATAAATTTCATCCTATACTTTAAGTTACTTTAATCGTGACGAAATTAAACAATATTGACTGTAAAAGTCTCGTTTTATTTCAATGGAAGGATATTTTAAACATTCAAATGCGAGCAAGCTCAACTATATTAGATAAGTAAATCGTGTTTTTTTTTGGAAACATAACTTGTACTTTCAACCGTTTTGTTCTCTTAGATTATTCATTACTTACTAGCTATAAAATAATGTTTTTTTATTTATTTATTGTAGCTAACATTTCACAAATTTCAAAGCAGAGTCGACACTTTACTTTCTCTCTCATAGTCTCTGATATTCACTACACAAGACTCATATATTAATGTTTGGGTTAGAACTCCGTACTTGATTGCTGGGTGTATTTCTTTATATATTTACCAGAAAATATGTTAAAAATGCTCGCATTCGTCGTCTTTATAAGTACATGATTAAACATTATATTACGATTTATTAAATAGCAAAATAAATACAATTCTATTTATCTTCATAATGCTCATTTACATAAAACTAAGTATACAATACATCCTTATTACGTAAACATAACACAATGTTCTCAGAAAACCATAATTAGCAAATTTCATTGATTCTGTTACCTACTATTGCGTAAGACGAACTTGATTTTTTAAAACATATTTCTGTTTAAAAGATTTTTTTGTCTCATTTAAATACAATTTAGAACATCCTCAAAAAATGGAAGGACAATGGTTGACTAGACAAAAAAGTAAACTTTGAATTATCAACGCTAAACAATTCAGTTAATAACTTTATGAACAAAATTACGTTTCATTATTCACAAGCATTAAAAACTTCTAGCTAACAATTGACAAACGTTGCAATACTAATTCAAATTTAAAAGCATTCGCGTAGTCTAATGACATGATTAAGCATTTATTAGCTACATCTCTAAGTGGATCATAATATGAAATATCTAACAGCCATTTTTAATAAACAATCAAGATTTCTGTCTCAGGTTAGATATCAAAGATTAACCAATGAAATTAATTTATTTTAGAAGTCACGAACGTCTCCCTCATTGGTCCAATATTGTGATTGATTTGTTGATACATATGTGTAAGGATTATTTATTAAAATCAGCCGATCGTTGCTCTTTACATCGTATTTAAAATATCATTTGATATGTGAAATGCATGAATTGAGCGCAAAACCATTTGATCTTTCGAAGACCTATTTCTTAACAGGTATATTCTTGCATACCCATTCCATTCCTTCCTGTGGAGACAAAGCAAAAACTTAAAACCAAAGCAAAGGACATACGAAATCGTAAATTAAATTTAAGCACTGCGGATCCACTATTAAAGTCAAAGTCAAATTATCCTTATTTAAATAGACTTTTACAAGTTCTTTTAAATCGTCAATTTTAAACTAAACTATTGCCGCTTCGAAACGTGTTATCGATATGGAGAGGAAACGGCAAGAAACTCCCTCAGCAACACGAAATGTAATTTCTTTTTTTAAATAGAAAAAAGCATTTTTTTTTATTGACAGTTTCAATTTTACATGATAAATGTCATAACGATAAATATCATAACGATACATGTCATAACGATACATGTCACATTAGATATGTATTTCGTAAGTTCAACTCCATACCACACATCCCTGAGGCTTCGGAATTACGTGTATATTTACAAATAATTACCACGCCCTATAACATTCACAGAAACCATGTTACAGAAGCCTGGATCCTCTTCCCTTCTACACGTGAATTTCAACTAATGCAGTGGTCTAAAACTTTACCTACCTCTCCCATTGGTTATTTAGTAAACTCAACAAACCTTTACTCCGGTGCCATCAGTAGCTACGCACGCCTGGATTTGCCATGTGCGATCTCTGATCAAATGTAATCCAAGATGCTGGGCTATCTCACTCGCCGGTAGGGCTGGGAAAAAATGGTAATGAGTGACGAAATTTTAATGTTAATATAAAGTCTAACTGCTGCATTATAAAAAGAACTTAGACAAACAACCACGATAAGGCGCGAGTTTAAAAAATGCTATACATTATAAACCTCCTGCATTCGCGGTACAGGCGTGTGTCACGATCTAGATTCGATAGAAACGGATTTGATTCCCGGGTCGGACGAACTGTTATTGGATTTTTCCATTAAAAAAATCTCAGTGACAGCATAAAGTCTGGAAATGTCCGAAAAACTTCACTAAGTTGGCCCCTATTATATGGGAATTTAAATAAAATTTATCAAATATGAGTGCAGATATGCACTGTTAGCTTACTTCTACAGTGGTACAGACAACAATGTATGAGCTTATCTGAGACTACATGGATACAGGCTAACCTGACATAACTCAGTGGTCAATAATATATAATTTTATTAATGTATCTATTTTTTCCTTGGATTTTACTCTATTTTGTGCCATGACAGTGACATTTTGATATATCATGCCAATGTCACACCAAATATGTTTCACTTGCTTGCCATATTTGTATGTGTATTGCATACTTAATACCTTATCCATCAATATGTGCATTTATAGACACATATAGTATTAAATATTTTTTATAGACAACAAAGGAAATAGTTATAATTTTTTTAATGTCTCACCAGTAGCCAAATCTTGCTTATTGGCATAAACCAGTAAAGGAACTCCTCGCAATTTCTCATCCTGGAGTAATTCAGTCAGCTCCTGACTTGTCTCTTCAAGTCTCTGGTGGTCTGAGCAATCAACCACATAGATCTGTAATGTAATTGTAATAACTCTTTGTAAGGTAATGGCACTAGTAGTAGACCATGTACCGGTAGTTGACCACCAATGCACATAAACAGATAAAATAAGAATTCGCGGCATATTTTTAAACTAATTCCATATTGAGTAGTCAGTGCTGTCATGTGGTCTACGAAGCGCGCAAACTACGACTCCATTATTTTCAAATATTAAAAATAGCCTCCAGTTGTTTGTTGATTGACGCACCGTAAATCTATTATTCGATTTTTTGTCATAATTTTCTTAAGGATTGAAAAAGTTTGAAGTTAAATATTAACAACTTTGTCACCTTGTTGATGATAAGTGTTTTGCTTTTCTTATTCGTTAGGGATTAATGGAGGTAACAGGGTATTTAAAATACGAAAATTTGTTTACAAGATTGAGATGTGGGGGTGGTCCACTACTGATTCCGTTTTAGCACGATTTTCTAGTAATTGACCAGGATGGTCAACTTCTGATGAATTTCTGTATCATGTAAATGTTCTGTACGGAATAATATATGAAGGGCATCATCAATTAGAATTAACTATTTTATTTACTTTTACAATAACTTAATTTTATTTAGTAGTTGACCACCTTTATTGTAAGTTACGATCAGTTACTAAAACCAAATTTTCACCTTGTAGATGTCTGGGAAATGGGGTACATTCCTAAATTATACTGAAGCTGCAATGCTCTCAGCAGTAAATGTCGTTCGTCTTCATAAAACACCCATAAGAACGGCTGAAAAAAAAAATCCTCTCACAATAATGATGGTGTTTTGGAAACCACAATGGAACCATCGGCAACTGCGGTACATATTACTGTTGGTGACGAACTAGTGCTAGTGACGATCCCAGGATCACCAGCAATTAGCATTGCTGATGACATATTTGAAACCACTCTAGATCAATTTGACATCATAGGTCCTAACGATATGCTTGAAAATATGCGTAAACTTTCAACTACTGTTGTCTGATTAAGAATCTGACAAAAGCCTCGGCAAAAAGTAAATGTTGAATTTGTCATATTTAAGTACGGCATTGAGGTTTAGGCACGCGGTCGAGAATCTCGACGGTCGCAGGTTCAAACCCCAGGCACACATGACTGACTTTTCGAAGTTGCATATGTGTGTATTGATAAAGAATTATCACGCACTTTAACGGTGAAGGAAAACATCGCGATGAAACCTGCACACCTAAAAGTTCTTAGGAATTTCTTAGGTGTGTAGTCCGCCAACCCGCACTAAGCCAGCGTGATGGACTAAGGCCTAAACCCTCTCAATTGTAGAGTAGGCCCGTGCCCAACAGTGGGACGTATATGGGCTGATGATGATGATGATGATGAAGTACGATAATAACTTTTATCCCGGAAAAGTACTTAAAGCTATAAAAAAAAAACAGCTACAATATCATCGATGAAAGCAAATGGTCGATTGTGGAAATGGCCAGAACATTTATTAACGAGCGGGGGATGTTATTGTTATTATATTTCAAATAAAACGCAAAGTTGTCTTAATTTGCCTTCTTATTTAACAAATAATTAAAAAATCTGAATGGTCAACTACTGATGCAAAACATGGTCAACTACTAGTTTTTAGGTGGTCAACTACTAAATCTCTTATATTAAGTTTTATTTTCATTTTTTTACTTGAATGCAACCATTGTACAAGAAAAAATACTAGCTCGTTTCGTTAAAAGACTTGCACAGAGTTAACAAAACAAAACACTCATTGAATTCGAATGATGATTAAAGTTAGGCATTAAAAAAGAAATTTCTGTGTCCTTAAGTGGTCAATTACTAGTGCTATTACCTTACTTATTAAAACATAATTACATGATCTTCCACTTATACCTTGGTGCAGCAATTGGATTGGTTACTTAACAGTTTTATTAGAATAAGTATTCTTACATAAGTAATTAACTTGAGAAATGTAAATAAAAAATATATATTTCATTTAAAAAAAAACAATTGTGTATCTGGCACTGTGTGTATGTGACTACACAGCTTTTACTGTGCATCTGGCAACCTCTGAATTCACACATTATGGTGTAAAAGGAACATTACATCCTCTAGTAAGACACCTAAAAAGTCCGTAGGAATAACGAGCCTATGTGGAATTTAAGAAGTCTTGAGTAATTAATGGTCTCTCACTAAAATAATAGAATAAAAGAAAATTACCAAAATATCCGTATTTTCAAAATAATTTCTCCAGTATGGTCTAATTTTTCTTTGTCCGCCGATGTCCCAGACATTTAGCTTAAATCCATTTGATAGTACTGATTTTATATTAAACCCAGCCGTCGGAGTAACATGGTTCACATCTTCTGAGGCCAGTTGCTTGAGAAGAGTTGTTTTTCCTGCATTATCTAATCCGAGCAAGAGAAGGCGAAGTTCTTTGTCAGGATTTGAACGCAACTTCTTCAAAATACTTAGCAAGCCCTAAATGAAACATCACAAAATAAAATATGCCCATTTTATAGCGCACACGAAGAAAAATAATAAATAATTGAAATTATCAAACTTACCATAATTTAAAATAACCGTTGTGATACCTACAAGATGTGAGAACCAATAGACAAATTAATGGTCAGTTTTATACATTGTAATTAATTTATTTGTGACTGAAAGAAATCGAAGCTCGATTTTAAATTGTTTGATGTGTCGGCGTTTCCATGGTTACGTCTTTAACTCTTTAAGCCACGTTCCATTACACCAAATTAGATGTAGAAAGACACAGTTCGTCATTAACGCACCATGTTTATTATTCATATTAGAATTCCCCTTAATATTTGAATAACTTATTAAATTATTGTTTTTGTTAATAAATTAATAATAAAATACAAAACAGTTATTTTAGCATGAAGTGACACGAAGTAGGTACCTACCTACCTACCTATAATTTTTTGAGAATAAGGATTTATTATCTGTTAAAATACAACGCATTGGCTGTATGGCCGTCATTTCGTTGTTTGTCAATAAAACACGTTTAAATTTAAAAAAGAATACTGTCAGATTAAGGCGTCGCGGTTTTATGTATTGCACGTGTTTGAATTAAACTTTTGTTTATAAATTCCAAAAAATGGGTAAAATTAAACAAGAACCCGTAGAACAGGAAGACCAAGCCGATGTGAGTGTTAAAACGGAACCCGTAAGTTACGATGACAAAGTTAAAAACTGCAGTGTGATTGCAAAACCGATGGCCCCCAGGAAACTTAGCAAAAAGATATATAAACTTATTAAAAAATGCAGTAGCCATAAAAATTACCTCAAAAACGGACTTAAAATTGTACAAAAACAACTACGTCTTGGAGAGAAAGGGTGAGTTGATTTGGTTCCATTTTAGGTTAGGTGCGAAATTACGCACAACAAGATTTTTTTATAGTAATTTATGAATATAACATTACCAATAAACCTAATTCATTATTAAAACTACTAAATTGTACAACTTCTTAATGTTGTACATTAAATTTTTATAATTAAACAAATTCTTCTTAAGTTTAAACTTGTTTAGTAAGTAGATATATACTATGCTGACTTCTCGTGGGCATTGTTTTATCTGATTTCACGGAACGACATTGATTCTAGTTACTAGTGAAGAATCGCAATTCTTGCGTCTTTATGTGGAGTAAAGACTGTGGGCTTGAACAAGTTTATAAAGATGTTTTTAATGATGATTTTCACTATAAATTCAATGCTTGTCTATAAGATATTTCCTTATACGATAAGACATTGTTTGAATTTAACTTTTCTCATTGAGACTTTTTGATGTATTTCTGTGTAATAAAATTTGTTAAAAATATTTGATATAGTTTATATATATTAAGTCCAAATTAAGTGAAGTAAAATATCAATAAATATTTTTACAGGATGGTTTTCTTTGCCGGAGACATCTCGCCAATAGAAATTATGTGTCACCTACCAGCTGTTTGTGAAGAAAAAGATGTTCCATACTGCTACACACCAAGTCGACTGGATATTGGATCAGCCATGGGCACAATGAGGGGATGCATCATGGTGCTTGTTAAAGAACATGAGGACTATAAAGATTTGTATGAAGAAGTTAAGAGTGAAATCAAATTTTTATCCCATCCACTTTAAATATTATGTTTAATTAAGAAAAAATCCAAAAAAGAAATAAAAAATATGCATAAGCTACAGACTTTATTTACTAAGACAGATGTTATTTTAGTACCTATTATATGCATTCATACAATTATCCCAGAAGGGGAGGGTGCAGTAATGTATAACAAAAAATGAGCTTATTGCCTTTTAACATTTTAAGACTGCAATTTGCCACTGAGATTTTTCTTTCGAAATATCCTAACAGTGCTTGATCCAATAATCAAACCTGCACCCTCTTGATACTCCTTTCATCCATGTATCATTAGGGAAGGGAAGAAATTTAAACAAGTTGATGTCATTACACATACATTTAATACACTTATTAAAATCTATGGGTACGTAAAAAATGGCAGATTGTCATTTATTGACAGTGAAGATTGGCAAAATACAATTAAGGATTTCATACACTATCCATTGTTACAGCTTTTGGGTTGTTCTCAGCTGCTCAAAGCATGTTAACCAGTTTGTTGTATTTTTTTAATATTAAAAAATTATTATTTCGTCATTTTTAACAAAAAATCCCACCTAAATTAATCAAAGTTACATTCAATTCTATGCATGGGATAATAGCATTATTTTAGGTGATGCACGAAACAAACATATAATTAAACAATATTAATACACCACTTGCATACAAAGTTTAGCTAACATTATCCCAGCCAAGACTATACTTAGATTGATAAAATTATTTAATACACAAAATTCATGCAATTCTTTGAAATATCTCCAAACTGAGAAAAGTAAAAAAAAACATTGACTAAAATTAATGTGTTTGTCAATGACTGGCTCAGATGCCTGCGACAATGGACAGTGTTAAGGCTCTTTAAATTAAAAATTACATACTAAGATCACTAAAATTACTAAGCTAGAAGTCTGGACTTGCTCAAATGGGTAGGAGTTCAGTAGACTTTGATCTTTTAGGCTCTAATTCAACTGCTTCATAATGTTTACAGATATTAGCTGCTTTCGCCTACACTTAAAGAATATTTCAAGGAACCTACAAAGACGGGGTTTATTGTAATTTTAGTATTGTATTCATATATATATATATGAGGTTTACCTGAATGCCTGTTTTAATAATCGTTGTTTACTTTTTACTCTCGTTATGTTATGGTTGCTCATTAGCAACAAAAATTAGTACTCCTAAAATGGTCTTAAGTTACTGAATCCTCCCATGTTACACTAATAATTGAAGCAATAATTATTTCATAGATTAACCCTGCTTTTGGATGAGTGCCCGGTTGTGATGAGATCAATTTTAAAACATTCCATAAAAAATATTACACTTGCATGCAATGAAAGAGTAGTAAATTAATTCATTTAATGAATTTATTATTCTAATATTGATCTGGACATTTAATTCTGATTTAGTAATGTTATTAAGCGATCCTTTAAGCGAAGCGTGAAGAAGCATTTGTGCAGGCCGGCATGATTGTGTCGACCAGCGGGTGACCACATCGTTTCTCGCTGGTCGGTAGCAATTTTTTGGACTCCACTGTGCTTACCATCAGGTACAGTGGAGTCACTTTGCCGTGCCAGTATAAAAAAAAAATTATCCAGAGCGCCTAATTAATTTGAAAAATGATTTAAATACTGCAGGTTAATGTTGTAGCATAATATCTATTTTAATTGTTGCAAACTGTCGTACCTCAATGTAACATTACCTATAATAATTATGTAGACTAACTAGGACCAAAAAAAAACTTATAAAATCAAGCAATCATTTTTACCAAAAAAAAAAACAATCTTTTATGAAACGTGATCTCAACTTTCTTTCTTTTCTCATAATGCTGCTATTTATTACATATTTAACTATTAAATAATTTATAATAAAAAATCACCCATTTCATCGCAAGCAAGTGCACGATAAGAAAATACAAATATATCGTATAGAATAGCGATTACACAATAAAACATACAGCGTGTTTACAAAACTAAAGGTATAATATTCTCTCTATGTGTGTATGTAAGTGATGATGGTATTTTGTACTTCAAATTCTTAGGAGAATAATACTACTCGTAATAATTAACAGTGGATTTATTTCAGGAATTACGGGACCAGTTCCAAAATCTAATTTTCATTTTTTTTAAACTTTTAATTTCAAATATAAAAGGCAAAGAGTATATAAAGGAGTGAGGTGTTCTGCATAACTCCACAAGAAATTCGCATCAGGTATTTGATATTGGCCTCTGTTAAAACATTATAGAGTTGACCACGGAGCTCAATCATTGGCTTTTTGTGAGTTTCATGCCATCGAAATATGAAATATTTTTCTATCCTGTGAGAGAAATAAAGAGCGATATAACGGTGTCAATTCATTGCCCTAAACTTTATTTTTCCAATTCTTTTACTACCAATATACTAACTTTGCATTTAAATTCGTTATTTCCTGAAATAATTCCACTAAATCACAGACTTATTGAAAGTATTATAACTACGTCACGAAGCGCTTTAGAACCGATGCAGCCGCACGTTCACTACAAATAAAGCTGTTAGTATAACCTTTGCAATACAAAAACAGGATTAAAATGACTTTCAACATTTGTACCGTTAGCATAAATCCGCTTTTTTTTATACCGGAACGGCAAAGTGATCGCTTTAGCATCGGATGGTCAATGCGATGCAGTTCAAATATTGCCGACCGGCGTTTAATTATTGCCTCTGGTAGATACAATTTTACTATTTTCTACTGTGTGCAGTCTGAACCCAAAAAGGGACCAATTTACGGCGACAAACGTACTTTTTTTAAGGAAGATATTACAATAAAACAGGCAAAACAAGGGTCTTTTTAACTTCTCATTTTGATTGCGTGGGATTTACTAGACACGGTCTACACATCGCAATCTTTAAATCATCACAAGCTTAAGGCTATCAACGCATCAGATCAATCGCATTTTTCTCAGTACACATTGTGCGAATCAAAAATGGAAATATACTTTTCTACGTAACTTGTTTATTTCTTCTGTTAGTTAAATGATAAATTTAAAAATGTTTTTTTTTCATATTGTTTATAAGACCAGTGAATTAAATCTTATTCATTTTTGCTTAGTAAAAATTGATAACGATATCTAGTGCAAAAATGGAAGAGACATTTTCATAGCATATTGTCCGAGCCGTATTAATGGCGTGATTTTTTTCAGTACATTTTATTAATTCACTTGATGTAGTGTTTGGTCCCAAAGATTATGATTTTAAATCTATTGGAATTAATCACAATAGACATACCTTGATTGTGAGATAAAATGGAGAATATAAAAATTATTTTTTGTTAAAACTTTTCAAATAAATAAAACTTGCTACTAAATATTTCCGTAGAAATGTATATTCCCATTTTTACATTTTCTTATTACAAAATAAGTTAAATTTGAAATACAATTCGGAGAGTGATTTAAATTTTAAACTTCTACCAGTAGTCTAGGATACTCCTATAATTCTAACACGATAATGATATATACGAAATTATAATTTACCCAATATGTGTACTTATATGAAGTAAATTCATAAAATTAAAAACATTTGAATTACCTTATTATTTAAAACACTTAAAATACAAACATGCGCGTGACAAATGCTGAATAACAAATAAATAAAAGCAATTAGTTATATACCTAGTTACGCTTACTAAAAAAACAATCTGTTCTCAAAACACAATCGTTCAACAATCATTGCTGCTTTCAATTCGCAAGCTATACATTACGTACCCAGTACACTCTCAACGAACAATCTTATACATTTCATTTAAAATGTACGGTTGGCAAAATAGTTCACATAAAAAGTTGTTAAGAAACACGCTATATAAAATAAATGACAATCCTGACCGACTGAATTCTTTTTTATGATATTTTTTATAGTTTTATTTTCTTTTCTCTTACTATCGTGGGCCCTTTAGAATTTCGCGAAACAGGCCGACATGACTGTGTCCTTCGTCGACTGACCTTCGTGACTTACCCAATGCTCAATTGTGCTGTCATAGCACTGGTTATACCAGTCGACATTATCCTGACGTAACTGCATTTTAATTTACTGCGTTTTTTTTTTTTTGGAAAACCGCCAAACCGTTCGATCCGGGAATATACTTTCAAAATTAATTTAGAACGAGAAATAATTCTTTCACGGAAAAATATACATTCAAAAATAAAAATATTGAGAAAAGTTTGCTTTGCTGGATCCATGTCCAGCAAACCTGCGCACTGTTACACATCCACAATGTCGTGTTCCATCCATACCCATGATATTACATTTTCGCGAATACTTTGCCGACCATACACTATATTCTCTTTGGTATCTTATTCCTGGTTTGACCATTACGGATCACAGTTTTGATATTAAAGACTATCACAGACTACAAAATCGGCGTAACGCTTCAAAATAATACTGTTATAATTTATTTGAGATGATTTATAAGGGCTTGCGGTTGTATTTACAGTAAAATACATTAATGTAGTTAGTTTCTTATGAAAAAGCTATCCAAAAAATACTATATCGACTTCATAACATTTAAAACAAAAGTTCGTTTGTCTAAGGAATATTCCTGAACTAAGCAATGATAAATATTTGGGAGTAATAATCATATTATACAACCGATTCCTTATAAATTATCTCAAATTGATATTGTAAAATTGTATGATTAATGATGTATAAATAAAAAAATATTAGTACTAAAATTACTTTTTGTAATAATGCAAAAATAGGAACGTATTACGTAGATAAAAAGTATAAACAGGACTTTAAAGCTTTCTTAACCTAATTACTTTACATACAATTAAATAAAAAAATAACATATCACACATCTACGAGCAATATACAAAACTCATGAATACGGATAACGAAATAAAAAATATTTTTAATTTTTATCACCGTATACTTCATAATTTCTTGCAGAATTTTCAGTTTATTTTTTGAAATTGTTGACGAAACCAATCTAAATTTAAAAAAGTATGACCAAAATTAAAAATATTTACAACTCACGTATGTAAATGCATCGTTATAATTAAATTTAAATTGAATGAATTCAATGAAAAAAGAGCAGACAATGTAATGTAAATACATATGTTTACGTATGCAAAAATGCCTACGTTTAATTAATTGGCGGATTTATTAAAAATGGGTACCACTAAGCCAAGGACACTACTACTAACTGCCAGTTTCTGAATGACGTGAAAAATAAGAAAATCTAATCTTCTGATAATTGTTTTTTTTTTTTTTAAGATGCAACGCAACCTTATGATTTTTAAACATAATTTAATAATAATCTTTTACGATTTATTACTCGTGCAACATTGTGAATCAATTATACATGTACATATACTCAATTAATTCTATTCCTTTAAACCGACTCTTTTACAAGCACCAAGCGAAAATCCTATTTCCATCTCAATATTATGGACATTACCAACACCATAGACTGTCTCTGTGATGTCACGCCATGTTACATCTCGTCTCAAAATAAGCCGTGGTTTATGTTACATATAAATTTACTAATTAGTTTGACTGTTAAATATCTGTACTAAATATATATCACGAACTACTTTATCAAAAACTAAAATTACTGTTTTACAAACACGCACACATTCAGACCGTGATTGGAAACTAAGGCAGGTAATAGCTAAGGTGATTACAAACCCCCTGACGTTGACGGTCTGCATACACCCTGTATAGGGCAATGAAAATATGTTATACCTCATAAAGAAACCCTATTCCGTTTACTTCTAGTTTCATAATAAAGGAATGAATAATTAGCATCGCGTGACATAACATGACGTGCATACTAACTTAGATAAAATTTCAACACTCTCAAACACGACAATCTGATGACCTTCTTGTAGCATACAAAGTCACATGCAGAACTCCAGATGATAATATTCAAACAACAATTTTCCGTACCAACAACATGAAACAGTTGCATATCTTAAATAACCTGGACGACTATTGTGGCAAGCTTCGCAAATTGTTGTATATTTTCCATTACGTTCTATCTCCGTCCCTATCATTTTTGCAATAGCTTTTCCTACCCAACATCCTACCTTTTTTACTCATTCAAGCTTCAAAAAACGATAAATAAAAACGGCACTAAATCTAGCGACACACAAAACTATCAGATAACTATAGCTCGAGAAATATTACTTAATTATATGAAATTGAGCTCAGCTTAGCACATTGAAATAGTCGCTACAACTATACATAAGTTCGATAAATCGGTTCGCGCGATATCGATATTGGGCGAGCGCAGCACTATCGTAATTTTATTTATCTTATGATTAGTCATTTATTGCAGTTTTGTGGCAACGAAAAAAGCTTGCACGAATTTCTTAATAATAAGGTGCTGTATATGAATATTTTTATTAGTAATAGAGATTAAAATTGTCAAAATGTTTATGCTTAAAAAATATTTTTCCCGATGTTTTGTAGTTTTTTCTTCCAAAATTGTGTCGACGAAAAGTATCGATAGAGATACGCTCGCCAACAAATACCTCGTGCATGATGAGAGACGGAAAGTTCATCGACTATCGACAGTGTAACGTCGTACCAAAAACCGTTACGATAAAAATAGCAGTCGAGTGAATTTAAAGTTTATTAGTGCGTATTTATCTACCGTAGACGATGTGGTTTACCGAATTATGTGTAAACGTGGAAAAGTATGAGTATAGTCAGTATAGTGCTCATGAAACACATCGATACTGGCAGGAGCACTGCGACACGGAGAGACCTGCGGAACAGAAACATCCACTTTTCTATGACGTATAAAAAGCACAATACTTACTATTGTTTACAGTTTGTATTTAATATCATCATTTACAATATTCTTGTAACTTTAGCAATTCCGTGTGAAGATATAGCAAATATACCTATGTAGCGCTTCCGTTCGAAATTCAAATACATGACACAATTAAAAATGTTAAAAATATTTTTCTAAGTCAACCCTGGTTGCTGACTTTTTACCATTAATAAAAAAGTACTTGAAACTGCACTGATGATAGTTAAAGTATCTATTATCGACGGAAAAAATATTCAATCCTTACCTATATCCGCTTATCCATCATAAAAAATAAACTATTGACAAGAAGTCATCAGTGAGTGATTTAACCAAACACTCACATTATTGGTCTTATATTGCGGTCTATCCGTGGATAGGGATAAGGATTGATTGTTAATTTCGGGCAAAGGTGTAAACCACGCACCTCCAGTAAGGTAGCTGTCAGAGGGGCGGGTCCCTCTGCGCGGGCTCGGGGCACAGCGCGGCCCCCGCCTCCGCCTCCGCCTCCCCGCCGCGCGCACCCCCCGCACCTCCTGCCGCGCACTGCACCTCGCTCGAGCGCCGCGCCTTGCCTAAACACATACTTAGACACCTATCTTGCTTCTTATAACACTATACATGATGCGATCTATTGTCGAAGATGATGATGAAGTCGAGGATTAGGGGCGCGCTTAAGACAAAATCTCGGCGACCGCGAGTTTAAGTCCAGGCCCAAGTCTATGATTTAAGGCTATATATTTAGTGAATTAAGAGGCTTTTGAAATGGTGAGGAAATTTCCGCACCTAAGAGTTATACACAAGTAATTTGTTAGATAATGTGTATTCTGCCAACTCGCCGAAAGCCAGTATGGTGTACAAAAGACAGAAGGTGCCCAGAATTTGGTCATATGTGGACATAAATAGTCTATTATATTGTACAAAGTAAATCACATTTGTTTGCTATTTGTATGTATGATTATAATAGTTACTCACTCGAAAAGCATAAGCAACCGGTCTGCTGGCTAGCTTGAAGCGACGTAGTCGGACCTATTTCCTTCTTCTCTTTGGACTGTTCGTTGACGCATTTTTGATAATAATCGTACTCCTTCACGTACCTGGAAATCCAAATTTTAATTTCAGATTACATTTTGAAAGTAAGGTATAAAGCAATCGTATTCATCCATCCATCTCTCTCGAAGTGGGACCTGCCTAACCGGACCACTTGTCCTAAATAGACATATTTGTCTACAACTTCGAGCCCCCAACTCTGATGGGGGCGGACACAAGATGGACATTGACATGGACATGCCGACGATATTGTAGTCTTGGCGGAATCGCTGGAAGACCTTAGCACTATGCTCAAAGACTTCAATCGAGTCTCGCAACAGGTGGGTCTTAAAATGAACAAGCAACGGTATTACTATACAAAAAACGAAACCAATAATTATTATCACGTACTATTACCGTAAAGGAAAGCGTCGTGAGGAAACATGCAAACCTAAAAATTCTTAGGATTATCTTAAGTGTGTAGTCCGCCAACCTGTACTTAGCCAGTGAGGCGGACTAAGGCCTAAACCCTCTCAGTTGTAGAGTATGCCCGTGTCCAGCTGTGGGACATATATGAGCTGATGATATTACCAGACAGGCGGCCAGCGGTGATCGGCGAGGTAGTCCCTCGAAGCCTGGCTGAGATGTTTGGCGCGACACACGCGGTCGTACGCGCCGCACAGTCGCCACCGACACCACGCCCACAAGTTGTGAGCGTTGTGCAACTGCAAATATCACCACACTCTCGTCAACACAACGTGTCTCGAACGCGCCTCGAACGAGCCTCGACCGTGTCTAGAACGCGCCTCGAACGAGCCACAAACGCGCTTCGAACGATTATATAAATGCAGCATTATTATTATCAATGCTGAGGATAGATAGATAAGACGATATAGACATGTACTTTTGTTACATTTACCAAAATTAGAAACTAAGAGAATGGAAAAAAATACCTTAACAGGCTCCAACAACGACAAAGCGATTTCCACAACTTGATCGTCTTCACCGCATACTCTGTAATTAGAACAATACATAGATGAAGATATTCATTTCGGACTTTTTGCTATTGAATTTAAAATTATTAATGTTTAACAACTACCTTCAGTAAATAGAAATTGTTCAAAATATTTTATCAATCCTTAAACACAATGTAATAACTATTGAGTGAAGCAAACACCAAAATCCAAACACCCAGATTGAGGTTTTTTTTTACTGTGAAACTATCTAGATCTAGGAACTTCTAGAATTGTCTAGAACCATCTAGTACCATCTATAAGGATCTATAAGTATATAAAAGGTACCTGTCCTGTCGCTGCAGCTGGTCGATGACGCGCGCCTCGACCAGGTTGACGAGTCGGTTCATGCACAGGCGGTTGGCCAGCTCGAGCAGCTCGAGGCAGCGCGCGGGCTCCACGCTCGGGATCTTGTCCGTGTACATGTAGCACAGCAGGATGTGGAACGCGTACATCTTCACGCCGGGGAACGATATCTGCCAAAAACACAATAGTAGGTACAATCGAAGACAGAACTAAAATACGCTCTGAACGCACCATCAGATGCCAATGCAGGGGAATACAAAAAAGATATCTAACGTTTTCTGTCAAGCGAGAAAAATTAACAATTGTTATGTAAGCAACTAAAAAAAGTAAATACGTAAAATGTCGGTAATCAGTTAAAGAAATTTCTTATTGTCTGACTAAAACATTGGATAATAATAGATAAATTCAACTAATATTGTAACGGAAAGACTACCTACTTTATTTTTAACAATAAATCTAATTTACCACCACAACTTACCACCCTGGAAGTGCTCTCCCTGAAGTGTCCTTGGAACATGGCCTTCATGGGATCACACCTGGCCATGAGTATGGCGCGGTGGGCCAAGTGTATGCCATCGTCCAGGTCGAAAGTGACGTCAGCGAACAGGTTCCTCTCCACGTACATGTCGCGCAGTCTTTGCGGCAACGGCTAGACAATTAAGTTTATAGGAAGTGCGTAAAATCTATCGCTATTTATTCATGTGAAAGTAACTTTGTCTGTAAAACTTGATAAAGTGCAAGTCTATAACTTAAGGGTCTGCTATTTTATTTTTGTAACAATGTCAATACTTTATTATCAAAAAAAACGTTAATTCCGTGATTTTTATCAACCATATTAATTACCTATCAATCTGGAGTAGTGTTTTTTTTTATATTTTTTGTGGTTATAGTCACTAACATCAACCTAGCTTTGATTTCGGAATCGAATTACTATAATATTTGAATATTATTATCAATAAATAAAAAAATATATATATTATTTACGAATTAGAAAAGAATGTTTTAAATACTCACGGTATGAAATTGAAGCATAAATCCTTTATCGAAGAGTAGATGCTGATCGAGTATGAATTGACTCAGTTTCGTTAGCTCGGGGAACCCAAGCAGTTCTGCGGCTTGACGAATTTCCTGAAGATATCAAAACTCATTACACGTGATCATATTTTTTCCTAGAGGCAAAAAGCTCAACATTTTCTTTCAAATCGATTTGAAACTGACAACTTTCCAATTTGTAGTGTAGGTGACAATGAATTTAGAAAAAAACAGTTTCTGACTCCATTATTGAAAAAATATATATTATGAGAATTCGTTAAAATTATTTTTTACGGGAAAAAAGGTTAAGATATTTTCAAATTAGTTTCTACTTTGAATACATATAGTAAGGAATTTAATTTTAATCTCACAGAAATACAGTATTATTTTAATTGCAGAAAGTAATGGATATAAAAATAATCATCATGATTTAGCTTATTTTACTGTGTTCTAATTAAATATGTGGTGAAAAAAATTAATAAACATAGCTTAAATTATACGCAACACACTCATGTTTAAATAAAATAAAATCTACGTGATATATTTTTTAAGAAAGTGATGTGTAAGAAAAATATGTTAGACACTTAAAATTACTGAACTATTTATTATTAAATTAATTCTCTTCTCTTATCTGATTGATAAATAAATTTCAAATTTCAAGTGCCTTCAGAATTATCAAGATACTACCTATACACATTTGAAATAAACAATAAAACGCACGCTACATAAACAGTGCCATAATAAAATAATAATAACAAAATTAATAATTAAATGGAATTATTATGATAATGTTTATTATGACAACGATTTACCAGTAATAATCCAATTGCAGCGGACTGCAGAACACAACATTATTTATTTTATTATTTTAATAATATTATTTATTAATAATGTGTAAAGTACATAGAATAAAATAACATAGAGGAGATACAAAGACAGATTTATAAAAATATTAAAAGTATATAATTCTCCTGCTGGATTTCAAATAAGGACAGATTTGAAAATTGATCAAACGACTACTGTTTTTTAATGATCAATAAATATTTTTTTCTCAATAAACGACTATCCCAGAAGTATAAAAATCCAGTAAGTGAATTTGAAATAAACATCAAAATAATTAATAAGTACAATATCGAATATTGTCTCAAGTTTAATAAGTGTGACGGAAGGAAGAGAAAACACAAGTCTAACAACAGGTTCTCCTTGAGAAATATTAATAACATTAGTTATGTTGTTTGTTAGTCACTTGAATGTAAAATTTATTCCATTTTCATGAATATTAAAATTTCTTGTCGACAATGTGCAAAAAAAAACATTTTCATCTATTACAAGATATCGTTTTTAAGAAATTGTCTAGTGATAAATTAATTTGTTGACGACTGTAATAATTTTTACCATTACTTCTCAAGATGAGCCACATTACACACATACATACAAAGCGAAATAGTTCTTATTAACTTAATGTTAAAGTACATAATGGCACACACCTGCTGTTTGAAAGCCCCGCTGTCCAACGCTCCGGTATATACGAAGTTGATTATCTCCTGCATCACAATCTGCGAGATGAGCTTGCTCATGGTGACTATCGTCTGAGTTTGTGACGTCGCGTGTTGGATCTTTTCGCACTGAGAACAATATTGAGCAAACATACGATTCAGCAGTTAGTATAAATACTAACTTTAATTTACTAAATAAAACATACTGCCTGAGAGCCCCGTGGCGCAGTTGGCTAGATACCAGCTTGTGAAACGAGAGGCTGCGGGATTCGGGGCACCAAGATAAATGTTTGTGTGATCCACAAATATTTGTTTCGGGTCTGGGGTGTTTGTGAGACCGAAAAGTCTCTCGTAGTTTCTGTGACCCATGACACAGGACTTGTATCCTAGCGTGGGGTCAGAACTATGTATGTGACTGTTGGGTGTATTTATTATTATATTATCATTTTAAAATTTTCAGAATTTTGGCCATCCCCTCTATACTTCTGATCCTTCCAGACAACTAACGGTTGCCTGGAAGAAATCGCCGATAGCGTTAAGGCCGCGATTCGACACAACCTAATTTTAATGTTACTCATACCTATTTTGTTATTTTATTTGGTGTACAAAAAAACGTTAATAAAATTAAATAACTCGCCAGTCATCTTCTTAACACTTGATAGCCTATCGTTTCTTTACTTCTTTACTAAATCGGCAGAAGACCTCCCTAGCAACTGACAGCAAATCGCTTGCGGTTCAAACGGTTACAATTATCTTCAACTAATCAACATGCTCTCTCTTCATGTATGAGACGAGTTTTCAATATGTTACTAATATCTTCATTATCATCACTAGCTCATATACGTCCAACTGCTGGGCACGGGCCTCCTCTACAACCGAGAGGGTTAATAACTTACTATCTGTATATTGGGCGACTTTTTCTGCCTTCCGTTTAGGGGTAGATGGAAACGGGATCAGGATCAGTCGATCAGGATTTGAATTTCCTAGACTTGAATACCTAATACCAAATTCGAAATATCGAAAGTACCTAGGTCATTACCTCTGTGTAGCCTCTTTCGACCTCCCCCGAGGTACCAAAAGGGGAGCTTAAGACGCTTTCTACTTGTTAAAAATAAATAAATTAATTTTTTTTCTCGTTTTTTTTTGCACTAAAAAAGCTTGTGATACCTTGACAACTCTTATGGAATTGATGGCGGGATGGTTCACGTCTCTGTACAGGTCCGGTGGTTTCTTACAGTTGTCGCTCAGAGGCAAAATCTGACAAGAAGAGCGACGTTTGATTTGGTCCCATACTCTGGAAAAAAAATAACACTTCCTTAATATCGATTATTATCCATGCCACTTGGTCATAATACATAAACTATTAAAGGAGAAAACGGAGGCTATTAAATGAAAAATGTATATATATGTATTTATATATTTTCAATCCTTAAGAATACTTTTTTTTCATAAATTCTCTTCTATTCTGAGCCTTCTATCTGTAGTCGCTCAATAATCATACATTACCTTTGACTTTATAAGCAATGTGTAAGCAAATAAATAATTACCTCATCTGCTTGGCTTGATCCTGTCTGATCAAATACTCGGTGTCCTCGTTGAAATCTCCGGTAGTCGCTTCACCCATGCTGCTAACCTAGAAGATTTAAGAGTCCAATAAATTAAAGTTTATTCATTAAAAAAATACTAAATACGTCATTAGTTTGTTTTTAGAATGAAGTCCATCAACCCGCGTCATAATGAGCCCAGCAAAATGGAATAAGGCTTAAACCCTATCGAATGTCGGGTAAACTCGTAGATGCCAATTGCCAAGCTAATAGAAGCCATTGTTTTCCACGCCTCGCCTTAAGGAACCATAATTTAAATAAATAAGAATTAATAACCTTGGTTCTAGAATCGAAAACCACGGCTCAGGGCTACACGATTTATTCAGAACAGAACAAGAGTATCCTAACAGAAGACAAAAGTGCAGAAATAGCTCTTATACGAAAAAGTGTGGTTTTAATTTATACCAAAGACGAAAAATAGCGCCCTTCTAGACACAGACATACTACTCACAAAGACCTAGTAAAACAGTCATAAATAATTTTTGTGCGATCGAGAACCTTGGCTGTCGCGGGTTCAAACCCCAGGCACACACCTTTTCAAAGTTATGTGTGTATTCACAATGAATTATCGCTTGCTTTAACGGTGAAGAAAAACATCGTGAGGAAACACACCTAAACATTCTTAGGCGTGTAGTTCGCCAACCCGCACCAGGCCAGCGTAATGGACTAAGGCCTAAACCCTCTCAGTTGTAGAGGAGGAACGTACCCAGCAGTGGGACGTATATGGACTGATTATGAATCCTTACCATGCTACTCTCACTGGAGCTCCTCGCCAGCTCGGCAGAGAGGCTGGCGCAGTCGGTGGTAAGGAGTCGGTGGAACGCCTCGCACGCCGCCGCCATCATGAACCGGTGTACCGGGAAACCCTTCGCGCCGCATATTATCACCATGTCCGAGAAGTACTGGTCAAAAGAAAATACGATATATCCCACATAGATAAATACACCCAACAGTATTTTGTACCTGACCGCACACTAAGATACATATCTACGAGACTTTTTGGTCTCACAAAAATTTGTACACATACATAAATCCAGGCCTGTATTCCCCGGAGGGATAGGCAAAGGTACGTAAGCCCCACGATATAGGGGGCGAGCCTATTGCCGTTTTTCGGGCACATTTCTTAACTCCGTGTTGCTACTGAGAATTTCGTAATGGAAAAACCCAATAACACTTGTCCCGGCAAAAATTAATGCTAAGCAATAATGAACTGATTAGTGTTTACCTGCTGGCGTAATAGAGTTGTCATATTTTCCAGATAAACGCTGTTCACAACAGCTACATCTGGTTCCATTGGCCTTGGAGGTCGGAACGGAGCCTGAAGCAAACAGTAAGAATTTAAACCAGCCCGTAAATGTTTCACTATTGGACATGATCCTCATACAAGGTTTAAAAAAACTGACTAACCTACTAATGTTACGATATAAATCGTAAGAATGAAAAAAAGGAGAAAAAAAAGAATAAAACCAAAAGGACAAAATAATTATACTTTTTTAAATATTGTCTGTTTTACATATTCTTTGTTTTCATACTTAATGAATACGAGCACATAATTGTTATTTTGTTTATATTAATGCTTGTATGAGACATAATAACACCAAAAATGGAGAAACAGAAAACTCAATAAAGAAATGTGAAATAAAGCGAATAAAAAGGATAGTAAAAATAAAAATAATTTAAATATTATTATTTCTTTATAAATAAAATTAAATACAATGGAGCAAGAACGGGATGATGTAATATAAAAATAAGCTGTAATATGATAATTTAATAGGTGTTAAAGGTGCTAGTGTATGAAACGTAACACACATGTATGTAATGGGTTTATAAGGGATTGTGGCGCACAGTCGTAGTCAAGACTTATATATTACGTAAGAACTTTTGGAGTCTTTTTTAGCTAATACTTATTTATTGACTTTTTTTGTCCTCGAGAGGAAAGCTGATTATGGCACTATCCCTATGCCGGCATACCGACTAAAACCCCCCGGTGGCCATCTCGAATCCATGTGGGTCGACCACGGTGTGTGGGCGAGAAGCGCTCACCATTATTGCGCAGCCGCCTGGTGCGCCTCCGAGACGAAATCATCTCGGCCGTCTCGGAGTTTTAGGGGGTGCAGTGGCACCCCCACTAGCTTGGTTCTGGCGCCCGCGACGGACACAAGCCACAGAGCCGCCGCCCCTCTCGGAGTCACTTTCAGTGAAAACTCGCTGCCCCAGCAGCGCGACCAGCGATCCCAAGGGCCCCTTTCATTCGCCTTCTACGACAGGCAGAGGATACCGTGATGGGATTCTAACGCCCCCTTGCCACAGGGCTGACTTATTTATTTACCTGCAGTAGAGGTCGTTGGACCCTCTTCAAGTTGGTCATCCAGAATCTCTGTTGTCGGCGCGCGATGAGGGCCGCCCTGATGGCGTTTTCAAAGACCTCGTTCACCCCGTAGTACGTGAATACTGATGTTTCGTAATAATAGATTCCGAACTCGTGGGCGAGTGCGCGTCCTTGGTCTGGCATTACCAGGTCGCTTTTCCTTGGTGCTCTGTTAGTAAAAAATATAAACATAAAGGCTCACAATTGTACCAGAAAGGTTAGGGTAAAGGGATGATTGTACGACCACTTCACCAGTTGTGTTTGGGTTTCACATAACAGAGTAAGAGGTTATTACAAATTGATGCACGTTTCTCGACTCCATACTGTTAATTTCACCAGTGCGTGATGGCCTCTTCACACACTATCTTGGCAATCAGACAAACATTTCTGACTTTTCGAAGATGTCTTCCTAATAAATTATCACCCACTTTAATCATGAAGTAAACATCTTGAGGAACCTTGCATACCTCAAAGTTGTTCATAAATATCTTAAGGTACGGTATATTCATCAAATATTTAGTCGACTAAAGCAATGGGACTTATATATAGACTAATGATGGAATGGTGAACCTGGTGTTTTTGGAATTCTAGATGAACTGACGAAACATAAGCATACCATATACTCTTTATTATATTTTACCTGATAAAAGGGCTACGATCTTTGCAGTAGTTCAGATAGGTTTCGTCTCTGTACATGTAGCGAAGATCATTTTTACATCCGACGAGCAACACCGGAGTGTTAGGGCAGAACCGTCTGGAAGATAACATTACTCACACTATCGTAATAAAAAAAATCGTGAAGGATTTTGTTAAAATTTTATTGTGTAATACATTTACTGTTTGTTTTGAGAAAACTCACCTTATTTCCGGATACCACATTGCACCGCAATTTCTCAACGATATAGGATTCGTTATCGAGAAGCATAGCAGCACTACGTCAGATCTGAAGTGGATAAAATCGAATTAACATAACTTCGACTAAATTTGGAAATAAAACAATAAGAAAACCATAAGCTATCAGTTATTACTGAATAACAAAGACTTTTTTCGAAATTAAAGACAAATAAGAAGGTGCCTTTTCAAATTAGAAGGCCCCGCGGAAGTACGACGGCCCCAGCGAAGTCAGGTTGCGGTTTTTTTTTGTTAAGTGATCAACACCACCCATTAACACCCACAATACCAGAGGATTCATCGGTGCGTTGCCGGCCTTTGAGGAAATGGTGTCACGGGGGATAAAAACTCCGTGTAAACCGCAATGTTGAGGAACGCCATTCATCCAGATGGTAGGGCAATTTCTGGCGTGTGGTGCGATAGTGCGGTTCAAATGACTCGACGCGTCTGAATTTGCTGGGACCCCATATCTCAGAGAAAACCGTCCAGAAGAAACACTATTGCGTCTCGTTCGGTGTTTGAGATTACCATAGGCCCAATTGCTGATAATATGTCTCAATATAAGTACAACTTGCCATTGCGACCCAATAACAATGTGCATATTAACTCGGAAATGGAATGAACAGATCAGACAAACGTAAAGATGTGGGAAACATGTGGGTGACACGTAGGAGCTGGTTATTAGAACCGGTTGTAACATCTTAGAAGAGGTTTTAATTACAGCAGTTACCACTTCTTTATTACAAAATATATACCTACGCTGTATGATGCCAACGAAGGCAATTTAAATGACAAAGGTGTCTTCACATATTCTCAAATATTTTCCTGAAAGAATGAACGTCAAACAAGCCGCTGACCATAAAGTCTTAACAATTTCGTACCAGTCATATTACATAAAAAAATACGTTACGCCATTCGCGTTAAGTTGTAGGATAAGGGTAACGAGTGTAATAAGAGTAAGTAATCTTCTTTAACACCTGCCGCCCTAGTACCTTTTATCGTCATGTTGCGACTAAAAGTATATACAGTTTATACTTTACCGTCCGTACGCGAATCGCCTGTCCTTTTCGTGATCGCCAAATGTGTCCCACAGACGTAGGGAGACATTGACGCCGTCCACCACCTCCCAGGATCTCTCCAACACCTTTTAATGAAAAGTAAAAATCGTCATTTACATTGCAGACAATGGTACTCATTTAGCAATAACTAGCTCTAGCCCGCAACTCCGTATGCGAAACTTTTGACTTCAAAATTAATGTTTTTCTCGGCTTTTGCCATATTTTTCATTGGTCGGAGCAGCAATCCTTCCTAATATTTATTTAATTTCCTATTGGTCGTAGCGCGATAATATCTTGCCTATAGCCTCCCTCGATCAATTGGCTATCTAACACTGAAATATTTGTTAAACCAGTAGTTCCTGAGATGAACACATTCAAGCAAACAAACGAACTCATTAGCTTTATATTATTGGTATAGAAGTATAAATAAATATTAAATATTTTCAAAAAATTAATTAAACATATTGTCTTGACCCACCACAAAAAATCAATATTCTACGTTGAGCATCAAAAAGTACGAAAAACTACGTTCTCAGAAATTGTAAATTAATAAAAATAGGTATGTCTCGACTACCTACCTACCTACTTATTATTGAAGGGTAACACTCGTTGAGAAACAAGTACGTCTTCAACTTTTATATTTCTAACAACTTTTATATTTTAAAATATCAATCCGTCTTGCAACTGACAATTCCAACGACTGAGCTCGAACTGCTCAGCGACACCATTTTTATACACATCAATTGACGGTCTTATTTTTAAATATTTTTTTATAAAGTCCAATAATTAATTTATATTAATCAAGATTATATTCTCATTAAAGTTATTGACAATTTTAATTATACTTATAAGTAATAAAATCATCAATATGCAATTTTACTATTACTTACTACAATAATTTAGTAAAAGGTCTGTACGCATAAGCTTTTAATAATGTAAATATATAATATTGTAAGGTATTATAATGAAATACATTTATAATTACTAAATATTACTATTTAGGCTAACATTATTCATTACGTTGTTAATAGACAGGGTGGTATGTATGATAATTTTATGTCCTTTATAACTCACATTTCATTTTACCAATACTTTTATTTCATTGCAGTGGACTGTTTCCATATATTGTAAACCTACCTACGAAAATATCTTCATCTTTATCACCTAGCTTGAAGCTGAGCCGTAGCTAGGTGGGCATCGTTGGGCCATGACTTATTTTAAAATAACAATGCCTTACCTTAAAATCAACTCATAACCAAAATTACCTACTCGATGTATGAAGCTGCAGATTTTTTTTAAAGATTAAGGTCACTTACATCCTTGTAAATACGGTACTGATCGATGGCCCACACCGTAGGCACGTGTGTAGTCATTAGCTGTGATAAGGACACATGCTTGTTGCATGCGCGTGCGCATATCAGCCGCGTCTTGCCGACTGCCGTGTCGCCAACCACTACGCATTTCACTAGCTCCTGGTGGGGTTGTTCGTTGTCCATGGTCTGAAACAAAGGGTAAGTTCAGGAACAACAAAACATACTTAAAAGATAAGAAAAAAATTAGATTTGGCAATCGCATGAAAACACGATGTATGTCACTTTTAGTGCGATTTCCAAGTCAAACTATTATATTTAAAACATAAAAGATTTTTAATATTGATATGGTCACTATAAGATGTTGTCTGGTAAGCTAAGTGCATAATAACTTAAGACAGAAGGGCCCTTTAGTCCTTTAGTCCGCCAACCCGCACTAGGCCAGCGTAGTGGACTAAGGCCTAAACCCTTTCAGTTGTAGAGGAGGCCCGTGCCCAGCAGTGGGACGTATATGGGCTAATGATGAAGGTCCCTTAAACGGGGACTGAATAAATTCATCGACTTGGTATCACATGGATCTCACAACTTTTTACGGGTACGGTCACAGAACTAAGTTGCGGGACTTGGTTTTTTTACAAGTATTTTTTTATGGGATATCCTTTTTTATAAATCACAAATATCTATGTTTATAGATGCAACTAGTTTTAGTTGTTTTTAATTTATATTTATTTGAATAAAAAAAATTATAAACCATTCGAACGGTTTTTTTCTAAGAAATATGCGGTTAAGTAATATTTTACCTATTTACTAGTCACATTGTTTTATTCCAAGAATTACCTATCAGGTAGAAAATGGAACAATTCAAAGCTTACTTAAGCATGAACTTCCACTGACGCAAATAAAAATAAAATTGTTCGACGTAAGTAGTTAACTAAAATAAGACAAATGATTTGTGTTTTTACTATATTTGAGAGTTATATTCAAATGCTTATTTTACTGACTGCTACTATTTGACTGCCTCGTGGCCTCGCGGTACAAGTATGTGCCGTGCGATCTAGAGGTCCTGGGTTCGATTCCCGGGTCGGGCAAAGTGTTATTGAGTTTTTCCATTAGGAAATTCTCAGTAACAGCACGGAGTCTGGAAATGTGCCCGAAAAACGGCAATAGGCTCGCCACCTATTACGTGGGACTGATACATACCTGGCGAAATGTGGGTGCAGAAATGCACCTTTGCCTACCCCTTCGGGGAATTCAGCCGTGAGTTTATGTATGTGTATGAGCTTATTTTAAGTAACTAAGTACTTAGGCAAACCACGACATTCAATTAAATAAAAGAGAAATTAAAAACTATTACCATCGCGTTGTAATAAAGATTTCAAAAAATCCAAACCAATTAATGAAAACCTTTTAGTATATTAGCGTGTTTTCGTGTCATATCATAATTTTCGTAGAATTTCATACACTAGCATACGTCACTTTTAATTACAGACCGTAAATGATATTCCGTGACTGTCCCGCATATTTAGGGTCGTTTATCATTTTTTAGCGTGGAGTATGATTGTAAGAAATCATGGCTTGTTTATCAATCAGACCGACGTGATTTGTTGCCTATATACTATTGTTGCCTACACATTATTGTTGCCTGTTCGAGTTCTCCAGGGGGTCGCTAACTTCTGGGGTTTGCTTGAATATTTTGACTTCCAAGGTAGTTGCATATTTAAAAGATTGAAAAACATAATTTATATAATGAAATGATCTCCTCTACAAGATATTACCATCAACCAAACTTAAGCCAACCACCTGATCAAAGTAGGTATTGTCAGTCTATAATGGATTGTATTTCTACATCTAAGATTTGATTACCGTTTTCGAACACATATCCACACTGCGTGCTGCCACTGACATTTTCTCAATGGATAAAACCAATAACACTTTGAGCGTCTAAAGAATTAAAGATCACATGCTTGTGCCACGAGACTATGTGGCAGACGAAATATTGTTTTCAAACATAAAAAAAATTTAGTATAATTTGTAACACCAAGATGCCATTACTCTATAATAGACCAATCAAAATAGATAGCTCTTTAGTAAAAAAAGCTGCAAAACATAATCAGATCATTTATTTATTTACTTCCTACCATATCAAAACATTTACTCCAGTCTCTACCAACATTTTTGGTTAAGTGCCAAAATACAATCTAGGATCTCAGAACAACCATGAATCTTGCCAATATTTGGGTGTGCAAGAATACATAAACAGGATCAGTACATGTATTTTGATGGTATTGTTGGAGTGTTAAACCATAAATATTACCTATCCATGTAGTAACACCATTATACACAAATCAACCATGACTCTCAGAATTACTATGGAGTGTGCATCATAGATGCCAATTCATATATAAAGTAGCATATTGTTAACCAATGAGTTATCTATTTCATTACCAAAAATTATGTAAATTATTTTAGCAATTTAGCTGTTACAGCCTATCAGATTATGCATGCATAATAGTTACATAGACATACAAGAAATATATTATGATAGCCCATGTAACAAAAAACAGCAAAAAAATTTTTAAATGCTAAGAATAGAATTCATGCCCATGATGTAACTGTTAAATAAATAGATAGCAGCACTACATACATTGTAATGTAATATATTGCTTGAGTTATTTTAAAGTTGTTCAAAACACTTTATATCAATAATAATATAAATATGTATAAAAAGCTTTAAGTACAGCAGTGAACAACGAGACGCATCTTACATTTGGGTGAAATTTTTGAATAAGTTTTTTTTACAAATAAACCATATAATAATGAGATAAGGGCACAATTAGAATTAGAATACTTATATTACAATACTTATAATATTTACTCCTTGCAAGTGTAGAAGATACCATTAATTAAAGATAACTTTTGACTTTTAATGCCACTATTTAAGAAGTGTACAGTATTATTCTTCCAAGGAGAAACAAAAATTGTATGGGTATAATGTATTGGCCCATGAACCTATTACTAGTGACCACACACATCCTATACTGACAAGACGGTATCTTGTGACATTATGTTCAATTAGTGGTATTCCTTATTTTCCATAAACCTAGATATTAGTGAGGCATTGTTGCATGAAATAATTTTAGGATCTTATTAAAATAATTGTTTTTTTTTAATTATATTATTATTACTCAATTCCAATTTTGCTACTTAAAAAAAATTTTACATTGACTTTCATCAGTATCTGATAATTTTATATTGCGCCTACTAATCCAAACAAATAAGGTGATTTCAGCATGTAATATATGCTAAAGATGGATGATTTGATACACTACATCTGTCTATTTAATATCCACAAAAGAAATTATATAATTTTCTTGATTTATTTATTCTTCATTATAAAAATTTAATTTATCACTGTGTGTTTAAATTTCACAATGTTTAGTGCTGAAAAAATCTTATTAATTCTTTATACAATTTAATTTGTATAAAAATAACATTTAAACTTTGAATTCAATTAATAAAGTGAAATTTGTTCTGATAAATTAATTTCATTTTGAATGCTAAATTCATGCTTAACACTTATTTTAATATTTATATAATAAACTTAATTCATTAATTTAATTGTCACGTACTAATTAGATTTTAGCAAACAATAAAGTTACACAAACTGTAATTCATTTTTAATTAAACATGCACCTTCAAGATGTGAATAACAAAATTGAGATTTAAATTAAACGACAAACTTTTAACAATAAAAACACACGAATTGTCAATACATTAAAGTGCGTTCACAAAAATACATAAATTCATTCATAACAATGAATAAAATCGATTACAAATTACGTAGCAGTGTTCGTGTTCCCATTTAATCTTTAGGTACCTACATCAAATCTGGTACCGGCTGAATGCTTTTTTATGGGCATGCAGATTTTTTATTTATAGTATATTTGTACAGCATTACGGTGTAAGAAGTTTAATTATGTCATAAAATGAAACGTTGTTCTATGTAAATTGACAACACTTTATTTCCAATTGGTTATAAATCTTAAAATAATATGTATCTTTCCCATTGTGTCTTTTGAAAACCACTTACCTTTAAATTACTTCTTCAATAAAATATCAAGTGGTCTCATTCGTGTCTTATTGTTAACCTTTTGTAGTCGCATAAAGTCACTTAATTTCACATTAATTTACACTTTCAACCACAAATAAAATTGCGGAAAAACCTGCATTATGTCGCACGGGACTTATTACAAAAGTATGTATTTTTTCACGATATCCTAAGCTATGGAGCTCGTTTGCAGCAATGCAGAGATCTGCGCATGTTAACTGCCTTGCGCAGACTTACTAAAGAAAGACATAAAGCCATGTTCATTTTAATATTTTTGTTATTGACGATTTAGTCGATGTCAACGAACTTAAACGTGTTATTGCCGTAAATACCTAAGACGTATTTTAGCAAGAACAGTTTAATTAAAGCCAAGATCTTGTCAATAGATCATTTCCTCTTTACAATATTAAGGGCGCGTTCATGATACTAGCCAAATAAATGAACGTTCAAGAAAATAGTTGTTCAATTTATACCGTATTATATGTAGGTATTTCTTTTAAAGACTTGTATGAATTGTGTAATTATCTAAATTAAGTAATACGCTTCTCTTTTACTTAGCAATATTTATATTTATATAATACCTTCTTTCTACCACTCAACACACCTATGCTGGCCAGTTCGTTATCCAATTAAAATAAATACACATTGCACATTCACCCCTTTAACTAATAAAGGTAGGTAAGCACATATGTAGGTATATAGAAACACCGGAGTGCCACAAGCTATGACAAATCTTACGTGCCTTCTCTAATGTCGTACAACTTTGCTTAGCTCGCTCGCATTTCATTGCAATTTTTAAAAGAAACAAAAAAGTTTTTGTCCTCTGAGACATAATTTCTCGATGAATGCCTCCTCATCCATCCTTTCAACACCCCCCATTAAATTTTATTATAAATGAAAGATCTCTTACCGTACTATTTTTCAATCGGTCAACAAGGTTAATAATACATACGAGTACACTCCAAAGAAAATGCACTTCCACGGCGTTTATTCAACGCTTTTATTCTATCATAATCAACATTCACACCTAGTGTTGTTTACACACAATTTCGAACAAAAATGAGGCACTGTTGAGCCATAGTTAATTTCGGTATTGCTTTATCATGCTTTACATTTTATAATATTTAGATATCGAGCTAAATATTTTGATAAAAAATTTGTTCCTTTTTTACTACTACCTAAGTATACTTATATCCGTTTTTATAAGTTTTTTTTAATTAATAATTGTATTAAACTTAAGTAACTGATGTGTTAAAATACGGCACGCTTAATCCTCTAAAACCATTGTAAAATAGATAAGTATTTGTACCATTTTCAATAAATGAAAATTGTAGGAAAATATATTTATTTTGAGAATAAAGAGTTCTTTAACCAAATATTAAACGATCGCAATGTGTTCGTGTTTTTTGTTTCTAATCTTTTTCTGCATACTTTCAATACATCAACACCAACCTTTTAACTCATTGGCGTCTCGCAATAATGATACTGGCCAATATGATACTTAAGATATAATAACCTGACAGATCACACATCACCTTTTGATAAAAATGCAATGGATTCGCTCAATGGGGAGAATATTAAACAGAAGTATGTTAAATATTGCATAAAATAAAATGGCACACTTCGCATTGTTATGGAAGGCGAGGACCGTTGAAAAATACAGACTGAAATATGAAAACGAAAAAATTAATTCAATCGCAATGGCAGATATTGAACTTCCGAAAAAGACTGTTTTACAGAAATGGCGCCATTATCGATTTGATACTCAAAAACGCATTTCGAAAACGTTCCGTCAGCTTTACCCTGAAGGCTCGAGCGTATCAAATTTCATAGTATATTTAAGAACAAAGCAGACTTTTACTAATGCTCTGACGAAGGCAGTATTCGGCTTTGTTGCAGGATATGTTTTGTCGTATCTCTGCTTCATATTTTTTGTATATCAGTTATCAATTTCTGTCATCTATGCTACGGTCCTCAGTTTTATAATTGGAATACTCTTGACTGTGGGACTAGCATTTAGCCACAGAGTACGGTATGTAAAGAACAATTATATTATTGATGTTCTTGAATTTTATTGTTTACACTAAAATAGAGTGTGTTGTGCTCCTGGTGGTGTCGTCTAGATAAATGCCAACTACAGAAAGACAATTATCAATTCAATGAATTATTAACGCTTCGTCACTTTAATTATCGCATTATAATAAGCAATGAAGAAGTTCAAATGTAGATAATCTCTTTAATTTCAGATGTTTAGTATTCCTTCTAATTCCACAATTTTTCTCTCGTGTCGGCCGTTACACCCTAACTTGTTATGCGCTGATTTTAATACTAACCGGCCCAGCAACCAATACCCTGAAGAACTCCGAAGTTCTTTCAGAATCTATGGCTTGTAGTCAGGTAAATACCTCGTATACATTTCCATGACTGCTTTGAGGATAAGGCGTGCTGTTGAGACGAAATCTCGGCGGTTGCCTGTTCAAATCCCAAACACACTTTGACTTTTCAATGTTCAATTGGAGGTAAGTGACGGGCGGGCCATGAATTATTAAATCTGACAAACAAGGATGATAAATATCTCATTAGTAGACGAAATTATATCTACCGTTCTTTTACAGTATTATCCCAAGTCCAGTGCTAATATTCAATCCATGTCAAATCAACCTAAAAGTTTTATAATTGGACCACACTGTACTTACCATCAGATGCGGTCTATTTTCCGTCGCGATATAAAAAAGCTCTTACATATTATGTCTAAACACGAAATCAATCGCATGTAAAACTGTCGCAAGTTTTATTGATTCACATCAGGCTGTAGTTATTTTTTATTGTCTACCGTGTCTGTATTCCGATGGTGAGCGGGTACCAACTCTCTGACTAAAGAAAATCCAGGGTTTTTTTGCAAAACCTTTTTTATTATGTATTATAAATGCTAATTATTATAACAGATACTGAATGTAAGTTCGCTTTCACGCCTGAACCACTTAAAATAATTAGAATACTTGTTGCTAAGAATACAGAAAAGAACATGAGAGATCCTTTATAAAAAAATATAGGTATAGGGGAGAGTCTTACAGTACCGGCCGGCATCCAGTACCGGCCAGTGGCAATTTCTACTATCCTACAATAGATGGTGCCGAGATGATCATAGCAAAAGCATGATGCGCTCTTATAAGAACTATGACCCGCGCGGCGTTTATTTGTCGCGACGTGTTTACCGTCAGTGCAAAGAATCGTCTTGCGCGCAATAGACATACGCTACGAAGTTAAAGTTCTGTGGGTGAAATTTGAAGTTTCGAAAAGTATTTTAAAACAAGTCAATACAGGTATGTATATGCTACTTATATGACTATTAAAAAATGTGCTTGCAATCAACTTTTGTTCGTAAAAAATTTTTTCGCAATCAAAAATAATATTTATTCCGTGTCCTACAGTACCGGCCACAACGTTGTCCTCCAGTACCGGCCATTCTTTAAGTTACTTTTTTAAAGGGTTTATTTTGCTTACAGGTACATAATAATGCCAAAAGAGAAAAATGATGATGAGACAAAGTAAAAAGGGCACCTGGGATCCTGAACTGTTGATACTGACACTCTAACTGCCCCTCTTTAGCAATCTCACTCTCAAACTGAAACATGACACAAACAGAACAAATCGACCGAGGACTTTAAGGTTGCACTTACAAAACTCTCATCGGTTCCTGATGCTTCGAAAAGAAGAGCTACAGAACGATGCCGTAAAGCTGAAAGAAGTGAAATTATAACGAGTTCTCTATACAAAAAACCCCTAGAAGAAAAAAAAACGATAAAAAATTGCTGAATCAGCTAAGCGGGAAAAAAATTCTATTGGAAAAAGCTCTCACGTAAAAAGGTAAAAATTTACAGTCAAAAATCAGCAAAGAATAAAGAGAAAACATGGTCCGTTCTAACAGACCGGTTAAAGAAGAGACAATTCGTCCTTTGTGCCTTGAATCTCATGAAGAGGATTGGATTCAGTGTGGATATTGCAAAGCTTGGGTCCATGAGGCTTGTGCAAATGTATCGGAGTTATTAACTCAATATATTTGCAATTATTTTGTGGTATAAATATTAATACAATTAGTGGCCGGTACTGGAGGACAATTTTTGAATGTTTGATTTTTCCTTGTGTTCAAATTGCAATAAAAAATTGATTATTTCTAAACATATTGATGGTTTATTATTTTTATTGACTGTATAAATAGTTCCTTTACATATATCAGGCAGCATTGAGCATGTAAACTAAGGTGATTTAATTTTTTTATGGATAAACCTTAAGGTGACGGTACTGGAGGACTCTCCCCTATATATTCCCGAGGTTATAGCATATTAATGTAATCTATCCGTAACGTAACGGATGGATGAGGGTTGCTCAAGACCGGGATGGTTGGCGCTTTCTTGGGGAGGCCTACGTTCAGCAGTGGACGGCACTAGGCTGAGTATATATAATGTAATCTATATTAAGAAAGCGATGCCGACAGAATTCTTGTAATAGTTACTTTAACAGTAATTATTAATTACATTTTATACAGGAGCAGATAAAAACAAACATAAATAATCTAGAGGAGTCGATGAAAAACCCTCATAATTTCTTAAAAGATTCAGTAAATCAAATGGCGTATACAACTAAAAAGATCTCTTTAAAAATTAAAGAAGTGATGATCAAGATTAACAGACTATTACTAAGCGTTGGTAATGATTTATTGAAGTATTAACAGTTCCAATTATTTTTATTTTGTAATTTATTCGAATCTTTTGTTATTTATTCTTAGTTATTAGCTTCGAAATACCCTACAAATACTGATTAACAAAATTCTTCACCATACTTAAAAAAAATTAGCAAAGGTATGAAACTCAACGACATCGACACATATAACATCTGCTATCCAAATTTATTTTTCTACGCGTAGACTGGTATTTTTACCACATCACTACGTGCCGTTAGTAGGGATCCATCCTCAACATTCGGATGAATGGCGTTCCCCAACGTTTCGATTCGATACACGATGTGGTCTATTAAAACATCCAGTGTGGAAGCAGCTCTCTCCAGCTTTTTTTCAGACCGATTTTCAGGCATTTTTAAGAAAAGAGCATACATTTCCTTACGCATGAGGTGGCGGTGACCATTTACCTTCAGGCGGCCCATTTCCGCGATTCCCTCTTACTGAATTAAATAAGTCAAAACACTATTATTTTTCAGCTGTTGGTTTCTTAGAAACATGTCCTTGAAATATCGATTCCTCGACGCATGCACTTGCTAGATTCCCACAAATAGTGAGAGTCGCATGTTTATTAAACGCAATTGCGTCATTAACTACTTACGAATGATAATTTTGACCTCATAAATGGAAGATGGCTGCTTAACGGGGTGGAAATAGCAGTTCCTGTGAATAATATTTGCATTTAGGACAACTTCTTTAGAGTTGTTGTTTAAGTCTAATTGCTCTGTGCTTAAAGGCTCTTTCTTAAAGAATTCCAAAACATGAATATTCTCTCTTGATTTTTTACTAGCTTTCAGTTGCATCCAGGTCGTAAAAAATAGTATATAAACAATGCACAAATATAGTGTCCATACATACAAGTATTTACAGACGACTAAGAATTATGTTAGGCGTAGCGTTTCGTAGTTCATATTTGGTTCCTTGTCATAGTTTTTGAAACGTTTTAAGTTCTGTTTCATTATTAGGCGACTTTTAATTAAGGTGTGCTATTACTGGAGTTATTAACTGTCATATTAAATTTTTGTTTTATAAGTATTTTGAAAAAGTAAACGTGTTTAAAACTAAGTTTTCTGTTATGTTTTAGTTAGTGCGATACAAATGAATTTTGCATGGCTAAAGTCCATAGCGAGCGGTTGCAACCTTAAGCTGGGAACACCTCACCAGCACTGCACTGAGGTATTGAAGAAGAGTGTAAAGTATTGCGAACGGGTGTTAGGCGCCATACCTCGATTCTGTGACGTGACTTATCTGACACGCGCTTCTTGCGACGGTACAAAAGCTTTTGATGCATTCTGTGGAGTGTCAGAGTTTGTTGACGGTTGTATCCTCGCTACCGTGAAAAGGAGTAAGTAATTTCCTAATGAATGCCAACAGTTTAAATCTTATCATCATCATCATCGTTACGTCTGTGTTGTGAACTGAGTTTCTTATTCCCTTGCAAAAACCTTAGTCTACCACGCTAGCTGAGTACAATTGATGGTCCTCAAATATAGTGTGGAAAATTATTAGACATGCACTCACGATCACTATACCGTGACAAAAAAACATGAATAATCAATAAAAGTTGTATCTTATGCCAAAAATATTATTTTTCTATTTTGATTCACTTCCTCAGGGTTAAGAGAGTTTTCGGATCGTGTCAAAGCGATGATGTACGTGGAGGTGTACATCCATCACTCGTACCTGTTCAGTGCGAACGTCAGTCACTCCGATAGTCAAGTGGCGTCCGGTATTGTGACAGAGATCAGGAACAGAGCGGATCCACTGCTCACCTGGCTGTCTTGGAGCTCGTGTGTCACCAGCCTTTTTCTTCTACTTATCATATTCAGGTTTAACAAATAAACACTTTCACGCTTATATACACGACGGAATACGTAGAGGAGCATTTCTGCACCCACGTTTCGCTGATTTTTTATAGTAACTAATGTCGATTTGACAATAGTTTATTGATTAGAAAATACTGGTACTCTCGGATGTGGAACTCCAAACAAAGCATATTATCACAGTATTAAAGGTAACTTAAAACTTCTTTGACCTAACACGTTAGAAGGTCGAAAACAAAACATTTTAATGTTGCCAAAGGTTTAAAAAAATCTTCTTTTAAAAGATAATATTGTATAGATAACCACGGGTACAATATAAATTTCAAACTCAATTTTTAGGGCGAAATACTACCAACACATGTACGAAACAAGATCTCGATTCGACAACCGATATGTGACAAAAGAACTACGCGATATAGACCTAAAGAGGATGCGAGAAGGAAGGGAGACCATACTACCGCTAAATAGAAGGGAGAAAGCTAAATATATCAACGTAAAACAAATTTAATACTTCTTAGAACTTGAAGGCAGTATCAAAAATAATGAAGAAAATTGTCTAATGACAACTTCGATGGATTTCAGATAACATCATTCCGACTTTTGGCATCAGAAAGGACTTACTTGAGCAGATCAGTAGTTTTCATGACAATAACTACGTTTAAATTATTGATTCATATGGTGGCGGACTACAGTCTGTACTGGGTGCTCATGACTATAAAATACCACGGGAGTTTGCAGACGTCACTGCACGGTAAAACTTTATGGGAATTATTCTAGGTTATTTACTCACGAAGATCTATTTAGAGAAGAAAACAAGAAAATTTAAAAAAAATCCTGGTGGTAAACTAAACCTAAATATACATATCTCAATCGTTATGGAAGCTCATGCCAAACATTGGACTGTGAATTGGCATACAAAGATGCTACTAAAAATATCTTTGCTTTTTTTACTACATGTTCTTTGAGCGGGTTCGCTAGATGCAGCCTACTCTTAATAAGACTTTTTAGATTTTTTTTGTGAAAAGCCTTAGTCATCATCATCATCAGCCGATATACGTCCCACTGCTGGGCACGGGCCTCCTCTACAATTGAGAGGGCTAAGGCCTTAGTCCACCACGCTGGCCTAGTGCGGGTTGGCGGACTACACACCTAAGAAATTCCTAACAACTTTTAGGTGTGCAGGTTTCATCACGATGTTTTCCTTCACCGTTAAAATGCGTGATAATTCATTGTGAATACACACATAACTTCGAAAAGTCAGAGGTGTGTGTGTGTCAGAGGTTTGAACCCGCGACCGTCGAGATTCTCGACCGCGTGCCTAAACCTCAAAGCCTTATTAAATTAAGATAATTACTTTTTTACAGCGGAACTTCCGAAACCTGTTTTTAATGTATCAGGTCATGGATTTGTGACGAGACTCGTTAGATCAATACTTAACGTACTGAATATACCGTTAATTGAAACAGAATCGTCAATGTCCTGTCTCCCAAACCCCCATCTACCTGATTTTAGAAGGTACATGCAAATTGGTAAGTTTATACATTTGGTTTTCTAAGATTTTTACTTCTTAACCCTCATACGGCTAGACCAATTGTATTGAAATTGGCGTGGAGGAAACTGACAACAATTAACATAAAGACTACATTTTATCCCTGCAATTAAATTTTATTAAGGTGGAAGTGGAACCACACTACTAGTAATAGATAGATTACAGTGAATGTTCACCGTTCTGTTAATAAAACGCTTATTGATCGCTCAAACTGCCAGTTGAGGGCGCCGACGTAAATAAGTTCTAAGTTGTTCATATCTCGGTGAACAACCCCTACGGCCGACGGACATCGAGGCGTCTAATCGAGTCGATAAATAATAATCTCAAATAATCTCAAATATGGCTGGAAATTTTCTTTGTAGAGTATCTGGTAATATATCTATTATTACTTTCTAAGATAAAGTATATATGTGTAGCTTACGACTAGTGTATACTGACTGCAGGATGTAGGTATTTTTAGCAAAGATTTCGGGTTAATCCTTACTAATATGATTAAAGCTAAACAGCTGAACTGAACAGTGGATGGGATTTCTTTTTATTCTGATGAAGTTTTAGGTTTTTTAAAAGCACTGGTTAAAAGGTTATTAACTCGAGCGAATTCTCAAACGAAAGCTGGTGTTTGATAAATTGCTCATCTCAATTTTTATCCCATTTTGGTGCAAGAATAATTTATAAGGCTACCCTCATAGGAATGTAATTTATACAAAAAATTTGCTTTGTAGGACTACTTATATTTATGTTGTGGTTCTTTGCACTGTTCGAGCCTTACGGACTACGTATGCGTCATGTTATAATGAGCCATTATCGACCAGAGAGAGCTCGCGAACGGGCGATGTGGCTTTACAATCACATTCTGAGGACGCGTGGTGAGAATTTATTTAATACGAAAAACAACATTCCATTTTAATTTTTTTTTGTAATCGTGAAGGCCTCGAGGTTAAGGCAGTTGAGAATCTCTGCGGTGGCGGGTTCAAACCCCAGACACACACCTATGACTTTTCAAAGTTATGTGTGTATTCCTAATGAATTATCACGAACTTTAACGCTGAAGGAAAACATCATGAGGAAACCTGCACACCTAAAAATGTTCTTAGTAATTTGTTAGGTGTGTAGTCCGCCAACCCGAACTAGGCCAGCGTGGTGGACTAAGGCCTGAACCCTCTTAGTTGTAGAGGAGGCCCGTGCCCAGCAGTGGGACGTATATGGTCTAATGATGATGAATATTCCATTTTAAGGAATTCCGTTAGTCGTTGAAGAGTTGTGTGAAGACACAACTCTGAATAGCATACAGGATTAGCTTTTTGGATGAATAATTTTTGAAAAATTAAGTAGATTTGGAAAAATTGGAATTTGGAAAGTATTCTGTTTCAGGTAGTTTTATAAAATTCGCTAGGAGGAAACTTCATCGAGAATACAAGTATAAAACTGAAACTCAATCCACATTTCGAATGTGTTTGAACATTTATTTGCCGTAAGTTTCTGCTGTATTATTAACTGTTTCATTATTATGTCAAAAATCTATATTTTGTTAACATTAATCTCCGAAGGAATAAATACATATGCATTTTGTGGATGTTCCACATTTCACTAGTTATGTTTTAAGAATCGATCGTTATTTTGCTGCTACTAAGAATTTCCTAATGGAAAATCTCTAACAGTTTCCGACTCGGGCATCGCACCCGAGATTTCTACTTCGTACGCACTTATGGAGTAGGACTAGCGCGGAAGTCTTACCTAGTTTATTATTAATTTTTTCAAGTAATTTTTTTTTGTAAGCTGATTAACGATTAAGGGATCTTTTTTTCTTAGATTTAATTTTCTACGATCACTCATCGGAATTGGGTGCGAAGAAATGGAATGCTTATTATGCGGCACGACACCATCAAAAGCTGATTTCGATACTCAATTAATAAGGTCTATAAAAAAGTTACTTTTCCATTAGATAAATCTGCGATTAAGTTAACGTTTTGACAGGCAATAGTAACATGAGGCCAATCTATTCTATACAAATAAATAAAATTGGAGTGTCTGTTTGTAATATTGAAATAACCGCTTTTTAATAAATGTGTATGGATGTATACAAGTTACATAGGTATACCAAAATAACGTTTTTTACAATTTTTGTCTGTCTGTCTTTCTGTATTTCACTGGCAGATAGCTAATGTAATAAGGATTAACTTAGGCTACTTTTTGTTTATAAATTGTTTTATTAAAAATATTTAAAAATAAATTTTCCGCGCGGACGAAGTCGTGGGCACAGCTAGTCTTTAATAAATTCTCATGCCACTTGTGGCTTGTTGATTTATTGTAGAGTTAGAACGGAATACTATTTATTGTTATTATGTGAATACGCGTTTAATTGACTTAGATAAAATTATAGTATTAGATAAACATTGTACATAATAAGGTTTTTTTTGGTTGAAATACATATTTTTATAAATTTTAACAATGACAAAAAAACTTCAAATATTTTCTTCAAATTAATGTTTCAAAAACAACCAACGAAATAATTTATGAAGGAATTGATGACTCAAAAATAGTGTTTATTTCAATGTAATGCCTTAAATTTTAGATGCAAATCTAAGGATTGTCCGGGAACATATTGCTCTAGCTGCTTTACAGAAATTGGCCAATTATGCACCGTCTGTTTATATCCAGAAGATTACGGAGACATAAGCGATGTTAGCTTGGAAAAGTGAGTACACGTTTCATTAGACGCTAAGAGCTTTGTTAATAAAATGCATTTTTTCATACTTAATTGACATACACACATACATAACCTCACGCCTGTATTCCCTGAAGGGGTAAGCAGAGGTATATTTATGCACCCACATTTCACCTGGTGTGTATCAGTCCCACGTAATAGGGGGCGAGCCTATTGCCGTTTTTCGGACACAATTCCAGACTCCGTGATGCTGCTGAGAATTTCCTAATGGAAAAACCCAATAACACTTTGCCCGATCCGGGAATCGAACCCAGAACCTCTAGATCGCACGGCACATACACATGTATGTGCCGTGGCCAAAGCCACGAGACCACGAGGAGATGCTTAATTGAACATTATTTTTAAGAGGCTCATCAGAAGAAAGCGATAATAGTGACGATGATAATAATGAGAGTAGAAATTTAATAAGAGACTCCAATAAAAATGAATCGGTAAGTAAATTTCCAAACTCTTCCTTCATCTGTATAATATCAACTGAAGTACTTGCATTTTAAATTTTGTCTAAATTAGCTTACTAAACATAGCAGCGGTGAAGATAGTACTAATAAAGATAGAAGAATGAAAAAATATTGGACCCTTTTCCCGAAAGCAAAAAAGTACGATGAAGTAAATTTTCCACTTTTGCCATATACAAGTCACATGATGAAGAAAAGACAAAAGGAAAATTCATTTATAAGTAACAATAATTATTGTAACAAAGCTGAAAACCATTTTGAAACATTATTATTGGATGAAGTTTTTAAAATAAGTTCTACAGACTCTGCAGAGGTATTTTTTCCAAACAAAACAAATATAATCAATGGCGTTACCAAAACACTGTTATTACCTGCGACTCTCCAACTCATGTCTACTTTACCGCAAAATCAAAAATGCTTTGAAATGAAAATAAATGTTTTTTATATAAGAGAAAAATCATATTGCCTTAAATTCGGCAAAAGATACCAATTGAGAAAAGTTAATATCCGAAGTTCAATAGATACTATCTTAAAGTATGTGCCAACGAATCGAAACAGTTCTTTAAGTAATTGTTTTAGTATATGTTGTTTTCAAGATAAAATAACAAAAACAGAAGGACGCAATAAAAATAATAAAGAAGATAAAAAGAAAATAAAAAAAGATAAAAGGAGAAAAAAACAACCTAAACATCCTATTAACCCTAAAATGGAATATAAGAATGATAACTTTACGAATAAGTTTAAAAATTTAAGCACAGTTTTCTCTGTATACTGGAATAATGAAAAATTCAAAACTTCATCTCGTCATAAATTCTTTGACGAAAATAAAAAATTCAAATTATGTGAACAGAAGAAAAATTTTAAACGAAGGAAAAAGTTTTTAAATGTTTTTTGTTTTAATAAAAAGGAAATAAAAATGGAAAAGAAAATAATTGATAAAGATCAAGCACAAAAATTCAGGATATCCGCGTATTTTTTGGATCAAGAGTGGTTTAAAAGAAAATATGAAATAATTTCTAGGAAGAATTTCTTTGAGAACGCAACCAGTAACCCTTCGGAAGAACTCATGTCTTACGACAATTTAAAAATCAAGAAAACGCCACCTATGTGTCAGGTCCGTATTAATTATTTTCATCACCAGCCCATATACGTCCAACTGTTTTTTTTTTATATACTCACTACAATTATAGAACTTTTTATAACTTTTTGTTAGATTGTTTAGTGCATGCGGTATTTGCCTTTAAGTAGTTGTTGCATTAATCTTATATTTTTTTTGTAACACGTAATATATATATGTAAACATCTATTGTAAACAACTGTTGGCAAATCTAATAAATAAAATAAAAACTGCTGGGCACGGGCCTTCTCTACAGCTGAGAAGGTCCTTAGTCCTCCACGCTGGCGTAGTGCGGGTTGGCGGACTACAACTTAAGAAATTCCTAAGAACTTTTAGGTGCGCAGGTTTCCTCACGATGTTTTCCGTTAAAGTAAGTGATAATTCATTGTGAATACAGACATAACTTCGAGAAGTCAGAGGCATAATATGCCTGGTGTTTGAACCCGCAAACGCCGAGATTCTCGACCGCGTGCCTAAATCTCGAGGGCACCATTATACGAGTATACCTACAATATTACAGTCCGAGATTAGCAGCCATTTTTCAAATATCTTTTGAAAATAAAGAATTTAATTCAAACAATAGAGCATAAAAAGTATATTACGAGTATTTTTTTTGGGATAATTGTTCAAAAACTCAACAACTTCTTAACCAATTTGGATGATTTTTGGTATGGATTTAGACGGGACCTTCCGCAAGAACAAAGAGTACTTTTAACATGAAAACCATACAAACAAACCAAATAGCTCTATCTAGCTAGCATTCTACTTTAACCACACGTCACTAACCATCAAATCATTGAAAAAAAAGAATATATATATTTTCGTTTTAGTTGAAGTTTGAGAAACAAGAACAATTCCCATCTTCATGTTAGTGTCGGTATATCCTATCATTGTTTGATTTCTCCAGATGGCCAAATGTACAAGTTCCGGAATGTTAACATTGCCTCCTCTAGAGGACAATCGCACCCCTCCTGATGATTATAGTAACTGCAATTTGTGGCATAATCAATATCAATCCAGTAAGTTCCGTTTTATTGGCACATGCATAGAATTTATTAAAAACAAAATAAAACACGTACAAGAAGTCACGCGTTAAATTTACCCCGTAGTATTTTTATTTATTTTGACCTCTCAATTTCACACTAGTGACGCAGCATCAACGAGAGTATAAATTATTTTTAATTATAGTCCGTTTGATTTTTGGAACAGAAATAAATATAACCAAAAAGGCCCTGCAGAGATTTCGTGATAGGGTAAAAAAGAAGATAAAGTCTAAGCAGACAATTATTGAAAAAAAATACAATACTAAATGCTGCACCAAAGAATGTGTCGTGGAGAGTAAGCGTGAGTTATCTTATGTTTTCGTCAGTTATTACTTGTAATTGGATCTGTGATTAATGGTAGTTCTGTTTTAGTCGTTCGACAGCCTCCGTGATGCTGTGTTCTAAATACCAGCTCAGGTAACGAGAGGGCCGGGTGCAATCCCGCATCGGGACAAGTGATTGTATGATCCACAAATATTTGTTTCGATTCGGGCGACCAAAATTCTTTCAAAATGTTAGTGACAGTTGGATGCATTCGTTAATTTCTTGCAATTACTATTAGATGCCACTAAAGTGACATCCTCTTCCTAGTCGTTTCGTCATTACTGAGGGTCATGACCACCATGCTAAAGTCATATTGCTAAGCCTATAAAAGACATTTCTAGAAAAAGTAAAATGATTCTATACATTTTTCCAGACGAACAACACGATGAAGAATATATTGAATATTACCCTTCGTTTATGAGTGATAACGAAAGCATTGATGCAGTATTTGAAGAAACGGAGAATAATTTACATGACAAAAATAAAGTAAATAAATATTTATTAGCCTAAATTGATTGTGGATTTAATTATCTTAGTTATAATAATACCTGTAGGTATTATGATTTTAATATCTCGCGCAAAGTGAAGATAAAACGAGTAGGTACACTTCTGATTTTGAAGATTAAAACTTATACACTTAGGAGTTTTGTCGCTTTCTTAAAAACATTAGCAGTTAATATAAACTTCCAAATAATGTAATCTTTTGTTTCAGCAATCGTATAAATGCAAGGAAAGTATAAATCCAGAACCACTTTACAATGAATTAACCAGATCCTATTATGACGCTTGCAAGTATTCCGGTAATTTTACTTACTCGACATATCCTTGGAAATATTAAAGTACACGTGAAGTTTATTTTGCAGGTGCTTGTTGCAGCGATGATAGTAGACCTGAACCAGCTTTTTGTAAGTGGATAAGTGCATCACGGTAAGAGAAAAATGCAAATATATTTTTTTCAAAATTAATATATAATAATACCACCTTATGGGGAATACAGGCTTTTTGTGCTAATATGACGGAAATTTAAATTCGGGTGGTTAAGCAATCCAAATTAATAATATCACGAGAATGTTATTCTAATAGTGTTAAGATAAATTGCCATTTTTTTTAATGTGAAATATTTAAATTTACACAGGGTCATTATCCCTGCTTAAAACATTTTGCATCCCAAAAAGATAACACATATTTACTACGAACATAATTCTCAATGGAAATTAAAATATTCGAAACTAAAAGCTTGTTATATGCGTTAATAAATCTCTGTACTCAGTACTATTTATGTTAGTATTTAGTACATACATACATACATAAACTCACGCCTGTATTCCCCGAAGGGGTAGGCAGAGGTGCATTTCTGCACCCACATTTGGCCAGGTATGTATCAGTCCCACGTAATAGGGGGCGAGCCTATTGCCGTATTTCGGGCACATTTCCAGACTCCGTGCTGTTACTGAGAATTTCCTAATGGAAAAACCCAATAACACTTTGCCCGACCCGGGAATCGAACCCAGGACCTCTAGATCGCACGGCACATACTTGTACCGCGAGACCACGAGGCAGTCGAGTTAGTATTTAGTGATTTGTACATATGGAATTGGTAGTAGCAAAAACTCTGTACCGACATAATGTAGAGTAAGTAATGAAAAAAGAAATGGTGTTGACCCAAAAACACACTTCCAATGCAAACTCAATATAAGTTATGAGCAACACAAAACTCTATTGCAAACGACAAATCCAATTAGATTAATTCGACCGCAGACATAAATTCGTGGAACCTTTGTGATTAGTGATTACATCTGGCAGATTATGTTGGAATGGCGATACGATTATTTATACGCCTAGAAATACACTTCAAATTGACGATTTTGTTTTACCTATAAACAATACTAAGTATAGGATGAATTTTAGCCACTGGTAAGATTAGTTTAGTTTACTATGTATTTCTTGAGTGACTACTCAAAATACGACATCCTAATTATAGAATTTGCGACATACTTATAAAAAATGTGATAATTAACTAAAAAATATTTAAAAAAATACAGAAGCATATAAATGGATAAATATTTCAGTGTGAAGACACCGTTCAAATTGGTCAAAAATTTTTGCGTGTCTCTGTTTGGAAGCTCAACTGAGCAAATTTTGGAGGAAACAATTAGCAGCCGTGAAAAAGAAAAAAAAGGTATATATATTTTTTTAACTCAGCCTGGGTTAAAATACCAACCAACATTATTTAGGCTATCACGTGAGAAATATCTGTGGCTGTTCAAAATACCTACGTACAGTGAATATTTACATTCATCATCTCATGTTATGCGAAAATTCATTATTATATATAGGTAGATGACAAACATAATATATTTTTTTTATTTTAGTCAGTAAAGGAGTAAATGTATCACCAGCGATGAAATCTATGTAAGTTACTTGTCATCTTTCTATGTAACCTTTTTTGCTGAAAATATACCCATTGCTTATTATTAATCATGCTCTTAGACATAGAATATTTATATTTGACAATAAAAAATTTACAGTCAAGCTGATGGAGTTAGTAGATAGATATTGGGGCTTTTCAACTGGTACTAAAAGCTTTGAATGCCGATATACGAGTTTTTTTTTTATTTAACCAAAAGTCCCACACAAAAAGTCAGTCATCTATATCTGACCCCACATACAATTCTAGTTGCGATGGGGTAAAATAGTTAAAAATCAGACCCGAAATTTGTTTCGAGTACTATTCGGTATTAAATTACACCAATATTTGTGTAAGTGCGAGAATCGAAGTCGAGGCCCTTAGTTTTATAAACTGTTTTGACATTAGTCAATTTTAACATTTCATAACATATTAAAGTTGCTGTCAACACGCCCAAGAAAATGCAATACAAGATAATACAACCCAGTTTGGGAATATTTCTCCTGAAATTCCACAGTGGACAATGCAGAACAGTCGGCATGGTTAGTCAATGTTCAATTAACCTTAATGTTCACGAACCCCCTGCCGTCGAATGGCGAACCCCACTTTGAGAAACTCTGGTCTATAGCAACTGATGAAATAATAAAAGACTCTAAACTATAAGAACTATTTATTTTAACTTAATTAACAATGACAGAGCACTATGAGATTATCAGGGTTGGGCAGTATTTGAATTACTTGTAATTGAAATACGTAATTGAAATACAAATACGTATTTTGTATTTGTATTTTAATTACTTTCTTAAAATGTAATTTGTAATTTGTATTTCAAATACGTGAAGCCGAAGTATTTTGTAATTAGTACCTATTTCAAATACTCGAGGCTTCAAAATACATTCATTAAAATACATTTAGCCTTCATTTAGTATTAAGTTTGTGCTCATCAGGACCTGCAATAACAAAACAAAAACCGCCTTAAAAAAACTATTCCAAAACAAATAAATATGCATTATTTTGTATTTCAATTAAAAATAGCTAAAATACTGTATTTTGTATTTCAAATACCTTACTTAAATGTATTTTGTATTTCGTATTTTAATTACTTGCGATACAGTATTTTGTAATTTGTATTTCAATTAAAGCAAAGCATATATTTTGCCCAGCCCTGGAGATTATCGACCGTAAGTCCGTAACACCAAGAACCTTTATTAGTTAACGCGCAATTATGCGTACATGTATATTGCTATTCAATTATACTAGGCGCTGCGCATGTCTGCGTTTCTCCCAACAGCAACATTTGACATATTGTTGAAAATGGTTGGCCCTCAAATAAATTTCAAGGTACCATCTGTACAACAGCTGGTTGTTACACTGAGATAAGTAAAACAATATTTAAAAAAATACAATTATATTTATTAAAACGAAATTAATCATAACGACACGACTGACTGCAGCGCCAGCGGGCAGTGCTTTTTTACCGCTCGACTCGTGTGGACAATAGTATGAAGTTGCATTGTTCTATTTTCAACGCCCAAAATCGAAAATGCAACACAGCGCGATAAAAAAAGCGTCGCGTTATAAAAACGCCGTCGTGTGAACAGATACTTGGGAATGCATTTGTTGCATTTGAACGCTTTTTTAACGCGCGTTAAAAAAACTCCCGTGCGAACGGGGCGTAAAGCTATGATTCAAATAGGCAATAGATACTTGATTATAAATCCATCTGAAACACCACAACGATTTCAATAATAAAAAAATAAAACAAAAATATCTATGTACATATACAATAAACACAACACAATAAAATTGGAATAGGTATAAGAGTAATTTGATTATCCATCTCATTATAAGGACGCTGGCTCGGCTTTATTTGGCTAGCAGGCGACGACACGAAACGCGGCGGATTAGATTTCAGTGCCAATACAAATATTTGTCCAAATATTTAACCCGAGCAGAGGAGAAATCCTAATTCGATTAACGCGCCTCCTACATATAAATACAGAACACTGAATGCGAATTTTAGGATTCTGCTTTTAGTTATACCTTGTTATTACATTTCAAAGCTTTAATTTGATCCTACTGTTTCATTCCATCCCCTAAGTCGCTTGCGATTTAAATTGTTCTAATAAAATCGATTTGCTTTTAACAATAAAGAATTGATACCATTTACATACCTAGTCAATGTTCTTCTGTATTTTTTTAAGTGCGTGAATTTATAGAATTATACAATATACAAAATGGGATACAATATTTTAAATCATTATATCAATTTCTTTTGTGTGGAGTTATTATTACTACTGCGGATAAATCATGTTATTATTTCAGACGCGACAAAGGACATTATTAAACGGACATGCACGTGTGCTACGCAGCACTGCATTATCAATAGGAATATTGGCACGTGGTTAGGCCATCATTGCAATGGTAAGATCGTAAAATTATTTGCATATATGAAACTGAAAGCTTTTAGGGAACTAGCAATGGATATTTTGCAGCTGATATGAAACTAAAACATTGTTTCATTAATTTGATGGTAAACCAAATTTATATTTCTTGCCGTTTATTTTACACGTAAATGAATAAAACACGCAAAGAAAGGACATTTTATTGTTATATTTTTGTACTGGTACTGTAAATTGACATGTGATGGTAAGTGTAGCGCAGAATATTTATATTTACGGAAAATTATTTTTATTATTTTTTATATTCCAAAGTTACTTAAAAATTATGTTTTGTAGAACTACACCGCGCAGCTAAGGAACATAAACGGAAGATGGCGCTGGAAAAATCAGAAGGTATCCTTTGAATCTGTTTAAATCTAAACATTTTATTATATACTAAAGCTGACAACCTACTGCTTGGTAACCATCCATTACAGAAACATCCCTCAACACATCAGACAGCTCAATAAGTGAAAATTTGACATCCTGTAAAAGTGAATCGTCGATTAACAGCAATGGGACCAAAACAGACACAACGATATGTAGCATAGCTACAGTGGAATACCGCGAAGAGAGAATAAACAGGAAAAGAAAACCAAGGACAATAGTTGTAACAAAAGCGAATCGATCGACGCTCACTGAAAAGGCTAAGGTTTGTGACGTTAGCACAATCACAAACGATTGGTGGAGTCCGATAGTGGAGAGGAAGGAACGAAGAGACGAGAACGAAATATTCTTGGAGAAGAAGAGAGGAGATTTCACAATGATCGAGAGGGTGCATAAGCGCTTAAGAAATAAGGGGGTTACGACGGATGGCAGGATTGTCAAGTTTAAAAGCCGGACGCAAGTTATACCTCCAGGTCTGTGGAGAATAAATAATAAATACACTCAACAGTCACATACATAGTTCAGATCCCACACTAAGATACAAGTCGGCCTCACATACACCCAGACCAGAAACAAATATATGTGGATCTAATTTTGACTAAATGGTTTTAGTGTCGTGTAGGTAGTATGATTAATTTTATTCTACTCCATATACTCTATATTGTCTAAATATATTTAATTGCCATTTTTCGTATCATCAAAGTTTTCTATTAAATTATAAAATATTTCCATTCTTTTAGATATCTCTACTGAAATAATGAGAGTACTCTTACTGTATTATTAATATTTTCAGGTGTAACCGACATATTGTCTCCATCCCGATATCTGTTGGAGGTACCTGCTTGTAAATTACTTTATTTTATTTAAACATAATTCAAATCTGTAATGTTCAATATAATGTGTGTTTCAGTCACAAAGGTATTACAACGAATTGTTTTCATCGAGATTCTACACACCCCACATGTATGCATTGAACCAAGTGCAGGTATAATCACAATATTGTTAATCAAATTCATGATCCAAAAGTAAAATTACATTTAATAAGAATTTAACTGTTGTTTTTTAGCGATATCAAGACAATGAAAAATCTCGACAGCCTTCTATCAGACACCATACGAGGAGAGGTTAATGACTTAATAAATTTAAACTTAAATTTAGACTTAAAATTACATATTATAAACAAACAAATACTGTATCGACTGTATCCCCAATTGGAAGCTGACGTGCACTCCCTTGAACACGTTTCTCCACGTTTCTCCCGGGAAACGGACTATCACTATTAGACTTTGTAACACTACTAAAAACCAAATTAAACCCTCCAATAAAAGAAACCAATGAGGCAGTGTGTTCTTGTACCGTAACAGATGACAAGATAAAACCTAAAACATGTAAAAGTAAAAGGTTTCCTACTGTCAGTCTCTGTCTCTCGACTCATATTTGGCCTTTTGAAGATTCACAAATACGATAGCTATTTTAAGCACTGACTCTCAACTGAGAATTTTATTTGCAGGGCATAAAAATAAGAAATATGACGACAGCTACTCGAAAATAACTGATTCTATTAAGATGGCGGATTCTCCCCGTAGAAGATTACAACCGTATTCGTTCAAACAGAACAAAATGTACAGGTAAATTTTATGATATTCTAAATTGCTTAAAATATTTTTGTAATTTGAAAATAAGAAATGTCTTGTTAACGTTTTGCTTAATGATTAAATTGTACAAGCATACATTTTAAGATAAATAATTACTTATGCATATGAAATTCATAATAGCAAGTGTAATTTTTGGACACCTGGAGAAGACGGGTGATTCAGATATATGATCTTACATTTTGTAACTACAGATCTACACCACGGTCACTCCATGGGAAAACAATAAAGCCGTCTACTAAAAAGAAAGACGCCAAAGACACAGAGGATAAAGACGTAAAATAATTGACGTAATTAATTTTGTTTTCTTTCATTCATCATTATCATCATCATCATCAGCCCATATACGTCCCACTGCTGGGCACGGGCCTCCTCTACAACTGAGAGGGTTTAGGCCTTAGTCCACCACGCTAGGCTGGCGGACTACACACCTAAGAAATTCCTGAGAACTTTTAGGTGTGCAGGTTTCATCACGATGTTTTCTTTCATTATTGGAAATTAAATTGCCATTATGTTATAGGAAACGCAACACTCTTTTCCTCACCACCATGAACGTGACACTTAGACCTTACGATGTGTAAAGATACAATTGCCTAAATAACCATAATCTGAATTACTATATTATCTTGATTGCCTCGTGGTCTCGCGGCACAAGTATGTGCCTAGTTAGTCTAGACTCTAGAGGTCCTGAGTTCAATTCCCGGGACGGGCAAAGTGTTATTGGGTTTTACCATTAGGAAATTCTCAGTAGCAGCACGGAGTCTGGAAATGTGCCCGAAAAACGGCAATAGGCTCGCCTCCTATTACGTGGGACTGATATATTCCTGGCGAAATGTGGGTGCACAAATGTACCTCTGCCTACTCCTTCAGGGAATACAGGCGTGAGGTTATGTTATGTCTGTATATAATATTGTTGCGTTATGTTGCCGATTAAAATGTATACTTTGCAGGCGAAAGTTTAGAAGGCGTATGCAACTATACAAGCAGTTTTGGTTAATATTTGTGTATGTTTTATTGTGAGCATGTTTATTTCAAATAAATTTTATTTATGTACTTAAATTGGCCTTTCAATCAAGTTTGTGGGAAATAATGCGACTAAGTAACGCGACTGGTGAAACGTAGGTGTATACAGGGGGTGTACAAAGACTGTGATCGAAAACTGAGACAGGCAATATAATAGCCACGGTGATTGCAATATCGTGACATTAAAAAAAATCCGCCAAAAAAAAGTTCTCCTAACAACTACATACATTAAATACTCGTGGTTGTAAGGAAAGCTTAAAAAATATATTTTTGTCGGTTTTTTTGAGTGTTTGTAATCACCGTGGCTATTGTATACCTACCCTGTATGTACATATGTTTTCTTTTACGGGTATACAAAGGAAAGTGTATGTTGTAATGTGTACGAGTATGTACCTTTTCTTAACGAAGAACTTACTAAGTATACTAACATTCAACATCCTATTGCTCATAAATTTAATTCATTATTATATTCTAAAAACGGCATAGACTCGCCTCTATTACGTGATTTAATTACTAGCGAAACAAAAGTGCAGATAAACACCCCTGCCTACCCCTTCGGGAAAACAGGCGTGTTTATATTGTATAACGGGCCTCCTCTACAACTGAGAGCGGTTAGGCCTTAGTCCACCGCGCTGGGCTAATGAGGGTTGGTGGAGTACACACCTAAGAAATTCCTAAGAAATATTAGGTGTGCAGGTTACTTCACAATGTTTCCCTTCACCGTTAAAGTAAGTGATAATTCATTTTGAATACACACATAACTTCAAAAAGTCAGAGGTGTGAGCCTGGCGTTTGAACCCGCGACCGCCGAGACTCGACCGCGCGCCTAAACCTCGAGGCCATCACTGCGTATTTACTAGTCAGAATGATATTAAAATATGCAGAAACAAAACACTTGAATATGTATCAACTGATACAACCGCAGATAAACGTAACAACGTTGAATGTACAGCCGATGTGAACAGTGTTATCTGATTAAACTGGTTGTTATTGACATCACTACGTGTTTTGTACGGGCTCATCCGCACTATTGCAAAACAATATCGATTGCAGAGAATTACGAGTACCTCTAAATGTCTGTCACAAGATATAGGTAAATGATAAAGTATAGCTACAAAATAAAATTCTTTTTTTAATAATTCGTGCCATACGTTTTGTGCAATATATCTTAGATCCAATAATGGGGGGTACTAAGATTCGAATATTAAGTTTTATATTGTTCGGAATGACATCATCATCATAATCAGCCCATACACGTCTTGCTGCTATGCACAGGCCTACTCTACAACCGAGGGGGAATTAAAAAAATTTTTTAGGTGTGCAGATATTCTTACTATGTTTGCCTTCGCCGTTAAAGTACGTAATAATTTATTATGAATACACACATAACTTCAAAAATTCAGAGGTGTGTGCCTGGGGTTTGAACCTGCGGGCTGCGACCGCCGAGATTTGACTCGACTGGGCACCTAAAGTCGAGGCTATCGCTACTGTCTTACATTGGATTAACTAAGATAAAGGTAAGAAAACCGATCCGAAATTTACAAAGTATTCAGTTTATTTTTATTTTACTGTGTTAAAGTTTATGTACTTCCATAGAAGCCCAATGCCCAGCTTACTGTAATAATATTAAAGCTTTAAATCTTTGTTTAATAAAGGCTATTTGACATGTCAATGAGAATATCCTGATGCCACAATAAACTGTTATTTAACTAGACATTGTGTAACATTTTGGGCTTCTTGGAAGTACCGCCACTGTGTGTTACTATAATGTAAATAGAGATGCTTTATTTCTTTTAGGCGACGTTATTTACGTACCGAGACGCTTTTTCCGACTTTTCGATAATAATTGTGCTGGCGAGCGTACAACGTACATATGCACAGATAAAATGTTTTGAATTTGAACACGATCTCATATCAATTGTACTGATCGTATGGGACATTCTAAAATATACGTAAGTACCTACCTATACGCGAATATTTTAAAAATGTTTTAATTGATGAAATTATACTATAGGTTTACGTTTTTCATAAAAAAATATAAGGACACAAATAGTGGCCTTTTATCATATGTTCAACACTTATTATCGAAAGTATTGTTCTATTTAGCACTAAAATAATTAATTAATAAAGTAAAGATCAGAACTTATATTAAAGTAATTAAACACACCCAACACTCACAATTCTGACCCCACACTAAGATTGAAGTCTTGTGACGTGTGTATTGTATTGGTCTTACAAACACCCAGACTCAGTACAAATATTTGTGGTACAAACATGTATCTCTGTGCGAGGATACTACCCGCGGCCTCTCGTTTCACAAGCTGTTTAAGGAAATTAACTCCCGGAAACTAAATAAAGATAATTTACGTTAATTACAGAAATTTTAATTCATATTTTGCTTCGGGTCGGTTGCGGGTTCAAACCCCAGGCACACGACTGACTTTCCTTTTCCTCTGACTTTTTGAAGTTATGTGTGTATACATAATGAATTATCACTTAATTGAACGATGAAGGAAAACATCGTGATAAAACCTACACCTAAAAGTTCTTAAGAATTTCTTCTAGGCCAGCGTGGTGGACTAAGGCTTGAACCCTCTCAATGGTAGAGGAGGCCCGTGCCCAGCAGTGGGACGTATATGGGCTGATGACGATGATGATGATGATTAATTGGGTTATTTTTTAATTAAGAACAACGACGACAACGTTATATCCATTACCAATATCTACCAGAGCTATTGGCACTTGAAAAAAATATATATTCTATTGCAAGAAGCACATGTATTAATCTTTGCTATAAATAGTTGGCACAGTGACATGTTTTCACTCTAAACGCAACTGAATGAGAGTTGAATTTAAGTTTACATTCTAATACTGCATTTAAAAAAAATAAACTATGGTACCAACCTGATAGAATTGCGTAACAGAGTATACTTTTTTTTATCCCGTGGTAATAAACTACTTGAACAATAGAATTGCAGAATAACGCATATGGCTGAAGATAGCTAAATCGATACAGTGTAGCCAAATACACAGCGGTTACTTCACCGAGCGGCTATGGAGCTCGCATGCTTTATTTTTTGGTAAGCATTTTATGTTTTTCTTTTGCGAAAACTACTAGCAGTGCAGTTTACATTATTCTATTTTAAAAAAAATACTTATTAAAGGGGATCGTTTTGCTATGGTTATGGGAATCAAAATAAACTGTGGAAATGGTGTGCTTCGTAAACTGGGATGATGAGGATGCTGACGTTAATTTACGTACTCAATAATTGCACTAAATGAGTAACAAAAACTTCACAAACGTTAAAAAATCGTTTAAAGCTGAACGGTTGATGAAAAATTATTAGCACACTTTAGAAAAAACATACATACAAGTGACTAACATTCTCTCATTACAGCGCTTCTTTACTCCTGTTACAAAATGAAGCGCACTGCAAAAGCAAAATAAGAAGTTTTCCTGAAAACTTCGTGTTCGGTGCTTCTACAGCCGCATATCAAATAGAAGGCGGCTGGGACGAGGATGGTAAGAAACTTATAATTATGATATCGTCATTATCATCACCCTATATACGTCCCACTGCTGGGCAGGGGCCTCCTCTAGAACTTGATGGTCTTAGTCCACCACGCTGGCCTAATGCGGGTTGGCATTGAATGGCCTATGAAATTCCTAAGAACTTTTAGGTGTGCAGGTTTCCTCACGATGTTTTCTTCACCGTTAAAGTACGTAATATTTCATTGTGAATACACACTTAACTTCGAAATTTCTTAGGTGTGTGGCTGGGACTTGAACCCGCGACCGCCGAGATATCCGACCGCGCGCCCATACCTCGAGGCCATCACTAATTAAGATCATATAAATTAAATGAATTATATGCACCAGTCGCAGACATTTTCAGAAATGAACTCATATTATGCCGACTAGTCATTGCTAATCGTAATCAATAATGTTGACCACTTAACATCAAGTAGCTCACTTGCTCGTTTGCCACTATTATCCCAAAAAAAAAAAAAAAAAAAAAAACGTTTTGAATTTTCGACAGCACTGCTTTCCTCGTGCGGTAGGTATTTGTGTACACATTTTGTCGGTCTAAAATTGAGTTTAATCTATACAGCAAAATAATCACATTATTAAAAAAAAAAAGTTGCACAAATTACATTTACTAATATAAGTCCTGTAAAGACTAATTGCGAAGCTGATAAATCAAAACATTGATCTCAATTGTTACGTTCGTATATTGTAACAATCGATTGTAGACTTTATAAACAAGAGCTTTTCTCATCACATGCTCAGGCCTGTACCCACGAAGGAATTAACAGTATACTTCTGCATCCTCGTTTAACCATATTGCATTGTAATGCCTCAAATAATAGAGCGCGAATCTATTGCTTGTCTTTGGGCACATTTAAACCGGCTCATGGCTGTCAAAGCAGTGGCGGTACTTCCATAGAAGCCCAAAAGCGTTACACGTTAATTGTGTAATGTCTAATTTATAATTGTTTATAGTGGGGTCAGTCTATTTTGTTAAATAAAGATTTAAAGCTTTAAGATTATTATTCTGAATTTTATAAGGCTTTTGGGCTTCTATGGAAGTACCGCCACTGGTACTTAGAAAATAATCGCTACCGGATGTATGAGTAATATTTCGGTTATCGAACCTGTACCTTTCACACGGCAAACGTGTCTGCAGGGATAGCAAGGCAATCTCAACGTCTATTCTCAACACATACAATACTGTTACCTACTACAAGTATACGAGTTACATCTTACCTACCTACACACTCACGACCGCGTCCCTAAAATGGTAAGCATTTCTCTAAATAAATAATTTTCAATTTCATAAAATTCATATAATTTCAGGAAAAAGTCATTCAATATGGGACACAGCGACACACATGCAACCTTCTCCCATAGAAGATGCGAGTACAGGCGATGTCGCAGCGGACTCATATCACCATTACAAAAGAGACGTTGAAATGATGAAAGAGCTTAACTTAGATTTCTATAGATTCTCCGTGGCTTGGACCAGAATTCTCCCGAACGGATTCGCAGACCAGATCAACCAAGCCGGCATCGATTACTACAACAACTTGATAAACGAAATGCTAGACAACAATATACAACCGTTTCTCACAATGTACCACTGGGATCTGCCCCAAAACCTCCAAAATTTAGGAGGATGGGCCAACCCGTTGTCTGTGAATTGGTTTGTTGATTACGCGAATATTCTTTTCCAAAAGTTTGGCGACCGGGTGAAGCGTTGGATTACTATAAACGAACCAAAACAAATATGCTACGAAGGATACGGCTCTGATGCAAAAGCGCCGTTTGTGAACATGAGTGGTATTGCAGAATATATATGTGCCAAGAACATACTTCTGGCTCATGCTAAAGCGTACCGCTTGTATGACGAGCATTACAGGGTGACACAAAATGGAGGTATCGGCATTTCCATAAGTTGCACGTGGTACGAGCCGTCATCAGATGTGTTTGACGATCAGCAGGCAGCATTGGATGCTAGAATGTTCGACGTAAGATACGGTTCATATTGTTTTATGCCCAAAGGTATCATTAGTATCATCTTCTTGATAGGTATAAATATTAACTTGAACTTGTGCTTTCGAATATTTAGAGTAAAATCAGTAACCATTACTCTGCTGTTATCTGTTATGTTCTGTTGCAGCATAATGTGTTATTTAGATTTGACTCTAGTATATTAAGAAAAAGTGCTTACCTACTGATGAAATTTATTTTCAGTGGGGACAATACGCAAATCCTATATTTTCTAAGTTTGGCGATTTTCCTGAAGAAGTCAAAAAGAATATAGCACTGAAGAGCGCCGAGCAAGGTTTTCCGAGATCTCGACTTCCTCAATTGTCTAAGGAAGAAGTCGTACTCATTCGTGGAAGTTCGGATTTCTTCGGAATGAACACATATACGAGTAAACTGGTGTACAGAGATGCATCTTTGGAAGGGCTGTACGCCGTGCCATCGTACAATGATGATATATGTGGAGTGTTTATAAAAGATCCTTCGTGGCCGCAAGCACAGTCTACTTGGCTGCAAGTGAGTATTTCATTATTTACATTGATTACTCCTGTGAGTACCTACTTATTTTATAATTATGAGGACCCAAAAGTGTGAATTTCAGGAATCTTTTACTGAATAAATCAATCTGTTTCTGTTAGTAGAAAACCAAAAAAGGCTGCAATTGTTTACTTACAGGAAGTGCCCTGGGGCTTCTACAAACTGCTAACTGAAGTAAGAAAACTTTACGATAATCCTCCAGTCTACATAACCGAAAACGGCTGGTCTACTGCCGGTGGTCTATCCGATGACGACAGAGTAAATTATTATAAAAACTATCTTAACGCACTCTTAGACGCCATTAGTGAAGGATCTGACGTAAAAGGATATACAGCGTGGTCTCTCATGGATAATTTCGAATGGAAACACGGGTACACGTGAGTATAACTATTTCTTTAAATTTATCAAGAATTAAATAAATGAATGTATTATTTCATTTAACGTCTCTTAATTTTTTTTTAAACTATGTATAGAGAATAAGACGTGAAGTTAATATTGAGACACTATGTCGCCGATCGCGGGCTTAACGGTTGATGAATCATCACGCGATTAAACTGTGAAGAGAAACATAGTGAAGATCCTTCATCATCATCTCCTTGCCCTGTTCCCAATTTCATTTGGGGTCGGCGCAGTATGTTTTATCCTTCCACACATCCCTATCAGCCGTCATGTCTTCATTCAACCCTTTTTCTTTCATATCTTCAGTCACGCACTCCATCCATATTTTCTTTGGCCTTCCTCTGCTAGCCCATCTATCAACTTTCATATCCATCACCTTTTTACCTACGTATGATTCATCCCTCCTCATAACATGCCCATACTACGACAGACGGTTTCCTTTTAGCTTTTCTATAACAGGAGCTACTTTCAGACTTTGAGACTGTGAAGATCCTTCATAAGTACATTACATAAGACTACGTCCGATCTTATTAATAGTAGACTGAGACCTAATCCTTCTCAGTAGTAGAGGAATTCCATGCTAAGCAGTTGAAAGTATAATATTGGATATTGAATAAGATGGCAATTATTAATGTATATGTTACAGAGAAAAGTTTGGACTGTATGAAGTCGATTTCTCAAGCACGGAGAAAACAAGAACACCTCGTAAATCGGCTTTTGTTTACAAAGAAATTATCAGAACCAGAGCCCTAAATCCGGATTACGAACCAGAGAATTTTGTAGAGGACAATAGAAAAAAATAAAAATAAATAAATAATAGATAATGAATAGCGTTTATAAGACATATTATTTTAAATATATCTGTTATTTTAAACCTTGATTGCTTTATTGTAGCCCTTTAGTAAGCGTATATCATGTGGAAAAAAAAACGTAACTTAAGTCTATTGTTTGCTTCAAAATCTGTTTTTACGAGATAATTTCAATCTCCTTATTCAAATTGTATACCTTCACACTACGTATTTATGACAACAGATGGCGTCATCATCGCCTTCTAATTTCATATTCTATTTTTTTATATTAAAATTTCCCAACTTATTTTAAAGAAAGAAGTTTCTTTAACTTTCAATCGATAAAATATTTAGGCGAGTCGTACTTTTGAATAAGTGACTAATATGGGCCAAACTATTCATATCTTTACGCATCCCTAGTCTTATGTCAAACTTGTTTTGTTTATGTGTCATGCCACAAGCAGTAATTTCGTGAATTTTCAACGAAAATGTGCGATCTAAACGATAATCCAATAAAACTTACGGTTAAGTGGAACGGGAAGGAGTATGATATCCCAGAATTTTCCCCCTCAGATTCAGTAGCGATGTTAAAAATCGCCATAGAAAATGCCACGGGCGTTCGTCCGGAAAGACAAAAGTTGCTTAATATTAAGTTTCAAGGTAAGTAAGAAATATACAATGTATTTTCTCGTTACAATATTTCATAAAATCCTTTTTATATATCACACGCGGAGACGAATTACGCTATAATTTTTATATTATAAAAACCGCATTCTTATGTTTCTGTTACATAAAGTATCACGTTTTTATGTAACGTGCTTGTTTTATTTTTCATTTATTTTAATGTAATGTTGTTTTCTTTGCCGGCTTTTTTTGTCATATAATAATCTAAATTACATTTTCATCATCATCATCCCATATACGTCCCACTGCTGGGCACCTCCTATTGGGACCTCCTCTATAACTGAGAGGGTTTAGGCCTTAGTCCACCACGCTGGCCTAGAGCGGGGTGGCGGACTACACACCTATGAAATTCCTAAGAACATTTAGGTGTGCAGGTTTCCTCACGATGTTTTCCTTTACCGTTAAAGTATGTGATAATTCATTGTGAATTACATTTGCTCTTCAATAAAAGAAACTTATTTTTAACAATTTTGTCTTGCCTCTAAAATTTTAAAGCTTATTTCAATACAGAATTCAAATAGACAAACATTTAATCATTATAATATTCCAAATAGTTTTATAATAGCTTTGAAAGGCTATTATCCCAAATTAAGGTGAACAAGAGAACTGAAGAACTGTATTTTCTTTTGCTTAGAATCATCAATGTTTTTGGATGTTTACAGCTGATTGATTCTGATATTATTGTTTTGTATTAATTACAAAACTATTTACCCATACTAAGTAAGCATGGCAGACTAAGGCCTAAACCCTCTCAGTTGTAGAGGAGGCCCATGTCCAGCAGTGGGATGTATATGGGCTGATGATGATGATTAATTAATAATATTATGCTAAAGTACCAACAATCTAGCATCAATGCATTTGTGCAATGTTTTTTTTATTTTTTTATTCTAAGTTTATTTAGGGACTTATGACCAACAATGGTATGTCAGTCCCATCGTATCTTAAACATTATCTAGCTAAAGACTAAAATCTGGAGACAAAATAAAGTTAATTAATAACATTAATGCATAAACATATTAAACAGCATTCCAGCCTCTTCAGAAGTTGGTTGAGACAAAATTTGAGTGAAAGTGCCAACATCATATACATTAAGTTGTAACTTACGAATTACTTGGTCTCTTTTAACTTGAAATTTGGCACAGTCTGTCAAGAGGTACATCATCCAGAACCCCACAAACTTCACAATTTAGCGAATTAACTTTGTTCATTAAAAAACTAAATTTTCTAGACAGATAATGGCCAGATCGCCAAAACAATATAGGATCTTGTGCTATGTTAGGATGGGATATCTTATTCTGATGTCTAGACTAGCTTTTAATCACAGGATTTACATTTTACATGTACTTTTTTCACACAATAACATCTATTCAGGCTTCCATAGAAGCCCAAAAGCATTACATGATAACTGTGTAATGTCTAGTTTATAATTGTTTATTGTGGGGTCAGGATATTCTCATTTATATGTCAAATTGCCTTTGTTACATAAAGATTTGACGCTTAATATTATTCGGAAATTTGTAAGGCATGCTGGGCCTTTGGGCTTTTATGTAAGTACCGCCACTGGTTCACATGAGTACTTGATGGTAAGTGCAGTGAGATCTAAATAGAGTTTGCACTTGTAATAAACAACAAACAACATCAGTATATATTTCTTAAAGTATAATATAATTCTAACAGCCAATGTCTTCAAAGGTGAATTTTTAGAAGGTTTCAATATAGTGGTCTATTGTCAAAGAAAAACCTACAGCTCTAATTAAAAATAATAAATTGAAGAAATATGAGCAAAATACAGTGTAATGGTTGACAATTAACAAATAAAGTTAATAATACCAAGAAGATGAATAATAAAATCACCATTACAAAAGTACCCTTCCAAGTGAGAAAATGGTGTAGAGACCAAATAATAATAAGAAATATTTTTTTATGTCAACAATGTTTATTATATTTTAACATTATGATTTGATTGAAGGACCTTTCCATGTAGGACCAATATCTTGTAACACAATAGTGTTATGCACTACCAATCAAATTAATGCTATATGAAGATTATTATTATAAGCATTAGGATGTGTTTATTGCAAATTTTCTCTTCTGTATTTAACTAGGCAAAGTGGCAACAGACAACTGCACTCTGTCAGAGCTTAATCTTAAACCAAACTTGAAAATAATGATGATGGGATCATTGGAGGAAGCAATAGAAGGCGCCAGAACAAAACCTGATGTTGGTGATGAAGTAGTTAATGATCTTGACATAGAAGAGGAGGAGGTTGATGTTGAAAATCAAGAGGTAAAAAATAATGGTTTATGAATTATCCGGTCCATCATCAAGAGCCTTTCTTTCAAAAGGTTATTCCCATTAATAATGGATCATGTTTTATATTACATCATATGATTCAGTTTACTGGCTGCTACTGTCTTACTGTGATCTAGTCCCACCATAATTTAATTACATACATACATACATAAACTCACGCCTGTATTCCCCGAAGGGGTAGGCAGAGGTGCATTTCTGCACCCACATTTCGCCAGGTATGGATCAGTCCCACGTAATAGGGGGCGAGCCTATTGCCGTTTTTCGGGCACATTTCCAGACTCCGTGCTGTTACTGATAATTTCCTAATGGAAAAAACCCAATAACACTGCCCGACCCGGGAATCGAACCCAGGACCTCTAGATCCCACGGCACATACTTGTACGGCGAGAGCACGAGGCATAATTTAATTACTAAGAACCAAAACCTAGTGAAAGGGAATTCAAACCATTCAATATTTATGGTCTTAAAGTCGCAAATGCTTATAATTCTCCAGTTGTGGTGTGTTTCTAAATTTTCAGATATATTTAGCGAAGATAGGCAAACGCGTGCGTGATTACAAAATCAACATACTCAACGAGCCGCGTCCTGGAAAAAAGCTGCTCGTATTAGACATAGACTATACGCTATTTGATCACAGATCTGTCGCTGAAACTGGTAAGAATTTATTTATTTATTTCACAGCCCCGTGGCGCAGTTGACTAGATACCAGCTTGCGAAACGAGACGCCGCGGGTTCAATCCTCGCACCGAGACAAATGTTTGTGTGATCCACAAGTATTTGTTTCGGGTCTTGGTGTTTGTGAGACCGAAAAGTCCCTCGTAGGTTCTGATACCCATGACACAAGACTTGTATCTTAATGTGGGGTCAGAACTAGGTATGTGACTGTTGGGTGTATTATTTATTTATTTGTGTTGATCTCTTTATAAACATTGTTGTTCTTTCTCAAGTGACGTCATAGGTGACTCCAGAGTTAAACTATAGGTACAATACTCAAATGAAAATGTGGACAGTAAGTCCTCTAGGCAAAACAAGGGAAAGATCTAATGTGTTGTCAGTAAAGGGAAAAAAAATCACAGCTTTATCTTTTTTTTATTTTTATTTTCAGGTTACGAATTGATGCGACCGTTTCTGCACGAATTTTTGACTTCAGCTTACGTAGACTACGACATAGTGATATGGTCGGCCACTGGTATGAAGTGGATTGAAGAGAAAATGAGGCTCCTCGGAGTGTCGACGCACCAAGAGTACAAGATCATGTTCTACTTGGATTATTTGGCTATGATCACCGTACATACAGCCAAATATGGGACTATAGATGTAAGTGTTTGAATTTTTAATAGCCTATACAATGAATATTGGTAAATGTAAAGTCTATTAATGTCAGATACATAGTGGTTATTGGAAATTAAGAGGGGCTTTTTGATCTCGTAAAGCAATAGTACCTTCTCTTGACTCAAATTAGTGTTTAACCAACTTCCTTACGGAACTGTCAGATTATAATACCTACTAAGTACCTAAATGTTATAGACAGATTATTTTCATATTACAGGTAAAACCACTAGGCGTTATATGGGGCAAGTTCCCCCAATACAGTTCGAAGAATACAATCATGTTTGATGACATACGAAGAAATTTCATAATGAACCCCAAGAGTGGGTTAAAGATTCGACCATTTAGACAAGCTCACCTGAACAGAGATAGAGACAGGGAGTTGCTCCACTTGTCGACTTACTTGCGCGATATAGCACAATATTGTGAGGACTTCGATCAATTGAACCATAAAAAGTGGGAGAAGTACAAGCCTGATAGGAAAACTCAGCATGCGGGTAGTAAGAGAAAAGCAGAGGACAGCTCTCCGGCAAGCAGAGATTGACTGTGGTTATTAAGAGTGCAGATTGACTGATTGCATTTGATTAAGTAGGATTTTTGCTTCTCTGCTCTTTGGAAGAATTTTGAATGATAATTTTTTTTCCTATTTTTAAATGAAAATTTGGTGAAAATATGTTGAATTAAGGGCGTTATGTGATTTAATTGTTGTCTATATATAAGCATTTCTCAATATATTTGCTGACTGACTTCTGGTGTATAAACTAGTAAATTACATATTTGTTACTGGCAAGAGACTAATATTTAAGAATAAGTAAACAATTATCCAGTACTCAATTATAATTGGTGCTAAATTAAATATATGTAGATTAAGACAAGTAATACTCAATAATTTATGGGTTGGTAATGCGAATTAATCTAAAAGTTTTGGATTTCTTTTCCATGTTCAATATTTGTAAATACGACAAACAATCTAACACAAACGAACAATCTAGCCAACGAAATTTGTAAATCAGGGATGATTTCTTTTTGTTAAATGCTTTCATATCAATACCGAAATTGTTAGTCAACCCATTTTGACTGAGACAATCCATAATATGCAAAAATTAAATAATAATAAAGAGCAGAGATGCAAAAAACGTTAATTAAATATCCAGTCATTCTGTATGTTGCCTTTAGCTTCAAAGACTGCATAAACATGAAGCTTAGTGAAACCAAAAAATTAGAAATTTGAACAACCATGGTTTGCTGAAAGTCAAAATAGCTTAAGGTGTCTAAAAAATTGGTTAGGTGCCAAATTAATTATTTGGCTAATTATATAGGAAAGGAGACCTAGTAAAGTTTGGCTAACAAAACAATATGATAAATGATGTAATACTAAGTAAAATATAAGATATGTTGTATTTATCTTAATTATATTTTCGTATTGTGTATCTACAAAAATTGAATGGCATCTTACAATATCTCCTTTGTCTATATTAATTAACAACTTAATCCAATGTTAATTTCAAATGCGGCATTAAAAAAAAAATTTATATTCCTGATATTTAGATGTTGCATTTAAAACTAATTTCGGATATAAATAAACTGTGAGAGTTACACATCTCACAGGTAAGTAAAAGATAGGATCTGGTAGACTTTTTTTGCAATCAAATTTTTAATTTTGGTTCCATCAAACAAAAATTGTAATTCAAAGTCAAAGTCAAAATCACCTTTATTCAAATAGACTTTTACAAGTGCTTTTGAATCGTCAAGTAAGTTGTAAATTGTAATGCACCATGAATACACTAAATTGTTTGAAATCTCTACAATCGATAATTGGTACTACAAATTCATAATAATGAAAAGGAGTGTAGTCAAACATTAATCACTTTAATATTTTTTTGATGACGTTTTAAAAGGAAAATATTGATTTTTCATGTCACCAAAAAATATAAAAGTATTCATGAGCTGCAAAATATGTCAATGAATTTGAATTTAAAACATTGAAAATTTTAAAGTATTTTTAAAACAAACAGTAAATTTTATTTTATAGCTTTATAATTTAAAACCGGCAACATTCACTGTGATTCATTACCATTCAATGAATACAGGAATTATTTTAATGTAACGCATTTAACATAAAGTATTTATTTTATTTCTAGTTATAACGCTTAGATAATACATATCTAGCTAGCTTTTTTATATTAGAGGAATGTTTTAAACACCAATATGTATTTGAACAAGAAAATTAATGCCTTTTGAAAGTAGCCTTTGATAATGTTAAAAGTTTATAAATTAAAAGTAGAAACCAAAACGACGCTAGATTTTACAATGAAAAAACAAACCATTTAATTCACACTATTTTGAAAAAAATGTGTTTATTGTCTACTATCCCTCCAGTATACTGTAGTTGTACTGCCGGAATAAATATATTTAGTATAAAAGTTTTCCACTGGGTTTGTTAATCTTAATATCCCTTTCATTACAATTGTAGATTTTCCATTATAATTACACAAAGTCAAATTATGACGACTGAACTATCCATAGCGTATATTTATAATGCTGACAATATTTATCAAGTCCTTTATACCTCCCACTACTTCCAATATGTCCACAATGTTCTAAATTAAAGTTTTAGTAATTCATATTAATAAATACAATTTGTTATACACCCTACGTATACTTTTTACACTTGAAGTGATACGTTTGTACCGCACCTAGCCTTCTAGGTTAAGTAATACCTTACTTACCCCATCATAATTAGGCTGAGTCCCCAGAAAGAAACAAAAATATTCTTTTGAAACTTTGGGTATTCCATAGATTGAAACGCCCTGAATTGCCCATGACAATCAACCAATTTTATTCCATGTTTATTTCCTCTTCTACTTAACATAGGGGGTAGGTTATCCCCCATTAAAACCTGCTTGGGATGACCCTAGTGAATTGAATGTTTGACTCATGTTAGACTAACCATTACAACTGGGCTACCGTCCATCATTAAGTCGTCGCTTAGGACGGACAAAACCTTGCCACGAATTCATTGGGATATATTATCAGAAGTTAGCGAAGAAATGTCCCGATACGCAACAAACTAATGCATTAAATCAGTTTTCGTCCTAAATGGGTAGTAAAAGAAAAACCATTAAAAACAAAAGGGGTCTTTTTGTCAATTTTATGCAGTTTTTAAAATGTTACCAATCACTTGTTATTTCTTTGTCGACAACCTAATCCCCGCATGTTTCTTTTTATCAGTATATTGTAATTTATAAAATTTGATTGGAATAATTCATACTACGAAATGTCTGCCTAAATCATCTGTGTTTGAAGTCAATCGAAGGCTGTTGTCAATATTAAATAAAGTTTTCCCGGCTGTGTAAAAGTGTCCGTTGTCTATAATTACCGTAAAATGTGGTGAATAGGGATTGAGGGGTGAATAGGGAAAAAACGGGGAAAAGATTTCAACGCTTAAAATTACTTCTACTTACTTACAAATTATTATTATTTTTTGTACTATAATAGTAGAATGCCGAAACTTTTTATGGCACCACTTAACAAGCACGATATTAGCCGCAAACTATAAAAAAAATGTATTTTAACATAGCATTTCGTAACTGAAACTTTTTTGGTGTGACAAACTTTGGATTTTATAATTTTTCCTTTGTTCTACTGCTTTGATAACGTGTACCCTTTATAATTTAGTGTCTGTAGTCTTGTATACATTGGAGGTAAGTGTCAGTTGTTCATTAATTTTAATGTTTTTTGATAAATTAGAAAGGCATGAAAATTTGATCTTTTTTGGGGTGAATGGGAACGTTTCATGTACGAATAGAGACGAAAGAGGGGTTAATTGGGATGAGAATAAATTGAATTGGGACCACTGATGTATTAATAGGTACACGTTAGTAGGGTTGGCACTTAACAGTTAACAATTTTTTTCTGCATAAAAAAATTGTTTATTTCCTAATAATGAAATGACTTTCAAGAAACTATGATCATCATCATCATCATCAGCCAATATACATCCCACTGCTGGAAACGGGCCTCCTCTACCATTGAGAGGGTTTAGGCCTTAGTCCACCACGCTGGCCTAGTGCGGGTTGGCGGACTACACACCTAAGAAATTCCTAAGAACTTTTTTTTAGGTGTGCAGGTTTTATCACGATGTTTTCCTTCACCGTTAAAGTACGTGATAATTCATTGTGAATACACACATAACTTCGAAAAGTCAGAGGTGTGTGCCTGGGGTTTGAACCCGCGACCGTCGGGATTCTGGACCGCGTGCCCAAACCTCGAGGCCATCACGACTTTCAAGAAACATCAATACATATTAAATAAACAAGTTCCCCAGCAAGTCTGGCGATGATCTCAAAAACTATTGAACGGATTTTTATGTGGATTTTCATCAATGTTTAGAGTGATGAGGAAGGTTAGATGTATAATTAATATTGATTTTGTGCAAAATTAGCTTAAATAACAGTGATAGTTGGCTACTGGAAAAACGTGGTTTATTGGTACGAATAACTTTATAAAACCGGTTTAAATAACTTTAAATAAATATTTTTGATTTGATATGTTCACAAATATTAATTATAAATGTAAAAATTGCTATTTGATTTTAATTATAAAAATAAACTATAAAAAGTTATGAGTACATTTTAGGGTCAGGGATGCTCCTATCTAGTGGTCATGGCCTGTCCTAGAATAGGTGCTTCGAGTACGCGACCTCGGCCCCCCGAGCTACTGCAGTCACTACCAACCTTCCCTTCCGTGACTGCAGTATCCACTCCTACAGGCCATACTTTCCTTTCCCATAACATCCTTTACCCACAAACTCTTTTTCCTTTCCCCGGTTGATGACGGGCAGCAGCGTCATTAACACGAGTCCCCTCCTGCGCTCGCCAACCCGCCTGCCAAGCGTGGCAAGTATCGGCAAAATCCCCTCAATGACTGAAACTAGGACCAGGCCCCCAGTCCCCGGCAGCCCCGCTATTCCTGGCTACGTTAGCGGCCATGGTTACGGCGGGGCAGGGGGTGCTAAGAATCCCCGGGTTGGCCCCGGCTACCACCCCCGACGACGACTGGCCCTGGTAACACACAACGTACGCACTTTGAGGACAGACGAGAAGATTGTCGAACTGGAAGAGGAATTGAGCGGGTTACACTGGGACATTCTGGGGCTGTCGGAAGTCCGAAGAATCGGGGAGGACACGATAACCCTGAAGTCCGGTAACCTGCTCTTCTACCGGGGGGACGACCAACAGTCCCGAGGAGGTGTCGGATTTCTCGTCCACAGGTCTCTCATCAACAACATCGTATCCATCGAAAGTGTGTCGAGCAGGGTAGTGTACCTTATACTCAGAATATCGAAAAGATATTCGTTGAAGGTCATACAGGTATACGCGCCGACCTCGACACACCCAGATGAAGAAGTAGAGGAGATGTATGAGGACATAAGTCGGGCCATACATACTTCCAAAACCTACTTCAATGTTGTTATGGGGGACTTCAACGCAAAGTTAGGCATGAGAAGCGATGCAGAGTTGAAAGTGGGGCAATTTGGGCATGGGCAAAGGAACCCCAGGGGTCAGAGGCTGGCCGACTTTCTGGAGAAAGAGGGACTCTTTGCGATGAACTCTTTTTTCCAGAAGCCGCCTCACAGGAAATGGACCTGGCTGAGTCCTGACGGTTCTACGAGAAACGAGATAGATTTCATCTTGACGACGAATAGACGGATATTCAGTGATGTCTCCGTGATCAACAGGGTAAAAACCGGTAGTGATCACCGAATGGTTAGAGGCTCATTGAATATCAATGTCCAATTAGAAAGGCGTCGCTTGATGAAGTCTACGCTCCGACCTACTCGCGCTCATATCCAAAACCCCGAGAGCTTTCAACTCGAGCTGTCAAATCGCTTTGATTGTTTAGATGAAAACCTTGCGGTGGACGAGCTAAACAGTGGTTTGGTAGAAGCTGTCCATACGGTGGGATCTAAGCATTTTAGGCCTCGCCGTAGAGATAGACCACAAAAACTCTCGATCCACACTCTTGACCTCATGGCCGAACGTCAATCTATGGCGCTGCAGTCTTCCGATGACGCTGAAGCATATCGTCAGCTCAATAGACGGATCTGGAAGTCCTTGCGACACGATGTCCGTGCTCACAATACTGTGAGCATCAAGGAGACAATCGAGCGGAACGGAGGCTCCAAAGTGTTTGCAAGAGACTTGTCTATTGGGCAAAGACAGTTGTCTAGGCTGAAGACGGAAGGTGGCCGCGTAGTGTCGACGAAGGCAGAGGTATTAAGGGAGATCGAGAGGTTCTACGGACAGCTTTACACCTCGGTTGCCGAACCGACTGTTAGCTCGGCCGAAGACCCGAGAGCCGAGTTGATCCGGCACTTCAGTGATGATATCCCGGACATCAGCCTGTGCGAGATTGAGATGGCTCTGAAGCAACTTAAGAACAACAAGGCGCCGGGTGAAGACGGAATCACTTCAGAGCTTCTGAAAGCGGGCGGAACGCCGATACTTAAAGTCCTTCAGAGGCTCTTCAATTCCGTTCTCCTCGAGGGCTCAACGCCAGAGGCATGGAGCAGGAGCGTGGTGGTACTGTTCTTCAAAAAAGGTGACAACACTTTGCTGAAGAATTACAGGCCCATCTCGCTCCTGAGCCATGTCTATAAGTTGTTTTCGAGGGCCATCACAAATCGTCTCGAACGCAGGTTTGATGACTTCCAGCCTCCCGAACAAGCCGGTTTCCGAAAAGGCTTTAGCACCATAGACCACATCCATACGCTTCGGCAAGTTATACAAAAAACCGAGGAATATAACTTGCCGCTTTGTTTAGCGTTTGTGGACTATGAGAAAGCCTTCGATTCGATCGAGACCTGGGCTGTGCTACAGTCTCTCCAGCGGTGCCACATCGACTATCGGTACATCGAGGTGTTGAAAAGTATATACAGCAACGCCACCATGTCGGTCCGAGTACAAGATCAGAGCACGAAGGCTATTCCACTACAGAGAGGCGTGAGACAGGGAGATGTCATATCTCCGAAACTGTTTACAGCCGCGCTGGAAGACGCCTTCAAGCTCTTGCAGTGGAAAGGACTCGGCATCAACATAAACGGCGAGTATATCACACACCTTCGGTTTGCCGACGATATTGTAGTCTTGGCAGAATCGCTGGAAGACCTTAGCACTATGCTCGAAGACCTCAATCGAGTCTCTCAACAGGTGGGTCTTAAAATGAACATGGACAAGACGAAGATCATGTCGAATGTCCATGTTGTGCCCACCCCGATCGCAGTTGGGGGCTCGACTCTCGAAGTTGTAGACGAATATGTCTATTTAGGACAAGTGGTCCGGTTAGGCAGGTCCAACTTCGAGAGAGAGGTCAATCGTCGAATCCAACTCGGTTGGGCAGCGTTCGGGAAACTACGCGACGTCTTCTCGTCCAATATACCTCAGTGCCTGAAGACGAAAGTCTTCAATAGTTGTGTGTTACCAGTGATGACATACGGCACCGAGACGTGGCCTCTCACTATGGGCCTCATTAGGCGGCTCAAAGTCACTCAACGAGCTATGGAGAGGGCTATGCTCGGGGTTTCCCTACGAGATCGAATCAAAAATGAGGAGATCCGTAGGAGAACTAAGGTAACCGACATAGCCCAGCGAATTAGCAAGTTGAAGTGGCAATGGGCCGGGCACATAGTGCGGAGAACTGATGGCCGATGGAGTCAAAAAGTTCTCGAATGGAGGCCACGTAGCGGAAAGCGCAGCGTAGGACGTCCACCAACGAGATGGTCCGATGACCTGGTAAAGGTTGCGGGTCGTCGCTGGATGCAGGCTGCCTCCAACAGGCCACTGTGGAGATCATTGGGGGAGGCCTATGTTCAGCAGTGGACGTCTTTGGGCTGATGATGATGATGATGATGACATTTTATTACATCATCAGATAATAAAATAACAGAAAATAAATGGAAATTGTTTATTACAAGTAAGAAGTATCAGCCCTGGTGAATTTCCCTATTGACACTATTTTCGTCCCTATTAACCCCAGTTTCCGGGTGAATAGGGATTACATATATTTTTTACATTTTTGCGAAAATCAGAATATTAATTGTATAGTTTTCCATTTAATCATAAAGGTACCAGTAAGACTCAATAATTATTACCTTGAGATAACGATTTATCCATAGAAATGTGTTTGAAAATTGTTCATTAAGTTAGGATTTGTCCCTATTCACCACATTTTACGGTACATGGTCAATATATAAGTTTATAATTTATAAGAATAAAATATTTTCAATTATATTATTATTTTATTTAAATACAATCCAACTGATATAACACATTTTCTTTTATTACAATCTAACATTTTTAAGATTTAATATAAATTCGAAAAATTCAAAGCGTCTTGACCCGATCGACCTGAGCTTCATCCTTACTTAACGAGCCGCGTCCTGGAAAAAAGCTGCTCGTATTAGACATAGACTATATACGCTATTTGATCACAGATCTGTCGCTGAAACTGGTAAGAATTTATTTATTTATTTCACAGCCCCGTGGCGCAGTTGGCTAGAAACCAGCTTGCGAAACGAGAATCCGCACCGAGACAAATGTTTGTGTGATCCACAAGTATTTGTTTCGAGTCTGGGTGTTTAAGAGGCCGAAAAGTTTCGTAGTTTCTGATACCCACGACACAGTGGCGGATTTACCAGCAGGCTGAGTAGGCTGGAGCCTAGGGCGGCAGATTTTAGGGGGCGGCAAATTTGCCCCAATTTTTTTTGTCTTACAGAAATAAAAACCGCCTTCAAAAAAAAACTATTCCAAAACAAATTAATATGCACTAAAGAGTAAATTTTTTTTTGTATTCTTCTATAACCTAATTACTTTTTCTCTTCATTATATATTATGTAGTTACGATCTACATATGTGTTTACCTAACCTGTCCACTTCAAATCTAACTCAACACATATAGTCTAAGAGGTAGCAACATTTTTGAGGGAGAATTTCAAGAAGGCCAGTTTTTAGATATGCTATATCTCTCACTGTCCCGCACGTAATACGGGCAGTCTGGCTGGCGGTAGTGTTTGCGTTCATCTGTGCGAATCGTACATGTACAGGTAAAATATTAATTTTTCAAATCATTTTAGTGTGGCTGAAATTTTGATATGATGTTATTTAAGTATCTAAAAACCCAGAATTAATTTGACAGACAATAATTTGCTTGTTAAACTTCAGCCAGACCGATCTAAAAGTGAAAAGTAATTGGACATGTTGAAAGAGGACAGACAATCACGTGTTAGTTGTGCTAAGGGCTATTTTTTTACCTTTGTTGCAAAGATAAATAGTCACTTTTTATAAATAAATGCTAAACTTGTTTGTTTTAGCTTTATTGATATTAAAAATGGATAATAAACCTTAAGGTGAGGTTATGCGGGTCAAAGTACCGGGGATGTCTTATATACTGGTCGCGATAATTCCTCTCAGGAATAAGTCAATGAGTGCTGGAATAAGCTTGTTTCGGAAATCGACTATTTGTTGGATGAAGCCGCAGACTCGGACGGGCAGAATTTAGTCCGGGACTTTGGATCGTTATCCTTGGGGGCGGCCATACCGGTTGGCATTCAGTAAATTGCGTCCACCTGCGCCCCGCTCTCACCCAAAGTCTCCGACCGGAGCTCCTGAGTGAAGTCGTTGTTGCTCTCTTTCCGGCCACCCCGGATTTTACTCCTCCACCGATGCCACCACGTCCGTGGTCGGTGAGGGACGGATCGTTGGTGGGATCATTTAAGTGTTCGGCAGGGGAGACCTCGGAGGTTCCAATTTCAGGCGTTACGCCTGAAGAGCTTCAGGCAGCAGTACTGCGGCTGCGGAGAAAGAACACCGCCCCGGGGCTCGACAGCATCCCAGGACGTGTGTGGATTCAAGTCGTCGAGAACCTCAGTTTCGGAAAGGCCAAGGTAATTCTGCGGGTGAAGACACACGCGGAGGAGGCTGGAGCCCAGGGCAAATGCATGGTGGCGGTGTCACTCGACATCGTCAACACCCACAGGGGTCGGTAGGATCCCTTCTGTGGAACATCGAGTATGATTGGGTGCTCCATGGTGCCAATCTCCGGGGCGTCGGCATAGTTTGTAACGCTGACGACACGTTGGTGACAGCGTGTGCTGGGACCTTTCCAGAGGCCGTCAACCTCGCCGCGCTAGACACTAGCCACGTGGTGAGGAGAATTCGGCGACTGGGCCACGCGGTGGCCCTTCAGAAATCCAAGGCCATCTGCTTCACGGACCTCGGAACCAGCCACCTGCAGAGGCCTATCTGACGATAGAGGCGTGGATATCCACATCGGCTCCACGACGAAATATCTTGGTGTCGTGTTGGGTAGCGGATGGAATGTTTGCGCCCACTTCGGCAGATTAAAGCAGAAATTGATTAGGGCAGCTAGTGTTATCTGCTCTGCTGCCTAATCTCGAAGGTCCCGGCATCCCCTGCCGAAGATTGTTCGGGGGAGTCGTGCGATCAATGGCCCTATACGGTTGCCCCGTTTGGGCCGAGTCCCTGGGCAGACGTTGCGTGGCCCTTCTGCGGCAACCGTAGCGGGTAATTGCGCAGCGGATGATCAGGGCTATCGCACGATTTCCCATGAGGCGGCCTGCGTTTTGGCCGCTTTCCTTCCTTGGGACCCTGACGCCGGGGCCCTCTCGTCAGTCTACCATTGGCGAGAGGAGGCGTCTCGTCTAGGGGAACGACCGGCCCCAAGAGAGGTAGAGGCCAAAAGAGCCTCCCTTCGTTTGACCGGCGTCGAGGAGTGTCATTCCAGGCTGGATAATCTCTGAGCTGGTCCGTCGCAGCAGTGCGTCCTGTCCTTAGTCAGTGGTGTGATGACGTTCCGCCTGTCACAGGTTCTGTCGGGACATAATTGTTTCAGCTGGTTCCTGTGGCGGGTGGCCAGACTTTGTCGGATTTTCCGGCCTGGGATGAAGACCGAAGTGCAGCGGACCTCGCGCTCTCGGCTGTGATTCCTGCCATGGTCGAGAATCGGAGGTCATTGCAGGCGATGCTCTCCTTCTACGAGATTGTAATGACGCAAAAGGAGAGCGCAGGGCGGATTCGTGAGCAGAACGATCCCGCCCGCCGCCGCCAGCAGAGAAGAAGGCGCCGGGTAACCGAATACAGCTGATCCGGCATTTCCACCCTGAGGATTGGGGGCCTAAGAATTCCGCCAGGGCATCCCCTGCCTGTCGTAATAGGCGACTAACAGGGGCCCAAGGGTGGCTGGGCATAGGTACTGTGGGGGCAGTGCGCCATGACCAAAAGCAACCCCGAGATGTGCAGTAGAGAGCGTGGCCTCTTGACTGTCGCGGACGTTCATAATAAGTGAGCGTCAAAATAGGGTGAGTGGAGGGCATCTCGAGCCCTCCCAATTTTGAGGTGTCTATAATTGGACGGTGCGCTGGGCGGCAAGGGACCATTTAAAGCGCTTCTCGCCCTGAGATGCCGTAAAACCGCCCCAAATGCGCGTGATGGTCACCGAGATGTTTTAGACAGTATGCTGGCGTAGGATTTTGGTTAGGGATCCAACTCAACTAAGCGGACAGCTGCTGCTGAATTCACTACCGCACCACACGCCAGAAATTGAAGTTCCATCCCTACCATCTGGCTGAATAGCGTTCCTCAACAGTGCGGTTCAAACGGTGTTTCATTCCTCGTACAACACCTTTGTGGAATCAGCTTTCCTCGGCGGTATTTCGTAATGGATACGACTTAGGGACCTTAAAGAAAAAAGCCTATATTTGCCTCCAAGGCCGGCAACGCACCGATAATTCCTCTGGTATTGTGGGTGTTCATGGGCGGTGTTGACCACTTGACACCAGGTGGCGCACTAGCACGTTTGTCTCCTCTATCATTTAAAAAAAAAATTCTTTTAATTCTTAAATATTTTTTTCACCTTCGTTTGTCTGTGTAGGCTATCGAAATGCAGAGGTCGGAAGGGGCGGCAAAATTTGAATAGCCTACAGGCGGCAAATGTCTTAATCCGCCACTGCCACGACACAAGACTTTTATCTTAATGTGGGGTCAGAGTATGTGACTATTGGGTGTATTTATAGTAAGGCTCGACCGAGATGGGTTTTTCGTTCTCGGCCGAGACCGAGACCGAGAATATACAAAGCGTGAAATTTTTGATTTTTAATACACTACTAATTGTTTAACAAAATTAACTGTTTTAATAATCAAAGTTAAATAACATTATATTATAACATAAAAAAACAATTTTTCGGCATTTTCGCCCTTCAAAGAGTGTCGCCTCTCGTCATACAATTGTCCAGCTTTGCTAAACAGTTCGACGGTCCCCAAGAACAAAATCTTATCTGCAACCTCAAAAAAATATATTTGAGAAAAAGAAAGTTATTTCTTAAAAAAATATATTTTTGATGTGAGTGAGTAATTTATATTTATATTTTCACTTAATTTAAAGACTCTATACTGCAGTAGAGCATTTTGCAGATAAGATTTTGTTCTTGGGGACCGTCGAGTTGTTCACTTGCTACGCTAGTAGGCGGCGCAGACTCGAACTCGGACTTCGAAAGACTCGAACGGGGCAAAGGCGGCCGGCCGTAGTTCGCCAGACGGGACTTCAACCAATCACAATTCAGCCTCTCACGCACTTACACCGATCGACTTCGCGCTGCGGCGCGTGGCCACGCACGGTAAAATTTGAATGCCGATCCGAACAAAGTTACAATCTCGTTTATGACCGAGAATCTCGGCTGTAATTAGCCGAGAACCGAGACAAAATTCTCGGTTGGATTTGTAGCCGAGAATGCCGAGACCGAGACCGAGATCTCGGTCTAGCCTTAATTTATAGCATTCTCCCTCCGATGGCATCACCACTTGAGCTGCCTTGCAGTCACAACTGTAGCGTCACTACCATCTCGGCACGAGTCAAAAGGATAAAAATATCCTTTTTTTATATTAAAGAAAATGTGAAATATTTAATAGCAAATTCCTTTCTTTATATCATATCCTAGGACAACTTGTAAATAGGGAAAATAATCGGCCCCATGTTTACAGTAGAAGCTAAAGTGCTCGTCAGAATCGCAAAACCAATCATAAGGCTTTTATTTGAGAAAAGGGGAGGGGTGTATAATCGCCTTCCTAAACTAACGAAGGCTCCCAAGAGGTTTAAACTTTAAATTAGTATACCGCCGTGAGTGTTTAGTAGGGATGCAGCTCTACAACTACATTTGAAAAAAATCCGCATATACCTACAGCTAGCAACAAAATACGAGCATTCGACGCTAAATAACCAATACCTACATCATCTAGGCGCCACCGCATTTTCGATTAATTGTGCTCACATTGATACGGCTGTCTTAGCTAGCCCAAGGTTATAAGAAACAGACCTGAGAACAGTAGAAAATAGGGTACAAATACAACAGAGGTCAAGGAGTTCATAAAAAATTGCATACATACAAAATTTTAACTACCTATCTAGTGTTTGACATAGTATCGATTCTATTCGATTAAAAGTACCAACCTAACAACCTCCTTCTTTTTCGCAAGTGCAAACGTGAGATAAAATAATAAGTCAAGGCTCAAATTATTCTTGGTAAAACACAAACAAAGATTGTTAATTTATCTTACGACAGAGTACAGACCGAACATGTCTTATCAATTGGCAACCCGCTAAACTGTATCAGTGTTCAGTACGCTAGTATTACTATTCAGCAAATCATTCACAAACCGTGTTTACATTCTTATGTTTACAAGTGAGTGTGTTTTCGATTTAATATAATAATTGAGTGTTTCTTCAATGGTACTTTTACTGGTCATTTAAATATACTTAGTATGGTACAATTTTTTTTAGAAAAATAAAACCTACTTACTTACGACTTTTTTTTATAATTCTTTTATCAAAGTAAACCATATACCTTATTCTTACTACACGTACAATAGAATAGGGGTTAGTTGTAATAATTTGTTTACAGATATTTTTAACGAAAATATGTTAATTCTTGAATCATAAAATATACCTTCAAAGATTCGACGTCACATACGAGTACAATGAAAGCAATTTAAAAGTTTCTTTAGTTTCATTATAATAATGTGTGGATTTAGTGTGTAAAGTTTTTCATACGCTTGTAATAATTATTTCGGAGGCATGTTATTTTTTGCCCGTAGTTTGACTGGTCGAAATTCCAACGCACATACTGATACGCAATTCTTCAGCTTCTAAATATAGATCGTCCGCAAATATTCGTTTCACGCATCAACATTGTTGAAACAACTCAAGTATGAAACGTCTATAAATTTTTGATTGTGTGTTAGCCTTGAGGCTTAGAAGCACACAATACACAATATCGACAGTCGTGGGTTCGAATTCCAGTGTCAAATTTGAGAGTTTTCAAACTGAAAAGATTAATCGAAAGGAGTACCTAATCACGAATATTATCGCTGAACAAAAATATTGTCTACTGAAATTAGAGGTAGCTCCTCTGAACACCGCAGTGGTGGCAAATGCAAGTCTGTGGGATATACACCTGCAGCTATATTATAATACAAAATTTATTTGCAGGCATTTATTCAAAGAAACCTCTCAACATCGGGGCGCCCCTGCTCATCAGTAGGAAATGTATGGGTTGATATAGATAAAGATTATCTTTAATGTGTACCTATACTTCGTAATTTACTCGGTAAAAATGACACAGCCAATAACTTCCCAACCGTATCACAACAATCTTACAATCCCAATGACAGGCTCAACACAATATAATCGAATTGGAGCTGAAAGAAACACAGAAGATGACTGTTGCGGTTGTTCCCCGTTTTTTTGTTGTTACCGGAGACGGAACTGCTGTAATCCGGACGATAGATATGATTCATATTTAGATACTGTTGGATATGTTTGTGACGATGATTTTAATACAAGTTCAGACATCGGTTTTAATAGAGATACAGACGTTAGATTTGAAACTAATGGAATTGGTAGGGAATTAACTAGTGAATGCGATCCATCTGTAGATGACGGAGTAAATCCCTGTGTAGAAATAAGTAATGACGTGTTTAATGATGACAAACGTGATGAAGAATGCAAAGTAGATACACCATGGAATACAGATGATCGTAATACACAAGATAATAATGATTTCGGCTACAGTAATGATGTTTGTACAAGTAACGACTTTGATACTTCGACTAATGATTTTAGCTGTGACAGTTACGGAGGAGGAACAAATGATGATTAATACTGATATAAAATATTAATTTAATTGTATATAGGTAAACATGAAAGTTTAGAGAAAGTGGCAGAATGGAATCATCTTCAAGTTAAATATGCAAAGAATACAGATATCTATCACTAAGAAAATAATTTATTGATGGTAAGATAAATTAATGTTTGTTGTTTAAAAAACAAAACAAACAAAAAAAAAAACAAATAAGTTCAAAGTTGATTATGTTAACAGTGAAATAAAACTTGTAAAACCAAAAACATCTTTTATTTTACCTAATCTATTTCCAAATCACTTTTCTTCTGGCACAGCCCTATAAGTACCGCTCTGATACCTGACGGTAAGCCTAATGCAATTCAAATACATATTTCCTGACAAGAATGAAGTGAAGAATTCCTGAATACAATTGTCGATCACCAGTGGAGACAAGAATGGTAATTGGATATACTTACATTGGTTATTCGGAGGTTCGTATCGAAGTTGGTATGCTTTTAATCAATTTTCACGCACTTCAACGCTAAAGACAAACAACGTTTAAAAACCTATAGGTATAGGTACATCATAAGAAATTTTCTATTTATTTAAAGTTCATCAACCCGCACAAGCCAGAATGAATTACTAAAGCAATACTCTCAATGCTATAGGTGGACCGTGCTCAGCAGCGAGATGTAAGTTTATGGGCTGATAACGAAAATCTTACTTAGACGCTAATACACACAAATTTTTTTTCTGGTCTGAGTGTTATTAAATGAAAAACCTTTCGTGGTTTCTGACGCATAAATTGTACCAAAATATTAACAGAATCTGAACCATGAGTATGACCGATGGGTTCATCACTAATCCAAATACATAAAGCAACACGTTAGTAAAGTGTTAGTCATATATTACTTTAAAGGAAAAGAATTTATTATTGTTGTTAGTAATCTATGTAGCAGTGCGCAGTTTAATTTGAAGCGGAACAAAGTGTCTACATACATATTGTGCTGACAAAGAAATCTGTAGGTAAGTAATGCCACATATTATAAGAAGTCTCTGTCATTTAGGCAAAATAATCAGGTATTTCTCATTGGTACCACTGCATATGTGTGCGGCTTACAATCGAAGAGTCGCGGGTTCGATTCCTGGCTTAGGTACCGATTTTTCGTAAGGAAATTCTCAGAAGCAACACGAAATAGCATTACAGAAACTACATGAAAAAAAAAGGTGGGCGTTGTAACTTAATCTACATCTTAAATACATCTTTTTCAACTTAATCGAGGATTTAGGCGAATAATTATATAATAATAATAATTAATGTAAAATTATTGAACAATGTGTAAGTTGTCCGATCTAACGAGATGGGTTGTGAAAAAGAGAAGGCATCTACATCGTGTAGACTACGTACACGTAATACAGAATATGAGGAAATATGTATTAAGTATTATACATTTAGCTCAGGCTTGCAATAATCAGGGTTGGGCAGTATTTGAATTACTTGTAATTAAAATACGTAATTGAAATACAAATACGTATTTTGTATTTCAATTACTTTCTTAAAATGTAATTTATATAATGTATTTCAAATACTTGAGGCTTCAAAATACATTTTAACATTAAAATACATTTAGCCTTTATTTAGCGATCATGAGTGTGAGTGCGAGGCGAGAGTGGTAAAAATCGGTTGGCGGGATATTGAGTTATTCGTCCATTTTACGTGCACTTTTAATGTAAACATTAAGACTTATATGATTTTCTCATGGAAGCCACTGTCACAACTAGACCAAATTAAAATGGGACCACACAAGAAGCATCAGCTTTCAAATAAAAAAGAAAAAGTCATTCAATTCATTCAATCGGTCATCATTTGAGATTAATCTTATCGCCCAAATCACTGCTACAAGTCATGCGTAATAACGTTTGCTGATAGTTAATATAGTTTTTTTTTGTGCCCAGTGGCATTGTGGTTTGCGGTCTGTGCTGTGGTCGCCACCTGCGTTCTGTATCTGTACGAAGTTCGGTGTGTACGAAGTAATTAGGTCTGTCCTCATTCTCACTTCTCCTCACTGTTCTGTCAAAACTTAAAAATCTCAAAATATCAACAAGTGTTTAATGTGTGTAGGTACCTACCTAAATATATAAAAAAAAACAAAGTTTTATTTTTCATTCAACAAATGATAACTTCAAGGTGCTCGATACAAATCGTGGTGTTCAGACAGAATTATTTTCTTATTGGAAAACCCGAACACAGTTCGTGGAGCAATTAATTATCAAGGAAAACAGTCAATTGGGACACACGTACAGAACTTAAACGGCTCAATTTTATTTAGTAACGATACTTATTTTATTTTAAGATAACTAAATTTTATAGTAATTTTTTTCAACATGTCTAATGAGTCTAATGTGATAACTATGCAACCCACGGCAAAATCTGAGGTGAATGATACTCCGTCAGCACCAGATCAGGAGGCGATGTTAGAAAATCCCGAAGAAAAAGAGAAAGAAAAGAAAAAAAAGGAAGATGATGCATTGTCTGAGACTATAGACGATTGTTGTTGCTATTTCGATGAGGAGTCTTTTATACTGCTAAGGTGTATTTCGGAGATTTGCCGCTGCATGGTTTTGTGCACGGAACACTGTTTTGACTGCTGTGGAGACTGCGTGCAGAACTGCTGTGAAGGTAACAATGACTCAGGTGACGGATGTTGTGGTAATGATGTCGGAGGTGGTGATCAGTCCGGTGACTCCTGGTGCTGTTGTGGTGATGACTGTGGAGACTGTGATGGCTGTGGAGACTGTGATGGCTGTGGAGACTGTGATGGCTGTGACTGTACAGATTGAGCTAATGTTCATAATATGTATTTTGGAATTGTATTTTTCTATGTGACTTAGAAGTATTGGTATACAAAAAAATATCAATATAAATTTCTATTTTGAGCCATAATACAACAGACTTTATTTAGAAATTATATTTTTTTTTAATATCAATATTTTAAATAAAACATATTTTTTTGGCAATAGATATGTTATGCAAAATGATCTACATTAGTTGGAAATTATTAAAAATTATACCAATATACAGTGAAAAGATTTTTGCTCATTTTTGCTCATTTTTGCTCATTTTTACCATTTGCTCTATATTATTTAAATATTAGCATTTTATTATATACATTATTGTGTTAGAAATGGTGCTACAGTTAATCTACAATGATATAACAGTACTAGCTTTTTATAGCCCCCAAAATATCCATATTTTTGTAAAAATTATAAAAAAGTACATAAGGTAATGGCACCTATAGATGACATACCACCTAAAGATGACAGTGTCTCATAACCTTTCAAAAAACAAGAGTTTTAAAAAAGTAGCGGGAATTTTATTTGTTGCATTGACTACACTGATTCTTCTCCCTGGAGACAACATAACAAAATCATCAAACGCCTTTGTGGTTTCCATAATACGGTCTTGTTTATGTTTATGGTTGTATCATTTGCTGTTTTTCGCTTCAATTCTAGTGATTTGGTTAAGGTAAGTGTTTTTACTATTTAAGTTTTTTAATCTCGATATTTATCGCAAAGATATACCTAAATAAGTTTTTGTCATTGTTAAGACTTAATTTCACAACAAAGCGCTTTGCACAGTCATTTTGGTTATGGGTTGGGGTTGCAAAGGCGGTGTCATGTTTAGGTTCCTTAAAAGGCGCAGTTTCCTAAAGATGATCGTATTGTCATCTTAAAGTTTTTTAGCCCCGATTGATGCTTCAGTGCTATAGAAGTTAAATAATAAAAAGAATATGTGGGATTTTTATTTCGGTGCAATAGTTGTACAGGAACCTTAAGCTGACAGCTATATCATCCTTAGGTTCTAAGCGTGTCATCTTTAGGTTATGCATACGATCCCTAAGTAACTTTTTATTTTTACAAATTTAGTTCAACTAGGGAGATTTATGATGTGCCCCAAGTTGCAAATCTTTAATTTCTTTATTCTAATTAAAATAAATGTGTTATTATTTTTGCTAATTTGGCTTTTTAATTTACACAGAAACCTATGTCATCTTTAGGCGCCGTCATTGTCATCTTTAGGAACCGAACGAATTTTGAATGTCATCTATAGGGGCCAATTGAGTGATTAAAAAAAAATTTGTTCCATTACATCTATGTAAACGTAGGGCGCTGAAAACTTTCTAGCTGATAGACAAATACTCAAAGCCTGTTTGAGCACTAACAGTCATGAAAAATTCTGTAATTTGTGGTTTCCACGGTGCAAGATGTAGAAAAAAATCCTTAATGTGTCATCTATAGGTGCCATTACCTTAATAAGTATGTTTTCACTATAAATTTATTATTTTAAATGTAGGTCTATACATGATTGAAAAATATTTATGTAGGTAAGTTCAATGAGTTTTAATAAATACATGTACATTATACATTTAAATGCTATTTAAAAATTTAACATTAATAAATCCAGGCTTGTTTTACAAATAGGACAGTGATTTTGTTTGTTTTCCGTAATTTCACACTTAAATTGCTGATAATTAAAAACAATCTGGTTCAGAGATAGACCATGGAGAGTAGACAGTTTTTTTTTTAAATATTAATGGCTTCGCACTTCTTGTACATTTAGCCAGTGTCAAGTAGACAAGTAGACAGTTTTATATTTTTTCTTATAACATTGTTTTTTAAAACCAATTTTAAGGTGAGAAAAGGCAAAAGTAATCTTTAATTTAAACAGCCTATAATTAAAAATAGATATGGGTCATTATGAAACATAATTAATTTATGTGTATTTCTATGCAAATTCATTTTTTCTTGTGTCCACAGTATTTTTAAATTATGTGTTATCTATAATATGTTTTAATCTCCTGCAGGTTGTGATAACTTCATACAATGTTGTGAATGTTTGAGCCTATTGGAATGTGTGAGCGCTTGCAATTGCCTGAACTAGACAAAAATGCAAATGACTATTGAAGAATTCATCATTGTAAGATATCACCGTATTCTCTTGTAGCGCCTTATAAAGTATATAGTCATTAATATTGCCATTTTGGCTTAATCCTTTCCAGTTTAATAACATCAATTGCATAACAGCTGAATCTCTTGATAACAATTATTAGTTATGCTAATAAATAAAAAGCTTGCTATAAGGCTTTTCAATAAATACTACTGTGGAAAAATGTTTCCTTGCTTTAGCTTTATGTCAGAACCAATAAGAATATATTATAGATTGCATGAAAAATATTTAATTTGATCTCGATAAAAATCAATTATTACTTGTTTTTAGAAAATATAAGTGATCAGAATTTTTTATAACAATTTTGTTTGATATATCTTATGATAATTATTCAGGTCAATTGTATCAAAAGGTTTGTGCAATCAGATCAAATATTATAAACAAAACTTTATACAAGAATATCTGCACTTATGCTTATACATATTAGATTACATCATTGACAAAAAAAAAACTTATCAATATTATAATTGTTTTGTTTATTGAAGAGGATTGCCATCATGGGAGATGTTTTGAATAATATCAACATAAAATATATTTTATTTTCTAAAATTATTTATTTTTACTGTTCAATTAGTTAAAACTTATACTTTTTAGATACCTACACTTCTTCTAGTTCTTAGTCTATTCCCCATGGTTTATACTATTATTATAAAGGTAACATTGGATAATATGTTAATGTTAAAAAAGCGCTCCTCATTGTAATCCGCCTTCCTCCATTTTACTCAAAGATTTTTGTTAAAAATGTTATTTGCCACACTTTCAAAGTTTAAATTTTGACTTCTATAAGGTGCCATACACTACTAAAATTAGTGAATTGTGGTTAAGTGGTCTAACAATAAGAATAAAGTAATAAGAGGCAAACAGAGTCGCTTCCGCATTTATTATATTATGTATATTATTATACTTGATATTGACAGCCTCATGGTCTCGCGGCACTAACGTGTGCCGTGCGATCTAGAGGTCCCGGGATCGATTCCTGAGTCGGGCAAAGTGTTATTGGGTTTATCCATTAGGAAATTCTCAATAGCAGCACGGAGTCTGGAAATGTGCCCGAAAACCGGCAATAGGCTCGCCCCCTATTACGTGGGACTGATACATACCTGGCGAAATGTGGTTACAGAAATGCACCTCTGCCTACCCCTTCGGGAAATACAGGTTATGTATGTATGTATGTTATATATAAAAAATAAGTTTAGGTTTAAAAAATATGCCAATAATATAATTAATATTGTAAATTTTAAATGTATTAGAACATGCATATTATATTCATTATTTTGCGGCTATATTGGGCTTTTTTCGTCCACAATGCGAAATAGGTGTTTACCCACATGCCCTTCCTCGTATACATAATACACAATAACTACTAATTCATAAAGACTGATCAATGTAAAAAATTATGTCTACCGTCGTAAATCCGTCGTCTCCGCCGTGAATATGATATTATAAATATTATTTGTCAAATCAAGAAATTAATACAGAGGAATGAGTGCTTCCAAACTAATAAATTTTTAAGGGCATTCCATACAAAACCATTCTCGTTCTATTCGATTCCCAATCGGGATAAAAACATAGGTACTTGGACTGCCTCGTGATCTCGCGGCACAAGTATTTGCCGTGCGATCTAGAGGTCTTGGGTTCGATTCCCGGGTCGGGCAGTGTTGTTGAATATTTCCATCAGGAAGTTCTCAGTAGCAGCTAAACATTTTTATTAACTCGAACATCTCGTTAGGATATCTGACAATTTATTGTTCGTGGCAAGTGTTTAGGGTTCGTATAAAATTAGTTTTTAAGTGCTTATTTTTGTACCTTAACTTTAAATATTTTTGGTGTATACATTATATACAACGTGTTACAAAATGCCCCGTAAAAATATAATTAATTATCTAAGCCAAAAATATTGTCAACCCTAGTAAGCTGTCATGTCAGGGAACCAGATTATTTAACAGAAAGGCCTACGTACCTATTTTACGTAATAAATTGTTTATTGTCTACTTTAATAGTTATTCTATTTTTCATTCATAAATGTTTGCTACCTCAATATGTTGTCAATTTCAAATCCTCTAATCGATATCCTACAACTGCTTTTTTTGTCGTTCCTGAATTAGGTAGAAATGTAGGTACATTTTGCGTAGTTTACCTACTCTTTAATTTGACTGAAATAGTGTTTGCACATTTGTGAAAATATTTTTTTTTAGAGTATGTTATACAGCGGTTCTTAAATATTGTGAATGGACTCAATATAAGGCCCCATTTAACCTCCTTTCGGCTTTACGGGTAGTTTTGTAACATCCTGTATATAATGAATTATTTTTGCGTAAAAAGAGAAAAATATTGATAAAGGTGTACTAAGTCAGATGTGATACAGAATACTCAAATAACAATTTACAATATCCGTCTATTTACAATAAGATAATCATGAGTCAGTGTAGTGGTACACAACAACGGAGAAAAAGAATTTTAACAGTTATTCAATTATTTGGATTACGTGGCTATTTTTATGGTGGAACGGTGATGTTTTAGATATTATATCCCTACATGTATTGTGTTATTAAACAAATGTTTTTTTGTTATATACAGTCGTTCGTATTGTGTGCATTATATGACACAACTGTTAATAATGTGTGCCAATTGCTATAGTGTAAGTGCCTTAAGGCTTTTTGACAACAATATAGCATTTTTGTTAATAGTTTATAAATGAAATTTTTAATGGAAATATTTTTTATTAGATAAAGTAAATAATGTATCATTTTTATTACCGAAGATAATAAATGTTTTTTTTAATACTATTGCCTTTTTTTCTTGATGTCCCGACGACCAATTTGGTTAAATATTATAAAATATAAATATGATTTTCTTAAGTCATGTAGTGGAAAATTGTATTCATATGTAGATGTCCGGAATAAACAAGGCACCAGTTTAAGTATAAAAATAATAAGTCATAAAGATTATTGTTAACTGATTTTTGATATCCCAAGATTCCGATAAGTACCTATCTACAGAGTGTCAAGGTAAATTGTCACATGGACGTAATATTAATATGACAATACAAACATTTTTCAAAAACACTATCCTTAAAAAAATATACTTAATATGACATAGATACTGTTATTACCGTGATATCCTGCCAATGTATATTAAAAATCAAAATCATATATACTTAATCAATTCGTATATACTTAATCGTAATTTAAATCGGCGTGTGATCGAGAGGTCTGTAGTTTAATTATTACCGGGTAGGACAAAGATTTCTGAGTTTTACCATTCAAAAATTCTCAGTAACAGCACTGAGTCGAAATGTGTCCGATAAAATTTACATCAATGTGTTTGTAGGCTATAAACATTTTACATAAAACAAAAATATTGAATAATTAAGTAATCCTCCGGTAATAATTTAACGCGTCATTACAATAATAATTCTACGTACTATTTCTTTTAATTTATGATTCACCATAGAAGACAATACATGGACATTATCAACAGGAAAATTTATAGGACAAGTAATTTCTGCCAGTTATAAAACGGGACTCGCTTAAGTAGACGTTTTCGAACAAAAGTATCATCACTAGTGACACAAAAGAACATTTAAAATTGTTAATACTCTAAGTGGTTTCCTACATGATGCCAAAACAGTAAAAGTAAGACGTTATCACGTGTTTAAAAGTTGCTTATGTAAAAGCATCAGTTAAAATGCGGGCTACAGGCAATTTGGAGGAAGCCGTCGGAGATGTTGTTCTTGTAGCCCCACAAAGCAAAAATGGTTCTGGAAATACATCAAATCAGGAAGCAAATAAGTCGGATTCAGTGATGAAAAGTGCAATAACTCCAATAACTGCACAGCAAGGTGTTGTGATGGTACCACATGGTATACCAGGACGTTTTGTCTACGTGTCAAATCACAACACCGGAGAAGATACACGCGTAATAAATGTACTGCAGGGACGCGAATTTAATGGTGCAAATAATGACTTTCAAGAGGAAATGCATATTCAGTATAAAATGCAAGAGCCCGATAAATACATGCAGAATTCAATATCGGAGAAAGTTGTGTATGTTCCATCCAAAGAAAATAACAATGAAGGTTCAAGTAATTTTGAATTCGACACACAAGTGACTAATAATACTGGTGGACAAAATTTCACTATGGATCAAACTAACGGGCCCAATACCACGCAAGAAAATATTAAATATATACAGCTAAATGACAATACATTAAAAGCGGTTGGAAGTGACTCTAATCAAATGCCAATACGTGTGATGTATTTGCCTCAACAAATGCCACAAGGCTCTGGTAACACACAATACGGAGTTCCAGGTGTTACAATACATGCACCAAATGACATGCAGTTGTTCCAGTATATGCCACCATGTACACCATCGCCAAGTAGGACGCCCTCGCCTAATAGAACACAAGAACGTGCGCTGCAGGTAGCGGGACAATTCCTGAACATGGCAGGGAAGGTGATGAAGCAAGATAGTCACGAAGATAACAAAACACAGGAGCGGATTGTGTACGTTGCGCAGCCAAAGGCCGATCCAGCTGTCTACTCGCAGTATATGATGCCTCAAACGCAATATCTTGGAGGTTCTATGCCACAAATTGCCTACCAAGGAGGTTCCATCCCACAAATTGCTTACCAAGGAGGTTATATGACCCAAATGCCAAATCAAGGAGGTTTTATGCAACAACAAATGTTGCAGCGTGAAGCGTTTATACCACAAATGTGTCAACCGGTTCTCATGCAGCCAAGTCCTCATGTGGTACAAGAGGGTTTGTACATGGCGTCACCTCCTGCTAGCTCTGTGCCCGCCGAAGGTTTGTCCCTCTTATCACAACCAGTGGAGACTGTTTCCCCATCATCGGGGTTAGACTTATTAGACTCAAACGCTGCAGATGAAAGCTGCTGCTGTTCCTGGTTTGATTGTTTCATTTCATGTTGCGGTTGTTACAGCGAGTAACATGATATTATGTTCTAGCTACTTTCTCTATGTAGAAACATTGTTTTTGGTAATAATGTATTTAGTTAATAACAATTTTCTTGTGAAAACTATTTTTGTGTATTGTATAGAGCTTTACCAATGCGCATGAAACAAGCATTTAGTAGACGATCCAACAGAAAAAAATGACCTCATCCTTTCAATTCAGCATCGAGTTTATCGTATTTTCTAAAACTCATTTATATGTATTATAGGGGGAATTTTTAACGTGCTAAAACTGCGTACATAATTATGTAAGTATACTTACATAGGTATATATGTATTACATACTTATGTACTTACATATGTAGGTATTTATTTTATTATTTTTATTTTCTTATTATACATCGGCATGGTAATTGACCTGATGGTGGGTGCTGTTCCATTGGGTATTCAAAAAACAGTCAATACAGTATGTGTAAAATCCCATTCCATCAAAATTTTCATACATACCTGTTTAAAGTTAATGTATGTATATGCATAAGTATGCGCCGTGCGATCGAGAGGTCGCGGGATCGATTCCTACGTTTATAAATAATTAATATACGAGTACCTACCATTGATTGCCTTGTTGGTCCAGTAGTGTATTATTAATAATATGGAGCGGTGGCGATGATGGAAAGTTGTTTTTATAATTTCCTATCTTTATTTTTAAAGGGCTGTGCGTAATGGATAATGATACACATTATTTAGAATATTTTAAATTTATTCACACCGATCAAATACATAATTTAATCAATTTTGAAAAAGTAATTCTCTGTTATAAAACAGCAAAACTGAATTTAGTCAAAATATACATCAATTTAAACTTCAAACTACTCCTTTTTTGCCGTGTTATAATTGAGAATTATTATTTCTAAATAGACAATGACTAGACATAGAGAATAGAGATGATAGAATAACAAGTAAATGCCTCTTCTAGAGACAATAGACATAGATCATATATCTGAAACCACACTGAAACCGCAAGACGTTCAATATTACGTAGAAACATCGCGGCGTTATTATGTTGCCTTTGTCGATTGGTGTAATTGTGGTCAAGTCTAAGTAGAAATGTTAATATTATGTTGTGTAATGTTAATGTACTTAAATACGAGACACATCGGATGTTGATTAATTATTACACACATTTTTGAAAAAATACAAACAACTCCTTTAAAAAGCGGCAATAGTTTAGATTAAAAATTAGTTTATTGACGATTCGAAGGAGCTTGTAAAAGTCTATTAGAATAAAGATAATTTTGACTTTAACTTTAACCATGTAGCACCTTCATATGCAGACATTTTAGTTTGGTTAGTCGTAGAATAAATTAATGCAAAGGAACATGAGATTTAATTGCTTAAATTCTGAAATAATTTATTTCGAAACATGCTTACTCTTCTTCGGTTTCAGTGTGATGACGATAGATAAAGCAACAGCCGAATGACTTCATTGTTAGCCCATTATGTTTTCCATAGGTTTCGGATCACTGGTCAATGATCAGTGTGTATATTGTAGAACTTGTAGGTATTGTTGACTGTAAGAAAAGTTGTATTCAAGCGGGGCCTGAAATGTTTCTACTACCGTACTATTCGACAGCGCATCAAAATTTGTTCACACTAATTCGAGAAGTTGTTCACATTAATTCAAGAGATTCGAAATCGGCTTCGATGCCGCCCAACATTACAAAGGGAATTTTGGAAATTGCAAATTTTATTTAAAGCTCTTATTTAATAAGCCTACATCTAGATCCAACATACATTCATTGAAAATATATTTACTGAGCGGTAAATCAATGAAATCACATTTCCTTTCTAGTGCTATAAACAAAGTATCTACTTACGTACTCGAAGATGCAATTCAGTTTATTAGAAATTAATAGAGAAGAAGTTTAGTAGGTAGATAAATTTAAATATACAATCATGTCGTCGCATTGTACATACATAACTAATAGCAATCGTAAACGAAGTAAATGAAAGTAGAATGTGAATACCCAATTTAAAAATTCTTGACGTCACACATCATATACACTAAACATGTATGTGGTTCTGAGCAAAGAAGTTTAAACTCTTACGTCACTGTTTTTTTTTTTCACAAATTACTATCAGGTGTCAAGGTGGTCATTTCACCGTTGCGGATACTAAAAATATACAACCCGCGACCTCTTGTTTTATAATGTAGCCTAACCAAATGCATTACTGATTGTGAGTCTAAAATATCATGAATCTTTAATTCTGTAATGTTTCCTTATTGTGTATTGTATTATCTTCGATTATTGTTATTATTTGTAAACGTTCAAATTGAAGGAAAATGGACACGTATTTACGTGTCGGGGATAGGATGTTTTACTGACTGTGTAGATGTCAGGGAAGTGGGAGCGTCATTGCGTTATAACTGATAATATGCATATTGTAAAACCCATTCTGATAAATGCAGGTACTAGGATTTTCCGCGGCTAAGCTGTTATTAAATTTGATTCAATTGTACGAAAACTCACCAAGAGCAGTATAGCTTTGAAAGCTAAACAAATTTATAAATAGCGCAAAAATTATGGATAATGTTTAGATAATTGAGCTGTTTTTAAATTAGCTACAATTGGGCTAAATTAGCGGTCAGTTTCAATATGTTAAACTGGCAACAATGAAGTCACACGATACAATAATAATAGCCAATTCACAGTAGCGAAAAGCGAGTAAAAGCTGATATCCATCTCCTGTTTCATCGCACGATTCTACGCAATTCCTGTGAATTGGCCATTGAGACTATTCATATAGTTCAAACATACTAAACTATACACATATAAAATATAGCACAATATAACTGTCGTAAACAAGACACCGTGAATATTTATAAAAAAGATTATATAACAAAAACATTTCTATTAACTATTAGAACGTTCTCTTGCGTGTCGCTGAGGCTAAGTCCAAAATTAATTAACAAGTAGCCACTGCTAAAGGAATCATCTGTTTAGTTTAATAAATTTCTTATATTATAAAGAAAGAAATTGATCCATTAATACACTAATAAAAATATTTTTATGAAAGAACAGTGATTAAATGCATAAAGATAAATGGCGAAAGATTTTATCCTTCGTATCTTGCTTACGACTTACGAAGCAGGAATTTCTTTAAAGGAGATAAGATATGTCTTATTATATTCTTAAACACCGATCGGTGTTTGTATATTAATCACTAGTGGCGAGACACGACATGGGTGTTAATTCGGGCAAATTTGGCTAAACTACAATTTTTTAAACACCCACGGATAATTTAATATTTGGCCTGATTTTCTACAAATAGGAACCATTGCGTAATAAATTTATTTAAAACAAAATATGTGGTTTTATTACGCGCTTTATAATTTTATATATCCAATGTGAACATATTTCCCCTTTCTATAAATATATAAAAAAAAACTAATAAAAAATATTTTTTATATAAATATAAGTACCTACTCGTACTTCTTCATGTGATAAATTATTGTAATTAATGTTTTTTCCTATAAAACGTTTAAAATTAAATACTGAGGAAAATCTAGGGTTAATTTGCTGATGCTATTAGATAAAGAATATTTATATATTAAATAAAAACTATAATATAACATGTTCAATACTTTTGAAAATACCACAATTTTACCCTGGTGCGTCTATTCGCCCCATTTAAAACAAGTGATACTTTTTATTTATAAAACAATTGTATTTGTAACGTATACAAAATAATATCTGGGAATTATTTTCTCTTCTTCATGGTTGAATATAAATAATTTTCGGATGCGACGAGGAAGCTCTTTTAACAGCACGAATAGCACATTACCTACTTATATGTGTATATTACTTACTATTTAAAAATTATATGATTTTGGGAAAAACCGTTATTGTATAAGTGGCTTAAAATTTTACGGTAGTATTATATTTTTTATGATTATAATATGAGCTAAAACACAACACCCATTCTATGAATTGGATTTTATGCAAACGCAATTTGTTTTTTTTATCACTAGCTCAGGCTGGCGGCATTTCATATTTTTCAATATGATTTTATACAATTAAAAAGTTTTCCAATTTCTATTTTGCGGCAATTTTAGAAACAAATCGTGCGTTGCATAATATCCTGTCTCTTCTACTTTAAAACTACACATTCATACAAAGACCTGAACAACAGGTACCTAAACAACCAAAAGACGCCATTTTGAATTTTGCCTCCAATGAGGTCGTAACGTATTTTTTGTTTTAATCGTTTTTTTAATTGTGGCAGCCTGTGGTCTTTGTTATGAATGTATGCTCTAAAACTATTTTTCAGGTACATTCACGGATTATTCTCTACATGAACTTGAATTCATGACTGTGTGGCTTAATGATTCTTATATTTAAGAAGCTTAAGATTGGACAAATTATTTTATATTGACCAATTTTACATAATATAACATTAAACATTATTTTCTTCAACGAATAAGTTATTTATGCTATTTTGATGCTACAACTAATGCCAACTAATTACACTGATAGACTATATATAAATAAGCGTCGGTTAAAATTAAGACAAATGTGGCATGTGTGACCCTTTTTTTTAAAGAACAGTATATTTTGTAATAATTTATTGTATTATTTATGATAAAAATGTCAGACAACCACGTGTTATTCGCTGATGAAAAAATAGATACCTACAGATGACTATTTGATCTACAGTTAAGATGTCACCTACTGAAACATTACAAATAATAGTCTGACATCACGTCTTTTATGCATAATAATATTAAATTATAATATTTTTGTTTAATATGCACAAGCCGGCATATTTGTGATTATTGGTGAGACATAGATATAATATGTAGTTTTTTTTTTAATACGGGCACCGTACACCATCAGATGAGAGTACGGTCACAGTGGATCCTATTAAAAATATGAATGGTATAGCGACTACTTTTTACAAAAAGAATTCATGCCATAAAATAAATATTTTTTGTCAAATGCGGTAACATCAACAATTCATCTTTCCCGCCAGTTTTACTTCACAGTTAGATATGAGTATGACATATTCAGTCGAGGTGCTACGTTATTACGTTAATGAATACACGTAAATTTACAACGCGATCGACGCAAAATCGCAAACAATTTACCCTGTAGGTTACGATGGCTGATCATATGACTACGCTACTGTATTTACCCAGACAATTAAAGAATGCGACTAAAATTGTGACTCATGGGAAAACATTGAGCACAGTTTATTTACTAATAATAATTGTGACTCATGACAACAAATAAATATCTGAAGTGAGGCTACCGAATCACCTCACGTTAACAAAATTATTTTCTTAATATGACAACTCCGCTCAGATTGCTTCAGAAACCTGTTGCACAACACGGGCTTTCTTTAAAAATGAAATCGTTATGTCTTTGTTGTAGCTGTTCGATGGTTCTTTTAGCCACAAACTTTTAAGTACCTTGCTGTTATTACATACTTAATGAGCAAGTGATATAGAACAAGGTTCCATTCCATATTCCGTCTCATCCTTTAATGCTGGCAAAACTACACATTGATAAGGGATAACAAACGTCACCTGATTGACTGGAATTATAAGCTACTAGCCTACATAATCCATGTTAACATAATGTAACTTTATATGCATATAAAAAAAGAAAATAATTCCGCATATTATTCAATTTAGTGATTTTATGAACAATTTATGTAAGTAGGTATACTCAAATAAAATGATTGAATTGCATATCTGTCAAAAGACAATTTTAGAGGAATACTATAGATTTCTTTTATAAAAATATAAGTTCTGCATATATGTGTAATAAGCGGAATTATTTTGTAATGAGATAACCTTATTATTATCAAGCTTCGTAACTACGTTTTTTGTCATATATATTTAATATTATAAAGAAAAATACTGCATTGCATTAATTATCCATTCTTCTAAATCCAGAAAATACTTTAAAGTATTTGCAATTGAAGATCATTTGAAAAGTGTAAATTTGGAGTCACGAAGCTTCATAATTGGGCCATCTGGTTTTACATTTATACTAATAATATGTAATAACATCGAAACACGTCTAAAACATCAACACTTAAATACTAAATACGTGCTGCAATTTATTTTCTCATGTCTTCGACGTAATATCATTGAATGATACTTATATTCATAAATATTGATACAACAAAATATTTATTTAAAATGCACGATGACAAAATGGCACAAATATGCGTGTAAACTACACAGTAAATTCAAATTCTATGATTAAATATTTTAACATTATATATAATTACTGCAATGTCATAAGTTATAGTAACTTTCAACTTACCATATGACTAGTTCACTGTATAGTATGAAATGCCACTATAATATTTTTTGACAACTGATTACGATTTTTTTGAAATGATACTAACAAGTCTATAAGTTTCATTTATGAAATGACGTCATTAGTTGCTGCTGATTACGTTTGTTAAATAAGAAGATGTTTATTTCAATGAGGTGTACTTTTTATAATTGAGGGAAAGCCCGATATTTTATGCTGACTAATGAATGGCTATATGAATTGACAATCTGAACGCGATATATTAAATATACCCATTAGAAAATAGGATTGTCTAAATTTAATATTCATCATTATTCCATATTCGTCCCACTACCGGGGCACGGGCCTCCTCTACCACAGAGAGGCTTTCGGCTTTAGTCCACCACGCTGGCCTAGTGCGGGTTGGCGGACTACACACCAAATAAATTCCTGAGAACTTTTAGGTGTGCCGGTTTCCTCACGATGTTTTACTGCATCGTTAAAGTACGTGATAATTCATTGTGAATACACACATAACTTCAAAAAGCCAGAGGTGTGTGCCTGGGGTTTGAACCCGCGACCGTCGAGATTCTCGACCGCGTGCCTAAACCTAGAGCCATCACGACTTTTTTACCAAATTTAATAATGTCATAAGTATTATAAACTAGACGAGTATTTAAGTTGAATAAGATGTTCACGTGGAATTTTAATATATTTTTAAAATATTAATATTGCAATTAGTAATCGACTCATGACTAGTGACACAAAAATTAAAGAACCCTCGAAACTGACGATATTGCACCATAACTTTTAAGTTATACAAAAAACATTAATGACATTATCAGAAACAAAAATAAAGGTTTTGGACTCTGTAATCACTGCCTATAACAATGGGTTACTGGCGTCAGAATAACAATAATATTTTAAAATCCACGTGAAATACACATATAATAAATTTTACTAAATTTCTACTCTAATTAATAAAACACATCCACTATGGAATGTAATAAATATATAATACTAGAGAGCATGTTGACAGCACATTGTTCATAAGAGCATATATTATACGCATTCTAATGACTCATAAGTTGTTTTTAAACTAAGTGAGTTTAGAATAATCATTGGGGTAAAAACTCGACATTTATGCCTATCGTAAAATGTGAATATTTAATTTTATTATATTAATATACATGTATCTTATAGGCACTGCCTCTGTCGTGGGGTAGAATAGGCGTGATCTAGAAGTCTAAGTTTTTGTGCCCAGGTTGAAAATTTATTGAGTTTATCTATTAGGAAATTTTCAACAGTCTATTTCATGGGACATTAAACACAAATACTCAAATGTTGGTGTAGATACACTTTCGCCTATCCCTACTAGGGCAAAGATTTGCCAGTATTTATGGACCTATGTTTGTCACGAAGACTTTGATTAGCAAGTTATCACCAAGTTGACAGAATGCATGTTTATTAAACATCAGGTTGCCTAGACTTCCCTTGGGCACTTACTCTTGTTAGTCTACCAAAACGCCGGTGTAATTGTTTTCACCTAATCATAGCCTTGGCAAAATTATTATGATTGATTTCAAAGCATAGAACTTTTGAATCCCACAATAAATCAACATGTTATTACTACGACAGACACAAAGTAAGTTTTTACCCATGTCCTTATGAATAAACACTAAGAGATCGAAAAGTTACAACAGTATTTGACTAAATAGTTTAAATATCAGTTTCTTTGAATATATTGCAAGGGCTGTCCAGGTTGTAATGTATGTATCTAGTATTAGGAGACTCGGACAAGTTTTCAGTAACATTCTCCACTTCTTCATTCTTCATGTGTTTTGGAGAAGTTTCAGAATGGAACTCCTGGCGAAAGTTACCTGAGAAGAATGACAAATTATTCAGAAATAAATTAAATAAGGTGAGAAATAAATGAAAGAGAAAGGAATGTAAGCAAATGAAAAAAATACTTACAAGCAAAGCGGACAACTGCTACTTATTGGAAACACAACACACAGGCATACTAAACAAACTAATGAGAAAATCATACAGTTTTTATAACAAGTTACACAAGTCTTATCGCAACAAAAAATACTAAGATCTTATTCGTTTTTTACCCAATAATACCATATTATGTTGTAGTCGACAAAATGTAGAGAAATAAAAATAACAAATACTGGTCTTTAAATTTTGATTTCCCTTATTTTAGATTTGATATCCATTGACTACTATGGCATCGTACTTGATACTGTTTGGTGACGTCAAAAAAAATATGGAAATAAATGATCATATAGCTATGTGGATACGTCGTTAACCACAGACTCGACGAAACTATGTTAACAATCACTAATAGAAATATTAAGTTAGGTGGGTGTTTTCTTTTTTATTATAAATAAAGAATCTGAATCAGAAATCTGCACATTGTAAAACAATATTTACGGCCAGTGTACTTGAAAAAGAAAATATTTGAATCGGGACACCTTAACAGCAAAATGACTCCAAACATAATTAAAAATAAAAATAAATTCAGTGCGGAATGTTTATTAATGCTACATTAGCACCACGTCACAATACAAAACATGTCGCTTACGATTATATAGTGTGCTTTTACGTATAACAATGAGTTTACTGTGTAATACCTCTTTAGTGGTTATTAAAATTATTGACGTTTAGCTAAATAGATTTTTTTTTCTTAACTTGCAGAATTATGATGGCACAAGAGGGTAGTTACCCCGCACCTATTACCACTACTACAACGCTCTACCTCGTAAATATTTTCGCATTTTTATTCTAGCGTCCATTATTGAGAAATGAGAGCTCGTGTGTGCTAAATGCGACAGTTTTTTCTGATCTTAAAATTAAAATCCTTTGTGTTTGTCATGTTATTTAGTTTAATTAGGAAACATTAGAGACCCTCGTCGCAAGCTATTCTATTGCTCTCGCCTAATAACGAAATTGGTTCCGAACCAATAAAATAGGACCAAATGTATTATAGATGCAATTTGAAATTAGAAACTGATGCCAAGATTTTCTAAATTATTTCCAATAAGTGGATAATGTACATCCGTCTTAAAATATTCCAATATTAAGTACTACGCTTTATTAATAAAATCTTGAACGACCAAAGAGGTATTACACAATATGTTAACAGTCTTAAATAACGATGACTAAGTGGAAAAAAGTTATGTGCAAATTTATTGTTACTCAAATTTTTAATTATTTTAAATTAATATAAATTGATTTTGTTCACTGGAAAGCCAACTTTTTATCGACATCAAAAAAGGCGAATGAATTTAGAGTCTTGTTTATAGCAGTTGCTGTACATGACATCAACTTCAATGCCCAAATTTATTTTTCATAAATTATGCAGATAATTACGGACGCGTTCAGGTATTACGAAAGGAACATTCCTTTAAAACCCCCACCGACATATTTTTTATCCTTAATATAATAATTTTTCCAAAAACCTTAGTCAAAAAATCCACCTTAAGCATTATGCCTGGAAATTTAAATACACCCTCCCAAAAATATTCTGATCTTTAAATTTTAACTTAAGTAATACACGAACGCTCCCTAAGTTATTTTTTTTTAGTAAATTAACTTATTACTAAAATTTCACCAAAATTGAATGGGTCAAAAATGAATTTTAAGTATGATACAGTTACACCATAATACCTTATTTCCATCCACTTGAGCAGATATAGACTAGAGTTCAATGGACCATTTGGTATCATCATTTATTTTAAATTTATGTACACAATCGAGATTATATTAAGCGCTTACTGCTATATTATGCAAAATATTGCAAATTGGGAAATTATTTAAACTTCAAAAAATATAAGTGATAATATATACAAATAAACAAATATATTAGGAAAAATAGCCTACGAAATAAAAGTTTAAGGAAGCAAGTTTGTAAAATTTAAAAGATATGAAAAAAAAGATAACAAATAATATCAGTCAATGTTAAACAGGATCACGAAATGAAACGGTACATAGTTCTTGTTCGATAATTTTTACACAGAGTGTTTTAGATTGACTTATTGAATTCTGTCTTCATTGTCTTGTAAAATGAATTACAGCGATATATACTTTTTAAAATTTAAATAATTTAACTAGCTATAAAATACCGTATCGACTAGACGTAAGCACATGGTTCTATTATATTATGTACAGGAATAGATGAATAAAAATTCATCTGACATACGTATAAGTCAATAAAATGCATGCGGATCGATTATAAAAATTAAATACATGCATAATGGTACAAACTACCATTGTTTTTGGTCAAACGCAACCATTGACATGGTTGGCAACAAATGTTACAAAAAATACAAAAATTATGCATTGCCATTACAAGTTTTCTCTTTGAAATAAAACGCATCAGTAATAAACATCAAGTCAGTGGTAAAGCATAATAAAATTGTGTTTTTATAATAAACTAATATTCTTTTACTTCAAAGAGAAATCCTTACTAAATATATCGATTCTAAGAATCGACTAAACAACAAACTATAGCTAAGATGTGCAACACTTAGTCAAGCCACTACAATCACATTTGACTTTGCGAGCTCTCCTCCTACAAAACCCGTAGCATTTGAGTGCCAGACAACACAGCCCACCCTTCTGACTACTATCCGACTTACAAGACTCTCTACTGTCGAGTCTTTGCAACTCGGGAATTGATTTCTCCTTGTCGCTCAATAGTTTGTCTAATCGATTTTTCAATAAAGTGGGCGACACACTTCTATCTCGACTGAGTTTCGTCGTTTTCAAATCGATATCGCTCAACTCATCGCCTATGTCGGTTATATCTGAACCTGAAGACGCTTCCACATTAGGGCTGTGCGAATCGATACTTTCTGGTGTGTATGGATCAACACACTGTCTTACTGTGAGTAACGTATTATCGATATCGTTAACAAATATCCTGTCATAGCTGCAGTAGTCAGCACTAGTGATTTCTACGTGCGGGATACGTAATATTTTTTCGTTCAACGATCCCGTGCGCGTTCTTTTTAATCGATGTTCGTCGGGTAGTAATTTGTCTGGGTGGCTGCCTGAGATGTCTGGCAATTTTAGTTTTTTGTTGGAGTAGAGATCTGGGTCGGTGGGCAGACGACGCAGGCGGGGCGTGAGGGGCGAGTAGTGGGGGGATATGAGGGGCAAAGTTGAGGGGAAGCGCGTTGCGTTCACACATATCGAGCAAGGTAGTATCGTGTCGCAACAGTCGAGCGTACCTCGGTCGCTTTGCAGCATCACTTTCAGGTATATTGGCTGTGGAAGACAGTTCATATTTTTAAATGTAGCCTCTACTGGAGGTTTGAGATTAAATACATGCGTCATTTTAAAAGTTTATATCAAAAGAATAATAGCTATTGGTCTATCATAGATAAAAATATTGATTGTCGATTAAAATGTCGATATTTATTCTGGTCTACGATTTCTTTATAATGTTTAAGATATTGCAACACCTTTTGTTATTCGAACAATAAAAAGTGGAAATTTCAATAAACAATATTTATATCTCTAGATCGAGTCAAATAAGGGACAAATCAGGTTAAATTTTGTAAGTGAAATACCCTCATAAATTTATTTTTATTGGTAAATTTTAATATCAATTCTGGTTTGGCATCAGAAATGTTTATGGACATAAGGCGTTATTAGGCAACGATGATTCATAACTTAGTAGAAGCTGTACCTTATGATCGCCCATGCACGCGGTGTCTCCAATGACGCCGTACTCGTTCCTCTTCCTGGCGGGCGCCTCGACCAGGCGCCGCAGCTCGCACGACAGCGCGTCGCCCGGCTTGGGAGAGCCCTCGGACTGGTTGCGGACCAGCTTGCGACGGATAGGAGACCCGTCCGAGTCTGTCACTCTGTGCGTGTCATACACAAGTTATACAGTGTAAACATATATCGATAAAACTTTTACTAGTCACTATCGATAAAATTTTAAGTAGTGAGAAAATATCCCATTAATAATAAAGAATATAGATTAGAAAGCTTTAAATATTGTCATGAAAGGGTAATAAGTAGATTTTGTCCGACCAAAGATTGCACTCCCAAAGGATATGATGCGCGGACTGTTCATATTCGCAATTATGGTCGTTGGTCGGATGAGCGTAACTGTATGCTCAATAGTATGCATGTAACGTCTGGTGTTGTCTATTATACAGACCTTGTTGAATCCAGGAAGAATTTCCGTGCTTTCCAGCGTTTTTGCCATGCCTATTATTGGAAGTCTACATAACAGCTCGCACTTTAGGTCCAATTTAGTCAATAAAACTCATACAGTTTTTACCCGTGGTGCGTTACTTGCGTCTAATATCACTAAATGTAATTGTCTTTTTTATGTGAGGGTAAAACCTCATAGCTCAATGTTTTGTCACCCGCTTTGCTGTGGAGGGAAGTGAACAACTCTTTGTTTTTCAACTCCTCCTTATATTGTCTTTCTGATTAACTTCGTTGCGGGATTATGACAAATTTAGGTCCCCTTAGATCCGCTGAGCTTCATTGCTCGGTGTCATTACTGTGCGTGCCGCTGTTGATCCTGGAGCACAGGAGTTACAGTGGCGGGTGTGTGGTGGGATAGGGACAAAAAGTAGATTTTGTCGAAAAAATTTAACGATAATCGAAAAGATATAATAGGGATAAAATAGGTGTAATATTACCTAGCGTTAATGGCCTGCTGCACGCTGGTGGGGTCCGCGATGCTCTTCCTGCTGACGTTGATGCCGGGCACTGACAATGCGTCTATTTCCGCGACACTGCTCTTTTTCTCTAAAGTCCTGCTAGGACTCGATTGCTGCAACACCAATCATTTCTTATATTCGATTGCTGTGGGATACTAATCACCGTCATTGATATCGACAATTTTTTTAATCAATATATATCGATTTATGAACATGTGTGTATAATTTAATATTGTTATTTTTATGAAGAAATTTTCAAATCGGTTATAAGCTTGTCCCCCAGCTGGCGAGATGTAAAAAAAAGGTTATATAGCTAATATGTATCTACCTGGTGAGCCTGTCGCGCCGGCGACCCGGACCTGGCAGGGCTACTGTCTGAGGACGACACTCGGCCGCTGCTGCTGTCTGTAGAGTCCGCCATGGATTTCCTACAACAAAATATACCAACATAATATCGGTATAATATCGGCATTTTTTAATATGTTCATTTTCTCTTTCTAATCATCATCAGCCGATATACGCCCCACTGCGGGACACGGGCCTCCTCTACACTGAGAGGGTTTAGGCCTTAGTCCACCACGCTAGCCTAGTTCGGGTTGGCGGACTACACACCTAAGAAATTTCTAAGAACTTTTAGGTGCACAGGTTTAATCACGATGTTTTCCTTTACCGTCAAAGTACGTAATAATTATTTGTGAATACACACATAACTTCGAAAAGTCAGAGGTGTGTACCTGGGGTTTGAACCCGCGACCGTCGAGATTCTCGACCGCGTGCCTAAACCTCGAGGCCATCACGACGACATCTCTTTCTAATACCAGCCTGTAAATGTTAATTGCTAAACAACAGCCATCAAGGAATGGAAGATGGACGTCAGGTCTTCGGCTTCTTTACCGCTCTATATACAATTACATATATGTAAGTATTAACCTGGAAGAGTGCAAGTGTCTGTTCTCGCTGGGCCTGGTGGGGTCCTGATGCTGCACCAACAGGCGCGCCGACTGCGACAACAGTATCCTGTCGCACCACGCTGGACATCTACACATCATAATAGAAAGGTATATACATACATACATACAAAACCTCACACCTGTATTCCCCGAAGGGGTAGGCAGAAGTGCATTACTACACCCACATTTCGCCAGGTATGTAATAGGGGGCGAGCCTTTTCGGGCACCTTTCCAGACTCCGTGCTGTTACTGAGAATTTCCTAATAGAAAAACCCAATAACACTTTGCCCGACCCGGGAATCGAACCCAGGATCCATAGATCGCACGGCACATACTTGTACGGCGAGACCACGAGGCAGTCAGTAATAAATATGTGTATATTCACCTGGTCTTCATGTAGTGCGTGGGTAGATGCACGTCTTCCTCGAAGGGGTAGGTGGGCGGGAACTTGATGGGGAACTCGTACAGGTGGGGGCGCAACGCCTCCAGCTCGCGGTCGAAACGTTGCAACTGTTATATCAAACGAAAATCTATTAACAATCTTTCAATTAACGTTTTTAATAAATGTTCTACCTTGATGTTAAACTCTTGTGTCCTCAAATGTACTGGTTAAATAGCTTGAAAATATCGTATGTGTCCCTATAGCTATATGACGCCTTGTATTTGTTGTTATTTAGATTTTAATAGTTTTATTGTGAGTAAATAACTTATTTGGTGAATGTAGCATAAATTAAAAAATACTAGACTAATTTTTAGGACATTTGCTACGAGCAAAAATGGGATCTTAGGAATGCTATATTTCATTATAAAACAACGCCCCGGCAAAGTGCCTCCTAGCCGTTGTTTCAAAATTAAAATTGATACATCGAACCAAGCATTATCTATACTAATATATAAAGCTGAAGAGTTTGTTTGTTTGTTTGTTTGGTTGAACGCGCTAATCTCAGGAACTACTGGTCCGATTGGATTAATTCTTTCAGCGTTAGAAAGCCCATTTATCGGGGAAGGCTATAGGCTATATAACATCACGCTACGACCAATAGGAGCGGAGCACCAATAAATAATGTTTCAAAATCGGGGGTATTTTTTTTATTTTGAGAACTTCCGCTGCGTGCGCTGCGGAAACGGTTAAAGTTTCGCTAAAATAATGTATGACAGAATTGTTCCCCTTTAAAAGTTCTAAAAAAAATTCCGCGACAGCATATGTCTATCTTTTAAGGTTGGGTCACTATAACCTTTTTTATGCTAACCAAATTTGTTCTAAAATAAAGCATTATTTGTAAATGGTGTTTTCATAAAGACGATATTAATCCTTATCCAAATAAATACGTTATTCATCACAAGTATTTAATTTAAAAGAAATTTGCCCTTTACATCATTTGATTTCAATGAGTATCTTAGAAGATATCGCAATTTTAAAATAACACCGCAGCGAAAAAATTATAAAGCGCGCAATGATGTACAAGGCGCCGGCCGGCCGGTGCGTGGCGGAAACGTTTCACGTCTATTTGACCGATTTGAATGATTTTTTGGTCATAAATACACATAAATGGGACTCTGTGGAGTAAAATAGACTACTATTATCTTTCTGAACCCAACCCTGTAGTCTACGCGGACGGAGTCGCGAGCAAAAGCTAGTCTGTAATAAAGGTAAGTGTGTATGTAATTACAATGAATGATCACGTACTTTAACGATGAAGGAAAACATCGTGATGAAACCTGCACACCTAAAAGTTCTTAGGAATTTATTAGGTGTGTAGTCCGCCAACGCGCACTAGGCCAGCGTGATGGACTAAGGCCTAAACCCTCTCAGTTGTAGAAGAGGCTCGTGCCCAGCGGTGGGACGTATATGGGCTGATGATGACGTGTATGTAATAATGTCTCCATACCCAAGGCTCCCTGAAGACCTTCTGGTGGTCGACGTGCGCGAACTCCTTCTTGCCCACCGTGAGCACCACGCGCTCGTCCTTCCCCCGGAACTGAAGCCGCGAACACTCCACGTTCGTGCCGTTCTGCACGCGACACGCTGACAGGTCCTCTGTCACTTTCTGTATTTTGAAGAAGAAAAAGGTATTTTAAGAACTGGAAATATTTTTACGGAGTCCGTGGCAGCATTCAAGTGTTACGTAATAACTAAAGGAACTAAAAGAAGGGGAAGGGGAGGGAGTCTGCTCTTCTTATATCCTGACATGGGGATGGGGAGGGTGGTTTGATCACGTACGCAATTTTTATTTTTCTTCTCCGGATTTTCAATAAAATTTAATCCCTATTTCTGAAAAGAAACCAGAACAAATAAAAAATATACATACTAATGCTTACGTAAGCATGGAAGGAGGGGGGGGGGGGAGAATTGCTTACTTTTGCTGACAAAGGGGAGACTGGGGTTAATGTAATACTTGAATAGCCCTCGTGCGCAACTAAAAAAATAAATAAGAACGTATAATATTTTTAAGGGACATTTATCGTGAAATTATGAATGATCTCAGACTGTGTTTTTGCTAGTATTTAAGTACCATCTCAGTCTCTTTTGTTTATCGTAGAAAACGTGAAATAAGGATATTAGGTCGGTAAAACGTGCTTTTCACTTTCACTCCTCCTTCGTCATCCTCAGCCAAAAATTCCACGATGGTCACGTTGTAGTGAATAAGCAGTGAAATGGCTACTGCCTAAGGAGTCTTTTGCAAGGGGACCCTCAGCATTCAGATTTATATGGCCCAATTATCCTGCAGTACCTTAACAACGCCGCCAGTGTCTGTGCGGAAGTTGAAGTCTCCGAATATGAAGTATGGCGCGGCGTTGACGTCGGAGTGCACGTGACGTAGCGTGTGACGTAACGCGCGCCGCCGACTGCGACAGTACACCTGCAGGGAATATACACCATGTTTTAAAGAGATTGTTTTGTTGGTGTTGTGGTGAATTGTGGTCGAGATCGAGGGACCCGGATTCGATTTATAGACGGGCCAAATGTTAATTATTCTTATAGGTTTTCCTATAATTTATAAGTAGGAAACTAATTTCTGTATTTTTTCCAAAATTTCACGTTCAGTAGTTTCAGAGATAAGGGGGTGGGGTTGGTCAATTTTCATATATTTTCTTGAATAACTTGAAAACTACTTATTTTAAAATAACAAAAAAATATATATTTAAGATCTTCACAACAAGACCTTCCATTTGATATGTGTTTTATTATGTAAATGGCTAAGTAAAATACCAACCGATGGGTAAGGCTCCATGGCGAGCAGGTTGGAGGCGTCGTGGAACAGATGTATGTTGATGAACTCCACAGCGGTGCCGCGGATGCACCAGCGCGTGCGCAGAAACCCTTTACGGGACCACTTGCACTGGAAAATCATATAACCTTTCAATACTAAAACATTATATAACATATAATTATCTGACAATATTTTTACGTAAGCAATAGGTACATGGAGTTATGCCTTGCTCTACTAATTTAGTAATAAATACAGTATTGTTTATTGGGTGAAGGATGGACATTTTTTATCACAAACATTATATTTAAGGGATAAAATATTTCGAAAAACAAATACAATTGTTATCGGGGAAACTGTGGGTGTGTTTTATGTAAATTTATCACTCGCCATTTCCTCGCATCTGTTTGGATGCCAACTTTGTAATATAAAATGGGTCATTAAAAAAAATTCGTCAGTGTGGGAAGTCTGCCGACCCTCTAATCGAGATGGGTTGCCTAAGGATGCAGGCAAGGGAAATTGGCGATCTTCTTTAAAAGTCGTGATGCACAAAATCTACGTTTTTTTTAAATACGTAAAAACAAACATTTATTAACTGTTACTTCGTCATTTTTAACTTATAAGAGTGAAAATGGTATAGGCAGTTTTCCATTTAGGATAACTATAATACACAGGGAAAAATCCCTAACGCCACCGGACTTATCATAAATCTCGGTGTTGTCATTTTGCCGTCCTATATTATGAAAAGATCGAGTCAGGACTGAGGAGATCAGGAGAACGAAGGTTGCCGACATAGCCCAACGAATTAGCAAGCCGAAGTGGCAATGGGCAGGGCACAAAAAAGTGTTTAATCTTTTTTACGTTGGAAATACCTATTTTGAGTTACAAAATTAGTACGGTATTTTTATTTATTTATTTATTTATTTATGCTTTTTATACATTAAGTATAGAGGCGGACTTAATGCCAAAGGCATTCTCTAACAGTCAACCTCTGGGTGATGCAGAGATAAAAAAGGTTTCAATCCTTTATTTGTCTAAGGCCACAGGAATATTTTCGAGGAAATGTACCTAAATATCTATCTATACATGGATATCCTCTACGATTGATGGTGGTTGGGCCTTAGTCCATAAGACTATGCTTCTGTTAGTGATCATTATGATCTTAACTTGACTTTGTTATTTATGAGACTATAAAGAAACAAATATTTAGAATTATAATACCTTTAATAATAATAATGAACTTTCATCTCGACTACTTGCACCTTAGGACAATAAAGCAATTTTATTTGGCACTGTGTCTTTTTTAGTTCATTTTCACTCATACCTTATTGCACCCGATAGTTTTTTATTATTTATAAGGCACAGTGGTCGCTATCAGAGAGGATACGAATATACTACCTTCCAACATACATACAACGTAAGTCAAGGCAAAATCGATTATTTATCATACAGACACAGTATTCAGAAATCGATTGGCACTTTGAGCTAGTAAAACGTCGAACCGGAGCAAATATTTGTGAATCACACTCGATGTGTTACAAACGTCATTGTAATATGTAAACCCAAATTTATTACCAAGGTCGCAAAAGATGGCATAAAATCGGCCCATATTACATGTTAGGAAGTGTTGAACCAAAATATCATTAGCAACTTGACGCAAAATTACTACCCACACATTCTGTTCTAAATGTACTCGTAACGCAGAAGTCCGATTTTTTTTAATTGATTACAATGGGCTAAGGATCGCTCTAAGATTTTGCGATGACTGATTTTAACATTATTTTTGATGCCTCGTTGGTCCGTGCGTTTGTGAGCTGTTCGTGATAGAAGTTCCTGGCTCGATGTTCATATCAGACAGTGTTATTGGGTTTTTCCATGAGTAAATTCTCCATTGGAACATGGAACCTAAAAATGCTTGCGCAGACGGCAATATTCTCGTTTCCTATTACGTAGAATTTAGAACATAGTTGACAAAACGTGGGTGTAAAAATACATATCTGCTTACGCCCTTTCGGTCTAAAGCTGTGTATGTTTTGCCTTGTAATTTTAACAAACCTCTGGGAAGAAATGCTGCGGGAACTTAGCCTTCTCCTTGGTGGTGACCTTTTCAATGCTGCCGCTGTGCACCTCCTTGCCGGCTACTTCAACGTACGCCTTCAACTCGAAATCCCATATTTTGAGATCAGTCAGCGATGTGTGAGCGAAGTACATGTTGCCTAAAGCCTGTAAAAAAATATTCCTTTATACTGCCGTATAAAATTTACGCCTAAAACATTCGGAAAATATTTTATAATAATAATTATTTATTATTTGTATAAGCCTACTATTAAAACCTAACAATCATAAATTCATAAGTCTATCCCACAATGTTTGGAAGCGGCAATAATTTAAAAAATAGTTTAATATTGATGATTCATAAGAACTTATAAAAGTATATTTGAATAAAGATGACTTTCACTTTGACAATGATCCGCAAATACCCAGAAATTTCCTCATGGTAAAAGCATACATATCGCTTGTAAAAAGGGATTTATTATTCTTCATTTCCCAAAGAACTCTGTCCCAGGATCCCTTTAACATTAGTCTCTGATATCGGATTCTCTTATCCCTCACTTATCAACCGGCCGCCCGCCTAATGTATTCGCCTTTGCAGCAACTAGAAAGCGAGGCCATCCATTCCGTGACATAAAACAGTTTCAGTCCGTTTTCAATGTAAATAACAAATGGTAATGATATAGTAGAGTGTTCTTGCATGTCATAACACAATAAAAGTGTACAGTTTATGAATTGTGGATTAATTGGGTTAAACATTTTTATGACGTCACGTTGTGAGAAATATATCGCCTGAAAATGGACTTCAGACTAAGGATTCATAAAATCGCATTTCGAAGGGTTAGGCAGAGGTGCTTTTCAGCACCCATATTTTATTATGATTTCGTCCAATTAATAGGGGGCGAGCCTATTACCCTTTTCCGTGCACATTCTTAGACTCCGTACTCTGAAAATTTCCTAATGAAAAAACCAAAAAAAATCACAGCCAAATTTGGGAATCGAAACTTACTGTAATAGGCATGTTTTAAATTTACAGAAACTATAAATCTATCTACATATTTATATCAACCACTGATCCGAAAATGTCTACCAAATCCATTTCTATCAATAAATATAGCTTATTTAGTGTCTGTGTTTTATTAAATCCTGTAAGCTTTAGAAAACGTTCACAAAGCGGGCTTAAAACAATTCATTGTTGCGAAAGTTGGCTAGCTCCAGTATTGATTTTATCGTATTTGGCATGGCTATACCGAGGTAGGGATTTGAAGTGTTTTGCAACTGCTTCTTTCGTGGAATCAACGAAATGTATAACCGAATATATAGGTACAGATAGAACTGCCTGGATGGACTAAGTCGGTTTGAATTTAAATGGTTAATAAATGCAATCTTACTTTTCTATTGTTTATAATATCCACGAATCCACTGTTGTGTTAATATTGGGTGTATTTATACAACTCTATTCGAAAAACACGATTAAAATCTTATCATATTTCACTCTCGACTTTCACTACTTGACTTGATTGATTGATCAGCCCTGCAGTCTTTCCTAGATCTTCATTTGTCTTTATTTATTTATATACTTTATTGAAACCTATCAACACATGATACAAAATCAAATTAAAATTTCCTTAGGACTAAGTTGCAATAGGCTGTCTTATCACTATCTGCGACCTCTTCCAGACAACCTAATTTACAAAATGGACATGTAAAAATATAACAGTGTAATCAAAATAATAATACTATTAAAAAATATATATTAAAAAATACAAAAAGGAAAAAAGAAAAAGCAATTAAAGAATGTACATCTTCAGGAATAAAAAAAACACTTACTGTAAACTTCTCTGGTGAACTAAAATCTTCGTCAAGAAATATTCTGATTTTGTCATAGAGCCGCAACTCTGGGCAGTCGCACAGCCTCTGCACGAAGTCTTGGACGTACTGCATCGATTTCTCGTACGCCTTGCCGCCGACTTCTTGTAGATGCAGCGCTATAAACTTCGGATCCATCCGAGATACTGCCTGCAGGAACTCCGACGTCCATATCGGCAGCATCACTGACGGCTGCAACAATACACATTTTACATTTAACTTAGTTTTATTTGGGGTCAGATAGTATTATAAGGTTTTTCCATTAGATAATTGTCGGATATCCGCGGGTAATTGGTTCGACGAATATATGTAACTAAAACACAACTGGCGTTAAGTGGTTGTAAAGAGATATTTCTGCATACACATTTGTGGGCCAGTTGTAAATTATTATGTATCTATAAAAAATATTATTTATTAAAATTATATTTTTGATGCCCACGCAGATATGCGAGATGCCTACTTAGAAACAGTCAGTTTCATTAAAGAACCTAACAACACTTTAAGATTATAATGCAAAATCTAAAAAAGTATTTAAAGTTTTTTAATAAAAATATTTAAAGTGCCTATATACATACATCAATCGCTTTCCCTTTGGTATTTTTAGTTTATTAAAAAAACCTAAATGCTTTTCCTCCACATTGAAATCATCAACATTGAATCTCACAATACAGTTTAAAGTCTCGCAGTATCGTCACCAGTATGATGTCAGACCAATAATTACGATTCTCAAATAGATAATTCAATTATATGATGTGGTTACAGTTGACGCAGTTCCGTGTTTCACGTAACCACGGGAAAGTCCCAACGCAATACTCTTGAGACGTTGGCTACATATTAGGAACTGCGTGTTCTCAGAAAATTTGTATAGTAATTTTTATGTTGTTTACTACACCTTAGGGTTCCTAGTAATGACTGGCGTCAGACATGATGCATCGAGAATACGCGTCAAAATTGCACCCCTCCATATGCTAGAACGGTATATACGTACCTTTAGATTAAGACGAGTTATGTATAGTTCCGTTAATACTTAAATCGTAAATTGCTGGGTGAACACATAACAGCTCATCCAATAAAGTATAATAATTGGACTAGATACTATTCAATTACATACATCACGGCTATATTCCCGAAAGAGTCGGTACATCAACCGTTCGCCAGCTGTGTTATATGTCGTCAATATTGGGGGGTAAGCTTTTCGTATTTATTTGTGCACGTTATTACTCGAAATTAAAAATAATAACTTTTTGACTCGAATAAATAAAGTTAATGTTATTCAACTAATACAATTATCGTTTATCTCATTAGGATTATGATGTTGAATTCACGCATATATTGCGTGATGTTTAATATACATAATACTGTACACGTAAGGTTTCCGAATTGGCTTAACACACGGCTTCAAGAACAAATGTTGTGATATAATTAAAAGGACAATAATATCGTCTAATTTTCATTTTATATTTTTATAGATCTCAAAATATCACGTTGTGGCTTGTTATTGTATAACATAACGGTTCCGACTAGGTAAGTGACTAACATCTACGATGATTATTGATTATGTTTAGAATCAAATATCTTTAAATAGGAATAGTGAGAGATACGCGTGATATTTGCTCCACAATCAATACTTAACCCATCTGCACAATACAACATAACCTATTGCGAATTAATCGCAGTGATTGTTTAACTATTTTTATACGTAAAAGATATTTTTTCTTAGCATTATAGAATATCTAAGGCTATTAATTTTATACCATCCTAAATAAACTTGTGTTTGACAAATAAGGACAGCCGAACTTATTGAATTTCTTTATTTATTTACACTTTATACATACATGATGTAAAGGTGGACTTAATGCCTGAGGCATTCTCTTCCAGTCGAACCTTAGATGGTGCAGAGATGAAAAGCGTAGGTGTAAATTAAATTATGATATAGGTACTACACACGATATTAAAGCTAATACATAAATACAATATATAAAACATAAATATCATAAATACATAATAAAATTATAATATATATACATAAATAAATACATAAAGGTTTAAAATACAATAAATACATACAAACTATTGTTGTGAAGAATCTGCCATTCTATTTGTCAACAACTTTATTTTATTTTATTTTATTCATTACGAAACAAAATACAAATCTTTTCTTTTTGTTGTACCTATTAGTACCTATAGATGTTAAAACGCGGTACATACGCCCTTCCAAATAGTGTAATCATTTTGCCTCCAAGTACTTTCCGAAACAATCTGGAACGCCTTCCGGCGCTAGATAACTCGTCCGCCCTGAATGCGCATGACGGCTACAGATTTCAATCGGTATTCCGAGGAAGGGTAAATATCAGTGTGGAACTGTGGAACGCTCTGGAAACAATGTATGTAGGCGTCGGGGAAACAGAATAGACAACCTTGTTGAATGGATGGGTGGAAAGCTATTTCAAACAAAGCGTGTGAAGGGGTAAACAGTAACTGGGTTCAGACAAAGGCCTCGGAAACATGCCGAGATACCTGTGAATACCATTGTAGGAATTCTTTGTTTTATAACTGTAGAACAACGCCTGTAAGCCCAAGAATTTAGGCAAAAGTTTATTCTTATATTATCGTTTCGTGAACTATTTATTAAACATGGAAAAGCGTGCGGGAAAATTGCGTTCACATGTCATATTTCTGAACTCAGTGCTGCTACTGAAAATTTCCTACAGAGATATGTAGATCTGTCGATTCTTGGCTGCTAATAGAAAACAAAAGAAATATTATACTTCGTGGACTGCCTCGTGGTCTCGCGGCACAAGTATGTGCCGTGCGATCTAGAGGTCCTGAGTTCGATTCCTGGCTCGGGCAAATTGTTATTGGGTTTTTCCATTAGGAAATTCTCAGTAAAACCACGGAGTCTGGAAATATGCACGAAAAAAACGGCACTAGGCTCGCCCTGTGGGTGCAGAAATGCGACTCTGCCTACCTCTTTGGGGAATACAGGCGTGAAGGTTATGTACCTATGTATTATTCTTCTATGATGTAATCGTAATTTGTTAACGAGTCTATAGCCAAGTTTCAGTTGACACCACTAGTCAAAGACAGCCAGTGTGACGCGCTGTCATGATCGATCTTCGCCAAGCCTTATCCAATTACTGCAAAATGAATTTTCCGCGTCCTCGCTTCACGTCGCTATTAACACTGTTATGGAACTTTAAATGGACATCATCCACCTAGTTTTCTATCTGACCTGGATAACTCTCCGTTATTTTAATCGAAGAAAAGTTTTTGAGAAGTGGTTTCGAATCATTTTGCTGCACGGAAATGCTAAGTAGGTTTAGCAAGTTAAGCAGATTATTTGAATGTAGTAGCAGTTCCGAACTTAAAGCATGACCCAGAATTTTCGGACCGGATTTAAATTTTCAGTCGAATAATTTATTTTTAAGTATATAAAAGATTTAGTAGAAAATAAACTTGGATGTCCCAGTGAAATCTGCTGGGAATTAGTTATATTTGTGAAGCCTATTTACCCGTAGTAGATGCTTTAAAGAGATCTCTCGGATACTCGTTCTTTGCGGTTATTTTATTCACTTCTACGTCCACTAAGTTATCATAGACTTATTGTCGATTAAGCATTTAAGAAAAACATAGAACGACAAGTCGTCATAAACACAAAATATATTTCTCGACAACATGTGAAACATCTTTATGGCTCTAGTGTCGTTTTTATGTATTTATTTTTTTATGTATGTGTTGACAGCCCCATGGCGCAGTTGGCTAGACACCAGCTTGCGAAACGAGTGAGACCGAAAAGTCTCTCGTCTGATACTCGCGACACAAGACTCGTATCTTAATGTGGGGTCAGAACTATATATGTGACTGTTAGGTGTATTTATTTATTTTATTATTATGTATGTACAAGCAATATTAATGCAAATGATTACATCTAGTAGTTTTGGACAAGGTGAGTTATAATAAAATAATAACCTCGAATTTTAATAGCCTCCTAATAAGCATCTTGCTGATATTATCGTATTTATTTATAAAAAAAGATTTATTATTGCAATTAAATTGCATACGATGTACGGCTTTGAAATCATTATTGACGTTCATCGCGATGTTATCGAGTTATGCTTCGTAAATTCGTAGGTAATTTGAAAAAGAAATATCTGCATGCAGATCTTCCTGTGATAAACAAACACTGCCCTTGTCATCATCATCAGCCCCGTGGCGCAGTTGGCTAGACACCAGCTTGCGAAACGAGAGGTGTCTGGGTGTTTGTGAGACCGAAAATTCTCTCGTAGTTTCTGATACCCACAACACAAGACTTGTATCTTAATGTGGGGTCAGAACTATGTATGTGACTGTTGGGTGTATTTATTTATATCCTGATAAATTGTAGATATATCTAGAACCTTCAAGTTTTTGAGGCTGAAAACCGCAGGGATCTTGTTTAAGGTTTGTTATCTTTCAACAATTTTCGCTCCAGACTGTAAACGCTGTGCGGTCTAAATCGATCGAGTGGCGAGGAACATTTATTTCTCGAAAACCGACACTATTACTACAGAAAAATTAAACGTGCACGGGCTCAAACCGATAGACGATCCATCTGAGTGGGTCAGTATCGCGAATTTCAAGCTTAATATCCGCTTCTGAGATGAACATGATTATCTGAATGCAAATTGCTATAACGATAATCTTACTCACTTTTTAATAATTGAAACCACCACGGACGAGCGACCCGTAACTTTACCGTTGACTTTAATGTCGTGTCTGTACCACTCGTACAATATCGTTTTTCCCATAAATATGAGAAGGCCTAGGCATAAGCGGTTATAGTCCATACATTTGATATACTATGTATTGACATTTATACTTATAGGAAAGTAGTTTTAACTAGGGGCTATATGTGCATTGAATTATATAATTTAACACAGACTAAAAAAAAGATCAAAACATTCAGAGCCTTTACAATACTAGTTGATTCCATCTGATTTGATCTCCAACACGACGTTACAAAAATATAAGTTCTTTAACATAAACCTAATTAGTTTATACGGGACTTAGTATAAACGCTGCAAGTTCGTTAAGTAATGTTTAAACTGTGGAATTGAAACTCCGTCATGAATAAGTTCAAACTTTACTAAGAGGTAATTTGGCGTAACTAGACTTGCTTATCCAAGAAACTTGTACGTTCGTTTACTGCTTTTTGTTGATGTTTAAGACGAGGGCGAAATAAGCAAATTATGATGAACAACAACTAATTATCCAAAATTATTAACGTATAACTTTAAAATGAGGTTCCAGACCATAGGCATTTTATGGTAAGTGTGGATTTAAAAATAGTCATCAATTAAAAAGGCCCGAGGAAAAAAATGCAGTCGCAACTTACTATACCTACCGTAGCTCTACCAGTTACCACTAATGAAAGTGAAGTTTTAAACGACATTTATGTAGAACGGAGAGAACGGTCTAATAGGAATCTGTACTGTTATTCCGGACTAATCAAGACATAAATCCATTGTTATAGTTGCTATAAATCCCAGTTGCATAGCGTGATTAACTACGGCCATAGGGGATGCTGACAGCACACAAAGCGTAGTAATACCCAGCACGGGCTTGGATTTGTGTCATGCATCATGGAACCTGTTCAAAGTAACTAGCAGATCGATACTACCTATTACACGGAGACTAAAATAGTAAATGCAGTGGCTTTTACGAAGGTCTTTGCAAAAAAATATGGGTCGCAAAGTATTTTATAAGAAAAAAGATGAAAAACTGGTAAGTTTTATATAAAGCTGAAGATAGATTTGTTAACTTGATTGACAATAAAGGTCCTTATACATAGGATTGACATATTTTTTGTTGAAACGTACGCACTTACATCCCTGAGAAGCTATGCAGATGTATATTTCTACGTCCACCTAACTATTTTAACACTAAATGACACTTAGCAATCCTATTGCCGTTTATTCAGCGCATTTACAGACTCCAAGCTGCAGTTAAAAATTTCCCAAGGGAAAACCCAATACCAATACAAGTACATAGGTACTTCAATTAATACACAAACTCTTTTATTACGGTTTATTAGATTGTATACATTTTCCTTCAAATCAGACTGACCACAAGGGCCTTCTAATGGAATGCATAATAATGTCACGCTAGTCCTACTCAAACATATAGGCAATGATAGGAAGAAGAAATCTGCAGTAAATTTAATCAAAAAACATTCAATTGTAAACTTCTGTCTCCACTTGGAAGTCTTTTTGTCTCCGCTTTCCAGTATTTGCTGAGACGCGGCCTGCACTTTATATATTTGCCGTTATCGATTTGAACCGATATAGCCAGACAAATAGAGCCACTTGAGCATGCAACTCAACCTACTTACGTGTAAATAGCTGAGATTTTTCAACACAAATATGCATGGATGAACGTGTCTCACAATCGCTCATTGATGATATGTGATGACGTAGGAGCGATGACATTGTGTTCGGTGACTAAATAGGCATCGGTAAACACGTGAATATGAACACGTAATCGCGCAGTCATCGTAAAAAAAACTATTTAATAAATACTACAAGTTCGATATTAAAAAAGTAGAACATGGTGTTTACATTAACAGTAGTAGTATATAAAGAGTAGTAGTAGTTATAAAAAGAAGGTATGTTTCACTAGCCTATATAAGTCTTACCGCGGGGATGGAAATTTTGCTGCGGTTAGGAAGGGGTTAGGCCTAGGTTATGCCTAGTGCGGCATAGTGGACTTCATAAATATACATATCAAAGGAATTCCTTATTGAGAAATCTCAGGTGTGTATATTTTCTCATATTATTTTCCTTTGCCGTATTAATTAAGTGATTAATAATAATAATTCATTGTGAATACTGCGTAGTTTAAGATAAGTGCCAGAGATATGATTAATAAAATTTATACTACCACACGTAACCGGAAAGTAGGCCAGTTTATTTCTACATCCACGTTTCGACAATTGTGTTCCTAATCTCACGCCAAAGAGGACGATTGCCATTTCTTTATCACCTCACTGAACTCCTTGCTTTTGGAACAAAACTGATCGCACCCGCCTTGTTACGGTTATTTATGCTGCAAAACTAAAGAGACAGTTTACAGATATACTCATCACTTTCGTCATCATCAGCCCATATACGTTCCACTGCTGGGCACGGGCCTCCTCTACAACTTAGGCCTTAGTCCACCACACTGGCCTAGTGCGAGTTGGCGGACTACACACCCAAGAAATTCCTAAGAACTTTTAGGTGTGCAGGTTTTATCACGATGATGTCCTTCCTTCCGGTAAAGTACGTGATAATTCATTTTAAAATTTTCAAAATTTTCAAAAAGCCAAAGGTTTGTGCCTGAGGTTCGAACCCGCGACCGCCGAGATTCTTGACCGCTTGCCTAATCCTCGAGGCCATCTTTCACAGATTACGTGTTGTAATTGCAATAGGACGATATTTTCGACCAAAATCACAGCGGAAATCCATACCCAGAATACTCAAGCGGAACATCTCTATGTTTAAAAGAGGGGAGAACGGTTTTCTTGGCATTGAACTCATCTAGATTACTGACACCCCATGAAGAAACATAAATATTTACCTGTACTTTAATAATACAAATATTTGGCGATATGTAAACAAAGTAGACAGGAATGTAACATTAAAACGTATTTTTACCGTGTTTATGTTTACGCGTCCGGGCGGGCACAACCTCGCCACACATGAATAATTAGGGAAGTTCGAAGCACTCGGCCACGAGTGAATGCATGACAAGTGTTTTATTTTTATTTCGACGCCCCAATTACGTGAGGTTATTTCAAATTGCTGATTACTTACAGACGCCTTAAACAATACAGTTCGAATTAAAGTTGCAGAGTTGATTTCGGAATATACCAACCAGTTTATAAATGCTAAATTATTGTTCTTTTAATATTGGCACGACAAAATGAATGTACCGCGTAATACCGCACCTGATGGTAAAATCAGTCCGAAAAGAGCATAAAGTGTTTGTTAGAAACCAACATAACAACTGTAAAAGTGATTTTGATTATTGCTGTCACGTATAAAAAGCTGGACTGAGGATAAAAAGATAGCTAGAAGATGGGAATCTTGGAAAAGGTACCCATAGAACTTTTACCCGGATTCACTTTGGATTACTTAAAAATGAACAGTCGAACAGGTAAATCTCAAGTAAAAACTATTCTAAAGGCTACTTTATTATGAATAAAGGCTTTATTATAAAGCAGTACTTTATATGACTTTAAACACAATATTGCCACATGATACCAATCACATGTTATCATTCTCTAATTGAGGGCGTATTTAGTGATCCTCAGTTAACCAGTATCTTTTTACAGAGTTGTAATTTTGCTATTATTTTTGTAAGTATTATATACATTAGTATGCGGTATCTTGGTCATAGGCCGGACTGTGGAGTTAATAGTCAAACCCGGGGCAAATTAAAGTTCACTTTCTTTAGGAAAACATGGTAAAGATTATTTCATGTCCAATGCTTACCGATTAGCATGGAGGCAGCGCGATTGTCTAAAATCTACGTCTCCCAACCATAGTCGCCTGTTTTCGATTGTGGTACTCGATCTATAAGTCTCATGACGTATTATTTAAAAAATAATTGACTGCCTCGCGGCACACGTATGCCATGCGATCTAGATGACCCGGGTTTGGTTTTCCGGATCGGGCAAAGTGTTATTCGGTTCTTTCCGTAAGAAAATCTAAGTAGCAGCACGGAGTCAAACGAAAACACAATTGGCGAAAGTGGGTTCAGAAATGCACCTCCATCTATACCTTCTCAGAATACAGGCGTGACTAATATGCATGGATTTTTTAAATAACTGGTCTAATCGGCCTAAATACTGTAGTTATTATTTATGAAATATGGCTATTGTTTGAGCCGGCTAGACAAAATAATCTTGATATATTGTGGTTAGTGGCTGCGAGTGGTATGTTGCTAATCCTACCCACGTTATTCAAAATGAAGGATGAGTTATTGTACCACAAAATACTAGTCATGTTTAAACATCGTATGAGTGAAAGTTTGCTATTAACACTTTATCGAAAGCTTGTGCACTAGCCGTGTAAACTGAAGACTGAATCGAGTGGCTAGAAAATATCTGTGACAAAAAAATACTTTGGATGTACTATCCACGCTTTATTCCATGCAGCTTGTACAAAAAATGACAAAATCATTTCTTGCCAATCGATCATCCATTTGGAAAACCACAGACATGATATAAGGTATATTTTTTGAGTGTTACAAATTTATAGGCAAAACTTTAAAAATTCTTAATTCTAAATTTATGATTTTGTACAAAAAACTTCGTTAGTAATTTATTAATAATATGGATAATAAGTATTTACATTTTAAATTTAACAATACGTTCACAATTCATAGTTTTCAGATGACTTATCTAAGAAATGAATGTATTCCTTACATCAGCACCTCAATTAAATGCAATTTACATGCGATCATAAACACCAATTGGAAGAACGGCCAGTGACGCAAGTATTGTTTGAAGTGAACAATCACATGATAAATAAATGAAAACCTAGGAATTTATTACTCATAAATTGTTGTTCCTGCACCTTATTGTCTCTCTCGAAGCAAGTTTGTAATGCGGAAGTTACAAAACAATTCTACTAACGAAGCCGAAAACATTGTAGATTATTTCTCACACATCTAAAGGCGATTTTTACGTGTGTTAAGAGCAACCAATTTTACTTTATCATAGGCTATAATTTTTATCGTCCAAGTTTTTTTTTTGCAGATATATTACAATAAAATAAGCCGTTTTACGTTCTCTCTATGTCTGTATCAGAAGTAATCGAAATTACTTAAATATTACCACTTATTGGTACTGGTATACTGCGAGCTTTGGCTACGGCTTCCCATAATAAAATCATAGACACGGTACCAGAGGCGAAAGAAATAATAAGCCAAATTAGATATTTTTTTCAGTAAGAAAGCACCACTTAGGAATTTCATGCTGCGACCTGATGACCCGACAGACTCTCTCGTCTTATACAATGAGAAAGGGATACCATCAGGATATTCTTACGCCCTCTAATAGTATAGGAGCTAGCAACGTTTTCGAGAAAGAATTTTAGTTCAGCTGATTTTGTGATATGTCGTCCTTCTTGCACTTTCGGTTAGAGTCTGGGCTATCTGGCAGGCGGTAGCGGTTGCGTTCATTAGTGCGCATCCTACCTGTCCAGGTAATAATCCTGGATTTTAAAATCATTTTAGAAGGCCTAATTTTTTATTATTTGTTTTTAAATAAGTCTACCTGACATACTTTTTTTATTGACAGACATTTTTGACAATGCTAACTATGTGCCATACGCGATTTTTTATTTATTTTTTATAAAAATTTCAAAGTATTTTATAATGTCTGTAATTTTAATATTATGTTATTTAAAGATAATAAAAACTTAAAATAAATTTGCCAGACATTAAATCGATTGTTAAGCCTTAAATTAAAATTAAAAAGTCATGAAAAGTATTGCATTATGATGCTAGTAGTCCGACAGAGACAGCTGAAGGTGCTAATTATACTTCTGGGAAATATGGATCACCTGAAAGCATCTTTGAAAATTTGGATAAATATGGGTGTTGGAAATCATCAGCGTTACATAAACATCAATGAATTACACCGAATTCTTGGTGACTCTTTATGCAAAGCTTTACCATGCTTCCACGCAATAACTGGATGTGATTACACGCTTTTTTTAGAAAAGGCAAAGTAAAGCCTTTTAAAATATTAGAAAATTCTAAAGAATACCAGTTAGCTTTTGATAATATAATTACGGATGACGAAGAAGTACTTGAAACTACGTTTGTAACCCTGGAGAAATTTATTTGTGAAATGTATGGAGTTAAAAATTGTTCCAATGTTAATGATGTTCGATTTCATTTATTTTCAAGTACGTTTAAGTCTAAAAAATCAGATGAGAACTTCGACAAAAAATTTCGAAACTTTGACTCATCCAGTTTGCCACCCTGTAAAGCGGAATTGCAACAGCATTTATTGAGGGTTCGTTACGTGACCAAAATTTGGAGAAATGCTCACTCAAAACATCCAACATCTTTATCTCCAATGGCTTTCGGTTGGACCATTAACGGTGACAAATATGATTTTGTCAGGTTTTTGGGAGATAAATTACCATCCTCAGTTGCAGATATTATTGTTCAAAGTAAGTGTTAAAATGGAATGTTTATCAATAATAACTAAAATGTTTTATAACGAACAAGAATAATTACACTGTTTATTTTTTTCTGTCGCAGATTTTAGAGTTTTAGAAGATAACGAAAGTTCCCAAGAAAATGATATGAATGACATTGACAAAGACAGCGACGATGATGATGATGATTATGAAGATGCCTCTATTTTTTGTGACGTCACTATAGGCTGAAACAACTTGAAAAACTTAATATTAATTATTTATAATTTACATTTAGTAATCAGAACAATTTAAATAAAAAGTGTTGTTTTTTAAATTTTAATCTAATTTTATATTCCTTTTTTTGCTTAAATTTTTTTTGAAACTTGCTCTGACTAGAATGATTATTATTATTTTTCGTTCTGGTTCCTTTTTCTCCAGCTCTCAGCTGGGTTTTATATATTTTTCTTTATTTATTTTTTTATTACATGTACAGTGACAAGTAATTTACTTTTGTAATGGTTCTCTGTATCATTCTCGACTTATTCTGCAACTGTCTCTCTCCGACTACTAGCATTATACTGCAATACTTTTCATGACTTTTTCATTTTAATTCAAGACTTAACAATCGAATTAATGTCTGGCAAATTTATTTTAAGTTTTTATTATCTTTAAATAACATAATATTAAAATTACAGACATTATAAAATACTTTGAAATTTTTATAAAAAATAATTAAAAAATCGCGTATGGCACATAGTTAGCATTGTCAAAAATGTCTGTCAATAAAAAAAGTATGTCAGGTAGACTTATTTAAAAACAAAAAATTAAAAATTACGCCTTCTAAAATGTTTTTAAAATCCAGGATTATTACCTGGACAGGTAGGATGCGCACTAATGAACGCAACCGCTACCGCCAGCCAGATAGCCCAGACTATAACCGAAAGTGCAAGAAGGACGACATATCTCAAAATCAGCTGAACTAAAATTCTTACTTTTCAAACGTTGCTAGCTCCCGTACTATAACTACGATACCTACTTCTGCTAAGCCCGTAACACTACTTTATGTTTCTCACGTCTGTATATCCGAAGGGATAGACAGAGTGTATTTCTATTCCCATATTTCTCCAGCGATCTAAAGTTAATATGGTTTTCCATTAACTTTATTGTCGTAAATAAGTTTATTGAAAAATAAAACTACACTAACCAGTCAGATCCCTCAATGTCTTGAATACCCAGAAGACAATCCTAATTCCATATAAAGAAAATACATGGACACCTCACTACGATTCAACATATTATGTCGGGTGCATCAAGTAGATTTTTATTTTTTTTAGATTTTGCAAACACCCAAGCATTTAGTATGTGGATAGAGATATCAACGGACAGCCCCGTGGCGCAGTTGGCTAGACACCAGCTTGCGAAACGAGAGGCCGCAGGTTCGATCCTCGCACTGAGACAAATGTTTGTGTGATCCACAAATATTTGTTTCGGGTCTGGGTGTTTGTGAGACCGAAAAGTCTCTCGTAGTTTCTGATACTCACGACACAGGACTTGTATCCTAGTGTGGGGTCAGAACTATGTATGTGACTGTTGGGTGTATTTATTATTATTTAATTTAACATATAGGTACCTATTTATAAAAGATTCGTACATTTTCACAAGATAAAATAAGAATCGGGCAAACGCAATGAATGTTGTAATGTTTATTGTCATAATATTTCCGCAATGGAATTGTAATGAGATAAACGTAAAAATATTTATGTCACGTGTTTGGATGGGGAATATCCACGGATATTTTTTTCGCGTTATATTCTATCACATGATCACGCCAGCGTTTTATCTAGATGGATTTGGGTCCAAAAACAAATTTGACGTGTGTATGTAATGGAAACAGGAGAAATGAAATTAGTTCTTTTTTTGTGTTTGAGAAGCATTCTTTGCGTTATTTCAGGTAAGAAACTTCCTTTCATACAATACGTTCGGCCGTTTTTGGCGTGATTGACTAACAAATTTGGAACAAATTTGTTGTTTTCCCACGTCATAACAGCTAATTACTGTCGGCGACTTATGCAAAGGTTACAGCTTTAGTTGTGAAGAAAAATGAAAGATGTGTGGTGACAAATATTAATAATATGCAGGACATACGAGTATATTCTAGAAATATATTCCAAACCTGAAATAGGATCACTCACTATTATGTGGGACTTTACCAATATCAAATTTATCATAATTTCATCCTTACTTATGTAGAATTCAAATAACAGCTTGGACTAAGTGTTATACATCATCATAATCAGCCCTAATATATAGGTCCCACTGCTGGGCACGGGTCTCCTCTACAACTGAGAGGCCTCGAGGATAAGGCGCAAGATTGAGAATCTAGTCGGTTGTGGGTCCGAACCCCAGGTACACACCTCTGATTTTTCGAAGTTATGTCTGTATTCACAATGAATTATCAGTTACATTAATGGAGAAGAAAACATTGTGAGGAAACCTGCACACCTAAATGTTCTAAGGAATTTCTTAGGTGTGTAGTCCACCAAACTATTAAACATATTTGCTTATTTTTTTTCTGAAATATAGCAATTGACTCACTTCAAGATATGTGAGACTAATTACATTGCATAGTAACCAAGATATTAAATAAAAAATACACCCTAAACTAGGACTTCGGTGAAACAAACATGAATGTATTAAGGCAATAAATGATATTAAATGCCCTGTGCAATCAAAACTACACTTCTGCATTTTTTGATAATGGACCACAATGTAACTTGTTATAAATAATTTTCTTTTGTAAACAAGCGTTAATATAAGTTTAACCACAATGCGTTGTTAACCAGAGACGGCATACATAATATACACATAGATTATTGAAACTAGCTGAATAATTTTTATTTATTTAACTTAATGTTATGTGCAATTTATATCATATCATATAATTTCAATTTATTTTGACTTAAAAAAAATGTGTTAATATAGTTTTAACTTAGTGTAGTTACACTGCATAGGGATAATCTCTTTATGTCATTTAAATTATTAATCTGAATGAGCTCTGATGGATGCTTGAATGCAACATAAACACCTAGGCGATAAAATGGAACTAGATGTCAAGTTTATACTCACAAATTAGTGTTTTTAAATAATTGGCAAATAACCACATTTATTTCTGTATTGTACACCTGTGTAAGTTATTATTTGAGGCAAAAAATAAATCATATTGTGGGTAGACAAAATTTAGGAATAAAATGAATTCTATTATATGTCACCGGACTTTAGTAATAATCATAATCTTGTAATCATATAAGTTTCTTATAAGAAATTATTATGCTTGCGGTGGTCCAATTGGTAAACCACACTAATGTATTTAATAACTGAAAACTATTGAAGTTACAAATGTAATGCTAGGCAGTTAATGAGTGCGATAAATAGCCCATTTAAATTTATAATTGCTCAGCAGTTACAGGATACAATTGGCTATATACTTTGTGATAACGAACTTTATCCAAAAATGTAGGTAGATGTTTTATTCGGGATAGATACGTACTGCATTGCCAGTATATTTGCGCAGTCAATTATTTTAAAATTAGAATATCTATCTAACCAGCACTTTCCGCGCAACACTTTAATTCAATTAAACACAAAATTGCTCCTTAACGCTTAGGACTGCGCGAAAGGCTTAAAATAAATAAATTTTAAAACACTTACGTCCTCGAATATAGATCCAACGTTGGCGGTGACGAGCAACAACGGCACTTTATCCGAGCCCATTTTTTTGAACTTCAACATGTTCCCGAAGAATTTTTACGTGAAAAACAAACGCTAATTCGAGCGAGGTTATTCACACTAAAGCGCTGTTAAAACACTGTTTTTGGTATATGGCGTTCACACGCCGTATCTAATAATGATGTTGTTTACATTATAGTAATTGTTTTAACGTTTTCACCGAATCAGAACGTTAACGTAAACTCGCCCGAGTCGCCCCAGCCCTTTCTGACATTTGGATGAATGAATGACATTTTTTACACCCACATCCGCGCGTATAAACAGCTTATTACTCTACTAAGTTACGAATACCATGTCAACCGAAAACTAAACGTTAGAATAAAGTTGCAAAAAAATATTTTACAAGCATTAATTTTTCTACTATAAAACATTTAAAAATATGATAATATTATAACGAAATATTTATGAATGGTTTAATTTTGTTACAATTATGAATATTCAAGCTCTCAATCGACTACGTGAAACGAAACGTAACGTTTCCAAAGCACTGCATTTCTATTTGGCAGCATGTCAGCCAATGACGTCGATTCTCATTTTACGTCACACCCAGTTTCAGGGCCGTACTTGCTTATTTATATCGTTAACGTAAATAAATATTCATAACATAGGAAACAGTTAAGGCTAGAAGGGCAAAACGTACGTAAGCAGTCCATGACGAGAATATTTTGATTTATTGTTCATACAAAAAAGAAGATCACTGCTACGTTCGTATTATGACTTTTTTTGCCATTTAACGTACGATTTCTTCTGATCTGTAATAGGTACAACAAAACTAACTTATTTTTTCGGATGCTTATAGATTTATATTTCTTCCTTTATTACTGATATTAATATTTACAACTCAAGTAATTATCTATGTTAATAGAACATATAATTAATAGTGTCTCGTTTTACTTTTAGGGAATATTGTAAACACTGAATAATCGGTGTTTTACATTAAAAAAAAAAAACTTATATATACAGTAGCGAATTTCTAAATCTTGTTATATAGTTGACTATGCTAGATGTTCCGTTTCCGTAGAATTTGCAAAATTATATTTATTAAGGGGCGTAGGTAAATTAATTTTATACATTTTGACACCAATATAATGTGTGATTAACTATAAATTAATCACAGGGACAGGGAAAACAACTAGGTATATAGAATGGCATAATTTTTTTTGTACTTTTCAGTAATTTTTCAGGTAGGAGCAACACTGGCTCGATTTCCCAGAACAGATGCCTCCCTGTACATTTTCCGGGCGTTCCTCGCACATGCGTTTTAGTATTCCACTCCATACGCGCTTCAGTTAAAATAGAAATCGATTACACTTCTATTTTAGTGAATTAGGTCGAGTTTAACCATTAAACTGCACATGGGTACGCTTTAACGATAAGAAGGTACGTACGATTACATTGCTCGTTCAAAACATATCACATGCATGACAAAATTATAATCGTCATTGCTTAAACTTCGAATATTTATTTCACCCAGTTGGCTTATTGCAGTTTGCATCTCCGTGTACGTTTTGATTATGGATATGAAGCTTATTTGTACTCGTAGTGAATGATAAGTTCTCTATTTCTATTTTTAAAACAAATGAGTTAGTGTTATTTTTTGCTTTTGTTCTTTGTTTTTAAACTCGGTTATTACATTAAAATGTCTGTTATAAAATCTAAGCTGATTAATAATATTTACCATATTCTTGATAAAAGGTTTCAGTTAATAGTTCTAAAATGCGCTCTAATAATGTCGACGTTTTTTTTTCAGAAGAGGTCAAGATGGAGAAGATACTTGTGTTATTCCTAACAGCATGGGTGGCCGTGTCAGGACATATCCACAACGCAGTGGAAACCGAAATGTTTGCTATACCAATCAGCCCGAACTTATTCAATTGGACTTATCAGGGTATGTTTTATCTAAATTGACATCATATTGGGCCATTTATACAGAGATTTTAGTGTTGTAGTTGGTAGGATTGAATAGAAACACGTATTTAGCAATCTTTAACTCTTTAATTTAGCAATCTTTTTTCAATATCTATTTCCATATGAGCCCATATATGTCCCACTGGCGAGCACGGGTCTCCTACATAACCGGTAAGTGTTTGACTTTAGCCCACCATTCTGTCTCGGATTGACAGAGTACCTATGTGAGAAATGCTTTTTGGACAACTCTAAGGTGTTTCCTCACGACGTTTATGCTTGCATTCAAATAATTTATAATACACACATAGCTTCGAAAAGTCAGAGGTTTTGTCTCGACCGCGTGCCTACTACTCGAAACTATCACATGACTGCAACACTTATTTGTTATTTTCCAGAGTTCGATGAACAGTATCGCTACCATGCATCGTTGTTAGGTAAGCCGGAGCTACCTTCGTGGCTCCGGTACATTTACAGTCGGAGACATCATTCAGGCTTCATTTTCGGCACACCACCTCGAGGAAGCGAGCAATCCATTATGGTAAGAACAAATTGTTTACACATTGACTACCCTCTCATATTTGATTGATGAGAAACAATGCAATCTTTATTTCCATCGTATGGTTTTGTATAAAAGATCGCCTCGAGACCGCCAATTGTACTGTGTTTTTGTTTTGATCATTGTCTCATTGTGTACAATAAAGAGTTAATAAATAAATAAATTGATTTAGAATAAAATAAAGTCGGACGTGACAAGAATACTCATTTTATACCGACTCAATCAGCTAAAATATGTCTTCTTGACCGTAGAGGATATTAAATGTTAAGTGTAGGTAGCAATTGGGAAGGGGGGTTAAAATGTATTTTTCGCATCCCCTTTTAACTAATTACTCTACCCGACTCCTTGTAAATAGCAATACTGTACTCATATGAGTCAAATCAGCAAGTTATTATATGAATTAATTACTTTAATGATTAATCCATTTTAGTAATTTAATGAGAATAATAATTAAATCTTCTCTATTTTGATCACTCCGTAATATACATAAACTATTCGAAATGAGAATATTATTTGATTTAAATAAAGAAAGAGTTATTCAGCCAGGGGCCGTAACAACCATAAATTAAATTGAAGTTACTAAATTTTAATATTAATGAGGGTAAATTGAAAACACACGACACTGTACTACGTCCGATGAGCGAGAGTGTGTGTGACACTCAGCAGCGCCCGTTACATAGGCAGCCGACGTGGTGCCCGACGACGAAACCGACTGCTACCCGACACCAATTTATTTCTAATAATACAATTTGTTTTTAATTAATCGTTTTTCTTTTCGTTTCAGTTAGAGGTGGTAGGTTTGAACCGTCAAGACTACAAGATCCGTCGAGGTCTAATCATGCTGATGATTGGGCGGAAGGAGAAAATGGCACGCCACGAGGTGGAACTCAAGATTGACAATCTAAACGTCGAGGACCTACTAGATGATCACAGGTATGTTGGTCTGCTAAATCTAGATCTAGATCGGCACAAGCTAGCCCCACTTACGACTTTTTGTCCATCAAATACTTACGTAGGTAAATCAATATTTCCGCGTAAAGTCTTTCGATGCCACCATTTCAAATAATCTCTAATATTATAAACTACGAAAAACTGAAATCTACTTTGACAGCTCCGTGGCACAGTTGGCAGACATCAGCATGTGAAACGAGAGCCCGCGGATTTAATCACCGCACTGACACAATCGTTTTTGTGATCCACAAATATATTTTTTCGAGTCTGAGTCCAAAAAGTTTTGCTCTCCCAAAAAGACTTGGTATCTTACTCTGAGGTCAGAACTGTTTTTGTGAATGTTGGATATTTCTTTAATTATTATTATTAAAAAATATTCTAGAAAAACTTTAGATACCAATCGTGTCGTAGATGTCAGAAATTAAATGAAACTTTCATCGTGCAACTGAATCGAAGTAGTAAGAAGATCGTTCGTATTCCTGTCATTAAATCAGTTTATTGAATCCATAAAATTCCAAATACAGTGTGTTTCTTTAATAATTTAATTTACCACCCAGTTCACAAGGCAATTTTCAATAGTGATGGACAGGCAGGAAACATTAGTGTTGCTCTATTCCGAACTAAAGATGTCACAGATGTGGGGCATCGTCCATCTACCAGAAAAAAAAATGTGATAGTAAATATACTTTTTTTTCCAGGATGACGCGTCTCAAAGACATATTAAGAACTAAATTGTGGACGGAAAGCAGCGGTGATTTATACCCAACTTTTCTGGCCTCAGCCATAGATTTGGGAGCTAGGTTACCTTTGAGGCCCAGCGACGGCGAAGGGTGAGTTACTTATACTAGCGGTGCTCGAAGCCCTTTACCCTGCCTCGATCCTTTTCTATTAAATTCCATCAAATATTATCATTATCTCATATCATGTCTCCGACATCAGGTATGTTTGATTCTTTATAAATAATATGTTCTCTATAAATTATTTGAATCCTTGCAAATTTTATACTCGTGCCATAAATAATCTTAAGTCCTTTTGTAAAGTTTTATATTTCTCCACTTATACGAAAATTCATCAAAATTAGCTCCGTGATTGAGGCCTGCAACGGAGAGATAGATTTGCTTTGGGATTCATAATACAATTAATATGCATCAGCAGTATACGCAGTAGATTTAGAACAAAAAGCTAACATTACTATTTTTTTCTTTCAGGTTAGTCGTGCGTCTAGGCAGTACAGCACCGTTTTCCTCCGAACTGATAAGGTTACGGGAGGAGGTGCGACCTCTTTCACGTCTGCCAAGTTGTCCTCGAGAATATAAACGTACCACGGTCGAGAGGTTGTTTAGAGATGCTGGGTTGACGCTAGATTGGTGCAACTTTGAACTGGTATAACTTTTATTTCGATGATTATTTTTTCGTGCTTTGATTTGTTATTAAAATATAGGTACTAGCTTGATGATGATGCTAACTGTGTTCTATACTCTCCTATATTAAGATGACTGAATCAAACAAACAATAGTTTTTTAAATTGCACTTAAAGGTCAATTTCTTCTATTTGTTTAATTTAAGACTGAGATTGTCTTATTATTTTATTTTCCTTACAAAGAAGTAAAAACGAGCAAAAAGTTCGTCCAGACCCCGTAAAACGGCTTTATCGTAAACTTAAATTCTGGCACTCCCTAGCTCTAGACTCAACCGAACTCATCAATGTATTTCAAACCACTATTCCAGTACAACACAGTATACAAGGAGCACTCGACCCAGCACCTAGAGTACCTGACGGAGATCCCGAACACGAGCAAGATGTCGAAGAGCAAGGCGCTGGACACGCGCTCTGCGTGGAGCGCGCCGAGCCGGCACTCGCTGCCCGAGCGCAGCTACGCCTCGCAGCTCACCGCGGCCGTGGCGGCGCCGCTCGTGCTGCTGCTGCTCTCCATCGCAGCACTCACCGCCGTCGTCTGTTTCCACTACACTGCCATGTAAGTTGAGGTTCGCTGGAAATCATCTTCAACATCATCAGCCCATATTCGACCCACTGCTGGGCACGGGCCTCCTCTACCATTGAGAGCACTAGACCTTAGTCCACCACGCTGGCCTAGTGCGGGTTGGAGGACTACACACCTAAGAAATTCCTAAGAACTTTTAGGTGTGCACGTTTCATTACGAAATGTTTTTTTTAATTGACAGCCTCCTAGGTGCAGCTGGTTGGGGGCCAGTGATCCAGATAACTTTGGTAGACTTTGATAGACTCCGTAGTGCAGTTGTTTTGAAATTACAGGGTAGCAAGTGAAATAAAAGTGATCAACAGTATTTCGAAGCTGGGTTTTAGTGGGATCGGAAAGTGTCATGATTTCTAATACCTACTCAAGATAAAAAACTTGTGTTTTAATGTGAATTGTTTTTAATGTGATTACTGTGTGAAGAGCTGAAGTTCAATGAAGCCCTATCTCTAAGCCCTGATCGATTACGATAATGTCAATATTTGTGGAATATTGGTTTCCAACATTATTATTGGTTTGTTTTGTTTTTTTTTTTGATCAATACAGATTAGTGGACATAAATATTAACCTCGGCCGTTACACAGTGGTAAGCAATAAAAAATATTTCACTTTTCCAGGCGAGATCCAGATTCCGAATGTTTCCTTGAGGACATATTCCATATCTGTATTGAATATAGAAGACGAAGGTTTGAACTGAGCTATTCTTTGAAACTAAAAATTACTAACGCTACCTTCGCCTTTTAACAATAAAGCTGAACCAGTAAATAATAAATACAATTCTACTAATATAAATTAATTTCCTTCAGAGGCCAAAGATCCAGTGGAGTGGAGCTCTGTCGTTACGGCACCGGCAATACCGAACAGACTCAAGTTGCTGACAACACTAGCACTAGAAGTGTTGGAGCTAGGTAATAAACAAGTTCTCTTCTTAATACAGTCAATGGATGATCCTATCTATAATGATCCAAAATCTATTAACGCAAATGAACCTCTAGCAGTCTCACTATATTTATTGTCAGCCATGTTTTGTTTTTAGATAAAAAATCGAGTGTGCTTTAGACCACACAACTGAACTAAAACTTCTTTAGCTGCATATATGTGTCACTGTATCACATTTTTCGTAACGCTCTCGTCATGCATTCACCAGCTTACTCGCCAAGTCAAGCGTGCGTAAACAGGTTTTACTTCAATAATCGCTATTTCATATATTTACAGTCCCAACAATAGCCTTGCAAGACCGTATAGCCCGAAATCAACAACGAACTTGGCAAGCAACTACAACCGTCCCCAACCTCCGCCGTACATGGGATCTGCCACAAACTCCCTTCATCACCGAAAGTCCACCAATACTGAGAAAACAACTCCTTCCACCAGCGGCCACACTCCAGAACATGCCAGACCTTTGGCTCTCGAAGAATCTTTGAAACTACTGAATGAAGCGAATATTACTTCGGAATTTGACCGCACCATCCCGAATTTGAAGGATCCGATAATGGATTTAAGCGATGGAACTGATGATTATGTGCCCATCAAACCGGATTCAAGTGGCTATGTCCCGATGAACGCTGATTTGGATGACATTGACGTTCCTGACCTCGCCAAATTCGGTATAGGGGCTGTTACTGGGCCTATTTGACATGAGGTTTCGACTGACGGCAAGCCACCTGTCAAGACTTGGTTCTGCTAAAAGTGGAACCAATACTAGATACTGAATTATTTAAACGAACTTCAAAAAGTTTAAACTTTTTTAATTAGTAGTATTTTGTAGTCATAGACTATTAAATCATAATCCTACTTTTGTCATTTTTTGTAACTTATAAGTAGTATCTATGTTAAAATATACTAAGATATTCCATTTTGAAAGTCGATAGATAATCATCGATATTGATTAGATTAAACAGCTTAACAGCAACAAAAAATTACTTTGAGCAAGTGCGGTTAGATGTCGCTGCATTAAACTATAACAACAAAGGTGATAATTTTAATTTATGAAATAGGATCAAGTAATTTTGATCAGAAGATTTAATGATGAGATTGCATTTAATATTTTCTTTTCATAAAACGATTCAGCTTCAAGTGGTTCACTATCTCTTCAATCAAATCAATTCTATTACATATTACAATAGGAATAATGTGCCTAATAGGTTGTTTAACCTTTTCTATTCATTTTCAATTATACTATATATTTAAAGCAAACCTACATGTCTAGTCATATGATATATGTACTCATTCTAATAAATAAAGTTTAAGAATTGATTACCTTTGTTTTTATTGCATAATTTTCCTGCTTCCCGGTCTCATAGGTGGGGCAAAGTGTTACCTACTGGGTGTTTTCATTGGGTAATTATTCGTAACAGCACGAAGTCTGGAAATGTGTTCGAAAAACGACAATAGGCTAATCCCATTTTACGTGGGACTAAAAAATAAATTGGCAAAAGGTCATTGCAGAAATGCCTACGCATAAATATACAAATACAGAGTGAATACACATTCATATAGGTATGTATGTACATAATTTTCTCACATTACCCACGTTCCAAAAGTTTTAGACCAATTTTGTAGGCAACTTATACCATAATATATGTAGATAGACCTTTTGAACATAATTAGAGTCTAAGATGATATCTCGTCATTCACCCGCGACTGCAACTTTTGTAGACCAGTACTGCTACGCACAGAAATAAGACCGAGTGGTGAAGCTTAAAAAATATCTATGGGGAGTTAGCTTGTCTTTATCCCGAAACGAAACTATGAAAGATAAAATAATAGAGAGGTATACTCGTAGATGTAGGCGTTAGAAACATCACTTCAACCGAAGACCGGAGTGAGGAGTTTGTTGTTATTTTTTTGGTGATAAAAACTTAGGCTACCCCATGCGTTTTAAAACACAGGCACATATGTACCATGCATATATGTAAATGTGACTAGGAATGCGACTTAGTCGATCAACTTAAAATAATATAGTCAACATTTTAGTACAAATGTCAAGTAGTGATGGCCTCGAGAATTAGAAGCGCGGTCGAAAATTTCGGCGGTCGCAGGTTCAAGCCTCAGGCACCTCTAACTTTTCGAAGTTATGTGTGTATTCTCAATGAATTATCACTTACTTTAACGGTGAAGGAAAACATCATGATGAAACCTGCACACCTAAATGTTCTTAGGAATTTCTTAGGTGTGTAGTCCGCCAACCCGCACTAGGCCAGCGTGGTGGACTTAGGCCTAAACCCTCTTAATGATAGAGGAGGCCCGTGCCCAGCAGTGGGACGTATATGGTCTGATGATGATGATGATGCCAAGTGCCTTGGGTAGTGTGTTCTTAATTTGTCCTCTTAGAAATATTCTTAATGACTTGTACTGTTTGAAATCAACAAATATTATACAATTTTGTTTATCAGAAAGAATCGTTGACAGAGACTCGACTAAGGTTATTATGGGAATAATTAAATGCAAATAAAATTTATTTATTTTATCGTTTAATGAAAATAAATTACAGAATAATTAAAATTAGGTACATTTAAATATTTTCAGCCCTTTGTAAGCTCAGCACGAATACGAACGAGCAATCTATTTACATATATTATTTTATTTAAATCAAATCACACACATATTTCTTGATAATTTAAAGTGAATATTATTCATTATAAATTCCAGCTTTAATAACGTTACTATAAAGGGCTAAATATAATTTTTTTAACTATCTCTTAAAGAAATAATAACAATAGAAAATCACAACTTCGGCAAGCCTGCTTCTTCCACATTAATCTGACATTTTTAGTATCGTTTTGAATCTTCCCGTATTTTGACGTTTAAAATTAAAATATATTTTGATACATGCCTCTCGTAAACTAGTTTTTATTCTGAGGTATTATGAACAAAGAAAACCCAGAATGTATTTTTTCACTTTTAAATGAATGAATTTTTAATTTATTAGTTACCGTTAGGTAAAAAGGCATCAGTTATTTTCAATGTTCTTTCAAGACTTAAACCATCTTTGAATTTTAAAATCTTATTAAAAAGACGTAACGCGAGGTCTTACCATAGACTTTAAATATAAATCACATTTATAATCACACTTATATAATTATTACAAAACTACAAAATATATTAATACACTGTAAGGGAAAACACTGGAATAACAGAGCGCGTATGTACGTTTGGACTTGAATTCCGGATTGTAATACAATTAAGGGCTAATTGTACATGGAGTTTTAACCAAACAATTTAAATAACAATAAACATGAAAACAATTGGTGATAACTATTAAATAAAAAGTGTGTTCGGGTATCATAAAGTTGGTTCAAGAGAATACAACATGGTCAAATGACATCACTCCACAATTAAAAGTTCCGACCTCATTATAAAGAAGCGATATTTCATAGGTAGATGTCCCATAGATTTTTTTAAGTCCATTACTATTACATCAAAGTATACTACGTTACCTACTTACAACAGGGGTATATCGATTCAAGATTTTTTTAACATGACTTAGTCTACGGGCTTCCAGCAGACCACAGCCCTCATGTCATCTGGTGCTTTGCCGAATACCCTCTCCCCGTTAGCATCCACGTATTGGTTCACTTGGTAGTCCAGCAAAGTCTGGAAGCCAAGGATGTCGGTACCGAGTTGCTGAAAAGAACACCAATTATTAAGAAATGTCATTAATTTGAATTGGTTGACTACATCGTATGGCAAAATGATATGATATGAAATAAGCATGATTGCGTCGAATGGTGACATCCAATAATCTGTCACTAATTGCCATAAGACTTAGAGTATAGAGCACTTACAATCAGATGAGGTAAGGTGTTTCGGTTTGGATATATTTCTAAGATTTTAAACTATTTGTTCCGCTGAGAATTTTATTGCGAGCTGAATATTTGTTTACAGATTTACAGACATTATGTAACAGGTTACAAAATAAAAATATAAAAATGAACTAATTAATATTGAACTTCTTAAAAGTCGGTTCTTCTTTCAAGCTTTTAATATGCCAGTCTACTTACCTGTGTAAGCGGACTTGTGTTGGTAGTGAAGACTCCCAGGAATCTCCTCTCCCGAGCTACGTCCATGGTGGCGTGCTCCAGCGCCTGAATGGCGGCCACGTTGTCCTGCGGGCTCAGGTAGTCTGCCGTTGCCATCATGAACGAATGAAGGATTGTACCTGCGATCAAAAGATAAAGTTTATACTTAGCCTGACGCAGTCCATTGCTAAACGTACATAGGTCTCCCCGAGTAAGCGCATCACATAAATGTTTAACAGACTATTACGAAATGCAAACTAAAGTTACTACAGGACTAGGTAAATCTAGAATATAAGTCAAGTAAAGGGCTTGCAATTCAGGAAAGCACGGTTTACTCGTTTTAAAATGTCAATTTTAATAATAGTCGTCTACGAGTGCAATTATAGCTTTAGTCTGTAATAAATTTTATTTATTTATTTACACTTTTTATACAATAAGTATAGAGGCGGACTTAATGCCAAAGGCATTCTCTAATATAAGGTGCATAAATAGTTAAAATAATATAATATATAAAATATACATACATACATAAATATACATATGTAAATAGAATCAAAATTTATATATACTAACATATATACACAGATAAATAAATAATTATAGACACTTATAAATACATATACATACATAGATACATAAAAGAGAGATAAAAGATAATCAGACATCACACATATTATTCAGTAATTTCATTGAAGAACAACTGCCGGACTTTCATTTTAAATGCTAAACGAGTTGTAACCGACCTGATTTCGATTTGGCTTATTTTGTAATAAGCCATAAAATTATTTCTGCAGCTTTTAACTCTAGCTTCAATTTAGCCTCCTAATCGTCGAAGCTCTAATTAGAGTTGATTATTCCGAAATATTATTTCAGAAATACTTGTATAAATTTTAATGGTCAATTTACCTTTTCCTCCAGGAAGCATAGTATCCCTCACTGATCCTTCAACGTACTCCAAGAACGCCATAATCTTGGCGAGCCCTCCAGTTAGTTCAATTTCAGGTTCATCGCGGGCATCAAAATTTAATGCCACGGCTATCGGGATTCCGTTAGCTGTAAATATTATAAAAATATTTTTATTGATTGAACGGAACAAAAAAAATGTATCTCGTTTTGGAATACTTTTGTTGAGGTATTGGTAATGTTGTGATATGTATAGAAATAAAGTGGAGATGGAATGGTATACAGGGGGAAGAGTAGTAAATTTATAGTACAAACTTTTTTGGATTTGCGAACTAAGTTTAGATAGTTTGTTAATATCTCTACTAGGTTATCATAAGGTGATGGTAATTGTAATTTTTAATACCGTCGTTGAGGACAACGCTGAGGCGAGCCTGTAGCAGCGCGCTCCAGCAGGCGTGCACGCACAGCGCGTAGTCGCGCGTCTCGATCTCATGGCGCAGGAACTGCTCCAACTCAGCCTTCTCGTAGAATGATGACACTATCATACTGCAACAAGTGTATGTGTTTAGGTAGTGTGAAAGCTTTAGGTTAAGGTTTGACTTCAAGAGAAGTGTGATTGGGTTATACTCCGTAAATATGCTAGCTTTCAAAACATTTTATTACTCACTCAATAACCTCTTGTTTATGTTCATCGCCCATCGGTACTGCGGTGAATTGTGGCTGCACGGCGTCAACAGCGCCCTCGGCTTCGGTGGACATGCGTGACAACACTTCACCAAGGTTAGCAGCACCAAGGAAATCACTGATTTCTGTAAGATATACGATAAAACACAGAATAGAATAGAATATAGGATAGATATTTCAATCGATTTGTGGTGAGGAAGATCGATCGCTAAACAAGTAAGAGTAAGAGGTTGGAGCGATCCATTCAAAGCTTAAAAATTCAGAATATCTTTGCACGTTTCATTATTGAACCAATTTTTGTGTAAGTAGTTTAAGTCGCACTAAAATTGCTTTATACAACGAAATTCTTAAAACCGAGCATGTATAAACTTACCAATAAAATAACCCTTGTCACGGAGCCTCGTGATAGTGTAGATGGAGTTAAGAGAATTCCCTCCTAGTTCGTAGAATCCAGCCCTCACAGAGAGAGTGCCCCGAGCCGATCTCCCTAACACTTCACCCACGGTTTCAAACAACACACGAGCCACTTCCATTTTTTCGGCTTCAACTCCACTATAATCGATGTCTAGAGTAATTTCTGAATCATCTGTTGAAGAATAAGAGAAAAGTATTATAGGTAACAATATTTCATTTACTTACTAGGTACCTCTGCATTCTTTTATTACTATTTCTGTGTTATTGAAATTCTCGTTGCAATAAATAAGTTTAGCTCAAAGAATATGAGGATATTACATTTTGCTTTCATCTCTTGCCAATCTGATGTAAAAATTAAGAATTTGCTCAAACAATAGAAGTAGGTATATTCATAAAATCATTTACAATACCATCCATATGCGGACAGCTGTTTTAAGTATAAAATGATCAAGTAAATTAGGTATAAATACCATTATTGTTGGTGTTCTCGTACATCTTCAACAAAGCTTGTCGATCCACTTTGCCGTTGACAAGTAGCGGAATGCTTTCTACTTCAATAACCTGCAAACAAACAACGAAAGAGTTACGAATTATCACGAATTATACAATGAAAATAAAGTGGCCAATTAAGTCTCGTAGCAGTATCTGAATACGTCAGCAATATAGTGATGGATCGTAATGGATAAAGGATGATCTGACGAGAATCTTTTGCTCTAGATATAGTTAATGAACTGGGCTATAGGTAATTAAATGAATAAAAATCACTTATTGATTTTCAACATTTATAGGTAATTTTACCCTACTAATAGATATATATTATAAATTATACATATAATTTTACTGCTGACTGCCTCGTGGTCTCGCGGTACAAGTATGTGCCGTGCGATCTTGAGGTCCTGGGTTCGATTCCCGTGTCGGGCAAAGTGATATTGGGTTTTTCCATTAGGAAATTCTCAGTAACAGCACGGAGTCTGGGAATGTGCCCGAAAAACGGCAATAGGCTCGCCCCCTATTACGTGGGACTGATACATACCTGGCGAAATGTAGGTGCAGAAATGCACCGCTGCCTATCCCTTCGGGGAATACAGGCGTGAGTTTATGTATGTATGTATGTACATATAATTTTAATGAGAGTATTGAAAATGACTACTATGTTTATTGTTTTTTTTACCAATAATTATAAGACCAGGAGGCATTAATTCTAATTCGTAGCAGTAAATTCGTAGTTTAAATACAAAAGTTCGCTTTGGGGCATAAAAAATCTCTCTCGGTAAGAATGCATTTTGAATTATTCAATAAAGATGAAAAAAATAAGTTCAGTTTTTACAATTACTTAAATCAATACTTCATAATATTACAGATTAATAGAGAAGTTATACCTGTGGAATCATATAATGTGTCAGAGAATTCTTCAAATCAGCCTCAATGTGCTGAGCGGACGTCCGGGCTTCAGGCTTTACCGTAACGAAGGCGAGAATTTCTGGATTTCCACGATCCAAACCATAGCACAGAACAACAGCTGCAATAAACAGAGCGTTTTAAAACTTCCGAAAACATTATTAATGTCTTTAAAATAATATTTTAAACATAACTTTAAATAATTTTACCATTTCCACAATATCTTTTTTCATTATTATTTATCCATAACACACAATATTAACTATATACTGCTCTGACAAAAATAATTGCTGCATTTATTACAACCTTATCTATAAAAAGGCTTTTTAGTAAATAAATATTCCATCCACAGATCTTACATTTGTCAACACCATGTACAGCAGACACCGCCCTGTCAACCTCTAGGAGATCAACCCTGTGGCCTCTGATCTTCACTTGAGAATCGGTACGGCCAGCGTACAGAATGACTCCTTTATGTAATGTACCAAAATCCCCTGTGCGGTAGAGACGGCCGAAATCTGAAAAGATCAAAGGAGAAAATATTGTAATAGTTATCAAATAATTGTTTTCTTATATTTTACATGAAAAATGTTATGAAGACAATTAAACATAGATTGTGCTAAAACTCGGCTATGATGTACTATATTAATATTACCAAGCGTTGGAACTATAACAAACAGCAATTATTGCTTATAGATACCAGTAGCACAAGGAATATTATAAAGAACGTTCCGCTCTTTAGTAGAATATTAGTGAATTATACAATATGTAATCCGAATATTTAAAGAATTCGGCTGAGGTTTTAGAATTGAAAGCCCTTTTAGTGTCATACATATACCGTAACAAAAAATATGTGGACTATACAATATTCGTCTCGACGCGATTATTTAATATACATTAGAATTAGAATAGCGTCTAGCCAAAAGTGTCACTTCCTTACCAGGATGATTAGCATGAGGATTGTCACAGAAACGATCAGCTCCCTGACCACCCACGTAGCCGCTAGCGAGGTTACGCCCCGCTACCCACACTTCACCAGGCTCCGCTTCTCGAGCTGGACTCAACTCCTCATCCAGTAAATATACCGCACAATTATCAAGAGGGCTTCCTATAAGAGAAAAAAGAACATGTATGTAATAAAAAGAAAATAATCATAATAAAATAAAATATTTACTAATCTCGTCACTAGGAAAACTCGTATAGAAGAGGATAAACATTCTTATGCATGTGCAGTGTAAAAAAAAATACAGAGATAAATGAATGATGAAGTCGTTGAAATTGAACATGTATTTGTAATTAATACATATAAGACTGGAACATAATCAAATTTAAGACATAGCAAAGGGAATTAGATTGCTTTTAGAGTTGTTAAATAGCATTTCCTACTTACCAATAGGTATGGTCGGGTGTATATCCAGTTGCCCACTTTTCTCCAAAACGTGGAACGTGACGTCTCCCATAACTTCAGTGCTTCCATAAAAGTTGGCTAATTTGTAGCCATCATGATCTCCAAAGTACTTGAAGAACTGCGAAGCTAAATCCTTGCTTAGGGTCTCACCGGAACAGACCCACAATTTTAGATGTCGAAGAGGTCTCGAAGAAGGGCTTAGTGAAAGGTACATAAGGATAGAACGGAGAAGAGTTGGTACTAGCACGAGGCGATGGACCTGTTAAATAAAAATAAAAAACTATTTATAACAACCATATACAAGCAAACATAGATACGTTTTACTTGTTCGTTTACGTTGTTACAAAAGACCATGAAGACAAAATGTCTGTCTCCGTAATGCTTTTTGCGCACGCAGATATTTGATATTATATCTTCATCTTTTAGTCTTCGAAACCGTTACGCCGGCCTGTTCTTTTCCACAGCGGGGTTTACGAAGCAGATAATCAGCCTTATTTTACTTTTATAACTAAGATTTCCTGTGCACTTTACCTGATAATCAGCCAGCACGTTTACTAATTTCTGTGGATCCCTAGTAGTCTCCCTGGAGAGTATCAATAAGGATCTGCCGTGCAACAACGGACCCCAGATCTCGCAGACAGAGTCCACGAAAGTGAGGGCGGTTTTCCACACACAAGTCACTTCTGTGTCCAAGTAAGGGAAAGTATGGAATTGCCACCACAGTCGGTTGCAGATCGATGAATAAGGTAGTCGAACTCCTGTTTGGGAATAAAATAAATAAGATGTTTATAACAGAAAATAAATTAAAATAAACAAGCAAAGTGATCACAAGTAAAAGTATATACACATACTGTAAAGATGAAGTTGGTATTGCAATTTCTTTAAATAGGTGAGAAAAGCTAAGGAGAAAAAAGGGAACCTGATGAAGCTAACTGCACTATATTTTATTTGCTCAATGAAATTAGCAGACACAATTATGCCACAAACTACCCTCGCTTGCAATATCTCTCCAATATGCAATTCACTTCTTAAATTAAGACTCAGTCACTAAGTGCAATCAAACCTAGCACAGCGATCCAATGCCCAAGCTTAGGTACTGTTTTAAATCAGCGTTGCAGTATCGTTCACGCGTTACTGCAGCACTTAGCTGAATGGGAGGTAACATTGCTGGTGCAATCATTATTATTATTTTCTTTGTTTCCTGTTTATTATATTTTACATGTAAATTGTTAAAAAATAAATACTTCTTTCTTTCTTTAAAGTTCGATAATTAAGTTACCTTTAGGAATTCCTGTGCTTCCAGAAGTATACAGTACAATCGCTATACTTTCGTTTTGCAATGGCGCCAGTATTTCTATGTCTTGAAGTTCGTCTGAAGCCAAGCCGCTGGCTTCTTGCGCTATCTCTTCGTAAGAAACCGCTGGTACCCCACTCTCCGCAAACATTGCTGGGTTTGCTAGAAAACATATTGTATACGTTAATGGTTTATAAAAAATTGCAGATTGTCAAATTAAATGGGTGAACGGCATTAGAAAAAAAGGTCACTAAGAGGTGCAAAATTGTGTTACTGGAGTTTAAAAACAATGTATATTTTTCCGAGTGTGAATGTACACATTTTAGACCCAGTGTCTTGTAAGTTTTGACATCCACGACACTGGCATAATTTAAGGGTAAGGTCATTAATTATTAATTAAATTAAGTTAATAGCATCGGCTTTATTTATTTTTTATAAAGAGGCGATATTAATTTTAACAAAATTCTACAATTTATACAATACATATTTATTTAATCGTGTTTATGGGGAAAAAATAATATGTCTAAGCTTACCGCTATCATCGTAGATAACAAGAGATGGTTCAGAATCCTTTAGTATGTGCGTAATTCTGGCTTGGGGGAAGCTGGGCTCCATCGGCACATACGCAGCACCTGCCTTCCAGGAAGCCAAGAGCGCCATAATGGTGCTAGAATACAAATAACAATTCCAATGTAACAATTATGTTAGTACAGAACAATGATGATTTCAAGTAATTTTGTATTTATTTTGTTTTTTAAATAACTTTAGAGTAGTAATTTCCTTAATCATTGTCATCAATTTCTGACCGAAATATGAAGCCTAGTTGATGTTTACCCCGCAACGGAATTTATCACACAAAAAATCAAGTTTAAAATATATTTTCTACTTCTGTCCACAGCAAAGCGAGAGACCAAAGATTGGAATATGAAGTGGTATCAAGACTGAATTGGTTAAAAAGACTATACCTATGCGTAGGTATGTATAATGGTGGTAGAAGTTACCAAGTCAATGTACTTACTTGTGTGTGGGCTGCATGCAGACAGCAATGACGAAGTCGCCGTCGCGGTTACATCCAGTAGTACGAGCTCTGTTGGTTATGGCGCGGGCGAGGGCGTTGGTCCGAGCGAAAAGCTCCGTGTAACTCACTCTTACGTTGCACGTTTCATCTGTGAAATAATAAATAATTATAATACTCCCGGAAATCCTGTTTACGGAGCATGGAGGGTTTAGTTGGAGAAGTTTTCTTAAGAGTCATGAAACCCAATAACTCCCCCACACTTGACGTCATCTACCATAATAACTTTCTATGTTCAAATTTCTCTCCATACAAATATTTGTTTATTCCGATAAGGCCCACACTCCTTGATCTGTACTAGGAGGTCTAGTCCTTTAGTAAAAGGACCTAAGGTTCGACGTCTCCGACAGTGTTTATATATTAAAATATCGACCATTAACAAAAATTTCTTTGAAGCTAATTATGACCACACAAATACTTCTCGATATGTCATTTATATTTCCATCGTTCATCTCAAAAAGAGAGAGACGTGTCTTGATGGTAAAAAAAAAAAACAACTATACTTATAATAAAAACAGTGCAGTTGCTTAACCGGGCTTGTATTAATAAGCTATTCAATGTGATGGTTATTAGTAACAGGGCATATATGGCAGTATTTATAACTCTATAAATTCTTTCTATGGAAGTGTTTATAACTCTAAATATTTTCCATTAGTTACAAATGCACACATATTTATTTATGAATGTTTTTTTGTGTCAATAAATAAACTATAAAAGCCTTATGATTATTATCAATAACCAACTCATATATGGGAGTAACTAATTAAGCTATTCTTAATATATTGCTACAATTGATTGTGATAATGGTATAGTCATGTAATATATAGGAGATAAATCTTTGTCTGTAATATCAATGAATTATTAAAGTTGTTTTTTCTATAACTATAACATATATAAGTAATTATTATTGTCGCTAGATATGGTGTATGACTAGGAGACGTTAGCAGTTACGTATTAGTCCACTTCCAGACCATTTGTAGGTAACATGGAAAGCTAGGGTTTCCAACATACGATATTTGGGCGAATGTTTTTGAAAAAGGTATTTAAAATTGCTTGTTTCATAAAAATGGAGGCCATTAATCTGGGATGTTCAAAAGTCATAATGGGTTTTAGTCGGGAATCTTAAAATATGGCCTGTTACCCCTCCGAATTTTCAGACATATAGGTATTCAAATCTTTTAATAACTTTATAACAGATGAGAGTAATTGCTCAATTATTTTATCAGGCGTCATTTCTTTACGCTTCACACTTGGCGGGTCTCATTCTTTTTTTTTTTGTTTTCGAGGGGAAAGCTAATTATCGCTCTACTTCCCGCCATCCCTATGGAGGAGGGGGGCGGGAAGCGTATGTCAGGGTCACCGGCCTTCCAGCCCGGCGCGCGGCGACGTCAAGTCCGCTCAGATGTTAACCGTGATACCATGGTGGGATTCTAACGCCCCGCCGGTTCTGATACTAACCGGAGTACATCAAGGCAACCCTATCGCTGTTGTTGAAATGTCGCAGGTGGTGCGTGAGGGGGGCGGTGGGGACCGCGCTCCGGGGCCCCGACACCACGGACACTCGCGGCAGGGATCCCATTGTAGCTGCAACAAAATAAACATTAGTTAAATAAACTATAATACAAATGTTCGAAACATACATCTTATTATATTTTTGTAATAATAGCCTTAATATCACATTAGACGTCTTTGAGTATAAAAAAATCATTTCGAGCTCACGAACACCCAGACCCGAAACCATTATTACATAGTGTAACCAAATCTGCAACATACATACGAGTATATGATAGACAGATGGGTTAAATTAAATGAAGCAATATAATATCGACTAAAGTAGCTTAATTCTGATTGGGGCATTACATGATACCTATCTAAATCGAAACTCGATATTTTAAGCGTTTTTTCTTCATCCTCGACAATAATGCATGGATGACCGAAATTTATCAACGATTCCATATCATTATCAGCCCTAAGAAATTCTATACACACCTAAGAAATTCTTAAAAACTTTTAGGTTTCATCACGATGTTTTCCTTCACCGTTAAAGTACGTGATGATTCTTTGTGAATATACACATAACTTCGAAAAGTCAGAGGTGTGTGCCTGGGGTTTGAACCTGCGACCCTCAGATTGTCGACCGCGTGCCCAAACCTCGAGGCCATCACGACTTCATTACGATTCCATATACCTGTAGCAAAATTAGTAATAATAATAAAATAAGGCCATAAACCTACTAATAGTAATCCCGAGCATTCTGTACGGTTGAAAAGGGTAACCTAGCCAATTGCGTATGCTAGCCTAGAACCGGCCGGTGAATGCATAGGTATCTAAGAAATTTCTCGTGACATACTCATAAGTGATGTTTTACATCCATTATAGTTGTAAAAAATTATCTCTTCGAAGAATGCATAAATAGAACCCATAAAAATTTCATACTGCCTTGAGCTGTACACATAATTGCGGGAAGACACGTTATTGCACTGAATTAACGTTACAATAAAGTAATTAGCACAAAAAGTTTTTCACAGAAGCGCCATAATTTATCATCGGAACAGTTCTGGCTCGCGAGGTGTTTGGATATAATTGTACCATCGACCTTAATGTCTGTTATTAAAGTGGACCATGATGGAGTAAGCACGAATTGTCATCTTTGGTTTCAGTTACCTTGAAATTTCTTTACGGTTTTTGGCTTGTTGGATCGGTGTGAAATATTGTAGGTATATCAGTATTCTATCAAAACACCACAGATACTACAACTGCACACAACACACACGTAATGAGATAAGTTCATCGCATTTACTCTGGAGTGTTCTCTTAAATTCGTCCAACCATCTAGATAACAGTAGGTTTCTCTTCCTACATGATCGAATTACAAAGATTTATTCTTGTTTATCGGAACTTATTGGTCCTCAATTGTTTTTTTTTTTTTAATTCTGGCACGGCAAAGTGACCCCATTGCACCTGATGGTAAGCGCAATGGAGTCCAGAAAAAGTGCCGACCAGCGAGAGATGATGGTCTCCCGTTGGTCGACACAATCATGCCGGCCGAAAACCTCTTCACCTTATTGTGAAGAAGTTTGGGGGACTATCAATCATGGCGATCAAAGGACCGACCGCGACAAACCGGCCAAAAAAAATTGCCGGCACGGTCATCCTTTCACCATGATTGAAGCCCCCCCGAAAACCGGATATACACTGGCTGATCCCGGAACGCGGCACACTTGCATGTGCCACTATGGCGGGTTTTACGCCCTGTGTACGGTGGTCGCCATCCGGGCGGATACGAATATCCTACCACCAGCAAAATATAGGTGTATGAATTTTTCACAGTCCTAATCTACTTGCAACTTTGTGGTAACATTGGATAGATTGTCCCTGTGTAACAAATTTGTACAAATAAAGTATCTTTTCCTGGGATATATACGCCAATTCCATTAATAAATCAAACACCTCATACGTATGTTCTGCACTTGGTTAGGCGTAATTCTTGTGTAGTGGATATCCGAAATTACGAGACAGATTTTGGATTCTTAACATCCAATTAACTTTTAATCTTTATCCTGACGAAAATATTGCCAGGAACCTAACAAAACAGAAGACCGTGCTCTACCTTATCCATTTGCTATCCTATGTAACTATGTAACTATTTTTCATCCAAGCATGACAAAGCTACTTCCAGTAATATTGAAAAATTACTATTAACAGCCAATCAGCCCCCTAGACTATTAGACCAAATAGCAGCGTCTAAAAATTGTCGGCTTCCTACAAGCAGACGAGGCCGTTGCAAGTGGCAATTCATTTGCCTTCAAATCACAACTTGATGACCGGAGCGGCGCGGCGGCTGTAATGGCGGGCAATTCATACAATTACTCAATCAATGCCCATTCACAGCGGAGGACGGTACTTGATTTATATCTGACCGCTGCTTGCGCAGTATTGTTTTAGGGTCCCATTTTAAAACGAAAACGATGTGAGGATACGTTTTTATATGATTTTGGTACACACATAGCCTCACGCCTGTATTTCCCGAAGTGATAGACAGAGGTGCATTTCTGCGCCCACATTTCGCCAATTGTGTCTTCGTCCCACGTAAAAGGGGGCGAACCTGCTGCCGTTTTTCAGGCACTAGTTCAGACTCCGTGCTGCTACAAAGAATTTCCTAATGGAAAAGACAGAATAGCAATTTGCTTGTAACGCGAGACTTTTTGATGATTGTCCGATAAATTAACAACACCATACGTGGGAGTAAGTACGACATTATTGAAATAGAATAACATGTGACTAATGTTTTCCATCTCTGGTCGCTCACAATCATACCGGCTTTCTGAGATACTTTATGTTATGTTCAAAAAACTCAAGATACTAGTATAGAGATAACACTTGAGTCGGCATGTGTTATTTTCTCGTCAAGTTGTGTATTTAATGCATCGTTATCTTCAGCCGCTTGTAGTTCACCGCTACAAGAATGATTCCCCTACTTCGACGTCTAAATAGCCCTTTATTCAATTGCTATTATTACATTGTTAAAGAATTAGTATATAATATATTTTTACCATAAAGAACACGGTTTTTCAAGGCACTCTTTTTTATTAAAGTCTATTTTTTATAGTTAATTGATAATAGTTAACTTTTCATTAAGCATCATCTTCATCATCATCATCATCAGCTCATATACGTATCTGGGAGGGTTTAGGTCTTAGTCCACCACGTTGGCCTAGTGCGGGTTGCCGAACTACACACCTAAAAATTCTTAAGAACTTTTATGTCTGCAGGTTTACTCACGATGTTTTCTTTTACCGTTTAAAATATTATTGTGAATACACATTACTTCAAAAAGTCAGAGGTGTGTGCCTGGGGTTTGCACCTGCGACCGCCAAGATTATAGACCGCGCGCCTAAACCTCGAAGGCATCACGAATATCATTAAGCATAAGAATAATGAATAGATTGGTTAAGTAAACTCTAACACCCTTCAAACGGAAAGGAGACACCTAGCCAACAGTAGGACGATTAGAGCTGATGATGATGGTGACAATTCAACGAAGATAAATCCGTTAGTACCTAATTTTAGTAACAAACAATATCTTAATCAAAGCCACTCCTAGCCTCTAGTCCATTAACAAAATATAAAAGCACGTAGATACATAAACAAGCATTGCATAATGCATACAGCAATTTTATCTTAATGGCGTCGATTTAATTACACGTAATCATAATATTAATTTATGTTAGTAAAGTAAATAATGCAACTGACGCAATATAACACGATATATCATCATGCCTTAAAGGGCAGTAGACAGCTTTTTATTGAGCTTTATGGGTTTGTTGCTTCCGCGTACTCACTGCATATCGGTTGCGCATTACAAAAAAGCGGCCGCTCCTTTCCATTGTAAATAAATAATCTTTGGTGTATTGCTTTTTATTCATAGACTGGTTTCAACACGTAATTACTATAGTTTTTATAACATACACACTCTAGATATTTAAAATATGTTGATATGAAATGTCAAAGTTAATATGATACTCTCATATTGATGCGGTGCCATAATTACGAGTATGTGAGGTGCGAACAAAAGCAACAATTTTTTGAAAAATGTTGAAATTTGGTTTGAAACATGTAACCCAAAAACGGCAACACGATATCGACACTTGGGTGAGAAAACTACATCACTATCTAACCCTTTGATGACACATGTATGACTATAATATGCACCTTTATCAGTATTTCATCAAGGTCTTAAAAGGAAGGAACTTTTCAGTGTCAAGTAGCGTATTATGTAGACATTTTGTCACTGGCCAAAATAAGCACCTGATGAGGTGCAACTTCTCACTACGTGTTAATATTCTAGGTTTTAAGAAGGGAATACGTGGGCTAGCAAACTATTTTACATATTGATGGCAGTAATACGAACTTGTCTGACATTTCGCCGGCTTGTTAAAACGACCAGGAATGTTGCTTTAAGTTGTTTAATATTGCAAATAGCTGAGACATTATTTTCTGGATTATGTGAATTACGCCTTATATATACATTTAATCTGAAAGGCGAAGACAGAGTTATCAATATTTCTCTCGGGCAGACGCAATTTAACTCAACCATGTTCTAAGTCTCATGAAAGAGCAGGCTTATTGCCTTTTCTTAGACATATGAGAATCTCCCAAAAGGCAACCTCTAATGATACACTTCCCGATCAGATAACAGAATTAAAGACTTCTCCGTTCGTAGACAATTCATTCCAGTGCACTAAGAATAGTCATAAGAATTATGTGTTTAAATTAACTATAAATTACATCGTATCGCAACATAATTCTGCTATATCATGACAGTTACAGTTCATGTGTGGTAATATTTACGCACAAACTGTAGTATTAGCAGAGAACTTAATAAATATTTTATGCGTGTATACCGCCAATATTAATATATATTACTCATTTATAATTATACTGATTTATGACTTTTAAAAAGTCGTGATAGCCTCGAGGTTTAGGCGTTCTGTCGAGTCAAAATCACGATGATTGCAATTTCAAAGTTGTGTTTTTTTTTTTTTTTTTTTTTTTTTTTTTTTATTCTGGCACGGCAAAGTGACCCCATTGCACCTGATGGTAAGCGCAATGGAGTCCAGAAAAAGTGCCGACCAGCGAGAGATGATGGTCTCCCGTTGGTCGACACAATCATGCCGGCCGAATACCTCTTCACCTTATTGTGAAGAAGTTTGGGGGACTATCAATCATGGCGATCAAAGGACCGACCGCGACAAACCGGCCAAAAAAATTGCCGGCACGGTCATCCTTTCACCATGATTGAAGCCCCCCCGAAAACCGGATATACACTGGCTGATCCCGGAACGCGGCACACTTGCATGTGCCACTATGGCGGGTTTTACGCCCTGTGTACGGTGGTCGCCATCCGGGCGGATACGAATATCCTACCACCAGCAAAGTGTGTGTATTTATAAGGAATTATCACATGCCCAGCAATGCCCAGTGCCCAGAAATGGGAGGCATACGGACCGAAATAGATGTTTTTAAGATAACTCGATCAAATCACAGATTTTTGTTATTATTCTATCTAGGTACATTAAATTGGCCGGTAGATCTTACTACACACCGTTTAATATTCGTGCAAAGGGCTGCAAAGGTCGGTAGTACCATCAAGATGCCAATCGTACAATGGATGTCATTAGTACGTCGTGACCGTGTGTATTATGTGCTCCATCATCTATTTAATAAATGCATATATTAATTCCATTATAGGAAATTACCGTTTACTTCTGCATTGTATTATTCTGTTGCGCTCAGAAAATATTGGGGCTTAGACAACATTTTACAAGCGAAATCGCTGAACTGTAAAAAAATATGAAATTGGCATAAATGATTACGTGATTTTGCGATATAATATAAAATCCAATTATAATTGCTATTACGTTTTCGCCAGGAAAATGTTACAACAAACAACAGCAGCAACAACAGCCTCTGGAGTTCTTGAGGAGGACTAATTAAAAACTACAATTTAACACCGAAAGAAAAAAAACTCGATTTTCATATTTTATCACTGTAATAAATCAATATCTTATATATAAAAATGAATCGCAAAATGTGTTGGTAAGCGCATAACTCAACAACGCCTGGACCGATTTCGCTAATTCTTTTTTTGTTGTGTTTGCTATTGTTAGGAGAAGGTTCTTATGAAAGAAAAAGTTAAGAAAATTGCGAGGAATATGGTAAAAACAACAATTTAATTTTCTCATATAAACTGTTCTACCTAATATTCTGTCAAACATTTTATGTTTATCCCGTCAATATGGTTAATGGTCCCCTCAAATTAAAGAACGTATTTAAATAAAGGTTTTGAATCGACAACATATATCCAGAATATTCGAATAATTGCGTATTTTAGATTTTAAAAATGTAGAATAATGTCAGTAATAAAAAGGGATTGACATATTTATTGGTTGTCAAATATTTATGCGTGCGTTCAGAAATGTATTTTTAAACTCCTTGGTTGTACCTGATTTACAAACGAAGGCAGGTTCGGTAGTCATCACGCTTTGAAATCTAAAACACCCACAACTATGCAATGGAATGCGCTTGGTGTTAAGAAAATTGTTGAGTAATGTTATTCACGTGACGATACTGAAAAGACAACTTAGAGATGAATTGGTGCTTGAGAATTCATCAATTAGATTGATCTAAGATTTCATTGATCCTAACGGGTATGACCATTGAGTTCAAACGAATTCAGTTCCCGATTCGTCATGCCTTCGCAATGACGATTAACAAAAGATGTTTGTGATCTTTTAGACAATTAAAAAATATATTAAAAATGTATATCACAAGGTGCATCATCATCATCAGCCCATATATGTACGTCCCACTGCTTGGCATAGGCCTTCTCTGCAACTGAGAGGGTTTAGGCTTCAGTCCACCACACTGATGCTTCAATGAAGAGAATTAAAACCGACTGCATCCCATCCCATATGTACATGTTTAATTAAATCATAACTTGCGGAGACACGATTGATGCATTTAATTTTCGTACTTATTTATTTCTGTATTTTTATCTCAATAAAGTGCTGAACTTAATATTTATTTCCATACAATCAAAAATAAAATTCAGGTAATATGTAAATATGTAACATTCAATGACTGTTAGGGGATACGAAGTTTTCCGGGTCAGCTATTATAAATGTTAATGTTTTGTTTGTTACGCTTTCACGCCAAAACTACTTAACCGATTATCATGAAAATTTGTACACATAGTCTTCGAGATATAAAAAAGGACATAGGATTCTTCTTATTAAAAAAATAATACGGAGGATAAAAGAATTGAAAAATGATTGAAAAAAGATTTGAATGATTTTTGGTATGCAGATAGGTGGGACCCACCGAAGTAACATATTATGTTACTTCCCACTTATTCCCACTTATTAAGTGGGAATGGTTATCCTTACTATTATATAAATGTGAATGTAGGGATGTTTGTTACGCTTTCACGCAAAAACAAAAATTTTGGTATATCCATAAATGAGACCCTGTGAAGTAACATAGGCTATATTTTATCCCGGGAAAATGTAATGTTCCCATTGGGATAAACATATTATTAAAAATACGAAAATAACTGTCAGAGTTTTACTTTTATGCCTCAACCATTTGAATTGATTTGGCCTTTTTTTAAATTCAGTAAGTGCCATTTTGGGCGCTTGAGGGACGATTTATAGATTCACTTATTATCTTTCTGCGCCCAACCCTGAAGTCTACGCGGACGGAGTCGCGGGCAAAAGCTATAAAAATATAAAAATTGCGATTTCAAAACAGGTGTTGTTCGTAGAAGGGTGAAAATTTGGAGTTATATGTATTTTTCAATGCTGAATCATAAAAAAAGATAAACTTTTCGGGCTGGACCACCCTATATAAATAGGGGTATAAAAAATAGATAACCTATTCTCAGACTTACTGAATATACATATAAATGTATACATATCGGAGGCTGTTTCGAACTGTGACACAAGAATTTTATATATACATAGATGTATATGTATACGTATATCTCACTCTATACAATTTTGACCATATTTTTTTGTTTAATTTGTATATCGATCGAAGCAATGACTGTTATACGTGTCATTATAATTTTTCAGTGCTATTATCATTTATTTACATTTTAATAAAAAAAAATCAAATTGAAATGGTCAGTATAAGATAGAGGTTGATCGTAGAAGGGTGATAATTTATGATTATAATAATTTATCAATGCTGAATCATAAAAAATAAAGAAAATAAAGTCAATAGAAAAAAAAACATACCCCTAAATGTTAAACCCTTAAATGTTGACCGATTCTCAGACCTACCTACAATATACACACAATATTTCATAAAAATCAGTCGAGCCGTTTCGGAGGAGTTTGGCAAAAAACACCGCGACACGAGAATTTTATATATATGGCAAAACAACGTTTGCCGGGTCAGCTAGTTGTTTAATGTTTTTGTCGCTACTTGAAATTACTCCAGACTTCGAAAATTCAGACAAATTGAGACCACGCAAAGACATTTTATGTTTAATTAAATTTTAGAAATGAACATATTTACATTATAACATAAATTGCAATTATTTTTGAAACAGATGTAATAGGTATGACATAATTTTATTTAAATTTTCAGGGCCTTGAAGCTTATTTTATAAAGCTAACAATTTATTTTGCCGGGATAAGTACCTACAATATAGTCCAGGATCCGGGGAACATGTTTTTCTAATTATTTATTACTATTAAGCTACTTTTTCATTAGTGACTTCATTTTGATGAGACGCCCAAAATTTTTCTTACGATTGCGGTACGGTACAAAACCTTACCTTTCGATTTCGGTAGCTAACAGGCGTAGCAGGGATAAAATATGTCGATTTAAAGAGTCGAAAAAATCAATTATTAACTGGTTGTTTTTTGTTAAATCTCAAGATAATTATCAAAATTATTGGAAAATATTTGTCCTACAAAATGTTTGGTTTAATCAAAGATTCCCCCTCTTCCAACATGTGTATCGATAACTTGGTCATCAAAAGTGATTCCTAAATAGCTGTTTTTTATCTGTTGCCTATTTTATATAAGTATAATTTAATAGACACATTGTCCCACAAATTGCGTGGTATGTATACTAACTGTAGGACAAAAATATTACATAATATGTTAGTATGGCTGCCTGCGTGAGAAAGCGAGATAGAAAATTGTAACCGCGTCGCACGATGTTTGGCGCGTGCGCGTTGTGTAAATGTTACCCTATAGATGCACTGTTATTGCAACCATAATTATTTTGCAGCACTAAAAACATTTCTTACAATTATTTCTCGAGAGACTAAAACGTCATCATCAGCCACTGCTGAGCACGGGCCTCCTCTACAACTGAGAGGGTTTATTTATATTTATTTACACTTTATTGTACACCATGGACATACTCATATTACACAAAATAAAATAAAAATGGAATGCTTAGGACTAAGTGACTGTAAGCTAAGGACTAACCAAAAATAAAGCTACGATTGTTTAGATTTAGGCCTTAGTCCACCACACTGGCCTAGTGCAGGTTGGCGAACTACACACCTAAGAAATTCTTAAGAACTTTTAGGCGTGCTTATCAAGAACTTTTCTTTCCTCACGATGTTTTTCTTCACCGCTAAAGTAAGTGATAATTAATTGAGAATACTTACATAACTTCGAATAGTCAGTAGCCTGTGGTTTTAACCTGCGACCTCCGCGATTCTCGGCCGCGAGTCTAAATCTCGAAGCCATCACTACTAATATAAACACGTGGCCGACAAAAAAATTGTTTGCACGCTTATGATCGACAATAAAGTGGGACCCCTATGTTCTGTGCACGCGTACCGGTGCAACGCAGCTGCAGTAGCGAAATACAACAATAAATTTATTCGTAATTCCATGAATTTCAAATGTGTATTCAATTGGAGGATCGCGATGACATACCACGTAACTTGTAGGACAATGTGACTGTTGTATTATACCTATGCATATTAACTATGCAACAGATAGAAAAACAGCTGGTTAGTAATCATTTTTGGTGACTACGTTATCGATACATGTTGGATGGGGGGACTCTTTGATTAAACCTAATATTTTGTAGGCCAAATATTTTTTCTAATAGTTTAGATAATTATACTGCCTCGTGGTCTAGAGGTATGTGCCATGCGATGTAGAGGTCCTGGGTTCAATTCCCGGGTCGAGCAATGTGTTATTGGGTTTTTTCATTAGGAAATTCTCAGTAGCAGCACGGAGTCTGGAATTGTGCCCGAAAAACGGCAAAATACTCGCCCCCTATTACGTGGGACCCCAAAGGCCCCTTTCAGTCGCCTTTTACGACAGGGACTGATACATACCTGACGAAATGTCGGTGCAGTAATCCACCTCTGCCTACCCCCTTCGGGGAATACAGGCGTGAGGTTATGTATGTATGTATGTTTAGATAATTATCTTGAGATGTAATAAAAGACAACCAGTAATGAATATTTTAGTCTTTAAATCGATATATCGATCGATATTTTTATGCCTGCTACCCCTGTTATCTACAACAATCGAAAGTTGTTGTAAGGGAAAACGTTGGACGTCTCATCAAAATGAAGTCACTCACGAACAATTAGCTTCATAGTAATAATTAGCAAAAATGGTCCCCAGATCCTGGACCAATAATAAAGAATATATTAAAAACGTTGATTAACGGGCAACCTCTTGTTAATATAAAATGTATTTTTGCATAAAGTTATTGCACACATTGAGTTCAAAACAAAATGGGAGCTGAAATGTTTATTTATGATTAAAGTAACGAAGTTAATAGCATCGTAAAGTATATAATCATATTATGAAGTAAATAAAAACGGTTTGAATACCGTGTATAATTGTTTTAATTTTATTATCGCGGACTAATAATATAAAATGCAGTTCAATAATTAAGTACAAAGCAGGAAACTACAAAAACAATCTTTATTATAAAATCTAGCTATACTCGTAATTAGTGGTCATAAAAGTTGCTGTATTAAGTATAAAACTTAAAAACTGTGTAGGTACTATTTGTTGGAGATCTGTAAATTATTATTAAATAATCTAAATAAAAAAAATGTGCCTAGTTTGTACTGCGGCAATTTTTTGGCGGCACCGAGAAATTCCGGAAATACTCAATGGCAGCGGAATGGAGTCTGGAAATGTGCTCGGTAAAGCCCCCCTTATTACGTTTGACTGCACGCCAGCTTGCCAGGCATTGAAAGAAAAATTTCAAGCTTACTTTTGATGCACGGGTGTCAAATGTATTATTTTTTTAATGTATCGAATAAAATAAGTTACAAATAAAATAATGTCAATTCCATTACAATCATAGGTGCATATTTCCCATATCTTTTGGGAGTTATGTAACATATGCAAATATAATCTTTGCCCAATAATTAATATATATAAACCAGACAAGCATGATTGGGAGGCTGTAAAACTGTTAAATTACCAAGTTAATATCGTCAGCTATGTCTGCAACTCCATACTCGCAAGAAAGAGTCGAAATAGTTGTGTCATAAATATAACATTTTATTATATGTATGTAATTAATTTTTAACAGAAATTTTATTACTTCATATCGAGCCACCTTGACCTGGTTTGTGAGTTCATTAGCCTCTTAATATTTGGCTGTATTTTTTAATGTCTACTGTTTTTAATTTTTGTCAGTAATGCATTATTTTTTGTTGTTAGGCGCGTTATGAAAATATGATGAGAGTGAAATTTTAAGATGCGCGCGCTACATACCTATGTGCTCCAATATAATTGAGGTTAACTATCCGTTTGTATTATTTATTGATATAAATTAAATTATTATTATTTAATTTAATTTATATGTACTAAATATTATTAAATTATTAATGTTAAATATTTATTATAATTAATAATTTGCATGCAAATAAAAACTATTTTTTAATATTACTTCTCACGAGCGTACATAAGCATTGTCTTTTTTTTAAGTGCACCATTATTATTATTCGATTTTTGTTTACCCTGACATTTTTCTACATGTCCCTTTTGTAAATTAGGTTGTCTAGAAGAGATCGCAGTTAGTGATAAGACCGCCTATTGTCACATAGCCTTAAACATATTTTAATTCCTTTTTTATTATGTAATGTCTATCTGTAAATTGTAATGTATATCTGTATTCATAGTATAAAATAAAGTATATTATATAAATAAATAAGCTACTGCTATGCATAAACTTACAAACATAATGAATATGACTTTTATAAAAGGAAACAGAATGTACACTTACATATACTAATATACTTATCAACAAATCATTGTATTTGACATACTTGTATGAGTTATTGTAGTGAGATTTTGGCACACGCACTAAAATGAAAATGATTTCAATCAATTTTGTTTTGGGTCGGACTATTGAAAGACCGCGAAGAATATGGTAGATTCTTTTACAACGTTTTTTATTACTATGAGGTCTTGAATATTATCATGTCGGTTGCGTGTATTTAATTCTCTATAAGATTACAAATAATATTCAGTGAAACAAACGCCGTTAATAACCAACAATAGTTTTCTTGTCGATCATAATCGGCATGTTAAATGACAATGAAGCACTAAATCTGCATTGTGAACTAAACACGTTTTATTTTTCTTCACACTCAGGGTTGGCACACCTGCCCTCGAACTGTTTCCGAGAAAAACAGGCCAAGTAATTGCAACACAAACCGATACAATCGCAGTAGGTACAATAGCTTAAATTAAGGTTTTTGTTAAAATCAATGCTACAAGACTTGCGATTACACATAACCTAACTTTCAAAATCAATTTGCCGTTTATTCAATATTATTATTATATATTTTATATATATATTTTCACGGACTTAAACACCTAAGGTAAACATGTTTTTAGTAGATCATAAATACCTACTTTAGTGTTATTGATATCATCATCATTATTGTTTTCCGTATGAAATTTACTGCTAGAAGTAGTTATACTTCGTATCCCTTCGAAGATGATTACCAGTTTACTTGCAGCATTACGCAGTATGATGCTGTCCTTATCACACGGTTTAAAGCTACTCAAAGAAAACACTATCTACAATACAATTTAAGTTAAATAAGTATATCGGATGAATACGAACAGGTGACAAAAATCCAGGACAACAATTCTAATATCTTTATCTGATCTAAGAAATACACCGGCGTCTAATAATTTCCATAGTACAATAGTAGAGGCGATAACGATACTAATTATCATATTTACATTGTTATTTTGAACTACAGTACGACCGAACCGGTTTGTCATTTGATCCCCAAGAAGGCAGAGTACTCCCATCAATTTCACTGACTGAGATTACACTTTTTATTAAACACCCTTCTCGTTGACTGACCTCTACGCTTGATTAATTAAATATTTCAAGGTAAATCATTGGGAGCAAACCCTAAAAAAAACTGGTAGTACTTTAGTTGAATATCGCCATGGCAACAGGGGACTCACTAGATAAAACGGAGAATTTTTTAAATCAACTACTAGAATACTTGAGAAAACGTCTTAAGGAAACCTGTACACGCAGTTCTTAGGAAATTCTTAGGCGTGGAGTCCACCAAGCCGCACTAGGCTAGCGTGGTGGACTGAGTCCTAAACTTTCTCAGTTTTAGAGGAGGCCTGTGCCCAGCAGTGGGATACTGTACATTAGATTGTATTGATAATGCTAAACAATATTTATGTACGTAATTTTTATGCAATCATTTTTGATTAACCCAGTCGAGCTGACCGATACATAATCCCATTTATTCCACGCTGCCTACAACGTGGCTCTAACTCATACAAAATTTAATTAGTACACAACTACAATAGATTACCTTATTTTATAGCAATTTTATCAATGAAGATAATAACAACATAATTACAAGCACGAAACACAGCGAACAATTTAAAAAGTAAAATGATTACCGTTGTTAATTCGTTATTAAGGCGTTAACTATGGTGTACTAATTTTTTTTTTTTTATTTAACGTTTTAGAACTAACGAGCAAATCATTTTCTACGTATAAATTATGAAAAGCTCTAATAAAAATATGATTGAAAAATGTTGAGGTACAAAGTCTATACCAAAAGTTACCTTCCTGCACTTTCTTCTGTCCCGAAGAAAATAATTAAGAAAATAAAACTTCTAGCAGCTACTCTAATGAAGTGGTAATTAATAAAACTAAAAATAAATTGCGACAGCAACAGCCCCGTGACGCAGTTGGTTAGTCACCAGCTCGCGAAACTAGAGGCCGCGGGTTCGATCCCCGTACCGAGACATATATTTGTGTAATTCACAAATATATGATTCAGGTCTGTGTGTTTGTGACACCGAAAAAACTATCGTAGTTTCTGATACCCACGACACAAGACTTGATCTTAGTGTGGGGTCAGAGCTATGTATATGACTGTTGAGTGTATTTACTTATTTACTTAAATAACGTCCACTGAATTAAACGATAGTTAACATAAAGACTTTACATTGAAATCGAACAACCCAAAAAATATAACTAAATATTTTAGATGTATCATGTACTCGCTCAACACTTTGATAGTTAAGCGAAGATCTAAGTCAGGGAGTTGGCCACGCCTAACTACACATAAATTTATGAATGAATGCAATTACTATTATTAGAGGCACGAAACGGAAAAATATATGACAACCTATTTCCCACGACTGGCGTCATGACAATGGCAAACAATTAACATCAGATTTGGAGTTCCTTGACACATTTCCACCAGTCAATACTTTACGGCTTACTTCAATAAATTAGCGGATGAATGTAACTTGCATAACAGCACAAGCTCATATATTATTGAGATGGTGTTAAAATTCGAGATCTCAGATTCAAAACAAAATGATTTAACAATTATGCCATAGTCTTTGACACGGTATTACTACAATTTCATTTTTCTAGTTGACTGAGCCCGTAATTGTCAACAGACCTTAGCCCGATATTAAAAAAAAGGCAAACAAAAAGCACACGTAGGCCAAAGTGAACCTGACCTGGTTGGGCAACAATGTATAAAAAATAAAGGTTGGCGAAAAATTGTTTTCAGACGTCTGTAGAGTAGTTGTCATTATAAGGGAATAATTTTAAATCATTCTAAATGTTTCATACATCAAGTATGTTAGACAATGATATTTAAAAAATGTAAATTATAATTTTATGATACCCATAACAGAGAAAGTCCAGCGGTGGACCTCTTTCGACTGATGGATTGATTGATTGATTGATTGATAACAGAGAAAACTTTGTATCAAACATAAACATCAACGATTATTTTAATCAAAATTTGGGATTTATGTTACATAATTAAGAAAGAATTTTTATATTGTGATAATGTTGATGAATATGTTATAAACATATTCACACGCCATAAACAATGTAGGTATTGCGCGGCACGAACATAATTTTCACAGAGACTTCAATCTGGGCGTTAAATAAAAATACTGTATATATAAATAGTAAATACTGATTGAACTTATTTTAAAGTGGTATATATTTCTGTCACAACTGTTCTTCATTAGCGCTTTAATAAGTGTGAAAGTAGGCCAAATCTTTTAAATTGATTTCCACCTCTTAATACTTAATTTATTTTGCAGTTCTATTTATAAATATAAATACCTATACATATTTTTTAATCTAGCACATGTCACATAACAAGGTCTTCGGTGGCTAATATTAATACATTCCGTAATTTTTATATCCATAAATAATAATTAACTAAGACCAAGTAATCAAGCTGGAGTTGACATGACATTTAAGAAGAATGTTCCAGTATTAACACTATATTTCATATAAATTAATTTACTACGAGATTACAATAAATTTCATTCAATACCTTATTAACATATATATTGCATATTCCTAACAATATATTTATTTTTAATTCATGAGCAACGATAAGCGGCGCGATGAGGATATGAAAAATATGCATTTTAATATTAATGTGATATAAATAATAATGATGGCTATATTTGCTTACTGTTTATTACTAAAATGTCGGAACATAGTGCCAAAATATTATAACATTCCGGTTTAATTTGAGAGCGGAAGTCGAGCTATAATTCTTTCAATTTATATACGTGCGAACTTAAAGTTGAACACGTTCAATTTGTTTTTGTTTATTTGAAATTGATTTGGATTTTCATAATAATCGACGTGCATTTCAATGATAGTGATTTGGAATGATAATTTAAAATCCCGGATTTCTTGCTTCATAGAGGGAATACATAGAAGCCCATGTAAAAAGGTTCATTTTTATTAGGTAAGTATTTTTTTTTTAAAGTTATCCAAGTAATATCAGTTAACACAAATTGCAAAGGAAAATTAATTCATTAAGTCAAATAAATAAATCCAACTTACTGCAAATATAGTACTAAAGTTCAAGACAACACAAATATTTTTGTAGACTGTCACAGAAATAAACCATTACGTTATGGTTGCCAATATATTTACGTCATACCTGATTTTATAATTATATGTTCTATAATTATCCTTAATAATGATTCCGAGGTGCTAGTCATCGTTAGAAACACGATCTTTTATAATTGAAGCTGTTGAGTAAATTAGTCTCAAAGAAGTCAACTCTCGAGGCTAGAAACGAGAGTTCAATCGCCGCACAGACCAATGTTAGTATGACCTACAAGATTTTTATTTATTCTGGATGTTGGTGGGGGTTGGCGAGATTTCAATTTGTAAACAATCCGAATATATTTATAACACAATACATTTTAAAATACAATATGTTTGAAGGCAATAACATAGAAACAATTCGACTCCAATGATTTCCCTGTCCACGTTGTGATAGGTCAGTAACCGTGTTACCTAACAGTGAAACATGCTCCGTCGGCCGTGATTTAAGCGACTATCGTAACACTCAGACATTGTTAATGTTTTATTATTGTCGCCAATTTACATTCTTCGAGACTTAATTGAGTACTGCCAGACTGTTAGAAACAATTTATAATTACGGTACATGCTGTTATTGACCAATAAATTTATATTTTCTTGCTTTTCAGATGTAGTCCTTGTATCAACAGTTTAGGAAAAGCCTAACAGCCAGAGCTACATACTTTAGCATTTATAACATAAGCAATATTTTGCTTACTTATTGATTACTTTCGCGTCAATGACATTCCCGTAACGCAGTTGTTTAGTCACCAGCTTACGAAATGAGAGGCCGCGGGTTTGATCCCCGCACCTAGACAAATGTTTGTGCGATCCACAAATATTTGTTTCAGGTCTGGGTGTTAGTGAGACCGAAAGTCTCTCGTAGTTTCTGATATCCAAGACACAGGACTTGTATCCTAGTGTGTGATCAGAACTATTTATGTGACTGTTGGGTGTATTTATTTAATTATCCCTGCAATAACCCTTGGATCAATCGGCGGTTACAAATATCAAACAATTTCCAAGTTTGCTTGTACAGATAAACCACGGTAGCTAATGCACATGGTGTGCGCTTTCGTAATGTGTTGTTAGGCGAAGCACGGAGCGGCACAACCTTCGCTATTTCGACACATGTTTTGAGGGCAACGGACACTCAAATTATAATCCCAACTAGCGTTACTATTTTCTTAAGCTCTTTTTTTATTTAAAAACAGCAAAGACAACGCCGCACGTAGTAAGTGCCTTGCAGTCCAAACGCCTGTTGGCTAGAGACCAGTGGCGGTACTTCCATAGAAGCCCCAAAGTGTTACAGGCTAATTGTGTCTAGTTTATAGTTGTTGATTATGGGGTCAGGATATTCTCATTTATATGTGAAATTGCTTTTGTTAAATAAATATTTAAAGCTTAAAGATTATTGTAAGGAATTTTGTAGAACATGCTAGGCTTTTTGGGCTTCTATGGAAGTACCGAGTGACCACTTCCCATCAACGTCCTTCACCATTCCACAATAAATGGGCAATGGGTCATTTTTCATTATAAAAATTATGTGGTAAATAAAATAATGTTATTTATATATTTTGAAACACCATTAGGTAATACACAAAACTTAATCTTACTGCTAGAATGATATTGTTATAATGTTATGACCATTTTAAGGCTTAGATATCGTTCACTTTTTATGAATTCCCGTCATCGACCTTTTATCTAGTGGTATCAGGTTGGTCAACAGCATAAATTAGTATTACTATTATTTACAACTATCTTTCCCTAGCACCAAGCAGACTAGAAATGTGCCCGAAAAACGGCAATAGGCTCGCCCCCTATTGCGTAGGACTGATACTGACAGATTTACGTCGGTATCACACACCTCACACACACCCAACACTCACACACAACCCCAGACACACACCACTGGCTTTTCTTTTGTGTGTATTCACAATAAATTATCACATATTTTAACGGTTAAGTAAAAGATCGTGAGGAAACCTGCATACATACCTATAAGTTCTTAAGAATTTCTTAGCTGTATATTTCGTCAACCCGCACTAGGCCAGCGTGGTGGCCCTAAACCCTCTCAGTTGCAGAGGAGGTCTATATATGCCCAGTGGGACGTAAATATATGGATTGATAATGATACATACCTGGTGAAATGTGGGTGCAGAAATGCACCTAGGCGTAAAGTTAGGTATAATAAAATATGTATCTTTCCCTTTGAATTAAGATGTATATCTACCACTGATTGGTGCAAGATGTTCTTGATCAGTTAAGGTCACTGATTTCTACCTATAGGTACAGCATTCATTCCATATTTTACAATAGAAGTGACCTACGTACCCTTTCTCTGTCATATGTCAAGTACTTATAATATTGGTTTATTGCCATAAATTTATACCAATCAAAAGCAAGGTTTGTGAGTTATATATTATTTTTAATGCTGTTTATAGGAAGCAAAAATTGTACAGAGACGAATTACGATTTAAAATTTATTGAATTTTGTAGTTTGATCTCCTCCCTTTTCTGTTAAGAGTGAATCAATTTTATTATTATGTATTCTCAAAATAAAGTGAGTGACTCCGAAAATCTTTTGTAGTTTATGGAAACATTTAAAAAGTGTATGACAATTGACAACCTTTGGTCGGATGAGCGTAACAATATGCTCAATAGTATGCACGTAACGTCTGGTGTTGTTTATTATACAGACCTCCTTGAATCTAAAAAAAAATATCTAATTTTCAGTATTCATGCCTGTTATTGGAAGCATAACAGTGTGTGTGTGCCAGCCGCTGTGGATCCTGGAGGACAGGAGCTACAGTGGCGGGTGTGCGGTGGGATAGGGCCAAAAAATAGTGTATGACAGTTGAATAATCATCATCATCATCAGTCGAAAGACGTCCACTGCTGGACAAAGACTTCCAAAAAAGAAGGGTCTTTTTTAAATTGTATCTTTATAACACAGGCACATATGAATGTCAAGATCGAACATCATATACAGATCGCAAGAACTCGCTAAATGCGGCGTATGTAGTACATATAACACGCATATTGAAAGTCTTTGAAAGATGTCTATTTACAACTGTAAATCTATCTTTTAAAATGATCAAGCGAAACATAAGAAGAAGTAGCTCGATCCTAAGGTACTGTGTAAAGAGTACCCCTTCAATTTTATTCGCATTTTACGAAATACAAAGTTATGAACAACATGTAATTGCATTCGTCACGAACTCGCCATTAATCTACGATATTACAGCTTCTACAAATGAATCAAATTGATCTTAATAAGCACAAATTCGAACACCTGAAGCAAATCCATTATAAAGTTGAGATTAATCTAATCGGCAATTAAAAGAGTGATGGCCTCGATAGTAAGGCGGGGTTAAAGCTTACAGCTCTGGTTTTGATTAGGGGAATTGGTATATTTTTAATATAATTTCACGCATTTAGCTGCCAAAAAGCAACTTGACGAAATCTGCGTACGTACTGCCGAGGATAATACAGCGTGACAAATGATGGACATGTTAGAAATAGTTATTTAATTATAATAAAAAATATTATTATAGACGCCATAACTTTATTGGAAACTTTCGCACAGTACAAGAACAATCACAGAGTAAAAAAAAGCAAAGACATAAACGGCAGAGTGACAAAAGCTGTAAAAAGTAATTAATATTTAGACGGCGCTACACGAAACATTTAATTAAGATTATAATATTTACTAAGAATTACAAGAGGAATATAGGCTTATACTTGTAAATTCTGCGTACATTCTGATGATGATAAAGGTACAGAATGATTTTAATAACCACAACCGTATCTCATGTCTCCTTAATAGAGAAACGTAATAACTCTATCGCAATGTGTTTCCACATCATATTTAATTAAAGTAGTTATTAAACTAATTCAGAGAGCGGTGGGCGGTCTTAGTAGACTGGCTGATCAGATCAATTAATGAACAAATAAGTCACTAGTAATTGTGTAAGCCAAGTTAGTTGTGAAAACATTTTACGTCCTAAGTTCCCACGCCAATTACAATGAACCCAATGCAAAACATCATTGGCATTAACTATGCATTATCTTTGCTTAGCAACCTTTGTAAACTTCTGTTCGCAAGCCCTTACACGCAATTGTTATCAGTTTTGATCAATAAAATACCAATTTAGCGGCTAGTTCCATCCAAAGAGATTAACTTGCGATGAGAAAAATGTAGCAAAAATCAAAGTAATAATAATAATAATAATAACCCGTAACTACCAAAAATATATAATGAAACCCGTAACTACCAAAAATAAAAAATATATAATGAAAACACCCAATTTACCCACAGATATATGTCGCCGTTGCAATAGTGCATCTGAAACTATACAACATATCACGGGAGCGTGTAAATCCATTGTACAAACCGACTACAAACACAGACACGATCAGGTAGCATACATCATCCATCAAAAATTAGCTAATAAATACAACCTCATCGCTTCCTCGACCCCATATTACAAATATACACCAGAGACAATATTAGAAAACGAAAAATATAAACTTTACTTTGACCGAGCAATACTCACAGATCGAACAGTACATTACAATAGACCGGATATTACAGTGGTGGATAAAACTAATAAAACAGCCCTTTTAATTGATATAGCAGTACCCAATTCACACAACGTTCAAAACACAATAGCCGAAAAAATATCTAAATACATAGACCTTAAAGACGAAATAAGCCGCATTTGGCATCTCAATAAAGTGACCATAGTGCCAATAGTACTATCTACTACCGGAGTCATACCGATGCAGTTGCACGAATCCCTAAAATTTTTAGATTTGCCCAAGTTCATATACAAATCCCTACAAAAAGCAGTGTTAATAAATACATGCAGGATAGTTAGAAAATTCCTTCAGACCGATCAAAAATAATTAGGTGATACTTAAATGATGTATGCTTGGCTTTGGCCCGCATAGATCATTACCCCCGGTTTTTCCCAACCGAGAACATAGTATTTAAAAGATAATAATAATAATAAAATCTTTATTTACCACAAAAATACAATATTTTCTTACATCTATTACTATATATATTTACTTATATTTTGCGCATAAAAGTTTTTGTTGTGTGCAATCTTTGCCAGAGGGCCCCAAACTAGGCTAAGCCTGTATCTTGGGGACCAACAAATATTACTTATTATAATTCGTCGTCATGTGGGTATGTAAATCTTATTAATTACTAAACAAACTAATAACTTATATCTAGTATTACATTTTAAAGGAACAACATTTCTAATAATATTAAAACTTATTTTAAAACTTAAAATTGAATAAAATAGTAGCGGAGACATGAGCCTTAAGGATTAATTATATTTAAGACGTTTTCTGTGTCATCGTAATCCAGTTTTATCAGCCACTGTGTCAGCTTTAGTTTTGCCTCAGAGACAGATAGGCATTTTAGTGGGCAGTGTCTCACAGCTGAGTTGTATGTGTGTGCCCTGAGGAAGTCTCCAAATCGCCGGCCGAATGAAGATTGGATAGTGGGTAATGGTAATTTATAAACTCTTTTCTTTAGTAAGTCATGATAATAGTCTAGCTTTTTAAGATTTATATGGGTGTTGACACAGGTTCTCAGTATGAACAATTGGCGTACAGTAAGTACACTGGCTTCTTTGTATAGGTCTAAGGTTGGATACCTAAATGGTTTTCTTAGCATTATTTTTAAGGCCGATCTTTGGGCCCTTTCAACTGTTAATAGAGAGGATTTGGATGCGCTTCCCCATACAGGTATGCAGTATGTAATTAAAGATTGGCATACCGCTGTATATATTAATTTGAGTGTATAAGTGCTGGCTGTATTTCTTAATTTTTTGAGTATGGCAGAGGATTTTCTGATTCGTTTACCCAAGAGATAAATGTGGTCTTTAAAATTTAAATTTCGGTCTATGAGTATACCCAAATATTTAATATTATTAACCGGTTCTATTTGATCGCAGTTGCAATTATTGTTGTAAGCGGCCTTACAGTCGTGGATTTTAAGGATAGGATGTGATGGTGGTTGTGTGGCCGCGGTTTTATGAAAACAAATGAATTTTGTTTTTTTACTGTTTAAGGAGAGAAGATTTTGTTGCATCCATTTTTTTATTATTTCCATGCCCTTTTCAGCCGCAGCTATTGTAGATGGCCAGGTTTTACCATTAAATAGAATAACAGTATCATCGGCATAGTTAATGATCTCGGCATTAGTATTTAAAAGATTGTGTATATCATTCATATATATAATAAATAATGTGGGACCTAGTATGCTTCCCTGAGGAACGCCGTATTTTATTGGAAAGTTTTCGCTCTTATGTTCTCCAACCTTAACAGTCTGTGTCCGGCCTTCAAGATAACTCTTGAACCACTCCAGGGCTAAGCCTCTAACACCCATCAGTTCTAGTTTTTTTAATAGTATCTTTGTTGATACGGTATCAAAGGCCTTAGCCAAGTCGACAAAGACACCGAGGCAGCAGTTTCCTTTATCAAGGTTAGAACTGATGAGGTCAGTGAGGAGTGTTGTGGCTTGTTCTGTGGATTTGCCGGTGCGAAAACCAAATTGCCGGTCCGATAGGTAACCATGGGATTCAATATATTGCGTCAGACGCTTGTTAACAATTTTTTCTAGAACTTTAGATGGGATGCTGAGCAAGGATATAGGGCGGTAATTGTTTGGAGTGTCTTTAGCACCGTCTTTATGTACTGGGGTGACCGACGCAACCTTCCATAGGGTTGGAAACTTCCCTGTGCTAATACTTTTATTAAATATTTTTGCAAGCGGTTCTTTTATGTATTTAAGACATAGTTTTAATATTCTGGAATTAATGCCATCTATTCCCGGAGCACTATCTGTTTTAAAATCAGAAATGATATCTGCTACCTCGTTTTCGTCGGTGGGAGAAAGAAAGAAGGAATTAGGTGATACATTGGGGATATTTACTATTGAGGCTAAGTGGTCTTCTGTTTCGCCATTCTGTGTTAGAATATTGTTAGCTAGGTTTTGTCCTACTGTCGTGAAGAATCTATTTGTTAAATTGAGGGATACTGTCGGGTCATTACATAACGTAGTTAATTCTATTGGGTGTTCAGTCTTCTTACGTAAGTTACAAATTTTGTTTATAGTTTGCCATAGTTGTCTTGAGTTATTTACTTTTGTTTGCAATTCGCTTTTTTCGTATTCCTGTTTAATTTTACGTATTATATTTCTATAGAAATTCCTGTAACGTGTATATGTCAATTTCAGTATTTCGTTAGAAGGATTTTGTTTATGGATGAGGTGAAGTTTATCGCGGTGCCGAGCACATCTAAGTAGACCCGGGGTTATCCATGGCTGTATGTTAAACTTTGATCTACTTAGTTTTTTCATCTTAGAGTGCTTGTCGACAGTGTTTTTCAAAATTTCCATAAATGTTTCGGCCATGGTATCTACATCGGTTTCGTGAGTGATTAAATTCCAGTTAAGGTTACTTAGATCCTCAACAACTGCATTGTAATCAGTTATCTTTCTGTACCTAGAGGGAGTCGAACGGACCTTATTTTTATTAATGCCAAGAATCGACATCTTATGATCTGTGATATCGGGGTCACAAATTAATCCTATTGCGGGGAAATCAGATTTTATAAAAATATGGTCAAGACAGGTAGCAAGGCGAGTGGGCTTGCTTATTGCGGGCATCAATCCATGCTCCGAATTTAAACACATGTATTGAATGGATTCAGGTGAAAGAACATCAATGTTAATGTCTCCAGCCAAAATAATGGATTGTCTATTATTGTACATCGTAAGGTGTTCATCGAGGGATGTAAGAAAATTATCCGGATTTCTATAGGAAGGTGATCGATAAATACAAAATATTGTTGTATCGGATCCAATATCAATAATTAGACCGCAAGCCTCAGTGAAAGAAGGTTCTTTTACGGATACAATTAAAGAGTTTTTTACATATGTAACAACCCCTCCGTTCTGATTCAGGTTATTTTTTGTGTGATAATGAGTATACCCCGGTAATTCATTAATAATAACGGTTTCATTAAGCCTGCATTCAGTTAATATTAGTACGTCAAATATTATTTTTGTTCTTTGTAAGTAGACCTGTAAAGCGTCAAAGTTTTTGTTTATGCTTCTAATATTTATTGTTAACAGTTTAAAGTTGTAAACATGTTTAGAGAAAAAATCGTGAAGTTCTTCCGGCGAGTGTAGGACCTGGCATGGGATAAGCAAATTACTGTCAATATTTTTAATGAAATCAAGATTCCCCATGTTTTTGTATAAGATAAATCAACTTGTAATTGAGTATAGAGAATTGTTTAGAGATTTGAAAATATATAGACCTCATAATTTGTTCCGTCCATGTCGCTTTAAAAGTGAATACAAATATTACCGCGTAGTTTAAACTGCTTTTTAGTGTGGCTCTCACAGAGTATAATAAATAATTATCTATGTACCGCATTTGACTTGTGTTCGTTGTAGCTGAGTAAATAATTTTTTGGATAATTCTAGATAATAAACAGAAAAATAAACAAAAGAATCTTAATGTATCTAATATTAGAGTGTATTTTCCTATTAGCATCTGAAATAAGAAAAATGTATTAGGAACACTTATTTATCTCCGAGTCGACCGTGGGGGATTTTCCCGTGAGTTTATCAAGGATCAGTTCCGATGTGATATGCAGTACAGAACTAGTTTCTGACCTCCGCATGAAAATATTCCCATTTGAGGACCATACATATTTGTAGTGTAGTTCGGCCCCCGTTTTACGAGCTTTACTGAAAAGGATTCGATTCTCCTTGGTGAGGTGTTCATTTACGAATACTCTTTGAGGATTTCCAGGAACTTGAAACATATCTGTGGTCAGGCCACGGCGTACTCGAGATGCTCGTAGAAATTTGTCGCGAGGGTCTCGACGTGTGAAGGTGACCACTACTGGTCGAGCACGCACGGCCTCCCCAGGGTTTTTTCTACCAACGCGCTTCACGTCATTAACATCTTTGGGGTCAAACTCGAGTCCTAATGTGTTGGATATGATGTTTATGATTTGCGGGAGGTTTTCTCCGTTGGTTTCTGTCAGACCCGTAATTTCTATATCGTTGCGTAGGCTTTTCTGTTCTTTGGCTTGAATTTCTTGTCGCAGCTGGGTCACTTCCGCACGAAGAGCAATGACTTCTGTTTTGTACGAGTCCATTTCTTTCAGTCTGCAGTTGACCTCTCCAAGGTCTTGCCTAAAGCTTGTGATTTCTTCGGTCATGAAGTTTAGGGATTTTGTAAATTCACTCATTTCCTTTTTCATTGATTGGAACACATCTTTAAGAGAACGTAGCGTAGTGGTGAACATTGTCATTAGTTCAGGAGAGGCATTTAGATTTTCCAAATTCTCAACCGCCGTAGTAAATTCCGCCTCAGGTGTTCTAGTTGCTGATTCCTTAATCTGGTCCTTAGTAGAGGTGTTATCACATTGCAAGTCCTTGTTCTTCGCTTTGCAATCGGGACAAGTGAAGTTATACTGTTTGATCCTTAATTGCTTAAGGTCTTCGTTATTTTTATTTATGCATGTTAAATGATAATAGATGCTGCATTTCGAACATCGAATTGCTTGTAGGGTTCCATTCTGTCCGACTTTTGTCGCGCATGTTTTGTTACATTGTCCGCATATCATGGTGAAGTGCCCTCTAGTGATTGGAATGTAAAACTTAATTCTCTTAAAGTGAGTGAATTTTGTTTAATTTAATTTCTTTATTGATACACTGTGATATCGTTGTAAAAAGAGTGTTATTGTTTGCGTTTTGTACTTACAGTTTTCCAGTTAGTGTATATTCTATTTTATTAAGTGTATTCAATAATTAAACAGTCCTTCAATTTGGCGCGCGCGCTTGTCCTTGCAGCGTGCAACGCGTGCGTTGAGGTAGGTCCGGGACGGGCGATATATTTTATTATTTTCAAAATGTTATTGACAATAACTTCACTATTAGGTAATCTTTTTAAAAACAGTTTTTACCACTATTTGAATGATCACTTAGAGTTTCGTTTCTTGCTGTATTTTCACTGTAATCGTATGAAATGTTAATTAAATCGAATTTAAAACTGGAGCGAACTGCTTTATGTGTGCACTGTACGAGTTACGCGCGCCGAAAAAAGATAAGATAAAGTAACAAAAACCTTCGGCACAATAATAAAATAAGTGTAAAAACAAACGCCAAAAAACATAATTAATGCAATTTCAGTTGCCGTTACTATTTATTCGGACGTAAGAATATGTTAATATAATAAAATGAATAAGCACTCAATTATCACATACCTACATTTAGTATCTTAGTTGTACTTTGATGGGCAGTCAAAAGTAAGGTTAGAGAACACCGTCTCTGAGCCTTTTAAACCAAGACGAGGAGTCCGCCAGGGTTGTATACTCTCCCCGGTACTTTTTAATCTTGTTGGGGAACATATTATGCGTAGAGTACTTGAGAACTGGAAAGGCGGGGTAAAGATAGGAGGAAACCGCATAAGTAACCTACGCTTCGCCGACGATACTACTCTGGTGGGGTCGAACGAGGAGGAGTTAGCGGAAATGTTGGAAGCCTTGGAGATAATCAGTTTAGAATACGGCCTGAAGATTAACAGAGGCAAGACTAAATTGATGTTCGTAGACAGGTACAACACCAATCCTCGCACGTTTGAACTCCGAGATTTGGATACAGTCGAGGATTTCAATTACCTGGGCTCTTTGATACGCTCCAACGGCGACTGCGAGAAAGAAGTGGTGCGACGAGGGCAGATGGCAAAAGCGGCGGTCAAAGGGTTGGAGAAGATATGGAGAAACCGCGGGATTAGTTTGAAGACCAAAGTTAACTTGATGCGGACTCTAGTCTTTTCCATCTTTTTATATGCCTCTGAAACATGGACCCTGAAGGCAAGAGCAAGGGAAAGGATTGACTCGTTCGAAATGTGGTGCTGGCGGAAAATGCTGGGTATCAAGTGGACAGCTCGCCGCACTAACGAATCAATCCTGAACCAGCTAAGGATTAAGATACGTCTCTCCACCATTATAACTCAACGCGTACTTCGCTTCTTTGGCCATGTGGCTAGGCAGGAGGACAGCCTGGAAAAACTTATAATGGTTGGCCACGTGGAGGGGAAGAGAAGTAGAGGAAGAGCGCCGTCCCGGTGGATAGACACGGTAAAGGCATATACTGGAGCCAGTGCCCAGGCTTGCCTACAAATGGCACAGAATAGGAATGCCTGGAGGAAGGTGGTACGAAGTATACAGGAGAGCCACACGCATGGTGGTCACGACCCTCAGTAATGAGGAAACGACTAGGAAGAAGACATTTAGTAAATCCAATCCCACGCTACAATGCAAGTCTTGTGTCGTGGGTATCAGGAGCGAGGCTTCTTGCTCTCTCAAACAACCAGATAAAATATTTGTGTATTTGTCTCGAACCCGCTGCCATTTGTTCCTTCTGGTGACTTGGCAACTACAAAAGGCTGTCAAATAATGCAAGGAGCATTTCTCGGCACTGTTTGAATATAAAACGTTTGCAAATGCACCAGAACGACCGATAGGTAGGCGTAGATGTATGATTGTTAATACTTCATGTATTGCCGCAATCGGCACAATCGCTTTAAGATTGCAACGACTTGTGTTCAAGCCGCGGTCCGCAAGTAGCTTGCATCATTCTTTACTAGCTATTTTACCGGACAAATGGAATTAAACTTGGATGTGGATACCAGTTCTCTCTTTTCCATAGCAATAACAAGTTTAATGACTTTAAATACATATGTGGTAAATTCGTTTCGACCCATGATCGATGACAAATTCGAGAGGCAGCAAAACTTGTGGTCGGAAGTCATGACATTGAGAACGTCCGAAAAGGAAAGTAAAGGAGATGCACCTCACATAGTTCGACACACTTGATTACACAGCTGTTTAGGTTATGTAACGCTACGTTTATGTTTTTCAATTTGCTGCATCCAAAAATGGTTTTCTTTTTTTCACAGGACGTCACGTTTCTTGACAACTTCACACACTATTTTACACAAATTATTACATTTAAAATAAGATAAGATACTCGAAGAACATTAAAAACGTTTTAACTGTATTTATTTTTACCAAATGTAAGAGCACTAGCGCACAATAAAACCGTCAGTTTTTCCCATTGAGGCTTCCATGGTTGTAGGATGAACCTGGAAGATCTTCTAAAATGACTGAGCACCATTTTACTTTGTATATTTTCTCCTATTACCAGAACCTAACCATACTCTTATTATTAAACTACCCTTGAAAGGATGTACCTTTCCAATAAAAAAAGAATCATCGAAATCGGTTGGCGTGATATTGAGTTATGTGTTCATTTGTCGCGCTCATACCTAGTTCAAATTTAAGACTTATATAGTTTTCTCATTGATGCCATTGTCAGAACCAAATTGAAATGGGACTACACGGGACGCACCAACTTTCAAATAAAAAAAGAACCATCAAAATCGATTCACCCAGTCTAGATAAAAAACACTTTAAAAAACGCAGTCGAATTAACGACAAGGAGGTTCATTTTTGAAGTCGGTTAAAAATACTTAATACGCGTCTGCAACTCCAATAAAATATTAAGACGCAATTAAATATTAAGACGTAGAACGTTGTTGTCAGATATACATACCTACAGACTTATTTTTACGACTGATGCAGATGTATTGAATAAAAAGCCTTGAGGCTCAACGTTTTTATAAAAGCTTGTATCATTTAGAATGCAACTTGTTTGACTAAACGATCGAGTGATGTTTAATTATAGTCATCAAGTCAATGAAATATTAATGGAAATAAGTAGTAAAGCTTTATATCACGCTTGAGTTAAACACACTGCGATTTTTCTAGTCTAAAGACCCGATAACCCCCTACTCCGATGTAACCAGGGATCTTTTGTATTAGGCTCCATATTGATATTATCGGTATAAGTTCATTCCAGATATTTCCTTCAGATAAAAGTGAAATTTACCGCCCGAGAAAAGAAGTTAAAGATCTAATTAGTACAACATTTTGACAATATCTAACGTGCCAGAATAAAAATATGAGTGTAGAAGATTATATTGAGATGATGGAAACCGAAAATATACACATTATATGTTAGGGATTAGATCCCGCTACGCCCAAACGTAATTATATAAGTCCTATCTACGTAAATACCAAAAAATCACCAGTAGTATTGAATTCATACGTTACAAGCAATAATATATTTTTATGCTCTTTATAATAGTATAGATGACGTAGCGTGTCACGCCAGACGAAACATACATTCTCACGCCTATGTTCCCCGACGGGGTAGACGGAGGTTCATTTCTGCATCCACATTTCGCCAGGTATGTATAAGCTCCATATAATAGGGGGCGAGCCTACCGTTATTCGGGAAATTTCCAGGCACATAAGCAGCACGGAGCTGCTACTGAAAATTTCCTAATGAAAACCCCAATAACACGTTGCCCGACCCTGGAATCGAACCCGGGTCCTCTAGATCGCACGACACATACTTCTACCGCGAGGCCACAACAGAAAATATATGACAGCTAAACTGTTATTTTACTTATTTCGTATTCATTTATAACTTGTTTACATGATATTCAACAATGGTACTTACGTACAACTTTTAGAACACTGTTATTATCTAAATATTATAGAAGGTGATTGGTAGAACCGTCTATCTCAAACTTAAAGATTAGATTTCGTAAAAAATGACGATTTACAATGAATAATTTGCACTGCAGAACTAGATTAAGAGTCACTTATCTGTCACGTAAATCAGTAAACTATAAACGGACGGATGATGGTGTATATAAAATTAGACGTCTTGTAAGTAAACTTGTTCAATGTGTTATTTGCTTGTTCTGATTTAATTTTGTATCTTGCAACATCTAATTATTATGACCAGACCAGGCAAGACTATTATTTTTTCGGTTTGCTCCTAAAATGTTTTCACTGCACCCCTAGTATCGAGCACTATAGGCGCAGAAAGGCTATTTACGACACTGGCCACCGCACCACTGAACTTGACAACTAACTAAAATAACAGTATTTTAAATCAATAAATGTTGTTAAGTAACAGTTACAGGGTTACCTTTATGTCTGTAATATATTTTTCATAGTGACAGGACTGTAAATACTTAATCGTTTGAAATTGGCGCCCATTAAGCAAATTGACTCATTTTAATATTATAGTTTTAAAACAGAGAAATAACTTAAATGGTGGTAATGACAGTGTTGAAGCAAATATAAAAAAAGACTAACAGAAATTCATTTGAGGTTATTTCCCATATTACGAGGCAGCCTTCACTTATGTACTGAACACTAAGTTTTTGTACGAAAACGAACAAAAAGTGGTGATATATCGCCTTGAGAGCGCAATTAAGTAGTTCATGCACCGGAGTACAGTGAGCGGAAGGTGCAAGGTTCTCACCCTGTGCTATGAAAATCGTTTATTTATACATTTGCAGTTAGCTTTGTTTGCAGACCTTGGGCGGATATATGCTTGCCTCATGTGTTACGGAAAATGTTTGTGCTATTGATTCAGTAATCAACTGTGCGACGACATCCTTCTACTGAAAAGATTTGTTCAAGTGCTGAGATGGAAGGTTTTAATACCCCGATTTTATAGAAGGCGATCATAAGGGGCTCTCATCTGGTTTAATACTTTAATGGATTTCCCATATAAGAAAATTTATGTAGCGCAGTTTTGGGTACAAAAAAATATTCATGATGTTTTCTGTCACTGTTGGATTATGTGGTAATGAATTAATTGTACATATTACTCTTAAAAAAAACGCTCTATCTTGATCCTCTAACCGCCGAGATGGCTCGCCGACAATCTCATAGTCCTCAAAGACATCACGTAATTTATCAATATAGGCGATTAAATATAACCAGAATAATTGACTTACTTAACGTTACTTGAAAGATGTAAATAGCCCGACCTTACTGTCACTTAGAACTGCGCAATTCTGACAACAATTAAACATTTTTACGTGTACTTGACTTTTGCGTGGCACTTAATGCGATATTTAATATTTTCCGTTTTCAATAAAGTATTAATTATGTCTTTACCATTTGTTTACGTTTAACTTGATTTTAGTATACATGTGTGGGTCTAGATTTCAGTCCGTGTAAGATAATAGTTAGTGAGTATTGATAAGACTTAATGACGTAGTCAAGGGGTTATAAAAAAATCTGATGATATATTATAGAATATTTCCATCAAAAATCAATAAAAATAACTCGCCCCATACTACATGTAACTACTACACTACTACTTTAAAACTCCACTAGATAATCTTCGGTGTAGCAAAACTCCTCTGCCTGATCTTTGGGTATACAAACGAGAATATTTGTATCAATACAAAATATAATACAAAGCTGAAGAGTTTGTTATTGTTTGAATGCGGTAATTTCAAAAACTGGTTCCAATTGAATAATTATTTTCGTTTTTAATAGTCGATTAGTCGAGCAAGGCTATGGTTATAATAATTCATCACGCTATTTCAAATAGGAGCGGAGCATCAATGAAAATGGGAAATAAATCATTTTGAACAAATATGCCCACCATATTCAAATGCCTTGACGTTTCGCACCACTAACTCATTTGTAACGGTTATCTAAAATCGAATACGACAAAGGATTTATTTAAAACAAAAACAGTCAGAAACTATTTAAAAACCTAATTTAGAATTGGAACAATGCCATCGAAAGGCAAGTCTGTTAACTTTTTTCTAATTACTGTCGAATTAGATCAGGTTAATAGCCAATTTTTTCAGTCAGGCTTTAAAGAATAACAATAGGTACCTACATACTGATTGTGTGGCGTACCTAATTCATAAATGGTTTTAGTAATTAAACTGGCAAAACATAATATATCTTTCTTTATTTTTTACTAAGGCCTCAACCCTCTCAGTTGTAGAGGAGGCCCGTGCCCAGCAGTGGGACGGATGTGGGCTGATGATGATGATTTTTTTTTTTACAATCGAGCTTAATCTTCAGAAAATTAGTTTATCTTCAGTCATATGAACCGAACTATGCCGATAACGCTTGAAACCGAAGTTTGGGTTCAATATTCTCACTTAGGAAAATAAATTTGTGTTACTTTTGTAAAATAAAATTTGTTTTGAGTCTAGATCGTTGTTAGAGAAAATTCTTTCCTAGTCGATATTATATCTTAGTAAGATAGAGATGTCTGTCTAAATTTCGACTAATGTAATTTTGAAGTAAAAAATTATTTTTACCGACAAAACAATACCACTTTCTGAGAAGTACTACCTTCTCAGCGGTGATAAATTCGATAGAATTTCAACAAAGAAATAAGATTTTGACTTGAAAAAATCTCTGTTGCCTTGAGTACTTTTCTATACACATTAGACGAGTTTGAAAAGCAGCTGGAAGATTGCCGTTGTAACTCCATGACAGAAGCCGTTCACATACCCATAGTATAGGTAGTATTGCTTGTTTGATTTGAAGACTTGTCGTTAATCACTTTACTGGGAAGAAGAAATACTTTGCCGCGCCTAAATGATTAAAAAAACATATGACTTGCATTATAGGTATCTGTTTAAACTGATATTAGCCAATTACTTAACATAATTAATACGCTACTATAGATTATGATAAAACTTTTATTACCACTTAGTGTATTAATAAGTCGAAACTTCGAGAATATATACAAATCAAGTGACACGGTTTTCAAATTTTATGTTCAGTTTTTTACTAAATTAACTAAGGCGTATAAGTCGATGTTCGATCTGATTGTAAAGTTTATACATAAATAACAGAATTTTATTTTGCCAAATAATCCGAAAGCAGTGCAGAATGTTTAAATTTAATATTTGTTTTATTAATTGCGATTGCAAGAGAAATATCAAATGTAAGATAATACAATTCGCAGTAATTATCTTATTTAATCTAGTAAACGACATCTATATTTTATACTAAAACTAAATGATTATAACTTTGATCAAAATTTTATTTCGTGGTTGAGGAGTAAAAACGGATAAATAAACAGAAATGCTTGGAAAACAATGTGTTTTGTGCCTGGGCTCAGCCCTAGTCAACTAAGCTGACTGGCGTAATTTGCCGAATTTGACATACTTAATGAGTTTCTTGTGAGCAAAAGTCGGCTATGCGGATTTTTCTCATTAGTTAAGTACAGAAAAATATTCAAAGGTTAATGGAAAAATAATTTTAAAAATATGTTGACTCTCTTGTAGGAACAACACTTTTTTAGCTTTTAAAAAAAAACATAAAACTACTGTTAATCTTAGTTTAAAATATTAATTATACGCTATTTTAACAAGAATATTACATGAAAAATACAAAATTTAAATTTAAAATGTTTTTTCATTCAGAAGACTCATTCCCTCACTGACAATAAGTAAAACGTTTAGAACCAATTGAGCTGTCCGGATGTACGCTGTTGTTTAGTACTTATAACAATAGACATTCCCATGGGTGTAGACTAGTCTAAGTATGAAGCTATATTTTTTGTATGACTTATATTTTTGTTTTTATTTATTCGCTACATTATTCATTCACTAATTTCTTTGTTTTTAATACTAATTTAATTCTAATTTGCTTTTATTATAAAGGAAACTGCAGTTAATTTTTATATCTCAGTTTGCATATTTGCGTAATAAAAATGCTGTTAAATTTTAAAATATGTATGGTAGTATAAAATATACTAGAATTTTACTAACTTAATGTTTAAATGAACTGATAAAAAACAATTTTTATATAATTTTGGAACTTTACTGAAGTAATTTGAAATTTAATAATACAATAACTGATATAGATAAGAATATATCATACTATGTCTATTTATGTATCGAGCGCGTTAAGATGAGTATTATAAAAAATAATTTTTGTCTTTACTCTTTAAAGTATTTATTCGTGACTTACTACACATTAATTTAAATTTCCTTACTTATTTGTTATGTTAACCTAAAGTCTAGACGGATATAAATAATTTCCACAGTTACCAACTTTTAAGTTCCATATGCAAATTTATTGAACATTTATGGATTATGTTGGTCAGACCACCAACGTAGCTTTCGTTCATATTTAAATTAATTAACAAATAACATGGTTAAGCTTATTAGCATAAGTAGCTCAATGTCGACAAGAGCCCTCATTAAAACACTAACATTGGATTATATAATATGGGGTGAAATGTGAACTCCGAAATCAGGTAATTACGAGGCTGAAATAAAAATAAAAAGAATATCCTGTATAGAAGTAATAATTTTAATTATACTTCGTTTAATATATGTATTCAAAAGTTTATTTTAATAAAACAATTCTATTACTCTAACAACTTATATATTAAAATTATAATTAATTTAAATCTATTCTAAAAATAAAATAATGATTCCGTCAGCTTTAAGAATTTGAGATTGAAAATCTACTAAAAGTCCGATAGCCATGTTGTCTTCGTTATCGAGATAAATAAAATATATATTATATAATACATAGACTACTGCCTCGTGGTCTCGTGGCACAAGTATGTGTCGTCCTGGGTTCTGTGAGGTCCTGGGTTCGATTCCCGGGTCGGGCAGTGTTATTGGGTTTTTCTATTAGGAAATTCTCAGTAACAGCACAGAGTCCAGAATTGTCTACGAAAAACGGCAATAGGCTCGCCCCTTATTATGTGGGACTGACACATACCTGGCGAAATGTGGGTGCAGAAATGCACCTCTGCCTACCCCTTCGGGGAATACAGGCGTGAGGTTATGGATGTATGTAATAAATAAACCCACATAACTAAGCTTCACTGCGTCACACGCACCAATTCTACGGTTGATAGGGAGTTACGCCTTGGTAAGTATTAGTGGATATTTTATATCTGAGAGACTGCTATCGTAAAATCTTGTAGGGATGTTGTTATGAATAGTTAGGTGTGATTGCCAGTTTTGGAAAAAAAATACAATATATTTAAAAGTGGTATAGATCTTATTTTACCTTTTCTGGTTCGAATAACTGGTTGAATCTATGAAATGACTGACATGCAAATAATCATAATATTGTTTTATTGTCTTTTATTATTTATTTTCTTTTCTTTCTTCTTTTCCTTTCTTTATCTACTTCATTCTAAAAATAAACACAACCACTATTGTAATCTAAAAGGGTTAGACCTCTGTCTAACCCTTGCGTATAGCTACATCTACGTTTCGCCAATGTTGTTAAATCCTACGTTAGTATACGGTAAAGTATTACGGGGTGTAAGGGGGGCGCATAACATCTCACGTCCCCAACTGCCAACCCTACCTGCACGCGGTACACCCTGCTAGCTAACAGATGTGGCTCTGGCGGCCGACTAGTGGCGGCATAACCACTCGTTCAAGCTGGAATGCCTTAAATACCAAAACCTTCGGTGGGCAGCAGCACCGTCGGCTAAAGCTTTCCAGCCACTGCGGTCACCAACCCGCTTGCCAAGCGTGGTGACTATGGCAAAATCCCCCAATGGCAACTCCCATCAATTCGCGGCCCCCAGTTCCCGGCAGTCTCGCTATTCCTGACCACGGTACCGGTCATGGTAACGGCGAGATGGGGGGTGCTAAGAATCCCCGGGTTACGGCAGGGTACCACAACCAACTGTTTCTGGCAACGTACAACGGACGCTCTCTGCGGCTGAACGAGTACGTCTCAGAATTGGAAGTAGAGTTAAGTCACATCAACTGGCATATTGTGGGGTTATCTGAAGTCCGTAGACAGGGGGAGGACAAGATTACCCTACCTACCGGTCACTTACTCTACTTCCGAGAAGGACACCAACCATCCCAAGGAGGCGTCGGATTTATGATCCACAAGTCACTCAAAAGCAACGTTGTAGAAGTTGGCAGTGTGTCGGCAAGGGTGGCGTACCTTGTCTTAAAATTAACCGAGAGATACTCTCTCAAGGTTATACAAGTGTACGCCCCGACGTCTACACATCCTGACGACGAAGTCGAGGCCATGTACGAGGACATAGTGAAGGCTATGTCTCGTACCAAGACTTCTTACAATGTTGTTATGGGTGACTTCAATGCCAAAGTGGGAGTACAGGGTTACGGCGAATCGAGGGTAGGTCCATTCGGTTATGGGAGCAGAAATAGTCGAGGGCAAATGCTGGTCAACTTCCTCGAGGCACAGGGGCTTTTTCTCATGAATTCATTCTTCCAGAAGAAGCCCCAAAGGAAGTGGACCTGGCGTAGCCCTGACGGTTTGACCCAAAATGAGATCGACTTCATTATTACTGACAAGCGCCAAATATTCAGAGATGTCTCAGTGATCAACAGGTTTAATACCGGTAGTGATCACCGACTTGTAAGAGGCACTCTGAATATCAACACTAAAATCGAACGTGCGCGCTTAATGAGGTCGACTCTTCGTCCATCACCGCCCCAGATCGAAGCCGGCTGTGAAGCTTTCCAGCTGGAACTACAGAATCGATTCGCCCTACTGGAAAACACTGAAAGCATTGATGACGCCTCCAATAGTCTGATGCGGATCATTCGCGAAGTAGGCTCCAAATACTTTCGACCAACGAGCGGCGGGCGTAAGTCTAAACTCTCCTCCGAGACTCTGGAATTATTGAGGAAAAGACGAGAACTTATAAACGCCACACTATCTGAACGTCAGGTACTAAACCGAGAGGTGAAGAGGCTTATACGGCGCGACATTAGGCGCGCGAATGCTTTGGAAGTTGAAATTGCCATTGCGCAAAACAAGGGCTCCAAAGTATTCGCTAAGCCCCACACCTCCGGTTGTCACCTGACGAAACTCAGAACACAACAAGGCACCACCGTCACCTCAATTCCAGAAATTCTCGGAGAGGTCGAAAAGTACTACGGAAATTTGTATGCTCAAAGAGCAGTTCCACCTGTGGCCTGCAACGCGGATGATCCGCGAGCCAGACTGACTCGCCACTACTCAGACGAGCTTCCCGACATCGAATTGGGCGAGATTAGAATGGCCCTCGGTCAACTTCAGAACAACAAGGCACCGGGAGATGACGGAGTAACCACTGAGCTTCTCAAGGCAGGAGGTACACCTGTCTTGAGACAACTAGTTAAGCTCTTCAACTCCGTCATCCAAACTGGCACAACGCCGGAGGCATGGAGCAAGAGTGTGGTGGTTTTGTTCTTCAAGAAAGGCGATAACACCTTACTGAAGAACTACCGCCCCATCTCACTCTTGAGCCATGTCTATAAGTTGTTCTCGAGGGTCATTACGAATCGTCTCGCCCGAAAATTCGATGAATTCCAACCACCGGAGCAGGCCGGGTTTCGGAGGGGCTTTAGCACCGTAGACCACATACATACACTTAGGCAAATAATCCAAAAAACTGAGGAATACAACCAACCCCTCTGCCTCGCGTATGTGGACTACGAGAAAGCTTTTGATACCGTCGAGACCTGGGCTGTTCTGGAGTCCATGCAGAGATGCCTGATCGACTACCGCTACATCCAGGTGATGAGAAGTCTGTACGAAGCCGCATCGATGACCGTCCAAGTACAAGAACACAGCACGAAGCCAATCCAACTGCAGCGAGGGGTAAGACAGGGAGACGTAATTTCTCCGAAACTGTTTACCAACGCATTGGAGGACGCTTTTAAGACGCTCGACTGGAAAGGACGGGGCATCAACATTAACGGCCAGTACATCTCTCATCTGCGATTCGCAGATGACATCGTCGTGATGGCGGAATCTCTGCAGGATCTGGAGGAAATGCTCAACAGCCTTGACCGATCTTCAAGACAAATAGGACTCGGGATGAACATAGACAAAACGAAGGTAATGTTTAACAGTCATGTTCTCCCGAGGCCTGTAGTCGTAGGGAATGCCCCTCTCGAAGTTGTCCAAGAATACACCTATCTTGGCCAAACCATTCAACTAGGCCGGCACAACTTCGAGAATGAGGCAGACAGAAGAATACGGTTGGGCTGGGCGGCATTCGGGAAGCTAAGTCATATTCTCAAGTCGTCGATCCCTCAGTGCCTCAAGACGAAAGTCTTTAATCAGTGCGTCCTACCCGTAATGACATACGGAGCCGAAACGTGGACACTCACTAAAGGTCTGGTCCACAAATTTAAAGTCACTCAGCGTGCCATGGAGCGGGCAATGCTTGGAGTTTCTCTGGTGGATAGAATTCGTAATGAAGTCATCCGCCAGAGAACCGGAGTCACTGACATTGCCCGCAGGATTAGCACGCTGAAGTGGAAGTGGGCCGGCCATATCTGCCGACGGACGGACGGCCGTTGGAGCAGACAAGTGTTGGAGTGGAGACCGCGCTTAGGTAGACGTAGTGTAGGACGTCCTGCAGCACGATGGTCCGACGACTTGAGAAAGGTGGCGGGTAGCGGATGGATGGGGGCTGCTCAAGACCGGGATGGTTGGCGCCTACTTGGGGAGGCCTTCGTTCAGCAGTGGACGGCGATAGGCTGAGAAGAAAGTATTTCCGTTATTCTGGCATTATTTTGTGCTGCAATTTAGAATTTCCTGATAAAAAAAAACAGTCTAGTTTCTATCGCTAACAAATTCCAACCAAAAAATAAACAACACTGTGCGAAAAAAACAGACATTTAAATTCCGCCCTGTGGTTTGGGGTCGCTCGCCTTGTATTTACCGTACCGCCCAAAATGCGCAAGACGGCCATCGAGAGATTAGTCGGTATGCCGGCGTAGGATTTTGGTTAGGAGCCCAACTCATCCAAGCGAACAATACTTCCACGCGTTGAGTTGGAAGGCCAGTGACCCCGACATACCCTTTTCGGCCTCCCCCGAGGTACCGAACAGGAAGCTTAAGGCGCTTTCCTCTCGTTAAAAAAAAAGACCTTTGAAGTACACGTGCCAAAATGCGAGTAGTTTTTTAAGCTTGAAACAAAGAGCAAATATGTTACAGTACAGTTACTTTAATCAAGATTATGTTCAGGAGACTGGGTGGAAGTGCAGAAGGCCGCCGCGGCAGTCGTAAACTATCATCATTACTTAACAAATACAATCGTGTACATTGTGTGCTGCGTTGAGTAATCTTTAATGATCATAAATTCGAATTTTAATGCTACGGGTTATACATTTATCTACCTCTATTATCTTCATAACTGTGGGTCTTTCAATAATAATACTTAATACACCTATATCGAAAGCCCCGTGGCGCTGTTTGCTAGAAACCAGCTTGTGAAACGAAAGGCGAAGATTAGTGTGATCCACAAGCATTTGTTTCGGGTCTAGATGTTTGTGAGACCGAAAAGTCTCGTAGTTTCTGATACCCACGACACAAGAATAGTATCTTAGAGTGGGGTCAGAACTATGTATGTGACTGTTGGATGTATTTATCTAGGAGTAGCAAACATAGTTTTAAAGCAACAGTGAGAATAATATATCTCGTTTAACAATTTTATTAAAAACTTTCACATCGGGAGAAGATCTAGGTACATACTTAAGAGCTCTTTATGATAAATTATTATGATATATTGAGCCAGTGCAGTGAACTTTAGGCTTAACTATTCTTGATAAAGGAGGAGCATAGGAATATGTTTATATAGATAATGTCGTCACATACGTCTCAGAAATACGCCTATACGAAAACAATTTATTTCAAACAATTATCAGCTTGAACGCCGGAACCGCATCTGTCGTTTCGCCAGTGACTAACCAACTGCCGCTTGTCGCGGCGATGTCACGACCTCTGCTCCTTGATTTCCTGTTCTTCCATCAGTTAGTCCGTGTGACGGAGACATTCTGGCATCAAACCTCTGCATACATCGCCTTGAGTAAACGGTCGGAAGTGAAGGCAAGGTTTCGGGCAATTTATTTGGGTCAACCGCACAAATTCGCACACACAATGTACAACTCTAACACCTAGTTAATAATGCATAAATTACAATAATTGAGTATCGCGTGCAACTGATGACAAGATGATTAGTTCTTTCGCTTTATTGTGCGAAACCACGCGAATAGAAGCTCTTGTTATTAAAAAAATATTTTTGAAGGAAAAATAAATTAGCAATTTATGCTTGTTAAAATAAAGATAAAAGATACGAAGATGCGGAAAATTGCAACTTTGAAATTGAAACTGAAAACAATATTTCTGCAAGCGTGAAACCAAAAAAAACGATGTAATTAATATCTAGCCTTAATCTCGAATTTTATTCATACATTTTAAATAAAACAAACGAGAAAATACAAAAATAAGTAACTAAAGCGGAATAAATTAAACATACCCGAGAAAAACAGTTACACAAATCACAAAAATAATCAACAAAAGTTATTTTAAGCTTGAACTTTAATTTAAAACTAGTTTATATCATATCCTTATTATGAAACATATTCTTTTATTATAATACACTGACTAGTTCCCGCGACTGCGCCTGCGTGTCCAACCCAACCGAGCTTAGAGAAATATAGAAAATAAAAATAATATCATATGAGTCACAATATGGGAAAATTCTATAAAAACTAGTAATTTTTCCTAGATTAAAGTTCCATATTAAGCTAATCTACGTAATAATTTATCCATGTGCCAAACTTCATCCAAATCCTTTCAACCGTTTTCCTGGTAAAATAAATTTGTACCTACAAACAAACGTTCACATTTTTAATACAGTACGACTGAATGAAAAATAACGCTTCGTACAAGTTTCCGTGCAATAATAAAATTATATCTTGCTTAGTAAGCAACTTCGAAAAATCTGCATTAATTAAAATATATAGTATTTTTGTTATTTATATATTTTTATATTTATATTTTTATATTATTTTTATCTGAGCACTTCAATTTCTTATCACTGCATAAATACTTTTTCTGTTTACACTTTTGTTACATTCTGTACTAATATTATAAAGCTGAAGAGTTTGTTTAAACTCGCTAAACTCGGGAACTACTGGTCCGATTTGAATTTTTATTCAGTGTGCCCCTTTATCGAGGAAGGCTATAGATTATATATCATCACACTAAGACCATTTAGCGGCGCACCAATGGAAAATGTGGCAAAACGGGGAAAAAATCTTCATTTTGAATTCGTCAACTTTTGCATACAGAGTTGCGGGCAACAGCTATTTAGCTATAAAGGAATGAATATAGAATAAAGTGAGATGTCTTCATCATCATCAGCCCAACTACGTCCCAAAAAAAAAAAGGCCTTAGTCCACCACTCTGGCCTAGTGCGGCGTTGGCGTTGGCGGACTACGCACCTAAGAAATTCCTAAGAACTTTTTAGGTGTGCAGGGTTTATCACGATATTTTCCTTCACCGTTGAAGCAAGTGATACTTCATTGTGAATACACACATAACTTCGAAAAGTCAGAGTTGTGTGCCTGGAGTTTGAACCTGCGACTGCCGAAATTCTCGACCGCGCGCCTAAACCTCGAGGCCATCACTACTTTTAGAAATTGTCATTAGTGATGTCTTACAGTTACTGGGTTCCTTGCACAAATAATTCATCATATACAAAATCAGTAATATAAATACATACTTACGCCTTTATTTCCCGAAAAATTGGCAAAGGTGCATTTGTGCACCCACGTTACTAAAATTTCCTGACGGAAAAACCCAATAACGCTTTGCCCGACCCATATTTGTGCCGCGTGACCACGAGGCAGTCCTAAATCTGTGGTGTGTTAATCCACTTAGGTATTGCTACAGTCAAAATTTAGCAATTGGAATTAAAAGAAGTTTGCGAATAATATTACAATTTACCTATAACTTGCCGTCGTAAGAATGCAAAGTGCAAGATGTTCTGCTTACTTGATTTTATACAAAATTATAACAAACGTTTAAGGAATTTAGCCTCTATATAATATAATTGCGAACATATAAGTTTGGTTGAAAACAAAAAGTAGTATATGCACTTAAATTTAAGTGCAATATTATATTTCTTATTTCATAAATATCCTTTTCTGAGGATTCATCCTAATATGGAACCATGATTTTTATTGTAAAATAGCATTTTTTACGTTTTTGTACAAAGAAATAAATAAAATTTGGTAAATATTTCGTGCGGCCTCTAACAAATGTTTACTTACTTGTGTTTGGTTTATTTTTTGGTATTTACTATTTTGCCATCGTCGCTGATTTCGGCGAGATTGTAAACTCCGTGGACAACAAAGGATTTTATGCAAAAACACATTTAGCGAATAAATATATTAATTTATAAAGAAACAGGAAATGACAATTTTTATTTTTTAATAAATGCTCAGCGTATTGTTACCAAATCTGCTTTTGTACATTTACTTTATATGAGTTTGTCCTTTTACGCCTCTGTGAATCTTCGGGCAGCCTGTCCATGACAAGAAATGTATAGTACAATAACAGTAAAGCAACTCTTGAGCTCACTAGTATTAGTAAATTGTGACGATAATCCTGCATGTTCATGCCCCGGGTTGATGCAAATATAGTTTCAGGTGAACTTCGCAGCTAAGGCTAGTTAAACAAGGAAATACCCGGGACTACAAAGACGTCATCAGATTTTACAATAAGTTTAAAATAAAAAACCTGTTTTATTTACCATCTTATACTATAAATGGTACAAGAATGCAAAACAACATTTTGTATTATCACTTATAACTTGTTTAAATAAATTGCCGCGACATTTTGTAAATACTATGTGTAGTTTAACCATTTTATTCTTTAAAAGTAACAGACGATTTATATGGCGCTAGGTGTATTGAAACGAGCAGCGGGGACCGTATTGAGGAGGTCGACGACGGTTTGTTGAACCAGGAGTTCCTTGTTGGCTAATCCCGATTCGCCCGAGCGAACGACTTCCGGCGAGTTTTAGCCACTAAGTTAGTATGTTGGATATTTTTTATTGCGAGTATAGAATATCAATATTACCTAGGAGAATTATTGTAGCTGTCCCCGCGTGCCGGGGTGGAAGGTCGTTGACTCAGAGATATCTTTAATAAACTTCCGATCAGGGTTGTGGAAAAGAAGAAGATACATTTTGCCTCGGAAAAAATGCTAATGAGAGACAACTCTTTTCTCACGACATTTTTCAGTATAATCATAATTATAAGTGATAATTTATTATGAATGCACATATAAACGCAAAAATACAAACGGACGGAAGTGCCGTTATAGTAACTCGACTGCACGCCTTATCCTCAATACCATCACATACAAAGAAAGAAAATGAATTGAATCCTCTTAAATGCAGTAAAAACGCTGTGGTATCAGCTCAGTCAGTGAAGTAAGTGTTAACCCTCCTCGAGACAGGTTTGGTTCCCTTCGCGAGTCGTTAAACTGTTCAAGGATTACTGGTATCATAAAAATAGCCCCAGTTTCAGAACAAAACTTAAGTTTTCCTAGAAAGTTTAGCCTCCTTGACATATCAAGATAAGTCTTACTTCGAATCAAATAATTCGTGTAATCGTAAAGAAAAAAAATTGCTTTACGTCGATTGACGTCGATGTAAAGTAAAAATAACAGATAATAATTTAAAGTAACAGATGAGAGCCAACGGTCTTGATATCTCGATAAATGTTTATTGAATTCATAAATATTAGTAAATGTATAAGTGGGTTAAGACTAGACTTTATATATTAGTTAGTAATGTTTGTGACTTGGGTTGTTATACATCTAAGCATCGCAAACAGGATACTCCAAGTCTTTACAAAATATCGAATAAATATTCAACACATCAAAACTATATGCGTATGTTACTCTTATATTTAGGTATCATTTTTTTATACGCCGCACATAATAATGACTCTCTCTTCTTTCCAAAAAATATTAAGATTAAATTACAGTCAGCAAAAATTATCAGTAAATTATGTATTATAAATTATTTATATTTTATATATAATTAATTTTTTATTAATGTTATATATGCAAATACGAGTATATGAGTATAATATCAAATTAAACACTTAAACTTTGGTTAATTGCTATTCAAACATAATATTTCAATGCAAAATTGCAATTAAAATTGAATAAATCGTTTCTAATGAAATGTCAACTAACTAGTTATCTTCACAAGGCCCTTTCTTGAAATACGATAGTAGGTAACGTTTAACATATAACAAACCATTTACTCTTGTTAATTATAAATTTATTGATGTTAATTTCAAATAGCTCCGGATCTACGCCCCGTAGACCGGAAACTTCGTTATCAATTATTATTAAATGCAATTACATAATTACAAATTAGCCTTTAACCGTTGAGTTTATGTTACATTAAATAATAACAGACTTCGTAGCACGTTATTTTAAATTGCCGAAAGATTTCTTGATTTTTTTAAGATTATTTTTATTTTTTTGTTAAAATTGTCTATAACAATTACTTTTACCCGCCAACATTATAAATGTACCGAGAATTCAACCTATACCGTCCGCTGATAATGAACTTGGCGTCAAAGCTCTCATTAGCGCTGCGTGGATCATATGGAGGAAGGCCTGAGGCGTACTTTGTGATCTCGCAATATTAATGAAGCCCAAAGACATCATTTATCATAGCATTAATTGGCTACTGCTTATGTACAGATGTGTGGCGTGGTACGCCTTCAAATGACATTTCCAGGAGAGCTATCTTATGAAAATTACAAATGCTTCGATGGTTATGCAAATTTACGCGTGTGGAGAACTCCTATCAGTGCAACTATAAAATGATGAAACTTAGGAATGTCACTTGAAGGAGTTCGGTTAGTTCTTACAAAAGTCAAAGAATTATTTCGATAAGCACCTAGACCGCAATGTAGACGGACCGAGAGTTCAAAGTCACCCACCAAAGCATTGGTTAAATATAGTTGAAGAAGACATCCCCATGTCTTACTCTTGAGAATGTCGAAGATCTGTCCAAGTGTAGAACTTAGAAGAAAGGCGTACCGTGGATGCTGTTACCAAGCAGAATAAAAGAAATACCTTATACATGATATCTCGGTTAATCAAAGCGCTTGACATTACTTAATGCTATAAATGTTTAAGCAAAAGCCTAAGTATTTATTGGCAGAAATAAAACATAATAATATCAACTGTGTATTGCCTCATTCTTAGAGACATGTAATACCTACTAACTAAGCTACAACTACGTACAGCTGCAACCATGGAATTTTACGGAAGCAAAAATGACTTAAAGCCAAAGTAAAAGTCTATTAGTCGACACGGAAACCCGTGTTCCTAAAAATCAAACTCATTCGGTGACGTTAGAGGCAATTCAAACAAAGTAAAAACCAATGCGAATGTATACCGTGATATACCGAAATTAGCCGAATTCTGTATTGATTGCATGCAAACATATTATTTTCCTTTACCTACGACTTCCGCGACATTGCAAGGCGCCTTGCGACTATTGGTCATATTATGTTTGTCAGTTATACAAATATTTGAGCCAACGTGTGCGTCGTATGTTGCCTAATTGTTCTTGAAACTTTTCAGTATCTACTGATTGAAAATTATGTACTGCTTTGCTGTTATTTCGACATATTTTTATGTTATACTAACGTAAGTCTTTTAAAGGACGAGGACCCTTTCTCAGTGAAAGTGCACGGGTTACACATGTTTTGTTGGATATCCGCCAATCTCACTGAGAAACGAAAATGGGAAATGGCCTTGTTGTTCCGTATCCGTCAGTTCCCTGTGAGACAATAGCATCAACTAGGCGGAATATAATTAATATCCATTAATTCCGACATAAAATATTATTATAATAAAATATTATAAAACGTGAATTGTCTATTTATCTAGACATAAACATAGCTTCAATTGGCATCCCATCATACCCAAAAAAATATCCCAGTAATATTTTTTTTTTCCATCAAAATTCACCAAAACTAAATATTTAATTAAGTGGGATAAACAAATTAATACGTAACTTTATAAACATTATTCACTCCGAGTGTGGAATTCTGTTAACACATACTAAATACATATTGATTATAATTTTACTAGTTAAACCAAAGTTAACGTCGAGAGCCAGTAACCGCATTACATGCCCAATTAACTGGATCTCCTTAAATAACAGATAATAAAATTCTCAAATCAGAATTCCAATGCAATTATTACCAACAGATTTAGTTTATCTGTCCTATGTGTCATCGGAAAAAAGTGACACTATCAAAAAAAATATTTTTCTATATTTGAATTTAAAATGTTAAAAATATTTTTTTAAATATTTAAATGCATGTGCATCAAAATCATATTTTTTTATAGCGTCACTTATTTTATCCGACGGCTTATGAAATGATTTATCAGTATTACTTGCTATAAGATTGTCTTTAATAAGCCTTATCCATAAGTTTGAAGCCTTCAAAGCTCGCCTATATATCTATGATCTATCTGTCCCAATATATTCAATAGGCGCTTTGATGTTTTTAGAAAATGATTAACACAAATTGATGACGTATACGGAAAATGCATGTGCCATTTTTGTATCTAAAACGGGCGCTCTAGTTCCGTGAACGCATGATTTAGTCCAAATTGATAAAAGACCCAATAAATCCCCTTTACCTCGATGATTGACATTAGTCATGTCTGAAATGCATGAACGCTGACTAAGCAGTTAGTGCAATAAAGAATCTCGGAATAGGTAGGAAGGTAGAGCTGTCGTTCTGCACCTATATTTTGCCAATCGCGTTTTTGTCCCACGTAATAGAGGACGAATATATCACCGTTTTTCTAGCAAATTCTAGACTCTTCATTGCCAACTTTATTTTAATCCTAATAGTACCTACCTAAGTGCAGTGCGATTCAAATACTGTTTCTGATAGCATAAATACTATCGGAAAATTCATAACGTAAATTGGCTAACTTGGGATATAATAGAAGAGTTTCCTTTTTTTACAAATATAAACTTAGGTACGTAAATTTATTTGATATTCAAATAACAGAAGAATATTATTTTTATAATTAAAGTGTTATTTTTTATTATTGTTACCTACTCTAAATTATTAGGTATTACATTAATAAAAATTATACTGTACGCAAGGCACCTTTGCTTCAATTTGTTGCAAAAGAAAATCGATTTCTCAAACAAGTAGGTACGCGAACGTAAATTTTTTTGGCAGCCACAAATAAAGCGATTTATACAATTTAAACCGTTGTTTTGCTAAACATGTGTCGTGATGCTTCACCACCAATGCCTAAATCTGTATTCCAGAACTACTGAAGCTATCATGATGGAATTACCAAGCAATATTTGTATTTAATAAATTAAAGCTACTCATGCGGAGCTGGGTTAATTGCTAGTTGCAATATTGGAAAAATATAGACGCCACGATGAATTTCTACGTGTAATTAACTTTTTTTTTAATTATTACTGGCGGTCCAGCTCTTCGTTTTCCAACTCCTCCTTTATTTTGTCTTTCTGGTTAACTTCGTTGCTGGATTATGACAAATTTAGGTTCCCTTAGATCCGCTGAGCTTCAGTGCTCAGCGCCAATACTGTGCGTGCCGCTGTTGATTCTGGAGCACAGGAGTTACAGTGACGGGTGTGTGGTGGGATAGGGTCCAGCTCAGCCCGGGCGAAATTTTGAATCAAATGCTCATCCCATAGGAACTCTTTCTGAGCTATTTGTTTCGTAAATGTGTTATGTATATCGTTTTGAGCCCCGCTCCGCCCGGCCGTTATTTTATTAAATACGTAGCCTAATAATTATAATAAGTGATTTTTGCGTTTATTCGGTACAAACATACATAAAAACAAATCTTTTCTCATAATAATGTGATATTATTATATAATATTAAAATTGGAGGATCTGGACCCCAACGCTAGTAGTAATTAAATAAACTTCGTGAAAAAAAAAGGTCGTGTAAATTTTATTATCGGTAACAATAATATTACACATAAATAAGAAATGTAATTAAATTCACAATTGACTGGTTATGCATAAAATTATCAACAAAATATTATGTATTGAGAAAATCGCTTCCACCTTTCTTCTCGATATTATTAAATACTTTAACGCGTGCTATACGATTTAGCATCACTTATTAAATGTTTATCGGCAATTTAGTGCGCTTTTCTGCGCGTGAAATCCTTTGTAAAATTCTATTCATTGTTTATTTGCATACCTATTGCGTGATACGTAAAATTTTAAAATGTAATAATAATTCAAACATACATGGTGATGATAGCCAATAATTTATTTATTATTTGCATTCATTTTTAAAATAAAACTCTTATGTTTCATTTTACGATGTATTCTTTGTTTAATGTGTCAGTTGAATATAACATACAACAAATTTTAACAAATTGAATTTTAAGGAGAAAGTGCTTTATGAGATCTATAACAATTTTTATTATTTCCTTACGTGTTCATTTGAATAATTATGTCGCCCTCGTCACAAATGTTATGACTTAATTTTTATCTCAATAATTTATGTCTATTTTTTTAATCTTAGAAATTAATATTCTAAGGCCGCAGTGTTTTATTTTACATTAAATTTTTATCATTTAATTCAAAAAAATGTGTCGATTATTAGAATAACACTCCCTATGAATGTTAAATTTTATAATACTTGTTGTAATGTTTTCCGCAAATATTTTACTTGTAAATGAATCGCTTTTTTCAATTTATAACATAACTGTAAACAAAATACTGCAGTATGCAAAATACTACAAACATAAAAAACCTTTAAAGAAAACAATAACTTGAAAATAAATTACCATTTTTTAATCCATCATTTAATGAATTATTTAATTTTATCATTATTTTTAATTATTTTTTCCTTTCCCTATTACGAGTAATAACATTATATACTTACAAGTTCAATACTGGTGCAACACAAAAAATAGCACTGTCAAAATCACTGGCTGAAAATCGGAAAAAAATCCGAACGCACTCACACGTCAAACTTCCCGCGCGATTCGAAATTTAACTTGCGAACGTTTTTTAATTGCAAGTCTATGTGCATGCTACGGTTAGTGCGCGGACTGCCTGCGCAACCACTGACAACCAATTTATATAGTCCTTGTGTTTGATCCGCTTGGCTTGAGAGGCGTCCTAGAACGGACGTGCCGATCGCGCCTCGTCCCGATGGATTTATTGGTCTGTAGCTGTCGCTATAACTCAGATGAAGTTTTAATAATAAAAATATTTTTCGTTAAAAAGAATGATTTTGAACGACTATTGACATGTTTAACATACCTACATGCAGTTTCGACAATTACGTTAAATTACAAAACAAACATTCTAGTAACACCTAAATTCACCAGTCAATATTCTTTTCGGACCCCATGCACTTACTATCAAATTCGGACACTTTGTTAAGCAAACTTATTAAAAAATGTAACTTAATGTTACAGGTTATTAAAAATATATATAATTTTAATTTAATGTCACATTCATTCATGGAAAGTTACCGAAAATCTTGTTTAGGACTTTAGAAATAAATATTCCAAAAATGAAAAAAAAAACATCATAAGTACATGGATATTATAATAAAGTATGATACGCAAACTTTAATTTTTATTTGTAATTGGCAAGTTATCAGCTAAAATAAAATTATTTACCGTGTAAATTATTCGTATGCAGCTATTTCTATTTATAAATGATTAAAACTCAACAATATCCATGGTAACAATTTAAACAAAACGAACTTTTTATACCAATATATCTAATCGTTACTGATGACCAATACTTTTACCTATACTCGTATATTAAAATTTTCAAAAACTTTATAAAAATAACCGAAAAAGAAAAAAAAGAACATGCATATGACACGAGCTATAAATTTCCAACTAGTTTCTGGACAGTCTCGTTGGGCCCTCATTATGTTTGTTTGTGGCGTGTGTTCGATAGAAAATTCTCACAAGCAACATTGAATCTTGAACTTGTGCGCGACAAGCAATCCCGCGTAAACCTTACCTTTTCTAGGATGAAATAGCGCATAATCGTCTACAAAGAACCAATCTCTTCGTACTAATATCATCGAAATCGGTTTAGGCGTAAAAGCGTAAAAAAGAAATCAACTGGGCGTAGTTAATGTCCCAAAATCCTATCCATCTTCAAACTAAATTTTTATCTAATACTTTATTACCACTAAAGCGTAACCGACAGAGTCATTTAAGCATTTATCACATGGAAGTAAGGATTTACGGCGCGATTTGTAATTAAACTAAGACATACGACACATTTCTGAGCAAGCTGTGACTGTCGCAAGCGTGTTTCGTAAAGCAATGCTTATATCGACACCGCAATAACACCCGCTTGTGTTTTTTTTCTAACTCAGAGGATCGATAGACAAGAAGAGCGTGATTGTATGGCTAGTTAGAGAGTGTGAATTATTGAGAATAGGGTAGTTTCAAACTCAAGGTTTAAACCTTCTTCATACAAAAAAGGCATAAAATACGTTCACATTGCCACTTCCCGAGCATTAAAAAAAAATCCGTATTCACAGAATAAAATCATCAAAATCGATCCAACCGTACGTAGTGTTAAATGAAGTGAAAAAAAAAGGGTTTGTTTCTTGCGCTTCCAATCCTACACCTTTGACCCAATGCCCTAGGGATATGGAGACTTTTTATGAAATTAATTAAATAAATTCATACGCGCAACAGTCACGTAACTTACAGTCGTAACGCTAAAATACAAGTCTAGTGTCAACCAGTATTGACATACGAGGGCCTTTCGATTTATCAACCACCCGGGCCTGAAGAAAATATTGATTGTTTACAAAAACATTTGTCTGAGTGCGGGTATCTAACCCGCAGCCTCCCGATTCTCAAGGTGGAAAAACTAACTGTGCCAGGGTGGCTGACAAATAATTGTATACCTATGTATGTAGGTTAAAACGCGACAAAACCGGCAAAGGGACTAGCTTTTATAATGAAAGTTAAAAAAATTAAAGTATAGTTATGTTATAAATATATTTTGAGGCTTTTGACGACAGTTACAACGTATCAAAAAGTTCAGTGTAGCTATACTAAATCTTAGCATGATCTGGTTATAATGTTTTGCTTGTATCACGTCATGTGTGGTAAAGAAATCAACGCTCATTTAAAAAGTGCAACTTCATCCACAAATTGTCGTAAGTTACACTTTTTGTACAAACTTACGTGAGCGAAGTAAAAACTTATGGAAGTCCCCCTAATATGTCTGTATATAGAGTTAGCGTAAATATAAACACACGTCTATAACCCGAAAGGATAGGCAGAAGATTATTTAACCTAAATCCACATTACGCCAGGTAGGTATGTTATCCCATGCATCAGATTCGAGCCCATTGCCGTTTTCTGGAACATTTTTGGACTTCTTCTAGTTTGACGACTCGGAATCCTTATTCGTAACTTCAAGTAGGAAAGCTACGGGACCAACTACGCAGATATAATACTAAATAAGTATTCAGTTTAATGGAAACAAAATAACGAGCAATAAGAAAATTTGTAGATGTTGAGTTAATATATTGCCATAGGTTATTTATTTAGCCTGACCATATAACATCTGTAAGTCAAGTAGAAAGATCAAAAACACAATAAACCAGTCTATCCCATAAACCTAAATAGTAGAAGACTTATCAGCTTTCATCAAACAAAAAAAAATATTCCTCACAATGAATCGTAAAAAAAAACAGGAAAAAAGTTGTTTAAAAGAAAAAACTGGTAAAAATTACTGTACAAGGAGCTATAGCCATTATTCAACAATAATATAACAAATCTATTATGAATAATCATATATTACATTATTATTATCGAATAAACCACAGTTCAAGTTGTCCCTATGACATTTCCTTATTTAAATGCTATATGTCGGAGAAATGCTTTGAAATGTTTTAGTAACGTGTGACGTCAGCAACTCTGACGTCACAATTGTTGGTTTCAAGATGATTACTCATATTTTGGGTTTTCCTTAGGAAAACGTTGTTGGTTCCATGATGATTATTCATATTTTGGGTTTTCCTTGCGAAAACTTCACAACTGACAAGGCTGATAGCCCAATATTGTTAAGAATAGCAGTGACATCGTTATTATTGGAGGATTCGTTTTGAGGAGTGATTTCAACAATCAACTTGAATCAAAATTTCTTTTTATTTCCCAATACATCGGATATTTGCTGTCCGCGCGTAGACGGGAGAATGACTTACTCCGCTGCAGCGGGCGGCTTTTCATAGACACTGTAGTGGGGCGACCACCCGTGAGTCATTCTTGTTTATGCAAGAGCGGTGACATAGCTCTCAGTATATGAATTTGCGCCGTTATATATATTATCCTTACGCCCCCTCTCTATCTATTCAGAGACAATATACCTACGGTAACTCGACTTTTAATAATTAAATGCTGCTTTTTAGCCTGGTTCGGCAAAATGTACGCAACTAAGAATAAGTTCAGTGCGGTCCAAATAATATGCGAAATAAGTTTTTTTTTTGGCAGTTGACACTTTTATATCGGCCTTTTCAATTAATTTCCAATCTGCTTCTTTGTCTAATATCGTTGTAAGCTGCATCAAAAAGATCTAAGTCATTGTTTTGTCTTTATGGCCCTTAATTATAGCAGTAGATTTTAAGTCTTTGAACGTGCATTAGATGTTTTTTTTTATTATTATTTTTTAAACTGGCACGGCAAAGTGACTCCACTGTACCTGATGGTAAGCACAGTGGAGTCCAAAAAATTAATACCGACCAGCGAGAAACGAAGGTCACCCGCTGGTCGACACAATCATGCCGGCCTGCACAAATGCTTCTTCACGCTTCGCTTAAAGAATTGCCTCTTGACAATCCTGCAGCACGAGTGAGATTAAGATGACGCGGGTTCGATTCCCATGTCGCGCAAAGGTTTATTGGGTTATTTCATTAGGAAAACCTCAGTAGTACAACGGAGTCTGTAAATCTGTTCGGAAAAATTTAAAGTAAACTAGACAACAGTAATAAATGACAGTCTATGTATTTAAGTTATGGTGAAATATTCATATTAATCCTTTAAATCAGCGGTCGGCAACACGCGGCCCGTGAATGTTAGCATTAGTTAGCATTTTCATTTTTTCTATGGGATATGACCAATTATACATAGGTATTAGGTAGAATCTAGGGTAAATATCAAAAGTGCCGCCCGCCTTTAGTTTATTTTGCCACATTGCGGCCCTTGCCTGCCAAAAGGTTGCTGACCACTGCTTTAAATAGTTTAAAGAGCAGATATTTACTCTTTGTAACATGCCTTTGTGCTTTTAAAAAATAAAAGAAATCACGATGTATTAATAAATCCCAAGTAAATGTATAACGTGTTAATCAATCGCAATTAACACATAATAATTACGATGACGGTGACAAGTTTCATTGACAATGTTATTACACTTCCTAATCACGCAAAGGCATAATTATGATTGTTGTTATACAACAAAACCGACTTGTGCAGTAATCGGCGACCTCCAAATACTAGCCCTTTCTTGTTGATAATTATTGTAAGAATATGTTATTGATTCCATCCTTAAGGTCTCAAGATACAAATTGTACTTGGATTTTAGAATTTACCTAATTTTAACACAAATAATCATTTTCTTAGAAGTCTGTATGCTTGTCAAAAATTGAATTCAAATTTTATCTCTTTTTTATTTATCCAACAAAAATCATGCTTCATTTTCCTTTTAGATGTCAATATAGCTGCACTTTAAATTGGCGGTGAAATAATTCTACCACAAAATGCCTTGAATATCGACGTTATAATAATATAAGTAATATCGACGCTTGACATCTGCATTAATCACCCCACTTCGACCTGTACATCTTTTGGGCCTCTGCCGAGATTTCGAACACAGTTTCACAGTTTCTTCGTTTGAAAATTCCTATCAGAGGTCGACGTGGTACACTGTTTGTCCAATTCAAAATATTTCTCTGTCGTCGACTGCAAGGATGCTGGTTTTCGGAACCACAACTTTGTGGTGTCTACCATACTAATAACACAATCCATTCATCCATCCATCTGCCAATGTCACATTATAGATTAATAGATTGTAACCAACACAAGGCAGATAGTCGCAATGCAGTTTTCACATAATAATAGGTTTAAAAAATCCAACTCTAGTTATGAAAACTACTTCATGCATCAACAGACCGAAAGTTATCTTAAAGATGACAAACGAAAATTAATACTTGTTAAGGTTATTAATTGGAAATTTATTTTCAATATTTTAATTATGTTATTGAAAAAAAAACGTTCAAAAGAAACACAACACTAAGAACAAGAACACTCTACATCTCTCCCATGTCTTCTTGACTGTCCAATTTAGTTCCAGTATTTTTTTTGCATGACTTCAGTGATTACGAGGACTTTAGCATCCAGTATAGTGTTGTAGAGGAGGCCCGTGCCCAGCAGTGGGACGTATATGGGCTGATGATGATCATGATAGTGTTGTTATTTTTCCATGCCAGTGTAAAAAAATGTTAGTATAGAAAAAAAATCTGACGAGTTACAAATAAAATTTCCTTACACTATCGGACATTCATCCATTAAACTATAAATGGAATGAATCTTGTACGCATAACTCACATTACATAAGATAATGTATCCCAAGCATTAAAATGTATTTCGATTATTTTATCGTAACATGTGAAGTGAATGATCTTCCTTATGATGAGTCAATAAATTATTTTTATGTGTCGCATAAAAATATTGTTGCTTAGGTAGGTACTTGTATTCAACTATAATGCTAGCTTCTGTCACTTTTTTTTCTACGTTGACGCCCACTAAAGAAAACATGTGTCATAGAGTTATCGCTTCTGTAGCTCAAAAGATAAAAGTGCAGCGTGCGATCTAGAATTCCCGAAATCGACTCCCAATTTCTTTTTGCGCAATTATCATATGCATCACGAAGTTTGGAAATGTGCCCCAAAACGAAAATGATCTTACGATCAACATGCATAATGATTTCCAAATTACTCATATATACAAACGGTAAATCTACATCATGTGCATTATTATCATTGCCACGCGTATAATAATCTAATAATATATTCATTTTTAAACGCATTGGTTAAGGTCATGTCTATAAAAATCTAATTATAATATCAAACATGGTAAATTATTTTTAGCACATGTTATTGACCTTGACCCCGAGTGCGTTCGCGCTTTCGCTTTCATACAATTCCAACGTATCGTAGAGACTGTCTTGTTGGTCTTGTAGCGTAAGTGTACGCCGCGCTGTCTGCAGGTCCCGAATTCCATTCTCGAATCGGGCAGTGTTATAGGGTCTGCCACGGAAATTCTCATTAATGTATACTCTGGAAGTGTGCCTGAAAGTAGGCCCTTCCTTTTAAAATGGGACATAATAACTGCATAGCCTGCATGTGTAGTTCTGCTTATCGGTTTAATGATACGAGGGTGATACTATGCCTTTGTTTAATTATTTTTATGCTTTATTGTACACCAAGTAAATGAACAAAGTAGGTAATAGTAATCTTTAAATAAGGTTGTGTAACAAACGAATTTATAATAAATAGAAATAAATAAACTTAAGAAAGGAGCAACATTATACATAGCGGTCACGACTTGGTTATGACGCATAGGCATTTTATCGACATTTTTTTCCCTGTTATGACGCGAACCAATACAAGGAGCTCGTTTTATTAAGCCTCTGAATAAAATACTTGGTAATACACAACAACTCTATCTTGCATATGTTTTTATTTTTTACCAGTTTGGATAATTATTTAGTAAGAATTAACAGCATATTTACATCTTGCTCGAGAAGATATCGATTAATGAAAAGTCCGAAAGGCCCAAAGTCGTTTTAAAAAATTAAGTCCTCCAAGTTTTTCAATATATTCATAGTCATAACGCGTATTGGGTAAAAGAAATATGTATTTTAAAAAGTGCCATCAATCTTCACCTAATAAGTCCCACTGTTGGGCACAGTTGATTACGGATAACCGCGCTGACCTATTAGGGATATGGGCATTATACATGTACCTAAGAAATTACTTGGCAAAAACTTTCATTATTTTCTCCTTAAGTGCTATTAATTCTACGTTCTGAGAACGATATTTTATAGTCAGGTATTCTTCAACCGTATCGAACACAAATAACCACTTACAAGTAATGCAGACCGCAGTAACAGTTTTTAACAATTCACATCATAACAAATAATCGTCTCATTACCATTTGAATAAAACCTGAGAGAAATACACACGAGATCAAATGGGCGCGTATGATGTCCTTTCAGAGTCTATTTAGGGCAATTTCGATTCACAGCCAACGCGACGCAGGCGTGTTGCCTCCGTACCGATTTGCTCGTCAAATAAATCTTGTATCGCAGCTATGATCCGGTGTTGCCACGATTAATTCCCATTTCACCCCTTCCGTAAGGGAAATTACCCTAGGATAGGTAATATTTTGCTTGGAAACACTGATCTTTAACTGTTAAAATAACTTAAAAATTTTAACGCGTAAGTAGCGATAAAGGCATCTACAAGCGTCAGTATAAAACTGAGCATAGAAATATATGGCCTACATAAAAAATAAATCGTACAATTTCATTAATTCTTTCGATATTTTTTTCATAAATTAATAAGCTATAAAAACTATATTAATGATAATTTGACCGCTGCGTTAAAAAAACATACGGTAAAGCTTACATCCGCGAAGGGGCAACGCAAGTTTAACGATTTGATTTATGTTGAGCCGATGTTATTGCAGGAACTAAACTTACGAGGAAATCACATTTATAGAGAGTCTATAAATTATAAAAACATCTGAATGTCAATTTATCACCCGGAGTTAAATTTATAACATCAAGTTATCATTAAAGTTAGATTTGTCTCTAATAATACTCTTTTCTAAGACGTTAGTCGCGAATGCCAAAGGACACCTGTGATAATTAAATTATGTATGGATTCCTAATTAACATACACTTATGCACTGGAAAAAATAAGTTGCTGATACCTTTAGCTCAGAATTCTTAACAAAGAATTGCAAGATTAAGTAATTAATGACTACAAAGCACTAATCGTAATAGGACATAAAATATTCTTTGTGACGTGATCTGTAAGATCGTGACGTGATACTAAGATCTAGAGGTCTACTAAGATACCATCTTGGCGGTCGCGGGTTCAAATCCAGGCAGGTTGTCGCAAGAATTCCTTAGGTTCGTCAAACCATAGGCTAGGTCCTTAGGCTAGTATGGTACATCTTTCTCTAATTTTCCTTTCATATTTTATTTATTTAAATACCCAGTCATCTTTTTACGTGTTCTTTTTGTAAATTAGGTTGTCTGGAAGAGTTCGGAGTCAATAATAAGGCCGCCTATTGTCACTTAGTCCTAAGAATTTCTAATTTTTTATTTTATTTTATGTAATATGTCTATAGTGTACAATAAAGTGTATATAAATAAATAAAATTAGATATTTAAAAATTTTATGATTGATTTCAGACAAAGCAATTCCTCAGTCTATACGATCCTATATTGGACAAAGAGACATGACTACGCTCGTATGCCGTGTGCATTGCTTTGTCAACAACCGCGAGACCTGTTACTGCATACAACTTGTTTGGGTTTTTTATTGTGTTCACATAGCTTCCACTTATTAAGGACGATGGGCCCTTGAGAGGAATTCTGATCTTTTTGTTTTATTAAACGCGTATATTGAAATACAAGATTAACATGCATTCATGCCGTTATATTAGATGGTGTAGGAAGAGATGAATTTAACTACGTTTTTTAAACTAGAATGTTAATTACTGTCTAGAAAAGAATATGAATTAAGTAATAAGTATAATGTGTTCATGTATCCTTGGATATTATCATGAACAATAAAACTTCAACTTAAATTTAGGTGCTCTGAAAAGAGTGGTGCATTTTATTTAGTTACAAAAAAAAACAAGTTTTAAAACTAATTCAGTCCTTAACCTTAATTAAAACTAAACTATACTAACCTGAAAAGAAAAACAACATTTAAAGCTATTTTATTATTCAATATTCAAATTACAATCTATTTTTATATAACCTAATTCGCATGCCGATTCATACGTCAATCTGACAGACAGACAGCTCCATAGACTACCAAGTTCATTCACAGATAACTAATACTACACATGAAACATACTTTAAATAAAGTGCCAAGCACTTTGTTTACATATATAGTTCCCGTTTGATTCAATAGCCTGAGATAATGTTAAACGTTAATTGAAAGCGCAGTATTAGAGATTCACAGTATGATTAAGATAGTTTCTTCTTCATTTAATTCTTTTCTCAGTAGGTATATACTTGTAATTATTAAATGACTGTCTTTTTGTTATCTTTTATCTTGGGATACAAGAGAGCTGTCTGGGATAGAGAGGTCTCGGCTTCTAACAATAAGCCAATGGACTCTGCAGCAATTTCATTCACCGAACAAAACATTGCAAGATTATTTGCAACTATTTTTCTATGTTGGTCGAGCTGATTAAGGCGTGGGTGGCACTGCAGCTTTTAAAAACAAAACAATTATCATAAAATCTCCAAAAATAAGGTTTGTAAAGTAAATATCAATCTACATAATATCGTTTTGTTAGAAATAACCAATAGTTATTTCTTAAGTTATAAAAATTAGGAATACCTACTCAATACCTAGATATGAGTCTAAACTATGCCTATGCTTTTAAACCAAAATTATCTTACACTAATTATGAATTCTATAAAATTTTGTGTTTACTGTTCCCCCTCCAATATGATTAAGAATTCTTAAGTTTCATGTAGAACAAGCCAATCAAAATTCAATTCCGTTAAAATAGGTAAGCAAATTGCGTCAAATAAATGCTCGTTTGTCGGGTTCAAGGCCAAATACAATAAGTGTGTAAAAAGAAACACGTAGATTATATTCTTATTTTATCTTACTTTTTGTTTTTCTATACAAGGTCCTTTGAGCTCGTTGTGCTACTAATAATATAATATGTACCTATGTCATTCTGCGCGGTGATTGATCCTGGGTTCAAGCTCAGCAAGGTAGTTTTGCATTCGGAAATCCTTATCTTCGCCGTACAATAAAGTTGAAAATTGTCGGTTCACATGTGCTTTTTATTCCTACAATTCTAAATCCTATAAGTTTTACGTGAAGGATCACAGTAGTGTAATAAAAAAAATCCTTTTTTCATCCCGATTTCTTGGTTTTGTGATAGTCGAAAATTCAGGAGTGTTAAATATTTTAATACAATTTGGAAAGCCAAAGCAAAGCTCGTTTCTATAAACAATACAGACTAGTAGATACTAGTAACTCTAACCTTTATTAACACACTACTAATATAATGAATACAGGGAAATTCCTACGGAGCTGAGTATGGGACCTTCCCGGTGCTATTCTCGTTAGGGTGTTATCTGTCGCCCGACAGAATAAACGCGACACTATCGATGCGAATGCGATAACAAAAACACACACGAGTGATTCTACTAGAGTTCCCTATTTATCTTTTGAAGAACGGAATCATCCAACACAATATTTTGCCAGTGGTCAAAACCTAAGACTTTTTTATGAATTTCAAAATTAATTTAAATGTTGGATAAAAATATTTCAGTGTTTTAATAATAGCTTTTTGAATAGAATTCTTTTAAATATAATGTCACTGTTGCAATATAATTTAATAGTGAAGATGTTGAAACTAAGCTTATAAAGATTAATGGCCAGTTTACCTCCGTTTTTTCGAGACGGATATCATAAACATATACGAACCAAAGAAACAATTAGACTAATAAATCATTCATTTTCTAGAATGACAAAATCGCGACATTTAGATGCACCCGAAATGGCCAATAATTTTGTTTTAAAAAAATTAATAAAATAGATTTTTAATAGAAAGAATGAATTGTTAATTAATAAACATTTTATAACAAAATAGGGTTATAGGTTTGTTCAATGGACTGTCTGCATTTAAAGAATTGTTTGCCGAATCTATTACATGTACACCAACACAATTATTATTATACCTAATAGAGATTTCATTCTTTCTATTAAAAAATCTATTTTATTAATTATTTTTAAAACAAAAATATTGGCCATTTCAGGTGCATCTAAATGTCGCGATTTTGTCATTCTAGAAAATGAATGATTTATTAGTCTAATTGTTTCTTTGGTTGGATGTAGAGACATCAACATCATTTTCTATAAGAACATAAATCATACAATTCCTTTGAATAAAGCGTATTTTATTTGATGTGACTTTTTTTAAACTTGATCGGTGCAGCGAAGTGAGACGTAAGGTCTCGAGAATTGACGGCTACAGTTACAATTTATTTACGTCATAATTACTTACGATAAATACATTAAACTCTGTTTGCAAGTTAAAACCGGTTCAGTCCAACAAATTAAGTGCAAAATGATACAAATAACATCATCATCAGCCCATATACGTCCCACTGCTGGGCACGGGCCTCCTCTCCAGCTTAGAGGGTATAAGCCTTAGTCCACCACGCTGGCCTAGTGCGGGTTGGCGGACTACACACCTAATAAATTCCTAAGAACTTTTAAGTGTGCAGGTTTCTCCACGTTTCCTTCGCAGTTAAAGCACGGGGTAATTCTTTATAAATACACACATTACTTCGAAAACTCAGAGGTGTGTGCCTGGGGTTTGAACCAGCGACCATCGAGATTTTCGACCACGTGCCTAAACCTCGAGGCTATCACGACATTATATACAAATAAGAAATATCTTAATTTTTGACAAAGTCAAAATAACTTTAACTTGTTGTCTTTTATTTCGATTACGAAGGTCGATGCTGAAAAATAACTACAAATTGAAATGCAAAATGACATTCAAAAAATAATTTTATTTTGCAAAAGTCGAAGGTGTGCAAGGCCCATTTCCTGCATACATTCGCTATATATGTTAAAGTGAATGTCAAAATAAAGTGTTTTATACCATAATGGTTAGAGTTAATTTTAAATTTTAAGATAGCCTCCATGGTTCAGTTTGGTTAAGACCTAACTATGAAATGGAAGGTCGCGACTATCATCCCCGCTACGATTACAATGTGTCTGTCCCAGTATATATACCTATTTATTTATTTGGGAGCGATCGTACGCATACGACACCCCATTGACAGCCACGTGGCGCAGTTGGCTAGACACCAGTTTGCAAAACGACAGGCCGTGGGTTCGATCCCCGCACCGAGACAAATGTTTGTGTGATCCACAGATATTTGTTTCGAGTCTGGGTGTTTGTGAGACCGAAAAGTCTCTCGTAGTTTCTGATACCGACGCGACGTCACACGATTCGTAACTTAATGTGGGGTCAGACTTATGTATGTATGTAACTGTTGGGTGTATTTAATTCTTTAGCACAAATAAATGGAAAGACAGGCGTACAGACGTACTTTGTTTTAGGGTGAACTCTAAAAGAGGCAGAGGTTTATCTCAACTAACACATTTCGTCAGCTGTGTTTTAAGTCCCAAGTTTTTGTGTGAATAATATTTTTTTTATGCTATGCGGACAATCGACGCAAATTTTCAGCCTCTATGCTCCTAATGACATTTTTTTATTATCTCTTTGTCCGACTTGATCACCTAGGATTTTCATATATTATTTTTATCATCTAATTTTTAATCACCCGAGTTTGATTCTCGGCTCTGGCCGTGACAGAGGATTTTCTTCAGTAATAAACTTATTATATCTGCAATGCATATTAAGTTTAACTAATAAGATATTATTTTTAATATGCATACCGTGATCACCTTATTTTCATATTTAGCATGGAATAAATTTATAACTTATGAATAAATTTACCATCTGTGCTTTGGGCTTACTTAGAAGCGAGATGGTAAATGTATTGGGCGGAAATGTGGTAAGAATTATGCCCGAGGAAAACTACGCCGGGTTGCTACTTAATTAAGATATGACATAAAATCGACCTTTTATTAAGCCAAATACATATGCATAAACCATTGAATACTAATTTAACTATAAAATAATTCGATTTATATTACTTAAAATAATTAAATCTCGTTAATTAACTGAAGTATAATTAGTGTTTAGGGATCCACATTCCACATATATAAATTACCGTTTTTATACCTAGTAAAGTTATGTACATCAAAAGTGCTTATAAACTTATGTCATCATCAACTAGCAGAAGTCCAGAGAGAGCTAGACGAATAGAGATAAGAGGTCTCCATAAATATGTCCAGAATGACTAGCTCAAAGTAACTTTCATCCGGGAAATTTTATGAAATTTACTAAATATGTATTAATATAATTTTACGCCTATATCCAAGCTTCCAAGGGGTAGATAAAGACGAAATTCTACATCCACCGATGGCTAGCTGCGATATTTTCCCGTGTATTGACGAATCTAATACCGTTTTTCAGAGCACATGGAACCTTGGACCTTAAGACCGCTCGATGCATATTTGTGCCGCGGGACTAACGGCATTGCTCTTATGCAGGTCATTTTTTTTATACCTACTGGACCATCAGAAACTATTATTCGCGCTATGAAATTGAATGTCTAATTTATGTATAAAACATATTGAATAATATACTAGCTGTCCCCGGAAACTTTATATAGCCTACTTGTTTTTTTCCACACTGATACTCGAATCTATATTCGTTAAAATTTATGCATGACCGAGTGGTCGCTCTGAGTAGAAGAGTATAAAATCACCGATCTAGAATAATATCAGAATTTTAAATTTCAAACATGTGAATAGTCCACGTTTAACTTAGGTAAATGAAACGAAGAGAACTAGCTAAGATTGTGTCTTTGTAAAAAAAATGCATACATAATAGGTACATACACAACCTCACGCCTGTATTTCCCGAAGGTATAGGCATAGGTGCATTTCTGCACCCAAATTTCGCCATGTAGTATGTATATGTCATTTCCAGACTACGTGCGGCTACTGAGAATTTCTTAAAAAAAACAATATAAAACATAATAAATAACACTTCGCCCGACCCGGAAATCAAACTTGGGACCTCTAGAGCGCATAGCACATACCGCGAGACGACGAGGCAGTGTAAAAAATATAGAATATTTTTCCATAATCGTGACGTTGTTCCAATTGTTGTGGCTAACATATCATTGTGTAAAGCATGCTGCAGGCCGCGTCGGGCGACAATTAGTAGTTACATAATTGCATAAGTGTAATGTTATGCGTGCACTTTGTTACAAGGCTCGGTTTGTGATTTAATCGCTTTTGTCTGAGCCTAGTCAATATTATGTCTAGCGTTTCTTTATGTTACTGAAAAACCACCGTCGCTTTACTAAACGCACTTACGATATAATCAACTTAAAAAAATAAAATATACGCATTCCTTCTATACATCGTGATGAAACCTGCACACCTAAAAAAGTTCTTGGGCATTTCTTAGGTATGTAGTCCGCCAACCCGCACTAGGCTAGCGTGGTGGACTAAGGCCCAAAACCCTCTCAGTTGTAGGGGAGGCACGGGCCCAGTAGTGGGACGTATATGAGCTGATGATAATGATGATGATTCCTTCTATACCCCCTTGAGGATAAGCAGAGGTGTATTCCAAGAATTTCGTTTATCAACTATGTATTTAATTTTACCTAATAAGGGGCCGAGCCTATTGTCGCTTGTCGGGCAATAATACAAGTATTTCCGAATAATCATCAGCATATACATATGTATACGTCTTACTGTTGGGCACGGGTCTCCTCTACAACTGAGATGGTTTGGACCTTAGCCCATTACGCTGGCCTAGTGCGCGTTGCCGGACTACGCACCTAAAAATTAACTAAGAACTTTCAGATGTTATCTTTGAGCGTTAAAGTACGTGATAATTCATGGTGAATACACACATAACTCCAAAAAGCTAGAGGTGTGTGCCTTGGACTTGAATCCGCAACCTCGGCGGTCGATACTCTAATAACACCTTTTCTTGATGATACTTTTGCACAACAAAATGAAAACGCCGCATCTAATGCAGAGCTATGCAGTCTAAGTAGCATTTCGAAGGACAAGAAACAGGTGAAGACAATGGTCTTAACATGATATAAAAAAAAAAGATATTGATTTCACATTATGCACAGTGATCGCTAACTGGGCATAAAAATATCCTAAAACCAACAAAACTGATTTAAAAGAAATGAACTTGGTAGTAATGCCACGTTGATATTCTCTAAGACAGTGGTGCGATCCCGGTCGAACCGGCCCATTTATACCACAGCCCAAGCTGACTACGGCGCGGCTCTACCACTTTAAGTAACTAAAAAAATATAAGTCACTAGTATATTACGCCCAATTATCTAGGCTTCCAGGCGAGGGTTGAGGTCACCACAGATTTGGCGGCCATACCCAAGGCATAACCGATCCGACACTAAATATCTAGGTTAAATGGTTTTTCACTATCATTACGATAGATCTAATTATACGCTAATAATTTTAAGTACGTTTTTAGATCACCTTCAGTGCCAAAATGACATAATAATAAAGATTCAGATATATTCGATAACTAATAATTTTTATATGTTTAAAATAAGTATTAATACATAATTTAAGTGCATTAGTCATGGCCATGGCGTCTATAAAAAAACTAATTGAACATCTAAATTGGCAAATTATTTTTTCACGTTGACCTCTGGTGCGTAAGTATTCTAGATTTTGGTTTCGAATAATCCCAACGTAAAGTAAAAAGAGACAAAAGAAGAGAAGAAGTATGATTAAGACGAAACATTGCAAGATAGAAAAAGGTTGTTGACATAATTCTTCGGTTTAGCTAGCTGAAGAGGCTGGGGACAGAGGAAATAGTACGCAGAACCTATGGAAGCAAAAGGTTCTCATGTGAAGGCCGCGTACCTGACTGAGGATTTCATAAAGACCGCGAGATACCGCTTCATTCAGGCCTTATCTGACAGAACTCTCCCGAAATCATTGAGGGAGGAATATGTCCAACAGTTAAAATGAAAAAATAATATAGCTCTTTATTTGTCATCATAATTACAGTTTTTAAAATATCCAGAAGAAAACAGAAGAAATAAATATATACTACCTTATGTTTAGGTAACTGCTGCAGTACAGTATGCACGATGTATGTAAGGGCGCGTTCACATAGGACGTCCGTTTTAACGGATCCGTCGCTACTGGAGGTAATATTCACACAGCATTTACAGGACCGATTTCAACGGATCCGTCGCTACTGGAGGTAATATTCACACAGTATTTTAACGGACGCATTTTAACAGATCCGAAGCTACTTGACTTAATATTTACTGGATCCGTGATACTGTATTCTGTGTGAACTCGCTCAAACAACTACATACGCTAATAACATATACCTACGTTTAAACGGACCAGTAAAACGGATTGCTGTTTATTTTGTCGGACCGTTAATTTTTACTGGATCCGCAATACTGTATTCTGTGTGAACTCGCTCATACAACTACATACGCTAATAACATATCCGTTTAAACGGACCAGTAAAACGGACGGTCTATGTGAACGCGCCCTAAGGCGATTTTCAATGAGAAGCACAATTGACGTGCTTACTCCCCATTTTATTTACCAATGAAGAATACTCGTTTTTTAAAATGATTCCTTGGAAGGCTGTTTTTCCACTTTGCAATTACATCACCGGCTATTCAACGAAGCAAGTTGTTTTTAGACAAATATCTACATACATTAACTATTGCCTCTATAGTAGAGGTCTAGTCTATATTTAATAGTCAGAATCTGATGTTAAGTTCAAATATACAAACACTATCAAGAAAATCCATTTTGTTTCTAAGTAATGTGTATTCACATACGGATATATGAAGTAATCACATTTTATGAATTTAATCGTTGTCGGCAAATATTGTCATTACATAAATGCGTTCTGAGAACCTAGTCATCAGGCTTAATATGTTTCTTTGTGGCCTAGGTTTTGCATATTTATGTTTATAAAAATGTTTAAGCACTAGGAAGTATTTTCTGTGTGTAACTATTTTTATAATATGCACTGAAAAGTAAAAAAATAATTGCATATTCTTCTATAACTTAATAATCAACTTACTTTTTCTCTTCATCAATATGTAGGTACGATCTATGTGTTTACCACATAAGAAGGTAGGTAGGTACCTATCCACTTCAAATCTAACTCAACACATACCTATGCATAACAAACAATGAACAAAATATTTTTTAGAGTCCTCCTAAGTAAAATGAAATGAAAAATTTTAGACTAGGTACTTAAAAGTCAATCAAATTATTACGATAATATAATGTAGTTACAATTATGGTTATTTTTGGAGCCGGTGTCAGCCAATGAAACATTACAATATACCTAGCAATAATTAATAATATGAAATCCTTTTTTTGAAGTCGGTTAAAAATCAACGATAAAAACTATGTCGAGCATATCAAATGGACACTTACTATGAATATTATATAAAATATTATTGTAGGCTTTACGGTAACCAGTGTTAGACAGTTCCAGACTCTGATGCGCTTATCATCACTGGGTACAATAATTTTTATTTTTAATGAAATGTATTTTAAATATAGACATTATTTAAAAAAAATGGTAAACAACAAAAAAAAAACCAGATTAATAGCAGAGGTATAGTTCGACATCTACGATTCGCCAGCTTCGTTCTAAGTTCCACTAGTAGAGGACGTGCACAACAAGTTTTCCCTACAAAATCCCAACAATACTTGGGCTGTTCGTCAGCTTCCAAGTCAAGCCCATATTAGAAAAATGAGAACATGCACTTCATACTCAAGCTCTTGTCGCAGTTCCTTGTCCTTATTTATAAAAAGACGAGTTTCTTAAATCAAAAACCTTTTAGTAACTTGCATTGACTCGCTTTGCCAGCCTCGTCACGCAGTTGGCTTGACACCAGCTTGTGAAACGAGAGGCCGCGGGTTTGATCCCCGCACTGAGACAAATATTTGTGTGATCCACAAGTATTTGTTTCTGTTCTGATGTCCCTGACACAAATTCGGGTCTGAACTATGTATGTATGTGACTGTTAGGTTTATTTCTTTATTTATTTAACTAAATGAATTATAATTTTGTTCCAAATCATATGGACAGCACATTCAACATAACCTAACCTAACATGTAATAATTTAGCCAATACAACCTGAATTAATTCTAAACCGGTACCTGTATTTAGAATATTTAATGAGGTTATGCAAGAAGTTCCAAACCCAAGCCTCTAAACGTTATACGTGACATTAATTTAAAAAAGCAAGTGTGGTGCTATGATATTAGAGGAGATCTTTGTTTCAACTTACATGGTCTGTCTTTGTACAATCGTTCCTAGTATGTGACGTCGGCAAGAACTCTGTCATGAAGAGAGAAGTTCTATCTCTCCACCAATTGTCTTACCATCGTATACTAGTCTTACATATGTAGGTCACAGCAGAATTCCATGTACTTTTTGACTAGATCAGGTCACTATTGTCAAGCGGCTATAAGATCGATGTATGCGTTCCTCGTCCATAAACCATGGTCGCCCCCCATAGCAAGAATGATTATTTTAGCTCGGGACCAAGCCCAGGATTAACTCTGAACTTCCCTCCTTCAGAAAAGGAGAGCCATAATCAGCTTCCCTCTCAGGACAAAGAACTTCCACATTTAGTATCGGATTTGGAAGACTTCTACATAAGAAATAATTTAATAAACCGCGCTAGTCAAATCCAAATTGGCAGATTTGTAACATGTTATTAGAGATCATAATGATTTTATTAACTCATACATATTAAACAACATTGTCGGCGCGCAGCGCTCTTTTAATTTGCATCATCAGATTAGATTTAGACTTTGTTATATTTAGATGCAAAAAAAAACAAAGAAAACCTTAACCACCCACAAATGTGCAAATTTATACGTGTAGTGCTATTTAAAAAACGTAAATATAAAACATCATGTTCAGCCAAAAGGATTTGCATTAGAATTCAATAAGGCAATTACGTATTAAAGAGACCTAGATGCAAGTAAGAATACTACCGCATTATAATCCTTATCATTATAAAAATCAATGACGACAAATCAAGCAATGCAGTTTTAATTATTTTTTAAGTTAAGTGTACTTTTTGTAATAGAAAAAGTTTATGTAGACATTAATATTACTATACGATATACTTAAAATAAATGGTTAATGAGAACCGTTTAGATACTTTAGTGTACATTTTTTGAACGAACTGCACTATTAAAAATTTGGTAAAAAATGGTAGATAACCTAATGATGAGGATGAGGTGAAATTGTCTTCAAAGACTTTTCTGAAATGCACATACATACATACATAACCTCACGCCTGTATTCCCCGAATTCTGCACTCACATTTCGCCAGGTATGTATCAGTCCCACGTACGTAATAGGGGGCGAGCCTATTGCCGTTTTTCGGGCACATTTCCAGACTCCGTGCTGTTACTGAGAATTTCCTAATGGAAAAACCCAATAACACTTTGCCCGACCCGGGAATCGAAACCAGGACCTCTAGATCGCATGGCAAATAGTTGTGCCGCGAGACCACGAGGCAGTCTAGTTTTCTGAAATGCATTTATAGAAAAAGTCAACCTCGCACAAATTCGTTTTATATTGAAGCTTTAAGTTATTATGTCACGTTACTACATTTTAAGACTGTGCTACTTTTATGACCAATAAACTGCAATTATTATAACATAATAATATATTATGCCTAAAACATTTTTGAAAATTATCCACGTGTTTCAACTTAATCTTGTAAGTAGCGACCTTACATTGAGTTCGTTGTGAAATTTATATTAAAAACTTGTTGCGTTGCCGGCGAGCGTCGCGTAGCATTGACACCTGTAGCATCGGTAGTAGATCTGGTAGTTAAAACCTAATTGTGTTATACAAAAAAACTGTAGTTACTAGATTTACAAGGACTTTTCTATGGAAAATTATAATTGAACCTAATCTGTTAAACAAAAAATGGTGTCGAATCAATCAGCTGCCGAATGTCAATGATGGATTATACTGACCGTATCTCATTGACCAAATGGACTGTCGTTTTGAACTGATCTGCAATGCTTGTGTGTCATCATCATCATCATTATCATTAGCCTATATATACGTCCCACTGCTGGGCACGGGCCTCCACTACATCTAAAAGAGTTTAGGCCTTAGTTCACCACGCTGGCCTAGTGCGGGTTGGCAGACTACACACCTAAGAAATTCCTAAGAACTTTTAAGTGTGCAGGTTTCATCACGATGTCTTCCTTCACCGTTAAAATACGTGATAATTCTTTTTGAATACCTAATACCTACCATGATTTTGTATGTGTCATATAAAATCGCGAGTTTGATCCCAGCACCAACCCTCGCCGTCCTTCTGTCCACTTTCGAGGACAAACCCACGATCGGAACCGTCTTTACGGGTCGCTAGGACATCCACAATCGGAGGTATTGTTTCTGCCTTAGACACTCTTGTAGCAGAGCAAGTCTGTGTGGGATGTTCACAGCACCAACAGATAGGTATTTACATTTTATGAATCTACTTACAACTATTCGTTTCTACACCACATATTAGTAGGAACCAGTGGCGGTACTTCCATAGAAGCCCAAAAGCCCAGCTAGTCTTACAGAATCCCGAAAAATAATCTGCAAGCTTTAAGTTTATTTAACAAAAGCAATTGACATATAAATGAAAATATCCTGATCCCACGATAAACAATTATAAACGAGACACCACACAATTAATGCGTAACGCTTTTGGGCTTCTATGGAAGTACCGCCACTGGTAGAAACGAAAAATATCACGTTTCTTCATTACCCATGAGACTTATACTAATTAACTAACTATCCCATACAACAGCTGAACAGGAAAAAATAATAAGATGCAAATTAACTTTATTGTACTGAGGCGCCTGACGATTTTACCAACGCAGAATTACTTTATAAATACAACAGGCGCCCATTGGCGTAATTTTTTAAAGCATTATTCAATAAGATCAAGGAGGCGAAATCATTTTGTGTATATGGGGTGAGTCTATTGTCATTTTTTGGGAATATTTCCAGACTGAGTGCTAAGGATTTCCTAATGAAATAATCCAACAACACTTTGCACGACCCTGTATTCAAACTCAAGATCTCACGATCACAAGTCGCACACTTATGCCGCAAGACCAGCGAGGCGATCATTATGTAGAACTTGAAATATAATTGACGAAAAGTACGGCACATGTTTACACGTGTAATGATGACCTCACGTTCATAATAACAAAAATAAAAACATTTAGGTGCTACTGCATGACGACCTTTAAGCTTAGCAATTATAAACATTTAAACAAGCGTGTGTAATAGCGATGGTCGAGAGGTGGTCTCTATTGATACTACCGGGGCCGTTGTAACATTAACGTTAATGCAATTACATTAATGGGTACAAACAAAATCAACTAAGAACGAAAAGATCTTAAGCGCCAATACTTTACTTCCTATTCCGAGGTTTAGGAGTATTTTTGATTGAACTAAGCCCATATGCATTTTATTTAACATAATTTTCTTTGAATAATAGAAGCACTTATAAAAGACTAAGATCAATCAAAACTAATCAACATTTTTTTGTTAAAATAACCGCACTGAACAGCGTGGTGGACTAAAGCCTAAACCCTGTCAGTTGGAGGCCCTAGCTCAGCAGTGGGACGTATAAGGGCTGATGATGAATTCAAAAACAATAGTTAAAAAAAAATGTAGCGGTAAATATTCCTAGTTGATTAAATTATTGTACGATAAAATTAATGAACTTAGTAAGGAGACATGAAATTTTGTGATGTTGGGGTCGCTGGGCGCGCTGCGAGGGCAGTGTCGAAAGTGACCCCGAGGGGGCGTCCACACTCTAACGGGCACCCGAATCAAGTTAGTGAGAGTGTAACTGCGCCCCCATCTCTGTGAAAGTCGAATCAGTTCCGTCTTGACGCTTGGCGCTTCCCGTCCACCCGCCGCGGTCGTCTCCTTCACGCAAATAGGACCACCAAGAGGTTTAAGTCAGTAAGGATTATTTTGGTTGAGCGCTGGCTCCGCATTAACACCTGCGCCAATGTCTTTGCGCGTAGTACTGTACCCAAATATGGCCTTTATGTTCCCCCTTCCTTAGGGCTACGATGGAAAGGAAAGCTTTTATCAAATATACTGTCGATTAAAAAAGAGTGTATTCTTACATCCACATTTCTAACCATTTTTCTGCTGCAGACAAAAAACTTAATTCGCTACGACATACCTACACCTTTATTGTAGTTATGATATTTATCATGGTCAGCAGGAAGGCTGTTGCAGAAACAACAAAATTAATACACAAACAAAGACACAAAAAATATCATAAACAGAGCTTCCTTAACTGATTCAAGGTTTCCTGATTGGTTTGAATATATTCGCGTATTGAATTGATTATATTAGTCTAGATCATAAGCCACCTAAATCTTGGTTAACCTTAAAAATTAGTTAATTGCATTAACCTTGCTTAAAGTAAACCAATATCTACTTTTCACAAATGTAATATAGTCACAAAGCCAGTTATTTATTTCTCACGGATTATGTTTTTGACAATATAATTTATAGAGTTGCTATGTTATCATTAGCATTTAAGCGAATGTTATTGACTTACCAATTTGAAGTATTTAATGTGAATTGTAGTATTTTTAAAATTATTGAGGTTACACTGATGGATGATATAGTGATAGCCTCGAGGATAAGGGGCGCGCTCGAGAATCTCGGCGATCGCGGGTTCAAACATGCACACACCTCTGACTTTTCGCAGTTATGTATATATTCACAATGAATCATCACGTAATTTAACGGTAAAGGAAAACATCGTGAGGAAACCCACAGACCTAAAAGTTCTTAGGAATTTCTAGGGTTTGGTCTGCCAACCCGCACTAGGCCAGCGTGGTTGACTAAGGCCTACACCCTCGCAGTTGCAGAGGAGGTCCGTACCCAGCAGTGGGACATATATGGGCTGATCATGACGATGATACACTGATGATTGGTCCCAAAAAACTAAAAAAAGTCTACGGTATACTAATAATCAGTATACCTTTGTTAATAAGCATGGCAAGGCAATAACTACTCTGGCTTCTGATGATAAGTGCAGTACTGTTCATATCGTAAATGGTCATTACTACCAGTATTATCACTAGCTGACAAAAAAAACAAGCACAAAAAACAAAAACTATCCGGTACGTCGCAATTCGTAATATACAGAGGGTCTATAGATGATTACTGTATAGTAATGAGGAAGTGGCCCATTATGCAATCACGGTTATTTTTGTAATGGACTTTCGTAAAGGCGGAACACTGCGTTTGTGATATCAAACTATTAACATTGACGGAACTAGGGAGGGACCCATCGCTATTGAGGACCAATTGGAATCACTATGATTAGATAAGGAAAACCTAAAGCTTCTATTATGAATTGAAAGAGATTTCCTTGTTGCGGCATAAAGCGTTGCTTGTCATTATAGCTGGGTATTTTAGAACACAACACCCATTATTGCAATAATATTTATTCATAATTATCAAATTATCAGTTTTTAATGATCAACACTATAGTTAAAATCAATAATACTATCCTAGAAACTATCAAACCTCGTCCATCAATATAACCTTTTTATGGAGTCCCCGTTTCCATGACCACCCAATAACATTGCTCTTCACATTGTCAATAACAATATTTACACGGCTTTTTTTACGGTTTCATTTCTTTGTGTTTTGATTTAATTTAATTTTATTGCAAGATGGATGACGAGGAAGATTTCGGTGGAGCGATGGTCATAGCTTCAGAAACTACGGAGGCTGAAAAGGAATTCGAAAAGGTCAAAATAATTACCTCTATTTAATGACTCCTATATACTTAAATAATGTTTATTTGGTTCGCAAACTCTTATTTAGCTTATTGATGTTTATGCGACTGATATTTTAATTTATATATGTGATTATTTGATTTATTTAGTTATGTTTGCCTTTGGAATGTCTTGTTTGACCTGCGGCATATGTAAGTGTGCGGCGCGAGATCAAAAGGTCCCACGTTAGATTCTCGGGTCGTTCGAAAAGCTTTTTCCATTAGAATACTAAATAACTGGTCGGAGTCTGAAAATGTGCCCGAAAACAGCAATTATAGACTTGCGCCACATAATGTGGTTGTCTCTAAAAGATCGCCTTGAGCGATAAGACCGCCAATTGTACTATTTTCTTTGTTGTGTGTTCTTGTTTTGTTAATTTTCTCCGTGTGTACAATAAAGTGTTAATAAATAAAAATAAATAAATAAATGTGGCACGGAGATAATGTATCAATAATTTACTTTCGATTATTTTAAAGACGTGGCGCTGTCATTAATCAACACTTTAAAATGTTTCCCTCCTTGGTTTCATCAGGTGTTAGAAAAATTGCGGGAAGCGGAGGATCTCAAACTTTACTCGGACGTTTACACCAAGTTATACGACTCCTACTTCAAGCTGAAAGATGAGAATATTGCCCACATGGAAGAAGTCAACGGACTTAGGGTATGCTATTTTATGCATCAGATATAACACACCTGCAACCCAGTACTTTCATAATCATCATCATCATTATCAGCCCATTTACGTCCCACTGCTGGTTACAACTTCCATAATATACAACTTTTTTTATATTTTATACCTCTAAATAAAATGTAAGTTTTTGTCTTTATTTACATTTTTTTAACAAGGTGAAAAATGCTAGTTTTACGATAAATATTTTTTTTATTGGTATATTTTTCTATATGTTAAAAGATATTTCTTGATTATGATCCTAAACGGCTCCACAGCATAATTTTAAAGCTAAATTTGCGCCTACATTCCATTTTGATATATTACAAAGATTAATTAAATAATATAAACGTAAATATTGGTACTGCCATCTAGTGGATGCCATGGTCAACTTTAATTGCTGTTATGTTAGGCGAAGAAACTAAATATTTATAACGATATTAGAGAAATAATTAATTTGCTTTTATTTACAGGCAAAACTTAAACGCTTTGACGACACCGTCTCTGATTACATTGCCGAAGTTTCTGAAGCCAACAAGACCATTGAAAAACTGCGGAGTGACATCAGTAAATTTCAAATATTTCTTTATGTACCCTCATTATTTTGAAATTACTTATTCAAAAGATGTCTATAAGGTTCCGAAGTGTATTCATAGTTTTTTAAAGAACAATTGTATAATTTACCTTAAATACTTCGATGAATAATGTTTATTCACAATAATAAAATAAATAGATGATTATAATTGATTATAGACGAGGCCAGAGCTCTCGCAGACGCGATGCATGCCCGGGAGCTCCAGAGCGTGGAGAGTTTGGAGACGATGAAGAAAACTGTCACCAGGCTGGAGAAGGAATTAGACGCCAGGAAGAGAGCAGGAGATGATGACGCGTGAGTAACAATTCCTATTAACATGTAAAAAAGAAGAAAGTATATTTTTAAGCATTTAATCCTTTACGAAATAGTAAACTCAACTTATTTTAAAAAGGGAATAAATTCTACTAAACAATTTTCACAAATTGTATGTGACGGTATTTTTAAGTTAAATTTACCCTGGGCATAGCTGACGGAAGATTATCAAATCATGAGTTGCTACGTTCTATTACTAATAAAACATTCATGGTATTTTCAATTTTATATGATATTAGTTGTGTTTTGATATCAGAGGCGCTACTTCAGCGGTCAAAGAGAAGGAGAAATTTGAAAAGGAAAAGGCGAGACTCCAAGGCGAGCTGGACGGCGTCAAGCTTAGGCTCACTAACGCTCTCAGCTATCAGGAGGAATTAGAACAACGGAACACCACAGGCGAAGAAACCATAGCAAAGTTGGAAGAACAACTTGAGGTTACAATACATGAATATATCGCGTTGGCCTAGTTCCACTTGAGCTAGTTGTGATTTTTAAGTCCACTTGGGATAATTATTTTTGAGTAACTTTTTTATTTCCAAGCATGCTTATTTTCCATATTAAGCTTGCGATTAGATATTTATGGGATTCGACATTTTCTCCAGGAAGCCAGCTATTTTGTAACACAGACAATTAAGATAATGTCTGGTGGGGCAAAATAGTAGAAAGGTGATATGATGTTCTGGATAATAAATATTATAAATAGATTGTAAGTTTCTTTGTTTCTTATCTTCAAGAGATAGATGGGACTCGGATGACGGTAGTAGGATGAAAAAATGTTAACTTTCAAAAAGTTTCCATTTTAAAACATTAGTTCATGCGTACAAAACCGCGGACAAAACGTAGTTATACAATAGGCCTAAATATAAAAGCATAATAACTTCGGGAATTTATTTGGAATGGAATTTTAATTTTAAGGAAGCAGACAACAACGCGGTAAGGCAAAATCGTCTGGTGGAGCACTTGAAAGGAGAAAGCGACACACTTAAAAGTGAGGTTGAAAATAGGGGGGTGGCCATGATGAACCTCAACGACAAGGTAATTTATTTATTATTATTATAAAGAATGCTATATATATTCATTAGAATTGATTTTATTAGTCTAGTGTGTTACATAGCCGAGCCATTTAAAAAGCTTTTAAAAATAGCAGAAAATCAATAAACCATTTAAATTTTTTTAAAGTAATTGAATCACTAATTTTATGAGCATGCGTTAGACAATCAGAATTTCTTAATACTATATTGAACCTGAGATAACAAAATAAATCAATACTTATGCAGCATTTATAAGTGAACCTAATTAATAGAAAATAATAGTCATCTAGGAAATGTAAGAGAGTAATTCAGTCGCTTTTATTCTAATAATCGTTTCACAGTTAGCGAGAGCAGACAAAACAATAGAGCGGAAGGACAAGCAACTCCAGAACATGACGAACAAACTGGAGACAGCTCAACAGGAGCAAGAGGCCGCTTCGGCGAAGGCGACTCAACTCAAGGAGCAGCTGGACTTCACAAACGCAGAGTTCGACAAGACCAAGCAGACATTAACGAATACTGCCAAGGAGCTAAAGGTGAGGGAAATATATCTAGGGAATATGTCACCTGTCTTCCTGAGTTAACTGGCTGGTATAAAACAATTTTCTTCTAAACACTGTGACACCTACAAATCACGTACTTTTAACATAATTATTAAGAACTAGCTGACCCGGCAAACGTTGTTTTGCCATATATATAAAATTCTCGTGACGCGGTGTTTTTTGGCAAACTCCTCCGAAACGGCTCGACTTATTTTTATGAAATATTGTGTGTACATATATTGTAGGCAGGTCTGAGAATCGGTCAACATTTAAGGGTTTAACATTTAGGGGTATGTTTTTTTTCTATTGACTTTATTTTCTTTATTTTTTATGATTCAGCATTAATAAATTATTATAATCATAAATTTTCACCCTTCTACGATCAACCTCTATCTTATACTGACCATTTTAATTTGTTTTTTTTTTATTAAAATGTAAATAAATAATAATAGCACTGAAAAATTATAATGATACGTATAACAGTCATTGCTTTGATCGATATACAAATTAAACAAAAAAATATGGTCAAAATTGTATAGAGTGAGATATACATATACATCTATATATATATAAAATAAATAAGTACGAAAATTAAATGCATCAATCGTGTCTCCGCAAGTCATGATTTAAATAAATATGTACATATGGGATGGGATGCAGTCGGTTTTAATTCTCTTCATTGAAGCATCAGTGTGGTGGACTGAAGCCTAAACCCTTAACACCAAGCGCATTCCATTGCATAGTTGTGGGTGTTTTAGATTTCAAAGCGTGATGACTACCGAACCTGCCTTCGTTTGTAAATCAGGTACAACCAAGGAGTTTAAAAATACATTTCTGAACGCACGCATAAATATTTGACAACCAATAAATATGTCAATCCCTTTTTATTACTGACATTATTCTACATTTTTTAAATCGAAAATACGCAATTATTCGAATATTCTGGATATATGTTGTCGATTCAAAACCTTTATTTAAATACGTTCTTTAATTTGAGGGGACCATTAACCATATTGACGGGATAAACATAAAATGTTTGACAGAATATTAGGTAGAACAGTTTATATGAGAAAATTAAATTGTTGTTTTTACCATATTCCTCGCAATTTTCTTAACTTTTTCTTTCATAAGAACCTTCTCCTAACAATAGCAAACACAACAAAAAAAGAATTAGCGAAATCGGTCCAGGCGTTGTTGAGTTATGCGCTTACCAACACATTTTGCGATTCATTTTTATATATAAGATTGCTTCTTAAACACTATATTTTAAAAGTGAAAGCGGTGTAGTTCCGCTAAAACTCCATTACCTCCATCTCTCTCAGCAATTTGTTAAATTTTGATTATTCAGAGTAAATTATACATAACTGCCTCGTGGTCTCGCGGCACAAGTATGTGCCGTGCGATCTAGAGGTCCTGGGTTCGATTCCCGGGTCGGGCAATGTGTTATTAGGTTTTTCCATTAGGAAATTCTCAGTAACAGCATGGTGTCTGGAAATGTGCCCGAAAAACGGCAATAGGCTCACCCCCTATTACGTGGGACTGATACATACCTGGCGAAATGTGGGTGCAGAAATGCACCTTTGCCTACCCCTTCGGGGAATACAGGCGTGAGTTTATGTATGTATGTATGTTATACATAAAAAGGTTTCATAAATATTTTCTCCCTATTCCAGAACATGACCGACGAGGGAAATAAGCTTCGAAATGAAGTAATCAAATTGACCAAGCAAGCAGTGCAACAGACGAAGAAATTTCAACTACTTGAACAAGCTAAAGCGAACATTGATTCAGATCGGTAAATGAATGAATGATTGTTTTTAGAAATCGAAAGTAGTTTGAAATTGGAGAACCTAAAACTTGGGCGATGATGGAATGTTGTAGTTGCTATATTATCTTATATAGGCGTATAAATTATTTTGAAAATAAGTTTAATACTTAAAGTATGTTAATGTTACATATCATTTGCTTTAGTCATAAAATGAAAAAATAAATATAGCTGCAACAATAAACACCAGTTTCCATTGCAAAGACACCATTTTTAAGATCGCAACAAAAATAATTGCACAAATGTCACAAATAATTTTGTTTACTTTTTAACATTGTTATTTTTGTTCTTTCTTCATCAAATTAATTTACTATTATCGGCTCCTACAATTCCATGTTTGTTTCATTACAGCGAGAGACTTCGTCAACAAGTCAGCGTGATGGAGCGCGAAATCATGCTGGGTAAGAAACAAGCAGAAGCCGACAAACGAGAGATTGAGAACCTGAATAGAGAGAAAGACATACTGAACAAGAATATGCAAAAAATACAAAGTGAGTTAATTGTTTTTTTTTTAATAAGTTAAGGTTAGCAGGTAAATAGACAGAGTACTAAGCAAACAATTCTATAAAACGAAATTATTACTGAGTGTTGCCCACAGGGCCACTCCAGGCTTTTTCATCAAAAGGCTATAACGGCTTTGCCGAAACTTCGTGAAATCATTCGGTCTCATAGACACCCAAACTCAGAAGAAACCTTTGCCCCAGTGCGGGCATCATTAACCTAGTTAGTGAGTAATTTTGCAAAACTCCAAATTTACTCTAGTAACTGTATCATGCCCCATTAAGGACTTTCGAAGTGGAAATGTTTTACATTATGACATAATTGTTTATTTAAAACTAACTTCGTCCGCGTAAACTTCAGGGTATATTTCATGAAGAAAATAAGTGAATCTATAAATCAAAATTTCTGTCCTTACTGTAGTAGGTCACCCGAAGATATTTACCTACCTATCCGAAATTCGTCTCAATTGACATTACTGGCACCAGTCGCAACTAATGTTCCACTGGTACATAAAGTCAATTAAATCCTTTAACGGCACTTAAATGCACCCAATAGCACTCTACAGCACTTTATGATATTTAACATAACTTCAGGTCATCTAGGATACTTCAAATAATGGTGTCATTTACAATTTGAGTTCCACTAATGGCACCTAAATTCATATGAGTCCGACAAATAGCTCTTGTCATCACCTAAGAACCACTAATAACTACGAAGGTAACGTAAATTCCAGTTATGACACCTATCCCCATACAAAAAATTATTCAAATCGGTTCAGTAGTTTTTGAGTTTATTCGTAACAAACATACAAACCTTTCCTCTTTATTATAAGTATAGATAATTGGTGACTTGCAACAAATTATCGTGGTTTAAATTGAACCAACCTTGAACTTCAAGTAATTGTTGCCGTTAAACCATATACATACTAATCGTTTGTATATAATCAAAAACATAAATGTGAAATGAGAGCCAAGTTCAATATTATTATATGTATATGCCTTGGTTGTTGACTTCAACGACAAAAGAAGTCAGATCTAAATTGGTGCCAAGTTCAATGGTCACTCCTGAAATTTATTTATAGCAACGTAAAATATCATTTCTTCTTATACCTAACTATAATATACTGTAGCCTAAGGTCTGACTTGGCTAGTTCTCATATACGAATTATTATGTTCCATGGCTAGTTTCTCCCAGCAAGCCAAATTTTCGGAATAATATAATAAGAACCGACAAGTAACAGGTCTTTGACTTTGACTTTAAGAAGAAATGATATTTTACGTTGCTATAAATAAATTTCAGGAGTGACCATTGAACTTGGCACCAATTTAGATCTGACTTCTTTTGTCGTTGAAGTCCAACCAAGGCATATATAATAATATTGAACTTGGCTCTCATTTCACATTTATGTTTTTGATAGGATATCATTACTTTTTGTACATAAATAAGTATATAAGTTAAGTGTTCCTAATAGAATCAATTAAGTAAAAAAATTAATGAAATTATAAAGTTTTACCAGTTTCTGATTTATTCCTTTGTATTCACCTAATTACCTATCTGCGTGCCAAATTTGAACTTTCTAGGTCATCTGGAACTGGGTTAGAGGTTTGATCTATAGGTCAGTCGGTGTTAAAAATGACGATTTTTGGACGTTTATATCTAAATAACCGTATGAGATGTGTTTATGAAATTTGGAGCACATATGTATCTCGTAAGTCTCAATATATAAGCCAAATTTGAAACGTTTATGTGAAATACTTTTTGAGTTATGAGGGGGTCAAAAGTGGCTCCAAATGGTTCATGTAATATTACACACGGTGCTGCACGCCAGTTCAGTTACTTGAACTTGGCTTGACACGCTACCGCGTGTCTAGATTTTAAATGAATTAAAACACAATGGCATTACTTTTAAATGTTAAGAAAGTATTTTGACTGATTATTTTTCCGGTTTGCTTATGTACCTATAAACACTTTACTAGCATGTTATAATGCTAAATGTTGATGTTATGATTATAATCTTTTCTTTTTAGAGGCCTGATAAAGATCACTTTAAGCGATAGGACTTCTAATAGTTATTACTGTTTTATACTATATTAATTATTTTTCCTTAGTTGTCTTTTTTTTTATTATAAGCATAGTCAAACGTGTTTCCTGTTCAGCTTAAGACTTTCCCCGTCCTTCATTCTAGACGATATAAAGTATTTTGTGTCTCTGATAAAGTAAGTGATGAGATGTTGGTATTCTTGCTGGTATAAACTTTAGGGCTATTTTTGATTAACTTTAGTAACGAGATAGGGCTCTGGTGATGGTTACACTCTACTTGTATATTTTGAAAAAGACAGGTTCCATAAATTGTAGTTTAATAAAACACCACTGTTTTTGATTTAATATTCAAACGTTTTTAATTTCTCTCAGGACTCAAATCTTGAAGTATACACAAAATAAGGTTTAACTTTAAATTCACTTACATAATTAATTACATTCAACTTAAATCTGCAATAATACAACGTGTACTACAAAACTGCCTACATCGAAATTACACATATCGCGCGTCATTCAAACAAATAATAATAACAACCAATGCGTAGCAGCATCCATAATTCATGAGACGTAAGTTGCGTCAGTACGCAATGCGTGATAAATTTTAATTATTACTGGATAATTAAATGGCTTGCACGTTAATCACAAAGGTTGAACATTCTATTTCGCAGACGCAGTTTTGTAATGATCTGTAGAACGTTTAATGCCAGGAAATTAGGATTATTGCAAATGTGTTGACAGAAACGTTTGATTTTACTGAGCAGAGCCTATAAAATGTTACAATATTTTATGATTAACACATGAAGTTGATTTTTTTTTATTTGAGTTGAAAGCATTGTGTTCAATGACAGTGAATACATCATCATTCTCGTTTTGGACAAGTTTCATAACAAACCTATTTGCAAAATAATCTTATTTGATATTTGTGAGGTGGGCCTCTCAGAATTTTCATTATTCAAATATTATTTTCTAAATGAATAGATGAGGCTCTCGAGAACCTACAGATGCTGCATCTCCAGGAGCAAAGGCGCACACAGCTGGAACACGAGTTGGAGATGAATGAGGCGCAGATTAACAAACAGAGACTCATGATACGACAACTGGAAAAAGATAAAGACAGGTTAGAATGTCAATCAATAGGGGTTCTTCTTAATGATTATAATAATCGACAGCCCCGTGGCGCAGTTGGCTAGACACCAGCTTGCGAAACGAGAGGCCGCGGGTTCGATCCCCGCACCGAGACAAATGTTTGTGTGATCCACAAATATTTGTTTCGGGTCTGGGTGTATGTGAGACCGAAAAGTCTCTCGTAGTTTCTGATACCCACGACACAAGACTTGTATCTTAGTGTGGGATCAGAACTATGTATGTGACTGTTGGGTGTATTTATTATATATTATTTATTATTATAAAAATGGAATCACTGTTTTATTTAAGTTCTTGTCATAAACAATAATTAGTGAGCTCAAAGAGAAATTAGTTTTACACCTAGAGGTAAAGTTAGATAGTAATTAAACCAACCAAGAGAAAGGTCCAAAATGCATACAATCCGTTACGCTGTTCGATAATATCAGTTATAAAGTCTGGGAGGAGTAACGCTATCATTTGGTACAAATTGGTGTGTATTCAGCAATGACTTAGATAAGAACGAGGTTAGTCATGATTTTTGCTGCTATGATATAAATTTATGTTTGTCAAATTTCATAAGCTATTTGCTTTTTGCCAAATGAAATTTGCAGTACCAGCTGTCAGAGATGTTTCTTATCATTACAATTTATTAATACGAGCATGCTCATTTAGCACACACACATAAAGCTTTCTTCGTGGTTTTCTCGTATGCAAATCGCAATGTAGATATCACAGGAAAAATGAATTCAGTCAATGCGCCATGTTTTAATTTATTACATACAAAAATTAAAACAAAAAACATATTCACACTAGTTTTGCTAAGTTCATTATATTAGGGAGTTAAAGGTAAGTTAGGTAGGTTAGGTAGTTAAGTTAGTTAAGTTAGTTAAAGTAAAGTTAGTTCATATTTTAATGCTATGAACATGTTTTGTGTAAAATTTGTTCCTTTTTTTTATTCAACAATATGTTTAATTAAATTTTATGTTAATTTTTAGGATGCTGGAGGAGACAATTGCTCTGAATGAAAAAATAGACGAAATATCAGGTGAAATTCTTATTATACTAGTTTACTAAAATAGAGTAGCCTAAACACGTACCTGCCATTGCTTAGCTGGCTTAGCACACCGTACCCACACCGACCTAGTGTGGGTGAATTGACTTAGGCTACCGTAGGTGTAAAATAAAATATTTTAATTGTATTGTGCAGAGGAGGTCCGTCTTCGAACGGCCGACATCTTGGACCTAAAAAAAGCACTGCGCGATGAGACGATCAAATCGCGAAAGCTGTCCGTAGCGCTGGACGCGACGAGGGCCGAGAGAAACATGCTGCACAAAAATTACACCGAAGCGCTTGATGAGATATCAGATCTGAAACAGAAACTAAAGGTACACATACATTTATTATAACCAACACATCAACGAAACGAAACGGCCAAATGATCAAACTCTGTGATTCTTTTTATATTTTTTTATTTCTTGTAGTGAGAAAAAAATAATTATGCCTAAACTATTGTCTACCAGCATGGTGGACTAAGGCCTAAACCGTCTCAGTTGTAGAGGAGGCCCGTGCCCAGCAGTGGGACATAGTATATGAGCTGATGATGAAACTATTATCTGGCTGCTACTGACCAATCTTGTATAATGCTATATTTTTTACTATTCGGCCATACATATAGTCTTACGAAGCGGAAGTTCTGATACCCTGTAAATTTATATATATTTGCTTGTGTTATTCTTATTCAATTTTAAAGTCATGAAAGTAGGCAATGAACTTAGTCTGGAAGCTGCGATCTCTGGTTAGGCATATTTCATGTTCCCAATAAAAATATGTGTATATTTAACAGCGAAATTTATCGCATGGCTCAGCTAATAGAGGTAGTAGTATGTATTGACGAAGCAAATACAAGCGATTGAGGTACCGGGTACGGAATTTACTCTTCCACCAACTACAGATTTCTAGCGCGTCAGACGTTTCTTATCATTGATAAGGAAGTTTAATCGTAATGTTTTACATTCTATATTTCCACACAAGCCTTGACGAACGCAGACCATTGCGACATACAGCTTAATGTGACGAGAAGGCTGATCCGATTATATACCACCCAATGTAACATGGCACACATACACCCGATCGATTAGTATGGAGGACAGAGAAGCTAGAAATGAATTGCAAATAAATATATATTTTTAAACACTGATTAAGAATTCACCCAATAGTCAACAGGGCTGTCAGGCGCGTCGATATTTTTAAGTTCATTTACATAAGCGCTTTAAAATGGAGGGACAGAGAGACAGGTTCTACTATAAGTCTATTCTATTGTAGTTATTCTCGTGTATTGTGTCATTGAAACAAAATGCTTAAAATATGAAAAGTAGTAATAAGTATTTGAAAACTATAACAAACTTAGTTTTGCTGCTCCCCATTCAACTCCACATTTCTGTCTCCTTTTTCTATTTTGGTATCCATTCATTAATCCCTCAGCCAATGGAAGTCCATTGCTGGACATAGGCCTCTCCTAATAACCACAGGGACCTGTTGGAAGCAGCTTGCATCCAGCGACGTCCCGCGACCTTTACTAGGTCGTCCGACCATCTTGTCGGAGGACGTCCCACGCTGCGCTTTCTGGTACGTGGCCTCCACTCGAGAACTTTTTGGTCCCATCGGCCATCAGTTCTCCGCGCTATGTGCCCGGCCCATTGCCACTTCAACTTGCTTATCCGCTGGGCTATGTCAGTTACTTTAGTTCTCCTACGGATCTCCTCATTTCTGATTCGATCTCGTAGGGAAACCCCGAGCATAGCCCTCTCCATAGCTCGTTGAATGACTCTAAGCCGTCTAATAGGGCCCATAGTGAGAGTCACGTCTCAGTGCCGTATGTCATCACTGGTAACACACAACTATCAAAGACTTTCGTCTTCAGGCACTGAGGTATTTTGGACGAGAAGACGTCGCGTAGTTTTAGTATTTTGGTACGGTTTCTCAAAAAAAATTAGGCACTTTTTACCGTAATAATATCATATTAACCATAGTCTGTCAGAAGGTGTATATTAGAAAGCTTATAATATCCAAGTAGAACAGACTCGAGCTGCTACCAAAGAATATTATGATTAATTATTATTGTAATATCAAACACGCTATGACAGTTATTAGATTCTAAGTTTCATAATGTCTTGCAGTAAACATTGATTCAAAGATTTAATTAACTGGAGAGAATGTTTATGTAAGAAATAAACTGAATGCATGTGCTGGAAACCATAATAAGGAATTGCGATCGCGTCGGATAGCAAACACGTCGGGCCTATGTGTCACGGAAACCTCATTCTGTCAACGGTCTTAACAATTATTGACAATAGAAATGGCAGTTGTTACTTCCTGCTTCGGGCAACTTCACGCTACTCTAGTTTTATTACACTATATAATTTTGCCTATCCTTTACAGATAATTGATGAATTAATAACCTCACCAAACAAACTCTCTCAATTCTTAATCAAGATGCAAGTCTTGTGTCAAGACATAAAACTACCAACATCACGCGAAATCGATCTTACAGACACCTAGACTCAATTAGATGTAGAACAAACAAACATTTGTCTGGATTCGCAGAACGTATTGTGAAGCAACACTTATTTTAACAAAAAAACTACTTTATGCCAACCCTAGGCATTGAGTTCGGCTCGGACACGACGCGTTCGTGAAAGTACTTATCGTTCAAAACATTAATAAGCAGTATTCATTCATTAGCTTAATTAATATAAAAATAAAATAAACAAATTATATCCAAATCACCTTGTTTATTATGCTAGCTGTTGCTCACAACTTCGTATGCGAAATTTTAGACATCAAAAATAATATTTATTCCCCGTTTTAGCAACAGCTTTCAGTGCTCGTATAATATGTAACCTTCTTTTCTGAACTATTCAACACAAAAATAATTTTTCAATTCGAACCACCAGTTCCCGAGATTAGCGCGTTATATAGCAACCAAACAAACGAACTTTTCAGCTTTATATAATTAGTATGGATGAGTTTTGCCTCGACGTATAAGTACAGTGTTATAAGTTTAGCTTGTGTCTATGCGTACGTATAAGATAGCCTACCAAATTATACGCGCGATGTACCGACATCCCAAATCGACGGTCGCGAGTTTAAATCCCTTGTAGTATTGTATTTCAATATTTTATTAGCTCTTAAGACGCGCTTTCATCAGTGGGACGTAAAAAACATAGGTTTCGTGAAATAATCCCATAGTATTAGTCGACTTTAAGACGCTTTGACGTCGCGAAGCCTTTCCACTTCATGATTAAACTCATCTATGCCTTGACGCATTGACGCATTATACGCGTCGCCGTATTCGTTCACCTCAACACTAAATACAACTATTTCCGACGTATCAGCGTCACGACGTCCTTGACCTCAACACTAAACACAATTAGGTATGTCTAGATGCATCGGCGCCGCGACGCCTCTTCACCTCATACTTTCACCCCCAATAATAAAAAAGCTGTTATTTTGACATTACAAACAGACATTTCATTTGTATTATAAGTATGTATAGTTTAGAATTAAATGCGAATGAGGTTTACCAAAAAAAAAACAAGCGGTCTTTTTGATATGCACCATTAATGGCACACTCTAAAATCAAGAACGCAAGATCAAATATAGTTGAGGCCTAAATATGGCCATCGGCATACAAGGAACTAGTTTGCCTATCACATTAGAGAGAACAGGTTAATGCATAACCTAGGGTACTGGCTTATTAACCTATCTCAATGTGACAGGCGCGTTTTCATGACCTAGACATTACTTCATATATCACCAATTTGGATCACGCTCTGCATACATTAAATATTTGGCACAAACTAGGTCACCTTTAACGTATTCTTGTGGAAGTAGACATACACCACTGGTAGGTGTTACGTAGAACATTGTGGCGGTACTTCCATAGAAGCCCAAAAGACCAGTTTGCCTTTTAAAATTTTACATAATAATTTTTAGGCTTGAAATCTTTATTAAACTAAAGCAATTTGTTAAATAAAGACACCATAATAAGCAAATATAAACTAGAGATCACACAATTAACGTTTAGCGCTTTTGGGCTTCTATGGAAGTACCGCCACTGGTAGAACACATTAGGGGATACAGGCTTGAGGGCACTTATGTATTATTATTATTAGTTAAAGCTTGATAGTCGTCTAAATTCTAAGTATGTTTATAAGTAGCACAATCAGATGAATAAAATAAAATACAAAAGTTATATAATTTAGGAACTCTGCCTGGAAATCATTCTCTCGGCTTTTATCGCGTCCACTTATTTGTTTTAAGTATTATAATCATTTTGTTAATGAGATCTCCTTTTCGTAGATGCTTGCATATCAAATCGAGCAACTAAAAGAAGACATAAGCGGCAAAGAAGTAGGCCTCAAAACATGTGAAGGTACTCTCGCCAAATGCAACAAGAAGAACGAACAACTCCGCTCCGAAGTTCAGGCTGGGCTCGCCAAATTGTCTGATGCTAGAGCAGATATCACTGCGCTTAAGCAAGAGGAAGCCAGGCTAAATAGGATAGTGCTGGTAAGATTTTAAGGCTCCAACTACTTTAGACATACATTATTAACATTTAGCATCTTCGATACTCAACTTGCCCATAGACCATCACGGGGTTTTCTGAGCATCTTCTATTAACGGGAAATACTCAACTTGCCTAATTACGTGGTATATTAAGGACCTGCTAATAAGTCGCCTGTGTAACCATAAATATCCGGTGCATTTTTCAATGTGAGATAGTCATGCAAATAGGTGGATTTTATGAATATGGTTTTACGGTATCTGCATTCAACTATGGATAAATGTCTGCAGAAGGAAGAGAACTAAATTGTCCTGTCATAACCTCCGTTATTTGATTGTAATTAATACCAGGAAGGAGACGCCGCGCGAGCTAAGCTGACCAAGGAGCTGGAAGGTCTCATGAATGAGAGAGATGTTGTCGGAGCTCAACTGGTGCGACGGAACGATGAAATCTCATTGCTCTATGAGAAAATACGAATATTAGAGATCACCTTGCATAGAGGTAAGTGTAACAAATCATTGTATCTGTTGGTTATTTTTTTTGGTAGCTGTAATATCACAAATGTTACAACTAGGTGCTTCTTTACGCCTTCTTTGAATAAATTATAAATATTGTTTCGAAATAGCTACATCCTAACAATGGAAAAAAGATAAAGATTTAAGAATTACATTTACTTTTAGGAGAGCGACAATATGAACAGCGTGTCGAAGACATCCGATTGTTGCGGTTAGAAATCATACGATTGAGGAAAGAGAAAAATCTCCTCGCTAAGGGCATAGAAAATATGACGGACTTGCGGCTTGAGGTAAATTCCTAAGTAGTCCTCGTGAAAGTATGAAACGACTTTTTAGGGCGTAAAAACGAAAGGGTCTGGGTTAGGTTCCCGAAACGTCTGTAAGTCTATGTTTTTGTGAAACTGTTATAGTACACTGTTATGCAAAATAGATCTCCTCGAATTGAGTCTTCTATGAATGATATACTAAACAGTAAAGACAGTGCCATGACCTGAAAATAAGATCTAAACATTTGCTAATAATAAAACGCTAATTACATGTAATGTTTTTTTTCATCCATATGGCCGTGTCCTTTCGTGTATGAATTAAGTACTTAGGAATGCAATAATTAATATAATATTTTTATCCCGCATAATGAAATGTATAATTACGGACAGATAAACATGCAAATTAATGTAAGATTTCATTATAATAGAACTAATCCAATGTATGTATATGCTGTTATTATGATTGACCTTCAGAACAATAAATAGATTTCCATTAAAGTATATACACGCACCTGCGTATAATGAGCAATCATATGCTAAGATTATATCCATACTAATATTATAAATGCGAAAGTAACTCTGTCTGTCTAGATATAAATAAACATGACACACAAAGTTTGAAAAAAAAAAATTATAATAGTAAACTACAACTTATTTTCTTTCTGAACCCAACCTTGTAGTCTACGCGGACGGAGTCGCGGGCAAAAGCTAGTATTAAATAAAGTAAAAGTAGTGAACGTTTAGGCGCGTGGTCGAGAATCACGGCGGTCGCGGGTTCAAACCCCAAGCACACTTTTCACCTCTGACTTTTCGAAGTTATGTGTGTATTCACAATAATAAGTCACTTACTTCATCGGTGAAGGAAAACATCGTGATGAAACCTGCACACCTACAAGTTCTATTTAGATTTTTTTAGCTGTTTAGTCAGCCAGCCCGCACTAGGCCAGCGTGGTGATTGTTGGGGAGTGGTTTCTGATACCCGCGACACAAGACCCGTATCTTATTGTAGGGCCAGAACTATGTACATATGTGACTGTTGGATGTATTTTTATTATTTATGTGGGTTTTTTTTGCAGTTTTGTTTTATTAATGTTACGGCAAGATGATCCCTCTATCTTAATTATCGATGATATTATAATATGTATAATGTACGAAAAAGACAATAAAATAGATGTTGACTCTACATTCATCATCATCAGCCCAAATATGTACGTCCCACTACTGGGCACGGGCCTCCTCTACAACTGTGAGGGTTTAGGCCTAGTGCAGACATTTACTTTAAATTACTTATTACAGATTAATTCAATATAATAAGACAGAATATAGAGTACAAAAACACGTAAGATATTACGCGTAGTCTTTTCCTATGGTTATTTTTTCAATACATATTGTTGTTATGAAATAAATAATTCTTTTTTCTTATTTTATTACGTTTATCATGTAATAATTGGTTATGCATATAGTATTATTTTTAAAGTATTATGAATAAGATATTTGCAGAGACAAAGTAAATTTTGCAAGTAGTAGATCCACAAGCTCGACCGTGTTCGTAGCACTGTTTCACAGAAACATGGCTTTAAACAACCCTTTGACGTTTCATTTTCAAGAGATTCAGACTTCTAGTTGTATCCACAACGAAGTTATAAGGGATCGATAATGGCCTGAACTGTTGCGAGAAAAGGATGTTACGGCTGTGCCGCTTTTTTATTCGACTTGGGGGAGGCACTGCCGTACCCCCAGATATGACCTGTGAGGATCTCTTGGTTTAAAAAACAAGCACCGGTCATATATGCTACATAAGAGTTTGCAAATAATTCAATATGTCTCTAATGTATAATGTTACAGGTATTTAATCTAGAACGAGAACTAGGTCGCGAACGTCTTCGAGTGCGTGCCTTAGAGGAGGCACTAGAGACGCCACTCAACGTTCATCGCTGGAGGAAGCTGCAAGGCACGGACCCTGAGAGCATACAGCTCACACAGAAATTGAGACTAACACAGAAGTGAGTAGCGTAATAATAAAACATCACGTTAATTCGGTCAAGTAGTTGAATCGTCAGCCGCTAGATGTCACTATTATCAAAAATGTCAATGAAATATGTACAACTCGCAAATATAATGTTTTCGCAAATCTCTTTAACTGTTACTTCTTTTGGGCCTTAATGCGAATTCCTAGTAACACTCGTTTAAATCTACTTTAATTGTGTTTTGTGATTAATTGCATTACCTTGAGCGTTTTTAGGTGTGCTTTCTGCATCTTAGATGCCGAGTCATCAGTAGCTTCGTGTCTAGATTCAATATTGTCTTCGTAATTATTAGGAGTAGGTATAGTTACAAGCAATTAGTGCGCAACAATGTAATTAAAGAGCGTGTCGTCTTAATGATTTTAATCGGCAAAATTTATAGGACCAAGTAATGACTAGTATCTTGTTGTAATTTTGCGTGTTTTTTTTTTCGCTTTTGTAATCGAGGTCAGATCTAAATTGATCTGTGTTATTAAGGATAACACTTTAACTTAGAGATTAATAATAACAGATTGCAATTTTTTCATCGTTACATTACATTGTCAAACGCGGCGTTGGTCATCCAACTCTAAGGTGATCTTATAAATACCGAGGGAAAAACCGCTGAATGCAGGTTGCTCTGATTATTTTAAAGATAGACCTATGTCTACCAATGGACGTCTTTTATGTAATTATTGTGTCACGTTTTTAAATAAAAATGATATTAAATAACAGGAAAGTACTAGCTCAGAGCGAGATGTTGGTGCTCAAAGATCGTGAACTGAAGGAAACCCGTAACCTGTACAGCGCAGTCAAGGACATGCTCGCTTTACAGCCCAGCCCGGAAATACAGGTAGCCAAGGACCTAGATAAAAGACACTTTTCTGTGAGCATAAACGTCAACGATAGAACTTTACTTTTGTCTAAAGACCCCTTTGTCGTAGCTTTATTATAATTTTACACATAACATGATGATAAACTTACTACTACTATGTTTGTACTATTTGACATAATATATGTCAACCCGTATATGTATTCCTATTAACATGTTATCTGCTACAAACCATTTTAAATATATAATGTTTTGAAGTGATCAATTAATTATAATTATTATAACATTTAAAAAATTGGATGTTTTATGTTGCCTATAATTATAAAAAGGTATTGCTCTAATTCAAGATACTATCCGCATTACAATTAACATCTTTGGTCAAAACACTTTAGTGCTAAACGTTCTAGGATGTAAATGCTAAGAAATTTAACTAAAAGTTGAATGTTTTCGGGTTGTTCAAGTCTCAGCAAAATGGAGCACCATGGAGATATAATATATGTATGTAGCTTCAAAGTGGTTGCTGTGTAGCAGTTAGGTACGTCGTTAGCGTACAAAATATCAGTAGTAATATTTTTTTTTAATGACTACTTTAGGCATGCCTATCCAGACAATTAACTTAAAAAAATGTAGAATATTTTGTTTTTACAACATCCAGTTTTCGATTAACATAAACCAAGACTCCAATGTTGGTTAGTCGTCCTATGCTTAATTCTATGTTTCAGTATATACTATATATGTTTTTATATTCTCACAGGTGGTGTTAAATCGTACCCAACGTGCCTTGGCACAAAGGACAACTAAAATGAAATGTCTTGTGGCAGGTAAGGATTTATTTTCTTGCAAACATAATCTGCTGGATGACTCCATTAGTGATACAGTATGGATAACTAATAACTTGCCTACTCCAGAACTAAGCATGCGAGAACGTCAGGTCACTGACCTCCGATTAGAGCTCGAACGAGTGACCGGCGATCTCCATACATTCAAACAGAAATACTTCGAGATGAAGAGAGCATTGGACGCAGAGGAGACAAGGAGATTGAAATTACCTACACCCCCACGTGTGAATACGCCAACTTAGCGATACAAAAAACATAGACCAAAAAAGCCTTTAATAGATGGCGCTATTAATAAGTTATCACTTTGCGTTATGTAGTCCGCCCGAGATTTCTGTTTCTACCTACGACTTCAGAATTCCTAAATCAGATTATTTTTATTGAACATCATTCAGTACCTTTAATTATGTAGTCTAGATTACACAGCAATCGTGATAGAAATTATATAATTTGCACTGCTACAATATTTTTGTAGATAAAATCATGGATGTAAAATTAATTTATTGTTGACATTGTTTTGAAAATTGTTACGTTTAATATAATTTTTATATGTAATTAAAGTGCAATAATTGTGTGCCAATAATAAATATCGATCTCAAGAATCGCACAAAACTTATACATATTTTATTCACCTTTTGGTGTAATTTTAACATATAGTGATTTTGAGATAAAATATTAATAAATACTAATTCACATTTATTAAGCATCGCTTTTAAATGCCAACATTTCAAAATGTTACTCTATTCTGACATAATTTTCTACTTATAAAAATCTTGTATATTCTATAAGGAATTATTACGATGACTCTACGATAATGTATATAGTAAACGTCAATGTGCAAAACATAATTTTTAACATTGGAATATTTTTTAAGACAATATCCCATGTTTTTACACTTATTATTGATGATTTTTGTAATTATATTCATGAAATTCATGTACATATCTTTGAATAGCGTCGTAATATATGTGGGTTTCGTTTGGTAGAAATAAAACACACAGAGTAATTAATCCGAAAACAATAGTTTTATTTAAGAACTTTTCACTTTCTCATAAAATATACACATTGTTTTTGTCATTAAACTAAACTGTAAGTAAATACTAATTTTAAATACCAATTTCTCACGATTCTCAAACAGAGGTGGCCTGGTGGCGCCCGCTATTGCGTTTCGGTACTAAAATTTATCTCTATGGTGTTCGTTCATGTACAAATTCGTCACTTAGTCTATTTAGAAAAAAATTAATCAAATGAAAGTATGATTTTGTACATTTCAAAAAATTAAAAAAAAGAAACACGAAGACCTGTTTTGTTTGTTTATCGTTAATAAAATGTGATGATAGAATTCTACAGTCCATTTGTTTTAAACTTAAAAATTAAACAGTTGGTACGCGCTAATGCCGCGTTGACGTCGCTGACCGGCTGGCGGGTGTGAGTGTGTACGTACAAATGCGATCAAATGCTATAAACATGCTGGGACCAGTTGTCGAATCCTAGTAGTAAACAGTTATACTCTGGCGATTTGCTACAAACGCACTTGACTACGCAAACATTCGGACGAACAATACCACGAGAGAAATCACAACACCAATTATTTGCAGCACTCTCGGCCGTTACTGGTCAATTTTCCTACAACTTCAAAGAATTGCATTTATTAATTTACGCGATTTATCAATTTACTATTACAGCCTTTATCAGTAAAATGATAGTGTCTCTTTGACGTTATTTATTACGCGAGGCGTAGCAGGATTATATACATCACATTGATTTATTAAACTGGTATGTTCACATATTTAGTATGTAAAGCTAAAAATATCTAGAATATTATTTGCTCCATCATCAGTTAACGACGTTTATTTTATTATCACGATATCCATCAACAATGTTGACATATTACATACCTTGAAGATTCAATTATACTAGTGTGTTATTGTCTAGAAGGTGACTTTGTGGCGTGGTTCGTCCAAGTGTTGCGCCAGTATATGCGTGACGCGTTCGCTTCTCCCGCGATACCCGCGTTGCACATTACTGTATTTATATTATAGCTGTCCCAACTTACCGATACAAACACAGAATCAACTATTGGCTCAAATATTACTTGTTTCGAGGTATCACCGGAGTTTAGTTGCCGAGATCGGCGACCTCAACGGAGCCGGCACGCCGTCTGTATTCCGCGCTCATGGCGTACGAGTTTACTGCATATTATGTAAAGCATCAAGCTTCTGTAAAATGATAACAATCCCAGTATTACTGACCGGTGATAGAATAACTAAAAATAAAAATAAATTGTGAAAATAATCAACAAATGTGTTGCATGTACAAATGCCTCGCTGTGACGTTTGACATTTGTCTCTGTTTCCGGTGTTGGATCTCCGTAACCAAACCCATAGTGTACCTCAACGAAGTTTGCACCGAGACACTAGTGTACTTACAAATAAATTCATAAAAACCCCTTATTTAAAACGAATCTCACTGAAACGTAGCTAACAACAATCACACACACTTAAAACAGTTTCTGTAAGCCATTACTCTGCCTATGTCCATTTTATACGATTCAGCAAAAATATATAAAAATTGCATGTATTGCACATTTTTATTTGTTGTGTTCCGTCCCACAAATAACATACGTTCCCTGTTTCTAAGCTTATGTCTATCTGAAGATTCTTTTACTCATTTTCTGTCCCTCTATTTTATTGTCGACCGAAATACATACAAGTCGTTTCTCTACATTACATATCATCACTGATACCACACTGAGGTCCATTTTAGTATTCGCCGAACCAAAGTCCAAAATCTGCAATATACAGTTTCTCACGCTTGTAGCTAATTTTTAGCCTCCGATACTTTTCCTCGGCTGCGGACAAATGCATTGGCACTTGTTTATATTGCTAAACATTTCCGTTCACTAAGTGAACTTTACCATCATACAATAATATCCCGCGATACAGTGACCGACACGACTCATTCGAACGTTACAAAAAGCGCATACACTCCATCCGACGCATATCTTCGCCGCTGGGCAGGCAGACGGGTATGGAAATGTTAAAACAAAGCTTCACTAAACACTCGCATTGGACACATTCACACGGGGCGCGTCCGCTACGCGATTACAGAATTGGTCCAAGTTTCACATACGCGTTCAAATTTGCACAAATCGCCGGGTGTCTCGGTGCAAACTCCACCACGATATCATATCACTCGTTGGCTTACGACGTAGGTACTTATGACATAATTGCGATGGAATAAAACTATTGTTTGTATGTGTCGTTTGTCGCGGCGTGATCACGGTACTGTAACGTAGCGTATCGTCGTCGCCACGTCGCCTAGTGGACGTCCGAGCTCTCCTGCTTCAGCTGATGGTTGGCCGGGTCCGTCGTGTTCATCGGCTGGAACAAACAAATTCGGTTCAAATTATGGAACGGGAATCACAAATGCATTACAATCTACATATTTGCACTTGTCCAACTAACTAGTAATGCTAATAAGCCAGATTTAGAGTCTATCGAAATGCCCATGTGGAATCTACTGGATACGAGTCTCCTTTCATAATTTTAATGCTCACAATATAAAAATCAAATTGGTTGTCCTGACAATAGTTCAACTATGTAAATGAACTGTAATCATTTTAAGAAGTAGCTTTGAAGCGTGTGATGTAGAGTTGTAGTGAGTGTGGTTGAAGAGAGTGGAGAGAGTGGAGAGAGGAGAGTGGAGTGCGTACCAGTGAGATGGGCGGCTGCGCGGGCGGCTGCGGCGGCGCGGGCGGCTGCGGCGGCAGCGCGGGCGGCTCGTGCACGGCCGTGGTGGAGTGCGCCGCCTGCGCGCCGCTGTAGTATCCGCCGTTGATGCTCTCGCCGTACGAGCTGGCCGGCGCCGCGCCGCCCACCACGCCCGCGCCCACCACGCCGCCCACCGACCCCACGCCGCCCACCGACCCCACCGACCCCACGCCGCCCACCGAACCCACTGACCCCACTGCGCCCACGCCGCCACCGCTCGCCATGAAGTAGTCCTGCAATAATAACACATACATTATTACTATATTGTGTGAGTCGTGATGGCCTCGAGAATATCAACGGTCGCGGGTTCAAACCCCAGGCACACACCTCTGACTTTTAGAAGTTATGTGTGTATTGACTGCCTGGTAGTCTCGCGGTACAAGTATGTGTAAGGTTCGATTCCCGGGTTGGGAAGTGTTATTGGGTTTTTCCATTAGGAAATTCTCGGTAACAGCACGGAGTCTGGAAATGTGCCCGAAAAACGGCAATAGGCTCGCCCCCTGTTACGTGGGACTGATACATACTTGGCGAAATTTGGGTGCAGAAATGCACCTCTGCCTACCCCTTCGGGGAATACAGGCGTGAGTTTATGTATGTATGTATGTATGTATGTGTGTATTTACAAAGAATTATCACGTACTTTAACGATGAAGGAAACATCGTAATGAAACCTACACACCTAAAAGTTCTTAAGAATTTCTTAGGTGTGTACTCCACCAACCCGCACAAGGGCAGCGTGGTGGACTAAGGCATAATCCCTCTCAGTTGTAGAGGAGGCCCGTGCCCAGAAGTGGGACGTATATCGGCTGATGTTGATTAACTATTCATTACGATGTTGATAACCATTTCAAAATTGAAAGTTTTATTGCGAGAGACTATAATAATTTAGATGTAAGTACGGAGTGACTGACCTTGTTGACACAGTTACGCAGGCAGTCGGGGATGCGGCCGACAATGGCGCGACGGATTTCGGACGCGGCCATCTCGCGCAGCTCTTGCGCAGACGCGTCTGAATAGAAGGCCGCATGCGGCGTGCACAACAGATTCGGCGCATCTTTTAGTGGACCCTGGAGAAACAAACGTTTATATTACAAAAAATATAATTAATGATGTTACAAAAAAGGAATAAATTCTACTCAAATACGAAATGATGATTACTTCAGTTTTCTTGTCCTGATGCAATAACTCACTCTACGAACTTATTAATCAATGAAATATTTTATATAAGAGATTAGTATATTAACAACGGTAAAACATCTTTCTTTCTGTGAGATTACTTCAAGATACTTGTCCAACTTTAGAAGCGGAATGTGCGTGTGTGTGTGTGTGTGCGTGCGTACCTGGAACACGTTGAAGGGTTCGTTCTCGTGCACGTCTAGCGCGGCGGCCCGGATGCGGCCCTGCTTGAGCGCCGACGCGAGCCCCTCGTCGTCCACGAGTCCGCCGCGCGCCGTGTTCACCAGGAACGCGCCTGCAGAATCACACATCTCTTCACTTCACTTTCAAATATAAGTGTACATACCTATTGCCATTCAAACAGAAGAGCGTAAGCAATTTTAAATCACTATTTTTGCAATGATGTGACTTTTGCTCATACTAATATTATAAATGCGAAAGAAGCTCAGCTGCCTGTTACGCTTCCACGCAAAAAAGCGCTGGAACGATTTGAGTGTTTTTTGGTATGAAGAATACCTTGGGAGAGTACTTAATTTTATATAAATGCGTACAGATGGAGTCGGGCCCTACAGCTATTAACTTTAAACGAATATTTCAATTTCAGTATGTTTTCTTATGATTGATTTTTGTATAAGTTTTGTATACAGCTGGTTTCAAATATTATGATTCAAATATTACCTGGACGCATCTGTTTGATAGTGAACTCGTTGATTAGATGGTGATTGTGTTCGTTTAAGCTGCAGTGCAGTGATACGCAATCACTCTGGAATAGGAGGTCCTGAAACACAAATAAAGTTATATCTTAGTATGTAGGTGATTAATCGAAGATAGATATAATTAAATATATTGGGATAATAATTGCAAAAAATCATTACGACGATTATACAATGAAGCAGCCCTAGAGCCCCTCTTTACTTACTAAAAGTCGTAACCATTTCAATCCTGCGCTTTTACCACTAGATAAAAAAATACGTATTACTTAACTCTACTGTACTTTATATAAATCATTTAAGTGAACAACTCAGTAGTGGTTAGTTCTTTTTTTTTTTTTTTTCCAATTACAATTATTGTGGTTGAGATCGAGTAACGTAACTTGCTACGTTGTGCTATATTGTGCGTGCCATTAGCACAAGATGAACGGCACAATGCAATGGTGTTACACTGTTAATATGTATTACCTGCAGCGTGTAAACCCTGTTGAGTCCGAGCGACTTCTCGATGCCGTCGGGCAGGTAGGGGTCGTAGAAGACGACGATGAAGCCGAAGGCCTTGGCCCGCAGCGCGACCGCGGAGCCGATGCGGCCGAGCCCCACGATGCCGAGCGTGTCGCCGCGGATGCGCGCGCACCCCGCCGCCGCCTCGCGCACCTGCTCCGGACCTGCGCACGCGCAACGCTCGCTTATCACCGCACCACCGCGACGCCTTACTCTACATATTATATTATCAGCGTATGCGACCAATCAACCAACTGCATACTACAAACATACACTCACGAGTTTATTCCCCGAAGATGCATTTCTGCACCCACATTTCGCCAAAAGTGTTTTCATCTCACGTAATAAAGGGAGAGCCTATTGCCGTTTTTCGTTCATAATTCCAGACTCCGTGCTGCTATTGAGAATTTCCTAATGGAAAAATCCAATAACACTGCCCGACCCGGGACCTCCAGATCGTACGTAAGTATACAATGATTTCGGCAAGCAAATATATGTTTCATGCCTGGAAATTGTAATATTGTAAAGCTTTAACTTTACAGTTTCGTTGTTTTTTAATGAGGTTAAAGATAGAAGCATTAGAGACTCAAAAAATCTTCACTACCTTTTAATCTCAAACATTTTAAACGGTCAGCAATACAACTACGTTCTCCATATCACATGTAACCAATGATAATAGAGTTAACAGATTTCCTGTTTGTTATTAGTAACACATGATTAGATTTTTTATCGTTGGTATAACTCTATCTGTTTTTAATTTGATTGAGTCTTTATAATTTTCGATTTTAATGTAACCTTATAAGCATAAAATTTATCGGTGTATCTAACCTGTGAATTTTTTTCCTTCCCGCACCATGTTTGCGAGCCAATATGTCCGTCGATATAAATTCAATATGAGACACATTGTCGTGTCCGCTACCTCTTCGACGCCGTAGCCTGGGACATTACATACCGCTATGCCTGGAAAGTACAAATAAGCAATCAGTGTCGATCTAATATGAGCGATGTATGAAGTATTTAATCAATATGATGAAGGATTGACAGATTTATTTTATAATGTAAAGGCTTTTCGTAGACATCTACTAATACTAGTGAGTAAACAACTACTCCGTGACGTTAAGGTCCCATGCCATTCAAAGTGCCAACAAGTCTTTCGGCATGGTGATAAATCCTAACCCTTTTGAACCACTGTAGGATGAAGGCTGGTCATTTTTTTTTATATAGTACAGATTGATGTGTTCTAAGTTGTAAAACAAAACAGGCACATCATGTTTGATCCAGCAAAAAAATGCAGTTTGTCCATAATCATTACAATTTGATAAAAAAAACATGCAGTGTCCAGACGTGTTTTATGTACCGTTGGACAAACAGGTTCTCGCGTCCGCACTGCGTCCCATAAAATGTGGTTACAGGCAACTTCAGACTTGCTTATACACAATTTGACAAGGATTCTTCAAGTTGGTTATTGAATAAGCACACAAACAAATATAACATTGTCTCAAGCCATATGTGAATGAAAAATGCTTCAAACAAGACGACTTCAATAGTTTTTTTCCCTAGTATAATTGACTAAAATATAGCATTGTCTGTAACTAGAATTAGCATCATCATCATCTCCTTGCCCTGTTCCCAATTTCATTTGGGGTCGGCGCAGTATGTTTTATCCTTCCACACATCCCTATCAGCCGTCATGTCTTCATTCACCCCTTTTTCTTTCATACCTTCAGTCACGCACTCCATCCATCTTTTCTTTGGCCTTCCTCTGCTCGCCCATCCATCAACTTTCATATCCATCACCTTTTTACCTACGTATGATTCATCCCTCCTCATAACATGCCACCACGACAGACGGTTTTCTTTTAGCTTTTCTATCACAGGAGCTACTTTCAGACTTCCTCTAATGTTCCTCACTCTGTCAAGCCGTGTTATACCACACATCCATCGCAACATTCGCATTTCAGCTGCATGCAGTCGTCTTTCGTCCGTCTTCTTCGTAGCCCAACACTCCAATACATACAGTACGACAGGTCTTATTATGGACTTGTATATTCTGCCCTTCAATTTGAGGGCATTCTAGGGTCACATATTGTGGATGAGACCTGTCGCCATTTCATCCATCCTGAGTTGATTATCTGCCTTACGTCCCGGTCTATATCTCCGTCGCTTTGCAAAAGTTACCCAAGGTAGCGAAATTCGGAACAAACTGGTATCGACATTCCATCGAGTGTGACGGACACAGAACTTGAAAGACCGCCATAGTCGCAAAACATATATTGTGTTTTTGTTTTGCTGACTTTAAGGCCAACATTTCAAGTCTATACCGCCACACCTCCAGTTTGTTCTGCACCTCGTGGCCACTTTCTGACACCAGCACGGTGTCGTCAGCAAACAGCATGCACCCTGGTGCCTCTTCCTGTATACCTGCGGTAACAGCATCCATAATCAACAGGAAGAGGTAAGGGCTAAGAGCCGACCCTTGGTTCACACCAACAGCGTCATCGAAACTGGCTGTAAGACCAGCTGCTGTCCGGACTTGAGTACTACATTTACAATACATGGCTCGAATCAACTGCAGGTACTTCTCAGGCACACATTTCTTCTTAAGGGCCCCTCCATACAACTTCACGTGAAACCCGATCATAAGCCTTTTCGAGGTCAATGAATGCCATATGAAAGTTTTTATGTGCTCTCCTGTATTTTTCGCATAACTGGCGAATTGCAAAAATGGCATCCAATGGCCTACGGCCAGGCATAAAACCGAACTGGTTCCGTGAAACCTCACACTCCTCTCGCAGGCGTCGCTCAATTATTCTCTCCCATACTTTCAAAGTGTGTGACATTAACTATATTCCCCGATAATTGTTACAATTTTGCACGTCCACCTTGTTTTTAAAAATGGGCACCAAATAACTGTTGCACCATTCATCGGGTATCGTGTTGTCCAGTAACAGCTTATTGAAGAATAAAGTCAGCCACTTCCACCCATTTGCTTGCATAACCTTCCATACTTCTACAGATATTCCATCTGGTCCAACCGCCTTTCCATTCTTCATTCCACTCACAGCTTTCTTCACTTCATCTACACTAATTTCTCTTACTAACCCCACGTTCACTGGTATATCCTCAAGCAGTCTCTCCGAATCATTCTCTTCATTCATTAGCCTTTCAAAATAAGTTCTCCACCTATTTTTGATTCTTTCATCATCGGTCAATATTTCTCCCAATTCATCCCTTATTCACTTCCTATGCGTCACGTCCTTCGCCTTTCGTTCCCTAGCTTTAGCCAGCCGGTAAATACGTTTCTGTCCCTCAGGGCTTTCCAGAGAGTTGTACAATATGTCCTGTGCCTTTGCCCTGGCGACAGCCACGGCTTTCTTAGCTTTTCTCTTTCACTCATCATAATCAATTTTCTTGCGTTCTTTCTCACTGACATTTCCCACTTCTTCACGCTGCCATAGCTAAAATTTTTGTTTTTTTCCTTAAGCACACTCTGTACATCATTCGCCAAACACCATGTATCCTTCTCTCTCATGTATTTCCCTTTCGACTCTCCTCACACTTCCCTTCCCACTTTTCTTACGCAATTACTCATTTCCTTCCAAAAGTCATTCACACTCCGGGGCTGCATATCAATGCAATCCAGGCAATGGTCAAGAATCTCCTGTACCCATTAATGGATTATGTCTTGAATTTGTTTTAATTGGGAGGTCCATAGCTACAACGGGAGCCGGTGTTGGCGGGGAGCCGGTTTAATTAGACCCCGCCACAGAAAAATGTCGACTTATGAGCTGAGTAAACTGAATGACTAAGTATGTATTGTTAGGTTTCACAAACGATGTTATTCTTTACCTGAATAAACATTGGTTCGAACGCCACACCAATCAATAGCCTTTGGACAATTCATTCTGCTCCCAACCATCCTTACTGCCTTGATGATGTTTAGCATTTTATTGTATCTACTATAACATAACATTATCATGAGTGCTCAGGTGCTCACCTAATTCACCGGCCGCCTTGACGTCAATATTGTCAACGCCGGACCCTATGCGCACGATGATCCGCAACGCCTTGAACTTCTCTAGGTCCTCCTTGGTGAGTATAATGGTGTGCCACATGAGCGCGCCCACCGCCTCGTTCAGCACCTTCTCGTGTATCTCGGAGGTGGACTGCGCGTCGCAGAACGCTACTGTCGCCACGTCCTTCAGTATTGGCATCTCCACGGTGCAGTCCCGACCGTCTAGTAACGCCACAAGGGGCCTGGAACGTACAATGGTCCACGTTAATAAAACATATATTAACAAATAATCTAATATATCAAAACCGATAAAAAAAACTGTCTGGCTCTCATCATGAAATGAATTACAAAAACTCAGAAGAATCTGGTATTGGTAATACCTTAACTATAACTAGATGTGGTTAACTTATATTTCAGTTTAATTTAACATTAACATTTAAAATATATGAAATTTTATTATAGCCTGTTTCTACACTATTGTATCACAACCAATATCGAAACTAACACTAATCCTACGTGAGAGGATTGTATGTTTAATGAAATCTGCTTGCGACATTGAACGTTCACCCTCCACACAGCCCTACTGCTAGACTATGTACATACGTATGTTCTACATATACTTCAGTGGCGGTACTTCCATAGAAGCCCAAAACCGTAACATGACAATTTTTTAATGTCTAGTTTATAATTGTTTATGGTGGGGTCAGGATATATTTAATTATATGTCAAATTGCTTTTGTTAAATAAAGATTTAAGCTTAAAGATTATTATTCAAAATTTTGTAAAGCAAACTAGGCTTTTGGGCTTCTATGGAAGTACCGCCACTGATATACTTATGCTCAAGTATGTTAATACGGAGCGGAGATTTGCAACAAGTTATGGTGAAGATATTCCATAAATCATGGGATAAAAAACAAACTTCCTTCCTCGCATACATAACGCGCACGATGTGCATAACAACAATAAAACATTTCCTATGTACGATACAACACAAAGTTGTGTCACGTAACACGTTGACACTGACAACGTTTATCTGTCACAGTTGCCGATAACAGGTGCGAGTTATCGGTCGCCACCAAACCGCCCGTAACCGGTACAACGTGATTATCGATAATAAGCGACGACATTTTCTGCACATTCGATAACATCAAACTTAGTTTTGAATGTCAAATTAGTGTTGTCAGTGAGTACAAGTGAGTGGCATTAATTTTTCTCATGCGCGGTACGAGCGTAATTCGGTTGATAGAGTATGTCAACGGATTAAGATAATGTGCTATTAAAATTTCATATCAGGCATATTGCGTCTACGATTTACATGGTATTTATTTGTATATTAGTAACTTTATGTTTATAATCAATACTAAGAGCCACACACATATTGTACCCAACACATCAACTAGTAGGATCTTGTAACAAAGAGAGAAATGAAAACGTATACATAGTCCTAGACTGCCTCGTGGTACAAGTATGTGCCGTGCGATCTAGAGGTCCTGGGTTCGATTCCCGGGTCGGGCAAAGTGTTAATGGGTTTTTCCATAAGGAAATTCTCAGTAACGGCACGGAGTCTGGAAATGTGCCCGAAAAACGGCAATAGGCTCGCCCCCTATTACGTGGGACTGATGACCTGGCGAAATGTGGGTGCAGAAATGCACCTCTGCCTACCCCTTCGGGGAATACAGGCGTGAGTTTATGTATGTATGTATTATGTATGTACATAGTTCTAACCTCTCACTGAGATGGAAACTAGGGAAATTGTCCGTGGCATAATGATCACCACCAAAATCAGTAACAATATTTTGACAATATTGTTAATGATCTACCAACACACGGTTCAAACTATAAAACGGATTGCGCTAAATCGGAACACAGAATACATGTATGTAAGAAAAGATTTAGAAAATTCACTTAAACTCTGCAAGTCGAAAATTTTTATGGAAAATCTGCGGGCAAAAGTGACAAAGAGCGGGCAAAACAAATATATTTTAAATAACCCGGCATGGTAAAAACATCAAGCGCGTGTACTCGACAATCATTATCGACTATTCATTAACGTGTGCAATCGATTTTCATTGGACGTCAACTATCGTGTCGAAATTGACACCAATTGACGCCTACACTATGCCGGCAAATCCACCAATATTTGGACAATACTACAAATCTAGATTAGGTGTATAAATGCAACACGTTGAAATAGTTAATGTGACTCCTTGATTTTCTTTCGAAACATTATTGACCTACATACATTGTAAAAAATTTGGACTGCAAAGCTAGTTTAACAATGCCAATCAAAAATACATTCACATAAATTAACTAAATAGACATGTTCATTTAAATATTTTATTTAACCTGAGAAATATCCGAGATAAAGTGTAGCTTTTTCAGGAAAGTTGTATGACCCGGGACTGGAAATCAGGTCGCACACCGTACATTTATACCGCAGGCCAACTAGGCTTTTCATGGATTGATTATACTATCCATCGTACATAGGAATAGTAGTTTTTTTTAAAAGCCAAATTATCAAAATTTTCAGGTTTTCTAGAAACTGAAATATATATCCCAAAAAAACAGCACTAAAGTCGTAGCGATACATAAATCGCAGACGGTTGGGTAAGCGTGCGAATATACTATCTAAAGATACGGTTCTGTTATCACGAATGTCGCACAAGCGTCTGAGTTAATCGCGGCTATCGACAAGTTTCGTTACGAACAAGTGCAACAACGCTCGATGTCGACGACCGAGTCACCGAGCCAAGGTTGCGCCGACCCGTGAGCGCAACGCGACCGCGTTGCTATGCAAAAACTTTATATTTTAAATGCAAGTCTCATTCCTTTCTCTTTTGCAGTAAAACTTTTTATATTACTTCTTATGATCACCCACGATAGAGCAATTTTTGGCACTTCTTTTAAAACCGGCGTGATTAAGGTCAATTCAAAGCTTTATTATACATATTGTCATTATTAAAATACCATACTTCAACTTAATAATACTCCTATTTATATTTCATTTTATTTTTTACTTGGCATGAATATATTTTTACATAGACCTTATATGACCAGTGGCGGTACTTCCATAGAAGCTCAAAAGCGTTACACGTTAATTTGTAATGTCTAGTTTATAATTTTTATCGTGGGGTCAGGATATTCTAATTTATATGTCAAATTTCTTTTGTTAAATAAAGATTTAAAGTTTAAAAATTATTATTCGGCATTTTGAAGGGCAAACTGGGCTTTTGAGCTTCTATGGAAGTACCGCCACTGTATATGACTATGTGTATGATAAACTGCCTGACAGTTATATAGCAAAGGACATCAAAATCATATTGAATTTGACAAATAACAATTAATAAAGAATGATTTTTTTTCCTACAATCAACTTTAGTATAGAAAATACAAAGCAACAAGATTCAAACATAATACATGTCTGTGCACTCTATTAAACTTCAAATGCACGTCCCATGAAAGGGTACAAAAGGCCCTTGAACAGTGCCGATGCGTAATGCAATAAAGCGGACCAATTGTACCGTATCATTGACTAAACGAGTGTCGCACGCCCGCTGGCAGTATGACCCGACACGCTAGCGCAATGTACAAAAAGCTAACCCGGGAGCGTCGCGTTGTACCGTGTACAACAGGATGCTTTCAATAAAGCCATAGGGGTTGTTGAATTGAACCAAGTAAAAATGAAATTTGTGTCTCACCGGATTAATAGAAAAGGGATTCACGTAAACTGTACACTTTTATCGCTTGTGTATAATTTTTAAATGTTTTTATTAATATCGCATATCTTTAAGCAACACGTTATTAAATATACATCTTTACTATAGTAATAAACAGGTAAATTACTCGAAAATATGTCATACACATTGACCTTTGACTAAAAGGGCACATACGTTACGCAATGCAAAGCAATCACAAGAACCAACAGTGATGTTAGTAGCAACGTGAGGCAAGAAAACAACTTATCCACGAGACTGGCTCCCACTACGTCAGCAATGTACAATCTAATCACTAATTTAATTTTGTCACTGAAACAACAAACGCGTACAAGACAAACATTCATCACGGACATCCATTAGGCTACGATTGTAAATGGTCAGTACAACTGGAACGTAACGAAAAACAAATCTAAAATTATAACCCAATTAAATCGGGGGGAGGGGGCAAATATTGGAAACACGTCGGCTGCCAGCAGTTGGCTAATCACGGGTCGAGGACGTCCCGGGCCGGACCAATGTAACGCCCCACTCTCCGTGCCCCCTGCCGGCCCATCAAGCATCCCCCCAGAATAATTAAAGCGCTCCGCAGTAAGATTAAACTAATAATTTCAACTTTCGTCATAGCATAGCGGAATTATTATTATTGTCGGCAGGAGTGAGAAAGTTTCTCTCACGGGGCGAGAGAGGAAGGGGAATGGTGAAACTGAAAAGTAATTCCTGACAGGATCGGCGGCGGCGCGAGTTTTCTCGAATTTCCACAAACTTTTCCGGGGGCAGACGAAAACAGATTTGGTGGCAAACAAAGAGGCCGTCGAGAGCTAGGCGCCACCCTGTACAGCCCGTTGCGCCTCCCGCCGGGGACACAACCCCTTTGGGCAAGTTTTGATGGAAACCAAATAGGATTAGCGCGCGAAAAGAATGAGCCAAGTGAGCCCAATAGTCAGAAGTTGCGTTGGTTAACTTTCCGTCGACCAGGGTCTGCTTTTGTTACGTTGCAAGTACCCGTTCGGAATCAAACACTTAGAATGAATTTGACCTTTTAATATATTTGTACGCTACTTTGCAAAAAATATAATTTTATCAAATATAATTTGATTGGAGATTCATTATTGTTTCATTGATTCAAGCTGCAATGCTGTTAATATTGCCCGGGTTTGTAAGATTAACAGTTTTTATGTACTCGTGTTTAATATTATTTTCAGAGTATCAAAAAAGCAAGATTACTATTACTTTAAACTATAATTTAAACCAAGTTATATTGGTTTATGATTTTTTTTATCATAGACGTGACGAAAGTTTTTTACACAATGTTTGCTTGTATACGCAATTAATACGAATCTCTTCGATTGCTTTAAATATATTTTTAAATTTGTGGGCCTAAACCAGTGGCGGTACTTCCATAGAAGCCCAAAAGCGTCACACGTTAATTGTGTAAAGTCTAGTTTATAATTGTTTATTGTCAGTATATTCTCATTTTAATTTCAAATTACTTTTGTTAAATAAAGATTTAAAGTTTAAATATTATTATTCGGAATTTTTGGCCTCGAGGTTTAGGCGCGCGCTCGAAATCTCGACCGTCGCGGGTTCAAACCCCAGGCACACACCTCTGACTTTTCGAAGTTATGTGTGTATTCACAAAGAATTATCACGTACTTTAACGGTGAAGGAAAACATCGTGATGAAACCTGCACACCTAAAAGTTCTTAGGAATTTCTTAGGTATGTAGTCCGCCAACCCGCACTAGGCCAGCGTGGTGGACTAAGGCCTAAACCCTCTCAACTGTAGAGGAGGCCCGAGCCCAGCAGTGGGACGTATATGGGCTGATGATGAGGTTTACTATTTATAACATTTTATTTGATTATGTTTGGGTGAGTGGCGGTACTTTCATAGAAGCCCAAAAGCCCAGTTTGCCTTACAAAATTCCGAATCATCATCAGCCCAAACACGTCCCACTGCTGGGCACGGGCCTCCTCTATAACTGAGAGGGTTTAGGCCTTAGTCCACCACGCTGGCCTAGTGCGGGTTGGCGGACTACACACCTAAGAAATTTCTAAGAACTTTTAGGTGTGCAGGTTTCATCACGATGTTTTCCTTCACCGTTAAAGTACGTGATAATTCTTTGTGAATACACACATAACTTCGAAAAGTCAGAGGTGTGTGCCTGGCAGTGGCGGTACTTCCATAGAAGCCCAAAAGCCCAGCTTGCGATACGTAATTCCGAATAAGAAACATAAACTAGATATTCCATAATTCAATTATATTATATATATATATATATTCTCAGCCTATCGCCGTCCACTGCTGAACGAAGGCCTCCCCAAGTAGGCGCCAACCATCCCGGTCTTGAGCAGCCCTTATCCATCCGCAATGGCAAAATCCCCCAATGGCAACTCCCATAATTCAATACAAACAACAAAATATTTATCCAAAAACAGAAATTTACGTATCTTTGCCGCGCCGCCGACAGCCATACAGCCACGCTGCCGCGCGCCAAATCCCTGCCCATATAATTTCAAAAAAACGAAACGCGGGCGCACGAACGGTAATAGTTTAGAGTAAACATCAATGTTGAACATAATAATAATATCTATCTCCCTCTATCTCGTGGGCTTTAAACCTGGCTTCACTTTATTAGTTCTATCTCTTTCGCACTACGTCGAAATTCCCATTGGATTTTAAAACATAGATATAACCAAAATACCGTTTATATAGCAATTAGTGTGGACAAAAGAATCCCGCTTTCTGAAGTGCGTGCAATCGGGAGTGCACTGTGCAGCAGGGTTGCCATTGACGTTGACACGGCATTTGCCGTGTTATAAGGTAATTGGGGTCAGTTGGAAAAAAACAAAAAAAACACGGTACACGGCAGAATTTTATTGCCGTGTCATTAAACACAGCAATTATATGATAAAAATTTGATGTAATAAATAAAGAAACGGCAATTTCTCAATTTTTCTACAAAACACGGCAATTCGACATCCAAAACACGGCAATATATTTTTATTTAATGGCAACCCTGGAGTGCAGTGAAGCACACTTTGTCAAGGTCACACGTTGTTAATTGTTTACGTTTACTGAGTGAAAGAACCAAATTAAATAGAATTTTTTGTGGTATTTAGAATATTAACTACAGTGATTATAAAAATGGGTGATGTTTATTGTTAATCCTCGTGGCGACTTAAAGTGTGTGCATGTTTCGCTCTTCGAAGATAAGGTAAATTAATTAAATTATACTGTGAAAAAACGGCTCGTAGCTTGTCCAAAACCTACATAATATGCCAGACTCGAGTATTTCACTAATTGTTAAAAATTATGAGGACGCTTAATAGATCCGATTAGTAAGTACATAACTTATTGAATAGTTGAATGTTCCCATACGAAAAGGTTATATTATGTTTGTGTTGCATATTTTATATAATGTTTAAAATGTGTGGAATTCTTGTTGTTATGATTTAAATAATTTATCTGGTTCTTGTAGAATGCATTAAAATTTACAACACCACATACTTTGATTTCTTTTTATAAATATTGTAAACAACGCATTGAAGTATTCATTTCTCGTTAATTATGTCACGAAATTTCAAAACTCTCGCGTTGATCATCATCGTATTATTTCTAAGATTAATACATATTGTTTATCATTTTGTTCAACAAAAAAAAAACTTGCATTGTCAAGGTCACGACATGAAAATTAACTTACGAGTATAGGTCATTTTTAGAATTTGACTGTTTACTTTTTAATTATGTGGTTTGAAACCAATTCGAGTCGAGTTATTTGTCTAATAAAATTCAATATGATATATTCCGTGTCTATGTTATAACATCTCGCAATCAAATTTAGAGAGACACGACGTTTGTGCACAATTTGGACATATTATTGTTCTAATAATTTTCGCCGATATTTAATGGTTTTTGGTACTATCACTAGCGACAAATAATTATTTCTTTGTTAGGCCAGTACTATAATATACCTACATTAATATATCAAAATCTTGAATGTAAATAATTTGCGGTAGGTATATTATTTATTAGTTCTCTGACTTTCTGGACCAAAAAAAATACACTATAAAAACCGTAATAAAAATTTGGGCTTGCCCTAGCTAGAGACCCTAGGCACGCCACTGGTGCCTGGGGTTTGAACCCGCGACCGTCGAGATTCTCGACCGCGTGCCTAAACCTCGAGGCCATCACGACTTCAACTATTTTCTTTATTTATTTATATCTCACTAACTAAACCTCATATAACTTTAATTCTTGTAGCCAGATTTATGGCCGAATACTGAAACGCTGCTTAATCTGAGGGCTACTTATATTTATGTGGCTGTTATAATTTAAACGGTATATACTTAAAAAATGTCATGTAAAAGAACTTTTTGTGGTAATGTTGCCATTTATGGAAATTTAAGTGGGCATTAGTTAATCACAGTCTTAAAACCGATAAATGATGTTTCAGTATACCGCTTAAATTATAACAGCCACTTAAATATAAGTCGCCCTCAGATTAGGTAGCGTTTCAGTATTCGGCCTTAGATCATTTAACCATACACACACACACAGGTTTTATTTTCTTAACGATCATATAATTCGGAAACGAGGCTTACCTTGATTGCAGGGGTCCATTTGCAATAGGACCCCGCATGCTATCCATACGCGCTCTCTTTGGCAGCATCTTGCGTTTGTCCATTTAAAGCGGCAGAGCCGCTTTAACCACCTCTCCGCAGCGCGTCACCTGGAAACAATTATTTAAACATGGTAAACATAAAAATATTACATCATCAACCGAATTATACAAGATAATAAAGAGTAAACGCTGTTATATATTATGTATTGGTTACAATTGAATTCCGATTTTAAAAAAAACATATACAAAATTTATTTATACTTTATATACATGCAATGAATGTATAAAGGCGGACTTAATGCCTAAGGCATTTTGTACCAGTCAACCTTAGGGTGATGCAGAGAGATATGAATAGGTGCATAAATTCATATAAGTACATTGATTCCATGATTAAATAAATATATAATAAAAATAGATATATATATATATATATACACACATACACGTATACACAAAGGAGCTCCTTTTCCTCCTGACATTTGATTAGAGAAAAGTTGCCGAACCCTTAATTTAAATGAAAAACGGCTTGTCAACATCCTGATTTCGAAAATTCTACATTATGGACTCATAACATTACTCATTACACGTTTCGAAGCGGCAATAGTTTAAACGAAAAATTAACGGATTTTGACTTTGACATGTATATCATTTTTTATAAATTCATGTTTCCCAAGATTTTAAATTAATTTGCTCATAAAATACAACGCTATGAATTTACATTAAATTTTAAACAAATTAGTCGTACCAAAGTTGATGAATAACTTTTACATTATCATATTAATCGCTATTCAGCTAAAACTTTCCCAAACAATCATGATTACATATTGTATTATCAATCATCATCATTTCCTTGCCCTGTTCCCAATTTTATCTGGGGTCGGCGCTGTATGCTACATGTATTATAATCAATCTATCTAATTATTTGAATTGCAACTTCCATAAAATGTCCTGGAGTGTATAACAAATTAAACGAAAGTAGTAATGGGTACCATCTCCATCCTAAAATAGAGGAAGGAGAAAACTGAATTTAAATTTTGAAAGACAATATATTAATACGGCAAAATTCAAAATCTAAATTATAAATTTATTTATACAAAAAAGATTTTCAAATCGTATATCACAAGCTATCCGCTGCTATATCCAATAAATCTCTGCCCATTTAGAATTCCATAGCTACCTGTTGAAAGCGCTCGTATGCATGAAAGCACATAGGACATTAATAACGAACAGGTTATTAAGTATTGATAGCATTTTAATCATTCATTTGATCGGACGAATGATATTGATGGAAGGACGATGAATAAAATTGAACTAATCGACTTATCCAATTTAGCGAGGATAATAATTCAACATCAATGAGTATCATTAAATCGAAAAAAAAGAAGAGACGCTTTTCAGGAAATCGTTTTACCTACGAACAGTCCATTAAAATACCAGTACACAACAACAGTACAAGCTCTAGGAATGGACTTATCAAAGTTCAAACACGATTATTTACCGCTTGATTAGGATTTGACTGCCTCGTGGTCTCGCGGTACGAGTATGTGCCGAGCGATCTAGAGGTCCTGGGTTCGATTCCCGGGTCGGGCAAAGTGTTATTGGGTTTTTCCATTAGGAAATTCTCGGTAACAGCACGGAGTCTGGAAATGTGCCCGAAAAACGGCAATAGGCTCGCCCCCTATTACGTGGGACTGATACATACTTGGCGAAATGTGGGTGCAGAAATGCGCCTCTGCCTACCCCTTCGGGGAATACAGGCGTGAGTTTATGTATGTATGTGATTAGGATGTTACGGAAGCTTTGTCACCAATGTATACTGATTTGAGTTCAAGAGAATTGCAAGAGCGATGCAAAGAAGGAAATACACAAAACAACTACGAACTCTATAATTTTATCTAGCAAAAATCGAAAGTTGAAACTTTAAACGCGTTTTTCTCGAAACGACATTTTTCAAAATTGCTGACATCATAACTCAAAGAGAAATTGACCGATCGACTTCAAATTAAAACTTCTGAGTATTCTTGAATATATTTACTATACAATGACCTACGATCTTTTTGATTGGTTGAAAATTAACAATTTGGCTTTAAAAAAACGACCATTTTTTACCCCAAAAAACGAAACTTTTTTTCAGAACTACGCCATTTTGTTAATTTTTGATATTTTTCAAAAATCATAGGTCATTGTATAGAAAATACCTTCAACTTTAATCATCTTTTAGTTATTTTTTGTTTCAACTACTCATTCGGCCGTTATCATGCCAGCAGTTGGGGAACTTTTTTTTTGGCACCTCCGAAGACAGCACATAACACCGTTATTTTTCAATATTTTTGTATAAAAAGTATCTTAAAAATAGCTGAAAATATACCTTATTATGTCCAAAAAATTTCAAAACATTCTATCAAGTACTTTCTTTTTAAAAAAATCGCGAAAATCGCCTAATTTTTCATGGGTTACACTGGTATAGCCCCTTAAAGTTTAAAAATCGGAGCAAGTAAAGTTGCACAAGAGAGAAATCCGAGCGTCTTATTTACTTTATTTATATATATTAATTTGTTATTATGTTATGAATAAAAATAGAGTAAATTTCTTTGATACTAACATTAACGTTTTATCTTTAAACATATTAGAAAGTATTAATTATGCAATATATTAACGATATATTTCAACTTTATTTAGGAGTGTGATTATTCATTATGAATACATACATAACACCGGTGAATCATAAATGATTGCCTGAATTACGAACCTGCAGCGTTGATTTCTTGTCAATCCGCATGCAAAAATAAACTTAAGGTATAGAAAAATCCGTGTAGCATGACGTATATCGCAATTAATGGGACAGAGTATTGTGCAGCCCGATTTGGTTCACCTATTTATCATCTTGCTCTACTTAGATCTGGGGTGATGGATGAGAGCACTACCGTTGTGTCATAGATAAATTACACATGCTGCAGACCACTGTTGGAAAAAATAAATAATCACTCACCATAAAAATAAGAAGCTAATCGACATAATGAAATCTGCGATACTTAGGGACATACTAGTAATGACCAAAGACCCCATACAATTAACACTGATACTTAAACGATAATCGTTTGATGGTATGAATTGTGGGTATATGACATGACTCGTATAAGTATTAAGTAGGGTAGGGCGGGGCTAGTTGAGCAATTTTTTACTTGATCGTTCATTGCTCCTTAAAGATAGGTCCAAATTGCTGGTAATTTGTACATATAGGTAAGTAATTTATTCCTTCTTAAAGTCTTCATAGTAATTTATTATCAAAATATAGCATTTAAAAGTTACTCCCGTTTAAGTGCAAAAAGTCAGATATGCTCAACGTGCCCCATGGGTGGGGTAAGTAGAGCAAGGGTATGGGGTACATTGAGCAGTTAGAAATTCTAGTCTAACCAAGGTTTCTAAAAAAGAAATAACAATTGTATTTGATAATCAATTGTTTATTTATTAATCTCTAAACTAAATCTCTTAGTGAAACAAAACTTAAAATTATTTTGAAGGTATTTTTAACATAAAAATAGAATCAACAAAACCGCAACATATTATTAGATTAATTTTTGGATTAGATTCAGCCTTCCCACTTAAAATCAGACTTTTTTTAGGAACTTTTACACAAGAATTATTATTAATAGTGACAGGAATTATTATTAATAGTGACTAAAACTAATCACCATCGTCATCGGAATTGCAATTGATGCAAATGAAACAGTTGCTCAACATTCCCCAACCCGAATATTTGAATTAAAAGTGAGGTTATAAAAAAACTGTATTAGATCAAACAAAATCCTCATTAGATATCAAAAATACATCAAATTAATGAACTTTTAACACTTACCTGATTTAAAATGGATAACATTTGAGTCGTACAGACGAAATATACACAGCAACGATTTTTTTACTTTTTGGTCGCAAAATAAACAAAACGCGAGTGTACTTTACTCGTTCGTCAATTCGCCACTAGCGGTGGCGTGATCATTTCCTCTCCCGCGCCCCCTCGTTTCCTTCATTTGACGTGCTAGCGTTTGATGTATAGTTTCGGAGATATTTTAATTGCCCAACTTACCCCTATGCTCAACTAGCCCCGCTCTACCCTACTAGTGGTTGGAGCCTGGTCCGCCGCGCTCGGGCGCAGTTTTATAAATAGAAGTAGCCTCGCCGAAACTCACAAGTACATACATCATTACCAAAAATCATCCAAATCTGCCTATTAGGTTGATTGTATAACAAAACACAAATCCTTCATCATCAGCCCAAATACGGGACGTATTTGCTGTACTGCTAGGCACGGACCTCCTCTACAACTGAGAGGGTTTAGGCCTTAGTCCACCACGCTGCCTAGTGCGGGTTGGCGGACTACACACCTAAGAAATTCCTAAGAACTTTTTAGGTGTGCAGGTCTTATCACGATTTTTTCCTTCACCGTTAAAGCAAGTGATAACTCATTGTGAATACACACATAACTTCGAAAAGTGAGAGGTGTGTGCCTGGGGTTTGAACCTACGACCGCCGAAATTCTCGACCGCGCGCGCCTAAACCTCGAGGCCATCACTGCTTGCATCACACAAATCCTTATTAGTATAGATTTATAATGCAATAGTGACGAAAATATAAGACTAATATCGTGTTGCTCGTTTGAAAGAACGCCTAGACAATATTCAATACACCAAATTCCAGCCACATACATTTTGCACCAGAATTTGTTTGATTGGAATATGTCGGGAACACACAATACAAATTATACTCTGAAATAGCACATTGGATTTCTTTTATGTCGAAAAAACATATTGTAAACATGGAAAATTTGGGCGAATGCAACAGTCACGGCTAGTAAATACATAGAAATGCATATACGTCACATAAAAAATGTATAATTGAACACATTTAAATTGCACGATGTTCTCATAAGGTGCATTCAAAAGACGTAAACTGGTGAATACTTTATTTATGTTCCGTCAGAAGTCAAAACTTATTTGTAAATCTTGGAAAGTACTAATATATCCGCCGTATCCTCTAGTTTAATACACAGTTTTTTTCTGAATACTATCTTTTTTATCCATGGCTATAGAAGAAGTAAAAAATTAGATACATTCGAGACTCGCTTAAAAAAAAATCATTTTTTTAGCGCTGGATTCAATGTGGCCTAAACGATGAGACTTGTGACGAATTATGAACAATAGATTAAATAATCAATGTATGTTAAGATCAGCTAATGATACAGAAGAAGGATATAAAGGAATAGTCACATATGTCTTTGTGCCGGAATTCCACTATCATATTATATATTATGGCTATTGGACTATGCACTTTGAGACGCTTAACTCCAAGAGATATCCTCGTGAGCTCCAAGCTAACATAGATGTAATATAAAGTAATTTAAGCAGACGAAGTTATGTCACTGCTGTATTTAGCTCTCAATTCGCTGTAAAGACTGGCTACATTCTCATTTTACTTTGCTTTGTCACTCAGACTTACTATTAGAGTAGCGTAAATATTTTCCTCACAAACTTCTACAATGACGAAAAGTGATATAATAATAATAGCTACACACACTAAAACTACATAATAGATAAGAAACAAGTGTTATAACGTATCGAAACCGCGAAAGACTTTTCAGATTGCTTAAATCACCCAGACCAGCTAATATTGCGAAAATTATAAGTATTAGTCTAGTCAACAAGTTCAAAAACGTGTTAAATAGAAATAAAGCTCCTAAAAATATGTGCCATACCTCATTCGATTCGGAATGACGTCTAGAAAAATGTTTTTTAAGGGCATATTAGCACATAAAAATTGCAATAGTTATTAACAAAATAAGAAAAAAAAGAAGGTATTTAGTTTTTCATTAATAACTTTTAAAATAATGATATTTAAGGAATTATGAAAAAAGATCCTGAAAGAGGAGGAAATTTCCAATAAAAACGTCCTTACTCCCGGAACTCTATCTATATTATTTATAATTTTTATTTAACGCTGGAAATAGCGCTCCGCGAGGGCGTTACGGCATAGGCGCGTCGTCTAAAAAGCCGGTATATCACCTAAAATAATTTATTTCTAATATTAAATAACAATTTAAAAATTTGAATAAATTATGGTGTAATCTAGACACTTGAACGAAAATAACCACGGCGAAAAATATTTTTTTTGACAACTTTTCAAAAAGTTACACCATTGTTAATTAACTAATGTTTTTCCAATCTCTGTTTTTATAAATTACGGCATAAAAGTTTCAAAAATTAGTCTAAAAATATTTCGCTTCGTGGAGCTCTTCTTACTTAGGTACTTAATAAAGTTATGCAAAAAAAAATTATTAAAGTTTATTATTTTGTTAATTATATTTTTTTAAATAGACTAAAAATGAAATTTCTGAAAAATGTTATCAAAAAATTTTTTTTTTTGTAATATCTTATTGCTGTTTTTGCATCTAATATAGGTAGTAATTAACATTGGAAAAAAATTGTTACGTCATTTGTTAAGAAATTGTTTATAAACAAATAGACTATTTTGCGATTTAAAAAAAAAAAAATTTACTATCTTATTGCAAAGGTAAAATGATGATTTAAAAAAGAAAAAAAATCTTAAATATTTCTTTTTATTGTTTATAATCGCTTTTTTTATATTTCAATTGTTTAAATAATTAGTCAAGAAAATATTTTATTCTTAATAATCATCATTGACCCTTTTCAATGGAATAACAGAGATTTATTTTTTTTATAAATAATTTAATTGTTTATTAACTTAACAATTTGTTATAAACAAATAATATTAACCCTCTGTAGCATAGTGTAGACTGTAGGCAACATACCGTTCAAACGCCTCCAGATTTAATAAAATTGATTTTATAACATAATCGTGCTTTGTCACCCGTGGTCTACATTCCGAACTTACTAAATTATACCAAGGAAAACAATAACGAGGTGCTGTACGCAGTAAATAGGAATTCGCCTATCGACTGTTGTCATTTTCTAATGGCGACGATTGACTACAATTTCAAAAAATAATAAAAAAATGTTGTTATTATATTATGTTTATTATATGGATAAACTAGAGAGGTAAGTGTTTGAACTTTCTTGTGTAATATTAATTTTGAATACTTTTTACGTTTTATTACGTATTTTTTGCAAAAATGGGTTTGTAGACTGTGGGCTACATCAGGCGATAAGGGAAGAATTTGATACCTATTATATTGATGGTAGTTTTTAATATTGTAGAATGTTAGTAAGGGCTCTCTTGATGATAATGACATTATTATTGTGCTACATGATAGTGCACAAAACAAAGATGGTTTGGACTACAATGACGACGACCTTGCCGATGTGATTGATGTGATGTGATATTGATGTGATTGATGTGGTGTGATTGATGTGGTTTCTATAGTAGAAACTTTACAAAACAAGGAAATACTTTGTCGAGCACGGAAACTACAGACGAGAGTACAGCTCTACCTTTCGAAGCCATGATCCCAAGAAAAATCGCTAAAGAGAAGCTAGCTAAACTGAATTTACGATCAAAGAAAAATAATTTGGAATGGAATGTAGGGCATCTTATTTTTATGGGATGCAGGTTCCAGAGTCTAGGGTGCTACGATCAGGTGATCGCCTTGAGCTAGATACTCCCGCGGAGTTTTTAATACCTTCATATTTACAAATGACCTACTCAAGAGAAAGACAAATTTGTATTAAGTGCAAAACGTTTCCAATAGCACTTTTCGGGTGTCTGAAAAGACAATAAAAATCTCAACCTGGCTTCTATATTTGTTACCCACAAACCTGAAACTGATGGACAAACAGAATTAAACGTATATATGAGCATAAAGTGCTCCCATGTGGTCGAAGAGTACAGTCGCCACATAGGGGATGTTGAATTCTTAAATCATGGGCACACACAAAATACGTCTTGGATAAGAAAAATTGTTGTAAGTTCCCCAAATATGATGGATTTACAAATTATGGGTGCGAAAATTGCGAGGTTACCCTATGTTACACTAAAAATAAATATTGTTTCGGAAACTTCCATATCTCATAACACTACTATAAATTATAACCTTTTAACGCAATGTTGCCTAGAAGCAACACACCCTTTTTTTGGAATTTTCTTTTCAAATAATAAAAAAAAAAAACAGAAATACGGGTATTTTATTTTTATTGTTATTATTTCCATTCCAAAAATCAACTGAATCCAAGTTTATGAGTGATAGAGGGTTAACCAAAAAAAAATGTTTTGATAACATTTTTTAGAAATTTCATTTTTAGTTAATTTAAAAAAATTATAATTAATAAAATAATAAACTTTAATATTTTTTTTCTGCATAACTTTATTAAGTACCTAATTAAGAAGAGCTCCACGAAGCGAAATATTTTTAGACTAATTTTTGAAACTTTTATGCCGTAATTTATAAAAACAGAGATTGGAAAAACATTAGTTAATTAACAATGGTGTAACTTTTTGAAAAGTTGTCAAAAAAATATTTTTCGCCGTGGTTATTTTCGTTCAAGTGTCTAGATTACACCATAATTTATTCAAATTTTTAAATTGTTATTTAATATTAGAAATAAATTATTTTAGGTGATATACCGGCTTTTTAGACGACGCGCCTATGCCGTAACGCCCTCGCGGAGCGCTATTTCCAGCGTTAAATAAAAATTATAAATAATATAGATAGAGTTCCGGGAGTAAGGACTTTTTTATTGGAAATTTCCTCCTCTTTCAGGATCTTTTTTCATAATTCCTTAAATATCATTATTTTAAAAGTTATTAATGAAAAACTAAATACCTTCTTTTTTTCTTATTTTGTTAATAACTATTGCAATTTTTTATGTGCTAATATGCCCTTAAAAAACATTTTTCTAGACGTCATTCCGAATCGAATGAGGTATGGCACATATTTTTAGGAGCTTTATTTCTATTTAACACGTTTTTGAACTTGTTGACTAGACTATATTGCATGAAAGCCCTCCACAAGCGACATATTGACGTTCGAGTGCAGAAGTAGGTCAATACAAAGTATACTTCTATTAAACTTCGAGAGTCTGCACCACATAGCGTAGCACGTATCCCAGATTATAATCTGTGACAAATAATTGCTATTTGAAGTTGAACATACAGTTGTCAAATCAGATTTTAAATGGCGTCCTAAGAAGTGAGGAGGCGAAATTAAATTTCACCAGTAAAGAACGGACAAGAAACTCTAAAACAACAGGCAAACTAATAAAAAAGACTCAAATAATCTATACCTAATACTAAAAATAAGTCGAATCATTGTGACAATACTGTTTGGTGGGTCAGTAGCTAATACTATAACATTCTTGCTTAATGGAGTACATCACATCCTTTACGTTTATAACAGGGGTCATCATTAATCATGTACATCTTAGAGACAGTGAAATATATCGATAATAACGCGACATGACAGCAAATAAATTGTTCATCATCATGAATGGAAGCATCATGGTGGTTCCGGGCGTTCAATAACCTATCGATGCCAAATCATATCATATCAAGATATTACGTTATCAAAAAGTTACAATCCAGCCTTAGATAGTCAACCGATGTCTGTGCCAGTTTATGCAAATATTATACTTTCATAATTTCAGGTGTAGGCGTGAAACGTTCAAATAAAGTAATCTAAGTCTATGTCAGACCATTCGGTGAAAATATGACAAGTACAGATTAATGAACTACAATTTATCCTTACAAAATATTGTAAATGCAAAAGTTTGTTACGCTTTCACGCCACATTAACAGAAATGATTTTAATTAATTTGGCGCTAACACATGTAAAATATATCTAACATAGGTCATTACAACCCAAATGAACTCACATTACATTTATTTACTACGATGTAGCTCACGCTGTCTATAGCTACTCTTACTGTTCGTGACGTAGTAGTCATAGTCCTTATACAAAATACAATATGATATGTTCAACTAACAACCACGTACAGTAAATTAGTCAAATGGTACTTTTGACATTAAACTCTGCGACACTAAAGCGAGACTAAAGGCAAAATAGCGTACTGTTTTGCATATGTAGGGCGCGAAATAAGCTGCAGTAATTCGCCATTACGGCTCCCTGCCTGAACCTGAAGTCAGGTCCAACCAAGTACAGTGTACACTTACAGTTGCAATTGAGCTAATTGCTCCCACTTGCGCTCGGACTACTGCGTCTCAAGCGTTCATTTACCCCCCAAGATGTCGCAAAAGCTTAAAATTGGCACAGCATGTAGAAAATAATAGAAACGCTTTTACATTTTTATGCACTTTAGTCGGCCAAAGTAATAGGCTATGCAATTTAGTTTGTCCTCAAATTTAGGCAATGTCGCGTTAACCATTTTTGACTCATTGAATAGTTATATGCGTTATACCCGTGTGTACCCCATTGGATTTTTGACTCATTGAATAGTTGTAGTCCCAACGCCCAAGGCCCAACGGAAGACCAGCGTTGGCTGTATTGCCAGCATTTTGCTGAGTTGGTGCCTTTTTGTTACAAACATAGTTGTAAGTGATTTATGTCTATTTTATATTATTTTTTGTTTTTGTATGTTTGTTAACAAATAAACTTTTTTCTTTCTTTCTTTCTTTCTTTCTTTCTTAGTTGAATATGCTTTATAATTAAAAAATCCGCTAGCGTGGTGGACTAAGGCCTAAATCTAAAGTTTTAGAGGAGGCCCGTGCCCAGCAGAGGGACGTATATGGGATGATGAATATATAAAGAAATAAAAATGTAGTAATTGTAAAGAGTCCAAAACTATGTTTTATATAGATAAAGAATTTCCAAAATATTTTTTGACTTACTAACGATCTAAGATATATCTAACCTAATATTATGATAATAATGATATTAGCTTGAGTATAATCAATTAGATATGCTTGTGTTCACAGCATTCCTACTTATTTTAAGATCAATAACACTGGTCAACATTACTTTTTGCCGTTAATTCAATTGCACTTTTTCGGTATCTTTTATGTATAAATATTAACGGAAAAATAATAAAAAATATCTATTACATCGAAATATCTAAATATGTACAATATATTTGGCTTAATTTTGTGAGGGTATATCGAAAAGAGTATTGCAACAGCTGATCTTACTTACAAAGACAATACTGTTGTTGGTAGTACACGATGTATCCTTAAACCTGTATATTTCCAACTCGTTATTGTTCGTTCATTGGTGTTTAATTTTTTAATATTACTTTAACAAGTACAATTATTACGTAATATGAGTATTGCTACGACGACGTGCAGTTTCTGGTGTTTATTCCAAAGTGTTGTTGTTTAAATTGTGAAGTTTTTTTGTCAATTTGAATACGTTTCGGTTTCGAAGAAGTGTACTAAATAGTAAATACATATGTATATAGTTTGCATTATGAATCGAAAGTGTTTCAATTCATCGGATCTCTTCTATTTTGTTTGTGGGGAGTTTAATTCAAGTTCAAATCGAGAACGTCCTACACCGTTACTATATATAACATTTACAATTTGTATTTTGGTTTCAAGATTTCTGAGAGTATTAATCAACCTTGGACACCAAGTTTTTTTTGTTTAAGAAGTGTATGTTATTTGAGAGGGTGGTTTAATGGTACCCACCGATTAATGCCTTTTTCTAAGCCTGTAATTTGGAGGGAACAAAAGATCATGAGAATGATTGTTATTTTTGTTTAAGGAAACTGAAGGGATATTCTTATAAAACAAGAAGTAGAATTACATATCCTGATGTGGAATCTGTAACTAAACCGATTCCTTATACTGAAGACAGCCCACCACCTCAGCCTACAAATAAATTTCAAATAATCTTTTTTTTCTTAGAAAGTGGGTGTTTCAATTTTTTTTTATGAACGTATTTTAACTAATCTCATGGTAAGGTATGGAAAAATACAATTTTCAAACCGCGGCAATTTTTTTTTTTTTTTGTTGACCAGTGTAATTGGCTCTTAGTTGATGTCAAAAAAATGGACAAAGGATCGGAGATTTAATAACAAAATACTTCAACATAATATATATTAAGCCTCAGTGGCTGCCATAAAACAAACGGAGCGATTGATGCTATTAAAAAATAGGGACATTATTCACACCAATGTGCGGCAGTGCGGCGATGTCACATCAAACAAAGTGCACATTAAACGTAAGACGGTTCAAATGGCAATAAAAATAGACGCGGGTGCAATTCCGAGCCGGCAACAATGTATATCGAATAATATTTATCTACAGTACACGAGTACGGCGCACGTTCAATGAATGCACAGAGAATTTATCTACACACTCTCTTTTACATGTAGCTAAAATACTGCCGCGCATCGATAGATCGAAGTTCACAACTACAAATATTTATGTATTTGCGAAGCTTACACAATGTTTCTAAAGTTTAAAATACTGTGCTTCATACAAATTAACCTGAGATTAATAACATCTAACTGAGGGGTATTCTGCACTTAGATATTTCTCAGAAAGAAATTTCGACCTTTTCGAAATGAAAATGCCAAGCAACCCCATAATTTGTTGTTATTTGTAGATATGGTGTTCCTTTATGGATTTTAGTTTACGCTGTTGACTATCATGAGAAGTAGACGGAACGTTAGGATATTTTTAGTATCCAGAAATAATTAATGATTGAATATATATGTATATATATATCAAAATAAGTCGTGATGGCCTTGAGGTTTAGGCATGCGGTCTAGAATCTCGGCGGCCGCGAGTTCAAACCCCAGGTACACACCTCCAACTTTTCAAAGTTATGTGTATTACAATGAATTATCACGTACTTTAACGGTGAAGGAAGACATCGTGATCTTGCACAACTAAAAGTTCCTGGGAATTTCTTAAGTGGGTTGTCCGCCAACCCGCACTAGGCCAGCGTGGTGGACTAAGGCCTAAACTCTCTCAGTTGTCGATGAGGCCCATGTCCAATAGTGGGACGTTTATGAGCTGATGATGATGATGACAATTATTTAAATGTAATTAAGAGTTTAGACTAAAACCGCGAAACTAAGTTATGAAAATCACTCATCCGCTTATCCGTGCTTACAAGCAATGGTCTTATTCTCTAACGAATAATATATCCCTAATCATGTTAAAAACTTTATTGGCGAAGACAAAGTTGTTTTTAAACTAAATTGTTCTTACGTAAATAAATACTGTTAAATATTTTGTTATTACAGAGGTTTACGGCTAATCAGTCTTACCATTCTTAGCAATGAGCGTGAGTATGTTATCATGTAGCTGCAGGAGCTAAAAGTTTCACCGAGAGGTTTTAGTCGGTATGCTGGTGTAGGATTTTGGTTAGGGACCCAACTCAGCTAAGCGGACAATTGTTCCGCGCGCCGAGTTGGAAGGCCAGAAACCCCGACATACCCCTTTCGGCCTCCCCCGAGGTACCGAACAGGGGCGCTAAAAGAGCTTTCCTGTCGTAAAAAAAAGGAGCTAAAAGTTTAGCAAAGTTCTACACGTGAAGACAATATATTGCTTCGATGGATAATCGAGAATGTTCCTTACGAGTATCTTATGTCCAAAATTTGATAAGTTTACCCTATCCCTAAACCCTTAGGCATACGAAATGTGTATTTTGAATGGGACTAAGTACATAAACCTCGTCATTGTCTTTTAAAGTTTTAAGGATGTGATAGGAGTTGTGACTCACCAGCGCTGCTGTAGTGACGTAGTCAGTCCGCGATCACCGCTCCATCGGCGCACCGGCATTGAGTTGACGTGAGCGTCGGCGCCACGTCGCACGCGCCCACGCGTCCGAACGCAAACACGCACGCACACACGAGCACAACACACTACGCCACTGGCTCGCACCTCACACCACACACCACCACAGCACTGCACTGAACGAGCGGCGACTCTGTCCGCACTGTCTGCACACGAACTCACTGCACCTGTAACAATAGAGATTTCGCTTTAGTAACCGATCTTCAGGAGCTTAAAAAAAATCAAAATTCCCGTATCGTGAAATATCCTAAAGGACACAATGTATAGGTACACCAAATTTTGCGTATCAAAAGTCATCTCTTCCTAGCACAGGGCTGGGCAAAATACATGCTTTGCTTTAATTGAAATACAAATTACAAAATAGTGTATCGCAAGTAATTAAAATACGAAATACAAAATACATTTAAGTAAGGTATTTGAAATACAAAATACAGTATTTTAGCTATTTTAAATTGAAATACAAAATACAAAATAATGCATATTTATTTGGTTTGGAATAGTTTTTTCTTTGAAGGCGGTTTTTGTTTTGTTATTGCAGGTCCTTATGAGCACAAACTTAATACTAAATGAAGGCTAAATATATTTTAATAAATGTATTTTGAAGCCTCGAGTATTTGAAATACTAATTACAAAATACTTCGGCTTCACGTATTTAAAATACAAATTACATTTTAAGAAAGTAATTAAAATACAAATACAAAATACGTATTTTTATTTCAATTACAAGTAATTCAAATACTGCCCAACCCTGTCCTAGCAATAGAGAAAAACTCTTCAAAATCTATATTACATTAACTAATATTAAATGGTATTATCTAACTATTAATAGTAAGCTATTACATCTATAAATAAAAATTAAATGGCATCATTTATTACTTACATATGATTTTGTCTAAATAAGAAAAAATCGTAGTTAATTCAGTTAACAAACAAACAATATAATCTTCAAAACTAGCGTAATTCTTAATGACAGTTTCAGTAAACTCAATAAAGTATCTGACTTGAAGCCCTTAAAAATTAAAAAGAAAAAAAAACAACTTTGCAATGAAGAACCACCACTTTATTCATTTAACGCGCAACATGAATGGCGGGTCGAGTATTCGGAATCATAAAGGAGGCATATACATGAAAGAGATTACATAATAAGCTGTAAAACCGCCAGCGCGAGATGTCGACGGGCGGCGGGCGCGGAGAGCATTTATTATTTAGTTTCACGTTATACCTCGTCCGCCTGGAGATCGACGTTATATTTTACGGTCCATAAACTGTGGAAACAACACTGTTGCTTTATTGCTTCGAGCATTACCTGCATTGTTACCATACTTGCATGACCGTCGCGTCTGCCCAAATTTATATGCGATATTACAGTTCTATAACAATCGATACTCAATATTATCTATTGTTATTTTAGAATGTATTAGAATACAAATAATGTGACTCAGTAATCGAATACATTATCTCTAATGGTAATATGCCTTCTAATCAGTATTTACTGCAAATTAAAAGGTTTCGTTAACTACTTTATTATTTACATCATCCGGAGTAAAAAAAAGTTTCTAGAAAATAGTAAACTGCGTTGTAGTCTCGCAGCACAAGTTTGTGCCGTGCGATCTAGAGGTCCCGGGTTCCATTTCCGGGTCGTTTAAACAAGTGTTATTGGGTTTTTCCATTAGAAAATTCTCAGTAGCAGCACGGAGTCTGGAAATGAGCCCAAAAAATGGCAATAGGCTCGCCCCACGTGGGACTGATATATACCTGACGAAATGTGGGTGTAGAAATAATGCACCTCTACCTACACCTTCGGGGAATACAGGCGTGAGTGCGTCATTTAAAATACTAGGTATAATTATGTACATTGGATTCTTACGACAAATAGGCATCACTTTCAGCTGAAATTTTACCATACGGACGCGATTTATGGAGCTCTCAAGACAACCGCTAAGTGACTTCAACCGGTCAAGACGTATAATCATCAAACTACCGGCACAAAACTAAAGCACTGCGCGGTCATGCGCCGCAAAATATCAAAAATCCATTTTCAATTTTTGTCAACACAGGGATTTTCGTTTGTTATTCACGAGTAACAACAATGAATACTTTTTTGCGGAACATTCCATTTGAGAAACAAAAATAGAATTCAATTAAACATCCGTCAAACTTGCGTTGTGCTATTCTCTTTTTGTTCGACAGTCATTGTTAGGCTTCCAAAAACCAATGAAAATTGTATCAGTGCAATGACAAGTGGGGCAACGCGGCTACAAATTGCAGAATTAAAAAGCCATCAAATATCGAAGACTTTAATCTGTATATTAGCCTTACTTGACTTTGTAAAGTTGAATGATGCAGTAATCGCGTATAAATTGTCACTCAATAAAGCATGTAGGATTAATAATATAATCGTTTAGTAATTAATAAACAAATCGTATTGCACTGTCATAAAATATATATTTCGATATTACTCTTCAAATGTAGACATCTCTTTTTACCAAAACTAAAAATATTCATTGAACCATATAAATAAAGATACTTTTTAACATTGTCAAGAGAAAGGAACGTCGTACTTTCAACTAACAGAATTTCCTTTGCAACAGCAATTTCACGCTACTACGACTTAACAAAGGTGGAGACAATGAAAAAAGACCGTTTGTTTTTTCAGCCGCTCATTAAAGAAACCGTGATGGAACACAAGTAAAGTCGTGGGTTTGCTAGTGTACTTGCGACGCGAGTAGCAAGTCGAGTCGTACTCGGTCGGCGGGCGAGTGTTACAGTGTGTTTCCGTAAAAAGCATCTGGCCGTCGCACAACTCGACTGAACATTGCGGCCGACTCCACAAACTGTGGCACGGGAGAAACTTTTAATTGAAAGGGCCGTTGATCGCATCCGACGACAGGGTTGGCGCTCACTCAAACCGAATCGGCGCGGCGTTTGTTAAATGTTTATTAAATACCAACTTTAACCATCGTCTTAGTTCCCCCTTAATGATAAAGTGTTTTTTATGATATAAGATATTGCAATTTTAGAGTAGTTGATTTACAAAATCGTTCCAACGTTCAATTGGCTAAGTCCAATTGAATCTACGTAAATGCTTTCATAGTACGATTCATTATTCACATCAAATTCGCATATTTCCATATTTTTTCTACTCACACATTCTCAATTTATAAAACAATCAGATAAAGAACATCAATTGATTTTATCCACCGGCGGTGTCATCTTGAAAGTGGTTGAGACACGACATATAACGTCGACACGGTGCGTATCTACACAGCCTACCTCAGCAAGTTATGTTAGGTCACGTTCGACTCCAGTCTCCCGGCAATGAAGCTGATCAGTGCAGTTTCCGAAAGCACCATGTACTTAGTTTGTAATGCGTTATCGCAATCAACATAACAAGTCTACAATCTGGGCTACAATCGATGACATGACGTAGTAACAGACTCACTCACTAATTCATACCTTGAGATGATTAATTGAATGATTAAATTAATTATTCCCAATACAACATAATAACGTAGACTACAATTAACCATTTAGATTATGTATTAACTGCATAATGTACAATTGATACTTAATTATAATTGAACACGGTGTAATTTCTTCCAGAATCAATATATAATTTATGGTTGATCAGAGCCAAAGTACTAGTTCAATTTCTAATATGACTAGTTTTTTTTTTTATTAATGATATAAGACTTTCGAAATCTTTTTCTTGTAGAGATTTAGCGTCGAAACGAACAAACCAAAACAAACAAATATCGCACCATTACTTTTATTGGCAAGAGTTTATAGTTTAGTTCGTTTGCATCAATCATTATCTTAATTAAATTATGAAGGTTCAAAAATGTTTACTATGAAATTAACCTTTTTTTCTGTTAATTATGTTAACTAAACAAAAGCATTGATGGTAAACTGGGAGAAGGTAACATGTATATTACGAGGGGAGGTCCAAAAGTCCGCGGAATGGTAATGAAGGAATGGGGATAGAAATAATTTTTTAGTACCGTCGTATACGTGAACTCATTATTACTTTAAATGTCAAATTACAACATCATATCTTTATTAGTTTACGAGTTATCGCCCAAATAAAAAGTAAATCGGGAAGTTAATTGCAATTAGGGAGCAAATTGAATTTCGTGCTGTCATAAAGTTCCTAAACAAGCAAGGAAAAACCGTTCAAACTATTTTAAACGTTATTAGTTCTGTTTATGGTGATCGTTGTCCTAGTAAAACGATGGTTTATAAATGGCATGGACTTTTTAAACAAGGCAGATCATCCATTGAAGACGATTCCAGTCCTGTACGGCGGACTGAGGTCATCACGTTGGAAAATATTGAAAAAGTGGATAAATTTGTTTTGAATGACGCTCATTTAAAAACAATAGTAATGTGCATTAGTTGGAGTATCAGATACCATCATTTTGAGGATCCTGCATGACCATATTGGTATGACAAAAGTCAGTGCCAGATGGGTACCAGAATACTCACGCCGCCTCGAAAGCAACAGCGAGTCAATGCGTCTGAACACTTTTTGGAGCTGTGTGGCGATGAACCCACCACGATTCTGGAGAAAATTGTTACTGGAGACGAAACATGGGTTCATCACTTCGAGCCTGAGCTAAATAGAAGTCGATGAAGTGGCATAAGAAGGGTACACCACCCCCTAAAAAATTTAAGTGTCGGAATCGGCCGGGAAGTTGATGGATACGATTTTTTGGGATTGTGACACAATTTTACTAATCGATTACAAAGAAAAAGGTACCACAATCACCGGAAGATACTACGCAACAATGTTAGAAAATTTAAAAGATGCTATAAAGGAAATACGGCGAGGAAAAAATTCTAAGGGTATGCTGTTTTTAAAACACAGCGCTCCGGTTCACACGGGCAAAGTTGCAATGGATGCCTTACACAAGTGTGGGTTCGAGCCTCTTCTCCACCCACCATACAGTCCAGATCTAGTCCTCAGCGATTTTTTTTTATTTCTAAATTTGAAGTAAAGAGTTAAATGGAAGAAAAATTTCGGATAATAAAGAAGTAAAGGAGGCAATTTTAGCAAATTTTCAGGGCAATGTATAAAATTTTTTTTGGATGGTTTCGAAAAGTTAATACCAAGAAGTAAAAAGTGTATTGAGCTCAAGAGGGATTATATTTAGAACGAAAAATATTTTGGTAATTTTATTTATTTGACAACCCTTCCATTCCGCGGACTTTTGGACCTCCCCTCGTATGTGACAGACTCCGTCGTGCGAATGACCAGAAGACTTAAAATGGGAGGCCGCCTGTTCCCGAGTATTTTTAAGACCGCAAGGTAATTTATTACCTTCGCGGGGTCAAAACTGTATAGGTGAATATAGAATTATGTATGTATTTTATTGAATAGAAAATATTCATTTACGAATGTCTGTTGACACAATTATTACCGGGATGTAACTGTACGTACGCCCTTATACAATTATTGCTAGCAATATAAGTTCTGACGATAATTCAATTGCTGTAGACGGTTGATTGATCACTCACTATATAATAATAATAATGTTGATTGCATTTACCTTGCACAGCACAAATAACGGCACATACAATTTCTATTATTAATTAACTATTTAAACACTTCACTATTTATACACTTTAAGATGCAACGAACAACGACACGTATGAAAAAATGTATACGTTGCAGTAAGTCATAAGATGGCAATTAAAATTCATATAAAGCATAAGCATCTAATTTAACAAGATATTATTCAAGAGGTAGCTATATTTGAACAAAATACAATATTAAAACATAATTTTGATTGAAATTATAAAAATATCAGCAGTATGAAATATTCCACATCTTGGTCCTCATTTTTCGTCACAAAGTATAAAATGTACTCAAACACATCAACAAGCACATAAAAGGCCCCGTAAAAATGTTCCCGTACGAATCCTTTGATCCACCTCCGGCCTCCGATAACAGCGCTGCGCGAATCAAAAGATAAGAGTACGAAGGTTCTACAATTTCTTGCGATATGTAGATGTGCCATTTTTTTCCTACACCGCTTATGCTATGATACACTATACATAAATAATTGTAAAGTATAGTATGTACAAACTACAAATGTAAGATGTCAATCTTGGCCTTTTATTTTCTTCCTAATGACGATAAGTATTTATATTAAATAAATTAAAGATGTTATTATTTTAAATATAACAATATTCATAAAAGACGACTGTATAGACACTTGATATGTACACTAATATCAAAGCCGAATTCCTGGTAGTTTCTTATTATTTTTCAACTAATGTGCGGCAACACTAGATTCCTACAAAACCCGGTGCGGCTACGTCGTGATAGCCCATTGGAATTCCGCTCGGCTCTGGCGACGCAACACCGAGAATTTGGCACGTAAAGATCGGCCGCACACGTAGCCCACTCGGAATCCACTCCCTCCACCAAATTGCGGCATGCGGACGGCATGACCGTGTGCAATAATGTTTGCCGCACTCGACCCTCTCCGAATCATTCTATAAGAATTGATACAAAAGATTTATTGATAATTATCAGTGAAACCTGACATATTCAACGTACATTGTGAGTCACCGAAATTAGGCAAAATGTTTGCCTTCGATAATCATGATTAATTTCAGTAAAACATTTTAGAGTAAATCAATGTACTGATTTGTCGTTTGTATCAGTTATCTGCCTGTGTATCACTTGCGTGGTATTCAGACTTTCGACCGATAGGATTTTGTTGCGTGTTAATGTTGATACGTCTTATAATTTTACGGCCTGCCGCCGCTCAATTTCTTATATACTGATCTTTACTACATTGTAATTTTGAAGTTCTTTACTATTTTACACTGAATAAATTACACCGTATAAACCTACATAAGCGCGCTACGTTACAATATATCATATATATTAATATATGATATATTGTAACGTAATAATTAATTAACGTAATAGTTATTAAACTATTATCACACAATAACCGTGCGCAAAATTCACATGCGGTACATCCCTACCGCGCAATCCAGAACGCTATCACAGTTTAATTAATGTTCTGCGATCGTTTTGTTATCGCCGCCGATGGGTTACTTGAAAACGATAAATCGTTACCGAGCCCCGGGTCGTTGCACTATCGATTGTCGTGGAGCATCGCAGTACGGACCACGGACTGTGGAACTGGTTTCGAAGACAATACACGCGATTTGGTTCGCCTCACCGACGCTTTGTCTTCCTCAATTACACGTCTCTTACGACGATGGACGAAACTAAATGGCTTGTATGTAACGGTTGTTGTTTTTTTTTTATTTTAGGTAAAAAAATATTTGACAAGAATTACATGTTTTAAGAAATCTTACCGATTGATGAATACTAATTACTTTAAATATAATTACTTTCTATATTCGAACACAGTATTCATTCGATGACTGGTTAATAATATAAAAATATGCATTTGTAAAGCCTTGGTCTGGATCTTAGGCTTTTTTGTGATACGACACACAATCACACTCGAGTCACTTTTTCAAATACCGGGCTTTATTTATTTATTTTATACATGCAACTGAAGTTGTGAAATAATATTGAATTATCAGATACTTACGGCGAAAGTGCTTAAGTGCATAATGACCCACAGGAAAAGCGCGCGGTCGACCGAGACACTATTAGAAGTTACGGCTTAGAACTCCAAGCGTTCAAGTCTTAACCGTTCAAATAATGTATATATATATATGTATTATGAATAAATATATATGGCATTTTAACTGTAAAGCGGACATGAGGAGGACGCTTGCATAGTTTATCAGAATAATGCGAAGTACCTGAGAATTTATTAAATATGTACTACAAAATATGTACAATTAACTAACATAAATTCTTACCTCCTATTGAATTCAAAGTTACAATTAGAAATATTTTACAAAGAAATAAGATATAAATAACCAAGGTACATAAAAACTTTTGTCACGTCTTCCAGGCCGAGTCTTTCACAGCTTTATAGAATAAGACACAGGAATGCTTTGTTCGACCGCAGCGCTGTCTAGTCAGCGATAATATCAAATGACGCAAAATCACGACATTTCTCGAATGTGCATCGCAATGGCTCACTGTTTGGATTTAGACTTGCTTTGGGATTCCGCTTTGTTTGCGTTCGAATTTTCGTGTTTAGGCAAAACAATGACCATGACAAGCGGCTAATATAGGAAATGTAGTAGTTTTTTACTGGTGTGTAGAACTGTCATACACATTTATAATCCCCAATATCATTATAATTTTTGTTAAATTCTTCGTGAAACTTGCCCAACACAATCCCAATTAGCGCGGTGACTGTCGTCGCACGTGGTGCAAACGCGGCAATTTACAACGACCGAGGTAATCTCTCACTGACAAGCGGTCCCTTTGCGACTGTATTGATTGCTTTGGCAATTCCCACACTTCAGTGTACAGTTATAGACAAACGTAGTCGGTGTAATTTGCTTTGGACGTGGTTTCTCATGTTTTTATAACACCTTGAAATGGCTAATTACTATAATTACAAACGGGCATTTCGTTTAATCGTTTTCTTATTATTAACCAAAAATATATTCATTCAAGAGATACAGTCACTTATGTTTTTTTTTTTTAGTATAAAAAAATGTACAACCATGATATTGAATAATTTCATAAGAATATCTTACACCAACCCAATCTGTACAACATGCCAATCCGAAAATCCGTGGATTCTATTGTTGCGTGGTAACCATCAGTAATCGTCGATCACTATCTTAAAACGTTCAATACCTTTACACGAACAGATATTATTGTACCTAATTATGATAAAACACTTACTGCAATAACATTTCTAATTAATTTTAATTAATATTCAGTAGCCACTTTCCTTTTTAATTTCTTCAAAGCAATATTAAGAATTCAATGACTCCACGCTTGAAAACACGTAATAATAGTGAAAATACGACAGCCGTCTGCGTGGCACGCGTGCCAATTTCGACGATTGTCTCGGCGCGTTTCCCGTTGACCTAAAAACCAGTCACACACAGTGGGGTGCACAACCCCACCGCCCTTCCCTCACCAGCCAACTTCTGATTTCAGATTAGGGTTGTCGTGCAATACAACAAGCCCTTGTAGTTTTGATGTTTACCGACATAAGGGGCTTATTAATAATAGCTGCCAAGTGTTTTATTTTAAAAAGCTTTGTGGTACACGTGCCTACGATTATATCTCATTGTTATTCTGTTTTGGGCACGAAATAATATATTTTTTATTTCATTTATCATCACTGCAGCAGGATTTTTCTTGAATCGTATAAGTTAAATTTAAGTCTATCTAATCTACATACTCTGAAGCAATAATTATGCATGATACATCTAGGCAGATGCAGTCAGTTATAGTGCACATGGGTAGGCTAAACAGGAATCAATCCGATATTATTATATTAAATTATAAACTAAATGTAGCCCAAGTTACTCCTTATTACATCAGCTATCTGCCAGTGAAAGTCCCGTTAAAATTGGTCCACCCGTTTCTGAGATTAGCCGGAACAAACAGACAGACAGTCAAACAGACAGACAGTCAGACAGACAAAAATTGTAAAAAAAGTTATTTTGGTATATGTACCGTGTATACATCTATATGCATTTATTAAAAAGCGGTTATTTCAATATTACAAAGACACTGCAATTTTATTTGTATAGAGTATAGATAAAAATATTGAAAAAAAGATACAGTCATTTTGGTATCGCAGTTTGGAAATATAGAAAGGCAAAGATATCGTTCAAAATCTGATTAACAAATTATGGTTTTTAACAGTAAAATATAACAAACGAAATCAAGATACAGGTTATGGCAGCCCTATTCCAAATTGAGAGCAAACAATACCGCAGTTTCCATTTCTCCCCTGTCTGTGTCCGTGCAGCGGAAACGAAACTGGTTTTTACAAGTGTTTATTGGATGTTTACATTAGACTAGTTTATATATAGCTATAATTTATAGTTCACGTGGACGACTCTTAAAATGATGTAACTAAAATAAATAAAAAATACAAGACGTAAGACAAATTGTTTACCTATTTTGTCAAATTTGAAACTAAGATAAAAAGCCCGCCAAACAAGTAATTACTTCTATAGAAAATGTTAAAGTAGATTTTCAGAAATCTTTAATGTATTTTCTTAATGAATAGAGAAGCATTAGCAACGCAGACTTTAGTCCATGAGCTTTAGCTCATCAAAGACTGAGTTGCTCTAGGAAACCTTGTTACGTCAAATTCTAATACCTATTCTTGGTATCTAAATATTAATTTCCACGGCTTTATTCAACTCAAAATGATTTTGAATATTCATCGAACGAACAGAGTTTGATAGTCAGTGGAAGCTCTCAGTCATAGTCAATGATATAAGGGAGCCAAGAGAAGGGAGGCTTCAAGTTACGAACGGACGAAGACGGGGCAATTTCGTCCAAACTTTGGCAGTTTGTGGTGTGCATTCCTCGAGATTAACGACGACGTAGTTTCGATTTATGATCGAGGTGATAACAGTAACAATTTTTATTAGGGAAACTTTTGGCATTATGTTTTGGTGTGATTGGGTGCCGATTTCGGGTGGTACTTTTAGTGGATATAGCTTAGAGAATGACAAAATGGTTATTAGGGTTTTATTTTCTTTATTTAGTATAGAGCACCCGGAATACCAAACAAAAATAATATACATTTATGTTTATTTTTTTAATTTTTAATATTAATTTATTTGTTATTCCGTAACATGAAAATCATACATCCGTGCCCAGCAGTTGAACGTTTATAGGCTGATATAGAAATGAAAAGTGTTTTTGTCTCAAACACCAATTAATACAATCTACAATACGGCGAGACAATGATTCATAGCAACAAAATCTATCCTCCAATTATTTCAATTAAAATTTTCCATAGACAGAGGTGCAGTAACCACCAACTGTTGTGAAAACAATGCGGCACAACTTTTTGTTTATTCGCATTAAAAAGAACAAAAAAATTCGTTGTTTATTAATTGCTTCTCATAAATTAAAGTATCCAATTTAAAATGCTGTAAAACAGATCAAATCAAATCAGTGCAGTCATATCGATATTGCTTAAGACCGCGAATTACTCTAGGTGGTTTTCAGATGTGTCTCCAGACAGAAATAATAATGTGAATAATAAAACAATTAGGAACAGGCTAGTTTTATTAGCTAAACATTTTTTTTTTCAATTTGCAACTCTTCTTTTATTTTCGACTATAACATTTTATACACTTTTGTGTAAAAAACATAATAGTATTTATTTATTATTTAACAATTTTTCTTATTATTGTAAATACAATAGGCATACCACTTTCATATACCTATTTTATAACGCTGCACCTTAATAACAATAAAAAACAGACACTTAGCCATTCGTGGTTAGTCAAGAACCCGGCAAGTTACCCTACGTAGTGGAACTTTTGTTTACAGCACAATAAGAAACAAAAAACTCGCTGACTCGGCGACGCGTGTACAGGGAAAAGTCAGCCACTAGGGGACAGTCGGAGTACGCGGGGAGCGATAACATTATTCCCCTTTTGCGTTCCACCGGCACCCCTACCATTACGTGTTTGTGCAGTTCACTGGATAAGCTTAACGTAACAAATAAACAATTTGTATCTTTCTGAACAAGATTTATAATAGGTTTCAATTTTAACACAAACGTATTTGTCGATCTGTTATGGTAGTTATATTTCAGTTAAATTTTTCATACTCGGTTTCTTTTGAAATGTGGTAAAAGTAGGGACTAGTTTAATATGTATAGTATTTAAAAACATCCGAAATGAGCCTGTTGAACACAGTCAATCTAGAGTTTTTTCATAGCAAACCATGACTTTCATAAGCATTAAAAATATATTCATATGATATTATGTTATCTAGCAAAACTTTACATGCATTAAAATTTTACTTTTCCTTCAACACTAAGTATAGAAGAACTTTCCAACTGTGCAGACAGTTCGTACGACCGAGGGAGTTGCCAACGAGCGCCGGGACTGCAGCGGGTGGCAGTACACTACCAAGTATCGAGGGGAGGAGGGGAGGTCGTACAAACTCACCCTAGTAAACTTTCTCCTCGAGGCCAAACGGGCAACTTTTGACGTGTCATAATCTTACAGCTACGAGTATTTCTATTCGACGCACTAGCGCATCTAGCTTGGGAAGTCTGTGTCGGGCATTTTATAAGCTAATCTAAGTGTGTACAAAGTTAAATTGGAACACATTGGCCTGTTTATATTCACCTGCCACAAGCAAACTTTTTAACCTTGTAATGTTGTCAAATAATTAACAATGCTGGTTTCTCAATCGCATTTTTGGCGTCAAAAAGGTTATAACTTTAAGAAAGATGCTAAAACATCATACAAATTATTCTATTGCCAACGCAGTCGTACATTGTTAAAATAAATTTAAAAAATCACATCGATCAAAAAACATCCGGGAGGCACATAATATTATGAGCGGACACGCTAATAAAACTAATTCTCAACGGAACTGAATAATAAATTAAAGATGTCAAAACTCGATAGGAAAAACTTCGGAGATGAAAAAACATGAATATAAATCATATAATATCGTAAGTGTAAGTTACAAATGCTATCAATTTTTTTTACAACGAGCAACCTTCGGACCGATCTCGAAACGACACACAAAAAAGTTCAAATTACCCAAAGCTCAGATATACATACGGTCTGTATTTTTACGAGGACGGCAGTAAATCTTAGATAAAACATGTAGCAACATCGACTCAAAAGCAATTCGTCAACGAAGGTCTTACACGCCACTTGATTGGATTTCTGTCGCACTCCCGAAGACGTTCAATATGATTACGCTCGGTTGAATTTCTCGCTAGAGCAGCCGGCCGCCCTTGTACCAAATTATAAAGGGGAAACGATCTCGGCAAGCTCTCAGCAGTAAATGTAACTACATTCCAAGTGTATTGGCTTCCTTTTTACCTTTGACTTTTCAGCGAACTGTCTCAATAATTTTTGGACTCTACCAACTCCATCGTCATTAAGAAATAGTGTTCGCCTTAGTTATGGCGAGTTAATAAAATGATAATTTATTCAAAACGCGCACATTATTAGCTACAGAATTATAAATTAACTAAAACATTTCGTTGAAATGCAATGTGCATACAGAAGCGGCACTTATTCGCATAATTAAATGTTGGCCCATTTTAATGCAAAATGGCACAAGAATAATCTGAATATCTATGGAAATTCGCCTACATCGTGATAACCTAACCTAACATGAGCGCAATACAGATAACATCTACTCCACGGCTATCCTATCTAAAGATAGGACACCATCAAATGCGTAAACTCACAAACACAAGTACTAAAAAACACAAACTGCGCACACTTAGCACCGTATTGAACTAGATCAGAGCGCGAGGGACCACGTGTTCCACATCAGAGGCCAATTCCGAGAAAGTTTTGAATTGAGCTCGTTACTCCGAGCAACATTCAAAGTTTGTAGTCGCTTCGACGATCCATATTCCTTTCAATTCCACTCTCAATGTCAATCTTCGTATACATATGTCGTGGGTGTCATATTACACAGTTTTGTTTTTGAGAAAGTAAAAGTAAAGATGAGTGGAGAAGTAATGTAAGAATGTTGCGGTTTTGAAAATATTAAATTCAGATATCTTTATAGCCACAATACGTAAGTAATCTCCGAAAATCGTGGTTAGTTATCGTAGTCTTTCTTAAGGGGACATAAGTTGTATTTTGTGTGCCTTTAATTTAACGTTCGTTGGTAGCGATAAATTAAATTGTACCACCAAAATAACAGACTTCAGTCGAATAAACACTCGAAAGAGAACCAAAACTCTTATCTCTATTAAGAACTCATTAGAAATTCAGAAGCGCAAACTATACGAGTTCTCATAACATTTCCCGGAAAACTCGCAAGCGAGGCCCGTGAGCGAAATTCGACATAATTCGTACAAATTAGACAACAATCCTCGTTTAAAGGCATTAAGAGGAGAGGCCCCATCCAAGTTATAATGAAATTCACGAGCGATAAAACTTCACTTTCGGACTAACCCTACTAGATGTACATTTAAATGCAGGGTTGTGCTCGTAATTACTAACAAATTTATAAGATTGAATGAATCACGTCTTTCTGTGATTGCCTTAAATCTAAAGTGACCGTAATCATTTGGAATTTAGTAAAAATGTCATACATATTGTTTGTTTTGTTGCCCAAACAATCATGATTGGATAAGAAAAAGTATAAGCAACTATCTATTTGACCAAAAATTCAAATGATTAATAATATAATCAAATAATTATATCAATAAACTAGTTACTGTTATTGTTTCATACTCAGGGATTTCAAATATCACACCCAACATTCCTTAGAAAAATGTAGATCTATAAATAAACGTAAACCAATAAATACAAATATAGAAAAAGTAATTTAAAAGTGCCGAAACCGACAGCCCTACAATCGCGTCAGGTTATGAAACGGGAGCGACGCGGCGCGGCCAGACGAGTGCCAAACTTAGACAAAGAGAGACTAACTTCCATTAAATCTTTTGCAACTAAGTTTCCCGTGCCGCGCTGACTCTTGTGTACTCCCCTCTTCGGTTATATTCAGCGACCAGATTAAAAATCGGAAGTGAGTTGGAACAATAAATTATTTATTTTACGGTCAACCTTATAGCTATTAAGCTATAAGTTTCATATTTCATAGTATTAAATATGAAATAAAAGAAAAGCCTAAAAGTAGTTTTTGAGTTAAAAATAATTAAGAAAAGGGGGTCAATAATTTGGTTGGCACGACCTATGAAATTACACAAGTTTCCTTCTCAAGTTTGTTTATAATATTTGTATTTTGCAAACACGTGAAAATAACCATAATCTTCATGGCATTTGCCCTAAACTTATATTATCCCTCACAAATGACTCAATGATAGTAGTATTTGTCTTGAAGCAGTAACTCATTTACGTCACGTAAATTATCTTAACGGCTCACAATCTCCTTCATATCTATATGAACATTTTATAAAACAACGATGACGTAAGTGCGCCAGTACCACACAGTTCGAGTAGTTGGCAGAGTTTTTGATAAGATAAATTGAGTGGGGAAACGTGAGTAGATTTTTGAACACTATCTACGTATTGTTTACGATGGAATTTATGATATTCTTTGCCGACGTTGGTCATCTTCATTTTACCTATGAAAGTCACCTTAGCCTAATAAGTTATCTAAATTTATTCGGCCATTTTATTACTTTAAACCTTTGTGCGTCTATTTTCCTTTTATACCTCTTTGACACTTAATAAAGGAAATTTGAACTAAGATGTAAGTAACACGCACGGACTGTGTTGTAAATACTAAATTTCAGTCGAACATCGGACACGGCAATTTTTGAGACATTTTTGAAATCATACAATAATATCATATTGTAAAGGCATAAATAAAAATATAATCGAATAGCCCAAGGTAGAGAACAACCTCGCTATCTTTTTGTAGCAGCAGATCAAGAGATTCAGGCTATCTTTTTAATTTATGATATGAATCTGTCATATCAGTTCACTTTTATATTATACTGAACAATATAAACTAACATGCTGTACCTAACAGTACAACGTATTCAACGCGTTATCAAAATACAATTATAAAAATAGTTAAACTGCATTTTTCTGAACAGGCCAACAAACAGGAAGTGAAACACATTATATTACACGTAGTAATTTAACTGGCAATATTAATGGCGAGTAATTTGTTGAAATGTTGGAAAAAAATAAACAAAGTATAATTTGCGCACTCCGGAATCCACATAATAGACGCAAACACTGTAAAGGGGAATGCCCAAATGACTATGGATCTTAGTAACACCAAAAATATTTTTGTGCCAAGTTGAAAACCGCTGTATAGTGCTGGAATTAATATACACTATCAATAAAACTAAATTGAACTATCCTAAACAGCGGGGTTCATGGTAACTATGGGGTCAAAGAATAATATAAACACTGCAAACTAAGCAACAGCAATAATAACTATATGGAGTTTCTTACTCAAAATCACTACCTAAATAAACACACCTGTTATTAATAAAAACACGAAGAATATGAAAAACATCTTAATCTTATATATAAAAATGAATCGCAAAATGTGTTGGTAAGCGCATAACTCAACAACGCCTGGACCGATTTCGCTAATTCTTTTTTTGTTGTGTTTGCTACTGTTAGGAGAAGGTTCTTATGAAAGAAAAAGTTAAGAAAATTGCGAGGAATATGGTAAAAACAACAATTTAATTTTCTCATATAAACTGTTCTACCTAATATTCTGTCAAACATTTTATGTTTATCCCGTCAATATGGATAATGGTCCCCTCAAATTAAAGAACGTATTTAAATAAAGGTTTTGAATCGACAACATATATCCAGATTATTCGAATAATTGCGTATTTTAGATTTTAAAAATGTAGAATAATGTCAGTAATAAAAAGGGATTGACATATTTATTGGTTGTCAAATATTTATGCGTGCGTTCAGAGATGTATTAACTCCTTGGTTGTACCTGATTTACAAACGAAGGCAGGTTCGGTAGTCATCACGCTTTGAAATCTAAAACACCCACAACTATGCAATGGAATGCGCTTGGTGTTAAGAAAATTGTTGAGTAATGTTATTCACGTGACGATACTGAAAAGACAACTTAGAGATGAATTGGTGCTTGAGAATTTATCAATTAGATTGATCTAAGATTTCATTGATCCTAACGGGTATGACCATTGAGTTCAAACGAATTCAGTTCCCGATTCGTCATGCCTTCGCAATGACGATTAACAAAAGATGTTTGTGATCTAAATTTAGACAGTTAAAAAATATATTAAAAATGTATATGTGATATACATTCATGTGCATCATCATCATCAGCCCATATATGTACGTCCCACTGCTTGGCATAGGCCTTCTCTGCAACTGAGAGGGTTTAGGCTTCAGTCCACCACACTGATGCTTCAATGAAGAGAATTGAAACCGACTGCATCCCATCCCATATGTACATGTTTAATTAAATCATGACTTGCGGAGACACGATTGATGCATTTAATTTTCGTACTTATTTATTTCTGTATTTTTATCTCAATAAAGTGCTGAGCTTAATATTTATTTCCATACAATCAAAAATAAAATTCAGGTAATAATATGTAAATATGTAACATTCAATGACTGTTAGGGGATACGAAGTTTTCCGGGTCAGCTATTATAAATGTGTTAATGTTTTGTTTGTTACGCTGTCACGCCAAAACTACTTAACCGATTATCATGAAAATTTGTACACATAGTCTTCGAGATATAAAAAAGGGACATAGGATTCTTCTTATTAAAAAATAATACGGAGGATAAAATAATTGAAAAATGATTGAAAAAAGATTTGAATGACTTTTGGTATACAGATAGGTAGGACCCACCGAAGTAACATAGGTGGGAATGGTTATCCTTACTATTATATAAATGTGAGTGTAGGGATGTTTGTTACGCTTTCACGCAAAAACAAAAATTTTGGTATGACCATAAATGAGACCCTGTGAAGTAACATAGGCTATGTTTTATTCCGGGAAAATGTAATGTTCCCATTGGGATAAACATATTATTAAAAATACGAAAATAACTGTCAGTTTTACTTTTACGCCTCAACCATTTGAATTGATTTGACCTTTTTTTTAAATTCAGTAAGTGCCATTTTGGGCACTTGAGGGACGATTTATAGATTCACTTATTATCTTTCTGTCTTCTTATTCGAACTGTGACACAAGAATTTTATATAGGTATATAGATGTATATGTATATCTCACTCTCTATACAATTTTGACATATTTTTTTTGTTTATTTTGTATATCGATCAAAGCAGTGACTGTTATACGTATCATTTTAATTTTTCAGTGCTTTTATCATTTATTTACATTTTAATAAAAAAAAAATGTTAAAATGGCCAGTATAAGATAGAGGTTGATCATAGAAGGGTGAAAATTTATGATTATAATAATTTATCAATGCTGGATTATAAAAAATAAAGAAAATTAGGTCAATAGAAAAAAAAAACATACCCTTAAATGTTAAACCCTTAAATGTTGACCGATTCTCAGACCTACCTACAATATACACACAATATTTTATAAAAATCAGTCGAGCCGTTTCGGAGGAGTTTGCCAAAAAACACCGCGACACGAGAATTTTATATATATGGCAAAACAACGTTTGCCGGGTCAGCTAGTAATATTATAAACGCGAAAGTTTGTATGTATGGATGTCTGGATGTTTGTTGCTCTTTCACGCAAAAACTACCGAATGGATTTCAATGAAAGTTTACAATAATATAGCTTATACATCAGAATAACACATAGGCTATATATTTTTAAGATAGTGTGTGAATTGTCCAAAATATAACGATAATTGTCAAGTAAGTCGGGAAAAACTGCATCTGCGAGCTATTCTTGCGTACGCTGCAAAAACTGTAGAGTTTACACGTATATAATGTATAAGAGAAATGTTTATCTTAATAAGTCCTACAAAAAAGTCCGCGACAGCATATAACTATCTTTAAAATTACGAGGAATATGGTAAAAACAACAATTTCATTTTCTCATATAAATTTTATGTTTATCCCGTCAATACGGTTAATGGTCCCCTCAAATTAAAGAACGTATTTAAATAAAGGTTTTGAATCGACAACATATATCCAGAATATTCGAACAATAGGGATGTTGACATAAATAGCGAATGTATGAAAAGTTATTTTTTTGCCATACCAGGGAATATTAGAAAGCTGAAAATCATATTTTGTAAATGTAAATATGAGTAATAAATTAATTAAAAATAATTAAAAATGTTTAAAATAATTCCAAATATCACGTGACTGCAAACGCCAATCGGAGCGCGTTACGTCACAATGTATGAAGAATCACAGACAAGTTGTCTAACCTAGGGGTGTTCACTGTCCACTGAAAAAACATCGATGTTTTTTTCGATTCGATAAATCGGAACTTTACACTTTTTACAAGCTTTTATTTAACTTGCAATGTATGTATGTATGTTTGTTTGGATGAAATCTTGCAACTTAATTTTGAAGCAGCAGATATTTTTAACCGATTTGTGTCGTGGGTAAGAAACTACGAGAGACTTTTCGGTCTCCCAAACACCCCGACCCGAATCAAATATTTGCGACTCACACAAATATTTGTCTCGGTGTGGGGATAGAACCCGCGGCCTCTCGTTTCGCAAGCTGGTGTCTAGCCAACTGCGCCACGGGGCTGAAAATCCTATAATTTTGTACTTATTGATAAAAAATACTGTTATATTTTAAGATTTTTATTCTAAAATTTTCAAAAACGATTTGATACGAGTAAGTATCCATACTTGCCGACCGATACCGAGTAAGTATCGATACTTGACGACCGATACGGTATTGAGTAGAAGTATCGATACCTTCATGGTATTGTTTCATCCCTAGTTTAACAGCAGTTTGTTGTATTTAATACACTGTTACGTCATCAAGACCAGGTGACAGCTTGGGAGCGTTTAGGCGCGAAATTTAAACACTAAACTAATTAAAGTCGTTTTTTTATTTAAAATTGATGAATAAAAAATTTAAGTATATTTTTTCGTAATATTTACGTTCTTATCTATAAAATCAAAACAGTTCCAAGTTTTTGTCAACATCCCTATTGCGTATTTTTCATTTTAAAAATGCAGAATAATCAGTAATGAAAAATGAGTGACATATTTATTAGTTGTCAAAAATGTATGCGAGCGTTCAGAAATTTATTTTTAAACTCCTTGGTTGTATCTGGTTTAAAATTTACAAACGAATGCAGGCTCGGTAGTCATCACGCTTCGTAATCTAAATAATGATTTCACTGATCCCAACGGATATACCCTTTGATTTTAGCATATATTGTCAATGCGAAAGTAACACTACTGTGTTATACTTTCACGCCTAAAATATTTGAGTTATTTGGATGATTTTTGTTATGGATAAAAACGGAAACATAAAAAGGGACATAGGTTACTTTTTTTTAATTCATTAAGTGTAATTTGGGCACTTGGGAGACGTTTGATAGATTTACTTATTATCTTTCTGCACCCAACCCTGAAGTCTATGCGGACGGAGTCGCGGGCAAAAGCTAGTTCATATATATTATGTTTATACGAAAAACAAACGCAACTATAGTTATTGTTTGCATATTGAGTAACATAATATTGACATGACTATGACATTATCTCGCCCGCCAACCAATTTCAGTGTTGCCAAGTGCATAAGTCGATTTATTATTGATTACTTTATAATCGATATTTCCCATGGTGATCATGTTGAAAAAATATATTTTTGTATTGTCATTATATTGTCAGGATGTTCAATGCATGGTTCCTTAGTAATATGCAGCTATCAGAATAGTACAGAACTTGTTAAATCTGTTATTAATAATATCTAGAAAGCTATTAATTGATGTGATTGTTGCAAATAAGCACGTTGATGAAACGCAATGTGCGAAAAGGCAAAAATCTGTGAAGTGACTTTTTCGAAAAAAGTTTGCGTTTGATAGTAGAAACGAAATACTATGGTAACTATCACCAACCATTGCTATAGAATAGGTTACTTTTATTTAAATAAGTCTTATTATTAACATTTCACACTAGCGAACACACTGGCATGAGCTGGTGATAGCTTACAACAATACTGATATTTCTTTTTTAATAGTAAATGATCAAATAAATTAAAATCGATTTGATGTCCTATTTATCGATAATCTGATATCCCGTGAACAGATTTTTTGTCATGGCAACATTACTTTATGAACTAACAACTGAAAATGTAGGAACTAGGTAAATAAATAGAAAGACTTATTATCTTAATCTATTTTATCCGGCAAATGTAAGATCAACTAATGCAATATAAAATCATTACAATTAAAAACAAGAATTGTTGATGTTACTAGCTTGTGGCACAACTTAAAAAAATTCGATACTGCTATTGGGCATTCTCCTTTCTGCTATTTTTTTTTTATATATTATATCCGTATAAATGATGGATGGAATGAAACGTGGAAACGAAATCTTAGCTTAAAAAAAATTAAATTTTTGCTAATGGTAAAATACGACACCATAATTTATCCAGTTAGTAAACCCAAATGCTATTCATAATAAAATTTAATTTTGCTAAAACAAAGCCTTACATCACGTTTTGGAACGAAGTAAAAAAAGAAAATATCAGACCACTCAAACAAATGGAACAGTGCATTGAATGAAAAAAAAATATCTATTTTTACCTGTTTGTGGCACCGTAATTATTTCGGGGTGTGGTCGTTATCGTCGCACGTTACGAAATGCATTCGCCGATAATGGCCGCACTAATGAACGACTAAATAATTAATTTACAATCGCATTGCGCAGACACGCACGCCCGTTTGAATGCCGACGTATATACCGCGAAACACGCGGCCACGGTCACCTATTCAACAGAATTGGATATTAAAATTAGATTCACTTGTTGTTGATGTGCAACCAAAATACAAGTTTTGCTAATTTTGTGAAAATGATTGTTTTGCTAATTAATTTGTGTTGTTTACACACGATGCAAACGACGGTATAATTAGTTTAGACATGACAATGTATGTGTTCTGGCGACGGATCGTCACTTGTATTCCCACAGGCAAACATTGGTTGGTAGACAGGTGTTTGCTCTCGGGCGTGGCTGAGTTGTTTCGCGTGTTGACCATGTCACTCACTATACACGAGAGAATTCTATCATAAAACTATTTATTGTACTTTAATCATATTTTGTTAGCAACTATGTTTTATCTGCTTGGCTTGATGAATATTCGGTATTTCTTCAGTAACACATAGACATTGCAACTTATTTCGACCTACATTTTCTTTTATAAATGTATAATCGTCATGTATTAAAAAAAATTATGAAAATGTTCATAAGTCAGTGTTCTATTTAGTCTAAATTTAATTAAATCTCAAGATAGACATAAGACAAAAACTTCGAAACGATATAAGCTTCTCCCGATCCAGGGGCGTAGAAGACAAGACGCAAAGTGTACAACTAAAGTAGCATAATGTACTTAAAACCTTACGTTAATGTACAATGTGTTTTGAACCAATTTATGGGGAAACTAGTTTAACCCCCCCCAGACAAGCACGGTGTAGTAATTAGGCGCCAAACTAATCTCTGGTGATGTGCCCAATACATAATATATTGAGCCTTACTTATAAATTTTGATTACATCTCTTATTTAAAATAAAAACTTTCCTCGCTCTAATTAACGCTCTATATGATTAGAAGAAACATGGTAAAAAGTTTCTGTATTAAGAAAGGAGTCTCAGTCTTTGTTAATATCGATAGAAATGAAGTGATGAGCGAGAGAATTTAGTAAAACATTTTTTGGTAAACTCGAGATCTCCACAAAGAATTATTAGAAATTTTAAGTCCACTAAAATATTAATAGACAGGTTAGTTTCGACCAGACTTTATTTTCCCAACATAAAGCAGGCCTCCGTCTAGAGTCTAGTAGGACATAAGGAGCTGAAGTAGATACATGCATCATAAAAAGCGTAACACTACTGAATGAGGGCATAAAATGATTACTAAATAATGTAACTGTGGAGCTTAGATTTGAAAATACAAGTTTTAAGTGAATAGTGCTTATACCGCACTAACGGTCGTAAAATCGCAAAAACGAGCAGAACTGAGCGCACATCACACAGACCGCCGCGTCGGTGCACGTGTCCCTGCTGAGTCCCGCCACACACAGAATATGTAATGTAACATAGACTCTGATTTATTTCGTGCCACATAACATTTTAATACAAACGCGTGCCAGAAATCTAAAAAGGCACGTGCTGGCTTAGTGTTAGGAACCGCAACACGTCCGTCTTTCTAGGAAAGTCCGTGTTGCCGAGGAAACTCGCCGGCCGTCAATTAAATTTCGTACATGATCGAACTTCATTACGGCGTGAACGCGTGCCTTAGTATTGTTTGCGATCGATGAAATCGTGCACATGACTTTGTTTTATTACAAATCGTTGAAAAAATGTGTACTTTTTGTTTGCCCATTTGTCCTTATTTCGAATTATTATCACGATGTTGATTTTTATTATTATAAATATATTGGCAATACAAAAAATAATAGCCCATTAGCTACATACGCCGCCACTAAACATAATTTTTTATTGTAGAAAATCTCAACCACCACATTTTTCGATAACGGCCATGTAATGGCCGTGGGGTTAGGTACCTTAGTTAAGCAATAATTCGGCTTTCTTTTGAATATATAATGTCAATGTTTATCGGGGTTACTCGTCAAGAGCTATTAGTAGTTTAAAAAATATGTCTGGAAACGCCACAAACATACGCTTTGCTACTTATTTATATTGGTTTTTATAATCTCTTAATAACAAGCGTACAAATAATCGGCCTACGGTTACTTATGCTTTTTTTGAGATTGTCCATGTTTTGAAATTTCCTAGTTATATATCACAGTTACTTTATTTCAATGTTAATAAATTACTCGTATGGATAGGAATATCACGTGACATACGTTTCTGCTAACATTATATACGTCATATCAAACGCTTTCAAAAGTATCGAGCCGTGTAAATCAATAGAAAAAAAAAACACCACCGTATATACAATAGTACAAACGCAGCACCGCAACAAATCGTTTCGAGCCACGATCCCTTTAATAACTAGTGATAAGCGCCACACTCGGCAAGCAGTTCTATTCAATCATAGGCCAAATATGTTTCTTATCAACCAGATAAGTCAAACTGTTAAAGTGACCAAATCTGCACCTGACCGGTGGGCTATAAATAAAGCTCCGTGTACACGTTAGCCTCTGAGCCGGCATGACCGCCCGGCCCGCGATTATCATAATACAACAACGGTGTTCGCTCACTGCGGGATAAGTTTAAAAAAAACAAACAAGATCGGCCACCTACTGTGATTCAGATACAAGCGTAAACAATCTTTATCTACACGTTATGGATTATACAAGTATGCACATTGTAGTAAACAGTACTTAGCACGTCGATTGCATTAACGTGTTAATGCTACACAAATCCATATTATGAAATACAATTTGTTTCTTTAATGTTTCAAACACTCAACTTTTATGAAACATATAGGCATAGTAAATGCTTATTAATACTAAGAGGCTTAATTTAGTTATGGAAAATAATTGGTTATTGTTAAATTACCATTAGTATTTTCCATTTGTAACTACGATAAAAATAAATGTATTTTTTTTTACTCTTCTATGTCCTCTGTCATGTTCACTTGAGAACACTTCATTATATAGATTATTCGAACCCAGATAAACGATGTTATAACATATTCAGATAAAATAAAGCAGAGGAGCTTGTTTTGCTTTAACAATTGCTATGACCTGATTTTCGCATAGCTGAAGGTATCTAAGCAAATATATAGGAATCACAAAAGCCAACGTCGCTCCACTAAATGATGGATTTGTGATTGTTCATATTTGAGATGTCAGGACTCTCAATTTCTCAAATGTTGTTACAAAACGGTTCTGGGATTTATTTTAGATATCACTGTACTGTACAAAAAGGGCATACCATCCTGAAAAATATTTGAAATGAAATGAAATTTATTTCGTAATACATGTACATTTTTGAGTATCGACAGGTCCCAATATAGGCAAGCCCGTGTCTTGGGTACCTGTTTACTTACATTACCGAGAATTACAAACATATACATTAGCTAATGACAATCCAATTAAAAGTGACACAGTTAAACATCTTAAAAATACGTTAACAAAATAACATGAAATAAAATAAAAATCAACAAAACAAAACACAACTAACAGGTAATTTAAATATGTATCTGTATTGTATGAGTGTGTGAGTGTGTGTGTGTGTGTGTGTGGTAAAGTATTATATTCAATGAATAATTTTAAACATATCTTCAGTTTGGTCATACGTCATTTTACTTAGCAAGCTTTGCAGTCTGGATTTTGTTTCATACTGTGTGCAATTTAGGAAATTATACATTTTGAGCATATTATTATAAATTCGGGGCTGGATACTGTATGGGTGTCGTTGTGCAAAAACAGATTTTGTTGCAGGAATGGGAATCTTTGGTATACGCTTTTTATGTAGTGCGGATATATTATTGCGATTTTGAGCATTAATTTTTTTACGACATTGATAATTTCATTTAATGGGGAGTTTACTGCTTTGAGTCACGTTTTAACAAAATATATCTCCTGTAGTTCATGTAAGTGGTGCCAAAAAACGGTGAATAAATACGGCGCGGCCGGCAGCCCGGCGGCAACACCGTCTGCATCGGTTGCGAAAGCACGCCGGTCGCCGCACGCTAAGCACGGCGAGTGCTGGGCGATGCTCGCGGTGCGGCCGCGAGTACAGTAATTTGTCGTGTAAGTGGGACGGAGCGACCGGCAAGCGGCTAGCGTTCGATCGCTGGGACGCGACGCGCTCGGGTCGTTCACCCCGGGTTCGTTCGCGCCGGACACTGCGGAACACTGGCCACGTCGCCTCTACGCTGTGATCGCAACTTTATAAATACTATAAATGAACTTTTGAAACTTCATACTTTGCGCTCAGTATTGCTTTCGAAGATTGTTTACATATTTTATAAGTACAGAGTATTATCACCAAAATTGATGGTATCTTTATACTAGATAGACTACAATTCTATTTTTTATAACTCCAGGACTATCATCATTTTTGCCAAGAATTGTAAGAAAACTAACAAAACATTATTGTTTGTGTTTTTTTCTGTGTGATCATTCAATAACTGAAATAGAACAAGCTAACTCTATAAAAATAAGCAACAAATAACCAAATGTCAATTGATAAACATTGAACAAAGGTCGGAACGTGAAATAAATCATTGAAGCTCGATGAAACTGTTCGCAAAGGCGTTAAGTACGTTAGTGTAGACTATAGTTGTACTACATCGTGTGTTGTGTAAAGCTCGGATGGCAACGCTGTGCCAGGACCGGCCGACGGCTCATTACCCCCCGATCTGAGCCTTTTGATGTCGGCGGCGCGCGTCGGTTCACAGGCCACTCGTATTGATGTCATAGTTATTACACACGATACACGCAGAGATTACTTAGCGCTACTATGGTCGTAAAACTTGCATTACGTTCTCCGATAGATTTCTATTTATATGCGTTTCGAATTTTTTAATACATCACGCGTTCGTATAGAGTCAGGTTTTATTAATGTTCATGCATTTTAGTCTGCAGATTACGACATACAGACATGAAATTAAAACATAAAATTAACACAACTAACGTTCCGAACATACTATAATTGATACATACAATTGATGATACGAACAATTTAATGGACATAGATAATAATATGTAAGTCTTAAAGTTAGCGTAAAATCATATTTAAATAAATAAAACTGGCATAGGTACCTGAATTTGTTGTAACGTACCTATAAGTACATATTTTTTTGGATAAGTATTTGATTAAACTAAATAATACGTACAACATTTGATGTACCTGTTAAACAAACATCGGCAAAGAATCTTAAAATGTGACCAAAAACGTTACTACGAGATTGATTGAAGGTATTTTGGACTGCAATTTTTTTATGATTTCAATATTCCTATTAATTAGATTATAGATCCTCTGCGAAAGTAAAATCTGCCCTGCATGAGGAACATATATTATTTGATTATACAAGGCATATTTTCGAAAAATAAGACTAGATATCGACATTATAAATATATTTGCAGTGTCTTCCCATCTGTACGTACGTATATGGTATTAAATGTTTGGAATTAAACTAATTAATAAAAAAAAACACTTATAGATAACTGATTCAAGTTTCCAATACAACAACGTAGATATTTGATACATTGAGCGAGCATACATGGCATAATTGAATTTACATTTCAAAGAAATAAATGTAGGTAGTGTAATTAAAATCACTCACAAAAACCACACCGTCAAATCGAACAAGTCGAATGCTCCAACTTTCGACGCTTTATCAAACCACGTAAAAAACTGGCGCGTGTAAAAGAGTAAATTTGATAACGTTAACGACATTCCGGTTTACACTGGCAGTAACCACTTAACCAGTCACTAAATGAATTATTTTTGATGACTTATCATTAATGTTTCACTGACGCTTTCCACATACAGATATAATATAAGACGCTGCAAAAATGTATTCTAGAAACAGTGTGATATCATAGCACGCATCTTGATCGATCATTGTCTTTATGTTAGCGACCTCTGAAGAGGTTTTCAAATACATACATGCAATATTTAGACGTTTCTAAATGTTTGCAAATAGTAACGATTTATTTGTGTAATTCGGCTTTTTATTTATAAAATTTCATATCGATAAGATAGGGCAATCATTATTTGCGGCATTTCAATAAACTTGACTTAGAAAAAGTAGTTTTTTTTGGAAAGAGTTAGTTTTTTCTGAGTGGCCTCCGTGAATAGGCCAAATTACGATAACCTAAAGCAACACGCGTTTATTCGTGTCACACAACAGTAATGTACATTTATAAAATTTTCTCTTCGATACAAATTATACTCACGCTCAGTGTACACGTGTGCGTAATCGGTTGCTAAGAGGTCTTAATTGCTGTTCATAGTACATACACGTTCGTAACTATTCGAATGTTATTTTTTATATTCCACGTGCTATAAGTAATAGGATACATTGAGAATAAAATATAGACTTTACAGATATTGCGATTGTTTGATGTTTTTACGTACTACGCCTGAACACTTTGTACGAATATAATAAACATAAAAAAAATACTTAGGTGATTAAAATGAAAAATGAAAAGATATGAAGTGACTTACTTTGTAACACACACACACACTCCTACACGAAAAATCCTTTAGCAGCTTTCAAACCACACACCCACTGGCTGATAATTCTGAAAACCAAAGAGAAAAACATGTTTAGTGCCTTTAAAATATATACTATATCTCAAATCATACGAAATCATCATCATCATCAGCCCAAATACGTCCCACTGCTGGGCACGGGCCTCCTCTACAACTGAGAGGGTTTAAGCCTTAGTCCACCACGCTGGCCTAGTGCGGGTTGGCGGACTACACACCTAAGAAATTCCTAAGAACTTTTTAGGTGTGCAGGTTTTATCACGATGTTTTCCTTCACCGTTAATATTATAGGCCAAGCGCCGGGGTTGTTTTTTGCAACGTACGGGACCTGTTTTTTTTTTTTTTTGGAATATGTTCAAGGGTGTCCCCTGAATGTAAATCCAAGAAGGCGCGGCGGGGGGGTGGGGGTGGGGGGGTTTCCACTTCAGCCGCCATCTTGGAAAACACGTTTTATCGAATATCTCGCGAACCGCGCATCGTACGACAAAAATTGTATTAATCATTATTGTAGATAATAATATTTGCCATCTTTTTTATTTGAAACTTTTTTTTTTGTATAACGCATAGGTTTTTAATTATAGCGCTCCAAACAGAACTGACGCGTCTACGAAAATTTCAATACACACACAGGCGAGGGAACGACCCTAGCGTCACGAGGGGACAAAAATGGTTAGGATTTATACCTGAATACTCCTAAACTATAAATGCTACAGGAAAAAGTTTCTGATAAAATTTATAGGTAATTTTATGTTCTACAATTCAGTTACCATTATTTTTAATTTTTAACAAAAAAAATTAACCATTAACTAAATATTTAGTAAAAACCATATTGTAAAAAGTTTGATAATTAAAAACCTATGCGTTATACAAAAAAAGTTTCAAATAAAAAAGATAGCAAATATTATTATCTACATACATACATACATACATAAACTCACGCCTGTATTCCCTTATAGGGTAGGCAGAGGTGCATTTCTACACCCACATTTCGCCAGGTATGTATAAGTCCCACGTAATAGGGGGCGAGCCTATTGCCGTTTTTCGGGCACAATTCCAGACTCCGTGCTGCTATTGAGAATTTCCTAAAGGAAAAACCCAATAACCTATGCCCGACCCGGGAATCGAACCCAGGACCTCTAGATCGCACGGCACATACTTGTGCCGCGAGACCACGAGGCAGTCTACAATAATTATTATTTCTACAATTTTTGTCGTACGATGCGCGGTTCGCGAGATATTCGATAAAACGTGTTTTCCAAGATGGCGGCTGAAGTGAAAGTCCTTACTCCCGGAACTCTATCTATATTATTTATAATTTTTATTTAACGCTGGAAATAGGGCACCGCGAGGGCGTTACGGCATAGGCGCGCCGTCTAAAAAGCCGGTATATCACCTAAAAAAAAATTTTTCTAATATTAAATAACAATTTAAAAATTTGAATAAATTATGGTGTAATCTAGACACTTGAACGAAAAAAACCTCGGTGAAAATATTTTTTTTTTGACAATTTTTCAAAAAGTTACACCTAACTAAATTTAGTAACTAGTAACTAAATTTTTTCCAATCTCTGTTTTTATAAATTACGGCATAAAAGTTTAAAAAATTAGTCTAAAAATATTTCGCTTCGTGAAGCTCTTCTTATTTAAGTACTTAATAAAGTTATGCAATTTTTTTTTTATTACAGTAATTTATTTTATTCCAGCTTAATAAATTATTAGATTCAAACTCTGCAGTGCAGTTGGCATCAGGAAACGATTATATATTTCGTTATTTGTGATATATAACAAACACTCCTAAAAGTATTAAACAAAGGCTTAATGTTTTTATTGTTAACAAGTTAAGAAAGCATAATTTAAGTGTTGCCACTTAAAGATAAGAATATTCTAAGTTGCAAGTAGCATGTACATTATTTTAACATGACATGAACGACCACCTAACCACGTCAAACATGGGGCTTAAATAAATAGTAGCCCTACCGCAACTCAGACAATACTACTTTTACAAACACACCTGTTAGTAACCAATACACGAGTTCAATAGTTTGATTACAGGTGCCTAGAAACACATAGCAACCATCCATTTACCAATCATAAGAATTGCTACGCAAAACCGGTCAGACAGGTGAGAAGTTTGCGCACTGCACACCCTTCTCTCCCAATCGATCCCGCATGCACGTGTGGGTAGGGTTGCCGGATAAAAATAAAATACAATTCTATAGTTCTGGTTCTGATTGAGCTATGTTGGTTTTTTTTCCATCAATAGGAATTCAGTAAGTGTTCGATGATCGTGTTTAAAATCTGTCGTGAAAAGAAACAGCTTATTACGATCGCCAAATATCGTAAATTATTCCAACTTTAATCTTTTCTTTTTATGTCAGTTTGCTCTTGGAAACCATACTTTATAATTAAAAACCTGGATTCTTTTACCTATATTACACGTAGGGCATAACAAAAAAAATTGTCGGAAGGTCATCGTGTTGTTAAGCACTAATTGTTACTACTAGTACAATGTGTGTTGTCAATGACTCCCACGAGGAGGTAGTTGATCCCAGCGTAGGATTCACCGAAAGATGCGGTTAATCGTCTGGCAACCCTAGGTGTGTGCCCTACGCCCTATTTAACCCGCGATAAACGGCTGAATGAAACTGACTGTACGTTTAATTGTGTCGGCAGCGAGTCGCGCGCTCCCCGCGTTGCTATTTGTGGAGAATTTATTTCAGCGCAAGGTGGTGGCTTTTAATTAACGGTTCTCCAGTAAAGATACGTTAGTTTGCGTCTATCATATAGGTTAACATTCTCTTAGGGAACAGCGGCTTTAATTTATTTAATGAAATGTTTCTTTACATCGCACGTATACGAAACATAGGGATTTTTTTTATTTTTTTTGTACATTTGCTTCATTTGAGTATCGAGATCAATCTCATATTGTATTTGTGTGTAAACTGCGTATGCTCGTATTAGTTAGTAGTAGTTGTAAACAATAATCACACACACAAATTTTGAACACACAAAGATAATAATAGTGAAAAACATTTGCTATTTAACAGCACTGGTATTGCATTATACCGAACAATTATTATTATTATTGCCAACATCGATATCAAACACGCAAATCAACGAAAGTCATACAAGAAATACGGCGTGTCCTATCTGGCCGATAAAATATTATCGATTACATCAGTGAATTCCCGATAGTTGCGCCGCAATAATGCGACGTTGTTTACGCAATCTGTTAAATGACTCAATTCGGAAACTGCAAACGCGACGGGTTTGCGTTACGCGCCCATTGTGACCGCGGCCGTTACTCGCGTGAACATTCGGGAAGCTTTGGCAGTGTGGTTTTTTATTCGAGTGCCGAAACTACGACTGCCCCGCGCTAGTAACAATGGCGGAACAAAACAAAGCATTACGATGCATCGCGTCGTTGCCATGGAATTTTTGACAAAAATGTTTAGTTGTTAAAAATGGAGAATCAATTGGAAACTATTCTAGTTGCTTATCTATACATACAAATAAATAAAATTGGAGTGTCTGTTTGTAATATTGAAATAACCGCTTTTTAATAAATGCATATGGATGTATACACGGTACATATACCAAAACAACGTTTTTTACAATTTTTGTCTGTCTGTTTGTTTGTTTGTTTGTTCCGGCTAATCTCTGAAACGGGTGGACCGATTTTAACGGGACTTTCACTGGCAGATAACTGATGTAATAAGGAGTAACTTAGGCTAAAAAAAAAACAATCAATTTTTTTTTTAAAGAATCGACTGTTAGGCGGAACGAAGTTTGCCGGGTCAGCTAGTGTATAATATATGTAGTGACATGGACAACTACGAAAGTAACTAAAACTACATTTAAATATTTGACGGTCATTTATTATAACATTTTACTCTCTTTTAGAATGTCATGAATTGCAACATCTTTTAAGTTATAACAAAAATTAACATTGAAAAAAAACAAGTGTTAATGCGGCGTTAAGAAGGCGAACAACGAGGCAGTGCGCATGTAGTAGTCATTGAATACTTTTTAATTTTATCGAGGCGCACAATGAGCAGTTTCGCTGGAAGTATTTTTATAACGCTGCCTATGGTTACGCGAAACGCTCGTTCCCAGGGACGTCGAATGCAACAGTCGTTTGTTCTAACACTTTTTTACTTCTCAAGAAATAGGAAATTCTAGTAATTCTACAGTGCACTTCAAAGAAGTTTCACGTTTTTTCTTATATAGCGAAGAAAACATTAAGAGAGCTAACATAAAAATTAAGAAAATAATTAAAAATGTATTCGCCAATTTAAGTAATCCAACATTGAAGCACGCAAACGTATTACAACTTTGCAATTTGCTACCTTTATCCAGACCAGGGCGATTAAATTCTTTTACCTGGTACCCGTATCTGTCGGTGGCAAATGCTTGTTCAGCTTATGGCGGCTGTAAACAGTTACGATGCTATAGGATGTTGCTAACCGGTTTTAGGACGCTAGCACACTTTGGAAGTCAAGAGCGCCACCACATTGTTTTCATTGGCATATAAATTTGACTTTGGGAAACTTAAAATCGGAAACGGAAACAAAGTAAAAAAATGACGGTGGTAGGGGTACTAGTGTTTTGAAAAAAAAATTAATGTTTTTATACCATTAAAATTAATGCTAGTTGATAATCCTATCTACTTGATGTCAAATACTCGTAGATTAAGAATCAAAAAGCACTATCGCCATGAATAATGTCTTAAGTTAGTATAAAACATATGTATTGGTCAGTGAAAATTTGATTGTGATTATTTCATTAAAAAAATACTAATGTATAGGTACAAAATTTGTTATAATATAATGACTCATTTATTATTCTCGTATGATGGAAATGTGCAAGGCGAAACATGTCCCTGGCTGAGAAAATGTCAGTAAAAATATTGTAAGATGCAAGCAATGCAACATAATTTTGTGCCGTCGATGTTGTTAAGAACACGTGTGCAAGTGTCCAAGGCCGGTTTCACAGCGAGCAAGCCCTGCATCAGCATTCCTCTACAGCGCACTAAGCGGAAACAAGAAACGCCAGCTTTCAATACTGTAGTAGGTACATGTTTCCACTAGTGATGTACGAAATAAATAATACGTTTAACACATGATAAATGTTCGTAAATTACATTCATTTAACTCGCTCATATTACAGATTCCCATTAAATATTATTATGAATATTAATTTATACAATAAGTAACTGCCTACCAGTGTAAATATGTTTCCCAGATTTAATTAATCAATTTCATAATTTAGATACGTTCTCTTCATTTTAATTTTTATACGTGTATTGGAATATCTCACGAATATAAAAATGGGAATGTTTTTATATTCTTATTCCTAACCATCAATATCACAAGGAAAATGTACCCGTAATGGGGTCAATAACGGCAATTGATAAATATTTCTGACTTCTTGCGTGTTCACCTAAGTTCATCGACGCTTTGTATTTCTTTTTCGCAGTACAATCTTACAACGGTAAAAAGTATCCAACGGTTATAGTATAAAAAAGAAAGCTTTGTTTACTATGCAAATAATCTCAGCGACTTTGAATTGAAAGAAAACTACACTCATGTTTTATTAAAGCACAATCCATATCTAGAGACCTAGAAGATGTGATATGATAAGAAACATACGGATCAATTGTTAATATAAAACGTACATCACTAAGAACAGTCGGCATATTGCTGCGGTGCGCCAATACGCGCCTTCGTGAAATATGACTAGAGCGCACCGCGTGCGTTGAATGTGCATTTTTATTGACAGCCAGCAAAACGATTTCATTACGCAATGCCGGCGCAATGTTCGGCATTTTAAACTATTCGCTTGAAAGCAATTTTCTTGAAGTAGACACTATTTATATGCGGAATAAGCGTAATAAAACTATACCTTCTATATTTTAGAACAGGAGCTGTGTTCAACTTTGTGTCGAATGACGAATCTTTATCTTGGGAATCTGCTTTGATATGATTTGCCGCAACACGAAAACATCATAATGATTTTGGAAATGTATATTGTTGGAAATAATCGATATATTTGCTCACTCGAACTATAATTATCTCTGATCGGCTTGAACCTGCAGCTGTAAGCGCTATCTTAATGCTCATAAAATACTGTTAACTTGAATTCAATACAACATAAAAGAATCGCGGAAACGCTTTTATTACGAGAAACCGCGGGAGGATTAAACTGGCACACACATTGCATCACAAATACGCTCCGCATTGATGGAATCTACTAAATTAATTCAATTCCGCTGAACCCGGGAACCGCACACCGACATAACAGGTGAAAGTTTAATTAAAAACAGTTTCAAACTACGCCGGAAATCATTTTCAAAGGTGAAAATAAATTTGTGTTGCGTTAGTTATTTTATTTATACACCGCAATTTATTAACTTGAACACACGACGGATAATGATTTCTGATTAATATAAAACTCGAAATAACTAATGACCATGCGCCAGAAATATTATTTTTTGTCCCACTCGTTACTAACAAGTTGCGATAAATTAATTTAGATTAGGAATTATTCAAATTTCACGAGCGTCAAAGTGAGCCGGCGCGGCGTACCAAATTTTAATTAATATACATTACGTATTCTGAACGAAATTATTTGTGTCCTGGCTATTAAATTTATTGAATGTTTAAAATGCAATAATATGTAATAATTTTAAATTGTCATTAAAAGTTTTGTGTTGTTTTAATACACAGTATATCAAAGAAAAATAAAACATTTACACCTAATTCATGAAAGTATCATTGTTTTTCTTTTGTTGAATCATAAGCCATTGCATTTTAATATCAGATTCAAAGACAACAAGCACGTGCTTGATAAACATAAGAATGAAGTAAAAGTTATATGAAAAACTCATCACGTTTATTTATTTCTTTCTCGCTATACTCTTGCGAATAAAACACCACACACTTAGAAAATATATAGTACGATAATAACGCTACACTGTTACACAAAGTAGTGGAAAAGTCACGCGCCGTGAATTGTCGCTCGCTACTTGCAATGCAAGCGAGAATCTATTAAGGGTGCTCCACACAGCGGATCCAAGGCCTCATCTCGATTGCGACCGACACAATCGCACACATGGTTGCATGTATACATTGAATACATATAATGAGTTGCGGGATTGATTGAAGAATGCCTGTTCTATTGTATATTGATGATATCCGTGCTACAAGAATAAAAAATTTAGTTCCTTCAGGACTCCAAGGTGATTTCTCAGTTTCGCCATATAGAATTATTGAATAATAAACAACACACTCCGTGGTTTGTTTGTGTACATTCTGAATCACTGGATAATTTAAATAGTTAATGTAACGTTCACCCCTGAAATAATGTCGATGTGAATTGAATTCGTTTAATTATAATAAATTAATCACAAGAATCTTAACGAGGACAGTGGAATCAAGGCCTTATCTCAATTGCGACGGACACAATTACGCACATTGTTGCAAGATGTATTGAATGGTGGAATAAATTGGCAGAAGGATGGGTTCTGCTTGCATTGTAGTCAAGTGGCTTAAACTTATCATTAATGTAACGAATTCTTAATAATTTAAAGTTTATTGATAAGAATGCGACTAGCTAAATTTACAAAAATAAATTTCTTAAGAGAGAAAATTGACTTGAACTCAAGTGTTTAAAAAACAACGAGTTTTTGAGAAAATAAAAGCGGTCACGTTGCTGTTATAGCGGAATTAAAATCGGTCATTGGACTTCTCAGTTAATTCGACAAACATGTCTTAACGGCCTGGTAACACGTGTTTACGTGTTGCGCTGTGGCTATGGGTATTAATAATGTAATTCACGTTTTGCAATTACCCAAATTCTACCTCTGAATATATGTTAAACAATATGACCCACGTGCAAAATAAGCCAAAATTTTGCTATGTATTTGAGTTGTCAACCTGAAAATATCTGTCGAGTATAATAAATTAAAATGCAAGAATAAAAGTTAGATCTTGCAGACGACGATGGCGAGTGTTGGAAACTTCGCTTTGTCGCTGCATTCGATATATTTAGCGATGCTCTATTTGTGGCACAGCTGTGTATTACTGCCCGTCATGTCGCTGTCACATCATAAAAGACCTAACACATGCAATTTTTGGAGCGCATCGTTTTTTCAATCAGAGATATAAGAGAATGTTCTTTACACAAAAATCTTATTCAGCCATTTGAATTTTAACCACACATCATATAAAGCTGGGGATAATCATTCGAGTACTAAGAATTCCATTACCAAAATGCAATATTACACACCTAATATCTAACATATTTCTCACAATGGTCCATATACACGTAGTACGTACACACACTCAGTGTTCCAGTACGTGTCTAACAAATGCACGGTTGGCGGAGTGCAAAGATCGCATTGGTGAAGCCGCCGACGGCGCCAGCTCCGAGGCTCCGGGCGGCAGGTCACGGGTCAACGCACAGGTCGCGCCGACCCGCACACCGGTTGTGCTTGTGCAACTCGCTGACGGCCTGTGTATCGCCTTCTTAACCCGTTAATGAGCATTACTTATATAAACTTCTCATATATTATGGCTTATTATTTATTTTATACATTTAATATAAATGAAGAGATATTTTATGTATAGGTGTTAGGGGTCAATGAACATTGGCCGCACATGTAAATTTTTAGGTTGTGGTTGAGCATCGTAGCGTGGTTTACGGAGTAGTGCGGTATAACCACGATCCTAGGGTTACACTGTTTAAGAGTGCACTACACAAGGACGTGTAATAAACCTATTTTTAATAGTGCATATTATTAATTATTAATGGTTTAAACTACAAATATCAGAATAATGGTATAATAGATACACGATTGCAGCAGTAAACAAGTAAAATCTAGAGCCCCACTGACAAAACCTATGCAGTGCAATTTAATTTTTACCTATACGAATATTTCTATAAGAATCAATAGCGTCATGCTTACAAAAGAATGTATGTAAGCTCTTCAAAAATCCATAAACAGGCTACTTAATGGTAAAATCACAGCAATAAAAATCAGCGCACGTCATGAAAACATTTGCCAACACCAACAGTTGATCTCGTGCGTCACGTCAAGTCGAGATGACGAGCTGTGGTGTTAGACAGTGCACAGCATCACAACGAATTCGTCGGACCAATGACGCAAGTCCGCGTTGACTGCTACTTGTTGCTATGTGGTTAGGCACGACTGGCGGCCACTGCGGTCACACGAGAAAGCGGTTCGATGAAACGCTTGGCGCAGCGCACAGCGGCGCGAGCGCGCTTGTACAGCTTGCAACATCACGTCTCTAACGCGACTTTGTCATCAATGAGGAAAATTAATGTCCTAAATGACGAACAAAATCCTAAACGTAATATGTATGTCAAATTGCGATTATAAGTTATTACATATGTAGCTCTGAATAAACAGTAGTGCAAGTAGTGGAATGTAAAACTAATAACATTAATCTTAATCTATAACTATTTTTAATATGCTCATTTAATTAATATTTTGATTAAAATTACATTTGAAATGACGCCTGGAGAAATTATTACAAATGATCAATGATTTGCATGCAATTTATAACTTATAGAATACAAAGTACATATTATAATATTTTTAAAAAATTATAAAAGAATTCCCTTTTGAAATAAACCCGAGTAGTACTCATAACCTAGTAACACCCAATCCGAAACTGGTATTTAGGATTCACCGGGACGTAAGCCGGGTGTCCGTCTCTCCAGAGTTTATCCTCGACTGAACGACCGACTCGGCGAATTATTTTACATATTCCGGCGTGTCTCCGGGCGAGACGACGCGCTTATTTCACAAATATGAAATATGTGCATAGAACTTTCTCAGATGAAAACACATTCAAATGTATGTATTTAAGGGTTAAAACCTTAACTGCATGTGAAGTTTTCTATTTAGATCTGCTTTAAATTGTGTAAATATATCTTGTATTTTCTACACGATAAAACCAACATAATTAGTCGTTGACGGCGACGGTAAATCCGTATATACATTTGATCGATCAAAAATCAAAATGTAAGCTAAACTGTTTATTGTCATGTCTTCAATACTTAATACATAACACCGTAAAAAAAGGGAACAAATTCACAAACAACCATCCCATCGAAGTGTCCAATTTCGGCGACAGCGCGGCGAAATGTGTCAATCGTATTCCAAAAACGTCCAAAAGCGCAGACAGACCAGTGGTATAACTCATCGGAATTGCAAAGATTTCACTACTAGCTAAGAAACAAAATGTTCCGTGCTGCCAAGCGTGCAGATACCATCGGATCGTGCGCCGAACATAAATCTAGAAAATCAGGTTAACACAAATTTGCAAACGGTTGTCGCTGACTCACTGTGTGACTGACTAAGACGGTGCAAGTAACAGTAATTGGCCGCTCCTATACGTTGATCGAGCTGAATATGCATAACATGCTAATGTTTTATTGATAGATCATGCAAGAAACGTAGTTACCATGCATTCAATCCACTACTGCTCATACAATCAAATCTAAGGCTCTAACGAAATGAATAATTATTTTATTGTATTTACAATTTAATTATACATTTATTTATGTTATTAGGGAACTTAAAGAATGTTCATGTGTTTACATTTGTTGACATTCATACATTCGAGCTTGTAAATGGCATTTTAAAAGTGTTAAACATGGAATACACAGCTGTATAACAAGCACCGTGCATTTCTTGGCATTAGCGCACTATGAACATTCTCACTTAGTGCAACATATCTAACATCAAACACAAATAATACTTCGCGAATTTTCAAGACATCTAACCTCATGTTTTATTTTTCTAAGAAGACTGCATTGTAGTCCAGGGATGCTTTTATTTATTTATTTGTTTTATTTTATTTGGGAAATACACAGAACATATAAAGCAAAAATATAGTACACAATCCAAAACAATTTCCACTAATAGTATAGTATAGGATATATTGCAGTTGGTGTCCCATTTTACACACGAAGGTATCCCAAAAAGACAAGCCTATCGTATTAAACTAGAAATTTGAACAAAGAAAAACTATTAATATTCCCCAGCAACCATAATGATCAACCAACTAACGCAGTGAGTGACCTATTAGGACAGAAACAAGGTTACAACTTAATCGGTTAACTTTATTGAGAAAAATCTATACCCCAAACTCTTATTCCTATGTCTTCGTCAACATCACGGTATTCTCATAAGTTTAATATTTTAGGTTATTAGTATTAAATATATAAACATTATGAATCTATAGGAATCTATAGTATTCTTAGAACAAACTTGCTAGTACTTTGACTTTGAAACTGTCAAAACTGTCTGTAGCGGTGATCATTTAGTATAATGATAGCACTAGGTATATTATAACTTTAAAAATTACATTCTGCGCAGTGAGACAAGGACGATGGAGCCTTCTGGTCTGGAAATGGAGGGACAGCTATATTCTTATCGGTTACAAAATATCTCGACCATCAGACTTACAAAGTGGACAACAATAAGTGGCAGCTACTGCTATTCCAGCACCCTCGCTTGTCCTCATGTCGGTAGAGTTTCTACACGTTTTAGTTTCAATAAATTATAATCAGCAACGTAAATGTCAATTAAGGCTAAGCATCGCCTGAAAGCGGCAGTTATCTGTGATCTTCGTGCGGAGCCGATCCGACGCGTTCGTTCAACTGTATTGCGTCACTTTCGTGGAAAAAAGAACGATAAGTGTATCTAGAGGAGTGGATCTCAACATTTGTCTTCATGGGTCATATACTTTTTACCTTAAATATGCTAAGGATAAAGCGGAATTCGCGCGTTTTTGAATGGTGTACAGGAAACTAGCAATGTTGGGAGTAAATTATTGTATCTGCTGTCGTGTTCTCTCAACAGCTGTAATGCGGAGTACAATTTTTCAGTAAAAAATTGTATCGGTAAATAGTAACTAAACATACTTTTCAAGTAATATATAATAATTATCTGTTTGAGCGAAAAGTTTGAATAACACTGAAGCAGACCACGATTGTTCAGTAAACAACATAGTCTCGAAATGTACAAGCTAATTCAAAGGATGACATAATTGTACAAGCCGTGGAGTTAAGTCTTTGCATAGGAAAATACGTGTCCAAACGGATTGTTATTGTAAGGACGCGCGCAGATTGCAGACTTCGAGTGTGATCGGGGAAATACTGCGGCGAGTGGCGGCCGGGCGAGTGCCACTCGATGTAATCACGCCTATCTAATTGCCCGTTTGAAGTGTTTATCGCAAACTTGACCAGTCATCCGCACGCAATAGAACCTATAGAATTGAAAACTGATCTGAACCAGCTTGATAAACACTTGATTACAAATTACGAGTTTGTTGATGAATAATGATGAGTATATAATATGTATTATACATATAATAGACTTAAAATAGACTTCTAGATATTACTTTTATTTCAGAAAAAAAGTGATACAATATTTATATTTACAATTTTATATTAAAACAGAATATAAATCACAACATCATCTCATCCACGATTACCGCCACATGTGTTTGATATCCAAATTTAAATAAACGAAACAAACCAGTAGGTATATTAGGGACCACTTTTAAAAGATCACAGAGTTCAAGGCCAAAATATAATATAACTATGGAACTTAAAAACCGTGTAGCACGTGAAAACAATGGAAAAGAGGCTTAGGCTTAGGAAAATTCCGGAAAAATAAGATCAAAACACATGCTATGTACCTAATTATGCATAAGCTCTATTGTACAGGAATGTATTAACAAGGTTTTACGCGTTCTGGGAACTGCGTAGTCAACTACTGTTTGTCGTGTGCAAAAAATTTCCACGGGCTATATTAGGCAGCAAAATGATTCGCTGTCGCCGCCGTATACTATTACGAAAGTGTTGAGACGTGAGTTAATTTATTTAAACTAACAGGATTTTCACAATAATAATATTATTGTACGGATACGATGAATTAATATTTTTATTATATTTTTAATTTTACTGACTATGTCACGGTACTTTGTTCAATCGAAATAAATTTTCTAAATTTATTTTATTCAATACCAACCGTATACGCAATTCTGAAACCGTCAAGACATCCGTCGCTCGTGGCAGCCAAACGGAACTTGACACAGCAACGTTATTGCATCAATATTCATTCATTTTTCCTTGAAAAAACCGACAATTGAACAGGAAAACATCAGCAAAGCGGCATGTTGACGCTTCCTTCGTCGGATTCTTTGCCCACATCCGTCGTCCGCTAACGTAGTATGTATATTATAATGAGCCACCGTGTAATAACATGTTATTACTGATTGGCCGGTTATAAATAAAATTAATGTTAGCCGTTATTGCTGAGTTAAATAACTGTAGTTTAATATTTAAAAGTGAGGATTTGTTCTTTATGTTTTATTATTCCTCCTCTCAGTTGTAGAGGCATGTACCCAGCTGTGGGACGATTACAGTCAGATATAAATTGATATAGATTTAGTAACTTGTCGAGTTGAGACTTTTTACCAACATTCGGCCACTGAAGCAAGTTTTATGTCAATGTTGCCATTGACGAACTACCTATATCCAAAATTATCCCAAATGTTAGATGCATAAAGTACACAAACTACATGTTCTACTTACGTAATCTTGTATTCAATAAAGATTTAATTGACTGAATAAAATAAAACAGACTAGCATTATAATTAATTTAAAGCATTTGAAACTGAAAGTACCGGTTAGTGTTCCCACGTAAGAAAACAATGTCTAATTGCATAAATAAAGTGAATAAACACTAGATAACTCATCAGTTTATTACAGGTATAAGGCTGACTTAGAAGGATATTTTTGAGTTTAAAAGTTATTCAGAATTCGTTGGAAATTCAATTATTATAAACCAAGAATGATTTTTTTTATTTACTTTAAACTTATAACTAGATCGCTAAGTGTACTTGTTGACGATGAAACCTCTTTAAACCGTACCTCATAAATATAAATGCGCTATTACACGGCAAAGTCTGTTTATGAGTACGTACCGCGACACACGACACGAAGGTAATGCGTGCCTGAGCACAGAACGTTCATCGCTCATCTGCATACACTCGCGCGCTTCGCAGACGGTCATTCACTGCGAGCAGCATGTTACAAAGCACAACGCGACGTGTCGCTTGCTATGCGCATAACGATCTCTACAAAAGTATTTACAAGATAAATCTACGCTGTAGTCTGTTTAAGACTATATTATGAATGGAAAAACATCTCGACCGGGAGGGCATCGCTGTCTCATAGCTAACAAACATGACGCAACAGCATTGTTAATTCGTTTCATTCAGCGAGAACTACTTCCTGAGGCCAAAAAATATTTAATCCTGCCTCCACTTGGTTCTCTTCTGTTTGCAAGACTTTCATACATTACGACGAAGATCAATTTCTTCGAGGTGATCCGCTTACTCGTTAGTGGATATTATATTTATAAACACCAAACGATACTGTAAATATGAAATTGAAAATATAACTCGACGCAATCCACTAATGGATGGCAAAACTGGGATGTTATTTTACTACACATTTTATTATTTTTTTACCCCTATGCGGTGACGATGAATGTGCTTCCAACTGGAAGTTAATTCGTGTTCTTTTTTTTTCATTTTTCTACCTAACATTCATTTTTTTATGATGTGGACTATTTACTTGCCATTACATAGGTACTGCCTCGATCAGATTAGAAGAAAAGTTATCTAATTACAATCAGCATGTGTATAAAAACTAAGAATGACAATAATACAGGAAAGGCTTGTATCGTGAAAGGCGGTGTAGTGGGGCACGCGGAGTCGGGTGGAGAGTGCTCGCGTGTGCCGCAGACACGGTCATTCACATTCGCCGGACAACGCCGCGTTGCAACGCAGCACTGCACTAGTTATACCCGTGTTTGTGGAATAGTTAAATAACTCTGGCAATCGTAAATATTTTATTACTCGTGTTGGCGTACATCAAAGATGTAACGAATGACATACAAGAAGGTCCTTACTAAAGAGACAGAAATAAATTATACTTAAATTTACTAACATATTTCTTGATATTACATAAATTTGTAAATACACTTAAGGACTTCGTTACATACGTTCATTATATCTTACTCATCGAAGAATAACTTGTGTTTCGCACTATTCAAAGTGTGTAGAATAGATTAAAGATAAGAAACCACTATAATAATGATATTTTACTTCACTTACATTTTAAGCTTAGAATAAATTATTTTAAACAATATTCAATAACTTAACACCGTTGAGAATCTTGCACACTAACAAAATACTTCAAATCCAAGCGAATATACACAAAACGTTTACAAAGTTGGCTTGCGTGTACATAATTTTGTTTGACAAAGACTCGATGACAGACGCACGTCGAAAGCTCCGAACCGTTAGTCGACACCGTTCAACTATTGTCTGACGCTGCAGCTGTTGTTGCTATGTGAGGTAACATGCTAGGGTCAAGACCCTGTTTTACCCCGTTCTAATGAGGAAAATGTTATGTTCTTAATCAAGTTTTTGCTTTATAAAAGTAGAAAGTTTATTAAGAATATTTATCGTTAAGTGAGACAAGGAAAAATGCGCGAAATTAATTATTCGCTATGAGATTTTGCTACAAGTGGAATTAAATATAAAACATGCATGGCAAAACATAACATTTATCTGTTCCAATTAAGTTCCAAAAATGCATGAAATAAATAAGTCCTTAACTTTTCTAAAACTCAACATATTCGTATTCTGCCTTCGCTTCTTATAATATAACGTAGAGTGAAGGAAATATACCTACACCTTTTTATAATTTAATTATAACAATAAGTCATATAAATTCTTGCAAAAATAATCATAAAGTATAAAGGCCAATTAAAACTTGACAAAATGTTTCATTTGTGTGGACTTCTTTGTCGCGTTGGCATTCTGAAGTTTTTAACTTATACAAGTTTTCAATTGCTGTACAACACAAAGGATATAAATTCTTGGCTTCAGATGCGATGCGACGAAAAAAGTTACAATAGCTGTTATTTCATTTTGACTTACATACTTTTTATTATTATTCTGATTGATTTTATTGTAGGATGAATAATGTTTTAGAACACGGCTATTTGATGTTATTGATATTTTGATTGAATATTTAACAAAAAAAAAGCTTTCTGTAAGCGATAAAATAAACGGTTTGTGAAGGCAGTAATTAAATATACAATACAAGGTGTTCATGAACGACCATATCAAATCACCAGGTGTATAAAAAAGCGTATACTTCTGAGATTCAAGCATTTCGTTTTAATAAAATATACACTTTATTGTAATGTTTTCATTCAATACATAAAACCTTTTTATTGAGCATGCTAGCCATATCTCAGCAACATAACTTTAACAAATGGCAGTATATGTTTGTGTATGAAGAGAGCCATCGTTCACTAACTTTACAGAAAGCGAGTCCTTTTGAAACTTTTATTATATTAGTTTTGTTCAAGTCGTAAGTAAATATGCATTTCCTTGACTGCTCAACTTGGTTCTTTTATCGTTTGCTTTTTGATGGGTTTTATTTGAACTTCACAACTTACACTCGGTGTGCACACAAACTAATCTAAATAACTTCAAAGATAAAATCAAGACAAAATAAATTAATTTAACTGGAATGCGATTGATAAAAACTTTACATGACAGGACGGCATGTAACATGACCAAATAACGGGAGAACTTTACACATAATTTCACAAAATTGACAATAAAACCTATTTTTTATAATATTTTGGTGAAGTTACATTGTCATTTTTATAACATTTTGTGACCACAGATAGGATGGACAATACATAAGTAAACATCAATTGTATCAGCATAATGTTGAAGGTTATTAATAATATTAATCACGTAACGTTCGAATATCAATTATTTTGTTTTCATATTTACCACACGGATCAGATAATAATGATGTTAGATAAGTATATCTAACTTGTTGCAATCAATTGACAAATCCATGTCAAGAGGGAATTAAATATAATTTATCTTTCGATTAGTGCACTATTTAGCACTATAAAGAAAATGTTCAATAAATGTCAATCCGATACATTGACTTAGGAATTAAATGCCGATAAGCAACAGAAATTTAATGGAGTTGGACATTACGCAGTAAACCTACAACTGAATAAATACATTTTTATTAATGGAAACGGATGTAAATTTTAGCATCGGGCGGCAAACTTCAAATATTTGTCCAACACTTTAAACATTGGAGCGCGGATAAATGGTCGATTATAAAGACATAAAACTTTTAATACTCGTACATGTCAATAAAAACGTCACACGACTGCCCAACTTCATTGTGACCGCTGTCTACGGTAATGATAATATTATGCCTGCAACAATTTTAGCGATGAAACAAATAAAACACTGAATTTATGCATAATTTAATGAAAATTTAAAAATTCACACATTTCTGGAATAAACACCAAACCCGTGCACAAGTATACAGCGTTGAAAAATTAAAATATTTTTCCAGCGAAATCAATTTAAAACAGATTAAATCAGAAGTTGATCGTGAAATACTTATCTGTCACTAAAAAGATAAAGAGCATCATTAAAATACAAAATATATTATTATATATATAAACTGCATACCTACATATATCAGAACTCTTAAAACATGTGGGTTTTGTAACTTTATTTCATTTAGCCATTGAAACGAACTTTACCAGCGAACAGACACAAAACTTTAGAAAATTCTGTTAAATATTCAACTTGATCGAGTTTCTCACATAACTACATATATACTTGAAGTACTATTTATTCATTTCAACAAAACTTGATCGTTCATTCAGAAACATAAAACGTATGCAATAAGTGTAGCAATTGGTTTACTACAATGGATAGTATTAAACAGTAACGAGTTTCCACGAGCATTATGCATAAATCACAACTATCAGGCATACGTGATGCGCGCATAATGCACGCGCGTCGGTTGCATTCGAAAGTTTCGCGATACACAGTATTCCGCCACGCTGCCTCGCGCCGGCCGCCCATGTTCTTACGTCCTTTCACAATACTTTTATACAAAACTTTTGTATTATTTATGTATATTGTCTAAATTTGTGTGTTTTGTTATGAGGTGACTGTTGTACATTGTTGACCATTTTCTTGTAATGCATGTTTCAACGGGATGTTTATTGTTTATCATACTTGCACAAGAGAGATTATGCACATAGGTTATAAGATGTGTCAACTATAAGTGGGAATTGTTTTGGATTGTGTTTTATATTTTTATTTTATATTTTTAATTGTGATTGTTCTGTGTATTTCCCAAATAAAATAAATAAATAAAACTAATTTACGTTCGTTCGGGTCAAGAAATCTGTCCATACGTGAGCATATCAAAGAAGTGACTTAATATTTTGACAAATTATTGCAAAAGATTTTATTATTTATGAAGCAAAAAACATAACTTCAGAGGAAATAGTTGTTAGTATGAAGTGGTAAACACGAATCAAGTTTTTTCTTTTACATATCATTACATCGGATGATCTCTTTATTTTATACGTTTTTACTTTTTATTTTAATCATTCCAGAAAAAATAAATACCACCATTATTAAACTCTTCACGTACAAGCTTATTTTGTTTTCTTAGCATTCAATTTTCTCCTGATAACGATTATTTAGTGGATAATGTTTAACTAGGAACGGTAAAATTTATAATAATAACCATTTTTATTAACGTATATTAAAAAACAAAGTGTGTGTGTGTACACGCGTTAGAAGTTATACTTCATACATAAATATATATTTTCTTAAATAATATAATAATATATTATAAAATATTTTTTTTTAATTTTTTTATACATAAAATTTGTTAATATACCAGAAATAAAAGAAAACTAAAAAAAAAAATTTTTTTATATAATAATGTAATAATTAATTAACGATGTAAATAAATTATACATCCCGACAATTAACCTCAAATCTATAAATGCACTCAAAACAGTTTATTCAAATTAGTTTTATCACTAATATTCAATATATATTGTCAGAAATAAGTTGGTGTGGGTGGCAACACTGCATTGGCGAATATAGAGCAAGCGCGGGAAAACGACACAGATCGTATATTTTCTTGATCGGCCTGAAAGTTTTTACGCGTCTTATTATTTGGTTACTATAGTTACGGCATCAGGTCAAATAAGTCATTTTAAAAGATTTGAATAATTAAATTTTAGTTTCTAACAATATAGATATACTAATAAATAAATAAAATAATCAAAACTACTTAAAATTAAAAAAATATGTCATTCTCTTTTTATTACTGTCACTATTCTACATTCTTAAAATTTAAAACAAACTTTTTCTGAATAACTTTTTGGTGTCGGTGTGCGCGCGCATCGTAAAAATTCACTCTCATCATTTTTCCCTAACGCGCCAAAAGAAGTATAACTTCAAAAAAATTTGGATATTGGTGTCCAAATATGAAGCACTTTTCAGACACTACCGCAAATATTAGAGCAGAAGTTATCATATCTATTCTTAGACATCCAAAACGAACGCGTTCGTGTGTTTGTAGCATCGTATCATCGTCTTAATATAGTCCATATACAAAACACATTGTAAACGAGGCAAAGAAAAATAATAAATTATCCAGTCCAACAAATAAAAGGAAACTCAACTAAGAGCGCGCCATGCGCAAAACTTTGAAGATTAGGATTGTTGCGTTATTTTCTGTAAAAATTGGCTTTTTATGTTTTTGTATAGTGACTTTCTTTGAGATGTTTTTTTTAACTTGTTTTCATATTGTTGTTTTGATTTTTTTACCAATTGATCATATTGACTCTCTAAAGTATAAGAGCAGAATTCAGTTTGTCATCGAGACCAAATGATTTTCAAATAAGTATATTTATACAAAGAGTGGATATTTGATGAATAATTGTCAATTGAAAAATGATGAGAGTGAATTTTTACGATGCGCGCGCACACCGACACCAAAAAGTTATTCAGAAAAAGTTTGTTTTAAATTTTAAGAATGTAGAATAGTGACAGTAATAAAAAGGTATTGACATATTTTTTTAATTTTAAGTAGTTTTGATTATTTTATTTATTTATTAGTATATCTATATTGTTGGAAACTAAAATTTAATTATCCAAATCTTTTAAAATGACTGTTATTTGACCTGATGCCGTAACTATAGTAACCAAATAATAAGACGCGTAAAAACTTTCAGGCCGATCAAGAAAATATACGATCTGTGTCGTTTTCCCGCGCTTGCTCTATATTCGCCAATGCAGTGTTGCCACCCACACCAACTTATTTTATAATATATTATTATTATTATATTATTTAAGAAAATATATTATGTATGAAGTATAACTTCTAACGCGTGTACATAAGTACACACACACACACTTTTTTTTTGTATATTTATAAAGTTCACTCTAGAGACGCAAAACTCACGTATCCTTAATTTCATGCTGAAAAACATACAGCTCTAAATACATACATATATGTATACTGCTCTCAACTAGGACAACAAACTGCGACTATGGCATAAGGACAACAGAATAATTGAACACGGTAAAGTGTATTTATATGTGCGAAACCCCTATTCAGACATATGGAAGGCGAATAGCAACATTCTGTCTGGTCAGAAATGAATATCATGTACATAAATAACGTGTGAATGAATGTGTGCGAAAAATAGAGTCGATTTTTTTTTGATAGCTGCCGTTACTTTCAGATGGTTTTTATATTCAGTGTGAGAACACGGCTACAATAAAAAGAATGAAGCGTTATGGCGACATAAAAACACTCGGAGTGGGCAAGATTACATGAAACACGATTTATCTACAAAGAGAATAAATAATTCAACCTACTAATCACGCAAGACAGCAATATCATCTATGAAATTTTAAAGTATTAAATGTCATTATTATCGAACGGAAACCAATTACAACATTTAAAGGTCATATTACTTAATTATGCGTACGCAATAAGCATGATTAATAAGTGATTTAACGAATTTTCCATCACATTTACATGGCAAATACATTACTCACTTAAATTACATTACACAACAAACAACATAGCAGCATTAAAACAGAAATCAAGCATCAATAGACCCAATTATATTTTTTCTGTTAGCTGTTAACACATCATGCCGCAGTGAGTCATTATTATGGCAACATCGAATGCGAGCCGCAATGAAGAAGGACGCACATTTCGCCGTACTAAAGAAGTGGGTAGCTATTACAGAAATTGTAAAAACTATTATAACGAGTCATAATAGTTAATTAATTTGTACCATTAATAAATTTGTAGCATCACAACAAATATCTCACATTCTAACTTAGTTAATAAATTAAGAAAGTGACGCCTCTGTGGCTTAAATGTTATTCTTTTTTTTAAATACTTGAGAGCACAAGCGTTTCTTATTCTCATGACGGACGAGGAAATCAACGTTTCAATAAAACAGCACACGAGTTTACTTAGAGTAGTTAACTCTAAGGGAAAGTGGTAGTTATTATTTATTACGACGTAAATATTACACTGTTCGTAGACAGCGAGCCGGTCTGGCTGGTGGTGATTGAGTGAGATTTTGTCTTCCTGCATTTTACAAGTACACGAAAGATTTTAGCTACATTATGTAGCGACTGTTTTACAAAGTAAGTGTACAAAGACAAATACATCAACCTTTTAATGGAACCTGACGCATCGCAACCATAATGAAATATAATAACGACGAATTTTAAGATTGTTCGCCGCATAACACCAATATTCACTTATGTAGACTACTTTGTTACACTTTTGAATTTTGAACTTCTGTGTTTGATATCTGTTTAAGGATTCTGCTCAAGATTTACAATGAAATCTCCATAACTTTTATGTTTTTTATATTCAATTCTTGTTTATTTAATGAAAGCACGCATCAGTCAGTTAAATGACCCACTTGCCCAGCCGTTTCAGTAACAAGCATCAAAATTAGATTTGGTCGATTCAGAAGCCATTTATAGACCAAATCCTAAATATTAATGGAATTAACTGTTCACAACTACATAATTGGATTTCGGTGTGCTAATTTTATACATCATAGGACGTGTCGCACTAATTTACGATACCTACCTTGCATATTTCCTCTGTAGGATACAACAAATTTATAGGTTATTTCAGAGATAGTAAACCTTCAGTTAAAAAGAATACGATTATCTGTGACACCCAACACATAATACAAAAAAATATATTATTTTAATGGGTAAGAATTTGTAATATATATATTTTGTTTTTATTAAAAACCATATTCCTAAAGATATATTGCCTATAACTATACATTTATTTAATTTATTATAAGCATTAAAAACTAAAAAAGAACACGTATGTATAGGCTTGGTGTATAATCCAGTACTAACTAGTCGTGTTCCGCTTTAACATTCAAAGAATCGCTCGTATATAGCGGACATCGAATATATAACTTAATACTGTGGTTAATTTATAGTATCGATTTATTATTACACAGCTGCAGCAAATTTTGGTAAATTTGCGATTCTGATGAATCGTAAAGTATCGAAAACTTAAGTTTTAGTCCAACTTTATTAAATAAAAAATAGATATTATATTCATATCCTGTTGCCGTTGAATATAGTTAACAAAACGCACACGCGTATTTGATTCACTTTTGATGACATCATTGACTCACAGTCGCAATAAGTTTCCTTTTTTCCTGTGTTATTCATAAATACTATATTATTTTAAAGAAGGAAATAATAGCGCGTTTATTAATAGTATTGTATGGTTACTTGTGGAAATCCCATCAACACATTTGTATTATATCAAATAATAAGATATACATATTTACCTCGATAACATATTCACTCACAAACTCGCTACAGTGCAAAAAGGAAATGAGCAAAAGTAATGACATTTATAATAAGTCGTAACGCTTAAATAGGACATTTAAATTTATGGAATTTATTTTATAACGATGGTGCAAGTAAACTTAAAACGAACTTGATCCACGGCCACGTATCAAATATAATGTAATCAATTCATTTACATTTTTTTGTACTACTAGTGAATAATTTTCTCACTAACCATGTGAAATAATATGAAAAGTTTACTGTACTCAAAACGTTTCACGATATTCATGCAATAAAACTAACCATTACCAAATCTGTAACGTTTAAGCACTGTCCTTCCATTTGTCCTATTTAATCCTTGATTAGTAACTTTTTACCATTTTCCGAAGTTGAAAAAAAAACAAATAATAGTTCACGTTTTATGCAATTACCACAGCAATCTTAGTAGTCTCCTCTGACCAAGTGCCCCGTAATCGCTTGTTCTATACACAAAAATAACCATACACGTGGTCGTCTGGAGATCCGTGCAGAGCGCAGACATGACGTAACGCAAATATTAGCAGTCTCATTGTTCCTATTGTTCCATTAGTGAAGTGAAACATCGATATTCATTTAAACAGTCTGCATACGTATTTATTGTTCAATGAATATTTACAACATAACTTTTGCATTGGAAAATTGTTGCTAACCGTATTATAAAAGATTTTCGATAGGAACATCAAGATAAATACTAAATCTTATACATATGGTAAATTTTGTTTAATATTTAATAAAACAACAAAAATTGAACAGCCACATTTAAAGCAACTCAAACTGTCGAAAAAAAAAACCAGAAACGGTCGGTGAAATCAAACCGTATAATTTGCAAAGTTTCTAAAGTCTTTTCTGTACTAATGATTAGACCCCTTCTAATATGCAACTTTGACCTTTCGTGAGCTTTAGTGTGTCACAGATTATCACTAATTACGAATACACAAAAAGGATTTTCTGGATAATTATGTTTACTTTATAAAGTTTAAGTAATTTTTCTTACAACTAATAACAGAAGCTATTTTTAAATTAAAAAATAGGTTCAACAACAATAAAGCGCTTTAATCAATCTGTCTACATAGTTTTTGAAATAGCTCTGTCTACCCACGTACTAATTAGCACATCTTTCATAGAACCAGACGTTCCGCTGGAATTTCAAACGGAATCAATCGTGCCGTCCCGTCCACGCGAAAACCCTAACTGCCATCGTTGAGACATGCCAGGCGTTCTTGAAAAAGTGCAAACCGAGGGAAAAACTGCAGAGTACTTTAGCTAGTATGGTTGGCTACACATAGGTATACGGAACACATATATATTAAGACAATATACGTTAACTGGGATTCCCTTTTATATTACCCAAATATTAAAATTAAATTAGTCAGTGTTGCGGGATATCTACAAAGAAATATAGTAACTATAACATGTTAAATTGTTTGAGGATTTTAAAGAATATTAACACCGCGATACTGCAAAATAAACATGAACTTATTATTCGTTGGCGCGTAGAAAATACAGATTCATACTTGAAACACGCACTCACTCCAGAACAATATACATACGTACAGTTATCGCTATTCATACATTCGCGAAACCCGGCGCCCATTCAACCGTCACAAAACTAAACTGAATGCCATTTCATCTCAAGATGCGACGCTTGCCGCAGCTTCGAGGGTCCGACCGGGATGAGGGTAGGTAGTGGTTGAGGTGGGAAGGGGGGGGTGGAGAGATTCTCACAAACCGCCCGGCAACTGCGCCATAACTTGCCGCGCACGTACAACCAGACAATCGCAATTATTATTAACAGATATACGTTTAATGATCGCGTTGTGTGTGCACCCGAGGATCGAATGTACAACGGGCGGACACGCGACTTTAACACCTACGTCACACCAACTTTGAGTGATATTCGTATGGCGTGATGTGACGTTTGTATCTTTACGGGATTAGTGCGAGTGCTAAGACGGGTCCGGGCATGGCACCGGCAGCAGGGGGACACAGTGCGACGTTCTCGCGAAGTGAGTTAGCGGGCTTGATGATTTGTGGCGATGTTAAGCGTTCATCTAGCGGACTGTCGCTTGTAGCCATCGGAAACAAAGACTAGCGCTGCGTCATCGGCATGGAAATTATGTCACTCGCACAACAAACAAATCGGACAAATCAACTTGCCAAGGAAATACACTGGTTGCCAGCCTGTTTCTTCGGCTCATATTAATATTTCTTAGGATAATCTTTTTGTAGCAAAGTCTTTCTGATTAAACATACGTTAAATTAAATTAATAACAAACGTATACAAAAGAAAACCAATTTTTTAAACAACATAAAACTAATATGTTACCTAGACGAATGAGTAATTAACGAAACCGGTATAAATTATACGAAACTCGTTATATTTCATATATATTACCGACGTTAAAACCTGTCAAGTAATAATTTAATAAATAAACTAAAATGGGTCTCCTTAGTTTAATGGAATATACTTTTTTATATAAATTTGAGGAACTTACTTTATATTGCACGCTATTATTCCTCTGTTCACAACCTGTAACAAAAATATAATTTCGTCAGATATTATTTATTTTATAAACCTTCTTGTTAAATATTCAATATGTGAGATTCCATTATTTAATATGATTAGCACAATAATGAAGCAGACAAACATCAATTAGCGCATCATTAAATACACACTATATTATTTCTATGTTTTGACTTTTATAATAATAAAAATCATATTTTTTGATAAAAGTATAATAGTTCACTGGGGTAAGTTCAGCATTCATATCAAAGTTTTTAAATTCTGAACTCTATTCACCAGTAGTGACTGATATTTCTTACTCGGTGAACTTAGTATAACCGCTCCCGGAGCGTCGTAGCAACGAACGACGAGTGAAATGGACAATGCGCATAAAAAATCAATAAAAGCCGGGAACGGCCTTCGTGAAGGTCGAGTGGCGCCTCTCGGATCACCGGCCTGCCTCACACTCGTACACACAATAAAGTTTGCAGTAAGTGTAAATTTTCACATTCACAGATTTTCAAATTTCTAAAAGTTAGTGTCAAATAGTAAAAAAGTATTAAATACTTTTTTATTTCAATTTTTATACAAACTTTAGAAACATGTTTGAAAAATTGTACTAATAGGTATATATTGTTATAAATGAGTAAAAACTTTAAAAAACACATTTTGAAATCTGTGCATACCATTCCATTCCGCAAGAATATTGATATGTATGCAAAGACATGACAACATGTAAACACAAAATAACATGCTTTGAATGAATCTATTTCTAGACATCTATAGCGGTGCTTAGAATTGTTGATATTTGGCAGAGATAGACAACTGAGGAGCTTTACAAACATAGCAACTAAAATTAAATACAAACTATTTCATGCGTGGAACACGTGTCACTTTATGTCTGTAGTTAAGAAAATTTCTTTACCGTTGATTTAATACAATAGTAATATAAATAAAACACAATGTATTAAAACTTAGACGTTTAATTAAAATGATGAAACAGACGCGGAATTATCACCGCGCAATATAAATAGAACGAGTTCTGATAACAGAAAACTACAGCATCCAAAAAGTGTTACAACTTGGCCATAGTTCAAAGAATAAACGCCGTTTAATTCAGTGCCAAGAGTAATATTTTTAGATGGCGAATGACAGGGCAATTTTGAAACGCGCAATCACTAAATTCGTCTCGGACGCATCGTGCGAATAAACAAAAACTATGAATTTATCGTTTATGCGTCAAAATGTTGGCGTGTTGTATGTTGGAATGTGTGGAATGCGTCCCGATGGTTGGGACGGCTTCAGTGTCGGGTGATAGTGACGTTCTACAATACAAATGAAGTAGGTAGAAACATTTCAAATTTCATTTAATCGTGTCCGCAGCGTAGATTGCTGGTTGTGTTAGCGACTGCCTTGTTAAAAACAAGAATCCTGAACCCGAAGATCCGATTGTGGATAAAATTGAAACGCTTATTTTAACAAGATACCACAAATCCAAGGAACCAGTTTATTCTGGACATCGCAATCTATTACCAATATATGATAACGACCAAATTCGTATTATTCAAATTACGTGACCTCGTGACCCATAACAATAAAGATTGGCTAAGCAGCTAAATATTTTGTAATATCAACTGACATCAATAAAGTTCTATAATAATTTGAACCAATATCGCATAGTAAACCGTTACCGCTATCTCTAACGACCTAAATGAATAACCACTGACCCCGACAAGAGTCAACGATGCTTACACTAGAACAAAGTTTGTATAAGCCATGGGACTGTAGAGCCGCTATCAGTATTTAAGCAACTTTAACAAACTCTCGCAACCCTATAAACATTCAGAAGTTAATAAATTGTAATACATTTTTTGTCACTTCACAGTGTATGTAAATGACGGATATTCCTTACAATGTTTCTTGAAAAATAACACTGTACGTATATAGTGAACATCAATATTATTTATAATCTAAAACAAAGAGTGTGGCCCTTGAAAGTTTCTGTAGATTATAAAAGTGGAAGTGGTGTTATATTGCCTTCGAATAACGTAAAATATAATATACACAGATACTGTTTATTTTTTAAAATAAAGAATCAGAAGTTGTTACAATTCAACCAACTAACAGTATTTTCTTTAAACTTTCGAAACGAAAATTTTATGAGCCGTTCGGAAGTAAATTTTTTAATCGTGATTTTTGTGTTACTTTTTACTTCAAGTAAAGTACAAACAATACATACTTTACTGTTTCCAGATAAAAAATGAGATTAACCAAACTATGCAAATAATATAGCTAAGGATAGCCTCGAACGGGAGAAGACTGAGCAGAAAAAAGTAGAAAAGATTAAAATACTTTCGAAAGACGAATGGAAAGTTTAATAGACTTGAACTGTATCAAAGTTTGCGCAGACTGTTACTATCGAATGTTCCCACGTAGCCAGCCGAGTAAAAGCGTCGGATGCGAACAGCGAAATGTCACAAGGCCATGGGTTAACTACGCCTAGTATTTGTATGAAGGCATCCACTAATGCAAATACAATGGGAACGGATATGCTTGTATGTACGAGGGTTAGCAGAGTCACTTTACACATATTAGTTACAAAAGATAGGCATAAAATAAAACTTAGTTGTTTTCGTGTTTGAACAATATTATTGGGAAGTTGGCTAGACACCAGCTTGCGAAACGAGAGGCCACGGGTTCGATCCCCGTACCGAGACAAAGTGTGGGATCAGAACATGTACCTATGTGACAGTTGGGTATAATAAAAAAAAGTGAACGTTGTTGTTAAAAATGTGAAATGGTTTTATAATATTGTAGTTATAGAAAATTAAGATACATGTGTGCAATCAAGCCATTACAATTAAAAAAATAATACAATGTTAAACAAAGATTCCTTTACATGTAATTATAAAAGACAATAATTTCATTATCAAACATCAACAAGTAATCGTAAGTATCACCTGAGAAAGTTGAAGTTATTCAATTTTTTTAGCATTTGTCTGCCGTTCAAGTTAAATCCACATTGAAACCGGTCCAACGACCCACTGCGTACAGAAACGAGTCTAGAAACTGTTCACTACAATACAAACACACAACATATAAGATAGAAAAGCCGTTCGCGAGTTTAAAGAAAGTCGCCGTACCGTAGGTCGAGGTGGTTCATACAAGAATAATGTTTTTTTAGTGAATAACAACTTCTGTATAGAGATTTAAACTGATTACTTTTTTTATGCTAATGGGTTTTTAAATTACTGCATTATTATTCAACGATTTATTCATTACAAGTTATACTAAATAGTAGATGCCGGTAAAAATTAAAGCAATTGATCAAGATCAACTAAATCATAATACATAAGTATGATCATTAGTGACATTAAGAAACACGGCGACAAAAAATATACTTTATATTTAATGCGCAAAAACTTAAAAGCATTTAATTCATACACCACCACATAAAAATATATAAGAAAGGCTTAGCTTTGTAATTAGCAACAGCAATAAAGACCATAACAGTGATACTGTTTTTACTGGGAGGATATTTTATAACAAAACGTTTTTATTTAAATACAAATACAATACCACAATTTATAGGATCAGTGAAACAACAAGTATAAACGCATTAAAGTTTATCAAAACAGATTGTTAGGAGTTAGCGGCAGGTTTTTATCGCGAGCGACTATTTCAAACAGCCTTGCAAATAAATTGCAGTTTTTTGTCTGTAACGAGAACGACGTCGCCAGACTAGTCACATTATTATCTTTTTGTATGTAAGTCTCAAACAAGGCAATTATTGTTTTTGACGATGTGCTGTTATTTCTCGTTGGTATTTTTTAGAATTTTTAAAAAAACGGAAGGGGTAGGCAGAGGTGCATTTCTGTACCCACATTTCGCCAGGTAGGTAAGTATCAGTCCCACGTAATAGGGGGCGAGCCTATTACCGTTTTTCGGGCACAATTCCAGACTCCGTGCTGCTACTGAGAATTTCCTAATGGAAAAACCCAATAACACTTTGCCCGACCCGGGAATCGAACCCAGAACCCCTAGATCGCGCGGCACAAATTGTGCCGCGAGACCACGAGGCAGTCTTATTGATCGATGATTATGATTCTTATTATGCAGAACATATCTCATTTTGTAATAAAGTTTAGTCTGCAACTGAAATCAATAATCAGGAACACGTAACAGCTACGCACACTGATTTCCATAAGAAGGATGTAAGCCCATAATTAAGTTTGACAATGACATTTAAAACGTCCAAAAATAAAAAAAAATACCATTAAGCCCATACGACATCCGTTCACACCGCATGGCACTAAAAATTCCTTTACGACTACTAGTTTTCAATTGACATTAACAATAATTAATTTATTTAAAAAACTTCGATTCGGAGAAACGGAGTCGCATTCTGTGTAACACAATATAAACCCTGCGACATTTTGTATTATAATATCAAACGCTGCCGCTTTTCAACGCTCTGAATAGTGATGGGCTAAATAAAAATAAATAAAATGTTCAAATTAATTAATATAAGTTGAATACTTTATTCATGTACGGTAATTAAATATGGATTATATAGTATGTACGTATACATTAACAATATCTTGCAAGTTTTCATAGATATACCAAACCGGCACGCAAAGTTTCAAACTTTGTCTAATTAGTTCTCCGGCTTGTTAGAGAAGTTAACGCCGTTATGGATTTACAAATATGAAGTTTTGTTTAACTACTTAGGATTAACCTCCATTTGGAAATTTTAGTTAACCGACGGCAGCTTAACGATTCGTGTTGTTATTATGAACCATTAGAAAGGGTGTGAATGGCGCTTTATTTTGGCATCACTCGTTTCGAAGTGCCAAAGACTGACAATACAGCACAAACTTGTTCCGAGAGGTCGATAAATTAAAATACGGAATTCGGATACCCAACCACTGCTGTACTCGAAAATGAATTCAAGGACTGACCTTTGTCATGAATGAAGCCGACACTGAGTGGTCGCGAACAACGAGGTCACGTCGGCACATAAATCTACATAAGCATAAATTAGTTGTATCTCTTCAGAAGTATTCAATTTTTATTTATATCTACCGTAATAATGGGCATTCTCTTGCATATGCAATTATAATATGGACTAGAATATGTTTAGTACTTCAACATCAGTTTATTAAGGCACGTTCCATTCCCATATCATCAACATCATCATTCATGAACATGATGTACCCGGCAGGAACATGGATGGGCTTTCCCTTACGCAGATCGCTCACAACATGTCACTCTGAACGTCTTTAATGAAGGCATATACGTATGTACATATTACATATATGTACCTACTTCAAGTATACTTGGAGTTCTTTTATTTAAAAATAGAAAAGGTTTCTATAACTGCATATATTATCTTTTAGTTATTAATATTGTCGTGATTTAATTTAATAAATGATGACAGGATCAGCCTGCATAATGTGTCGTCAGCGTATAGCATTTGCGATTAAAAACTGCTGACTATTATCCGACACCGACACATTGCTATGACATCACTGATGAAATATTTGTCATCTGATTATGCTATGGACACGTTCACGCATCTGTTCCTTGCGATGGGCGTCACGTTTCGACACACTCGCTTTTCACACGGACTCAGCGTTCTTACTTTTCCGCATGTTTGTAATTTTAAATGTACGTGTTAGGTGTTCTTTTTTACATTATGCTGACTTACCATGATCGATATTAACTTTATTGTAGGAATTTTATGATAGTTATGCTTTAAAACAAAATTATTTTTTATTATGTAGGCTTTCAATGAAATATACGTATAATATAGCATTCCCAATTACTTTTGTTCCTAATCAACAAAAATACTATGCTGATACTTTAAAAAAGATCAGTATTGATCAGTTATGTATATAACAGAATTACGTTTCACTAAAATAAATTTTATATCATATCTGGGAAAAAAACTTTTTCCGACATGTGTATATAATAATTTGAACCTCGATGCTATCTAAAACGATAACAATCTCAAAGACATAATGATTCTAACATGTTTTTTCACTTACATAAAGTTTTCCTTTTACGCATACCAATACCTACCAAACGTGTTAAATAAAATGTTATAATAACAATCATGACATGTCTTGAATCAAACAAACAATTTTATGGTGTTACATACATACATACATACATAAACTCACGCCTGTATTCCCCGAGGGGGTAGGCAGAGGTGCATTTCTGCACCCACATTTCGCCAGGTATGTATCAGTCCCACGTAATAGGGGGCGAGCCTATTGCCGCTTTTCGGGCACACTTCCAGACTCCGTGCTGTTACTGAGAATTTCCTAATGGAAAAACCCAATAACACTTTGCCCGACCCGGGAATCGCACCCAGGACCTCTAGATCGCACGGCACATACTTGTACCGCAAGACCACGAGGCAGTTTATGGTGTTATATTTTATGAAACCTTAGTCGATATAGAACGAAATTGAAATTGTGCATAGAAATTTATATCACAATTCAATGTTATAAAAATGTAGTGAAACGTAAATAAGTAATTATAACTTACTAGAGCTATTGTCCGTAATTCCGTTTGCGAAAGTTTAGTCTTCAAAAGGAATATTTTTCACCGTCGTTGCCACATATTTTATTGTTGTTCCGCTTTTATTTGTCGTACAATTGTGATTATATAACCTATAGCCTTCCTAGATCGTTTCAATTCCAACTCATAGTATCAAACAAAAAAAAACTGATCAGGTTAATATAATACAGTGTAAACTCTTTATAACGTTATCCTTTATAACGATAAACTCCCTATAACGTTGGAGTGAGCCCAAGTTGGTTGGTTTGCGTTAAAACTCACATATTGAAACACTCTTTATAGCGATACGCCATTCTCTATTACGAAGAAATGTGTTCATATTTGTAGACAGTAAATATTTATTATCGGTATTATTGTTTATGTTATGTTATCAGGTAACAAAAGACTTTGAAGCTCCGAAACATCCGAGGTCGGTCTAGCTTTTGTTATCCTTAATTGCCTTGTACATGTGCAGTATGACGCATTGTTTTCTCGGAAGTGATGGTCTTCGACCAAGCATACTGGGTACCTATCGTATTATCAGTCGTAAACCTACTTTGAAACTGTTAACATGGCCAGTAAACGGAAAGCGATTAGTGTTGACGAAAAAATTTGTGTGATACGTGCGATTGAAAAGGGAGAAAAGAAAAGTGACGTTGGAAGGCGTTTTGAACTAAGTCAATCCACTGTTGCTACCATTTGGAAAAATCAAAAAACAATTCTACAGGCGGCGCTGGAAGGAAACTTGTCTAAAAAATTAAGAAAGCCAAAATTCGAAGACTTAGATCAGGCAATGTTGTCGTGGTTTAACAATCAGCGCCAGAATAATGTACCCATCTCGGGGCCAATTGTAAAAGCTAAGGCTGAAAAGTTTGCCAACCAACTTGGCATAATTGACTTTAAAGCATCTGAAGGTTGGCTCGGAAAATTTAAGCACCGTCATCAAATTACGTACGGTAAAATGAACGGAGAGGCGCGGGATGTCGATATGAATGTGACTAACAATTGGATTAGTACAGTGTGGCCTAATTTAAAGATGAAATACTCACCAGAAGACATTTTTAATGCAGATGAAACTGGCCTTTTTTTCAAGTTGACTCCCGACAAAACTTTAAAATTCAAAGGGGAAAAATGTGTTGGAGGAAAACTGTCTAAAGAGCGCATTACAGTTCTAGTGGCTGCCAATATGAGTGGCACAGAAAAAAGAAAGCTTTTAGTTATAGGCAAATCGAAAAACCCTCGGTGTTTCAAGAACATAAAACAGTTGCCAGTTACGTACAAAGCAAACAAGTCAGCTTGGATGACATCGCAGATTTTTGAAGAGGAAGTGAGAAAATGGGATGCTGAATTAAAATCACGGAAAATCTTGCTTCTAGTAGACAATTGTCCTGCTCACCCAATCATATCTAATCTTCGAAACATAGAGTTAGCATTTTTCCCAGCTAATACAACCAGTATTTTACAACCAATGGATCAGAGTGTAATTAAATCCCTAAAGGGCCACTATAGACGGAAAATGTTGATGGATATGATAGAAACTGACGGCAAGGTCTCGATCAACATGCTACAAGCAGTGAACTTCATATCAAAAGCCTGGCAAGAGGTAACAGCGGCCACTATCCAACATTCTTTTCGACATGCTGGATTATGTAGTAGCCAAGAAACGAACCAATTTAACAGTGAAGACAATCTACCACTGAGTGAATGGATAAGCCAGTTCAACGTACCAAACAATTTTAACGAAGATCTACAATCGTACGAAAATATAGATGAGGATGTAGCCACAACTGGTACACTTACAGATGAACAAATTGTTGATTTAGTGTCAAAAAGTCAGGAAACACCCGATAATCAAGATGAAGAAGACGATCAAGTGGACAAAGCCGAATCACCACCAACAATTCAACAAGCCCTAGATAGAAGTTGGTAGAAAATTTTTTGTTGTTTAATCAAGACGATTCCACCACATATCTAGATATGAATAGGATACATAAAATAATACAAAACAAGTACTGGCATAGCAAAAAACGTCAGACGAAATTATCAGACTATATGTGTAAACAATAATTTATATGTATAAGCATTTATTATCTAAGACATACATACAATTAAAAATTCTTGTATTAAAAATTCTTATTAATTTGTTTTTTTTTTGTTCACTCCATATAACGATAACTCTCTATAACGACAAAAAATGCTCAGTCCCTCGAGTTTCGTTATAAAGAGTTTACACTGTAGTATAATATAGACAGGCAATCGAGTCAATATAGACCAGCCAACAATATTTTCCGAAACCGGGGTTACCAATTTTGAACTGCTTAAACACAAACAAGCAATAAATAAATAATATAGGAAGAAAAATATACTTTAGGGTGGCACATCTCTAAAGAATATATCAATAGAATATAATACTCAACAAAGGAATAGATACGGTTTAGCCTAAAATATAGGTTTTAAGCAGATATAAAGGGCCAATGGTCGCAGCGGGTTAGTGTCAGCTGCGCATCGCATCAATCATTCACGCGCCCACTGCGTGGCGACGTTGGCTTGCATTACTTATGTAACATAAAAAAAATTCGCCGTGCCTCGAGTCTCATATAAAGACGGTATCCATTAAGTATGCCGGATAAAAATAAGTCATACTTTTAAAGATGCAACATTTGGACAAAACATCAATAATTTTGTGGTAACTACAATTAACAAAGAGCATAATGAGCTATTTACGTTTTGACTGAAACTGAATTCATACTATAATGAACAAATTTCATTACAATTCTAAGCACATAACACTTAAATTGTATAGAGATACACAACACAACAAAAATGCGCTCAAGCACACAAAACTCGTTAGTAATGCACTGTTCATAGATTAGATAAGCAAAAACATCAATGTAACAACACGCGGCACGTTGATAATATGTCTTTACGTCCAAATTATCTCCGTCAGCAACAGTGACGTTCGTTTGCTAGTAAGTGCCAATAATGCAACCGTGCTTTCAAAATATTTACCTCTATCTGTTCACTAAATTTTATATAGATAATACAAAAATTGTAACAAGCTCCAAAACCAAATGATAATCGATATTAAACTAGCAGAGTTAGTCTGGCACGTATATCAGTATATTCGTGTTAGTGTTAAAAAAGGCAAAGATCACGATAATAACGCACAGGGCGCTGTGCTTAAAGAAGTTTCACAAGGTCAGTGCTCGCTCCCGAGCGTCGAACGATACAAACCCTTCGGTGGGTAATGTCACTTGCACACCGGCTTTGTGCACGCGGTTAACACAAATCGCTCTATTGTTTACTATACAAGTGAGCTTTTTACTACAAACGTACCTGATGGAATGAATGTTTCGTTGGACTCGAGTCAAACAATCCGACGACTACAATCAGAGTACTAGACACACATTCACATACAATCACACGGCACAAAAGGGGTCTCTCTCTCACGACAATAGTGGCGTAAGTATGCGCGAGAAACTAACACGCGGCCGGCGTCTGGTCGCGCGGAGCGTTTATCCGTCGGTGACAGCGAACGCCGTCGTCTCGAATAACAATAATGAGGCGGCTAATTATTATTATTACCGCTCGACGGACGCACTCGCTGGTCGTACGTAGGTAGGTGGCGTAATCGCTGAATTCCATATAATCGTGGCGCACACACTGAGACACGCGCTCGCACACACACGCCAGGCCGGCCGTCCCCGCCGCGCCACGTGTGATGACGTCGGCGGCGGCTAGGCTCAGGTAAGCGTGTACACGGAGCGCGTCGCCGGCTATGCGCGCGATCGATCCCGCGATAAATTCGAAACAGCGAGCGGTGAATGCACCGACCGGATGGCAGCGGCGGTTCCCTTTCACGCCGGCGAAAACACTATTTACAATCAGTGGGCGAAACCGCGAGACTCGGTCGGCGATTTTGTACGAATCTTGTCGTACGAAGTTCGTCATAGTCGGGGCGCAGAGCATCGCCGCGCCGCTTGCTGTGTGCGTAGCGGCGGCGCGAGCTGGGCGCGGGCGCAATGCCACGCGGTCGCGGCGAACGTTCTCGAACTTCGAGATAACACGTGTATACATAAACGGCGGCAATTGCGCAACAATGTGATAAAGCCAACTGCTTCACTAACCGCGCACCTGAGCCGAGGTGACACCCTCATAACGGTTTCAGGGGCGCATAATCCAACTTGGCATCGTCTGCGCCATTTGTAATGGATTTCATTTACCGTCATTAGAGCGATCAGATCTGAAAGAGCCTTAAAAGTATAACGACTGCAATTAACACGGCAAGACAATAACAAGGATACGATGTACAATTAAAATGATTCATGAGCAAATACCAATGCATCGGTCTTTTGATAAAGAGTATGAAAAGATAACTTCACAAACGAACAATATTCTAAATATTAAAGTTGGATCATGTTATGTAGTGAAGAGCACTTGTCATCCTGTACTTACCATTAATATGAATAGGCAAAACATTGAAATGTAACCTATGGAAACAACTTAGCGGCCCAACTCACGTATTCCGCCCACGCTTGACTCGTGCGCCTTTTATAGTAGGAAATTACGAGTTCAAAACTTCACGGATAAAATTGCAAATTTAAATTTAGACACATTAGTAATATATATATAGAGTACTAGAACTACAAATAAGATGCATGAAGGAAATCGTCTGGCCATCTGAATTTTTTGTACATTGCGCAGTCGCTGTAACTAGCCCGGAAATCTTTATGATCGTTAAAAAAATGACAAAAGTTGTCTGGCCGCATCAAACCGAGGCACAAAAAAGTTGACGTCAACAGAACTAGCCATCTGTCAAACGCTCGCTAGGCGCTCTGTGCAAAAAGTGAATAATGGCGGCCGCCGGCGTGCGACCCGGCGTCGCACAATCGCGCTATTTCAAGAGACATTTTCCTCTTAATATAATTCATACCTACCGCTAATAAGAGACTGAACACCGAGAACAAACATGTACATAACAATGCAAAAATCTTCTCTTGATGATAACAACATAGTGAGTATAAATGTACGAGAGGTCGCTAAATATGCGACACGTGGCTTACCGGCGAGCGCGCAAGGTGAACGACTCCCATGAAATATTAATGCGACGGTATCGCAGGCAAAAACCTACAGTCGCATATGGAAACGCGCACAAAAGGCGAGGGCGTAACGCAAATTAGAGCGGCATTAGCAACTCGCAAGTAACATTAAAGGAGTTTCTGTTATTACCGCACATGACAATGTGAGCGACTAACTTGCTAAGTTGGAATAGCGCGGAAGATTACATAATACAGTCGACTTCGGAACGCAAGTTAACGCGAACTTGTGTTTTATGTGCACACGTGCATACTGTTTGATGTACGTAATGTTATGAGAACTGTTCCAAACTACTAGCAGAGGAGGCGAGTGAAGACGGCAGTATGGTTTGGGGAAGGGGGCACAACTGGGTGCGTCTACTTTCCGGGACCAATTCGCTCGAGTGTGCGCTAAAATATAGTTTAAAGTAAGTTGAAGCGGAACTAACATCTGAGCGAGAATCGCCAAGACTTGCATACGCGTCTTTAAATTAAAAATAGAATTTTATTTTTTTGACTGCTGTATGTCGGGGACTACATAATATGTAGAGATCAATACACGTCGATGAGACGTGACGTATCAGAGAAGATTTGTTCATTACTACATAATACAAAAGAGCATATAGATATTGGAGGTGCGACCATGTGACGCATGGCACTCGTACTATCACGAATCCTTTGTCGGTTCCGCGATACTGTACCGCCGCTTTCAGGGGATCATTTAGATATGCCGCCACTCATTGTTGGAACAACATTCCACCGCCATGTCGTTGTAAAAAAAGTCTATTTAGCTTTAAGAAATCATTCAAAAATTATTTGTTAAATATTCAAAAACAAAATATTCTTAACTTACCTTTATGTTATCCATGAATGGCTGCCTAAGTAACTAAGGGAATCCTAAAAACTTTCGCAACGTAATGTGATGTAGAGTAAACGTGCAATTGTGGTTGTGATATCGATTACTATTGTTATTTTGTTTAAATTTTCTTTTAATTATTGTTTTTTATTTTTATTTTTTGTTGTTTTGTATCATTAGTTTTTAAGTTTTACTGTTTCAATCATTGTTACTCCGACTAAGCGTCTGTACGTCGCTTGGGCCTCCCATCGAAAATCAGCGTTGCAGTATCGTCACGCGTTACTGCAGCACGTAGCTGAATGGGAGGCACCATTGCTGGTACAATTATTATTATTATTATTTTTCTTTGTTTTCTGTTTATTGTATATTACGTGTAATTCTTCTATATAATTTAAAACTAAACATGGAAATTAGTAGCCACGATAGCCGCATCTCATAATATGTCGAAATTATGCTCAAACTTAACGCCCACGTTAAAAATGTACAGCGACCGTCAGTCTCATTACATTAGGTACAAATATATGAAATTTTCGTGCATATACAATTACTGAAGTTGTGCATGTAAATATTAGTAAAAATAAAGAAATTATTATTATAATACTATACACCGGTGCAATTAGTTACTAGCTTCATATTAAACTCAAATTTGTCATACAAAAAGTTTGGTGGTATACCAAAAAACAATACTAGTATCTTAGTTTGAAATCGAGACTTTATGTCCTATTATATTGTGAGACACAGGCGTAAATGTGACAACTATAACAAGCCAAGCCGTGGGATTATGACTCATGAAACTGTAGATATTTTGAAGGGGAACTTTTTGTATAACAACTCAATACAATAACCAAATAACCCATGGCACCACTTCAGTTGCGTGACAATGTCTCAGCTGAAACAAAATAAAAACATTTTTAAAATCAATTCTGAATATTAAAAATATGGACCGTTATGGATTTCACGCTTGCAAAAAACGTAAGTGTGCATGGCAACGTCCAGAAGAGTGGTCTCCTCGTTTCATCTTACATCTCGAGAACTGGGTGAAGGCGTAAGGTGGCTTGAGGAGGGCAAAGCGACTGGGGGCGATCGGGGTGGTTCCAAGGTCGGCGCCCTTGTCTACGTAACCTAACTGCGACCTAGCTGTGTCGCCGGGCCTCTCGAGTCGCTTTAACGATTAATATCGGGTGATCGCAAAGTTTATATTTTATCAATATTGTGGACGTGACTTCAGTTTATATGATGTTAACTTATAAACAACTAAAAGTATAGTTTATTATTATTATTAAAAGTATTCCGCATGTGTTTCTGCTTTCGTAATAATTTACATTTGTTTATTTCATTTTCCCCGCTTCAAATTGTATTACTTCTTTTTCATTAAATTATTAATTCCAAAACAAGTAAAACATAACTAAAAGTACGTAATTAAACTGATGATCTTTTGCTAGATAAAAAAAAAATAACACGTATGTACGAATTGTATATAATGACAATTCACGCACTCTAACATGTAATTATTTTATTGTATATATAAAAATACTAGCTTTTGCCCGCGACTCCGTCCGCGCAGACTACAGGGTTGGGTTCAGAAAGAAAATAAGTTGTAGTATATTTTACTATTATATTATTATTTTTACTAACCTTGAATGTCATATTTATTTATATCTTAATTAATATGTAAATTTACTTAATTTACATTTAAATTAAATCATAAAGTTTTACCTTTTTTTCAACATAAATCCCGACTCATATCTTAATCACACATCGCTAACACGTGTCACAACCCTAAGTAAATTTCATAACATAGTATTTCTAAGAACGGTTATCAATGCAGCATAATCGCATTTATTGCTTGTTTGATTCGTACGTACTTTATATGGCGAATAAGCAAAAATGACTCATATGCTGTTATTGCATCATAATTTAACGAGACTGTTAAACTTAAATTTGTTATGGATATTCTGTGACTAATAATTGTGTTTTCTTAAGGGCCTAAGGAAAGACATCATTATCAAATATTACTAATTGAATGTGGGTATGTAAAAGTAAATATTATTTGATATGAATATAAAACAAATGAAATAGGAATAACATAGTAGGAATGTAATTTGAATAGTATTTTACTTGAATATTAGAGCTTAAATACAAAACAATTCATTTTTCTCACAAATATAATTTGTCTGCTGAAAGCAACCCGTACGAAACGATAGCATCAATACAAGCTTTCGCTCAGTAACGACCACTTTGCGAACACAACAACACACAGATCGTATCTATGGCGGCAAACATTCGCCATTTCAATTCTAACGCTATACAAAATAATACATAACCAGCACATAAGTGCACATCGTATAGACGTTGTTGCGCTTGCAACTTGAATTCTCATGCAAAACATAACACATTATTCACGTATATTTAGTGAACAAGAAATTTGCAAATAAATAAACGAAATAATATCTCAAAAGTTATTTGTATTGTAAGATACGAGTCTTATGTCATGGGTATCAAAAACTACGAGATTTTTCGGTCTCACAGCACCCAGACCAGAAACTAATATTTGTGGATCACAAGAACATTGTCTCAGTGCGGGAATCGAACCCGCAGTCTCTCGTTTGGTAAGGGGGTAAAATGATGATAGTTTATGCTCGTTACTCACAAGAAGTCAGTTGAAGAATATGTAAGACCAACAAAGCATCAAAATGATCATGATAATGGGACTGTAAGCAGTCCACATCAGGCATTTATTATAAATTCATAGTGTGTGTATGTAATAATAACAAACACGTGTTAGATTTTGCTTAGAAAACCGAAATTTGCGCTACCAAAGCGTAATTGGACAGACACGTGCACGCAGACTATTGTAGTAGATTGCTAACGATACATTATTTATAAGCGGGAAAACGCCGATGGAAGTTAATTAAAATGTAGGACTGCTTGTATATTACGACCGCGTCTGACCTTGGCATCGATTGGTTACAACGTCGAATTTGCAAATTTCTATTTAAATTCTCAGTATCGTTGGCATCACGTTTTACTAAAAGAATGCGACATAAAGTTATTGACGTTAACAAAACAGCCAAAACGATGTTAATACGATACGATGTTATGAAATATGTTTTTAATGCGAGTAAAGTTGCAGCACAATCATTATAATAGGAATTATTTTAGTGAATATAACGTTTTAAATTTATTACTACGGGCCCTTTTCCTTCTAACCATTCCTGCTTCCGTTAAACCGCAAGTATAAAGCAGAGACATCGTAGCTGACTAGCTTTTCCAAAGCCGATACTTAGCAGATATTTATTAGTTAATAAACGTACCGGTGACAGAAAATGAAAACGCTGAAAGAATTTTCTATCATAAAAATAAAATCGACATCAAATTTAATCACAAACTGTATAAAAATGTAGTCAATTTAAATAAAACATTCTGTACCACAGTAGTGAAACATCTGACTACTTTATTTCTAATATAATAAACGGGATATCTAGCGCTAATAGCGTTAGGTGTCAGATTTTCCTTACGCATTCTTTCTCCGTATGTACAAATTAATTGAACCCTCCAGAAAAAAAACCAAATGTTTCCATTTTCAGAAGTAGGTACAATGAAACAACTTCAACTAAAATTATTACATATTTTGGTTGAGAGCCCTTATAGTCCTTATTTCTCGTACCATTAAATCATCATCATCATCATCAGCCCATATACGTCCCACTGCTGGGCACGGGCCTCCTCTACAACTGAGAGGGTTTAGGCCTTAGTCCACCACGCTGGCCTAGTGCGGGTTGGCGGACTACACACCTAAGGAATTCCTAAGAACTTTTAGGTGTGCAGGTTTTATCACGATGTTTTCCTTCACCGTTAAAGCAAGTGATAATTCATTGTGAAATAATAATAAAATACCATTAAATACTTAGTGTTTATTAAATACTACGCAGGTTTTTATCCTCATTACTGTTTCCATTGCAACATTGTTCTTGTATAAAACCAATACTAAGAAGCATCCGGCGCAGTGGTAAACTTGTTCCGAGACGATCCAGGTGGTCGCATGATTACCATCCGTTGCAGTGATGTATGTATTACGAGAAAAAGTTACTCAGGCTAATTATTAATTAATTATTGATATAAATGTTACCATATCGGTAATTTTTAATTATTCAAATGATATAAGTTTTATTACTTATATAATTATTATCCATACTAATATTATAAATGCGAAAGTAACACTGTCTGTCTGTCTGTCTCGCTTTCCTGCTAAAACTACTGAACCGATTTAAATTAAATTTGGTACACAGATAGTTTAGACCCTAAGAAAGGACATAGGCTACTTTTTATCCCGGAAAAGGCGGTTTAAGGGGTTGAGAGGGGGGATGAAAGGTTGTATGGAAGTATTGTCATTTTTAAAGCTAGAAGCTTTAAACTTATGTTTTAGGCTGTTGATTAGATATATATAAATATGACATTAAAAGTTTGTAAAAAATGTACCTTTAAGGGGGTAAAATAAAATTGGGGTGAAAATTTGTGTGGAAATTCGTCATTTTTGAAGCTAGAATGATGAAACGACGTGTAGACGACTGTAACTATGTATATGTTACTATATGTCTGTTATGCTTTTACGCCTAAATCATTTGACCTATGTAAACGATTTTTGATATGGACATAAATGGGACTCTGTGGAGTAAAATAGACTAAAACATATTTTCTTTCTGAACCCAACCCTATAGTCTACGCGGACGGAGTCGCGGGCAAAAGCTAGTTATTAATAAAAACAAGATATTTTCTACAATTATATTGATTAAAAATAAAATACAAAAATACTACTATATAAACCGTACGTATCCCCATACAAGCTTTTCATTATCAATATTAAACACATCAAACACAATATGAAAACATATCCATGGAACTTTGTCCACGCTGGCGTTAAGCAAGAGCGCCGCCTTTAATTACAACGTGTCCCTGTCCCTCAGGAGATACACGCGACTCATTTCTGCCGACTACTCATTGGATCGGTCAAGTCAGCCACTTTTTACTGCCGCTACGAGACACGATCCCGCCGCATAAAAGAATCGTCGTCCTTGCAAGAATCCCGCCGACACCGCGCGACCGCGCACTTTATCGACATGGCGATATTTCTGCATTCATTTTTAAGGAGTTTTGATATCGCTCGATTCAACAATTTCAATAGAATATCAAGCTCATTCACAGTAGAAGTATTATATAATACACATTATAAAAGTAATGTATAATAAGAATATGTAAATTGAAAGAGAAATTTACGATATATGTAACTACATTAGTTATTCGAGTAATTTTTAATTTATTGCAATATTTCACTCTCATATAGATATTATTTACGGAAGTTCTAACTCTCTATTTTGGAGTATTATAGGAGATAGCATTCACAACATCGACAACTTAAGTTCTATAATATAGAGATCTGAGATAAAATAATTAAGAGGCTTTAATTCTTGGCGATTATTTTACAATTGAATCGATTCTCTTTAAGAATCAGATACAACTTACTAAATTCAGGTCGAGGTTGTTTTGTCACTTGTCGAAAAAAAAAACCTACTTGACTAGACTAGACAATGCGATAAACAAGTTCTTATTCCGAGTAAATTTAATAAATCAATTTACGTAGTTTGCCACGTAAATCTTATATTAATTAAACCAATTTGTACTATTATTTTGTTTATTGATCCAATAATTTGTACTAAGACAACCCAAGAGTAAATATACTAGTTTTCCATAAGATACTTTTCCTTTCCAAGATAAAACTGTTTTTCAATAACTAGCTGATGTGTTCTTATCACAAATGAAGACAGGTATTGTGTTATGTATATGGATTTGAAACAACTCGTTCAACGTTTCATCGACATAAAAAACCTAGACAAAAATCAAACATTAGTTAAATCTAAAAGAAACGTTTAGCGATCAGCACATAGTTTCGTTGTTTCACCAAATAATAGATCCCATTCTACTATTAGCGATTAATAAATTACAAACTAAGTTGATTCGAGATTCTAATAAAGGCGACGTGATGTGACGAACAAAGAAAGGCATAGATCTCCAATTATTTAAGGGCGGTGGGCAGAGTCCGATGATGCTGCTTCATTGTTGTTCAGCTACATTTAGCATTGCGAAGTTAATTGTATTGCACTATAGTCGTCTTTTAGAAAGAACCCGAAACTATACTGGTTGCTGTTTTTTCCATTTCTAGATTGTTAAGAAGTTAAAATAATTAATAGGTCATCATTGCCTTGGCCTGCTCCCAATTTCATTTGGGGTCGGCGCAGTATGTTTTATCCTTCCAAACATCCCTATCAGCCGTCATGTCTTCATTCACCCCTTTTTCTTTCATATCTTCAGTCAAAAATAGGTATCCAGATAAAATATTCTGTAAACCGACTCTTTATATATTTTATTAACTCCCAACCAACAACTAAGTTTCCAAGATTACCACCAACTGATACAAAATCAGGGTGCGAGCTCAAACGGCAGATATTAAAAGCTTTCAAATCAAAAACAACTTTTATACAGTGATTCCGCGAAGCTCGCTTTAATGAAATTCTAACGATCAAAAACAAATTTGGTGGAGAGAAATAGCGCCACTTCGGAAAACAATTCCTTTGGAAGTGGATCGAAGTCGTTTAGTTTACGTCAGCCCGGGGCATTGGAGAAATGTCGCCGTCCGCTCCCTCACCCTGTCTTTACTCTCCCCTCACATAAAGCTCCCAAGACGGACACGTAAGCTGAATCTAAATAGATGTCTTGTTTATCTAGGCTACTATCGGTCTTGTATTTACTACGTTCTTTTATTTTAATTCTTTCGGTTTTATACTCAATAAAAAGTAAATAAATATTATGTACATAATAACAACAATCCTTTTTTTTATTGGTTAGGATGTACTTTCAGGGTAATTGCATGAGAGTTTGGTTAGGTTCTAATTATGGGACCCATGACAAAGTAACGAAACTCTTCAATTCTTAGGAGAAAAGTAACGATACTCGGCCGAATCTTTATAGGCTATCCGGATATTTGAGTCACCTACCGTAACGTCTTTATGGCCAAGTAATTATCCTAGTCAAATATAATGACTCTGGAACTCGTTAACGGCGTACAGTAAGGATGCGATCTGTGGCAGAATTTCTAACTGTCTTGAATCAAATTGCCATGCGCTTACGTTTGTTGCTGCATTGCAACATGAAGCAAGCGATCTAATTGCATTACTTAAGGTGTATTAAATGTGTGAAGCGGTGGTAGCCGAGTGTGTGGTAGAAACATTTGCGTAATGTTGATGAGTTTTATAACCATATTATAATAGACTAGTGGTAGCGGACTGGCAAAGTTACCGATTTGCAACGCATGAGGTTGCAGGTTCGATCCCGGGTGGGGCATCACTAAAAATTAAAAAATAAGCAAAAATTTTAACAAAACAAAAACCGCCTTCAAAAAAACCTATTCCAAAACAAATTAAAATGCACTAAAAAGTAAGAAAAAAATTGCGTATTCTTCTATAACTTAATAATCAACTTACTATTTCTCTTCATCAATATATAGGTACGATCTATGTGTTTACGACGCAAGAAGCTAGTTAGGTACCTACCACTTCAAATCTAACTCAACACATACCTACGAATAACAAACAATGATTAAAATATTTTTTAATGTTCTCCTATGTAAAATGAAATGAAAAATATTAGACTACTTAAAAGTCAATCAAATTATTACGATAATATAATGTAGTTTTAATTATTGTTATTTTTGGAGGCGGTGTCAGCTAAGGAAATACTACAATATACATACCTAGCATCACAATTGTAGTGAAGGCCCGTGCCCATCAGTGGGACGTATATGGGCTGATGATGATGATGATCAATAATAATACGAGAATCCTACCTTGGCTATATATCTTATACTAAAATCTCAAATTATTACAATGTCTTACAGTTGAAATGAATTACACGAACAAGTATCGAAACGTCTGTAAAGCTAGAAAGGTCAAGTCGGCAGAATCACTCGTTTTATATCTCAAAATTTAGTGCTCATTTAGTGCTAATTTAGTGCTGATAACAGATATTTGGTGCTGTGATAGGGGGACTAAAAATGAGAACACTGCTAACTTTTCATTAAGCTAGCAGTGTACCGTTCGTGACCGCGCTATGATACAGTTGGAGCGAGAGGCACATCAGCTAATAATTTAGTGCTCAATTAGTGCTGCCTGTACAAGCAAACAGATTTTTCAAAAAAACATTTTTTCAATTTTTAAGTATAGATAACTGCTGACATGACGATACGAGCAATCATAGAGCTGAAAGATGACTTTAAAATCGGCATTGGTAAAATTGAAAAGAGTTACTAATTAGTGCTAAATTAATGCTACCGGTGAACCCAGTTTTTTTTTAGAAAAATCATTTTTCAACTGCTCGCTAAAAAAATCGAAGATTTTCAATAATCGAAAAGTTATAGGCATTATTCTGTATTGCAAATATCAAGTTTTCATCAGATCTCAACGTTATAAGGTCACAGGAAACGACCCTGACTCCCCTAGCGATGTAGCCGCTGTGTGTGTGAGTGTGTGTTAAAAAAATTTATTTTTTTTCAAATCAACTACTGCTAATATAACGACGCCAGCAGTCTTGAGAGCTAGAAAAAGACTCAAAAACGGAAACTAATGGAATTAAAAGACGTCACCATTAAGTGCTCAATTAGTGCTGTCAGTATAGCAAAAAAAATTTAAAAAATATTTTCTAGCTCTCAAGACTGCTGGTGTCGTTATATTAGCAGTAGTAGATTTGAAAAAAAAAATTTTTTTTAACACACACACACAGCGGCTACATCGCTAGGGGAGTCAGGGTCGTTTCCTGTGACCTTATAACGCTGAGATCTGATGAAAACTTGATATTTGCAATACAGAATAATGCCTATAACTTTTCGATTATTGAAAATTTTCGATTTTTTTAGCGGGCAGTTGAAAAATGATTTTTCTAAAAAAAAAACTGGGTTCACCGGTAGCATTAATTTAGCACTAATTAGTTACTCTTTTCAATTTTACCAATGCCGATTTTAAAGTCATCTTTCAGCTCTATGATTGCTCGTATCGTCATGTCAGCAGTTATCTATACTTAAAAATTGAAAAAATGTTTTTTTGAAAAATCTGTTTGCTTGTACAGGCAGCACTAATTGAGCACTAAATTATTAGCTGATGTGCCTCTCGCTCCAACTGTATCATAGCGCGGTCACGAATGGTACACTGCTAGCTTAATGAAAAGTTAGCAGTGTTCTCATTTTTAGTCCCCCTATCACAGCACCAAATATCTGTTATCAGCACTAAATTAGCACTAAATGAGCACTAAATTTTGAGATATAAAACGAGTGATTCTGCCGACTTGACCTTTCTAGCTTTACAGACGTAGTATCGAAATGTGTGAAGCCGATATAATCGTTTCAAATAGTGAAATAAAATAATTGTATTTATTTTCCAGTTGATACGTTGATACAGTCACAATGAAGTGCAAGTAAATAATATTATCATCATAATATTTGTTGCAAACCAAAAAAAAGCGTTAAAAAATTAAATCATATCTCTTTTTATAACTGCAAACTAGTTACATTGCCACTTAGTCGTCTAACGAGGCATTTGACGCCACTATAAAATCTGGTAACGATGCATGCGATATTTTATTTAGAATATCTGATTTTTGTACAGAGATTTTATTTTATAAAATATGGAACGCACGCCGCCAAGCGGATGTGATAATGTTTAAACGTCGCATAATTATTTGATGAGTAAACATTATAAAACGTTGCAACTAGTTAATACCAAATTTAATTGTCCTTTGATATTGGGTATAACATTTCCTGCAGTCAATATATGACAATAATTATGCCTGAACATAACTGACAAAACTATTCTGATACCGAATAACAAAGCACCTAACCGACGTATTTTAATTTAGAATTGTTATAAAGTGTTCACACATTTTTTGTCCTAATTATGAAAAACCTAGCAATACTGCTTGTGACGCGATGTGACTCAGTAGTAATGAGTAAGCAAATAAAACGCAAGGTTAAATAACCCGACACGTTTATCTAACATTAATGATAATACAAGCATGGCACATTCTGTCACTCTTCACAATAAGCTAATTTATACACGTTCCAAAACAATACCAACAATCTTATTTACTATCCAGCAAAGTAAATAATTTTAAAATAATCTAAATTCGCACTTAGTAAATACAATCAACTGTCACATAGCCCAGTTTATAACCTAAACTAAGATAGTCTTGAGTGGGGGTTATCAGAAAATACTACAGACTTTTGGAACTCACAAACCTCGAGACAATAAATAAAAATTTGTTTATTTTTTATTTTTGTGGGTTTGTAGACGGAACCATTTGACGCTCGTTAAAAAACTGGTGTCTATCGATCTACGCCACGAAGGCTGTTTATAAAGATATAATTTTGATACTGATGTATCTATCTTAATACGATCTGACTTAAATTTGTTAAAATAACGCAAATACTAAAATATTTAATTGGACGTAACGCTCCAAGATACAAATAATTGCAATACTTATACAGAAACAAACAAACACGTAATCACGAGAACGAGCTCAAAAAACCCGACAAGGGGCGGCGAGAGAGCGTGGCACACACACAAGAATAAAAACATCCGGAAAGGTTTTGAACAACATAAAAATTAGTTGCAATACAACTTAAACGGTATAAACACTGCAGCTGGCGCGAGTAAAAATAAAAAGTGCTCCCAAACAGTTCGCCGACGGTTCCCGGGCGCGTCGTGGCAACTTCGTTCGACTAAGTAATTGCCTTCCCCGGTTTGTCGCGAGCAAACTTCGACGCTGACTCATCCTCGTCTTTCAAGCGACAAAAGGACTTTTCCCCCGCCCTCTGTGTATTGCATGACGACGCGACGCGTGGATTTATTTCTGTTGTAATTAACTTTTGAGTTTGACGTGCGTCGCAATAGATCCGCGTTCGACATATTTATTCAGTTATAACAACGTCATAATCATTGTGTCGATGAAACAATTTAAATTAAATTTGATTTACGATAAAAATAGCGCATTACACCTTTAAAGAATCGTAGTCTGTTAGTATGTAGTATATAGGTAAAAAAAGCTTTTTTTTCTTCATTGTACAAACTGTACTGCGTTTAAAAAAAAAACAAAAAAAACTGATATCTACGAATATTACTCAACGAGTTTGGGAATCAAACATAAGTGCAGCGTACGCTGTCGAAATCTAATCAGCAGACCATATTTGTTCTAACTTCGTACACTTTTAAACAAGTCGTGCACATTGCAGACCTAGTGCTCCGCGATCACGCCGGCTTATAAGCTGTCGCTGACACTCCACTCTCCGTAAAAACAACGTGCCTTCACAATACTACAATAGGTGGCTGAGCTGAGCGGTTTCCTCACCACCTCCCTCTTCGTCCCGCAATGCCCCTTTCCCTCCCTCCAACCTCGCCTCCGGTCGCCCGCAGTCGCTACTTGTATGACTCAGCACGAAGCTTTGGGTCAAATTCGACGAGTCGGCACCAGTGGCTTGTTTTTCGCTGGGAACGCTCGTTTTTTGCGCCGATAAAGCATTCGGTAATAGCGATGATACTGTGCGCGAGATAAAGGTGAGCCACGACGCAGAATAAATTATTGAAGCGTTGGTCGGAAATTTATTTTATTGTTTTAATAAAACTTCGCCGCAAGAAATGCCGACAACGGTAAACTTTTCTGAGGTTCGCAACGGTCTGTTTGGAAGAGTAAAAATAGTTCATTCCTTTTAAAAAGAAATGGGAGTTTTTCACTATTCTACCCTGAATATTTTACGGCAACATTTATTTTCAATCTAACAAGTTGGGGTACATAACAGTGTTCGAAATTATTTGCTTGGCTACCATAAAATGCTTGCTCGGTGTCTTCATTATTAACAAAAAAAATCCATGACAAAGAACTGGAAAGGTGAATAACATCGGCGAGCGGAAGCGAAGCCTCGCCGACGGTTTCCGATAAACGAATATCCAATTAGCCATTCCATCTCGTCAGCTTTCATTTCGAGCGAAGCTGGTAGAAATACCTTACACGAGACCACATTAAATATATATCAATGGCCCGAGCAGGAGCCTACAGTGTGTATTTTAATTACATAAGTATCACATAAACAATGGTTTTGGTACGAACTAATATAAGAGAGATGATTTGTTTTAATACGAGAGTTGTGTTTTAATGTCAACAGCAAAGTTGAAGTACAAATAAAACAAACTAGGAAAAAAATTGCCGACAGTTTAAGATAACGTATATAACACACGTCTCATATAACACTCAGTTAGCTGCATAGGTGGAAATCGAGGCGAGCGTAGCGAACACATCGCTCAATGGAATGATCGCGCTCAAATGGATAATTCACACGTTATATCTCGATGACAGCCACTTATACAGTTGTTGGGCGTTTATTTTATTAGCATGTGCGCACAAATATACATTTGAGTTATGGTCTTTTCACTAAATTACATCAAGATCATTGAGTGTATACTGATTGCGAATACAATTTTCAAACGGGTCCAAAATAATTAAAAGCATAGCATTAGGCCGGCATACTCGGTTTACTGATGAGGGATAATCATAATCGTTTATTGGTACACTTTCCTTATAGTAGAGGAAAGTAACCAAATATGGAATTGTCTCCTAATATGGAATCCCACCATTTCTCTGAAATGCAAACTCACACACGCATTAAACAGTGATTTTCTGCCTCTTTACTCTCATTCGCGCGTACAAGTTGTAGCATGCCAGTCGAGCAAGCCCTTCCGTCGTTGTGACAGTGTTTTGTTTTATCACACCACAAAGCTATGTAAAAAAATATGTGTTTTTCGTACAGGAAGTGCACGCACTATTGTTCTTATAGCTTTTAGAGGTCGTTTAGATGTTCTTTTCTATGCTTTCGCGGTATTCCATGGTATTACTTTTTTAATATAAAAATTTAAATATACAAGTAGTTATATATATAAGTTTGAAATCGTTGGAAAATCCAAATATGGACGGATCACAGTATCCAATTATAGACTATTCCATAATTGGTTCTCTGAAGTGTCAACTGATTTGATGATTTTGTTAATTATATTTTTTTCATATTTTATCACAATGGCGGGCGTCAACTCGAGAACGAAGATAAGAGAGTGGAATTCAGAGCGTATGACGGAAGCTATAAAATTAGTAATAGAGAAAAAAATGGGTTATTTGAGAGCTGTAAAACACTTTGATGTATAAAGATTTACGTTGTTTCGGTTATGTCAGAAGAGAGGAGGAGGTGATGCTGTTTAATAGACAGTGAACCCGATACGATACGTGCCTCATGTGTACCCAGAGCCCTCTGGGCACATAATGATTGCGCTGGGCCAAAGTTTGATACCTGGATTTGCGATTTAATAATCAATTTGTGTTTCTTTCTATATTTAACCTAAGTTTTCAAAGTGCCTTATAAGGTTTATTTATGGTAATATTTATACTATTCCATATTTGGGGTACCTACTATACCATAAATAGACACCTTCATCGTTATTTAGCCTTTGAAAAAATTTCTTATCTCGTACTACTTATTATAACCAAAAATTGTTGCAAACATAAGCGCAAATATATGATTGTTAATAATTACAACAAAAAGTTGTTTATTTATAATATTTGTACAAGCTATGCCTAATAATGAAAATGGTATTCCATATTTGGTTACTTTCCTATATACTAAACTGCACATACTATCAGGTATCATCGTCAAGTCGTGTCAGAATTAAAAAGCACATGGAAATTATTTTGTTGTTGACCGCCAATTAGGATTTTGTCATGTAACATAAGTGGTATTTTCTAATGATAAATGAGTTTAACGATAAGCCCAAAAAATCTCATCAAAATAATAATCATTGACGAGCAATCAATCAACAAAAACATTACTCAAAAAGGCGAATCATTGACATTCAAAAGTTGAAAATGTTTTAGGATTTCGGCTGTAGGTACTGTATAAATTACACTGCACAACAAAATTGAAACTTTTGTATGATGATTGACTTTTATCACTTGATCTTTACTAATTTGACGTCGCTGATTCTAGATATACTCTCAGTTTTTTTGTAACAGCTCTAGTTTACGAATTATAGCTATCACATAAAAATCAACTTATTACCGTGTTACTTTGTTCATAATTTCTAACTTATTAAGCTTTCTTAATATAATTTGATATGGTTTCGTCAAGACGAGTTTGTGTGAATGATCCAAATCATTGTTGTTTCATTTGCGGAGAATATAGTTCAAAGAATTCCGTTTGAATGTGAAAACGTTCATAATTGAGGGTTACAAAAATTAATTTGGACACCCCCTAGAAATGAACAACAACCCTTGGATTCCGCAAAAGGCATGCAAAACGTGTGTTGAGTCTCTACGTTTGTGAAAAGATACGAAAAGGAATAGATTGAACCGCTATGATGAGGAAAGGTCCCGTGAACCACGAGAATAACTAATATTTTTGCATGGTAAACATAACTGGTATTAACCGTAAAAATCGAGCCAAACGGGAATATCCGTCTATACGGTCCCAACATAGACGTGTTTTGAGTCCTACTAGTTTACCTGAGCCTTACCCGGTCCTTCTCAGGAAAACTCTATGGATTTTGAGGCGAAAACTGACAATTTTATCAAAAAAGTTTCGCAAACTGAGTGCAGCGAAGATAAAAGCGGGTATTTTTGACGGGCCACAAATAAGATTGTTAATACAAGACGCAAATTTTATGTAGACTATGACAAATAGTGAGAAAAACGCATGGAATGAGTTTGTTTGGTTATAACAGTTTTTCTGAGAAATAAAAAAAGTTCGAACTTTTCTCAACACGTCCAAGAACTAATGCGTCACTTTTCAAGGCTCGGATGTAACATGAGCATTAAGTTACACTTCCTCCACAACCTAGCCCATTTTCAGCCTATTTTCCTGCCAATCTTGGGGATCTCAGTGACGAACAAGGCGAGCGATTACACCAGGATATTTACACTATGGAGGAGAGGTATCGGGGGTACTGGAATGAACATATGATGGCTGATTATTGTTGGAGCATTCAAAATAGTACTCATAATACATCTCACTCTAGAAAATCCAAAATAAGCAAATATTATTCACAATAAATATATTTTATAAATTTCTTAACCTTAAACTATGAGCATTTTCAATGAAAAACCCTGTCACTTCATAACTCCAAAACTAGAGCTGCTACATAAAAACGGCATATATTTTTGAAATCAGCGTGGAAAAACTCTTCAGATTCATGTAAAAAACCTCATGCAACAGACATGCTGTTTTCCAGTGTTATTATTGACGCTTTCGAATGTTTTTCAGTTACAATTCACGAATGCAGTTAAAGCAAAAAAACTATCTTGGCAGTCAAATAAAATTCTGTTTCTTAACAAGTTAAAATATGATGATTTAGGAAAAAAAAAAGATTTTAAACTTATATAACTTTGATTAAATTTGGTATTTTTTACTAATGTAAATAATTTGTTAGTAATGCTTACCCGGAAGAATCACTTCCAATTCTGAAGATTGTTATACATATATAGAAGAACACCCTAAATACACTCGTATCCTACAATATTTATGTGTACTACTGTTAATTAATGTATTTTTTTTTATAGAGAACACACTTGCGAAGATTTTTTCGGGATGTTTTTATTCATCGGTTAAGTTCACATCCATTTTTACTCGAAGTTTAGTGATTTCAATTTATTACGCCGCAATTTAGTGACCCCATCGTTAAGCATACAACAAATAACATTGCATTCTACATTCCTTATACACATATATTTTTCGATAACGTTAAAGATTGCGCCGTATTATATTAGCAATCATACAAATGTCACCAAATAATTACTTATGCCACATAAAGTATGTTCTACCTGAAGTTGTCAGAGTCGGTGCAAGGTCCGCCCTACTGCTTATTTTTTTTTATCAACAATGATATGTGCGAAAAGATCAAATGCTCGTAATATATTTTAAAAAAATCAGTAAAATCGTAGCATTTTTATGAAAAAACAAGAAACTTATGTTACAACTTCAATTTTGTTTACTTCTAAACATAATCAAATATTCTCATTCATCCGAGTGACTCTAGCACTGAAGGGCAATGCATATTCCCATATGAATAAGTAGTTAATTATCAATTAATGAGAAGCGAATTGCGTTTTGACATCTAACACAGAAGTAGGAAAGTCAGCAAACTTAAGACGCAAATTTTATATTTTAGGTAGGATTTACATTATTTTTATTTTATTATTAACATTTTATAACTTGATTTCGAACAAACGTAATTTCAGCCCGCGATAAAATAAAATAAAAACATTAAATCTCTCTGCTCTTTAGCTTCCCTCATAACTTCTTCACATCTGAAGTTTTCTTTTAAACATCATTAAAAGGGCGAAAGAGAAAACCCGACCTATAACCAGTATAGTATAATTGTATAAGGGGTTAAGGGTACGAGATTATTGCAAATATTAACACAAACAAATATATGAAAGTAAAGCAATAATATGTTTTCAAGCACTTATCCTAGATTTTCCGGACAATTTTTTATAAAATATATTATTTGAACGAGTTAAGAAAACACAAATGAACACTCGAACTACATTTTTCACATAACGTAGTACTCATAATGAGTGACGCCATAAGAAAACGGAACCTTGACGGCCGGGTTCTATATAGAAGGGTTGCCGACCAAGGTCACTGCGTACAGCTCATGTATTCGGTAATTAAAGGATTTTGGCTCTGTAAAACTATATAATATTTAATATTAATAAAATTTGTGCGAGGTTCATTTTATGAAGAGTTAAAAATTATCCCATAAAAAACAAAACTTGTAAAAAAAACCAAGTCTCGCAAGTCAGTTCTTCTGCCGAACGGAACGGAATAAATTCATCGACTTGGTATCATATGGATCTCACAACTTTTTACGGCAGAAGAACTGAGTTGCGAGACTTGGGTTTTTTTACAAGTTTTGTTTTTTATGGGATCTCATTTCTTTTTGTAGATAGTCCTACTTTTTTCCTTTTCGGTACCTTCTACTTTTGAGTACTAACAACGGATTTTCTTAAAGCCCACTCTCTGCCTTTTGAGCTTTGCTTACTTTTATAGGTAGTCTTCCTCTTCTACATACGAGATGAGGGAGGCCGCGTCGATTTCTTTATTTTAAAATAATATTTTTTTGCGTTAGTTAGAAATATTTAGGGCCGCACGCGTCAAACGTCAGTTGAAGTTAATCCTATTGTAAATTTTTTATCTTTCTTTCACTATAAATTGGTACTGTCAATGTACCTATAACTATAACTTATACTTGTATAACTTGAACTAATTTACGGCATTAACTGCCGCACTCAGTTTTTTTTATTGAATAAATAACTTGACCCTATATAAAGTTTCCTCACGATATTTTCCTTCCCCGTTAAAGTACGTGATAATTCATTGCTAATACACACATAACTTCGAAGTCAGATAAGTGTGCCTAGGGTTTGAACTCGCGACCGCCGGAATTCTCGACCTCACGCCTACGGCCTAAACCTCAATACCATCACTACTTATCTATCTACATCTATTATTCCATTATTTTATACTATACAGGTACACTAATTCATTCACTGCAAATTTATCTTTGTAATCCTTATTTATGCAGTTTGTGAATCTAGAAAACTAGACTGAAATTGCAAGATATTTTAATTTTTCCTTAAGTTATACACTAAACACTAATTGTGTTCCAAATTTGAAGCTTCTATGTAGGCTAGAAGTGCCTTAGAGTTTTGATGATCGGTCAGTAAGTCAGTGAGTCACAAAACTGCGAAATTTAACTAGTTATAATTCTTAAACTACTGGTTGAAATTAAATGAAATTTGAAATATACAGAGTTTATACTATGCTTGCTTGGTCACAGAAAATTCAGGTTTCTAGGTTTAACTACAACGAAGTTATAGGGTGTCGAAAATTGCCTGAGTTGCTTCGAGAAAAGTATAGTACGGCCGTGCCGCTTTTTCGCTCGACTTAGCGGGGGCACTGCCGTGCCCCCAGATAAACGATTAAAAATATTACGACCGTTTTATTTGAAGAGGCTGTGCATAAAAAATAGTCTCGCTGTCTGATGCAATTAGTTTCTTTGAATTTATTGGAAATTGGTTATTTCTGCAGGCCCAAAGCAAAGATAGAAAATAAAACAATATTTTTTATCAGGCCTTTCTGGTAATAATATTATTGCAGTACTTTTATATTACACTAAAGTGACGTTACATAAACTAATAAAACTAACAAACATTAAAACATTTCACTATATCCGGGCGATAAGGTAAATAGAGATCAATGAGTGAATATATTATATAAAAATAATATAAAATACTTAAAGCCCGAATAATTGACCGCTACAAAGACCTATAGCATGCCCGACATTATACTCTTTAAAGTCAGAAAGCACATCGAAAACCTCACTAACAAGTGTGTTAAGGTAAAGCTGCCAACCTTCTTACTATAATAAGTGAAATTCACCATAATATATATTCAAAATATTGGAATAAAAAAATAATGACAATAAAAAGCAATGTATGTTATTCAAGTCAAAATAATGTTGATTCTTATTTTCAATTTTCTATATCTTTTTGAGAGTGAGCCACCCTGGACCCTGGCCTTCTTTTATGTCGAAATCACATTAGTACGTTATTACGGCCATCACAACTTTAGTTTTTGTTTACTATAGTATATATTTCTTAATAATTCTAATAGGTACTTCGTTATTAATTTGCCAAGAGTTAAATTTTGCATACGTATTCTATAAAACTTCACCGTTGTACCATTAGAATATCATACGATTAAAATTTATTGACTAAACCATAAACGAGATGTAATCATTACCATTATCACTGATTTTTTTTTTAAATGCAAACAAAAATAAATTTACCTTTTTTACATTTTCATATAAAGCCAAAGTCAATGTAATAAACAAAATCCGTGGAATATATATTCATAATTTCATATATGATTAACATTAATCCACGTTTAAACAGTAAAAATCATAAAGTGTGATTATGTCATGGAAAGATTTGTTTCTAGTTCAAGGCAGATAACAAGCTCGCCGTGCGTTCATTATGTGGGACATAAAAACTAACAACTCATCAACAATTTATACGGGCGCGAAAAATTAACAATGTATCAAACGCGTAAACAATTACAAAAAAGTTCCGAATTTAGTTACGGATTTCGTTTTTAATAACCTCCGTGGTTGCTTCTTTGGTTGTGTCTTTATAAATCACTATAGTAGAACGTGATGAAGGAACTTACTACAAAATGTAGCAATTACCTTCTACGAAAGCGTTTACCTGCACACATAAAGAAAATCGATATCCCATCTGCAGTAAGATGGCAGAAATAAATTTACACGTTTTGTAACATTTTAACGTCTACTAACCACTGCGAATGGGAAAAACCCGATGTCATGCGAGACGCGACGCTTGGCTAGCGAAAAAATTGTACCGACTGGACGGATGAATAAACTGCACGCGAGTTTACAATTACTTCCAATGACTATTGTGACCATTAAATCATATTAAGCCATGACACTAGTTTGGCTTTTCCAAGTAACTAAAAATAATATTATAACTTACATATATACATACATAACCTCAGGCACCCACATTTCGTCAGGTAAGCATCAGTCACACGTAATAGGGGACGAGCCTTTTGCCGACTTTATTCATTTTCAGACTCCGTGCTGCTACTGAGACCACGAGACAGTCAAAATATTACTATAGTTGACAACATAATTAATAAAGGATCATTTAATTTGTAAACCCTGAAATAAGCTGGTATTTTTTTATTTAAAAAATAATATGGAATAATTACTCTTACATGTACGGTTCGATTTCACGATTTTCGAAATTATATTTAAGTACGAATTACTAATAAAATGATGAAATATGAATAATGTTAAATAACGCCATCTGCTGTTGTGTCGTTAAAGCAATTAGTTGCTCACAAAAAATAGTATTATTATTCGCCAATAGATGTCAGGAAGAGTCATATTTTTCAGTTGATTTTTGTTATTTTCTTCCAAATGACATTTTCTAAAAATGATTTCTAGCTAGATCGATTTATCGCCCCCGAAACCCCCTATATACTAAATTTTATGAAAATCGTTGGAGCCGATTCCGAGATTCCAATTTTATATATATATATATATATAAAAACACCTTTATAAAGGGTTTGGCTTAGTTAGGAGTCTTTACTCATTTTGAAACTGAAATTTTAAATTAATACGATTCATCACTTCTCGCCAAATACCATTTTTAAATTATATTAAACCATTTCTGACAAAGTTATAAAAGGTATTTGTAAAAGTGACAAAGCTCAACTGATACAAGCATTTTGGGACAACGTAAAACAAATGAAACACGCCAAAGCGTGCTACAAATCAGTCGCTACATCCAATGAGCAGACAACTTAATAGAGCCATATCGACACTAAAAAGGCTTTTCTATTTATTAGCTCAAAGAAAAAACAACGTTTTGGACAAGCTACGAAGATACCTTCCCGGCCTCGAGCATCAAAACAAAACCAAATAGAAGCGGCGGGTGTAGGCGTGTATTTAAAAGGAACTCAATCGATTGCAGATCAAGCGATCGGGCCGGTTGTGAAGCGGCGCGTGTGTGAGTGAGCAAGTCAACGTGTGCGTGTGTGTGCGACACACGTGTGCGCGCGTGTGAGCCATTAACGGATGTGGTCTGTCCGTCTATTTACCAAGTATCCAAGCGTTCATGGATGCCACGCGGTCGCCGCAATAATTACATTAAACTCATGTATTAACATATAACATTATTCACGTACAATCTGCATAAAGAGTACACACTAATTATGACGAAACAATTTACTTATAGCTTAGTTGAATTTATAAGATAATCTGTCCAAGTTTGTGCTGGGAAATATCAGTGAAGGGGACCGATTAGGGCAATACACGTCATTCATTACTGTAACAATAACTAGCATTTACATCGGTTACGACACATTCATTAATTCTAATTACTAGCACGAGAGTTGTAGTTTAAATTATAATTAATCAGTATAATAATGATTACTTTCGCCATTTCCTTACTTTACCTAAGCATGACAATATTTGAATTACATTACTGTATAAATTATAATGAAATTTAATTATTTGTAGTGAGAAAATTAGTTAACACTGATATTTCTATTTACTGCAGCGAAAAATATCTTGGAGTAATTATTGTATAATGGTGTAAATGTAAGGATTGGTGTAGTGCACACTTATCAAATATTTATTACGGAAACCAAATAGGTCTGCTAATGATTAATTAAAGTATGACAACACAGGTGACGTGAGAAGGGTTATTTACAAATAATGTAAGTAGTCCAGAATAACTTGGTCTAAGAAACTTAAAACGCCAAAGGACTCGTGATACCTATTGATTATGCCACTATCAATTCTGACATCGATATATTCATCACGAATATTATTAAGAGCGTTTACGCACCACGCGGCTTGTCGATTTCGGTAAATATGAGCGTCGATATGCAACGAAAATGAATGAAACAATGTTTATTGAGTCTATAAAATGTTATATACATAACTTATATCATCACTGATCATCATCATTGTTCGGAATGCAGTCAGATAATAGCGAAAACATCGACGAAACTAAAACTCGACGGAGCGCAGAGCGACATGTCCTCTCTCTGAAAAGCCTTTCGGCGGACTGATTTGCACCGGGCTGTGCGCAGCGTTTTATAGTACCTACATTTTACATTTTAATATAATACATGGGTCAAAAAAAAAATACTGTATTGACAGTAATTTCTCAATATTTCGAATGCCTTAGATTTTTTATTACTTGAATAAGGGATCTAAATCTTAAAATGTTTTTCACTAACTATTTACTTGGGAATATTTCCGATTCAACAACATTTTATTTTGATTAAATATGTTATAAATAAACCCGAATTTTGAGCCACGAAAATGACGCTAAAAGTGAATTTATGAAAAACTTCGTTCAGTTATCTTGTTACTTATCAAAATTAACACACAAATCTTAAAATGTTCTTCACTAACTATTTAGATGACAATATTCCCTAAAATAATTGGTAATTAACATGTTTGTACGATGAGTCTTTCATCAATTTTAAGGGATTCGAAAAGTACTGTTTTTGCTCAAATTACGCTAAAACTGGGCAAACGCTCTTAAACTAAATAAATATAACAACAATTAGTCTATTCTATGCCTTAGGAGCGACAGCCCTGCGCGGCAAGTCGTACCGAGTTACACCGACACGTACGTAACGATATATTAAAAAGCTATAGCCACTTCACAACACGACGTACGAAGATAGGTCGAGGCGAACCGACCGACGCGCCGAGTGAGGCGACGTACCGAGCCATACGTCCTCTTGTTTACAATACACTACAGCGTTGTTACATGCTCGTTACCACTGTAAAAATCTACCATGTTTCAACTTGGCTTTTCTTATAGAAAATTACTCTTATTACTCTTGAAACATCGTCGATATTACATGTGTTATAAATTGTTCTGAAGTAAAATACATAAATAATGGCAATAAATAAATAATGAGGGCAACAAGTTTTTTTACAATTTTTTTTTATTGAATACTTGTTTTATTGTCGATTTGATTAACAACTATTTGATTAAATATTTTTAATTCTAAAAATGCAAGTTTAAGTAATGTATTCATTATTTTCTTAAAGTTACCAGTGGTTCCTGGACAATGTTTACAGCCTACAATTTATCAAAGATACGAAATCATTTGAATAATGTTTAAACGTCAACGTCATTATTTGGAACTACGAGTAAAATAATAGGTGTATGATAATCTCTTAAATACGTTTGACGCGTAAGTTTCCGATTTGTATTATATACGATATTCATTGCAAATCCTTAAAAACATACTACATAAAGTACAATATGTGTGGTCTGGCACAGTTTAAGTATGTATTTGGTACCTTAGATGCAGGTTAAAATGTTGCAAAGCTATAAAAAAAAGTGTGAGTAATATTTTACTACCATAATCCTTCAGTTTATCAATCGAGATAATGTTCTTAAAAGCTGTTATCCATTCGTTTCGGAGTTACGGTGCGTAAAAGGTTCGATGTGCGATGTTTATTAAAGCATAATACCGCTTAGGTATCTTTACAGCGCACACCAATTTGAATTTAATATAATTCATCTAAAGTTGTTCTGCACCTATTACTGTGATTTTAGAATGTCAATATCTTAGTTTAGTTGAAAAAAAATGAATGTGCATGAATTAAACCTATGGTCTCTGACCTTTAAGAAATTGGGATTAGGTTCAAATATCACAGCCAAGGCCTTTGGGTTTGCTAAGCATGAATTTATAAAAAAAAACATAAATAAATAAATTCAAATTCATGCTTAGCATGAATTTAGTTAGTAAAGTTTAGCAACTGGTTATAAGGTTAGTATTATGTTTTTTATGAGTTAGGTATAATAAATATGCAGATCATTATTTCTATACTTTGACACAAGTAGTATCAAAAGACCTTAAATGTTAATAGACAAGGTAAATGTATAAATATAGTATAGACAGATTTTCAGTAAAGTGTAAATTGGATGAACAAGGATATCACATAAAGAATCAAATTAACAAGCAGACATCACAGTTCAACTAGTCTAGTACTAAATAATCTTAGCAATTATGTTTTCAAATTGATCTATCATTCTTACCATTCAAATATTGTGCTCAAATCTTTGACAAAGGGTAATAATATATTGACTTCCAAAGAAAACCAACAACAACCCAAAGGAGAACAAAGTCAAAGCTAAATAGGTAAATAATGAAAGGTGAAAACTTTCAAATGAAATCCGTTCAAGTTTTTACCCAATTCAAACTCAGTTAAGCAAAACTTCTACATTAATTTAACTTTATAGAACATGAACAATGTGTATTCAACAATTTTATGTAGAATAATATATTTTATACAAGTTTTGTGATTTGTCAAATTATGTTTTGGGTATTTTTCACAGCACTGACTTATACAAATGTTCTTGTATTATCAATTATTAATTATTTTGGCATATAATGAAAATTACTAGTGTTCTCAGTGCCTATTCACAGTTCTGTTAATCTGATAAATAAACAAAAAATAATTCTATATCAGAAGTTTAAGTTATAACCACTGCTATTATTACTGTCAGGAATAACGGTTAATCATTGATAGTCCTTCAGCATGTGCTTACTAATTTGATAAATAATTACTATGCTTTATATGGTTATATAGAGATTCAGAGAGGGTTGTCTAAAGGCTTAAATAATGTCAAATGTCTTATCTTACCTATATTCAAACTTTTAAGTCATACGCATTAGTTGACGATGCGTTCCTTCTACACTCGAATTTTAATGACATTACAAAATTATTAACCACACCAAATGTTTTCGTAAAATAATTTTAGATTTTTTTTTGGTACTTCAAGTAATTAACGTTTCTATTCAACTATTTAACTAGTTCACTTCCAAAAAAAAGTATAATTTCACTCACACCATACACATGTAATTACGTATCCGGTAAAATAGTCTGAATATTGTATCGTAGATATTTCTAGAAACCATAATTTACCAGCAACATGTTTCTCACGCGACTTAGTGGTGACGCGTCGGCATTGCCGGGAACAATGTCGACGGACGGCGACCACCGCTACGGCGGAGCACCGCGCCGCTAACAGCCGTATCGACGCTAACGCATTCCCACATATTACGCCGGCACAGCCTAATTCACTAGGCTAAAAACATAACTCTGACTACATACGTCACTGGTAATACATGTTTATTAGTAAATAAAAAGAAACTTACCGTAAATAAGTCGAATCCAACAACAAAGAGTTACCAGCCACGCGCTCCGTTTATAGGGCACTCACAAAACACGAAAGCACAACGTATTGGAGCAAAATTTAATCACAGTACAGTCAGTTACGTTCACAGTCAGTTTACTAAGTCAATTTGAATAAAGTTTTTCAGTTTTTCGTGGGTGTAATCACTCAACTGAGAAAGTAAACCGCGAAGCACCGCCAGCTACATACAAAATGGCGGATTTGCGTAACGAAAGTGACGCGCTGACGCGCCGACAAACGCATGGTCTATTAACTTCTTGTCTATGACCAACTTCAAGATTTGGTTTCTTTCTTTGCAGTTTAAAGTAACTTTGTATTAACATTTAAATCGATAATTATGATTCCTTTAGTTTATCCTAAGATAATTTGACGACTATTAGAAAATAACAATTTTTAATTGCCTACATCACATAAAGTTTGAAAAAAAAGGTAAATTAAATACATTAAATTTAAAACAATTAATCCATTTTCGATTATTTCTTTAATCAATATTTTTAAACATCAATCATTTAAAGTTGAAACTCATGTTTTATGATCATTGAAGCAGGATCGATTAAAATAAATCATAATTTACCTAAATACAGTTTGTAAATGTAAGTTGACAAACAAAATATCCATAAAAATGATTATTTCAGTTCCCAGCAAATATTCGATTTCGATTTTATTGTATGTTTATTTCTATTCGAATGCACTAGCTCATTTGTTTATGGAAGTTAGACGTTCCAATATACTCAAAATGAAAAATACTTAGGTATGTTCAAAAATGGGTCACCAGAACTCCCTCGAAATGATTTCTATTTTAAAATGTACTTTAATAAGAGTTCTTTATTATTAGGATGCAATAAACTAGCATATGTTACTTATTTCAGGCAATGTATCAATCAATTAGTTTGGTAAAATTAAATTAAAGGGTTACAAATTACGTTCTACTGTACTACTTTTTCTCCTCGTCGAAAATACGTATTCATGGTCAAAAAGTTTATGATTTATTTTTGTAGTTCTATGTTCTCCGTGTTCTTAATATAGGGAAAGTATGTTTATTTTACAAAATTTGATGAGTTATATTAGATTAAGTTATAAAGTTATAATTGCTGTAAATTATGAGCAGTATCGCCATTTGGTATGGATGTTGTATCCATTGATCAATCAGCTGTGTTTTGTTTTCATTGTTTAAGGTACCACATACATTCACAGTAGATATCTTCGATTTACATTTTTGGAGAGAGATTGCAACTGATTCAATAATGAACGAGTTAAAATCCATGGAACATGCTACGTTAAAGGTAAAATATGTAATATTCAAATTGTTGGGTTATTTTTTGTTGTCCATCAAATGTCCTGAAAATGGCTGTTGTATTACTTTTCAAAAAAACTTTGTTGTCCCTTTATTTGCTTCTGTTATGAATTGTATTCATTTGAATAGTATTAAATTTATTATTAATTCGTTTCAAATAGTGGGTAGGTCTGAAGGTAGTATTAAAGTGCAATATTAAATTACGCCATTAATCTGCGTAGATTCACGACATAGTAAGTTCATTTACATATTTGGACCATGTTTGTGTTGAAAATGTTGATAATAGTACAGTTTGAGTTATTTTTAAAAAGTACATTATACTAGTGTATATTTTTCACGAACCTTGCATGAGAAATTATATTTGCAAACAAATAATTAATAAATGCCCTACAATAGTTCACAAAAATATAAAGTAATGTTCCTATTGCTACTTTGACATCTTTAATTAGAGATTTGGCATAATTTTAAAGATTCTTCATATATTCTTCATTCAATATATGATATTTGATTAAACATTAAATAGCAAGTAAGTTGTGCAGGAAGAAATTTGCTTGTAAAATAATGTTTTTCACCTTCAATACTCCAAAAAGTAACATTTTATGAATTGAAATCATGTGGGTAATGTGACAAAGTTATAGTCAAGAACTACTTATAATGATTTTGTAAGCTAATATTGGTAGGTTCTAGACTTCTAGGGAGCAGAAATTAAATTTTTATATTAAATTCTAATGTTAAAAAGTAAAAATAAATGTGAAAGGAATTATATTTTAGCATTTCAACATAATATTTTGCCATAATCAAACATAGTTTTTCTATTCTTTTGACCTAAAATAAAAGCTATGTCAATGAATATTTGCAACAGAAAAAATATCTTTTAGTTTGGCTTATGAATGATGATAAAGTGTTGATTATTATAAGGGCATGTTAATTATTTTTAAAGTAATTTTAGACTTTCTATTTCTGCCTTGTTTTGAAAAAGGTAGGTAAAGGTTCTGTGTATTATAATTAGCAGTTTATAGCTCTTAGGATGTAGATATTATTGGCTAGCTCACTAGAACCGTTATGGGGTTAACTTCTGTTTTTTTCTGATTCATTTTATTGAAGGTTAAAGAAATCCTAGGATAGGCACTAACTAAGGTTTACTGTATTGTTTCAGTTTTGTGCATAAAATTGTCAGTGTAGCCGCAGTATTAATTTATTTAATAAATCAACTGATAGGCAAAGGCCTCACCTAATGTAGCTTCTTAGACTAAAAATAAAAAAAATATTTCTTTAAAAAATAGCAATATATGTCTTTTTTTTTCATTGCATTATTTCAATTTTACATTATAAATGTCATAATGATACAAACTGTAGCAACAAAGGGCTTCAGGGCTTATTATCTTCAATAAAATCTGAAATTTTATAGTATGCTTTTTTGTAAAGCTTATCTTTAATTGATTTCTTAAACTTTGTCAAGGGAAGCTCCCAAATAGCCTTTGGAAGTTTGTTATAGAAGTGTATACATTGTCCCATAAAAGAGTTATTAACTTTCCGGAGACAAGTTAAGTGTGGAACGAGATTACATTTGTACCTAGTTTTTTTATTGTGTACATTACAATTTTTATTAAATTTATCAAAATTATTTTGGACGTACATTAAGTTTTCGTATATAAACTGACAAGTGACGGTAAGAATATTTATTTCCTTAAATTTTTCTCTAAGTGAAGCCCTGGGTCCTAAATTATAAATAGCCCTAATGGCTCTTTTTTGCAAATCAAAAATAGTGTTAATATCCGCAGCAGCTCCCCAGAACAGAATACCATACGACATAAGGCTATGGAAATAGCTAAAATGTAAATATTTTTTATATTAAAATAGAATAGTAAAATTATTAAATAATCAGACAAATGATTTCCGCTATTTCCAATTACGATTTTCAAACTGAACCTCATGAATCCTAGAATATTTTGGAGTCAATACTGAAATTTTTCAGGTGCCATACGAAGTATTCAACAAGAAGTACCGTAGCGCGCAGCGAGTATTCGACGTTGAAGCACGGCAGGTTGCCAGCAGTGCTGGTGAACTTGAAACAACAAAAAACCAACCAGTCACTACAACTGAAATTGAAACACTGCTAGGTGGCATGGTGAGTGTATATTGCCTTGGCCTTATTTATTCTTTTATAATAAATAAAATAAAATCTATATTATCTCAAAAACAGTTTGATGATTCATGAACAAAAACATAATGTTCTTAAAAAAAATTAACATTCAATTTTATAGTACTATGTCCAAATTAAGATTAAACTTGTGTTATGGAAAAATATGTGGTATCTAATGTCTCTAAGTATAAATGCATTACAATAATACTCACTTATTGCAGTGACTGTAAAAAAAAATACATAGTCATATTTGCAGACATTACATCTTATTAACTACCAGGTTCATCCGAAGACCTGATAGATCTTGAAAACACTGCTCTCATAAGTTATATTTCATAAAAGATATGAAATGAACAACTATTATATTTAAATGTATCTCTTGATTAAATAATAGCTTGTATATTTTGTAAAAGTAGATTAAATATAAAACAAAAAGCATTAATTGAGCATTGCTGTACAACTTATTCTAAAACATATTCAATTCTTTTTTATTTATTTTTTTTCTCTTTTTGCATTTATGTTGTCTTCAATTCATTCATTGAATTTTTATTAGTCTAGATTTGAAACAGACAATTGTTAGTGAGAAACATTTCAATCCCGTGACCTCCATTTTCACTAGCTTTAGATATAGAGTATATTCTAAAGTAGAGTATCTTATTCAAGCAATTGTGAAAATAAGGAGCTTTGACTCGACACATATTTATATCTCTGTATGAACTTATTATCGCCTGTCCGTGTATAGCATGACGTCACATCAAAAAGCCAACGACTCGCCCACAAAACACAGATCTAGTGCTTTCATTATTAGCAGCAGTGTCCCAAATTTTATTTCTCGGAATATTTGCTTTTTTGTGTGCGAAAATATGTGTATGCAACAAATTGTACCAGTTGAAATAGATTCTTGTGTGCTAATGCACGCTTGTATTTCATTTCTGATACGAAAACGGTGAAGATTAAATATTCGAATAGAAGGCAGTTAAACAGTGAAAGTGAGGTTGAAGTGCTATTTACAATACAGTTTTGTGAAGGTTTGTGAGGAGTTGTAAAAAACGCTAATTTTGCATTATTGACACGAGTCAGAGGCCACAAGACTGTGCTTTTTAGCGCCGTAATCTATTTGATAGGTTTCAGGGTGATATGTAAATTTCTTCTAGTGACTTTTTATAACTAGCCATTAGTTATTACAAGTAAAATAACAATTTCTAATTCATCAGAAAGAGATGTATGTTTCGCAAAAATTAACAGCCTAAAGAATGCAGTTTTAATGTAACCTACATTCCAGTTAAAACAAATGTGCTATAATCCACAAATATTTCCATTGATTCAGCGTATTGTAGAACAGAAGTCTGAGCAGTTTAAGATTTCTGCGAAGTTAAATTGTACCTATTTCAATGTGTATCAGAATATGTCTATTGTTCATAGACATGACATACGGAAAGATAAATGGCAATATAATCCTCCAACCCGCATCCGTGCGCCCAAATCTCGAGGCATGAGCGTACCCAGCTTCTGGCCTGGGGGGGGGGGGGGGGGGCAAGTCAGATCGTCCGCGGCTGTTTTGTCATACACACTACACAAACACATCTACATAAAACATAAGGTATATGCATATGTAGTGTGCATATATTGCATTATGTAGGGCAAACAGCCGGAAATAATCCTGCTTTATAGGTAGTTAAATAAATAAAAGTAAATTTGACTACTATGCATTTTTATTTTATTTAAATTATTTAGTTAGACTTCTACTTTAAAAGTAATTTTCGAGGATCTTCAGCAAAACGGTTAATGACATCTTCCGTGAAAGAATTGCCCATACTGTTAACTAGATTTTTATGTACACTGAGCATACAAAGTCCATTTAACCTGTCTTCGATCATTGTTGATCTCAGCCACGTTTTCACGCGTCTGTGTGTACTGAAAGACCTTTCAATTGTAGCCGTAGAATAAGGCATTGCCAGTAAAATTTCTAGAGCCGTTTTTACTTTAGGATAAAAAGATTCTGCTTGTTGGATTAATAAAATTGAATCACCTACGTTTGACTTAGCTATTTCAAAACAATAACATGTCAAATAAAATAAATGAATACGATCGCTCAGCTAGATTCGATAATCTTCGTCCGCCATTGTCGCGACGGCGCACAGTGAATCGCCTATAACAAGCTAGCTGCTAGCTGGATAAAACTTACTCAAAATTCTTAGAAATAACATTAATTAGTGGTAAACAACCCCTCATAGGCTTGAATTCCAGGAAATGTTTAGGTCACACATTACAAATCGATGAGTCATCTGACGTTAAATGTAAGTGATAATTTATTTTCATTTGCAGTTCTTTATCAGTTGCATTTTTGCTGCACTTATGAAAACATCTCCTAAAGTTAAAAATCGCTACAGTGACATTTGATAAAAAAAAATATTTCAACCAAATGTTTACCTCAGATTTAAGAAATTCGTTTTCGAATAATGTGTAAAATTTAAGTAACATTTTAGATTTTTCTTTCTATTTCAAAGAGTGTAACTTTTTTATATACATATAGCTATACATTAATGCCTAATTTAAATCCGGAAACAATATGCAACAGTTGTTTTTTTGTTTCCGTAAGTATCGTTTCCATGTCCAAAATTGAATTATTTGACGAATGGCTCAAGTACGGCAAAAATGAGAGAAATTCACATCTCTTTGATTTTAGTTTGATGAAATTCAATTTAACGGATATACCTTAAGAATCATTGAACGACCTTCGTATGCAGATAACGAGAATTTTCTCAAAGTTTGTGGACAAATGGGTGTCCGCAAAGATGACGAAGGAACGGTTTTTAATGAAACAGGAGAGTTGGTTGGCTTCAGAAGTCAAATTTACATTGAAAGTAGAATGCTCGAGAACTTCCACTTCAAGTGATGTGCGGCGAGCAGGCGGTCGACCAATGGAGCAATTCGATGAGTCATCGTATAGGACAAAAAGACGTCACGTAACTTACCTTGTGCAATCACGAAGTGCCAGTGAATTAACTACAGCTGCGGAAGTAGCCATTTGGTTATCTGGTAAGCGGAAAATTGCCAAAACAGAAAAAGCACAAGAGGCCAGGAATAAAGATTGCCGCAGGTTTCGCGAAAATCCCGTGTAGCCACGAAAACAGGCTTATTGAATATGCTTTTAATTACATCTGATCCTGTAATTAATTCTCTCAGAGACTTACCTGTGAAAAAAAAACAAATAAATTTCCATCCGAAGTTTTGAAATTAATAGTCCTGCCTGCAGTGACCCCTTCACGCGTAGTAAGTAATCTCCATCGCAATGCGGAAGATTATTTGATAAACGATTCTTCTTCCAGTGACTCCTCAGATGAGGACAATTTTTTTTTTACTATAAGTATAGTAAATGTAAATGGCCTATGTCCAGTAGTGGACTGCGATAAGCTGATTGATTGATAGTAATTTTTTGCGTTTATCGTGTTTGGTTACATAAGATTTAATATAAATAGTTTGTAGATAGTAAGTTACCTAAATAGTAACTTTTTAAAGATTTTTTAAGAAAAAAATATATAATATTCATTATTGGAAATATACTTTGCCATACAAACAAAGTTTTTTATTTCTTCCAAGTATTTTGAGCACTGATAAATATCATAATCTTGTATGATACGCCAGTAAAAAGCCCTAAATGATAATAAATAGTTTTGTCCAGCTAGCTTGTTCTAGGCGATTCACTATGCGGCGGCTACTAGCGACTGTAGCGTTTGGTCACTAGGGATGTTTAAAAATAATCGATTTTTATTTAAATCTCGCGGGTTCAAACCCCAGGCACACACCTGTGACTTTTCGAAGTTATGTGTGTATTCACAATGAATTATCACGTACTTTAACGGTGAAGGAAAACATCGTGATGAAACCTGCACACCTAAAAGTTCTTAGAAATTTATTAGGTGTGTAGTCTGCCAACCCGCACTAGGCCAGCGTGGTGGACTAAGGCCTAAACCCTCTCAATGGTAGAGGAGGCCCGTGCCTAGCAGTGGGACGTATATGGGCTGATGATGATGATGATGATTTAAATCTATTATTGTTTTCTTATAATCGATTTTTTTAGTCATATTAATTGATAAGGTACGTTAATTAAACTGCGCGGTTTTTTTGATGACAATTGCACCGTCCATTTTGCCAGTGTCTACTGCGCGGTTTATTTAAAAGTTAGCACATAAGGCCCCGTTTACACTTTGACTAGTAATTAGGCGAGTCCATACATTTTCTGCGAGATTTCCAGGGGGGGGGGCAGCTGCCCTCCCCTGCCCCCCCCTGGGTACGCCCATGTCTCGAGGCCATCACTACTCGAATTATCTTACTCATTTGATTTAGTTGATTTTCGTAACAAATTAGGTACAATAGATTACTAGTAATTGACAACCAATATTGAATGACCTACTGGGTAACTAACTACTTACATACCTCATTGAAACAGACAGATTGGTTTGTGCTCTGAGACGTATTCCACACTAAAAGACCCGAGGTCAGAAATTCATCATAATGAGGGTAGATATTAAATAATGATTGGTGCACGTTCCTACAGTTTATTGTGATCTGTGTTTGTAATCAATAGTACTGCTATATATTTGATAACTTTATGGACGTACTTAAACTACTGTGTAAGGCAATACTTTGTTCACTGAAGCAAAAGAAGATAGCTAACAGACTAGCTGTTGCATCCATATTTTTCTATCGCTGGATATTTAGACTGTGCTAGTACGGTAGAAGTAATCTTGATGGCTCAAGGAAAGATATGGATATCTTTCCTATACAACTAATATTATTAAATTTTATATTTTCTAGTTATGGAATATGGACGATAATTTTGCCTTAAGACACGCCTAGCATTTTGATATGTGTTCAACGTTATTTACAGGTAGAAAAACTAAAGACAATGAAGCGCAAGGCATCAGAGGCGATCGCGGAAGAACTACAAGTCGCTTACGTGTGTAAGAAGCGGCTGGAGCATCTCAAAGAACAGGCCACAGTGCTCGGTGAGCCCAACACACCGCAAGTTAGGGTAAGTTGCAGCTTGTGGTCCTATTCTCGGGTTAGAGTAAGTGATATTGGGTTTTCCATTGAGAAATTCGCAGTAGATGAAATATCCAGATGATATTTGTCCGAAGAATTGCCATAATCCTGTCCCCTATTAGCATACGAAGGAATTCAAGCAGTTGGTGAAAAAGTAAAAATTATTAATTATTGTCTACCTCTTGGAAGATACTGCTGTAGAAAAAAATGAGCATGTGTGTAAAAAGGAATCTAAAAGAAATTGAATGTGTTTTTTATTTACTTGGAGTATCAACGTACACTCGATTTTAAATATTCTGTGTACCTATTACAGACTTCGTTGAATCAATGGCGTAAAGTTCGTCTGGACCGCATGTTGGTGGATTATTTCTTACGCAATGGATATTATGAGTCCGCCAACAAGTTGGCCGATGCTCGGGGACTACGCGACCTCACCAATGTTGGTCAGTATTTTTTAAAACTTGAATTTAATATTTAAATTGGGTGATAAATACTGATTTTATATTTGTTATTTAACGCTATTATAAAATTCGTGGTTATATGTATACATGTGATTAGTGTGTTTAAATCTATCCTTTTTCTAACATGGCATGTTGACTACATTGAACTAATGGTTAGAGAAACCAGTGTCCAAATAAAGTGATAACTTTTTTTTGTCTCGAGGGGAAAGCTGGTTATGGCTCTACTTCCCGCCAAGCCTGGGGGAGGGGCGACGGGAAGCGTATGTCAGGGTCACCGAACTTCCAGACCGGCGCGCGGCGACGTCACTTCCACGCAGGTGTTAATGCCAGGCTGGGTCCCTAACAAAAATACCTATGCTGGCATACCGACCAAAACCCCCCGGTGGTTATCTTCGCGCCAAGTGGGTCGACCACGTTGTGTGGGCGAGAAGCGCCTACCATTATTCCGCAGCAGGGTCACTTTCAGTGAGGACGCGCTATCCCCGTAGCCGTAGCGCGCCCAGCGACCCCAAGGGCCCCTTTGAGGCGCCACTTACGACAGGCAGGGGATTCCGTGGTGGGATTCTAATGCCCCCTTGCCACGGGGCAATTGTAACCTTCTTTATGTATTATGATTTACAGCTAACCTAGTGTACAATGAAGTGTTAAATAAGTAAACAGTAGAGCAGTGAGCGGTTACTGTCCACATTTCAGATATCTACTGCGCGGCGGCGGAGGTGGAGGCGGAGCTGGCGAACCGTCGCACGGCGCGCTGCCTGCAGTGGTGCGCAGACAACAAGTCCAAGCTGCGCAAGCTCAACTCCACCATGGAGTTCAACATACGCATACAGGTACATGGTCGGACGACCGGGTCAACGGCGCGGGACGGCGCTGGCTGCAGGCTGCTTCCAACAGGTCCCTGTGGAACTCATTGTGAGAGGCCTATGTCCAGCAGTGGACTTCCATTGGCTGTCGGATGATGATAATGAAACAGGTCCAAGTTACAACACGGCCCGAGCTGGGGAAACTAACCGATTGGTCATTGTAAGTATCTATAATGTATATGGATACTGTTGGACACGGGCTGCCTCTACAACTGAAAGTGGTCATGGATTAGTCCACCACGCTGGCCTAGTGTGGGTTAGCGGGCTACACAACTGAGAAATGCCTTAGAGCATTTTAGGTTTGCAGCTTAAATGACTAAATAAAGAATTACTTACTTAATATAAAAGAGAACATAATAAATAAGAAATCAACGTTAATTTTTGTCATTTTCTTCTAAAAAACTTTTGTTAATAATGTTTTTTTTTTGTAGGAATTCATAGAGCTGGTACGCGAAGAGAAGCGCCTAGAAGCGGTGCGCTACGCCAAGAAACATTTCTCCACGTTCGAAGAGGGCCAGCTGCAGGATATTCAGCATTGTATGGGCATGCTCGCCTTTCCCAAGGACACTGGTATATTCTTTTGAAGTTTTGATTTTATACCACCAGTATTTTTTACTGGTTTCATATAAATTCCTATTATTGGGGTGTCAAGGAGCGTCCAAAAAGGAGCAAAATGCTCTGAATTATTCTTGGGCATTTCCCAGCGCATTTTGTCGATTCTGCTGCATTGTTGAGATTCGGGATGCTTCTTTCTGACTTTATTATGGAAGTTCTGCCAGATTTAGTGCCTTCAACTGTCAAGAGATTAGTCGCTCTGTCACTCATTTCGGTGAGGATGTACCGCCTATGATAATCTAAACAGCGGGTGTGATTCCAACTAGCGGTGGGCGTTTATGAGATATACTAATAAAATCATTCGATTATGAAGATGTCTCGAGATATCTCGATTATAAGAATTAGTAATTACTCATTAGTAATTTAGTTAGTAGTCGCGTTCGCGAGTAACAGTCGGTTAATTCGAAAAAAAAAACAAGAGCTACTGTCGAGTCTTTAGTTTTCATCTTTTAAACAACACGATCAGTAGTGCAAATTAGTAACGTTATTCGAATATGAAACTACATTAGTTAGGTAATTCGATATTATCAAAATTATTCATAATCGCCCACCACTAACTCCAACTAGTGTAGTAGTGTGAGTGTGCAGCGCTGTGTGTGTGTGCAGACGTGGAGCCGTACCGCTCGCTGCAGTGCGAGTCGCGCTGGGCGGCGCTGGTGCGGCAGTTCCGGTGGGAGCACGCGCGCCTGCTGCACCCCGCGCGCGCGCCGCTGCTGCCCGCCGCGCTGCAGCTCGGGCTCGCCGCGCTCAACACGCCATATCCTTTGCACACACACACACACGCGCACACACGGGCCCCGTCCATGTGGAAATCATTGCCAGAGCCCATGTTCAGCAAATGGATGGATGGACACATACACACACCCAGACACCCAGCTTCTCATAGTCAAGGCTAAACGTTAAGTCACCGCCTATGTCTAACAGCGGACGTTCAGTCCAGTGAATATATGCGTCAGGTTAATTAACCTGACGGTTTCAAAGCTTTGTAGAGTGGCTGACTCTAGCAACGTTAAAAGAATTACAAACAACGAACTGTTTTGCATACATACAAAATTAACTCACCAAGTGGAATTAAAATTATTGGATATTTACTGTACGTATTTCTCAAATTAAACACAATGAAGAAATAATGTCAATGATATAGTGTAATTTTGGCACAACATGTCACATATTATTCAATATAACAATTCCGTGTGCATTCGCACTGTATTAGCATGAGCCACCCACAAAGTGAGTCCTTAACCACGGTGCACTCAGTGCTACAAGGAGAGCACGAAGGCGTCGGGCTGCCCCGCGTGCCAGCCGCCGCTCAACCTGCTGGCGCGCTCGCTGCCGCACGCGCACGTGTCGCACTCGCGCCTCGTGTGCCGCATCTCGCGCGCGCCGCTCGACGAACACAACCACCCCATGGTGCTGCCCAACGGACAGGTCTACGGCGAGAAGGTACGCGCTCACTCACTCACTCACTCACCCACTCACTCACTCACTCACTCACCCACCCACCCACTCACTCACTCACACACTCACTATTACATTCACTATTAAAAATATTTTTTTTATAAACTAAGCAAATTTATTTATTCACTCAGTCATTGGATCTCTTACTCATGTAATTTTAGTGTTCCATTTTTTATAACATTCCTTATAAAAGCAATTTAGTTTGAATATTAGTCATTATATTTATACCAAATTATATTTATATTAACGATTAGTTTATTATGTAAAAAGACATTCGGTATAAAAATAATACAGACATTTCACATGCAATGTTTTAAACTCTTAAGACGGAGAGTCACAGTCAGTATCTATTACTTTAATATTTTGAACAAATATTTCATTACTTATAAAAGTCGCTGTGATCTTTCTCTCTGTTGAGTGTCTTGATACTACAGAAGGGAGATAGGACATATTTTTATTAAGAAGAGTGTCGGTAACGTATATTAGTAAGAACTTAAGCCAGATAACCTCATACCCATTTCGTTATTTTTTGCAGGCTCTAAAGGAAATGATGAAGGAACACGGTTCCATCATCTGTCCGAAGACCAAGGAAGTGTTCTGCATGAAACGCGTCGAGAAGGTTTACGTCATGTAAACAATAAAATTGTGTATATTTAAAATGTTTGTTAGCATTAAGGTTTTATCTCGGATACCCTCTTACTGTTGTATTCATATTGTTATCTATATAATAAATATTACAATTGTATTGTAGCGTAGTAGAAATTTTTAAAACGCTCGAAACTACTAATAAATAAAACCACTATTAGGTTGTAGTATATATATTTTCAAAGACCATAAAGTCTATAAAATATTTTTTGACGTGACAACACCACATTTAATTCAGTTTTAAACAATTGTTAGAAATTCTAAATTCCATATCAATATGTACTAAGTTCTTTTCAAAATCTTTTTATCCTATTAAAAGTTTGTAGACATTTATTTTACACATATTTTTTTATATTTTAGTTTAAATTATTTGAAAAGATAAACGTTTTCAGTAAGGGGGTGTACATTTTAGGATTTAATTTTTTTTTCTTTGTTTTAACAGTCCCTGTCGGAATATCGTGTTTTAAAATCAATATAATTCTGCCCTATTCGTTAATCAAGATTGCTTCAGGATATTCAATAACTTCTTATCATTTCAGTAACTAGTTCCCTCAATAACACTGCGTTCAAATTATTAATTATCTCATATGCGATCTCGTTTGTCTCCGTATCAGGTAACGCATTCTGACCATTGCGTGTATTTATTAATATAAAAAACAGTTAGTTTTATCGATATTGTAATACTCTGTGTATTAAAGTCTTTGTTTGTTTGTTATTAAAATCTTTGTTTAAAGTAGTTTTCACTTGAATTGCTACAAGTATACTCACGAGCTTCCATCGATGGTAGAATGTTTTATCAAAGTGATTTGTTTGCAGGGCTGCTGATTTTTAACATACTTTCTTAAAAATAATTATCGTTGCCAATCTGTCCATGTTGAAATGTATACTATACGATAATTTGAATCCTCTGTACTCTCGATATTGGATTGTTTGTGAAAAATTATAAATTATAATGTGTCCCTAGTTAGTATTGCCATGTTAAAAATAATATTCTTGAGTGTAGTCAAAACAAACAAGATTGTGAAATTAAAATCAAAATCTTGTTAGGAGATATTTTATTTTTTAATATCTACGCAAAAAAAAATATATCGAAAGTACTGTTTCAGTGGACTGTGTTATTTTTAAGTAAGATTTTTGATTTATGTAGCTATGTGTAAATTATATAAAATAATCTCACTGTATCATAACCATAATTCGTTACATTGAGAAATAAAGGCGATTCATTATTTTGTAGTTTTAGTGAATCCTCAACATCAACCATCTTCAGGACAAACCAATTGTGTCTAGGACATCCTACTAAGGTCTGAAATGAGACAAACAAATCGAAATATATAAGTGAGTGCCTGGGGTTTGAACCCGCACTGTCGAGATTTTCGTCCGTGCGCCTAAACCTCAATATTATAGTTCCGTTAATTTAGTACGCGACCGTGCGTGTTGTTATTGCTCTTGAACAAGAACAATGCTATATGTTTATATTTTGTAATTGATATATTTAACTTCTACGTTACCGCTCCATCATTATATAAATTAGCTGTCAGATCGTAAGCTTATTCATTTTATTTTAATATCAATAGTTACTTGAAAGGATTAGATAGGATTTGCAATTTATGCTTATAAGATGGACACTCCTAAGGTCCGCAGTGGTGGTCGTGTGGTTCCTTAATTTTTTTATAGGTCGCACAAATTGGTTTCAGCCTCATGAGGACAAGATTTTGTTTCGTGTTTGCGGGCACAACGAGCACAAGTTGAGGTTTTCCGCCGTGCAGAATTTATGTACAAGTCGGTATTGTTAAGGCAGGGAACGATGTCGACGTTGATAAACCAGTCTATGAACAAATTGTCTTTGGTGGTTACAAGATGTTTACGTACGTCCGCGTCTATTTCGATTACTATCCATTTGTGGCTGTTATCTTAGACACACCTACGGACTACTCTAACAGATTTAATAAAATCATCCTCCCTAACACTTAACGTACATTCGTTGCCCTTACTATTTAGTTTGTTCAGGGCACTTATAAAAACGCGATCTTCTATCGACGCCGGTACATCTTTTACTAAAAGACGGGGCAGACGACCTTTTGGTTTGTCTAGAAGCAAACCGGCAATTTTATTGCGTCTACAGATACAAGTTTCTGGATTTGTGACTCGTTCGCGACATGAAGCAATAATGATAACTTACGCACCATAAAGCACAAACCAATAGGAAACAACCAGAAACACCCACAAGCCCGCAGTCCAACTACAGACACGACAAACAATTTAAAAAGGCACCGTGTAAAACCGTGTCCGCGAATTGCGCGCGTGCGCGGACGGTAGTCAACTTGTTGCGACAATATTACATGCATTATAATTTCATAAATAATGTTGAATGAAACGATAACATCACATCAAATTTTTTTATTCTCAATAACGACTTAAAATATCGTCGTCCATAAACGACGTAAATACTCATAAATGGCATTCATTTATCACATTTATTATTCAATGGCTACTTGACATAAGTATTCGCTAGGAATTATATTCGTTCATAATTACATCTCACGTGTATATTGTAAAAACAATAATTCCATGGCATTATATGGTATAACAAACACCAAGTGATAAAAATATAACAAGTGTGTATGTACATAAGTAAACACTTTTTAAACATAAAGTTTAACCAAAAAATTTATCAAGGTGTGTTGAATAGTATCATGTAACAAAATGCCAATTTATAAGAAAAACAAAAAACCTAATTACATAATAACATAATTGTAACGAACGATTGTAAAAGCTTGATCGAAAAAAATACAAGTGATTCCTCAGCTACATATCAGATTTACGAAGTATGGTATAATTAACATATTTTATTTGAATGTAAATTACTTATTATCGTGTATAAGAGGAATTACTCTAAGCATTATTTCACAATTGCAATTTTTAAATGAAAATATAACATAATTTAATATCATAGTGATGAAAAAAATATAATCTATAATAACTATCACATTCATAAAAGTGGAGTGCTTTGTACAGTTTCTACTATGTCTACTTCTTACACTAAATTATTTCCATGATATATACAATAATGTACAGTTTAATGCGTTTTTATATTATTTTTTAATAAATCTCATTGTTATAAAATACCCAAAAGGGGTAACATTCAGACAAGTCGCTTTTAGCTATACAATCATAGGTTGGTGTTTCAACTTGCACTAGATCCGCTTGGAAGGGTAAAACCCTACCTCTTTATATGTTTATAATCATCATTATCATCATCATTATCAGCCTAAAGAAGTCCACTGCTGAACATAGGCCTCCCCCAAAGACTTCCATAGTGACCTGTTGGAGGCAGCCTGCATCCAGCGACGACCCGCGACCTTCACCAGGTCGTCGGACCATCTTGTGGGTGGACGTCCTACGCTGCGCTTTCCGGTACGCGGCCTCCACTCGAGAACCTTTTGGCCCCATCGACCATCGGTTCTACGCGCTATGTGCCCGGCCCATTGCCACTTCAACTTGCTAATCCGCTGGGCTATGTCGGTTACTTTAGTTCTCCTACGGATCTCCTCATTTCTGATTCGATCTCGTAGGGAAACCCCGAGCATAGCCCTCTCCATAGCTCGTTGAGTGACTCTGAGCCGTCTAATGAGGCCCATAGTGAGAGGCCACGTCTCAGTGCCGTATGTCATCACTGGTAACACACAACTATCGAAGACTTTTGTCTTCAGGCACTGAGGTATTTTGGACGAGAAGACGTCGCGTAGTTTCCCGAACGCTGCCCAACCGAGTTGGATTCGCCGATTGACCTCTCTCTCGAAGTTGGACCTGCCTAACCGGACCACTTGTCCTAAATAGACGTATTCGTCTACAACTTCGAGAGTCGAGCCCCCAACTGCGATCGGGGTGGGCACAACATGGACATTCGACATGATTTTCGTCTTGTCCATGTTCATTTTAAGACCCACCTGTTGAGAGACTCGATTGAGGTCTTCGAGCATAGTGCTAAGGTCTTCCAGCGATTCTGCTAAGACTACAATATCGTCGGCAAACCGAAGGTGTGTGATATACTCGCCGTTGATGTTGATGCCGAATCCTTTCCACTGCAAGAGCTTGAAGGCATTTTCCAGCGCGGCAGTGAACAGTTTCGGAGATATAACATCTCCCTGTCTCACGCCTCTCCGTAGTGGAATAGCCTTCGTGCTCTGATCTTGTACTCGGACCGACATGGTGGCGTTTCTGTATATGCTTTCCAACACCTCGATGTACCGATAGTCGATGTGGCACCGCTGGAGAGACTCTAGCACAGCCCAGGTCTCGATCGAATCAAAGGCTGTTTATAATACAATACTAATATTATAATTATTAGTGTCTTGGGAAGTCCCTTATAATTCATTTAAATTGTGGCTCTATTCTGAAAGTAGAAAGCGAAGAATTATATAATTTAAATTAAAGTAATTTTTAATAAATTTTATACAGTATTATGGTATTATAAAGTGTATCATGTCCAAATAATAATAATTTTGGGTAATTGTATGCAGAAAAAATAAATATATCAGCATTTGTAAAGAAAGTACTAGAAAAAAAAATCTAGTGGTCTACCGTCCATGTTGGTTTAAGTTCACAATTATGAAGTTAAAATTTTATTATTTCCGGATATATTGATAAAACTTTTGATTACATACAAATACCTAGTAAACTAGAACTGGCTTTCGCTTTTTACAGTATTGTAAATGTGTGATCACTGGGCATGTCAGAAATATTATAGCTGCATACAAAACTAGCTTGTTAACAATTATTAAGGTAATGTAGTAATATCATAAACTGGAAATAAAAGCACTAAAGAAGTGGAGTATTTTAACGCACCAAAAGTATTTCTACTATTATAATCTATTTTTTTTTGTATTTTTAACATTTCAGTCTAAGATTTATATTCGATAATAATACTTTAGTATTTTGACGCCCTTACGTAATTTAATCTTAAGAAAATATATTTTTCATAATTAACAAGTGATGATGACACACAACAAATGACTTGTTACTTGATGACTTTTATAATTTCCAGTAGCACTTCACGGATTTTTTCGTTAAATAAGCTAAGTTTGATGTTGTTAATTTCAGATTTTTACTTGGTACACAATTATGTGACTAGGCAATACAGAACATTATATGGGTAAACCAAATATACGAATTTCTGTGAAAGTGCTTTACATTACAAGAAAATAACAACTGGTGAAAAATTATCATGATTAAATTATCTTTCACTAGTTGGTATAAATATACATAATTAGGATTCCAAAATGCATCAAGCATTTAGGCTAATATTACGAGGTGTGGTATGTATTATGCAAATATTGGTGATGATCCCCCTACTAGCAACAATTTAAACATTTTACCATCAGCAAAGTACTAATTAATTGCTCATTACTTTAAAAAAGTAATTTAGAGCTGTATCTGTCTCATTGAGTTTTCAATGAGTTCTCCTTAGAGGACCGTGGTGTTCCAAAGGATATGTAAACAGTGAGCGAGTGAATGAATGAATGAATGGATGAGTGAGTGAGTGAGTGAGCGAGTCAGTGGCAGTAGAGGTTGAGCGCGTGCATGAGCGCGAGTCCGGCGGCGAGTGCGGCGGCGTGCGCGGCGGCGTGTCGCGGGCGCGGCTCGTGCGCCAGCGTGGGCAGCACCGTCACCAGCGCGATGTGCAGGAACCCGCCCGCCGTGAACGGCGCGATCCACGACGTGCGCGCCTCTGTCACGTACACATGTGCAATTTACGATGTAAATAAATAACTCTCTAACAATACTGGTTTGGCTCACTAGTCGCACCACATTTACAAATAAAACTATCATTCGTCAATAGACAATTATCTCAACAAGTTTGCAAGCTGATCACGACACGCTACACTTGCCTAAGTTACTATGACGAATTTAGATTTTAAATCTAATATTATACTAAATTACAGTTTCAATTTGTTTTGTGAGTTTTTAAGGCAAAAAATCTCAAAACACAAAAAAAGAAATACTAACCAATTGCATTTTTCGCTCCACTGAATATAACCGCAGTCATTGCACCAATAAGACCAGCTGAAGCTGTTGCCTGGAAATATAAATCGTTATTCCACCAAAAAAATCTTAAAAAAATACTTATACAATACAATTGGAATAAGCAAAATTGACTGATGACAATTGAAATTGCCTTAAATTAGAAATTATTTAATAAATGAAATAAAAATAAAATGAATAAAAATCTTACGAATTGAGCTTTAGCCGCTTCCCACCTTGAGAAGCCACTCTTTAAAAGTATGGCAAAGTCGCCCACCTCGTGAGGAATTTCGTGCACTGAAATTAAAACCAATTTTTAATTAGAGTTAAGTATAACTGCACACATTGTGGTAGTATGGACAAGCAAAAACTAGGTACTACCAAATTTAATTTTAATGTACAAGTGACAAAATTATTGTGTGACTATTCTATACAATATACATGACTTATATTTTTATATATGTATATTTTTAATTTCACTCCATATTTGTCTCTTCAACTATTGAGAGGATTTAGACTCTAGTAGATGGTGGCCTGGCACATGTTGATAGTTATTTTATGTAATAAAATGCTTGTAGATTTACACCTAATCAATTGCAGATGTCAAGCAGGTGCCTAGTGTTGTTCTACTCAATTTTTACACGACTTTTTTAAATATTTGGTTGTGTCTGTTTGAAGATATTGTATTAGGCTTGCAACACTTGGAACATTGTATCAAATACCCAATATGGCGAAGGTAGTAAGGACTCCGACCCGGAAGCCGACCAGGAACGAGCCGCCAACCGCCAGCCCGTGGGTGAAGTTGTCGATGGAGTTGGCCATCAGGTTGAGGTACCCCGCCACCTGCAAGTAATAACAAATTCTTTGTAACTAAATGGTTATTTATTGAATTTCATTACAAAAGACACTATGACTGCTGCTTTTTCAAATTAAAAGCTAATATATGTATAACAACCGCAAACAACCCGCACTAGGCCAGCGTAGTGGATTAAGGCCTAAACCCTCTCAGTTGTAGAGGAGGCCCGTGCCCAGCAATGGGACGTATATGGGCTGATGATGATGATGATATGTATAACAGTTGAAGATTAACTGGCGCTATTAGCAACTTCTTAAAACTTTCGTTAATATCGTCATTCGTATTGGTCACCTTATCGATTAGTTTCAATACAAGCATGCAGTCTAAACAATTAGTAATTGCTAATTGAAACTGATATCACCAATAGTCCTCTAAGTGAAGAAAATTCATCACCATCAAAACTGTAATTTGGTTGTTGCAGTATTTAAGCCACCTACAATTTCGGTCCTTTGTGCCGGATATTAAACTCAGGAATGTTGGTGAAGTAAGAGATTTTCATTGCCTCGCGCGTTCATCAAAAAAGCAAACCCTCAGACGATCTATCAAGATTACCGGTGCATGTATAACTCTATACCGTGCGTAACTGATCTCTTCGTTGTTTTTTTTAAATACTGATTATGTGACTAGAGATTATGCCACCACACATCCAACTCCCGTACAGCTGGATTGACAGCAGCACTCACAGAATTGACACGGAGCAGTGACGCTCAGCGAGTCTCTATGGGGACTTAGCTTGTTATTACTCCGCTACCAGATTAATCACAACATAAATTCAACTCACTGTGGCTGGAAACATAATCTTCCACTTTGTCCACATCAAAGTGGGAGACAAAATATTGGAATATGAGGCGTGAACCTCACTATCATCATCAGCCCATATACGTCCTACTGCTGGGCACGGGCCTCCTCTATCATTAAGAGGGTTTAGGCCTTAGTCCACCACGCTGGCCTAGTGCGGGTTGGCGGACTACACACCTAAGAAATTCCTAAGAAATTTTAGGTGTGCAGGTTTCATCACGATTTTTCCTTCACCGTTAAAGTACGTGATAATTCATTTTATATTTTATTGTGCCTAAACCTCGAGGCCATGACGATTTGAAGAACCTCACTAAGTGAAGTAGATGGAAGTGACACAGGTATGGTAGTGGACTCACGTCCTTCTTGTCGGACTTCTTGGTGGCCTGCAGCGCCTTCTCCCTCGCCTCCCGCAGCAGGCAGCGCCCCATCCAGCGCGGACTCTTGCAGCGCGCCGCGCCCGCGCTCGCCGGCGCGCTGCAGCACGTCGCCTCGCCGCCTGCGCACACCCACACAGTGTCAATCTGACACTAAGCAAAAGTTGGGATCGAACCCGAGCATGGGGCTCAGAGGTATTAGTCTAGTCAACAAGTTCAAAAACGTGTTAAATAGAAATAAAGCTCCTAAAAATATGTGCCATACCTCATTCGATTCGGAATGACGTCTAGAAAAATGTTTTTTAAGGGCATATTAGCACATAAAAAATTGCAATAGTTATTAACAAAATAAGAAAAAAAAAAGAAGGTATTTAGTTTTTCATTAATAACTTTTAAAATAATGATATTTAAGGAATTATGAAAAAAGATCCTGAAAGAGGAGGAAATTTCCAATAAAAAAGTCCTCACTCCCGGAACTCTATCTATATTATTTATGATTTTTATTTAACGCTGGAAATACGGCTCCGCGAGGGCGTTACGGCATAGGCGCGTCGTCTAAAAAGCCGGTATATCACCTAAAATAATTTTTTTCTAATATTAAATAACATAATAATTTTTTGAAGTTTTCGAAAAAAAATATAACGGTTAATATTATTTGTTTATAACAAATTGTTAAGTTAATAAACAATTAAATTATTTATAAAAAAATAATATTTGTCTGTTATTCCATTGAAAAGGGTCAATGATGATTATTAAGAATAAAATAATTTCTTAACTAATTATTTAAACCATTGAAATATAAAAAAACGATTATAAACAATAAAAAAATATATTTAAGTTTTTTTTTTTTTTAAATCACCATTTTACCTTTGCAATAAGATAGTAAAAAAATTTTTTTTTTAAATCGCAAAGTAGTCTATTTGTTTATAAACAATTTCTTAACAAATGACGTAACAATTTTTTTTCCAATGTTAATTACTACCTATATTAGATGCAAAAACAGCAATAATAAGATATTACCAAAAAAAAAATTTTTATAACATTTTTTTGAAATTTCATTTTTAGTCTATTTAAAAAAAATATAATTAACAAAATAATAAACTTTAATAATTTTTTTTTGCATAACTTTATTAGGTACCTAAGTAAGAAGAGCTCCACGAAGCGAAATATTTTTAGACTAATTTTTTAAACTTTTATGCCGTAATTTATAAAAACAGAGATTGGAAAACCATTAGTTAATTAACAATGGTGTAACTTTTTGAAAAGTTGTCAAAAAAAATATTTTTCGCCGTGGTTATTTTCGTTCAAGTGTCTAGATTACACCATAATTTATTCAAATTTTTAAATTGTTATTTAATATTAGAAAAAAATTATTTTAGGTGATATACCGGCTTTTTAGACGACGCGCCTATGCCGTAACGCCCTCGCGGAGCCGTATTTCCAGCGTTAAATAAAAATTATAAATAATATAGATAGAGTTCCGGGAGTAAGGACTTTTTATTGGAAATTTCCTCCTCTTTCAGGATCTTTTTTCATAATTCCTTAAATATCATTATTTTAAAAGTTATTAATGAAAAACTAAATACCTTCTTTTTTTTTTCTTTTTTTGTTAATAACTATTGCAATTTTTTATGTGCTAATATGCCCTTAAAAAACATTTTTCTAGACGTCATTCCGAATCGAATGAGGTATGGCACATATTTTTAGGAGCTTTATTTCTATTTAACACGTTTTTGAACTTGTTGACTAGACTATATGTCGGACTCACCGTTCCAGTATTTGAATATTAGATCGCGCTAATTGTAAAATACTGGAACATTCTACCGACTAAAGCTCCGTGATATTCTTGCAGCTTCTTTATGCAGGGGGCACTGTATACGCGTGTGCATTATATTGCTGATCAAAGAGGAAGAAATTTCTTAGGGCTGTGACCGCTAACCTGCACAGGTCAGCATGGTGTATGGTGTGTTCAACTTCCCTTAAAAGTAAAGGTGTATGTGTCAGCTGACATAAATAGTACTTTTTCTTAACAAAATGAAAGCGCGTTGGAAGTGAAACTTCGATATAACTAGCATTTATTATTCCTTACAATTTAAAGTTCACCCTGCTGTTGCTTTAAATATGTTTTTTTTACTGTCCTTAACATTTTCTTTAGACGTAAAAACAAATTAATGTCATTCATCAAATTTACAATAATTCTTATTCAAACACAAACCAACAATGTACTTATTTGTATATTTTGGTATTCAAATATTTAAATCGGGTATTTTTAATATATATTTTATACAGACCTTATATAGATAAAAAAATATAGCATATTTTATGTTTATCAACAAAAGTTAGGTAAACTACATTCTGCAACGATATCAGCGCATACAGAATTCCTGCTCTGGCGCGGGCATTTGTCCCGTCATCCGATCAGTGTGGTATCGACTTTGCTTTGGGGAATACCTACATATATACTTACAATGTAATTTTGCTTTGTGTAATATTAGTAAAGCATGTGAAGTATTGGGTCGGCTATTTCAAATACATGGTTTGAAAGTCACTTAGTAATAACATGTATTGTTTATTTATTTATGAAGTTTTAAGTTATCGTTTTTATGAAAATTTGTTAAATTAAATAAATAAATAAATAAATACACCCAACAGTCACATACATAGTTCTGATCCCACACTAAGATACAAGTCTTGTGTCGTGGGTATCAGAAACTACGAGAGACTTTTCGGTCTCACATACACCCAGACCCGAAACAAATATTTGTGGATCACACAAACATTTGTCTCGGTGCGGGGATCGAACCCGCGGCCCCTCGTTTCGCAAGCTGGTGTCTAGCCAACTGCGCCACGGGGCATTACTGTTACATTTGTTTTGTTTCACTTGTGTCTGTTTGGTTTATCAATATACCTATATTTTAAATAATCAATACTCACCCTTAGTATTATTATTAAACATACAGGAGTCGTACAACTGTTTGGCTGTGACGGTGCCGTTGCTGCCGCATATCCCCTCGCCTTTCGGAAGTCCACGCTGTTTCCTCTCTATAGCTAGCAATTTCTCAATCTCCTCTATTTCTATGTGCTGTATTTTGGTAGAACCGTTGTGCTTCATTATGTCGTATTCTCCTTCTTTCTCCTCATCTGCTTCTTCCGTTGTTGCGAATAATTTCTCCACGATAATGAATACTAATATCCCACAGAGACACCAAAATCCACTTCTTAATGACATGCGATGCCCATCTGAAATAAATAAAATTATTGTTATTCAGAAATAATAATAGTTTTGTTATGTTGCTTAAGCTCGAAATGGTATTTGAAATGATGTAATAATAAGTATTTTTTTAAATATGTTTGGAAACCAGTATTTGTTGATCGTATAACAAGCGCAGTCCGTCATACATGATGCAACAACTAAACTTTTATCGCACAAGTAGAACCAAATAGATACATAATTAGATGTGGATTAAAGTATACATATAACGGCACAGATGGAACAGTGCAAGGTGTCCTTATAACCATAATCTCAATGACCGTGCGTTCGAAGACAGTTGCGATCAACGAATTTTACTTTTTATACGTGATGGTGAATACCAGGAACGGTAGAGATCAGAAAGTAAGACAATTTGCAAAAAATTGCCTATTAATGATAATACTAAATATTATTAATGCGAAAGTAGCTCTGCCTGTCAGTTAACATAAAGCCTAACGGCTTTACCAACTAAAATGATTTTTGGCGTAGAGGACATAACATGGTCCTTTTTATGCCGAGAAAATGCAGTGTTCTCTGTTCCCCGTGAATGAGTACGGAATTTAATATTGCGCCCGGGCTGAGTCATGACCCAAAGCTGGTATGTATTACATATAATAAAATGTGAACAAGTTGCAAATACATAAATGAGATTAGGATATAGAAGAAAGATATTGCTAAGTTGCATGCATGCTCTCGACTCTACTCAAGTTTATTGATTAGACACATACGATTGTTCGTGGCAATGATACGCTGTTTACAATTTTCACTGATTCACAACACCCTACTCAAAACGCTAAACCTCAACGTAAACATTTGTCGCAGTATTCTGAACTTTAATTACATTGATATAGGGTGTAAACTGCTATGTCATTGTTTTTTGTTATATGAGTTATAATGATAACACAAAACCTCAACAGTGTAAATATATTAACAGGTCAGTATGCGTAGACATGAGGAAAACGATAGTGGCAATATGTGTTTAAAATTTTATATACCTAACTAATTGCATTGTTTCGATCGGTAATGGGTTCAATGTTTGTGTTACGGATATTTTATACTTCTAAAAATAACTTCGATGTTTTCTGACTTAATTAATGTTTAATTGCCTTTCTTAGTCAGACTGAATAACCAGAAAGTTCGATTAGATTTATGCCATCTAGACTTGTCGCGTATCAAAACAAGAGTCAACACGGAAAAAAAATTATACTGGATAAGTCAGATAAAAACACGTGCACATTACCAAAACAAAGGCCAATGTAACACAAGTTGTTCGACGATGCGCGACCAAGGATAGCGTGTGTAAATGAACTTTGTGGAAATGTAGAACTTGTATTTTCGGATGGTATTTAAAGTTACGTAACTTACTCCACCTATTCTAGAAGCAATAAACTTGACATGTTTATGTTATTCATAATTTCATCTGGTCTCTTTCATATAAAATATTTTTGCATTTCACATATACTTTGCCTTATAATATCTATATAGTATTCTGAATTTTAAGTGGAACGCGCGGGCCATATATTATTGCTTTATATCCAGATACACACATATCGTCAAAAAAATTGAGTAGAAAAAGTTGTGGTGTTCGTGTGTGATGTAACTAGAATATTGTCGTATGGTAATTACTTTAATTAATTAGTCATTAATTGTATGTAAAAAGCCTCTCAAATGCTCAATACCAGTTCAGAAAGCACTCATTCTAGACAAACGTTGAAATAATAGTACTTCGTCTGGGTTTCATTATGAGATCGGAATTAGTTTGCTAATATACAATAAGGGTGTATAATAGCAATCAGACGAAGAGAGAGATATTGAGTATCCATTGTCCATATTTCTGAACTATATTTTTGGAGGGTTGAATTTGTACCAAAATGGTTCAACACATGACTTCATATCCTTAGCTCGCGGCTAAGTTGCATATTCTTGTTGCACACAAATTTTATATAATTTAAAATGTAAACAAACAAAAAATTACATCTAGTTTCAAATGTCCCCAGGGTATTCTCGCATTAGTCACGGTAACCACGAGGAAAAGATCTATTTCATTCCGCCGCGCCGGTGTCAAGGCGCTCGGCTTCGTGCATAAACAATGGCCGGTCGTTGTGTAGGCATTGTAGTTTCGGTTAGTTTGTATGGGCGTGTTTTTGTACCGGTAGCGATGTTCAATGGAGGGCAGGAAGCGTTTCATCCGATTTTAATTCACGTCTGCGGTTTTGTCTGTCTCATTATGTTATTTTCATTCAAAGAATGAGGAAATTGTAAAATGTAGTTGTTTTGTTTGGTTACTAAATGATATTGTTTATATATTTTTACCATGCTTTATTTAAAAGCGTTTAGTTATCTAACGCAGGTTATTAACATTTGAATAAGTAAGAATTTCCACGTCGAGCAGTCTTACGTTTGTAGATTCTCGACTGGCTGTAATTAACGATGTATAAACGACCGCGTCTTGTACATTTACCACGAATGTTGAATTAAAAATTGACTCAGATCCTAAACAATCAATAAGTGAATCTAAGATTCAAACTAAAAATTCTTTAAAGTTTCAGGAAACCGCTTTTCAGCATAGATGTCTGTCAAATAAATTTAAATATTAAACGTACCTGAAATTTCCTGGTTTTTGTTTTTGAGAACACCAATTATTTTAATCAGTTAATCAATACCTATTTCATTCACTTACAGAGGTCACACTGTACAATGTCGCATGCATATTTTCCCTACTCGTCTACATCCGGAGTTAAGCTCAACGAGGCCATCAGCTATTATCAACTTAACTATAATATTAGTGCCCCTTCCTTTATACTTAAATCTAAGACTTCCGTTAGACATAGTAAGAGCTTTTGAAATAACTACTTAATTAAATTAAAAATGAGCTACAATTATTAATTGTCATTCTGTCAACCTTTAATGGAACGTGATTTAATTTTCAAATTGGCATAATAATGTCTGAAAATTGTTTTGATCAGGTTTTCTATAGCAATTTGATCAATACACATTACTCACCCTATTTCTTTACCTGAGCTTATATTGTCTTGAATCTTTTTTAGCGATTATTTCTAGTGGAAATGGTTAAATCGAACTTGTATTATGATAAAGGTAACCTACCTTTCGTATTAGCCATGTCATGCTCCCATGCTTCTGGTAATAAATGCAGGAACACATCGCCCAACAAACCACCCACAGCAAAGCTAAGCAACATCCGAAGTGTATCAGCGCCGGCTGCAAAAAACATGAAAAAATGCGTAAGTTAATATAAATAAGTAAGTAATATACATTTACTAAAATCCCGATTACACGAAATGCGCTCCTCTTCTTTCTATATTATTTTATTTTAGCTTGCAATAAATTTTGTTCAAAACACTTTTGACGGTGTTAACAGTTGGCTGAACATCACTTGTGAGTTCGAAATGTCTCTCGTAGTTTCTGACACTCACGAACCAAGAAATATATCTTATCGAAGCCATAAAATACTTGCGAAAAGTTATGGCTATATTCATCAATGGACTGTTAAGCAATCCGAAATTAGAAATCAATCTTAACGTACGGGTAGATCGCAAGAAAAAGTAACACGAATTAAATATAGGTGGAACGAAGTATTTAGTTTACTAGATAAAAATTAGGATAGATTGTATTAATTTCGCCCGTTACGGATTCTGACTGTTATAACTTTATGTTACGTAATAAGTTAATAGAATGGGAATAACTTAAAGTAAGATAGAAATCAAATATTCTGAGAATAAATATTTTATCATTCTGATGGCTCGACATATCCCTTGAATGGCAACCATCATATCGTGTTATTATAATCACGTAATCTCTTATCGGAATGGTGAATGTCATAATAGAGGTCACTACTTGAACAAGAGAGAACATTCAGAACTACTTAAAAAAAATCTAACGCAATAAAAATACATCGTATATTTTACTTTAATTAATTTAGCGTTGTTACGAGTCATTAAAAATGTCAACCGTTATACGGCACTGCGATTTAATGCTATAAAGTCAGTCAAAGTCAAAACAATCTTTATTCAAATAAACTTTTACAAGTTCTTTTGAATCGTCAATTTTAAACTATTGCCGCTTCGGAACATGTTATCGCTGTGGAGAAGAAACGGCAAGAAACTCCCTCAGCAACACGAAATGTCATTTCTTTTTTTTGTATTAATAAATTAGCAACATAATTTCATTTTTTTTAATTGTCATTAGGGGAAACGCTATAGTTATTGGCCCCTATACAGTTATTGGCCATTTCAACTTTGACGGCCTAAAATAAGCAATAACCTAACAGAATAATAGATTAAAAACTGCATTAATGGCAACAATTTCATCATCTCTCAAATAGTTTTAACAAAATTCCGCTAGGGGAACTGGTTACTTTTCGTCGTGTGATATTTTGCCGGGAGGTACAAAATAAGTAATTTTCTTAAAAAAATGTTAAGACTGCTACATTTTTTTATGCAATATTTTATGAATTATATGTACTAGTGCCGCTATTCAAATTCTATAAAATAGTGTCTTGGTATGCGTTATAAACAGATTTAGGGCAAAAAATTACCTAGTGTCATCTTTAACTCAAAATTTTGTAGTGGCTAATAACTGTCACAATTTTTTTAATAGCTTATAGTTATTGGCCTCCTATGCCAATTACTATAAATAAAATTAAATAAATAAATAGCGTTGTTAAATGTTAATGAATAAAACGTCTTCTGCTACGATAATAAGCGTCATAGTATAATTTTCAAAATCTCAGTTTGGGCCAACACCGTATTCGACATTTGAAGAAGAAAATGCTATCGAAGAATGATTGATTAAAATGGCTTTCCTAGAAAGCTAGATGATGTTCTCGACACTGTTCAAAATTATTTAATTGATATAATGCACGTGTTACTCCTTTTGTCAATAATCGACCTGGTCAGGGATGGCTAAAAGGTTTCTTAAAACGTGACCCTAGTTTAGTCAAAAGAACCAGCGAAGGAGTAACTAAAGCCAGTGCCTACGTGTCTGATGCTCACATAAAGAAACTATTTCTTGAAGTAAGAAACTATTTGACGAGTGAAAACTTGTTAGAGGAAATTCAGGATCCAAAACGTGTTTTCAACGCTGACGAGACGGGATTTCAGCTATGTCCGTCTACTGGTCGCGTGCTTGCCGCTAAAGGAGACAAAAATAAGGAAAAAATCCCTTTGCCATTACCTCCGAGGAATTTAGATCAGTTATTGAAAAAAAGAACTAGAAAAGTGAGAAAAAGAGAATCAAAAAACGGAAAGAAAAAGAAAAAGAGAGGAGAAAGCAGCTGCACGGCAAGAAAATGTTTTGAAGACAAATAAAGGTGTAGGAAAAAAATCAAAAACGTAACTAATAATTATGAACCAATGATATCAAATATAGAAGTAGTTACTTGTGATATGTGCCATCATCTAGCTGCTAAAAAAAAGTCCTTATTATGTGATAGTTGTAATAAATATTATAATCGTCATTGTATCCCAATCAAACACGAAGAGCACCAGATGACGATGATCTGTCTGATTTTGTATGCCATAAATGTTTTTTTATTGAATGATGATGACTCTGAGTCTTTTGAGAATGAAGATCATCAAGAAGATATGCTTTAGTTATTATAGAATTGTTCAAGTTTCAATTTATATTTTATGTCTCGGTGTGGCTAATTACTGTATGATTTCATGGCCAATAACTACAATGTTATGGCCAATTACTGTAATTTTAAGTATTTTGTCTTTTTGTTCATTTTATTTCTACAATATTTGATAAAAGTGTGTGTAAGACAAATTATTTAGTAAAAAAATTAATATGCAACCATATGTCATAACTTTTATTGATTTCCTACTGAAATTTTTATTTTTATTGAAATTTTAAATCCTGAAGTCGCTTAAGTGGCCAATAACTATACTGTTTCCCCTATTTCAATTTTACATCATAAAAGTTATAACGATGCAAAATCTAGTAACGAAACAAAACTCTGATCAATTACTTTACTCCCAGGGCTTATTATTTTTATTATAGTCTGACATTTTATAGTATTTTTTTTATAGTTTATCTTTAATTGATTCTTTAAACTTTTTCAAGGGAAGCTTCCTAATAACAATATATTTCCCCATAAAAAGAGTTATTAATTTTCCGGAAACGAGTTACGTGTTAAACGAGATTACATTTGTTGCTAGTACATATTTTAATTGTGTATTATAAATTTTATTAAATTTATCAACATTATTTTGGACATAGATTAGATTTTCGTATATAAACTGACTAGTGACGGTAAGAATATTTATTTCCTTAAAATTTTCTTTAAGTGAAGCCCTGGGATCACTAACTGTGATTCAAAGAACAATTCAATTTAAAACTCTACAATATTTTTTAGTGTTACATGGTTTTAATTTTATCAATAATTTATTAATCGTACAAATATTTAATAAACTACTTTTCTTTACAGTAAGCAGCAATCTTCGGTATTTTAATGAAGCGACAATAACTTATTATACTCATATAAAGAAACAATTCAACATACATATATATAATTCGAAATAATTGGGAGCAATAAGATCGCACGTTTACTTTAGGTGTATTTAGTTTAGTTTTTCCAATATATTTTTTTGTAATGTACAAGAAACAGTAAATAAATAAAGTCCTAAAGTGAGAGTTTAGTCTCTCACGGTAGCTAATAATATATTTGGATCATGTTGAGGTGACTTTTACAGGATTAGTAAAAATAAAAGAATTAAAAAATAATAGGTGATAGTTATTTTAAACTCAATGTTTTTATCTTATGATTTATAATCATATAATAAGTTGTTTGTTTAATTATGTGTAATGATTACTGATTAATTGTAGTGATTGCTTTACGATAACATCTATTGCTCTTATCGCCGGATTATATGTTTAACAACGTGCGTTTTGGCTTATCATAACTGTATTTTAATGATTTATTAATAAATGCGATTGCTTATCCCATTCCAGTATTATTTCCGTTCGTACTGATTTATGAGGTTTAAATAAATACACACAACAGTCACATACATATTTTGTAGTTCCGACCCCACACTAATATTGTAAGTAATACGAGTGCTGTGTCGTGGGTATCAGAAACTACGAGAGACTTATCGGTCACCCAAACGCGAAAATTTTTTTTGTGAATTACCCAAAAATTTGTCTCAGTGCAGGGGTCGAACCCGCGGCCCCTGTTTCACAAGCTCGTGCCACCTGCGCCACGGGGCTGTCAATTAAATGTTTAATATTTTCATTCTAGCTTGACAGAATGTATGCAGCTAGACTATGGGTAACTCGGATAACGGATTGTCTATTTGTCAGTTTTTGAGTCAAAATAAGAGAAGCGAGTCAAAATATATAAAGTCTATGAACAAATTGGTCAAAATGCAATGTTAACTAACCCAGATTTATCAGAGTAAATATTGCGCTAAAGCGGAAAATGAAATAAAAAATAAAAACGTTCTATTGCATGCTTTTCGCATTCATTGTCGTTACGGTGTGTTTTTGTTAAATAAGTAAGCTGGTAAAAAGTTTGTTATAAAGGAGGTAATTTGGAAAAACAAAAATTCTATTTTAATGGTTTGCTAGAACGATAAAGATGAATCTGATTCATAATTTTTAATAAAAAATCACAAGTTAATAATGGATTACGAGGCCGTAAAATGGTTTGTACCTTACACATCGTTAAACTACTAAAAAACTGATGCGTCAAGAACGTCAATATTTTTTGTATACACTGGCATAAACAACTGACCGTTTCAATAAACCAATTGTCGCGGCGACATACATTTGTCGATCATTAATAAACATTGTTTACTGTGTATTGTTTATTAAGATATCGGTGGATGCAATCGGTCAACTGTCAGTGCACACTGTCGTGGTTAGAGTTCAGTATAATCATCTCGGTATCTGAATATTGTACGACGCTCACGTACACTGATAAATCGTGCGCGACTGATAGTGGCTGATAATGCTATAAGAACAAAGGGGATGACATGCTTCCACCGCATCAAATTATATTTAATGTTTTATTGTTTCAATTACATTTGACATTTAATTCTTTTACATTTATTACTCGTATAATGATTCTTACAAAAAAATCATTATAGCCAGTGTAGACCTTTTGTATACTTGTGTAGTTTGCATAGTGATGTCACTGGATGTGCCATTTGCATAAATCTGTCATGATGGCATTCGTAACATGATTTGCGGATCGGATCATCACTTTTTTGCATTTTGTAGTTCCTTTTGAAATAAGACAAGAACGCTAATAAAGGAATTGAGGATTCTGTGAAATACACAAGGATAATTGTTATTTGGTTATCGCTTACTTATTTTTATCCAGAATTAAATACTTATAAAAGAAACGGGTCCACACATTCTGAGAAAACAAAAAGTTTAACAACGATCTTTTCAGTTAACGTAAAATTAAATTTTTATACCACTAAATAATAAGCGTGCGAAAGTTTTGGTGAAAATACTATTTTTGGATTATTAGGTATATTAACCTAAATTGATGTATATTATGTGTGCCCCTTATGTAGTATGATTTAATCATCATAGTCTAGCTATTTGCTAAACGGCTATCACTAATTAGAATCATCCGTTTATAATGCTACACAAACCTGGCATAGACAGACATCCGTCTCTTAATCGTTACATTACATTTTATCAACCAAAGATGTATGTATTTTTAATGTGTTACCTACTTATTTAGGACATTCCGAGCACAACGTGGACTTGTGATCGTTGTGTAATAATTAATTTTAGGCATAATTTTGTAATTGACAACATAATTACAAATAATAATAACAGCGTATTTACGTACCAAAAATTAGACATATAGACACATATAAATTATTTAAAATGATTAATTAGGTTACCTTATTAGGTCAGATACGTTGGTGGAAAGCGTTCATAAATTACTATTAATAAACTCACAATTTCTGGCTCAATATTATATTCTCATCACATGCGCCATGACAATGTAAGTTCATTCAATTACAATTGCCGTATACATTGTATGTTTATTTATATCCATATTTTACGTGTTCATACGCCTTTATTTACTTTAAACAAAAAAAAATGCTACTTCGTGGTATTTTTTATCAGTTACGACTGTTTGTAATTGCTGTGTATATTTATTGTTAAGAAATTGTCGTATTAAAACCTACATTTAATCTAGCTCGAAGGATCATTACGAATATAACGTACATTGTGCTTTATTTGATCCAAGAACAATATCTCATAAGTACCCAGATACGTAAGTAATTTGATTGGCTGCATAGACAGACCAGATAATTAGATTAATATAGTCCCACTAATGAGCGCTAGTTGTTCTTAAGCCATATTATTTTCCTCATTATGACAAATTTTCACAAGAACAAGACAAGTCTGCAATTATGCGCAGTTGAATGCGTGCCAAATGCATATAACAATATATTCATTGGAACCATTGTATTCTTAATAACCCTAGGTATCGACTATCGACATTATTTTATGTATCTATGTATGTATATGTATCTATATGTGTTTATAATTATTTATTTATCTGTGTATATGTTTTAGTATATATAAATTTTGATCCTATTTACATATGTATATATATGTATGTATGTATATTTTATATAGTCTTTTAACCATTTAACTTTTTATGCACCTACCTTTTTTATCTCCGCATCACCCAGAGGTTGACTGTTAGAGAATGCCTTTGGCATTAAGTCCGCCTCTGTACTTAATAGTATAAAAAGTGTAAATAAATAAATAAAAATAAATTATTTAGAGAGTTATGTCTATTATCAGTTTTCAATTCCAGCATTGAGTAAATGTATTAATATTGAAAATTGTTAATATGGAGACGGATATGGTTGAAATGAATTTATTCCTTGTATTCGTATGTACATATTTATGATTGTATTGCATTCAACGTAATATGTTTGTTACATTTGACGTTAGGCGCGGCGCCAACCATCCCGGTCTTGAGCAGCCCTTATCCATCCGCTACCCGCCACCTTTCTCAAGTCGTCGGACCATCGTGCTACAGGACGTCCTACACTACGTCTACCTAAGCGCGGTCTCCACTCCAACGGCAACTCAACTTCTTTCTTGATTTATGTTAGGCGTAAATAAAATAAAAAAACTAAATCCTTTGACAATGTAAAATATCGTAAAATACTGAGTCTCTTAACCTGTAAGGTGAAGGACCTGGCGTTCTGATTTCCTTGTTGTATCTAGGTACTTAGTTTATAATTCGAGCAAACTTACGCTTTAAAATACATTATAATAAAAATATAGTTTTAGTCTCTACTCTTGACATACAACTACAACACAGACTGTAATGCGTTAACTCTAAAAATATACACTTTCTCATACTTTTTACAATTATTCATAGAAAATACGGCAAAATATTGAGCAATACGTTAACGGTTTGCATCATCATTCTAATTGATATCATTTATGCAATGGCCATCTGTTCTTTTTATTAACGATTCCAGTGCGAACAAACATGCCTCAACGATGCGCGTCAACGCGTAATGATCAATATGTAAATAATTTATTTGAAAAAGACCTGGCAAAGCCCCATAAATTGTTTAATATTATCTATCAATTATGAAGATAATTATTTTAATGTCTCACGTTTTTTACGGAACCTTACCGGCACAGTTATACTTAAGTATATGTTTAAACCTATACCGAGATAATCATAATAATAAGTATGTTTATCCTATTTACTCATGTATAGCTTCATCTGTTAAAAATTGAAAGTTTATTTTTAAAACGCATTTTCCAATTGTTTCAGTCTATTTTTGCAAAAAATAAAACTACAACCGATATATACTCATAGTCTTTTATTAGACTTTATAGGTGCTTGCACGCTCCAGTTCCTGATAATATATTGCTGTGGAGGGAATCCACCCTTATCTCGCAACCGCAGCTGTTCAGTGATGTAACCAACCGTTAAATTAAGAGTATATCTACATGCATAATTGGATCCTGTGATTTTGTATAGAGTTTAATATTATATTATTTATTTAGCCCCGTGGCGCAGTTGGCTAGATACCAGCTTGCGAAACGAGAGGCCGCGGGTTCGATCCCCGCACCGAGACAAATGTTTGTGTGATCCACAAGTATTTGTTTCGGGTCTGGGTGTTTGTGAGACCGAAAAGTCTCTCGTAGTTTCTGATATCCACGACACAAGACTTGTATCTTAGTGTGGGGTCAGAACTATGTGTGTGACTGTTGGGTGTATTTATTTATTTATTTATTTATTATTGAATCACATCAATAGATTTCCTTTGTTAAAAAAAATAAACTATCAGTGATAAGATCGCATTAAAATTCTGCACGACTTTATTTCACTCAAAGATTACAATATTTATGTGAGATGTTTAATTATAAATTCTGACTGCTTGATCCAGTTCAAACTGACAGTGTGTTGTTAAAAGTTCATTGCTCTTTCTTCTCTAGTGAACAATATTTACCGGACTGGGTGGCAAACTATTGTGATTAAAAAAAAATACTAAATCTAAATGGTGTATTGGATATTTTATGGATTTAATTAATAGATTATTTCAAACATGCGAAGTTACTTGTGTACAAATATGCAGTTATTGCTCATTTTAATGGTCACGTAAAGCTTTGTGGATAAAACTTGGTTGCCTCCAGGTTATCCATAAAAAATATCTAGAAGATCGCATTAGACTAGTGTAAAGACGGAAGTAGTAGAATTTATTTAATTTCATACGTAAAGTAAGCAGAATAATATATATTTTTTTGTATTAAAATATATTTTGTGCAATCATTGTGATAGCTTATCTTTTATGTTCAAGTGAAATCAGTCACTTGTCAAACAGTTGCAAAGCGATTTTGTAAGATGTTTCGTAAGGTGGTTCGAGCAGACGTACTCATCGATACTTTTAGATAAGTACTTCACATTTCGCAAAGTGAGATAACTAAACTAAAGATTATATTTGGCGTTTGACGCACATGCTTCTTTAAAGTAAAAATAATATAAATTACTATATTTTAACAGTCGCTGCAATTGCCGGCCAAAGTAGTAAGTTATGAATATCAGCATAAATGATGCATTGCAAGATTGGAAAAGGAAATGAGAAACGGAATCAAGCATTTAAATGGTTCAAATCTCAGCCAAATTATGTGATAAAGTAATGAGTGTACCAATATGGGGTAAACTTTTGAGTGATCATATTTTCATGAATAACATGAATATTTCACACATTTGTGTGTGAAGAGTGTGAATTAAACATATTTCAAATGTATATACATACACAGTATGTAGACAAATGGTAAAGGCAAAAATACAGTTACAATTAACTGGGCGGTAAACGAATTTTTTTAATTACTGAATCTGAGTGATGTATTTAGCATTTAATAGATTCAATAAATATTATTTTATTTTATGAAAAAACAAAACACCAAACTCAATAAGAAAATATCCTGGACCTGAAGTCATATCATATTTGATATGATTACAAGATTTATAAGTTGTGTATAGTTCAGAATTGATTGCCGTGTTTTGGATGTCGAAATTGCCACGTTTTGTAGAAAAATTTGAGAAATTGCCGTGTTTTATATTATTTTTTTCAAAATGCATTAAATTCTTATCATCTGATTGCCGTGTTTTATGACACGGCAATGAATGTTCTGCCGTGTACCGTGTACTTTTTTCCAACTGACCTGCCGTATAACACGGCAATTGCCGTGTCAATGGCATCCCTGGTATAGTTGTTTTCAATTTTTAATACTGCAATACAAAAGAGAGATATGAATTTTATCCTATGTAAACTAATATTGACTTAATAATTTCAAAAAACTCGTGCAAAATATTTTTGTAACAAGAGTTTACTAAAGCATTATGGATGTATAAACAGATTAATCCAGTGTGAAGTGAACAATGGTTCTCACGGAATAGCTAATAATGTCAATAACCTTTGTATGCTTCTTGCAGGAAACATTTTGCAAAGAAAGAGAACACAGTTATTGCAGTTTACTACACACAGGTGTATAAATATTAGAATACATACATTGACATATTTTTATTTCAAAAGTTTAAGAAGTTCAATGCTTTATGAGAAATAATTAACATTTTTAAAACAAGAAAAAAAAATATTTTAAAGAGAAGTCAGAGGCAAAACTTTTTCTACTGTTACACTTTAATTTTACATAATCTATAAGAAACATTTTTAACACAAAATTATTCTTTCAGAATAATTAGAGTTCCAAAAACTCTCACACAATTTAAAAACTACATTAGAATATATTTTTAATTTCAACTATTGAGTTGTTGGATGGATTTTAAACTTCTATTGAATTACTTTCTTTTAGATACTTTTTTTGTAGTAGAAAGCCAACAACCAAAGGCTGGCTGTTATATTATGTATCATAGCATAAAGAGATGTAAGTCAACCAATCCAGTGGTGGATATATAAATAAAAGGGTAGCTTACAGTCTGGGTGTGTGTGTGACGCCGAATAGTCTCTCATAGTTTCTGATACCCACGACACAAGACTTGTAACTTAGTGTGGGATCAAAACTATGTATGTAACTGTTGGGTGTGTGTTTTTTTAACACTAAGAGTGATTTTTCTGGAAAAACCACTAGTTATTTTGTAGCCAATGCTATCATTGCTCTATAATTAAATTGGCTTTTTCTCCCTCACTTAAAATGAAATAGAATGGCAAAACTCATTAAAGTTTTCACAGTGCCAATCTAGTTGTTTTATTGAGGATGTGTAAAACACCAAGTGAAGAATGGTTCTTTATAAATATTTCATTAATATAACAGCCAATATAAATACATCTGAGTTATTGAAATGAATGTGGGAATTCAATGAGATTACAAAGTAATAGAAAACAATACCAGTTAATAAACAACTTATTAAGCATATTACTAAATTAATTTGTGTCCCAGTTTACTTAAGAAATATAAGAAGTGTTTAATTAAATAGAATAAAATATTATTTATATTATGCTATTAGAAAAAATATGTGGAAATTTTATCATCAATGTCATCTAACTTCTTACAATTTCAACTACAATGTAACTGAGAAAACAATAGAAATCATAAAAAGATGCATTTTTCAAATAAGTGTTTCATTATTCAAGAATAAAGCAGTGATATTTATAACGAATAATATTATACAGTTACATGACTGGTTCTATAGAATTTGATTGATTGAAAATCAATAGATTTGGTATAATAAACAAATGTCTCTCTAGGTCATACAACTCATTGGTTGTTAAAAAATAATCATAGTTATTTTGCAATTCAGGGAAATAAACTATTAAAATCAGAGTTTAATATGTCATTCAATTTTCAGTAAATAAAATATCAGAAGAATGTTATTTATGAAATTTGTTTGTTACAAAAAAATTAACTACTACTTATTAAATATGCCAGTGGAATACAGATATATAAATAAGGTTTACTGTTACCTTCTTTCTTTACAAAAATAATAAAATATACAAATGTTAAATTAATGAGTATATGTGAGATAATATTATGAGGAATTACTTATTATCAATTACGTAGAACTAAACAAATTTATTCAAATATTATTTTCTTTGTTGTGCTTGGTATGACAAAGCGCATGCGCGCTTGCAAGAGATGATTTGTAGAACTAAAAATAGTCAAAACACATGGTATAGAAATGTACTCACGGCCATCCTCAAACGAAGCTGTGGAATCCAATGGAATTATCAATAGCGGCAGAATCCCGCTCAAACCCACCAACATTGAGCCCAGGGAAGCAAATAACCATGGATGGTCGTCTAATTCGTTCACGAAATCGTAAAAATAATCCGGCATAAATCCCGCCATTGCCGATGTTGTTTTTATACAAGTTCTTATTAATTCACAAACTAATGAACCTGGTTTCCGGTCCTTTGTTATAATGATTAGCAACACATTTTTACAACCGCAGTATTATAGCCAAGCGCGCGACAAACTAAATCAGCAGACAGCACCACCTCTGGAGATGTTCGTATTTATGAGATAAAAAAATGCCGTCCTGACGAACTAATCTTCACTGAGATTGAGAACGTCAGTCCGATCCGCTTGTTATCTTTGTCCAATATTTGATTGATAGCTAACACGCACAGTAACTTATTTCATTTTTACTCTAATTGTCTTTTGCGCAATTAGTTTTATATAAGTAAAAACAAATGACACCCGCCAAAGAAGGAAGCAAAACAAATGTGAATGAATGAACGGGTGAGTAAGACTAGTTCAAATCCAAATGTCAAATAGGGATTGAATGAGTAAGAGTGATAATGATATTCGCGCTATAACGCTTTTACGTTGTGGATACTTATCATTTAAGCCGGCCTTAGAAAGATTTATCTATACCTTGTAAAATTTAGGATGATAATTTTGACAGGTCACACTAAGGATAAGGGCAGTGTATAATCGTTAATTAACGTATTCGATTATCGATTACTATTCTTATATAACTTGTATCGATAGTTGCATAATTTTGTATTTTCAGTTTTTTTTTGTTACATTAACCTTTTATTAATATGACAAAGGCTTCTCACAACGACGATTTCGACTCGTGCATTATATTATTCGGCCAGTAAGGCTATTCAGCGTTAATAACGCCAGAGTTGAAATTATTGTTGTCAGAAGGTCATTACGGTGAAATGAAACAAAGAATAAGAATACAGTTATTTATTAAAAAATATTAATTTAGTGGTGCACAACATAAATCGTATTCATTATTTTCATCATCACTAGATTCACCAGAACTATCTCTTAGATTAATTATAATTGCAAATAACTTATATATTTAATATAAATAATATAATTGTACCTAAATGTCAATCGATTTTCGATAGTCTGTAGTTGTTCGTTATGAGTAGCACTTCACTAAGGAGGTGGTGGGTACTACCCTCTTAAAAGTCCATAAAGTATGTTATTATTGGAAGTACATTTTACCGGAAAAAATACCAAACTTCATGTACGTGAGCTGTCAAAATTATCATCCTATATTTAACAAGGTATAGTAAAATACACCTACGTATACAAGCAGAGTTTTTTTTAAATATTTAAGTGAGAAATGCATGAAAATAAAGTTGTATTTTAATTATTCATTTGGATTATTGTTGTAACAAAAAATAATAAATCACTGTTACTTATTTATTGTATTGAAGACCGACTAAAACTTTCCATTTTTGTGAATAAAATATTGTTTTATACTTACCTATTCACAATAATTATTGTTAGGTTAGATAAAGTGAAAAAAAAAGAAAATTTACATACAGCCACAGGTATGTACATGTATTATTATGACTTCCCTTTAAAATTATTTAATTGCAGCACGAAGTCTGGATATATTTTTGAAAAACGGGTATATGCTCGCCTATTGAGACATCAGACTTCAAGACAAAGCTGGCGAAACATTTATGTCGAAATATCCCTCTTCCCTTCGGGAATATAGATATGAGTGTTTATGCATATTTCTATGATTTGAATATTTTCACATAGCATACCTACACCCTAACGATCTTATAATATTAGGTATCACTTACATTTTTAACCAACTTCCAAGTTGATAAATGTAATATTAATTGAAATGAATATCTATTTTTAGGAAAATTAAAAATTGCTCATTGCATTGAAAATACAAAATACATAGCCGTGACGTGACATTAATGTAAAATACCAGTATTTATATTATATCAATAATTCTTAGATTTGGTTTACACGTATTTTTTTACCAATAGGTTACAGATAAGAAAATGTCGAACGGTAATTCCCGGCAATTAAAAAAGCGACGTCGTTACGGTCAATTGTCACCAATCTAAATTTAAGTCCTGTGTGACATTTTGATTGATTAGGAACATTTGGTACGATCTCGAGTATCACTCAACATGCTGGTTCGTAAATACACGTTGGATGTGATATTATCATCAGCACATCTTGTCACTCTCACGGCTGATGGGAAAAAATATTACCAATACATATTCCATGCTCCATTGCGATGTGATTAATTGATGTCAATGTTACGTAATCATGTTTTGAAAACCATTCGTATGCCGTGTCCATTCAAACTGAACTCATTATGACGGTGTGGTTTTCTGAATCAAACAGCAGTTGATGCTGTGTGTCACAATCACATCATAAGTTCAATGAGTTTGAAATTTAATGATTTTTATATCGATGAACCAACACTAATCGAAAGGAATATTCTTGATATACAGTGCAACTAGGATTGTATAATTATTAATTATGCTATACCTTGAGACCGTGATGTGAATCAAAGATATTATTTACTAAGGTAGGTTAGGCAGACATTTGGACCCTTCAGCATAATTTACTTTATAGTGACAATAATCAGTTAGCTGTTTACACGAGGAAAATCAGAGTGAACTTGAAATTAAGGTTTTTAATAGGTGATTTATTAAATACTAACAATTATACCCTCCATTTAAGTCCTAAGATGCTAGGCAACAGGAGGACCTATATACATCAATCAAATTATGAATATTTTTTATACTGGCTTTTTTAGAAGTAATGGTATCTAGCAATGGGTCCTATAATGGCTTTTTATGAGTTGCCATGTTTTAACGGACAAGCAATTCAAATTTTTTATTCACCATTTTGTTATGCTATTGTAATAAACCTAAAATTTTAAAGCGAAAGATCCTCATGAATTGTTTCTGTGATAATACTTCCTAGCTATATATACTTTCGAGAAACATGAATTGATTGAAGTCGTCTCTCGGCCGTCGTCCCCGAGACGAATGCAACGCGAGCCCTGTTGGCAGCGCTTACGCACACTCGCCCAGTTCAAGCAAAATGCCGGACTTATTTTGGCTTGCCAAATTGAATACACAGTATAGTACATGTGTTACACGAACACATTTGTCCATGTGGACCGACGGACAAACGGTTTTTGTGTCGTGAAAAATCGTGGTGGTGTGATAAGTGATTGTGGGTAACTCGAATAGTATCATCAACCATGGATTCGTGGGGCATGATCAATGTGGACTCTGCCACAATCGCTATTACCAGAGATGAAATGTCATCCAGTTTTCGTCGGAAGCAAGTGATGGTAATAATACAAAAATTTAAATCAAATCATTTAAAAAATATACATTCCTGACCAGTTATTTATATTATTAAATTTTAGACGGTTCAAAACTTATTAGTGCCTACTGCGTTTTTATATTCGATGTATTACTTAGTTATATAAAATACAGTTTATTATGGGGATTACATTGTCAAGGTTAGATAAAAAACTTCATAATATTAGTCTCAAAATATTGTAATTCTAGTTAATCGATAAAAATGGGACTAAAATATCGATTCATAAATATGTCATATGACTGATGGTTGGCTCGTAAGGTGGACATGTCTAACAGGATTTATGAATATGCAGCTAGCGAAAGTTGTTGTCCGTTTGTCCAGACATTAATTACACCCTTCATCGTAAAAATCATTGGCGTCTGAGTTAACCATATATACATTTAAGTCGTGATGGCCTCGAGGTTTGGGCACGCGGTCGAGAATCTCGACGGTCGCGGGTTCAAACCTCAGGCACACACCTCTGACTTTTCGAAGTTATGTGTATTCATAATGAATTATCACGTACTTTAACGGTGAATGAAAGAACACCTAAAAATTTCTTAGGAATTTCTTAGGTGCGTCGTCCGCCAACCCGCACTAGGCCAGCGTGGTGGACTAAGGCCTAAACCCTCTCAATAGTAGAGGAGGCCCGTGCCCAGCAGTGGGACGTATATGGGCTGATGATGATGATGATGATGACATTTAAAGCTGCTTTACGAGCTTGGTTCCAAGGCAAATTCTAGTAGAACCCTAGGAAGAATGTTCATACAATAGTGTCGTACTGCAAAGCGTTGTTGAATTTTATTTATGAGAGAGTAGGTCAAGTTTAAGTCATTGCTCCATGTTACTGTCATTTGGCAGTCGTAACAGGCAGGAGACTTGACTCTAGGTGGTAAATTTGGAGAGATAAGACCTACAAAGAGGAGAGTATCTTGACGATTAATTCATTAACTAATCATGAAATTAAACTTCATACTTATTGCCTTCTATCATCAATATTATTTCACTTCACTTCTATCATCAATATGTAGGTAACACTGTTTTGCCCCCAAGATGAATGTTTTGCGTCGTGGTTATTACAATCTACATTAATACCACGCTTAGATACAAAACAAATACATATTTGGCACTGTGATAGCAATTTTTACAAATGAAATAAGGGGTCTGTACAAAATATGTTGACATGTTAAATTTGAAATTTGTAAAAATAAGTTAAAAAGTACACCCAACAGTCATATACTTAGTTCTGACCCTACACTAGGATACAAAACCTGTGTCGTGGGTATCAGAAACTACGAGAGACTTTGCGGTCTCACAAACACCAAGACCCTACTTTGCGCAGTTGGTTAGCTACCGGCTTGTGAAATGAGAGGACGAGAGTTCAAAGTTCGGTGCGGGGCCGAGACAAATATTGATATGATGCGCATAGGTTTGTTTCGGATCTTGATGTTTGTGAGATGGATAAGCCCCTTGTAGTATCCGATACCTGCAACACTAGACTTGTACCTAAACGTGAGGACAGAAATTTGTATGTGATTGTTGGGTGTATTTATTTATTTAAGCAAGAGGCGTCATAGCCAGAGTCTTAAAATGAACGCGCCAATTAAACCTCAATTTAATAATGCACTCATCACCATCATCAGCCCATGTACGTCCCACTGCTGGGCACGGGCCACCTCTACAACTGAGAGGGTTTAGGCCTTAGTCCACCAAGCTGGCCTAGTGCGGGTTGGCGGACATGCACTCACCACAATTTTATGCATACGTAGTATTTATATCGACAATTCCCTATGATTGCAGTTACTGATATATGAGGCGTTTTAGTGACACTAATTACAGGAGCCTCAGTAGCTTAATTTCAAGTGGAAAAAATACGCTACCTACGGATATAAAAATAGTCCAACAAAAATACTTTTAAAATATAAATAAACGGCCAGTGTTCCATTCAGAAATGAATACACCCTGACCCTTTTAACTTCTTTGACTGCCAAAACGCTATTCAGAATAGAAATAAATACATTAAACAAAATCTTCTCAGAAATTAACTGGCATATTTGTGTATATGAATCATATTTAATAACGTACTGACATTCCACACGTGTTCTGTCAAAAATGTGAACTGAATGGTCTTGTTTATTTAAGAAATACATTTGCGTCAGAACATATTTCACTAATACGTCTATTCATCATCATTGTCATCAGCCTGTGAGGCCGTTCCTTTAGGTGTGCCTACAGTGAGCCCCAGGTACGAATCTAGAAAGCTGTGGGACGAATCCTAGGCTCAACAGTCCAAAACCGACCTGGCACACTTCTATTTTTTTTCACTTTTCTCCAATATCGGTAGCACAATATCAACTTTGTCCGAGTTTTCCATTGATATCCTTAGTATTCATAAGTTTTTACGACACCTTTTAAGTGATTCGCGTTTCATTTGTCACTTCAATGCATAATATTTTTATTTATCAGAGCATTATCAATGTTTTACTTCTACAAAAAATCGATGTTACGCTTGCGACTGATATTTTATTGGCTCCCAGAAGGTTTAAACCATTCATTTTCAAATATTTGATTATGGATGTATGTTGATATGTGGAAGCTTTTTGTATGATTTTTTCTTATCTGCGTAATGGAGCTCTAGGTTCCAAGACTATTCGTTTAATGACCAACTGCTGCAATTTTTATTATGCTTAACAAGATAAACAGTTTATCCTAAGTTAGATCGATGTAGAATACTGAAAAATCGATGAAGATTGAAGTATAATTTTTTTTAACAAGCACCATCTCACCACACTTACCTATATTTGGTCTCATCAACTCTTAGGGTGTAAAGCGTTGCCCAAGAGGTACGACTCGGAAACAGGCATGGCAATGATAAATCAAAAATGTTTAAATATATCCCCTTATATAAATATCTGGATCCGTCAATAATACAGGAACTAGTACGCCGCTCACGGGAAACAGTTTACTACCTCACAGCGAGCATGCCAGTTGGTGTTTTGCATTTCGTATTTATTCTAATAGCTACACCGGACTGTGCTCTCTAGGAAAGTTGTTATATACGCTGGTAATTCAGAAAAATGCCGCCAATAAAGGTAAGAAAGTTAAATAATATGTTGTTAGTTTTTGTACCCCGCGTTTTTCTGTACTGAGATAGCGCGTGAACATAATTATAGTAGCAATTAATTATTCTGAGCTATTATTTTACCTTTTGAATAATAAATAAGTCACGATAAAATATTTTTTTTTTTAATAATATTTTTTTTATTCAAAGATTAATTGAAATTAAACCAATTTGATATTCTTCATCATCATCATCAGCCCAAATACGTCCCACTGCTGGGCACGGGCCTCCTCTACAACTGAGAGGGTTTAGTCCTTAGTCCACCACGCTGGCCTAGTGCGAGCCTAAGAAATTCCTAAGAACTTTTTAGGTTTGCCGGTTTTATCACGATGTTTTTCTTCACCGTTAAAGTAAGTGATAATTCATTGGGAATACACACATAACTTCGAAAAGTCAGAGGTGTGTGCCTGGGGTTTGAACCTGCGACCGCCGAAATTCTCGACCGCGCACCTAAACCTCGAGGCCATCACTGCTTCATTCGATATTCTTAATATATTTAAAATGCACTGCTGCCTTAACTGAGTATAAATTTATCAGGAGAAAATTATAAGGGCCATGCAAATATGCTGGTATAAATGTATACCATGCAACCCGAAACACTCAACCCACCTAAACACTGTCATGGGTAGTGGCCCACATCGCAGGTCAGTTTCGGACGTCTCGGGCTGAATTACCATTGATGAAACTTAGCTTTCCTGCCCCCATCTCTCCAGGGCTGTGGAGTAAAGAAGGAATATAATCACACGAATATCTCAAATCCAGTCTAAGCTACCGCTTGTCTCTATTACTTACAAACACTGCGAGTTTTTATTCGCGAAACGTTATAAATATGGCTACGTAAATATATGACTCCCGGTGTTTTTTTGTGAAGTTTAAATTCTATAGCAAAAATCGTGAAGTTAGTGGAGAGTGTTAGAAATAGAAAGGGCATATCAAAATTGTAGATTTATTTCACGAAAACGGGGAGAATTGAACTTGTAGGTAGTCCCTAATTTAGCAGTCGCATTTTAATGTACATTTCTTTATGAGGTTTGTATGCAAAACATATTGAACGTAACGTCATAATAAATAATACTCACACGTAGTAAATCTGAAAATAATTTTACTGTTCAAAATTCAGTGTTGGTGACAACTTTGTCTGCAAGCGATTTACAATTGCTATAACTATGTATTTCTAATAAATCACAGGGTTTTACCTCGATAAATGTTATGAGTGCAGCGCATTAAAATGCGTTTTATTAATATACTTTGAAAAAGTATATTCTTCGACTTCGGTGATTTAATTTTTGTCATTTAGTGTTGAAAAAAAAAGGGTTCCAATATTATCATAGGCAGTCTATCTCCACAATAATAACAAAACTGCTCTTCGTGAACTGCTGTTTCACTTTTATGTTCTAAAATACTACACTTACCTAATAATAATATTATGATTCTTTGAAGTCTTAGGGATATAGATCAGCAGGCGCATTAGTACCTAAATATAAGATTGACAGACAATAAAGTAACATAGAGTCGTACAAAACACCTAGTAAGGCATTTTTTTTGTTAAGACAACAAATATTTCTAGAAATTATATTAAGTCTTAAAGCAGTCCAGATAGAAACGGCATGCCTTTTAAATCCAGTTTCTAAACGACTGTGCAATAAAGGCCTGTACCTTAAAAAATCCATTTCATCTGGTTAAAATACCATGTTATTTGCCCAAATTGATTTATCTGCTAAGTGGGTCATCCTAACCTTTGGCCATTCGTCTCGGTGGGCGCCAAACTAATTTGCCCACTCGATTCGTATCAATCCGTTTGATGCACGATGCTTTTAAGATAATTCCTTGACGTTATTTATGGCGATCACACGCACCTTTAAACATTTCGATTTGTTCTGTACTAAGTTTTGCTAATGCTTCTGTTTTGAATTCAGATGCACGTGGTTAATACTTCAGATTTTTGTTTAAATTGTTATGGTTGTTTTTGGTATATTATAATTTTATACATATTAGTACAGGTTTAGTTCACACTAGGGGTATAGTACTTTTCTTTTTATCAATGTCTTTTTCAGGCCTATATAAGTTCCAACGCTGGGCAAATGCCTCTTCTGATATTGGAAAGGTTTGGGCCATGTTGGTAAAATTTACACACACATTTAATGACTGCGGGCTTAATCTTAGAGGCCATCACGCACATTAATCACTTTTCCTTACCTCTATGATGTAATATTTGTATCTATTTCTATATTAATAGAGCTGCCATGTTTTGTACTTTTGATACAATGTATCGAATGTGACGTGGTGCTTAAAATAAACAAACAATTTTTTTATTATTTGACATTTTGCATTCATAATGATTATATTATTAACTTATTATATAATTTTTAGCTTTGCCACCACTTTTTCACCAATTATCGCCCTCTTTCATTATGTTAAATAAATATTGAACTTGGTTTGTTCTTGAGGCGTGGAAAATACTTTAATTCATTCATTAATATAATACAAAAACATTTTTAGTTTAACTCCTCAAAGCTTTTATCCATTGCGCGTCGCAAACAGAACCCGTCCAACAGACTTATTAATGCTCCAATTAAAATGTCTTCATTTACAAAGAATTCTTAACGAAAATAGCTCTTGATGAACATCCCAAGAATTTTCTGCGAACTGATTTTATTTGATAATACTTGGCAAAATTTGCATACTTGTATAAAAAATATTGAAATGTATGTTTAGGTTAGGAAATCCTCTGCTCATTGTAGAAATTTTGAAGAGGTCGCTGGACATGCTGCGTAGGAAGGTATCTCATATTGAAAGTAATCCGAAATGAAAAACAGGGTCTTGTTTGTAGCGGAAGCTCAACTGAACGGAAGATGTAAATAAGTATAATTAGTAGGTATAGGAGCCTCCTTTAATTAGGTTATAACAGGATTCATACGGAATATTGCATTTAGCGGATGCCGTGAGCAGGCCTCGCACGATAACCTCGTGACGTTCCGTTCCAATGTGTCTTAGGTATGATGGTGTAACTCGGTATGCTAGCATAGTATGTTAATAGGTACCGACCATTAATTTTATAGAACATATTCATACTAAGTACTCTCACACTCTACAAAAGAGCGGCAAAATGTTAGGTAACATTTAGCCGTTGCACACTGCACACTATCCCTAAATATTAAAAAAAAAAATTACTAACACAATATTTTTATTACGACTGAAGCAAATGTTCGTATTTCGATCGCATTTCTCGGTAGTGAGACAAACAACTCGTATTTCCTTTGACCGTGATGCGCAACCGTGGCTTCAGCAAACCTTGGGGTTTCACTTCTATGATCATCTCAGCTCGTATTATGTTGGTTTTTAATATAGACTAAACAGAAAAGTTTCTTCTATAAAATACTTACTGAATGGATTTGATTAGACCATAAACATTATGTTTAATTTTCCGTTAAATTTGAAAGTTTATTTAGATTAATCTCGAAAAATACATTTAATATTCTCTTCATGACTTGACTGCCTCGTGGTCTCGCGGTACAACTATGTGTATGTCCCGGGTTCGATTACCGGGTCATGCAGTGTTATTGAGTTTTTCTGTTAGAAAATTTTCAGTAGCAGATCGGAATCTGAAAATGATCCGAAAACGGCAATAGGCTCAGCCTCTATTACGTGGGACTGATCCATACCTGGCAATATGAATGTCGGTGCAGAAATGCACCTCTGCTCACCCCATGGGGGAATACTGGCGTACGTTAAGTATGTATGTTCTTTTCGTCTATGAGAATTTAGATTTAGGTCTACAAGCGCGGCCAAGTAGGTACACATTAGTGTTATTTCACATTAGTGACGAATTAATTTGTAACGAACTTTGAAGAAATCCTATAGGATTAAAATTCATTTTTAAAGTACGATAGCCCAAATACTTTCCGTAGTTCTGCTTATAGAACACCTACCAATAAATACTGAGAGAGAAAATTAAAAAAATAATAATATGGAATGTTATAACAGACACAGGTGGCCATTTCACCACCATATTCATCTGAAGTTTGTTTGATAATCACTTCATGGCAGTTGACCAGTTGTATCTCATGACATGTTCTATGTTATGAGATTATTGGCCGAATACTGAAACGCTACTTAATCTGAGGGCGACTTATATTTAAGTTGCTGTTATAATTTAAGCGGTATTTTACTTAAAAAATGTCATGTAAAATAACTTTTTGTGGTAATGTTGCCTTTTATAGAAATTTAAGTGGGCATTAGTTAATCACAGTCTAAAAACCGATAAATGATGTTTCAGTATACCGCTTAAATTATAACAGCCACTTAAATATAAGTCACCCTCAGATTAAGTAGCGTTTCAGTATTCGGCCAGAGTAGAAAATCTTTGAGGCATAAATATTATTTTCAATGTTTGCGTTAATTAACGTAAAGTACTTATCGTTATTAATGTTATGAGTACAAACAGTTGTCAATGTAATAAACTGTTGCCAGACGACAAAATATATGAGTCATCGTCCAGGAAATACCTCGGCGGCTGCCAAATTGTTGTTGGTAAAAGCTCGCAGACGACGCGTGTGCTTTTCTTGTTGGGCTGCTACTGAAATATTTATCGGAGACACTGCGTCGTAAGCGTAACATGTTCTCCAAGTACATGTACTTGATAAAAATGCTTGTATAGCTACTAAAATGAATGTTAAAAACATTATTTTTAGCATTACTCTTTAAAATTATCTCCCAAAAGTTGGAAAAAGTTAGTATGGAACCATTTTTAGGTGAATAAAAGAAGCGATTAAGATTACCAATTAAATGCTTTTTTAAAACGTAAAAAATATCTTAAATGCTTTTTTGAAATTAAACCGCCCGCCCGTTTAAAAAAAAACACTAATAACTGCTGATATATTCGTAATCCTTGCACATTATTGTAGTTAGTTTCGTATCTTATATATAAAAATGAATCGCAAAATGTGTTGGTAAGCGCATAACTCAACAACGCCTGGACCGATTTCGCTAATTCTTTTTTTGTTGTGTTCGCTATCGTTAGGAGAAGGATCTTATGAAAGAAAAAGTTAAGAAAATTGCGAGGAATATGGTAAAAACAACAATTTAATTTTCTCATATAAACTGTTCTACCTAATATTCTGTCAAACATTTTATGTTTATCCCGTCAATATGGTTAAGGGTCCCCTCAAATTAAAGAACGTATTTAAATAAAGGTTTTGAATCGACAACATATATCCAGAATATTCGAATAATTGCGTATTTTAGATTTAAAAAATGTAGAATAATGTCAGTAATAAAAAGGGATTGACATATTTGTTGGTTGTCAAATATTTATGCGTGCGTTCAGAAATGTATTTTTAAACTCCTTGGTTGTACCTGATTTACAAACGAAGGCAGGTTCGGTAGTCATCACGCTTTGAAATCTAAAACACCCACAACTATGCAATGGAATGCGCTTGGTGTTAAGAAAATTGTTGAGTAATGTTATTCACGTGACGATACTGAAAAGACAACTTAGAGATGAATTGGTGCTTGAGAATTCATCAATTAGATTGATCTAAGATTTCATTGATCCCGATTCGTCATGCCTTCGCAATGACGATTAACAAAAGATGTTTGTGATCTTTTAGACAATTAAAAAATATATTAAAAATGTATATCACAAGGTATATACGCCCATATATGTACGTCCCACTGCTTAGCATAGGCCTTCTCTGCAACTGAGAGGGTTTAGGCTTCAGTCCACCACGCTGGTGCTTCAATGAAGAGAATTGAAACCGACTGTATCCCATGCTGCACAATATGTACATATTTAATTTAATCATGACTTGCGGACACACGATGGATACATTTAATTTTTGTACTTATTTATTTCTGTATTTTTATCTCAATAAAGTGCTGAACTTAATATTTATTTCCATACAATCAAAAATAAAATTCAGGTAATATGTAAATATGTAACATTCAATGACTGTTAGGGGATATGAAGTTTTCCGGGTCAGCTATTATAAATGTAAATGTTTTGTTTGTTACGCTTTCACGCCAAAACTACTTAACCGATTATCATGTAAATTTGTACACATAGTTTGTACACATAGATATAAAAAAGGACATAGGATTCTTCTTATTAAAAAAAAATACGGAGGATAAAAGAATTGAAAAATTATTGAAAAAAGATTTGAATGACTTTTAGTATGCAGATAGGTGGGACCCACCGAAGTAACATAGGTGGGAATGGTTATCCTTACTATTATATAAATGTGAATGTAGGGATGTTTGTTACGCTTTCACGCAAAAACAAAAAATTTGGTATGACCATAAATGAGACCCTGTGAAGTAACATAGGCTATGTTTTATCCCGGGAAAATATAATGTTCCCATTGGGATAAACATATTATTACAAATACGAAAATAACTGTCAGACTTTTACTTTTACGCCTCAACCATTTGAATTGATTTGACCTTTTTTTAAATTCAGTAAGTGCCATTTTGGACACTTGAGGGACGATTTATAGATTCACTTATTATCTTTCTGCGCCCAACCCTGAAGTCTACGCGGACGGATTCGCGGGCAAAAGCTATAAAAATATAAAAATTGCGATTACAAAACAGGTGTTGTTCGTAGAAGGGTGAAAATTTGGAGTTATATGTATTTTTCAATGCTGAATCATAAAAAAATAAAAACAAAAAATGTCCACAAAATAAATAAAAAACTTTTCGGGTTGGACCACCCTAGGGGTATAAAAAATAGATAACCTATTCTCAGACTTACTGAATATACATATAAAATTTCATCAAAATCGATCGAGCCGTTTCGGAGGCTGTTTCGAACTGTGACACAAGAATTTTATGTATTAGATAGATGTATATGTATATCTCACTCTATACAATTTTGACCATATTTTTTTGTTTAATTTGTATATCGATCAAAGCAATGACTGTTATACGTATCATTATAATTTTTCAGTGCTATTATCATTTATTTACATTTTAATAAAAAAAAAAATCAAATTAAAATGGTCAGTATAAGATAGAGGTTGATCGTAGAAGGGTGAAAATTTGTGATTATAATAATTTATCAATGCTGATTCATGAAAAACAATAGAAATAGAAAAAAAAACATACCCCTAAATGTTAAACCCTTAAATGTTGACCGATTCTCAGACCTACCTACAATATACACACAATATTTCATAAAAATCAGCCGAGCCGTTTCGGAGGAGTTTGCCAAAAAACACCGCGACACGAGAATTTTATATATATGGCAAAACAACGTTTGCCGGGTCAGCTAGTTATAAATAAATGTATTATTTAACATGAATGAAAACGTGTTATGTTACAAGTAGATATTATTTTGCGTATTTGTAGGTACTGTATATAGAATTTAATCAGTGTCTGCAATTAGGTATATTAAGAGAATTTAAATTACAATGATAATAAAATACTTGAAATGGTAAAATTCCAGTTTATTAATATTTTTATAATATAAATATAAATACCTTTGTATACGTAATAGAACAACATCTGCAGTTTCATTAATCAGGGATCAAGCAGTGCCAAAAATGTTCTGATATTTGAAGAGCTCGTTTAGCAAGAATTCCAGATCGCTTTTAAGTAACATCTGCTTCGGAATGTTTGCAGTTAATTTATTGATTTAGCGAACAAGACTTTTGAACATAAAATTCAGGGTTTACAATGTCTTACAAAAATGTTATATTTCGTCTGATAACATTTCCTTTTGAGTCTTCAAATACAGATTTTTAACGCGATCCGTTAACGCGAGAAATAATAGATAGGATTTACTCATGTATGTAATATTATCTGATATTGAGAAACACATTTACATTAATCTAATTTCGAAAATTTCGGATTAAGGACTTAGGCATCATTAACACACGTACCTACCCTACCCTACCTAAAAAAATCAATTTACTTGCGGTTTTGTAGGTTTAAAAAGAAGTCGTTTTGTTATGTAATTGTATTTTCCTACATAAAACATTGTTCTACAAATTATTTCATATGAAGGCATCAGTGGATGGTGTTTCTCACTATACTTTTCGTAACATCGCATGTTTGAACAAATAAGAGTTATGAGCATGCCCAATTGCCCACTCTATTATATGTATTTACTTACATACTAAGATTTTACGATAATGTTTTTTTCTTTTATTCTACTGTTAAGGAGCCTGAGAATGTTACCGCCAATCTGCCTGTTCCGTCTCCACGAACTCGTAGAAAAACGAGAGTATCCGAGGTATCATAGTCTCTACGTTTAGGGCAGTTAGTTTAGTCTACCTAAGTAGTTAGAGTTATTAGTCGCATTCTCTCGTACACAATCCAACACACGATAAAGGATATAATGGAACCGACTAATCATTTTCCATTATATAAGTCGGTTACTTATTCCTTATTGATATAATCATAATGCCTTTAAGTAGCTAAGATTAGCTAATATTATATTAGCACGCGCTTAAAAACAACGTTTCATTTTTAAACTTAAGGTTGAAAAAAAGATAATATAATTGTAATTTTATTTATTCTGGCATGAGTGGCACAAATTCTTCACCAGCCTTTTATAGTTGTTGCATGTTGGTGCCAAAATGAGCATGATCTGCATGCCCCTATTTATGTAAATAAGTATACTAAGACTTTAAGATAACATTTTTTTTTATTTTACCAATAAGGAAGAGCCAGACAATGGTACTGCAAATCCGCCTGTTCCGCCTCCACGAACTGTTAGAAAAACGAAAATATCAGAGGTATAACAGTCTCTCCATACAGGAAAGCTAGTCTAGTCTAGCTAGTTAGAGTCATTAGTCGCATCCAACTCCATTCTTTGGCGTTAAAAGAATATAATGGAACCGACTATTCATTTACCATTAAATACTTCTTCCTTAAACGATATTTATATTGGGTATTAAAAAAACTAATTGGCTCCTAAATCTTTTTTTATCGACCTGCATTTCTTTAGATTTATCTGTTTTACCGTTTGAATCCAACAATTATAACCATTTTGATTATTAATATCGCCCATAAACCGAGCGACTCAGTCCTCTTTTAAGCATTATACAATAATTGAATGAAGTCGATTATCCGAAAAGCATTTCAATTAGAAGTAAATTCTTGGCAAGATGGTTGAGTTATAATATAAGCCCAATATAACATACAGGGTGAATTCAGACCGTGATCGGAAACTAAGGCAGGTTATAGCTACGGTGATTACGAATCATTAGCGTTAAAAAAATACCGACAAATACTAAAAAAAAAACGACGTTTTCCTAACAACCACATATATTTAGTTAATACCTAAAATTATTATAATATTTTGTCGGGATTTTTTTAAACGCTAATGGATTTGTAATCACCGTAGCTATTACCTGCCTTAGTTTCCGATCACGGTCTGAATACACTCTGTACCTATATACACATGAATATAATTAATAATAGCCTTTATTTCTGTATATTTTTTGTTATTGTTTCTATTAATCGGTCTATGTAATATACTTCGATAGTAGCCGTAATCGATTCTAAAGTATTAGATAATACGTGGAGTTCTGTTGTTGAAAATTTTATTTTCCTTTCAAATTTAAAATAGCAATGCCGCTAATTTGCATCAGAAAACTATCGTAATAAGGTGAAAAAACATTTTTTTGTGAATTTGTTTGTTTTAGAAAGACAAATTCTCGTAAATATTTATTTATTGTGTTTCATTTGTATCCAATATTTTATGAGTTTCTATTTGCACTAATGTATTCAGAAAATTAATGGATCTTTCTAACGTTTGTCATGCTATCTGTCTAGATTGTACAGAGTACCTAACCTGTTAAAATCGTTTGTCCTCCGACATAAATTGCCACGTTCGATTAGGAGGCAACCCGGGTTTGAATCCCAGGCTGGGTTAAATATTTTAAGGAAATTCTCGGGTGCCACTAATAGTTGAGAAACTAATTTGGTGAATAGTAGACAATATTGGTTTATCCCTTTCTACTTGGGGCTCAAAACGAAGGGTTTCAAGTACACTTCTGCCTATGCCTATTAGGTCATACAGGTGTAAATACAATTGTGTATACAGTAGTAAAACGTGAGGCATAAAAAGTAGACAAAATATAAAAAGTTCTTTCTGTAAATTATCTAATATCTATATGAAATTACCTACAATATATTTTTTATTTCAATACAAAACTTATAACTGAGTATACGAACTTACAAATATTTAATTCCGTTAATAACTTAATAACACCGTTATCGTACGTATAAACGATTATTTATTAATAACATAATGGTGCACAATCTCTCAATGCCAAATATGGAACAAAATAAAATGAACTAGACATTAGACTGAAAGTTTGTTTTTCCCGCTTCTGTGAAATAAAATTACGATTCATAGAAATAACTTTGAAATATAGGTATCTATCGGTTTTGAAATTGCGCAAATGCAATGAGATAATAAGATATAAATTTTACATATTTATTAATTAAAACACGATAATAAAAAAGTAAATAATCGACAGATTCTTAAAATATTTCGTCGCGCTCACGCTCGGCGTGCACTCCCAGATGATTCCAAAATTATCCTCAGCGTTCCATTTATTCTTTGCCCGCGGTCAACTTTTAGCGTGTATGGATTAGACAAAAACAGTGAACTTCTAACAAAATAGCATTTCAAATGCATTTTTAGTGATTAAAAAGTGTGTTACAAGTACTTAACATGGATATACCCACTGATGTGTGGGGCCAGCTGGCTTTAGAGGCCAGTCAAGTGTATTTAACAGAGGGAGGCCAAGTCAGGAGTCCGTTTGCGAGTACGGTAATGTGTAATGTGATTTATTATCTAAATATTTTTCGTGATTTCGTCGATTACAGGCAGTCTAAATTGAATCTAGGCTGGTTTTATTTATATCTGCGCACGTTCAAAAATGATTTATAGGGATGAATGTAATTTATTGTTATTTTTGGTGTTTTATATGTGGTATGTAAATGTTACGAGATAAATGGTAAACAAAAATTCCATTTCATCTATTTTCTTTTCAGACTATAGAAAAGCTTCCGGATAAAGTGCTATTGAATATATTTTCGTATTTATCACATAGAGAAATATGTCGCATGGCTACTGTTTGCAAAAGATGGCGTATGGTTGCATACGACACGCGGCTTTGGACACACGTCAGTTTAAGACCTGAAATATCTGGTTTACACGTAGGTTAGTAAACATTTCCTTTATTTTTAAGTTTTTAAACTAAATAAAACTAAATGCTTTTAATAACCTAGTACTTTGGCAACATTATGTAATGTAACACTGTTTACATATCCAATGTTTTCGTTGGTATACAACAGGTGTCGCTAGTTTGATATTGTATTTATTTCAGGTTCCCTTGAATCCCTGTTGGCGCTAATTTCAATAAGATTTGGGCCCTCTTTGCGATACATAGAGCTGCCTATAGAGCTGATTACACACACTGTGCTGCATGAATTGGCCGCGAAATGTCCGAATTTGACACACATGTTGCTGGATTTTAGTACCGGTGAGTATATAAATAATAAAAGGTTCTATTTATGGTGAAGTTATTAGTAATCTTTTTGGCGAATTAAATTTGCTAACGAAGAACGTAGTTACTAAAATATTTTCATAGTATTGTTAAATAAGGACCGAAGTTTATAATTTGTATTGTATATAGAAAATAGAAAAATATTCTTCGGCGACACAGTAGGTGCTTTTTTGTAGATTGCATGGATGACCACTTAGTGTAGGGCTGAATACCGAATAAATACATTAATTGTTTTTTTTCGTAACTATTAACAATGTTTAAAATTTTTAGCTATGCAACTGCACGATTTCTCTGAAATGCAAGCATTCCCAACGAAACTGCGATACTTGTGTATTTGCCTGTCGGAAGTCATCTTCATGGAGGGTTTCATGAGGAAAATATACAACTTCATCAACGGCTTGGAGATTTTACATCTCATTGGTAAGTTACTACACATTACCTCTAAAAAGTGTCTAATTCCTTAATATTCAATATCAATTGTATTTTTTTTTGAAGTAAATCCAACGTGAAGCAATGCTGTTCCTTTTCTCTCAATGAAATTATCGTATATTCAATTTTTGTTACGGTAGTTTATTATCTGCCAAAATATCCTATAAGTAGAACATCGTACACAATACGGAATACTATGCATAGTGATGGACGCAAGTCTGTTCATCAGCTTACGTTTATCGTATTGACACAAATAGGCTGACATTATTTTGGAATAATGAAAGACAATTTCGTCGTTAATATTCGCTTTTGGATTCTATGTGTATCGCTTGCACTCACCGCATGTTCCTGATACGCTTCACTGGTATAACATCTCGCATAAAGAAAGTTAATATGCATAACTACATTTTCCAGGTACGTATGAGAAAGTGGAGGAGGAAGAAGAGGAGATATACGAGGTGATAAACGTTCACAAGTTGAAGTCCGCGACTCCGAACTTACGCGTCATCAATCTGTACGGAATTAACTTCGTGGACGACTCGCACATCGACGCGTTCAGCTCAAATTGTATTCAGGTACCTTACACAATAGTGTTTTAGTTACCAATAAACATATAATGTGTATTTAATAAATTATCGCTGACTTTAACGGTGAAGAAAAACATAATGAGGAAACCTGCATACCTAAAAGTTCTTAGGAATTTCTTAGGTGTGTAGTCCGCCAAGCCGCACTAGGCCAGCGTGGTGGACTAATGTCTAAACCCTCTCAGTTATAGAGGTGGCCCGTGCCCAGCAGTGGGACGTATATGGGCTAATGATGATGATGATATGATATAGTCAAAGACAAAAAGACAGGCAAGCGTTTTGTATTTAATCGGGCATTGTGTTATGTATTTTAAATATGAATCATATTTTTTTATCAAGATTTTATTTGTTTGAGGGAGATACGTGTTAGAAGGCTTGGCCACATTTGCTATATTATCTATTCAGTGGCCTTTTACGGGAAATTAATTTAAATCAGCTTAAGTATTGTTTTCATAAAAAAAAAACATTAAAACCATGAACCACGAAAATTCAAAGTAACTGAATAGCGACACTAAATGCTTACAGTTGGAATGCCTGGCAGTAAATTTCTGCAACAAAGTTACCGGATCCACAATGAAGACACTGTTCCAACGCTCCAGGCGCCTCACCTGCCTGCTAATGAACGGATGCAGTACGTAAAAACCATTTCCTTTCAGTAAAGTGTTAGGACTCCAGGAGATCATATTGCTATGCTTTAAAGTACAAAAAATATTATGTTAAATAGTTTTTCTTTGCTTTTTAATCTACCTAATCGTTTTTCAGTCATTCTACATGGGCTTATACATAAATTACATGCAGGAGGAATAATATTATACCAACAATTCTATATTCCAATGTTTACAATAATTACAGGTTTGCAATCTGATTATGTGATGCAAGTGGAGTGGGAGAAGTCTTCTATTCAAGAGCTGGATGTGACAGCGACAGATCTTTCTACCGAGTGTCTTATCGACATGCTCACTAGAATACCGAACCTGAGGTTCTTGAGTGCTGGACAGATCAATGGATTCAATGATTCCGTTCTGAAGGCTTGGATCGAAGCCGGTACTGCCAGGTGAGAAACTTTGTGAAAAAGTAATAAGAATATCTGCTCTACTGTATGACCAATAACTGGTTGATGAGGGAATTCATTATTTTCGTATTTCATATATGAATATACTAGAGATGTGCCGACTATCCGGCCTCGTACTTTGTATATATTTCTCAGTAATATGTATGACGAATCACATTAAATAAAAACCTTGATAATTATTTATTCATATTTTCATTTTATAATCAGACAATTTGAAATGTAAAGCAAAGTAACCTTTCCTTTGAGAATCAGTTTTACTATTACTTGCTTGTAAAGAAATCATATCTATTGCAATTATTAACCTTAATTAACAAACAAACCGACATAATATTTTCTTAACTTCAGTAAACATTAATAATTATTTCTTCTTATCATTTGGCATTCTTAACTACTAAAAATTATTATATGGCATTGGTTTACTTTGCCAGAATCAGTGTCCAATTGTTCAATAAACATCCATACACGAGATTTTCTTTTTGACATGATTAAATTTTAATTGCGCTATTTCACTTTAATTAACATTGGAACAATAACAGTTCTATTAATTACCTTGGCACAATTTTTTTACACCTAAGCACCACTCTGACCCTTGACAAAAGCAACCAAGAAACAATGTGAAGTTAACAACACAAGTAGAGACATGCTTTCAAAAAGCGTTTGCGACTTTCACGCGAATACGCTGTAAACGATGGGTTACCAGAATAACTGAAACCGTAATCGGCTTGGCCGACTAGTCGGCCTCTTTATACCGACTAATCGGCTAGTCGGCTAGTCGGCCAAAGTCATAATCGGCACATCTCTAGAATATACCTATGTATTTGGTTTAAGCTAATCAAAATCAAAACTAATACTTGCCATAAATTCATCTGATTTATTATACTATTTTTATCTAGTTGCTATATTTTACGGGCACATCTCCAGACTCCTTTTGCTACTGTCATTTTCCTAACGGAAAAACTAATTAACACTGCCCAATCCGTGACCTATTGATCGTCTGCCGCATAACTGTTAAGAGTAAATGCTCAATTCCAGGAACCTGGTGGCGTTAGACGTGGACTCGTCTGACAACTTGACGGACGACGCGCTCCACCGCTTCCTGTCGCGGCACGGCAGCCAACTGCACGGGCTCGTACTCAGCGGCATGCCCCACATCACCGACCAGCTCTGGCAGAGCGTCATGCAGCTGCTCAACAATACCAAGTGAGATATCACAAATAGGGACCTCATCTTAGCCAAGGCATAGCATACATCATCAGGTTTGAATATTACTTGTGATTTCAGTATGAAAAGAAACTATGTTCGATCTATTACGTCGGAGCTCCTTTGCTATTTAAGGGTACAAGATCTTAGCCCTCCTACTTAGCCTAGTAAAAAGCGAAATAAAGAAATAGGGGCCGACTGTAAAACGTGATGCCTTGGATACGATTTCAACATTATACGTTTGGAAGGATATTGAATCTTGTTTTGGGTCTATTTACGATTTCACTCTGTTGGGTATATTATTCATGAAATTTTTGAAAACACTGTGCTTACCATCAGGTACAGTGGAGTCACTTTGCCGTGCCAATATAAAAAAAACACTCAATTTTGTTCTTATTGTTACTACAGGATACTCATTATGGGAACCCAGGAACGTCTTGGAATCAATATTCATGTAGATCAGGCAAGTAGATATATTTTACCTCATAACGTATTGTTTTATAAGATTTATGGCCATTTCGTCATTCCGAAGAATAATCTGAATTATGTCTTATGAATACAATTGGAAATAAGAAATTAACAACTCAACCAGTCTTAAATATTTAAATCATTTTAGTTAATGATTGTGCTTCTCTTTACAGCTAATGGATGGCATTGCTAACTACTGCCCCAACCTGGAACGTTTGGAACTACGTTGGGACCCAGAGAATCTACGTTTCAGTGACAAGAGTCAAAAAGCTATTGACATCCTTCGCGTAAAGTGCCTTAAACTCAAATGTTTGGTGCTGAGGTAAGTTTTCTTGGCATAATTAGAGACGTTTCTCGCTCACAGATTGTAGTTGCTTCTGTCATGTCTGCGATAAGCTCTTTTGTCTTCCGGAGTGAAATCTCATATTAAAAATGGCGTGGTCCAGTCTTTATTTTCTCGAACCGAGCCACATAAATTGATGGCCCTGATCACACTCCTTTTTAAAATAGCTGCACGATGATTCAACTTTGCCATTAAATATGGAGTTAATTGAAAAAAGTTAAATGTATTTTTATAAACTTAAACTACTATGATACAGAATGATGATGAAAACTAAAAATAAATTATAAAAAAAACCGTAAATATTTTTGTACAAATTATATAAAATGAACCATAGTTAAATTATAATGTAATAATAAAAGATTTTTCTTTTCTGTATTGACTTGTCATAAGTGCTATTTGATTGCCTACGTGACCAAATAAAGCAATTTCATTTCATTTCAATTTCATTTCATTTCATTTCACAGTAAGTATTTATTTGCCACCTTTTTTATTTTATCATGGGTAATGTATGTTGTTCCAGTGACGGTCGGTACTACGAGATCGTGAAGGCGAACTTCGAGCGCGCGGACCGCACCACGGTGGTGCGCACCTCCACCAACTGCCGCGTCTCTAACTACTACCTCCTCTCCAACTACAAGGACCTCATATTCAACTAGCTATTGTTTATTATTTATTTAAGTTTTTTTAAGGGCTAGTACCTTCAATTCTCTTTCCGCACTAAACCTAAGCAGCATTGATGGCCTCGAGGTTTAGACGCGAGGTCGAGAATTTCGGCGGTCGCACGTTCAAACCCCAGGCACACACCTCTGACTTTTCGAAGTTATATGTGTATTCACAATGAATTATCACTTGCTTTAACGGTGAAGGAAAACATCGTGATAAAACCTGCATACCTAAAAACTTCTTAGGAATTTCTTAGGTGTGTAGTCCGCCAACCCGCACTAGGCCAGCGTGGTGGACTAAGGCCAAAACCCTCTCAGTTGTAGTGGCCCGTGCCCAGCAGTGGGACGTATTTGGGCTGATGATGATGACTAAACCTAAGTAAAATCTTTTCAACATTAAGTAAGAGTATAGAAGACTTCAACTTATATTAAATATTTAAGATTAAAGCGAACTTAGAAGAATCTATTCTAAGTTATTGAAAGATTTAACCATTTCTATTTCAAATTGGCATGTGATTTAAAACCGTTTTAGAGATAAAGTTGACTGTATAGGCCCTTAAGTCTGCGTTGATTTTAAAATAAATGTTGTAAAATTTCCCTAAGAATGGCTTTTTATTTGAATCGCCTACATTAAAACTTTTGGATAGAATTAAATTTAACATTTTCACCGAGTTAGCTATATTTAATGTACATAATAGTATTTTAGTTTTTTTTTTAAACCTTCAAAGTTAATTTAATATGAACGGAATCTGCTGCAGTGCACTGGCTTTTCCAGTGCTTCTGGTTGTCAATTTAACTTTATCAAAATTTTCATGAAGCTGTGGGTTTGGAATTAACCGTGACCATTGCCTTCAGAAATGCTGCTTATTTTTTTTCCAAGTCTTCTTATAAAAAAAGAAAAAAAAACTAAATAAAAAAGTACAAAACTTGTCAAGTAACGCTTACGTTAAATTATTTACTTTTAGGTTATTGTACCCAACGGTTCCGTTGAACTTGCATAGTTACAAAGTCAAGGTATCGTTGACTTGCTAAGGAATTGCGCCGAGTTCTTAAGTAAATATTATCGACATTGCATAGTTCAGTAAGTATAGATATTAGTTAAGAATTGTCGAGATGCTATTAAGCTAACTGTATAAAATGTCATTAGTAAGATAGCTATTTATATCTATGGAATCATACATTACTTTAAGCTTTTCTTTATCATATTATACTAACTAATATTATGTTAGATAGGAAGAGCTTATTGCCGCTTTTCAGTACATTTAAAGACTGTGCTGTTACTAAGAATTTTATACGTACATAACCTGACGCCTGTATTACCCGAAGGGGTAAGCAGAGGTGAATATCTGCAGCTTCATGTCGCCAGGTGTGTATCAGTCCCACGTAATACGGGACGATTTGCCGTTTTTCGGGCAAAACTCTGGAAAACGAGTCCAGAACCGCTCGATTGCCTCCTAATTTAGTGGGTTCAACGAGGCCATCGAATGTCAACAAAAATAATTATTTGATTGTAAATTATCTGAAAAATACATACGAATATTAAATGTCGGTTTGCGTGCATGATGACATTGAAAAGTAACCAAAAGTAAACACTTCCAAACGTAACATATTTATTACAATAGGTATGCCAAATAATTTGACATTACAAATTGAAATTGTAGGCATATTCACACAGTTATTGTACGTGACGCAATAAGGTTCGTCAGTGGGCACATTTTATATGTTAAACGTATACATCTATGCCCAAATTAGTATCTTTAATAATCCACTATCAATTTAAGCCACACGTTGGTGTGCTGATACCAAGTTCTTTTATTATAAGGAAATAAATAACAACTATCAATAAGACACTACAATTACTACTAAAAATAACAGTTTATTTACAGTTTATCATGAGAAAATTACTATTTTTATATCCTTTTTTATATTTGCAAGATATTTCCAAATATTAAAAGCTATTTCTAAACACCTTAACTATTTACAAATAGCTGAAAATCGTTTCCGACTCACATTTTGCAAAAACCACATATTTTTTCAAATACACATGAATGGACTTGAAATTTTCATAACGTGAACAGTACGGAACATAAGATGGTATCTTATGGAAACAGGAAAAACCACAAAATAACCGTCCGAATGGATCACTAAGCTTACACTAAATAGTTCACTCAGCGACTGAAATAAAACATTTCATCACAAGACAAATTTTAAATCTTAAAATCACAGGTATATCGAACATGATCATTATAAAAAAAAACAATAACTTACTATACAAGTCGAAAGTGTACCACTCAAATTAGTCGATTGCTAACTACATTGTTTTTAATCTAAGTGGTCGGGGTCTTCGTCGAACAGTCATCTGACCCCTTCACCGAGTAGTAAGTCCGGTTCATCCTCGAGGAGAAGGTTCTGGTTGTTGCTGTTTTCCTCGTTGCCGGCGTCGGAGTTGTTATCTTTGTTCACGTCACTGTCAATCTTGTAAAGAATGTCATGGCATAGCGGACACCGGTCCTGCACATACAGCCACTTCCTGAGGCAGACGCCATGGAAGTAGTGGTTGCAGCGAGTAATCTTTGCCGAGTGCATCTCTTGGTAGCATATCGCGCACACGTCGTCTAGTCTATTAAGCTGATCTGCTGAAGCCTCCTTCAACGAATTGATCTTGTTGACAGCCGTCCGTCGCTTCATGAACACCGACCAGCCTGCTCTCGCCTCGCACCAGATGTTAAAGTACGCGTGTATACACATCATTACGGCTCGAATCGCTCCTCCAGATTCGAATAGGAGAATCCATGCGCCATTGAAGAATAAGAATATGCCGAAGCAGAATTCTATGGTATTCCCGAAGGCTCTGATGTAGTATACGTAATCGTCCAGCTGCTCCCAGAAAGTACTTCTGTATGCGTCAATGAGAAATAGAGAATATATCATAAGGCTAACGACCACTTTTACAATGACTTCTATGCTGAAGGCACTCACGGCTAAAAGCCATGTCGATATCGAATGCTGAGACCATAAATATACTAATAGAGATATGGGGAATATAATTAAGAAGGCGCAGACGCCTAACGCTCTTACATGACGGTGCATGCTTGGATTGTGTGACGCGCTCAGAGACATTAGCATCGGATTCACTATATTATGAAGGAAATGTAACAGTGCTGTGAATAACAAACAAAAGTTTCTACACAATCTAATAAATCTCTTTTCTGGATTTAGTGAAGTCAAACCTGTTTGAAGCGCTAGTATATAAAAGAGGATAGCAGACACGGTGCCTATGCTTTTGTCTTCTTCTTCATCTGTCAAAAGTATCCATTGGAAGAAGTTGCCAATATAATGGCAGAAGAATGAGATCACAGATGTCATGCCGAGAACGGCTGTTATTGTCTCGCATCCGGTTACCAGAAGTGATTTAGCCATAGATGCCAGCGACTGTACTGCAAGTAATGTGGAAACTTTAAGTCCTTCTTCAGAATCGTCGTCATAGTTGTCCATGAGTAGTAGAATAGCGTGTTCAGCCACTCTTAGCACCCAAAACACTCTCAAGACACAGGGCACGTTGAGCCGCATCCACTCGGTCTCCACCAGTGCTGATAGTCCGTAGTTACTGACGAATAGCCTTCCATGTTGATAGCCTGCGTAAATCACATGTAATACGCTATACGCCGACGACCACAGCACGTACTTAACGAGAATTAGAGGCACGAGAGCTGAGAATACCGGTGAGTGATGCAGTAAGTTTGGCGGCACCGGTAGCATTGCCAGAAAAGACGGTGCCATAAAACTTATTGGTAAGAATTTTTGTATTGTAGGATGTCGTGGACCCAAGTGTACATTTCTAAATATGACCGCCAGCATGAATTGTATGGCAATGTTTTGCAGGACTAATATACCGGGCCCATCGAGATCAAAAAGGTTTTTTACATTTAAGTTAAGCAAATCCTCGAGTAAGCTTGTAGAAAAGTGCGGCGAGATAGCGACTAGTGTGAGCTCTTGGATTTCTTTGATGGCGGATACGTTGGTCCAGTAGGAGACGAAGACGATTCCCAGCGACGTGAGGTAAAGATAAACGATGATGAGGTGCTTCGTGTACAGCACGAATATACACAGCGCAGACATGCATCCTGGAAAAAAGAAAAAAAATATATTATTAATTTTTTTTTATATTATTCAAGTGTTAACGACCTAAGAAGTAAAAAATTACGAAAGCACGCACGCATTAGTAACTTTTCAAATTTATTTTATTTGAACTTGTCATGGCATAACGATCCTGTTGGCACCTGATGTTAACTGAATGTGCGCATATTAAGCTCCTCATCAATGTGTATGAGTTGGTATATTAGCTTAGATTTTTTTTGGAAAAAAGTTAGACGCGACACTAAAATTCGTAAGTCTTCTTCACACTTTGGAAAACTGAAGACATCAATATTCATATAGTCACTCTTCAGTACTGGAAAGGCAGCTAAATAACTTTCCTCTCTCGAAGAAAGGAGAGGCTCGCGATGTTTTTTATTATAATGATGGTAAGTGTTTTGGTAACTAGTCATGTTTTTTCATAAAAGTTGCACGCCAAGTTTGCTATTCATACAATACAATTGTAATGAAAACAGAAGAAAAGACACAATGGGTGATTACGCAACACGATGAAAAATATTTCAAGTTTGAAGTTATATTTTTCTTAATCACAATGGTTTTCGGTAACAATTGTAACGGGTTAAGAAATAACACGAAAAACATGAAGAATTATTTGCGGAAATTGCACATTTGAATTCAGGGCAACAGAATTATGTTTCATAAAATACAAACAATAGATAAAAATATTTAAAAAAATGTCTTGTCTTGCCGATGACATAGGGTATAAATCAATAGGCCTTGATCTATTGAGAGATCTTTGAGGTTTGAAAATAAGTTTAAAAATTAAATATTTGAGACAGATTTTAGCAATGTTTATAGGTCCAGGAAGCTGTACTGCATACTATCAGTAACTGGTCGTGCGTCATAACATTGAATAGAATTGCTTTGGTAGTGAAAACAAAAAAAAATCCGCGCTGCGTGTCTACACATAATAATAACATCAGCAAAATATCTTTACCTGACCTGCTTAATCTATTAAAGTATTAAATATGCCAGTCACTTATAAATCTAAAGGAACATGACCTGTATAGAGGCGTCTTGGCTTTAAAATTATATCTCTTAAACTCTTTTAGGTCCCACCTTTAGGTACAGGCATCTTTTAACTTTAAGAAACTTTAGTACAAATCAGTAAATTTAGAAAGACGTAGCGATAACTTGTGGAGAACTCTAAGATATGATTGATGATTGTGATTTCTTTACCGTGTTTTTATTTACATGTTTCATGTAAATATGGATTTTATTATAGTATATTTATTTTATTTTGGATACAAAATAGAATATCGAAAAATCTGAGATGTATACACTGACATTAATTTCTTGATTACTGAGATGATATAGGCTATTTATTTTAAGATTACAACAAGAGTTTTTAAGTGCAATAAATATTTGATGATTAACACGGTAAAACAAGGAATAAAATAATATTCACTAACGGGAATTCAATTCAAACAAGAACACGATGCAAAAGTACATGACACAGCTAGAATAAAAAAAAGACGCATTTTTTCGTTTATTGTATTTCAAACAGGCGCTGTATAAAAAGGAAGTACCTATACGTAAAAATAGACGTTCTGAACGGGAACTTTGACCAGTCTTGCATTGATTAACGTTGTGTTGTTGCCGGGGAATTTAGCTGTTTTTGAAACATTCAGGTCGTGTACGTGGGAAGATAGTTTATTGATTTTTTTTCGTTTAGAATTTGTTTTCTCAGCAGGCATGTCATATGCCAAGACGACGAAACATGAAAAAGCGAAATTTCAGATATCTCTTAAAGCCGGCCCATATACGTCTTACTGCTGAATAATACTACATATATCCTACTTTATGATTGAAAGGGGTAAAAGGCCTTAGTGTACCACGCTGGCCTAGAGGAGGTTGGCTGATTTTACAAACGTGCGTGTTTCTTCACGATATTTGTGTGTGATAAATTCATTAAGAATACACGTTTAACTCCAAAAATCGTAGGTGTGTGCCTGGGATTAGAATTAGTGACCACCGAAATGGTGACTCTGTAGACTCTACGCCTAATCCCCGGGATTATCGCAAATTCAAGGTATGGATTAATATGCTGCCAGCGGTAGGACCGATAACATGTAAAGACCGCTTCAATCATCGCTAGTGTCATTATAGTCCTTAATAAACTAATCTCCCTGCACAATCCTGACTTACACCGCCAAGAGGACTGAAGTCACATCGCTTTAGTACCTATATAGAAAAAACCGCGGCCGATTAGGGAATTATTGTACAATACTACACTAAATAAAACATAACTGCGATGAAATAATGAATAACTTTACTTGTATGATGCCATCCTCTATTGTACTTGAAATAAGAATTCACATTGGGCTTGATAAAAAAAAACCGCTCAGATGTGCATACAAAAACAACATAAAAACCCGTCCCGCAAACATGGATGGAGTCTTAAATGAAGAGAAAAACATTGTCCCACGAGCAAAAAAATATTCTGAATACACAATTGAAAGGCATCACTTACAATATGAAACTTGGAATTTATATTTTTTACTGTTTCTCGTTGGCGCAGATCAACACTCTCGCCTACTAGGAATCTGTACAAAAGTTACCGAGCTCGGGAATAAGAAACAACACGGGTAACTTTTATTTTCCTTATTTTATTTTCTGGAGGTGAGAGTACACTATACGTATTACTAGGAATTAGTCTAATCTAATTAAATTTTAAAATCTATGTACACTTTGTTAAAGCATACTATTGCGCCCGTCTTTTAAACTAATTTCGTACAAAACAAAATTCCAAATAATGATTCTAGAGTAAAGATTTTGTTGAGTTTACCGTTTGTGTTCGCAAATCGAAAATAATGAATTTAACTGATAATAATAGTAATAAATATTTTTCTTGAAAATTAGACTCCCTGATAGAAATTATTTTAAAAACGTTAGATACTTTGCTCTACTGACAACACCTTTGATGTGCAATCACTTAAATGACGATGATTATTTTTATAATTTATGACAGCTCCATGACGCAGTTGGCTAGATACCAGCATGCGAAACATGCTTGCCCGAAAGGCCGCCGGGTTCGATCCCCGCACTGAGACAAATGTTTGTGTGATCCACAAATATTTGTTTCGGGTCTGGGTGTTGGAGATCGAAAAATCCTTCGTAGTTTCGGATACCCACAAAACAGGACTTGTTTCCTAGTGTGGGGTCAGAACCATGTATGTGTCTGTTGGGTGTATTTATTTACTTATATTGACTGGTAATATTGATGCTTAATTAATAGTATTGGTGCTAATGTAATATTTTACTACAGCAAAAAAAAACGGGCAGGCGGTATTAACCGCATTGGAGATTAAATTGGAGTTACATGTCCATAATATTTAGAATGGTCCCACTGCTGGGCACAGGCCTCCTCTATTACTGTGAGAGTTTAGGCCTTAGTGCACCATGCTGGCCTAGTGCAGGTAGGCGGACTACACAGCTAAGAAATTCTTAAGAATTTTTAGGTGTGCAGGTTTCCTTCACCGTTACCGTTACCGTGCAAGTAAGTGACAATTCATTGTGAATACACACATAAATTCGAAAAGTCAGAAGTGTGTGCCTGGTGTTTAAACCTGCTGCCAAGATTCTCGACCATCACTACTTATCTGGAGAATCGAAATTTCCAGTAAAAACATATTTTTAGTTCAACTTACTTTCTTTCGATTTCAGTCTGACTCACGATAACACATTGATATTTAATTAATTTCTTTACCGCCACGTATTGCAAACGAAGTTCAAGGCGAGACAGTAAATCGAATGCCGTAAGTGGCCTAAGAAATTATTCTTTTATTGTGTATTGCACTCTTTAATTAATTATTATTTCAGTTTTTTATTTCACAGTTTTAATAGAATTTCTAAAAAACTCAGAAATTGTTATTGTTGCTTGCCATTGAGCTGAGCTTAATTAAGAAAATATAAGATGGAAACTGCTTCTTCGCTTCGAATTTTTGTGTGACTTTTCCTCCCTAGTTGAGTAAAAAATGCACATAGGTACTTCATTGTTGAATAATTTATAATAGGTTATATTTATTTATTTAAAACTTTTTTGTACACATAAAAATAAGAGAAAAAAAAGGAACAGAAATGCAAGGTAGTTATAAGTGTACAAAAATAATTCTATATAACAGAGAACAATAAAATATATATTTCAATAAAACAGATATACATACATAGACATGTCTTAATTTAGTGTGACAGTAATGATCTTTTAGCATCTTTCTAAAACTTTTTTGTCAAAATGTTGACTAGAACTTATTTGAATAAAAAAAACCAAACTTATTTCTATGTGTCATATATAAAAACAATGTTTTTAAATTGATAGGAAATTTCAAAACCGACAAAGACGCGAACCGCCAGTTACTACTACATCTGCATACAATGAAATAATTAATTCAACCGATTCTTTCAATGTCAAATAGAATACGCTTGTAAAATAACTATCAATTACAAATAAAAATTTTGTTTACGACATCGCCGGGTCACTCAATATATTTACAATCTACGGACTTCTATAGGGATACCACAGGAATTTTAGGTATCGGCGATATTCCATAACCTAGTTGCAAATGTTACATATTGCTTTGGAAAAGTATCTATGAAACGCGGCTTAAGAGATTGAATCACTCATGAGAAACAGAACCAAATAAGTGGAGGAAGAGCCAGGACAGGTAGGATACGTAACGTGCACACTCGACTGCGTCAGCTTCAACAGGCTAAGGCTAAATATGTCATCTTATCAAATAGAAATGAAATCCTCATTTGTCAATCGGTAATTGCTAAAGGCTTCGTTTAGCAATGGAATGGATAGTTTTGTAATGTTATAATGATGCTGAGAAATAGGATTTTGAATTTGACGATTCCTAAAGCTTGCCAGTTTTAAATGTTAACCGGCTCATAACATAAAACTTTTAATATTTAAACCATGAAATTATTTCACAATTAGTGATCGTCCTAATTAAGTTATGTGTTGACTATTTAGCTAACGCTATTATGATTAACGTTTACAAGTAAGTTTAGTAGTCTTTATTTTAGCTCTTCTAATATCCATCCTAAGGTTGTCTGTAAGAAATTGCCAAAAGAGCAATTAGACCGCTTCTTGTTTTGTTTTTTAAATATTTAGTGTAGTTTCTCTAATTTTTTTTGTAATCACAAGAAAATGAAAATAAATAAATAAATCGGACGAAGGGAATTCCCTAGAACAAACACAGTATGGATTACGAGTATTAAAAAAAAATCTTCTGTACATCTTAGCTGATCACACAACAGGGTAGTTTCAATGTTGTATTTAGAAAAAACTTGTTGACATGAAATGTTTTTTTAAAAATAATAATAATACGGATAAAAATACAAGTCCCGCGTTCCGTATTAAAATACGAAACGCTTTACTATTTGCGGTCCATGAATGCAGCGATACGAAAAGTAAACAAAAATAATTGAAGATAACAATAAATTAACAAAGTTGTTCACTTGAACGTATTGACTTTACTTGAACGTAGTCGCAGTGTTGGAATGGCCATTCGCAAAACATACGCGATTTCTCAACAGAACATTAAATATCTTGCATATTCATCATCGAAGCTCGCGGCCGAAAGCCGGTCAATCGGATGCAGCCCTTGATAATGATCTTTAAAGGTCAGCGACTAGTTTCTCGACTTTTACATTCGTGCACTTTTAACTGACTTAATAAAATATGTAAAAATGCACATGCATAATTTCGACTTGCAATAGAATGCCGCGATGACCTTTGGTTTCGAGGATTTAAGTCTATAATGAATGTATTTTTTTTAAATGTACTAACGTATTATTTCAAAGCCGGCAAGAAACAAAACATTTAACTTTTCTATTCAGTCTAAGAAATTTGGGCCCATTTTCCCGGCCTCTTTGAAATCAAAAATGGCAGATAACATAAACAGAAAATTAACAGCGGGGAATTTACCCACGTATTGACGTATCCATGGTCTGTTGCATCCATATACATATATGTATGCACATTACATTCACATCTTTAACTATGAGGGGCTGGGAAAGATTTTTTTTTTAATGCCATATTATTGCATAAAGCGGCAATAAACTAGTCCCTTTTACATGGAACTTATATTTAATCTCCGTGCTGCTACTGAGATAAGAGAAAGTCCAGAACATCTTGATCGCAAGATGCACACTCATGTCGTAGGACAAACGAAACACTAAATTGCTCTATTTTTTCTGTTACTTTTTTCGCTATCTTTACTCGTATAACTTAATCGGTATAAATGAAGTTCAAAAATGTCGCTTTTGTTCTAAAAAAAAAATGTGTATAGCGTCTGTCGATTATTCAACGGCACGCACGAGGTCCTGGGTTCGATTCCCGGGTCGGGCAAAGTGTTATTGGGTTTTTCCATTAGGAAATTCTCAGTAACAGCACGGAGTCTGGAAATGTGCCCGAAAAACGGCAATAAGCTCGCCCCCTATTACGTGGGACTGATACATACCTGGCGAAATGTGGGTGCAGAAATGCACCTCTGCCTACCCCTTCGGGGAATACAGGCGTGAGTTTATATATGTATGTATGTATACAAGGAATATATGCTTTAATTTGTGTATTGACATTTTTATGGCACATGCGAGTGTATTTGGTTGGCGGTAATGAAGTAAAATGATATTCAACGGCTACGGACGAAATTTCTGTCAATTAAATACAATTATTTCAACCATATTTACTTCTTGAATTTTAATTTGTTATTTAAAACTTTAACAAATATTATTTATTAATTAAAATTGCAGTCCAACATGGATTTACACTGAAAAAAAAAATCATTGTACAAACCTTCAAGTTTTAATTCTCCTTTAAGAGATTTTCCGTTATTCACGTAGAATATCAATTAATCTACCTATACCAGTACTTTTTGAATACGGTACCATTCCACCGAGGTTGTTAATTGTTATGCATGTTGCCGAAACTTATGGATTAAATTGCCAGAGCTTGGAATCTCTGGATTTGCCAGTATTATGTTTAATTCCACTATACTAAACATATTCAATAAATAAATTTTTACGAAACTAAACAACATTTCAAGCTGTTTCTTTACACTATAAAGGTTTATATATTTGACGTATTCAATAATATTGTCTTAATTATTTTTCGGGGATCGTGATTCGCCGAGTGCCTCGTAAGCGATCATGAAGTTCAATAACATTGCCAGCTGATGGGATGACTGACCGTATGACCTATAAAAGATATGCGGAAAACTCAGTACGATAATCTTAACACAATTCGAAACAAAAACATATTGGAGCTATGAACCCTTTTTTTCTTTTTAAGAGGAAAGCGCCTTAATTATAATCCCTGTTATGGGGGATTGTTTTGTAGCAAAAGGGCGTTAGAATGCGAATAATGTATCCTCTGGCTGTCGTAAAAGATGACGCATTGGGATCCCTCTAGTCGTTGCGCGTGAAGGTACTTTGCCTCCAGCGAAAGTGAACCTAAAGGGAGCTGCTACACTAGTCGTCTATCTATTGCAGGCGAACCATGTTAGTGGGAGGTGAAGACGTGGAGTTGAAACAATTCTGACCCAGGGGCGCATTGGGCTGTGAGGCAATCATTCTCGACGCTTCTGATCCATCAACCGTAAAATTAAAATTCCAATGCGAGGCCTTCCGGTCTTAACAATTAAAAAAATATGGATGATATGAAGCAGTGATGGCCACGAGGTTAAGGTGCGCGGTCGAGAATTTCGGCGGTCGCAGGTTCAAACCCCAGGCACACACCTCTGACTTTTCGAAGTTATGTGTGTATTCACAATGAATTATCACTTGCTTTAACGGTGAAGGAAACATCGTGATAAAACCTGCACACCTAAAAGTTCTTAGGAATTTCCTAGGTGTGTAGTCCGCCAACCCGCACTAGGCCAGCGTGGTGGACTAAGGCCCTAACCCTCTCAGTTGTAGAGGAGGCCCGTGCCCAGCAGTGGGACGTATATGGGCTGATGATGATGATGATGGATGATATGGATGATAATGATGATAAAATTTGTGTCAGGGCGGCGAGTATAACTTATCTATTGTGCCGGTGAGGTTGTCATTAAATAATTAAATTATAGAAACAACCACGCGATAGTGACTCCTAGATTAACAAAACAATTATCGAAACGCTAAATAGGCATGACTTATCTATTTAACAATATCTTACAGGATGTCACCCTATACGGTTGAACATAAATATGATCCCATCACAGGTTTATGTAACGGAGTTCAAATATGAAACGTTATCGGCAAATTATATATCAATTCATACACGTTTCTTCACTTAGAGCTTATTTTGTTAATGTTTTACTTCTTTACTTGCAATTTGCCCAGTATTGGTTTAATTTCCTAGCATTACGTTTAAAACAGAGAGATTATCAATTTGAAACCAAATCTTGTTTTAATCCAGCTCAACTAACTTACATAGATATTTTTAAAATAATCAAGTAATTCCATCTGTAGTTATTAATGTCTAAGTATAAAGTTTTTATTCTACGTTTGTAGAAAAACTTGTATGACAAAAGACCACCTAGAGTTTGCGCAAATCAGAATTAAAAGGCAAGGATTTTTATATGCGTGACGTGAACGCAACTAATTCCATTCACGTAATCATGGATGGGAGTCCGAAACAAGATGGCCATGCCAATGAGAATTTTGGATATCTTTGCATGTTAAGAGGCATACCTACATATTATTAATAGCACTTAGTATTGTAAATTCGGCGTGTGATTGTTCTTTTGTTAAGTACAGCTGAATTTTTCAATTGAAGTATAATGTTTCTGTTCATGTCGCTGATGCGCTACAGAAAACTTCACATTTCCTTCAAAAGTTCTCAATTATAAGGTTCCTCCACTTTCGTTTTTTCTCCGTTTTCGTTTCTTTGACTGTTTAAGTAATTATGAATTAATATGTATCATATATACTATACTATAGATACATAAGTTCTTTTTTTGATGAGTCAGCAATGTGTGCGTAAGGTACCAGAGTCCACTACTTTGGTTTACCCAAACATCACACGTACAAATATTTCGGAAGATAAGTATTTTCCATAGTAGTCATCTCTTTGGGTTTTTTCCAAAAGTTAACGAGAATTTGGGTTTTATAATATTTGTGTGGGCAAAACAAGCATATATCTATCGGTTTGATGATGAATGAGCAAGAATTAAATGAATAAATGAACATCCAACATACATAGTTCTGACCCCACACTAAGATACAAGTCTTGTGTCGTGGGTATCAGCAATAGAAATACTAAAAGTGGTTAGTAATCATTTTTGATGACCACGTTATCGATACATGTTGGAAGGGGGGGACTCTTTGATTAAACTATACATTTTGTAGGAAAATATTTTTCTAATAATTCAGATAATTATCTTGAGTTTTAACAAAAAAACACCTCGTTAGTAATGAATTATTGAGAGTCGTTAAATCGACATATTCTATCCCTGCTAACTCTGTTAGCTACCACAATCGAAATTTGTTGTAAAGAAAATGTTGGGCGTCTTATCAAAATGAAGTCACTCACGAAAAAATAGCTTGATAGTTATTACTTAGCAACAATGTTCCCCGGATCCTGTACTAGAATTAGTCAATGCAATTGAAATATTTCAAAATAGAATTTATGATAGTCACAATTTTACCGTTAGACAAATCTATTTGAGTTTAAATACGTTTTTTTATCAACTCAAAGCCTAATAAAATGTAAGCAAAAAGTGCCAATTGAAGTCATGAATAGTGTTAATGACCGTAAAAATTCAAATGTGAATAAACTTTGGAACGTTTCATTCGATCACGATGCCGTATTCAGTTATTCTAATGCCAAGATATCACGTTTGTTGCAAGGCTGTCTAATTTCATTTAAAAAGTAACAAAGATGTAAACCTTTCTAATCTCTTAAAATACTCACAATCTTTATTGAAAGCCTTAAAATAATAAAAACAAAGTGATAAAAGTGAACAAATATCACAGAAATGAACTTAGCCATGCAATAAGACTTGTCTTGGGATTACCACAATATACAATATATTTTTCGACCTCACAATACCTAGAAAAGCTAAGGAAAACTTTGTCAGAAAACCTGCACTCCTCAAAGTGCTTACGAATTTCTTAGGTGAGTAGTCCGCCAACCCGCACTAAGACAACGTGGTGGACTAAGGCCTAAACCCTCTCAGTTGAAGAGGAGGTCAGTTGTTGTAAGAAGTGAGGACGATAATCCGGTACAAGTCAGTAAAATCATGCCGGTCCGTACACTTCTTTGATACCTACATTTAAAATCCACATTTATCTTGCCTGTATTACTACGAAACTTAGTAAAAGGTGCATGAAAGACCATGAACCTGTTTTTGTACCAAGTTAATCATATCTTTAAATGGTCAGCGGGTTCTGAATCAGTTAGTCCCATTCGTTTTGCAAGTGTTACAATGTGAACGGGTGCTGAGCGAACTACTCATTGTATTCAGCACCAAATGCCGTCACGACTGTACCCCCGGGCCAAAAGCACCTCCAGGAGATGTAGGATAGAAAATTGCATTTTATTTTCTTCACAGAAGCGAGAAACAAGAGTCTCAACAAATTAAAAGCGATCAAAGTAAACGTAACACAATTTACATTATATTGTTTAAAATAAAAATGAAAAAACTTGAAAAAAAAAGGACGAAATGGCATCTTTCTAGCTTACTACTTAGCCACTGGATCTATTCCATCGCAAATAAAATTAACTTTACTCCTCTCTCCATAAAGATCTATAAAGCATCGGCGATTGTTCTGAGCTTTTTATTTTATCGGCAAATACAATTCGTGGCAATCAGGAAAACCTTTAGTCAGTACTGTCAAAAATGTAGTATCCTATCATCATCAGCCCAAGTACGTCCCACTGCTGGGTACGGGCCTCATCTACAACTTTGGGGGTTTAGGACTTAGTCCATCACACTGGCTTATTATGGGTTTGCGGACTACACACCTAAGAATAGGAAACGGCCATATGCTCGCCTTCTATAACGTGGGATTGATACACACCTGGTGAAATGTGGATACAGAAATGCACCTCTGCCTACCCCTTCAGAGAATATGTATGTAAATTTTTAAGATTCCAAAGTGTGAAGTTTTCCTCACGATGTTTACCCTCGCCGACAGAGTACTTGATAATTGAATGTGAATACACAAATAACTTTGAAAAGTCGGAGGTCTGATTCTGAGGTTTGACCCTGCGACCTCAGAGAATTTTGATTAGACTGCGTGCCTCAACCTCGAGGCTACTACTTACTAGTAGTAAGTACTTACTTCACTACTAGTAGTGAAGTACTGCAGTGGCGGTGCTTTCATAGAAGCCCAAAAGCCCAATTTGCCTTACAAAATTCCAAATAATAATCTTTAAGCTTTAAAACTTTAATTACCAAAAGCTAAACAATTATAAACTAGACATTACACAATTAGTAGGACTTCTATGGAAATACCGCCACTGTGAAGTAGTATCATATGAAAATTTATGTTATAGGCAGATCGTAAAAAAAAAAGATATGAGTTTTCCTAATCCGCTGACTCATGCAACTAATAAGGACCTAGAGAGATTACAAAACAATAGACATCATTTCATAATTTATACAAGCGCGCCGGGCAAATTATACTAACCGGGATGTGTGAATTAAGTGGATCCTTGATTTAAACCAACCGAAACCGGTGGAAGGTGGCGATGCTACGTGGTGCGCGTAATGTGTTCTCATAAATGTATCTAGGATCTTTTGAAAATAAAATAAATTTATAATTGTCACCTTGGACGACGGCACTAGTGCCAGTAACTCGAGGATGTAGTGTAAGAAATGGCACAATATCGCGATACAAAATACCTAGTTCTCCAAGTTTAATGGACCTTCATGACAACAAAACTCATGAAAAACAATGTTTAGGGTTTCTTAAGGTATTTCTTAGTAAGTATTTATTTTTGAGTTTATAAATAGAATGTATACAGTTAGACATTTCGTACTATGAGATGTCTTTGCACTGAACCAATTTCTGTTGTACCTCGTCTTAGATCGCATTGTGACGCTGGTGAAATTTTATCTACGGCAGTTCTTTCTAGAGTATGGAGGCTAATTAAGAGAAAGCTCTTCCAAAGTCCTCGATGGACGAACCAAAAGAAATAAGTGGTTTTTGGTGAACTGGCAAAACTGTTGCGGCCGACTTGGGTCCTTCAGCAATGGCCTACGTCAGGTTACTGAACAAAAGATCTCTGTAGCCATCAAACAATTTAGGGGCGGTCCAAGGTAACATGAGGCTTGGTGCGGCCTTTATCGCTCTGTGTGTCGATGTTGCAGTTTTCGTTAAATTGAGTGGACATGAGAAGGAATCCAGATCACTCAGTTTTAGACAGAGGCACGGCGACCTTAGCGTATTTTTATTTGCATTTTTATTTTTACAAACTGCTGAAGGTTAATTCGCTCAAACTTATGCTTTCATCATCGAACTGGTTATGAGAGTAATGTTTAATGCTTAGAATGCAAGTGTTGGCATTGGAACTATATTTTGTAAGAAGTATGCAACTTAGAAATTGTATGCCTTACGAACTTATTATTGATATTGTAGTACTCAACTACGGATAAAATACTATATCATTATAAAAATATCCTTTTAAGTTGGTTCCGGTTCTCACGTAAACAAAAAACGAAAAAAGCATTTTTAATACAATGACAAAAATAAAAATCAAAAACTCTACTCTTTTATAATTATCCATGCTACACAATGCATTGTGTCCTGACCTTACATCGAGATACAGATCTTTTGTCATATTATATCAGAATTTATGAGCAATTGTGTTATAATACAATTAAGTTTCGAAAAAAAAAAACGAGTTTGTGCGAATCAGACAAATAACTTAATAACCCTATTTGTGCAGTCTAAATCGCTTCCCCTCGTTACTAACTTTTGGGAACCTAGGTTTGCTTTAAAGCGCAATGAAATTAATGAGAACCAAAAAAGATAGGGGTTAGAAATAATATTTATAGTTGCAAACATCCACCACAGCAAAACGGGTAGCAAAGTATTTGACTAAGAGGTATCATTTTACATTACACATACAATTACAGAATCGAGATATAATAGTATATAGCAAACAGCTCAACATTTTGGGTCCTAATATGCAAGTTACTACTTTGATTTTACTAGTAGGTATAGTAAAAACCCCGGAAAGAATATGCTTTAAGTGTGGTGGAATATTATGCAGTGTGCTTTTAATAATATTGCAGCCAAGCATAGCCGGGTAATTTTAATAGAAATGTTGTGTGAAATAAAATAACTAATGATTATTGATTAAGAAAAACAAAACACATAACCCATACACCACCTGTATATTTGTAATTATTGAAATTATACTAAAGTCATGAATAATGTTTGTAATAATGTACCTATGTGTACTGTGTTATCAAAAATTCTAGCTAAGTCATGACTTGACTTGCTGTGCCAGCCTTTGTGAGGCTTGCTGGCTAAAAAAGCAATGTCAGCATTCATTGCTTACACTTTTATTACTCTATGCAGTGGTTACCTTATCAATAAAATTATTTTCTTCATGTATTATTTTTACCATATAATTCTAGTACAATCTGACTTTTTGTACATATAAAAGAGTTATATAGATAATATTCAAACCAAATTTATTTATATTTAAGAATATGTAGTCCAGAATGATTGGTTATTCCAATCCATACCTTACAATATATGTAATAAGTATAGATTATATTGAAGTTTTTATGACAATATTTATGATAATACTGCCCACATTATACCTTTTATGTTTCAACTAAGACTTTAACCATCTTTGTTTACATAAACACAATACCAGCTGCCTATCTGCTTCCAAGAAAGTTTTCTTTAAAATAATAATTATTATTGTATTAATTATAATTAACCAATGTTATGAAGGGAAAAACTATTAAAGCTATCTACAGTACTGTGGAATATTTTTGCAACAAAGCTAATATAAGACCAAAGATATAGAACATGTACTTTTGCTACAGTTAATAAGTATTAAAAAATTATAGACTCCCTTCCTATCTGTCTTAATGATAGATAATGACTATGTCCAACAATGATGTTTATATTACCCAATGTAGATAATCTCTACATATTTTCTATTTTATAATATATATTTTTTTTAAACTAAGGAAACAAATAACCATTAAGGAACAACAGGTATGACAGTACTGTGATAAAGGTGACAATTAAAGTAAAATATATTTTAATTGTGTATATTATTATGAAACAAAAATTGTTAGGGGAGATTAAAATTACCTTAATCTTTTAAAATTTGTTTAAATTTAGAATTAACCTTAACTACTTTGTTATCCATATTCATAATTCCAAGACTTATTTTGTCAAGGACTACTTGCATGGTGATTTAGTATTATTATATTCACCTATGTTATTCGTTTCAAATATTTCCAAACTGTGCATGTACATATATAGTATCCAAAGTAATAACAAATAAATAAATATTTGTGGAAAATTTCAATAAATCACAGCTGTTATGTTGATAGTAATTTAGAAAAGATTACACAAATAAATGCTTTGGTACAATATGGTACTGTTGTTTACCTTATTAAAGTAGAAAATTAAATTTCACCTATGTTGATAAAATCAGTATAAAGCTTATTTTCATGTTCTTTTTTGTTTAGCCTTGTAATATGATTTCTAAAACTGCAATCAGTGCAATAAATGAAAAAAATTACAGCGTGTCACTAGGCAGCCGCGCTGAGAAATTTCGACACAACTAAAATGAAAGGCGCTTACCCGCCTACGCCGTAAGTATTCGAAATACAAGAGCAGGGACTCACCTAAACAACACAAGAGGAACTTCAGCAGTGTGAATATAAACGCATTGTAGAAATTAGCATCGTAGTAATTGGCGTCCGTGGCGTCGCCGTTGTCCACTGTCATGAGGTTCAGAACAACCACGTCGTCGCTGTTGGACACCGGCAGGCCCAGGCTGATCTTGAGGAACTCATCCACCACAAACAGTGGCGGCACCCTCAGCAGCACCTCCACTAGTGCCAGAGCCTTCGACCTCAACGACATTATTCATTTATGCAAAAACTTCTAGCACCTATCACACACAATTTAACACCTGTCCCAACTAAGCACACGCACTGTCACATACAAGCAGATATGTTTCTGATTTGTTTGGTGGATATTGATTTTTCCCAATATTTGATGTCACGTTATAATAATACGAAAATAATGACTGAAATTTTTGCCATAATAAAAATTTGACATTACAAATTTAGATGTTGCTTGACTAAATAATATGCAGGTAATGTTGCTACATCAAACGATCTTATATAGTCCCAATAATGGTAGAAATTGTTATCGAATTGGTAGTTATTGACAAAATATTGTTAGATAGAATATTTTATTTAATTTAATTTGTATTTGAGAATGTACAAAATATTGGCTAAAAATATAAATAAGATTAAAATTCAAATTTATAATAAATGCCGTTATTTATATTTTCTATATTAATAGGTATTATATTAATTCTTCGTGATCTCACGGCACAAGTGTGGGCATTGTGATGTAGAGGGTCTGGGTTCGGATCCCTGTTCGGGCAAAGTGTTAGTGGGTTTTACCATTAGGAAATTCTTAATAGTATTTCGGAGGCTGTAACACAATACAGGCGGGAATGTTTGTATGTATGTATGTACAGTGGCGTAACTATACCATCTGAGGCCCGTGGCAATTTTTTTGGATGAGGCCCTCCCGGTAAAAATCGTCACTTTGTAATTTAATTTTAATAAACCACCTAAGTAGTTACCCAACACTATTGATAAAAATATTATTTACTTGCGCGCCCGCGCCACCAATGTTAGCAATAAAAAAATTAAGCAACTAAGGGATACGTTTAAAAAATTGATTGACATTTTTGTTGTTTTGAATATTATGTTGAAATCTTAATGATTAGTTTGAATTTGTATGGTCTTTACTTGTATCTGACTTAAACTGATTTTAAGTACTTAAAAAAATATAATTCGGTACATTTTTTTTATATATGTTAGGTTATTTCTGAGCTTGTGGCTTCTTGTGCCTGGGCCCCCTCGGGTCGGGGGCCCGTGGCATTTTGCCAGCCCTGCCACCCTGTAGTTACGCCACTGTGTATGTATTAATAGTATTTAAAAGAGGAAAGATTTTTATCACAAGTTGTCACTTTCTATACCGCAAAACCATAAAATTAGACCACATGTTTGTGGAAGAAACGATAGTTAAAATAAAATAAAGAGAGAGAAGAAATAAAAATTAAGTGATGAAAAAAAATAGTAGGTGGTAAAATAAGGGTAAGTAGGAGAAGAGTGATTAGAATATGTCATGAGAGCGGTAGAGAAGGAGGGTGGTAGGGTAGGCAATCACTGTGAATATGAAGTAGAGTGTAGTTTCTATCAGATATGATTTTGATTAGTAAAGATAATTCTGGATTATATACACAAAATCTTTAAGATTAGTACGAGTATATAGGTCATACCCTAACTTTTCGTAATTTTTGATGTTTTACGGTAGTCCAAAGTACGTGGCGGGCGTGTTCAATAAAGTCCTACATATGAACCGTATTCTGCTTGGCAGTACAGGAACGCAGTTATATGATGTCTACTACTTATTATTTGTTTCGGATGTAGGTAAATAAATTTGTATAACATAAATATTTTGCATCCCCCTACCATAGCGTTTGATGTAATACGAACTTTCAAAGAAAGCGCTTTCTCATAAACTTTGGAAAAGCTAGCTGTCCGCGTTTGGATCGATGAAAAATTTGTATGGCTTCCAAGATACGGCTTCCGCGTTTCATAGGTAAATTAAAAACGACCCGATGTGCCGTTATTATGCGAGTGTGGGCTTTGCGGCGAGCTTTTGAGGGTGGATGTATTTCAATTGCGTAGCCGCAACTGCATACTTTAATTTATCTTCTTAAAAATATTATGATTTAGCTCATGTCATTTAATCCATAGCACAAACGATTGTTGAGAAAATTTCTTGAATGAAGGCAAAAGCAGTTGGTCGTCCATCAGAATGGTTAGGAGACGTGATAAAAGTTAGGCATGTCAGGTCTTTGTCCAACAATAGATGACTTGTAGCTGACGATGATGAATATCAATATAATTTACAACTTGTACTGCAAATGACCCTCGGTCGATATGTTTTTTATTATTCCTTTAAGTTTACAAGTATCCTTGCTTGATTTTAAGCGTAATCGAAAGAATTTTGATTTATTTATGATTTTTGTGATTTCGTAACATTAGTATTTATTTTTATTCATGTCTGTAATTAGTGTGATGCAATTTTATAAATCGTTGAAGATTGACTTGAATTACATAGTAGCCCCTTCGACTCCGCGATAAAATTCGCCATGTGATGAAGTACATAGGTACTAATAAGTAAGGATGTGAATTCTCCTAGTGATCCGGGAATTTTCCTAATCTGATGATTAGGAAAATTTCAGTAAAAAAACGGAAACTGGAAAACGACAGTAGATTCGCTTCTTATTATTTGAAATTGAAACATACATAACTGGTGAAATGAAGATAAGATACTAAATTGATTAGAAGGCTTTGAGGCTACTCTATGACCTTACTTTCAATACACGATATCAATGATTTTTCTTAGTATTTAAAATAAAATTTACGAGAGTTTGTCAACCTTTGCTTAATTGAAAGAATATAAATAACCTGTAACTAGTGAGATAAATGGTAAAATTATTATAAGATGATGTCGCAATAATATAAGTTGCTAAATGTGGCAAATGCTTTTGATTTTTAATGTAGGTATATTAACTTACTTTTATATTACATCCAGTTCTCTATTGAATCTAAGCCATCGTGATTATGATGACGTAATATTTTGTCACACGGTTCATATTTCCTTTTTTGAAAGTTACCTGGAATGGCATGCAGTAGAGAGGAAATTCATGTTAATAAAACAATATACCTACACGAGTTACACAAGAGACTGAAATTTTGCAAAAAATAAATAGACACAAAAATACATATAACGTTGATCCTTTTCTGATACTTATACGGTGGCTGTCAATAATATAAATTAAAGCAGATGATGACGGGATACGAATATGCTTTGTAGGAAAAATGCTTTCAGTTTAAAGAGGAATTAAACAGAATCAATAAATTAAAATCATATAGTGCAGCAACAACGTAATACAATCTGTCTGTAATGGTCGCTAAAATTTATATTTTTCGCTATCCTAGGTTCCCTAGTCTTAGCAAATTACATATCCCGGATTGATGTTTTATATTAGGTATATTATGTTTCTCAGGATGAATAAGCGCAAATCATAAATAATTAAAAATGTATGTTTAACGCATTTTAGAAAAATAACTACATATCTAGCAACATTGAAATCATAAATTAACGTTATTCCCCCGTTTTGTTATTACAGATAGTACCAAAGAACATGTGTGATAAAAACTGGTTTTGCGGTGATGACATTCAATTAACTTGTGGGTTTTTGTACGATATATCACAACTTCCGTAGAAAACTGATATATTTTACTTATGTATCTCTGCGTGTTTTTGACAGTTGTTAATGGAGCTATTCACCAAAATATTTATACATGTTGCATTCCGACATTGTTATATGCTTAAAATTTTGATTAATTTACATCTTTTCGTGACGGTGTGAGCCCAAAACACAAGAAAGGGTGAATGTACTTTTGATTTAACCTTTTCTCTACGATTAGCTAGTGGCTAACACTATAAGCTCTATTTGATTAAAATCTATACAAATATTAGAAAGCTGTAAATAGTTTGTTGCATAAACGCGCTTATCTAAGGAACTACTGGTCCAATGTGAAAAAATCTTTCAGTGGTAGATAGTCTATATATCGACAAACGCTATTGGCTTACCTATGCTATAACCACTAGGAGTGCAGCAGCTATAGAAAATGTGGCAAAAGGGGAAACATAATATTTATTTTAAAAGAATATTCGTTTTCCAAGGCAGCAACTATTCTTTGACAAGACTCAATTGTAAAACGTCATATTACCTGGCTACCAGTATTTATAGACTGTAAGATAAGTACCTAACTGTTAGTATTCCAAAAACCATATTATACGACCCACTGCTCGGTACGGGCCTCCTCTATGAAAGACAGAAGTTAGGCTCTATTTATTAATATATTTAATATTTTTTCATACGACCTACATACTATTTATTCTTACAGGCATTCATACAGGCAGTATTAGAAATACAAAGAGTTCGCTATATAGTGTGTGTATGTGGATTTCTGCACCCACGCTTAACTAGATATTAGCTATAGTAACCCATATAATTGGGGGAAATCCTGCATACGTTCACGGGGAATTTTTCAGATTCCTGCTGCTACCGAAAATATAATACAACTTTACAGCAGGACAAACAAGATGATGTATGAGATTATCAAATATGTAATGAAAAATGACAGTAAATTAAGATGTATCGTTATGGCATCATTAGATTCCTTCAGTTACCGAGCTCTATTTTTTTATGGAGAAGTTCCATCAACGGACGCAATGTAACTTTTTAAAATTGGAATAAAAGCGTAATACATGTACTAAAAATTGTGGCAGAAAAATCCTCAAATAAAAATAGGTCTGTTTTGCTCTTGATCAAAGCCAAGAACAAAAGAAAGCGGACTGTCGACTTTTTTTAGTTTTACGCCATGCCCTGAATAAGACAGACCCAGTGAAACCTCATAAGGTGAAGTAGGGTGTTCATTTATTATGATTTTGCTTTAAATTATAATTCACTTGGTTTACTGCTTTTTGTAATAAAAAAAGTAGTCACATCTGACGACGCTGTGACTCTACCACTAAGAATAATATTTCGCTATGTTAGATTATTAGGAAGAGATAAGCAGACAGACAGCAGGTTTTTTAATAAAAATAAACTTACAAACAAATATAACAGAATTAAAAGAAGCATAAAAATGCCATAAAAACTTTACTATTAAAAATATACTTAAGAAATAATAAGCATGCTTCTAGCTACAAATCGATTTAATTTATACGTTGCGAAATTTAAAATTGATAGTAAAACATAGGAGTGCAATGTATGAAGCAGTTCTTAACTGTGCCAAGTTTTTGACCTCAGTGACACCTCGCCTACCTTGTAATCCAAACTCGTTCGGTAACCTCGTGTTGTTGACGTTAAAACCAGTTCCAAATAATATTTATAAATTTAAAATAGGTACTGTTTTGAATATTGCAAAAAGTAACATAACAGCAAAATAACTGATCCTATTAGTTGTTTACCGTTAAGTAATATATCTTTTATAATTCACAAGTATGTGGCTAGTATTCGAGAGGTTTTGGGTTCGGTACTCGGATCTGTCATTATCCAGCCTCCGTGGCGCAGTTGGCTAGACACATTGAATCGAGAGCTTGCGGTTTCGATCCCCGCAAGAATGTGATCCACAAATATTTGTTTCGGGTATGGGTGTTTATGACACTGAGAAGTCACTGGTTGTGTATGATACCTAAGACACAAGACTTGTATCTTATTGTTAGTGTGGGGTTAGAACTATGTATGTATGTAGGTATTTATTTCTTTGTCAATATGGTTTTGTGTTTCTTTTAGGGAAGTTTAGGTAGCAGGACGGATTCTGAAGATTTGCGTCTGACAATTGTGTCTAGTTCTGTGGGGCGAATCCAATGATTTTGATGATATAATATTCGTAACCGCCCGTACCGCCGGTTACCATCGTAAATAAGTTGTAAAACTCGCCATATTAAATATCGTAAGTTTTTAACGTTGCAACATAATTTTATATTATACAGGTGTATTCAGACTGTGATCAGAAATTTTGACGTTTTCCTAACAACCATATACTACATAGGTAGGTACATTTTATACCTATGGTTGTTAGAGAACTGATGAAACTCTTTAAAATGTGGATGAATGTTCTTTAATTGTTTTCACTATACTATGTATGCGAAAATTGCAAATAAAATAACCTAGTCATTTAATAGAAATATCTAAATTATCACTTATACAGGGTGTACCACATACATTTTATACCTATGGTTGTTACATCCTATAGGTAGGTACATTAACTAAGATCGGCATGAGGGCATCGAAAGTTTGGTGTCTCTCGCTAATTGATGCTCTGTTTGTACAGAATTGTGCTTACCATCTGGTACCGTGTTGTCACTTTGTCGTGCTAAAATAAAAAAGCTTAAATTTTGCCTTTACTTTAGCCAAGCTCGGTTTCTGAGCACTCGTCCTGTGACTGAGGGTAAGGATGGCCCAGTTTCACTATTAATTAAAAATTGAGCCCCTAACATTTCACTTATCTACTATTGTTGTTGAATGATTGTATGCACGATTTTCAATTATGAAACATTAGTATACGAGTATTTGTCTGAATTTTAAAATTTCACTATTACCCCCGTTACCCTTACTAGGTACCCTGAGAATGGTTTTTGCGTGTATTCCATAACCTAGTTAATTCTTGTTTACATAGATGGCATTATACTGTGATTACTATATACAATTTTATATTTATTACAGTGCATATTATTTTTCTGCATTCTACGTCACATACTAGACATTAGCATAAATTATTATTATCGCTCCCCCAAAACCAACTATAATTGAAAGCATTTGCAAAAACAACAGTGCTTCCCAGGGAGACAATGAAAACAATCTCACTAATCGTTCGAGCGTAAAACGATACCAGTCAATCTGAAACGTAAATATTAGACAGAAATGTGTGTAATTTAATATCTCTGCGGATTCACTACTTATCTTTAAAAGATATTCTCGATTGATTTACATTTAATCGCTGCGAGGGGAGGGAAGCGTGGCGGTCGCGTGCCGCCGACATATTACTCGTGGTTTTTGGCAGGAACTGTGCAAAATGGGCGGATAATTATCGTCATTTTATCTAATCATAGCTTTGATATATGTTTATGGACTTACGTGCACAAAAAAGGAGTAATCTGCTAGGATTATTTAAGTATTTGGTTTGGGTTTATACTTTGGTTTAACATACTATTTACGTGCGGTTTACTTCTTATGGATTTTTTTCTATATAATATAATTTGGTGTATTAGAGTACCAACTTGTGTTTGTGATATGAATTAATAACAAAAATTGTGACACAAATCGCAACAAACAATTTTTATGTGATCCACATATGATTTTTCATGTCTAGGTGTTATAAAATTCTTATATCTATCTAGGTATAATAGCCAATATGCATCCCACAGCTGGGTACGGTCTTACTGTATATTTGTAGTTACAATCAACAATAGTAGTCTACAAAGCTTCCAATGTTAGGTTTAGTGGAATGCATGTACCTAAAAACTTTTAAATAGAAATCTCTTAAGTACCGGTTTTCTCTCGATGTTTGCCTTCAACGTTCTCGAATTGCTTAAGAAAATGTTTTTGGCTTATAATTATACAATTGCAAAGTCTAATTGTAGTATTGAAATTTAGAATACAGATAAGTTTTATTGTGACGTAGGTAATAAGTGATGTACTATTTTTTTGTTTCAGAGCAAATCTACACCTCCAACGACCCTCTTCACAACAACTATAGAACGTAACAATTGGCGTAAACACTAGCATCGTTAAACACATGTTTAGTTAACCATATAATAAAAATACACAAATATAAATCTGTTTGAAGTGCTACCCTATTAATTCCCGACCCCTAAAGCAAACACTATTACCTGTTACGCAATAGCAGCACTTGCACTGAGCCAGAGGGCAAACACAGGTGTGTACCACAATGGTGCAGCGGGTTTTACCAATTGTATGGTGGAGCGTGCTGCCAAATTACTGATTGCTATCGTCGCGTGGTGTAAATTTCTCATGAAGATATGCTGCTGTTCGCATAGAATTTTTTGTAATATTTGTTTCGGGTCTGCCTGTTTATGAGACCGAAAAGTCTCTAGTAGTTTCTGATACCTACGACACAAGACTAGTACCTACGCACCTATCAGCAAATCTTTTAAGGGTTACTGTATACACTTTTACAATAAAGTCCCTAATAATATTAAGGCTTTAAAGTACCATACATTTAAAGAAATTACTAAGAGACAGCTATGTAACAAAGCCTACTATACAATATCAGAATTTATGGAGGTTAATGAAGATTGGGTATAATTAATAATTATTGTAATCCCAATTCTGACTTGGTCTACTTTGATGGACAAGTAGGTATGTCATGCTCGCTGAAATGTCTTTGCTTACGGCGGCGTCGTGTGCCGGGTCGGTCACTTCCCTATGAAATGGTTGAGGAGACTGATGGCTGGCACATGCGTTATACTCGTGAACGGGTGCTGTTTGTGTGGACTGGTCTGCCTGATTTGCTTATTTGCATTTATGAACTTTTAACCTGGTTAAATGTCAGTTTCTCCATTTAAGATGACTATGTTATCCTCATATTCAATATAACATTCTGAGATTGTATTAATGAATTGCTCTAATTCGGGAAATTTAGTCTTTGTATCAATATTGTAAACTATCTCTTGATTGGAAAAGAGCAACACTAGAGTTTCTTACCCGTTCTTCTCTAGTGATGACTGCCTTCCGAACAGGGTGGTAATTTGGAAATGACTGAATCTAAGTGATGTATTTGACATTTTATATGTAGATTCAATAAATATTATTTCGTTTCGTTTCATATGTAAGTGTGGGTTGTAATTATGTATGTGACTTTTGGGGTGTTTTGTTCCTTTTTATTATCTTTTTATTCTATCATTAGGAAATTCTCAGAAGCAGCACGGAGTCTGGAATTGTGCCCGACAAAACGGCAATAGGCTCGCCCCCTATTACGTGGGACTGATACATAGTACCTGTCGAAATGTGGGTGCAGAAATGCACCTCTGCCTACCCCTTCGGGGAATGCAGGCGTAAGGTTATGTATGTATGGTTTTTTTTTAAATCAAATAAATCACTTGGTAGCTTCTTCACTGTTTTAATATTTGTATAGTACGCTGTATATACAAATATAAAATGAACAGATGCAGACATTTTGATATAAGACAGACGTATAAATGAGGCATCGAAAGTACACGGTTTAGTCCAATTATACAACATATAACTTCCAACTCTACGTTGGTAGATTATGTAAATCGGAATATCGGAACTAGGATTAGTATCAAGTGTAACTTATTAAATTTTATTCAAACCTATTGCAATACTTTTTTCCACTACTAACCGAAAACATTATGTACGATAATATAGAATTGATATGGAGCATATTATATGCATGCATTATACCACATGCGAAGAGCGTGTTGGGCTTAGTATCAGGTTGTGGCGTAGTAAAGCTGTTAAGCTGTATCAGTAAATCTAAGGGTGACTCAACTGACAACATTACTTTTTTTTAATTATTAGATATTTTGCTTGAAAATCCAATTATTAAATGCAAAATAAGCTGACCTTTTGACTGAAATTTTGTAAATCAGTTTCTTTGGTTTTAGAATCGGTAAAAAAGGCTTGCAAGTTAATTTTCTGTTTATGTGGCGACATTTGAATAAAAATTCAATATTGAAACTACCTATAAATAAAAATGGTAAAATTTCTTAAAATAAATGTATATAAAAAGAAAAGAAAAATGTTGTCAATTACACCTACTAAATTATTCTTAAAAGACTAGCGTGTAGATTATGTCTTATGACTCATTTTCATTGCTCTACCTACTGGGACAACTGAGATATTAGCATTCGTAGTGTAGTTACCAAAGACCAAATAATAGCAGTTGCTTTGGGATGTATCTACAAAAATTTTCAAAAATATTTATGTACCTATACATATATGTATAATATATTTTTGAAGTGTTAGTTTGGTGGGGTACAACAGAGTCTACTAATACAACACATATTACGCATCCCAATGTGTATTTAGCCATGGAACTAGTTATTGTTGTTGGAAGTAGTTTAAAACAAAGTTGCTAATCACGGATGACTATTTCTTTGAATATCAACAGCCCCATGGCGCAAATGGCTAGACACCAGCTTGCAAAAAGGAAGGCCGCGTGTTCGAACACGCACCGAGATAATGTTTGTGTGATACACAAGTATTTGTTCCGGGTAAGGGCGTTTGTGAGACTGAAAAGTCTTTGGTGGTTGCTAAAATCCACGACACAAGACTCGTATCTTAGTGTGGAGTGTATTCATTTGTTTAATTTTTTTTAATTAATCATGCGCCTAATTTTGATTTTCACTGTCTAGATGTTTTCTTCTGGAAAGTTTGAATGTTGGAATAATTGCAGGCCGCTAATTTATTGTCCTATATAATATTATAATTTTTTTAAATGAATATTATGTGAGATAGATGGGAAAGTGGAGACGATTATAAACGCTAGCCTAACTATAAATACACTACATTACGCTGTGGCAAGTCACAGGCAAAATAAGTAAAATATAGTAACAAAAAAGATTTTAAGTCGATAAATATAATTATAAGCCCACATACGCCCCACTGCTGGGCACGGGCCTCCTCTGAAACTGAGAGGGTTTAGGCTATAGTACACCACGCTGGCCTAGTGCGGGTTGGTAAATATAACGTCATATTATGTTATTTCTGCCATAAATTCTATCAAGGAACTCGTAATTAAATATTTTTTGTAATTATATTGCATTAACATGGAAAACTATAGTTTAATGCTTAATATTAACTTTTTCATATCATACGTATAAACTGCATCATCAAAAGCCAGTAAATTAAATTTACAATGTGTATATTTAACAAAAAATCGACTTCCTATAATTTGAAAATTATATACATATATTTTTTATATTTCTTAGGTGTGTAGTCCGCCAACCCGCACTAGGCCAGCATGGTGGACTAAGGCCTAAACCCTCTCAGTTGTAGAGGAGGCCCGTGCCCAGCAGTGGGACGTATTTGGGCTGATGATGATGATGATACACGTATCCCAGGTTCACATAGGATTTATTATAGAAACATTATTGAACACCTCCTCTTCCCAACAACACATTTCACTACCCACACCGGACATGCAAACACTTAAAAAGGATGTGTAAAAATTTGAAAACCGTCCCATACTGCCACAATAGCCCGTTGGGTGTAAAATCGATCGCGCTGCGTTCACCTGTCGGAAAGCCGATCGTTCGGAAACGGAAGTGTCGGGTGTCGTGTCCTATCCGGCCTGCAACCGGACACGGAGGATGATCCCCTGTGACATGACGTCACGGGTGGGAGGAGGACATTGTACCAACGAATTGCTCGATAACCGGTTGTTGCAAACAAGTTTTCGAGTGGGTTATACCTACCGGTACATTAGGATCAGTGACGTGTTCATATAGACAACTTGCGGTATTGCAGCTTCACTTATATGTTTTTCGCATCAAAAATACGTAACTTTATATCTCTTACATTGATGCGGTATGGGTATTTGTCCACTATGTTAACCCAGAGCGGATTTGTGGACTTCGCATCGCTGAATAATTAATAGGACTAAATATTAATTTGCATTTAAAACCCAACGTTAATTTGCATCATCGTGAGATTACTTATAGGGAATCGATACGGTACGGTAACAATAACCATGTAATAAGTCTAAAGGTGTATGCAATATCGATCTGGTTGAAACAATACCTTGCGAGGGTATAAAGAACTATTAAACTTAGAAAACGAAAAGCAAATCATTTTAAGCCTACCAAGCTTTCATTCACTTCTTTCTTGTTTTGCCTAAGATAAACTGAAACGAAAACTACTTAATTCATAATTTAAAACACTTTCATTATAAATAAATCCTATAGAATATTTTATATTTAAATTTCTATAAGTTTCGGAGTCATGTAGATATCAAAATGCTTCGATTACAAAAAAAAAATAAACTTTGTTTAATCATTCCCTTATTTTTTTACAATTTCTTTTTCAATCAAGTAAGACATTAAAATCAACCATACCTAAATCTTCGTAATCAAAACAGTTAAATTTTATTACTTATATTTGGAAGGTTCTAGTCTAGGGTGCTTCGTGTGAGGTAAGACCACCTACAGGCTATCGGTCGCAGGCAGCGCTGCCCAGTGAGTCGAGTGGGCGCAAGGCATCTTGCAACATTCACACGGTGCTACTTTCCGATATGAATAAAATTTCGCGTGAATTTACAGTTTTTGTAGCGGTATCCGCTCGTTATTTGGCTTCGGGGATAAAAAGTTTGCGTTTGATCGGCCTTCGCATTATTCAATGTTACCTACAATGACTTGGGTGATTGAAAATATTGATTCTTTATTTTTAATTGAGCCGGTGGCAGATATTGTTTGATGTTTTATTTTTACTTTATTCTTATTATTATTGCTGAGTATTTTTGGTAGCGTGAGTAGTAATATTTTGTTATTAATCCCGTTTTAGTTACTTAGGATCTATCTAATACATACAGATAGAATTTATAAGGCAACAATTAGAAAAAAAAAATAATGACATCAAAGTGAAATGTTATTTTTCTACAAAACTTGGAATAGGAAGATCTTAAAACTTACTCTACCTAGGCATAGTACTACAAAATACGATATTTATAAAATGCGAATATCATGTCATTATTCACACACAAAAGCACGTAGAACAATGAAAGACATGAAGTAATCACAAACATATTATTATTGAAAACACAAACTGATTGCTTTATTGTGCAATATCACTAATAGTCTGTACAAGCGATATTCAAACTAAGCGCATTAGCGAAGAATTGAGGAGGATTATTCAAAAAGCGCATCGTGATATCGATCATATCAAATACATCCATAAAGCGACCATTAATTGCTATCCTTTTACATTAGCAGACTTTCTTGCTGTACTGCACTGCCCATGTCACAGAGAGTTCAGTTTGCCGTTTACGTAGCGGTACGTACGTACCGAGCGGAATATATTCTATATGTAGATGAATGGGAACATGACAGTGGTCAGTGCTTACCCTGAACACCTTCAATTCCGTAGTGACTGAGGCTTATTATCTAAAGCTCAGCCCCATCTAAAGACAGCCTCGTGGCGCAGCTGGTTAGTACTAGCTTGCGATACGAGAGGCCGCGGGTTAGATTCCAGCACCGAGACAAATGTTTGTATGTTCCACAAATATTTGTATCGGGTCTGAGTGTTTATGAGACCGAAAAGTCTTTCGTAGTTTCTGATACCCTCGACACAAGATTTGTATTTTAGTGTTGGGTGTCTTTCTTTCCTTCTATTTCTAGCTGTTGTTCCTTTACCAACAGTAGCAGCAAAATTATTCTTAAATGTATAGTTTGGCACAATTAAAGACGCCGTTTGAGTGACTTCATTCAATCTCCTGTCACAATTACTACACTCATATCTTCATTTTATTCAAGCAAATTATGTCTGTTTTCACCTTGTTGGTTATTAAATAGCGTTCAGCATGTAACCGCCCTGCTGTTAACGTGCTCCGCCCACTCTCAATTAGTTGGAAACTCGAAAAGTCTACGATCGATGGGTTGCGGCGAAGTTGCTCTGTGTCTTTATGCATTTACCCTACGTATATCGACGTCTGTCTCTGCGAATGGGTGGTTACATATGTATTTCTACATCCATGTTTCGAGCACGTGTTTTCCACCTCGTAATAAATCTAGTGGATAATAAACTTACGATTATTTTTTAATTCTCTACAGCTTCATTTTTGTCATATAGCGTTAACTACAAACGGTAATTATATGTCGTAACCAATCATAGTCGACCTTAAACACCTTATACTCATAACAACTTTTCGTATATTGCAGCAGTATAGAGAAGGTGAAGGAGAAAGGAGAAAGTTTAGTTAAGCAGTATTAAGTTGTCGCCACAGAGGTAGGGTAAAAGAAGATGAAATGCGTGAAAATAGCTTTAAGAGGCTTACGTAGGAAAGAATCACACTGTCAGGACAGCCCATTTATACTGTGGTCTATACCTCTAAGGTATAATTATAGATCGTCGATTTGTCTTTACATAATTTAGCTATTTTCTTTTGTTTTTGTTCGAATAGTTACGATAGACCATGCCGCATTCTCGGCGGTTGCGGGTTTTAATTCCAGGCCACATCCTATGTGTCTTTAGACGTTATTTTTGTATTCAAAATGAATTTTCGCGCACTTTAATGGTAAAGGAAAACACCGTAATTCATTCGTGTATTCAAATGTGCGAAGTGGGATGAATATGTGCTGATAAAAATAGTAACCATTTAACAATGGAAATATCTGAAAGGCATTTCGGCAAAAAAATATTTTCTTTGTCATTCTTTTGGTAAATGTCATTAGCGGTTGATTAGCGATTTTGTGTTTTCTATCACTTAATGACTAAATAACAATAAATGTATACACCCAACAATCGTTCCCAAAGTCGTAACTCTACATCCAAAGTTATATCGTAAATGCGAAAGTAATTCTGTTTGTTGGTCTGTAACGCTTTCCCGACTAAACCGCAGGACCGATTAAATATTTTTTGCAATGGAGATGGAAGGGACCTTGAAAAAGGACACTGGTACTCAATTTTATAAAATTGCTCTGCGGCGTCGCCGAGCCCCAGAACAAGTTAAGATTTAAGGTTTCTGTCATAGGTATCATAAAATAATATGTGATTTATAATATCACGGAAAAATTCGCTACGACTCGCGGACCAAACTTGTGGCATCTCGTTTCACAGCCTTGTTATAGAACTATGCCCTGAAAGCTCTTAATTATCTCTCCGATACTAAAGTTAAGAATGGTTGGTGCAATATTATTTTACTACTAACATGCAAAGTGTTCCCATGTGCAGCAGAGTGGCGGACTCCTCGGCAGGACGGCCTCACACATGAGCGCGCTCGCTACCTGGGTGGGCCACACCGTTTCCAAATTAATCCATATTGATATTGTATCATGTTATAGGTACTCCACAAGGATGGATGTCAGCAGTTTTGAGTTGAGTAGAATTTTATAGTCTTGAGAGACTTGTAACTACATATTGGCAACTGACAATCAACACCTAAGTGATTTGTTTAATTTAAAAATGTTTTACATTTATTTAATAGTTTAACTAGTTAATATTTAATTAATTGTTATTTCGCCTATCATAGAAAGGACATAAAAATATTACACCGGTATTCGGTTCTTGGACTGTGCAAAAATCCGTCGGGAAAACCGCGCGGCTCAGGAAAATGTACGCAAGCCTAATTTAGGAACAGTAAATACCGTCCTCATTATAAAAGTGGATAAAATGCGTATTAATATCGTCATTTTATGATTTTTAAGCGTGTGGACATTCAATTTGGAAAATCTTTTTTCGCGAAGGGTAAATAATGAATTGTAATTATATCCTTGCTTAAATATTCAAAACAGTTTATCCTAAGTAGAGAACCTTCCGACGGCAAATAGGATTAGTGGATATCTAAAGTTGATAGCGTACGAAAAACTAATAATTATGCTTTAAATAAAAAGGTTAAAATTTAGTGCGTATAAGTAGTTTTATAACGATAAAAGCTCGCTACAGTAAACCATTTATGTTTATTATAAAATTACTGCATCAGGAATTTAATAAAGGGCCAATTGTAAGTGATATCAAGATGATAAAAATCAGAATAATTAATCATTCAATTTGAGCATCTAAACAGTATCGGACCGCAAAAACGGTTCTCACCGCAATAACAAAGCTTCCGAGCGGCCATGTTCACTTGATACCCGGTGACAGGCGACTTTCCCGCGCACAATATGTCATGTTTTTTTTTAACGAGGCCGAGGGGTTGGATACAAACAGCCAATTACAGGGGCGGGGTGCACACTTAGCAAGATAGCCAGTCACCATCGATAAAGCGTTAAAGGCTCATCTTCTCCGCAGGATGATTAATGAAAGATAAATAATAGATATTTTTAGTATTTTTAAAAAAGTCCTTTATTGCAGACGATGGCGCATGCCCCATTACGTATAATTCAATTAGTGAAAACAGTGTGAAAGTGTGGTGAATTGTGGTGTATTTTTAAATGTTGTTTTTTTAGTGAATTTTATAAGTGGATAATCTGTTAAATCAAATTCATTGGATTTATTTAAAAAGGTTAGTGTGATATATACTTATTAAATTGAAGACTGTGTGGCGTCAAAACGGATAATTAAATTATTATTTATAAACGGCGCTGGTTTATAAATTATGGTCAATATTAATCAAATAAAAATATAATTTTACATTAACGATTTAAACTATAATCCATCAATTTGTACAATACTTACTACTTAATGTTTTCTTAAAATAGAAAAAATTAAGTACTTCTGTTAAACAGACGGTGTATGCTTTTTGTAGTATCTATAGATAAAACACTTACCCGTATATAGACATATCTAAGGAAATTGATAAATAATAATTGAAGCAAATAAAGTAAAAAATGTGTAAAACACGTATGATTTAGGTACTTTAACTTGGAATATTCTTCAGAACAAAATCAAGAAGAAGCTTGCCATTACACACTAGCCGAGTCCAGTAGTTTCTTCCACGTCATATTTCATTTTCCGATATAAAAGTATCGTATGTGATATTACAGACTACAATCAGTCTATTTGCCAAACTTTACAAATGATCTATATTTCGGCCCTTCTGGTGTAATAGAGGAACATACACACACAAACGATCAAAGTGTCGTATTTACAATATTACTAACATTAAACAACGTAAAATAGTCTAATAAAATTATGTAATTAAAAATTATTTCTTCTGTTTTCAAGTAGAACTTTTATGGTCATCCGATATTCATACATATAAGAAAGAAAGAAAGAAAGAAATACATATAATGGAATTTGTCTTAAAAATATGTCAATTAGTCCTGTGATTATGACTTTATTTTATACTAGTTGTTGCCCGTAACTATGTACCTACGTGTGCAAAACTTTAGACTTCAAAGGGAACATTCTTTCACCGTTTTTGCCAAATTTTCCATTGCTGCTCGGCTCCTACTTGTCGCAGCATAATGATTTATAGCCTGCCTCGATAAATAGGCTAAAACGGAAAGACATTTTCAAAGCAATCCAGTAATTCCTGAGATTATCACATTCGAGCAAACAAACTCTTCAGCTTTATAAATTAGTATAGATTACGATTTAAACATTAAACAATTTTAGGCTGTGCTTCTAGGCACAGGTCTCCTCTACGGCTGAAAGGGTTAAGGCCTTAATACCTCTTTAGGTTCACCATCATGTTTTCCTTCGCCTTTAAGGGCATCATAACTTATTTTTGAAACACTCATGACTATGGAAAGTCAGAGGTGTGTGCCTGAGATTTGAATCTACGGTTACCGAAATTTTTGACTCGGCAAATAGCGTATTTATCCTCGAGAAAGTTTAGCTCATCGCTTTGATGCAAATCAACACAAAAAAAAATGGCGCTATAAACTCACGATAATAAAATCAAACATAGGGTAGACTGGGTACGGTTGAAACGGTGGACGGTTGAAACAAAGTGAATATTTTGTGAATAGTGCGCGATGAGGTGAGGGTTACAAGGGGAGTATGAAGCGGGCGACAGGTCGAAACATGAATTTTAGTATTGCGTCGCTCTTCGGGCGCTGTGCTTGTCTGTAGAAGGCGAACGTTGTCTCTTGAACGACTTCGACTATACCACCTTTATTTTCTCCGGAAGCAATAAGAACCACTACCAAAAGCACCTCCAAGAAAATCAACAAATAGGGCCGAAAAACAAGGAAATCTACAATACACACAGACACACCTGAAAAAGAAGAGATAAGAAGAGAACATGAAATCAGAATGGAACGAACCAAAGCTAAGCAAGTTAAGAAAAGATTAGATGGAGAAAAGAATAAACGAAATACTACAAACAAGAAAAAAACTAACACGCGATAAGAATCATCATCAGAAGAAGAAGAGTGCTACTGTATTGTATGTATGTCAGCATATTCAGAAAGCAGACCGCAGGAAAAATGGATACAATGAACAGTATGTAAAATGTGGGCGCATGAAGAGTGCACAAAAGGTAGCCTTAGTTATGTTTGCCGTAATTGTGACTCCGAATGATCTCGTAAACGTTAAAGTATTTTTGTTTAAAATTTACTATATTTTATTTTTCATTTTTATTTAATTTGTTTGCATAGTTTATAATTAAAAGTGTCGATAGTTGAGAAATATAAAAGCATGATTGCTTAGTAACTTTATTTAAAATAATATATTATCGCTACCAACATCTAATTATTATTTAGTTCAAGTTATAGGTACTTAATATAAAACTGAAGGCTGATTAAAAATAATATTAGATTATAAATATAGTCAAAGACTAGAATATTACTTAATAAAAATATTTGTGATAGTCAACTGTGCCATTACCATTCGAAACATGTTATTAGAAGATTAATAAAAGATGATAATTGATTATATTTTGTATTATTTGCATGTGTTTCAATTGACCCCAGACACTGTTTCAACCGACCCTGGCATGGGGACGGTTAAAACAAATTACTTTTTTTTTTTAATTTGATTTTGCTCAGAAATTACTATACAGTGATCTTAAATAACATTGCCCTATAGTAGACAGTTAAAAGGTCTTTTATTTAGTATGTTTCCGATATCGCTCGCTTAACAAATCCCGATGCTATGCATGATAAATGCTAAAATGTTTCAATCGTACCCAGTCTACCCTACATATTTAATAATATAATATTAAATTAATATTATATTATAATTATTTAAAACATTAATTTATGGTAGGGTGAGAAATATTTGCATATAAAATCACACTTGTAGTTCAGCTTAGTCAAAAATGATTAGAATATAAAAAGTAGAAAACAACTATCAAAGTAGAAAACGTAATATTAAGAGTTATGACCTAAAACAGAAGAAGAATACTTATAGTCATTATAGAGAAAAACAATGTATTTGTGATAGTAGTGTTTACACAACGAATTATCAGATAATATTGCAAAGGTTTGATATGAGTGTAATTAGTATCATCATCATCAGCCCATATACGTCCTACTGCTGGCCACGGGCCTCATCTATACTAGTATTAACAAATACTAATGTCTATGCCAATGATAGTATACGTATCTAAATGATGACACAAAGCATCCTGAGCTCTATTTTAAAGTAGTGTGGATAATTGTTAATGTAACCATTTTTTATGAACTCTATGAAAACCTAATTTATTCAACTTACAGTTGGATATTAAATATTCACCATTAACTGAACGTAAGATCTAAGAACCTACTGATAAAATTACTCACACTTTACTATTAGATCTATTTCGTGAGTAAATACAATATCAAGTGCTCCAACTAAGTCTAGGTGTGGACTGAAATCTAGCCACTCTAAAGAGTGAGTTCAAGCACAGTTTTGGAAAGCGTATCTGGTGATTGCTAATGTACAAATCTTTGACTGCTAACTGCATTGTTTAATTATTACTTTGGCATCATAAGGAAATTGAAAAAACCGACGTCAACAGTACATTACGCACCTAGGGAGAAAACTTACTTTTCTCCCGTGGTGCGTATACGATTTTTTTCCTATCTTGATGGAAAACTCGCTTTTAGTCCCTGGTACAATGGAAAAAATCGGGCACTTTTGTCCCTCGTACCAGGGACTAAAAGCGAGCTTTTCATCAAGGTAGGAAAAAGAAGTATTTATTGCACACCAAGAGGATATTTTCAGTCAAACGTATACTTCGTTTCCTAGATTCATATACTAGTCCGATCTGTTATGACGTACTCACATTAACTGCGTATATTAAGTATGTTTGTTACATAAGTTTTATGAGGTAGGTACTTAAATGCTACACGGTTTTCGCGATTTAACTACATTTAAGTCCCGGAAAAGTGGCCACTCTTGAACATAATGAAAATTACAGAGCCATTCAAATAGATGTTCTACTGGCATGAAACGTTTACAATTAACGTTCTCTAGTCTTATGATTTTGCCTGTTAATAATATTCTACAGTTTTTGTGTCGTCGGTGGTTATCCGGGCGGATCAAACGAGCCAATTGAATCTCCGGCACTCTATCAGACGAAATGTAGCGATAGCTTCAGTCATGTTTTGTGCGACAGTGGTACCTCGGTATAATGCCCCCCCTGGTACTGACTAAGGTGAGGCTCTATACCACTTGCAATTTCATGGGATTAACTCATTAACATTTATTAAAAAAAAATATGCAAATAAGTTTAAATTTAATTTAATTTCGAAAAAAAATCAAATCAAAGTTGTTAAATCATGAACAATTAGCAACACATGTTGAGCTAATAATTATATAGAAGTTTCCCGTCTGGAAACTTTTACACTTTGGATTTAGCGAAAAGTAAATGTCGTCAGACGTAATAAATACACTTTGTGTAGTGATAACCTCAAGGTTTAGGCGCGCGGTCGAGAATTTCGGGTTCAAACCCGAGGCACGCACCTCTGACTTTTCGCAGTTATGTGTGTATTCACAATGAATTATCACTTACTTTAACGGTGAAGGAAAACATCGTGATGAAACCGGCATACCTAAAAGTTCTTAGGAATTTCTTAGGTGTGTAGTTCGCCAACCCGCACTAGGCCAGCGTGGTGGACTAAGGCCTAAACCCTCTCAATGGTAGAGGAGGCTTGTGCCCAGCAGTGGGACGTATATGGGCTGACGATGAATTCTACGCTTTAGAAAAAAGTTGTCTCTTTCACTTAAAAAAGACTTAAACGAAGATTTTATGTCCTCAGTTCAATAAAAAAATATGGTATGTCATTTTAACTCTTTATTATATTTAATACCGGAAAACTATTCGGTTGATACTTTAAAGATATCAAAGTACTTCATGAAGCTAATTAATGTGAATAGGTACTGAGACCAATAAAATAAAACATACCACTTATGCTGCGATGAAGAGCGTCGAATGCGGTGAAACGCGTGCCGCGGTCGATTGGCTTGGGTTACTTTTTATTCTATTTGGTTTAGTATTATAAGGAACTTATTATCGCATGGACTAAGGCAAATACTTATGAAGTATATATATAAAAATATGACATAAATTAATATTTAGAAATATTATCTGAAATTTATAAAGGTTAAACAACAAATTCAACTGTTACCAAAAACCCAGTATAATTTCAGTTTAAAATGCTTAATTTATGATCTGCTATGTAATAAAAATTATAAACATACCAATTTTGTTTGCAATTAAGTTTTTTTTTAATGAAACATGAAATTAGTTTTTTTTAAATAAAGATAATTTTTTTTCTCTATTTAAACATAGTAGAAACATTTCTTCACACTTTATTGTCATGTAAATAGTGGTAGATCTCATAAAAATATTACATGCGCTGTGGATTTGCCTACCTTCATAGATCAATTGCCCTAGTGATACATAAGAATGTACTCATAGTTTTAAGGGTGATTAGGTATATATTATTATTATTAAAAGCAGGTGCCTTATTGTTTAGGAATTCCTGTTATGAAGTGTGAACTCTAACATTCCACAACTCTATCATGTTTTAAAATTTTCATAAAGGTTTTCTAGAAATAAAGTAATTAATATTACTGTAACCATCCACATAAGCATATCTTTGCCAATTAAACATAATAATCATCAACCCATATATGTCCCACTGCTGGGAACGGACCTCCTCTACAACTGAGAGAGTTTAGGCCTTAGTCCACCACGCTGGCCTAAACAATGACTGTTAATAACATTATATTACTTGTATTAAAAAACCATTAACCACATTCCAGCCATGCTGCGCGATTACAAGCGTCGGAAACACTGAGGGGCAGCATCCGACATGGGACCCTCCCATGCGCTGTGAAGATGCGCGCTCACGAGAGGCGGGGCCATGGAGTGCTACGTACCAAACAACCCGCAGTATGGCGGGGGAGAGTGCTGCCAGGGTGGTTGCCACGGCCTGTGCTGCGACCCTCTGCAGTGCTCCTGCCTCGTCAGGGATTTTCCCGAACAGTGCTGTCAGGTGGGACCTCAATAAAAAAATAGTAATTTCACATTCGTTTTCAAGTCAATGTACACTAGCAGTGAGAACCTTAAAGCCGTTAGAGTGACGTAGGTACTCTTCCGTGCAGACTGTTGAATAGTGATCAGAGGCGTGTATAATCAGTGAATGTTGTAGGTAAAAGATAAAGTGTCCTGACCCAGAGAGAACCACGAAAATTAGGTATGTTTAGTAATAAGATAATTAGTATATAATTAGGTATGTTAAGTAATTCAGATGGAAAATTAAATTCAATATCAACACATTTTTAATACAAGTATATTTTATTTATGACTAAATTGATAGGTCATAACCATGTTGACTAAATTTAAATGCTTATAGTGAATAGGTACTGTCGAATAATTCTATTTTATAATCATTGCATTATTCCTAAATTCAATCCAGACATTTTGTAATTGAGATCATAGGCGTTTAACAGTACCTACGAGTATAATGTGCTTTAACAGCGTAATGTTATGTTCCAAAAAATGTCTCGAAAATACGAAAATGCACAGTTACCGTAGCTCCCCAACGGTAGCTCTCCCTTATCCCTTACATAAAATTCTAGTTCTGTATAACTTTTCCAACCATATTAAAAAGCCTTTAATTTTCAGCAGCAAGAAACCGAGAACTGCTGTCCAGAGAATGGTTCGGAGCTAAACGCTCTGAGCGAGGGGATCACGCCGTGCGATGTGCTGGGCGACGTGAGCGGCGGCGAGGGCTGGCCGACGGAAGACATGGGCTCGTTCTCGCTGCCGTCGCTCGAGCTCGACCCACTGCCCTCGCTCTTCCCTTTCTCACCATGCCCGGGGTATAAGTAAGTAACGGCTATTTTTTTATATCAGCGAACCGAAGAATATATACTCGAACATTATACATAAATATGATTCATCTACCCAGTCGATTTTCCTTGTGAGATAACTATATTTAATGCCATTTTAGAATACAACACAGTTAGCAAATAATCATACCACTGTAAGTAGTTTCTGGCAAAGTTTGTGTTGAGTTAAAAAATCAGGACTGCGTTTGTTGAAAAATAAGGGGCTTATTTTGTAGACTTACCTACAGCACATGTTCTAATTTAAAAAATATATATATGCTCTTTCTTTTTCTATTATTTTACTTATTACAAATCACCTAGATGATTTCAATTGATTTAGTCCGGCTAGACGTCGATATTAGAAGAGTGTAGGCGAATATCATCATCAGCTGTAACGCACATTTTGTTTGACTATTACTTGATATACTATGAAAAATGTGATATTTGTTGGGGTAGCTTTTAGGCCTTGGATACCTTATTAAAAAAAATTTCTGCGGTAGGTGTTCTACGTTCCGTACTTACAAGCAAACGTTTACGGAAGGGGTAGCATTTCCTAATATTCTATATGTACAATGTACATATAGTATAAAAGTAGGAATGGTGCAAAGAAATATCAGCACGTACATGTATAACTTTAAAATATACAGGTTGTATAAATTCGTTTTTTTATGTCACGGTGTTTGTGGTTTGTCAACGTGGCTATTGCCTATCTTAGTTTTCAATCACAGTCCTTGTACATCCTGTGTATCATTCGGAGAAAAGCATATTATACAATTAATATCGTTCCCAGGTTAGAACCTGAACTCGACCTTTTAAAATTATTGATAAAGTTTATTTTTTTTGCTACTATAGTCTACTCATACAGTATTCGTACTGTAAGAAATAAGTGTATTAAGATTATTACAAAAAAATTTAAATACTAGTTATGCTTGGTGAAACATCACTATTTCTTTTATTTCGTCGGATAAAAAAATGAGTACAGAAATACGTCTCTGCCTATACATTAGGAAATCAGGCGTGAATGTACATGGTACTCAACACCAATAAGGTTATTTATGTTATTGCACTTTTAAATTTCCTATGCATCATTTGGTGTGGAAGATTTCAGACGTTTATTAATTTATTTTTCCGCTTTATTGAACAAGGATATTTATACATTTCTAGGAATTTATCAATCGGGAATCTAATTTTTGGATACTGTAAATTAGTTTGTAGTATATTGTTGTGCATGTTTAAAATACTGTAAACCGCTTTGGTCGTCCCGGGCTAAAAGTAAATAAATTTACGGCGTTCAATCTAGAGATTCTGAATTTGATTCCCCGATCGGGCTGAGTTATATTGGCTTTTCCCTTAAGAATGTCTTAGTAATAGAACGGATTCTAGATTTCTGGATCTGTACGAAAGCGGCAAACTGCGATAATCATATCACATCACATAACACAGTACACCGCCTTGTGGGCACGGGGCACAAGTGCGTGCCCTTCGTTTTGGAGGTTCCAGGTTCGATTTACAAGTAGGGCAAAGTTTACTCAAGCGACAAAGTGAAAACATCACATCTGAAAGCAAGCATGGTGCAAACAGGGCGTCAAGTGGAGAGAGAAATTGATCTCTGATCACTCATACATATGTATGAACATACCGACCGGTCTGTTTTCATCGTGGAACAACTTGTAAAAACTCTACTTTTCCCTGTATTTAAGAGAGGTACATATATCAAAACAAATGCGTTATATCGGTACTTCCATATTGCACTTCCTCAATTTGCTTATTTACACAATATGGTCATGTGACCATTCTATAATTATTCCATATATAGGTGTGGAAATGTTAATAAAAAATGCGTATTTTTAGTATTATGGATTAATTGTAGGTATGTTAATTGTCTCATTTAATAGAATTGAGGTAATAAAATCTTTAATCAAATCTCATTTAACCAGGTTCAAAAATTTCCATTAACAGTGGTAATTCGTGAGAACGTGCCGGGATCTTATTGCAGTTCTCAATAACAGAGATTTTTCACTTATCCAGCTCCCACTTGGCTTCGTTGTATTTGATATCATTGTGTTTTAAACTGCTTGGAAAAGTGCTACACTAGAGTTTCTTGCCCGTTGTTCTCTAGTGAAACCTTCTTTCCGAACGGGATGGTAAATAAGAAAAGATGACTGAATATAATTAATGGAAAACATTTTCATCATCATCATCAGCCCATATATACGTCTCACTGCTGGGCACGGGCCTTCTCTACTATTGAGAGGGTTTTAAAGATTCAATAAATTATTTTCCGTTTTTGTGAATCATTTCTGCACACACATTTTCCCACAAAAAGAAATATGTATGTATATAGGTGTGTATCCTAACCTAATAAGACTTTTCTCGACCCGGGAATCAAATGCGGAATCTCTACATCGCACGGCATAGGTACTTGTGTCTCAAGACCACGAGGCAATCATTTCATTAAAAAAATATGTAATGAAAAAAATTAAGTATTACTAAGATTTTGCTTATTTTAACAGGTAAAGGTGTTTTAAATATACATACCAGAATGTAATAATTAGGAAATAAAAATTATAAACGATAATTTACTCTATTGTTTAGTACTCTTGTTGGTAATCTGTTCGTGATCATCAACAATTAACTTCATACATACATACATAACCTTACGCCTGTATTCCCCGAAGGGGTAGGCAGAGGTGCATTTCTGCACCCACATTTCACCAGGTATGTATCAGTTCCATGTAATAGGGGGCGAGCCTATTGCCGTTTTTCGGGCACAATTCCAGACTCCGTGCTGTTACTGAAAATTTCCTAATGGAAAACCCAATAACACTTTGCCCGACCCGGGAATCGAACCCAGGACCTCTAGATCGCACGGCACATACTTGGGTTAATTAACTTCATTTGTGTGAATTGTTGTACCGAAAATGCTCTTTGCTTTTACAAATATCCTTTTGATATAATTTTATCAAAATATGTATTTTGTTTCACAGAAGTGGTATATATTTGTATAGGTTTTGCCTATGAAAATAAAATGCTACAGTGTTTTAGTGGAAAGGCGAAAATGATATATCTACAATCGCATATTTCGTAGCATTGAACCCTATACTAAAACCATAGCATTTACAACGCTGTATTTCCTACAGGAACAACGCGGGAGAATGCCGTGAGCGGGGCGGGGGCGAGGCGGCAGACGTCCTCCTTTCCCTCAAGCATGCCGTTGTCCACGGCGACTGCTCCTCCGACAACGTACACCCTCAGGTGCCTCCCTTTCTAACTCATATACAACTTCACACGCTAAAAAGAGACCACTAATCATTCTCATTTCTTATCTGTCTCTTTCTCGCATACAGCTTTGAATACACCCGTCCTGTTTTAACAATATCGGGGTGTCAGGATGGTTTGCGGAGAAAATTTGTGAAAAGCCGGGGTCCGTGATTGGGTTTCTGTATGAAATTATTGTAATTAATAAGGAATCAGTGTACGGCTTCCTTATTGTTAAATACATCTCATTTGTTAGATTGTATTTCACTGATATTTTAATGGCTATTGTTAATCAAGTAGCTCTACTTTATTAACTTCTTGGGCGCACCTCGGCATAAAATATGGTAGAACTACATAAGCGAGTACTACTTTAGTTCTATATTTAAATAGTAATAAAATATGCACTTAAAAATATTACTAATCAAAATATACATATTCGTTGATGCAAACTTAGCGTGTTATGTAAAAAAAAAATGTAGATGTGATTTTTGCAATAACGTAGCAGATTTTTGATAGCATTTCATTGCCATGCAAATAGATGTCCATTATCATAATACGATCACGATCACCCCATTCAACATATTTAATCCACAAATTCATCCTCAAGCGTGTAGTTAATGACTAAACGGGCATTTTTACCTTAAGACCGATTTACATCATATGAACGAATACTCGTTTAATCCCTAATCCACACTTAATCTTTTTTTTTATTTAAACAAAAATAGAGTATTCTGCCTTTATTCGCAAACATTCTATGGATTATACGAGTACCTATAAGAATGATCTTCTTGATATTCTATTTTAGTGCCAAATGCTTTTGTTTACACTAAAAGATCAAGAAAGAATGCTTTTGTTTTAGCTTTAGGTCTTCGCTTCATTGGTTAAAACCGGCCTTTGTGTAGGGGAACGCTATTTAGGCGGAAAATACTACCATAGTGATGGAATAGGTAGAAATAAGACCAGTGCATCGCCATTTTCTTTATAACAAAATTAAAAGTTTTGCTTTACCGTTTCAAGCGTCTAATTTTCTATGAGATAAATAGATAGATAGTTCACTGGTCTAGATAAAAATGTATACATGTATTTTCTATGTTGTCTTAATAGTAGTGAAGTATTCTTCATCGGGGAAAATATCGGAAATTGTATTGTGTCAGTGCCTTTTACTGCGATATTTAAATCACCGTTATATTTTCAAAAAAAATATACTAACTTGAACTTAGGGTGAAGAAATATAAAAAAGAAGAGGGTAAATCTGCACTTGATGTTTCCTTATGTTTAAATCTTGGAATAATACTTTTTGTCCTCCAAATTGTCATAGATTTTTTTTCTGGGGACACTTAATATTTAGACTACAAGTACCGTGGGTATAAGTTCAATGCTAAATGTGTGAATATTTGCAGGTGATGGTGAACAGTGGCAGCGGCTATCCGTACTACGAACACTACAGCACCGCGCCACTGTTCCCCACCATGAGCGTCAATGTGTCAATGAACATGACCATGCATGGATGCCCACCCGACCAATTATGCTCGCAGGTATGTGTGTACTTTATAAACAAGATGTAACATAATTTTATTATTCATTTTAAAAACATACACATAATTTATCGTTATATGTGAAAACATATTATACTAGCTGATATTAATCCGCCAAAACAAATAAATCGTCGTTTAAAATAAGTCGTGATGGCCTCTAGGCTTAGGCACGCGGTCGAGAATCTCGACAGTCGCGGGTTCAAACCCCAGGCACACACCTCTGACTTTTCGTAGTTATGTGTGTATTCACAAATAATTATCACTCACTTTAACGGTGAAGGAAAACATCGTGATGAAACCTGCACACCTAAAAGTTCTTAGGTGTGTAGTCCGTCAACCCGCACTAGGCTAGCGTGGTGGACTAAGGCCTAAACCCTTTCAGTTGTAGAGGAGACCCGTGCTCAGCAGTAGGACGTATATGGGCTGATGATGATGATGGAACAAAAAAATATACAAAAACACGACTAAACTAAATAGTGGTTGCAACTATGATTTTGTCTATGAAGTCTACATATTGTTTAAAATTACAAAACCGAAGAATAAACCTTGTCCCTTAAATGATAGGTATACAACATTCCACTTGATGCTTGCATCATTTATTTACCTATCACGTCTGAACTTAAACGGTTTCCGTGCGCCGTCGGTTATCAATGGTTATTAAATAAGCGGGTTTGATCTCCGCGATGAAATAAATCATGATCATGATGAAATGAGTCATCCATAATATTTGTTCCGGGTCTTTGTATAAGGCTGAGTCTATTATAGTTAGACTCAACAAGTTTTAGCTTTGTATTGGATCGGAGAACCTGTATGTTGTGCATATTTTACTTAATTAAATTTCATGCCGCCTTTTCTAAATTATCTTATTACTTTAAAAGCTCGCCTGTTATAAGCCGTATACTCCGATACAGATAACATATTAGAAATTAAACTTTTGAGAACCTCAGCAACTAACTTGAAGAGTAACCAACTCGTGAAATAGAAGACCGAATTAATTTGATTTGTTTCGGGGCTGTCTTTGTGAGGCCGAAAATTCTCGTAGGTTCTGATATCTATTGCTCAAGATTTGTAACTTATTATGCGGGTGTTGGCGTACGGTACCTAAAAGCTTCGTGCTGTTTAGAATTTATTTATTTAGATCTATTACTTAAATGTTTTCTTTATCAGGTCCAATGGAATCAAAACGCATCATCGCCTTCCGTCAACGTGGTGTATCCTCAATCGCAGAACGTCATTAGTCCTACCTCCTACCCTTCGGCAACTTACTCTTTCACAGCAGACTTCCGAACACCAAACCAATCAGATCCCTTAATAACAGCTACATCCACATTCAAGCCTTTACTACAAAGCCCACCAAAGCCAAATCCAAACTACATATTCCAGCAGAAACCAAATTTTAGTAACCAAAAGACGGTGCCAATGAAAAGGCCAAAGATGTGCGTGCAGGAGAGTCAAAAGGAACAGAATATAGGTAGCGGGTACTTGCTTAACCATCAGGGCCAAATGCATCCCCAGGAGTATGGGTATACCACTTGCGTTAATGCGTCGGGGAAAGTCCAGGTAAGTGTGATCTGTCTCTCTTGGTTCAAATTCTGTGACTTCTTTATAATTATTTGACTTTCAAGTTAAAGATTTTCACTAACATAAGATTATTTCAACACATTAGTGAGAGCTATATAATTCATTTGAATTTACATAAATATTTATTTGTATTAGGTTTACCTTAAAGTGGTTGTAATTTATGGAAAGATTTAGATTTACTTTTGAATAACTTAGGTGGGTGCATTAAGCGGCTGTTCCGAAGATGACGAGCAGAAACCCAACTTATGCCGAATTTGTGGCAAGACTTACGCTCGTCCTAGCACCCTGAAGACTCACCTCCGCACTCACTCTGGCGAAAGACCGTATCGGTGTGGTGATTGCAATAAAAGCTTTTCTCAAGCGGCCAACCTCACGGCACATGTCCGGACTCATACCGGACAGAAGCCTTTTAGGTAAGATTTTGTAGTTTAATAAATATAAATTTCATAAACATTCGTTAAACATTATTTCGTTCACTCCTCTTTCCCCGTACAGTCTAGTCTTTTATGGAATGCACTTCCCCTAGAGATGAGGATGTGCAAGACTCGTCAGTCGTTTAAATCAAAAGTTCGTGAGTTGCTGTTAAAGAGAATCTCAGAATCTCAATGATAGTATTTTTGTATTTATTATATTTATATGTATTTATTATATTTATATATATTTATTTATTTATATATATTTATTTATTTATATATGTGTGTATCTTCATAAATTATTTTATTTGCACACCTGCTGTTCACATCTCTGCATCACCCAAGGTTCGACTGGTAGAGAATGCCTTAGGCATTAAGTCCACCTTTACAATTATATCATTGTATAAAGTGTAAATAAATAAATAAATAAATAAAAAAAATCAGGAAATAGCGAACTACTTCTTAACAACATTGCACCAAAGTTTGCCTGCATTCCCAAAATAGAAATCGAAAACGGCCATATTAAATATATGAATTAATTATTTAATAAGTTTTTCATATTAATACCCTTTAAAATACTGGACCGAAAAAGTTAAAGTAATTTTGTAACTACGTAATGTTGAACGAATTTGTTTGTTTCCTGCAGATGCCCAATTTGCGACAGAAGATTTAGCCAAAGCTCTAGTGTGACAACTCACATGCGGACGCATTCTGGAGAGAGACCGTATCAGTAAGTGTTTTTTTCTTCTTTTTAAGAATTTAATTGGGGTACCTAGTGCGCTCGTATGTTCAGATCATCATAATTTGTTGCTTTATTAATACCCTTATTTGACACCACCCTAAATATGAAAGGATAAGAAGAATCATTATTGAAAGAATAAAAATAAAAAAGGACGTTGAAGCAGATACAGAATTTGCTCCGAACAAAATAAGACAGTAGGAAAATAAAGATTACTGTACGTTAGTGAAGTGCAAGGATTTGTCAACTGATGTATTACATAACACCCTCTAATCAATTCAATTCCATTACCTCTTCGGATAACGAAAGAATATAGTGCCCGTCTTACATCACAATGTATAATGCGGTTATAAGCCAGCGAAAATTACAGTCATTTACCTGAAATGAGATATACTCATACAGAATTTTCCTTAATCTTTGGACTTGTGATTTAAGGAATTATTGCAACGATAGCAAATGCCAAAGTCAGTTATTAAATTGTACTGCATCATATAATACTCATTATACACTACACTCGTTGACGGATAGCTTGCCAAAGCTCGTACAATCCTGTGACACATTAGGCTTTCGTCTTAGTCGGAATCTTAAAAGCACTTTGATAGAACTATGATTGGAAACTCTCAAATCGTGTCCTTGATTCCAGTGCGATAGCCAGTCACATACAAAATACAACTCCAAAAAAATTATTAAGGTTCTGAAGGTTTTTACACTTAAGTAAGCCTTAGTATATTGTTAAAGGATGTTCATTTACTATCACTTTATGATTTTAAAAATCATTTTTCTGTGATATTCGCCCAATTCTGTAGACAATACGACAGCGCCGTCTTTTCAAGTGGAACCTATCGAATCTCCAATATAGAAGTACATTGTAACATAAAATTAATTTTACAGATGCAGGTCGTGCAAGAAGGCTTTCTCAGACAGCTCCACTTTGACGAAACATCTTCGAATACATTCGGGCGAAAAACCGTACCAGTGCAAACTGTGCTTGCTCAGGTTTGTATTTATTACTTTAGTAATAAACAAATACTTAATAAGATTTTTTTAATGATTTTTTTTGTCACTGGTACTTGATAAAATGATAACTTAAGTGGGTTTAAAGGAAAATATACGGTTTTCAGTTTTCTACTATCAGCAGAAAATAATACAGTGGGCTGGCATGATTGCATCAAGTAATACATGATACAGCAATAGAAGGCTGTAAATATTTTTTAAAGGCATCCCAGTTCCATATTGCCCGAAAACATTTTAAGGCCGCGAAGCCAACAAGGCAGTCCGTATAGTATGTTTATTAAATGACTATTTTACGTTAATATTTTTTTTTTTTTTTTTAATATCAACAGGTTCTCTCAGTCAGGAAACTTAAATCGTCACATGCGAGTGCACGGCAACATGTCAGGAGGCATGCTCGGCTGACACTTACAAAGATGCGGCTTATCCGCCGTATACAAATGAATATACCAAAAATATAAGGTATTTTGCCAAAAAAGTGTCAAGGAAACGCAATAACGAACTTAAAAGAACTTTATTGTGGTATATAAAATAAAGTGACACGATAAGTAGAAAAATACGACTTTAGATTGTTTTTGGGAAATTGCAGGGAAAGGAATTTGGAGGATAACTCGATAGTGCATGCAGCATAACAAGTATCGTTAAAAGTTGTATTAATCCAAGTATCGTGAAAACTGCTGTGTAGTTTTAAAGTAATTATAAAATACATATAAGTAATAATGGTCAACACTGACCAAACTTAACTACCTTCCCATTTATAAGATCGCAGTATACTGCTAAAATATTTATATTCAAACACAATAGTTTTGCGATACAATATTCGATTGCAACGCAACTATCGTAGAAAACCAGATCAAAGATCTCTTGTGATTAAAGACATGTAAATATGGACTTTGTAAATAAATATGAATAATCCTTAGATTCGTTAATGTAGGCTCAAATATGGTCAGTGTTTTAAGGTTTAAAGTAGGATAGGAAAAACAATCTCAGTATTATGATAATAAAGTCATCTAGTCATCACTTGAAGTAACAGCAATATCTTTATTAATGTAGTATTTGTTTAGGGGGAAAATTATCAACAACGGCGACACTACAACGTTCGTACCTACATATATCAGTATTATCCAAAAATGTAACTGTCAATATTTCATTTGTAATGTTATAAATAAATAATAAAATGCAATCATAACTTGATGTGTGTTTACTTAGCTTTCCTTTTTCTCTCTACTTGGCATAATCCCGTTTGCCTCATCATTTGCATCCTATGAAATAGAACTATTTACTTTTATATCTACGCCGACCACCACGTAATAAATTTTTATCATTACAAAATTTTGAAATTCACGCAATAAGGGTTAACGTATACCTGTGGTTTCAAATCACATTATCAAATACCTAAAAGTGATTCTTGAGCTTTTAAAATTCACATACTTTAGCTAACTGTCTGAAGAAATAAATAAAGAACTGTATCTCTATCATCGTAATCTGCGACTTGACATTGCCGCATTTTTTTTTAATTTGGCGCCTCTATTTGGTGATACCATGTAACAATTAACTACGTTCAAATAATTTAACATGTGGTAGAATTATTCTTAATAATATCAATAAATAAATAGTATCTATCCTAATAAAAATGATGTTTAAAATAACTTCACAGTATGTGAAAAAAACTACCACGATGAAAGATTAAATAAGAACGCATCAGAACGATTTAAGCAATTTGCTGTAGGTCTTTTACTATGTGAAGGTGTCAAATGTTTTTAAATTTCTATTTAACACACATTACTTAGAAATAAAATATATGATGTAGAGCTAAAGAAAAAATACTCTGAATATCAAAGATCAAAAATTTAAATGAATTCGTATTTAAAACAAAGATGCTAAAAATTTTAGTCGATAGTCGATACTTTAAAAAAAAAACATTGTAATGTGGCCCACTAAAAAAACTATTAGTTTGACACATCATGATTTCTTCGTATTATTTCAATGTCGAAAGTAAAGTAATTCAATAATTATCGCTTGTTACTGCTTCAAACGGTGCTTTTATAGTTAAGACATTGTTAAAATAGTTACTTATATTGCCATTGGCCGTGAGTGAGTCATCTCGCATAGCGTACATACTGTGATAAACCTGTGGAAAGTTACTTAGTCTGCGAACGTTTTACGTTTACTTTATTATTTCTCCGGTTTCTTGTAAATATGACGGAAAGTTCACCCGATGAGCCGAGCTCCAACCGCAAGGACTTCATCTGCGGCGTTGTCGAAGGTGAAAATCTTATATTTGTTGAAAAAACTTCTGAAATGTGATCTATTATAGGTTTCGTATATCTATATATAAAAGTAAGTTTGTACTAGAGTGAATGACCTAAGCTTGACTATTACAGGCTTTTACGGTCGGCCGTGGACCACCGAACAAAGGAAAGATCTATTTCAGAAGTGAGTATTTTCTTTTCATTACATTCTGATATAGGTATTTGTATAATGTAAATATTTACATAAATCCATACCTCTTTATTAATCACATTATATAAGGTTCATTAGGTTGATCCTAACAGTAGATTGTTTATTTACTTAATATGTTAATTTCACATTTCTCAGATTAGTAATATTCTATTAACATTAGTCTGGAAAGTTGTGTTGGTAACTGGACAGATTGACTTATAATTTTATTTAGACCAAACATTAATTGGTCCTAAAGTTCCAAATATCAAATTCCACATTATGTGTACAATTTGGTTGATTATTGCAATTTATTTGGTAAAAAGGTTACATGCTTTATTGTGTTCAAAGTATAATATTGTTGATAAAACCAATGGGTTATTTTATAAAACTGTTCTAAGTTTGTCCATAAATAACTTTACTAACACTATCCCACTGCACTAATTTTACCATGGAGTTTGACATATACATATTTATCCTTCCTTAGAAAAGAAGTCTAATCACTGAGCATAGTCAGATAGCTATTAATAGGATTGACGGCAGACTTCACTTTTATATACTTACTTATTTATCACGTCGCAACAACCCATAATGAGTCCTGGCCTCCAGGCTTTCTAGCAGTACCTTGACCTTCCTACTGCCCAACATTTGTTTGGAATTCCCAAGTAGACCTGTTTGGTATCTCAATTGTCTCCCATTCTAAACAAATGGCCAATGGAGTCTATGTGACTTGGTTACACCGATAATATTGGGTGGTTTGGGTAATAACTAGGAGTACATAAAATATTTACAGACTCAAGAAATGGGGCATGGACATGTATGTGTATGCACCAAAGGACGACTACAAGCACCGTGCTTACTGGCGCGAACTGTACACTGTGGAGGAGGCTGAACACCTAACATCGCTCATATCTGCTGCAAAGGCTCAGGGCATTATATTCTGCTATGCTCTTTCGCCTGGTTTAGATATCACTTACAGCAGCCAAAAGGAAATCACAACATTGAAACGCAAGTTGGAACAGGTGAGCATGTGTTGTTTAAAAAGTAGGCCAAAGTTTTACCATGCAGTTACATTTCAGGAGCATGCAATTTCATTATTAGTCTTCATTATTATTTATTAAAGAGACTTAAGATTAAGACAAAGATCAATCATTTTGAAGATTTATATATGTTAGTCAAATCACCAGCATCACTGAGCTCATTCACTGCAATGAGGAGAGGATGATATTAGCTTTGTTTTTCTGTGCCCATCATAGAGTATCTGTGATTTGATCTTAAAACAGTTAATGTTTCATTCCATGAGAAGAAAGTGGTTAATTCAACAGTGTCATATAGGCAACCAAGTATGTATGTCCATGTGTACAGCCATCCAGTGTAAGTTCACGCCAATAACATGGCCTCATCAAAAGCTGTGAAAACTTTAACTACTTTGGTGCAATGGCTTTTAGTAGACTCACATACCATAGATATTTTTAGTTATTTGTTGTCCTCATGATTTTAGCTGTTGTAACTTGTACCATTGGATGATAGTCTTATAAATTTGTAACAGGTGTCGCAATTTGGCTGCACTTGCTTCGCGCTTCTATTCGACGACATTGAACCCGAAATGAGTGAAGCAGACAAACAGACATTTCAAAGCTTCGCTCATGCTCAAGTAAGTATAGTATCATGACAACAACATGTAACAAATTAGTAGTACTTTAAGCTACTGCTCCTGAAAATTTTTATACAATTACTACCATTTCTCATAGCGACAGTTTGAGTATAAACATAAGAGAATATACATATATTTACAGCCCCATGGCGCAGTTGGCTAGACACCAGCTTACGAAACGAGAGGCCGCGGGTTCGATGTTTGTGATATCCACAAATATTTGTTTTGGGTCTGGGTGTTTGTGAGACCGAAAAGTCTCTCGTAGTTTCTGATACCCACGACACAAGACAAATATCTTAATGACGGTTCAGAACTATGTATGTGACTCTTAGAATTTATTCAAATTTATTCTTTTTTTTGGTGAGGTGTCGATAACGAACGAGATCCACCAGCACCTAGGCTGCTGTCGGTTCCTGCTGTGTCCCACGCAGTACTGCAGCACGCGCGCCGTGCCCACCGTCAACAGCTCCGAGTACCTCAACACGCTCGGCACCAAGCTGTCGCAGCAGATCGACATCATGTGGACCGGTAACTGCGTCACTACTTCAATAACAACTGGGGTCAATGACCTCAACTACAGACACTTAGGAAAAAATTTAATAGATTTTTGCCTACTCAAATTAAGGAATTATTCATTATTATTTATATTTTATTATTAGCAACAATTTATTTTTAAAATAAAGGAACTTTTTTTCGATGTAAGTATAGTAACCAAACTAGCAATACTAATCCAGCGTGTTGGATTTAAATCTTATTTATTTGAAACCAAAGGAATTATCATAGCCCATGTCTAGAATAATCGAAAAAAAATATAAGGATAACAACATTACGGTACCATCGACCCTTGCAAAACATAAATCATCTCTATTGTTTGCATACAAATAAATTTTATACAAAGCGGGTGTGGAAAAATATCCTAACGACTCATGAATATAAATTGAGCGACAAAAAATAAACGTTACCGTGCTAATGAAGCAGTGATGGCCTCGAGGTTTAGGTGCGCGGTCGAGAATTTCGGCGGTCGCAGGTTCAAACCCCAGGCACACACCTCTGACTTTTCGAAGTTATGTGTGTATTCACAATGAATTATCACTTGCTTTAACGGTGAAGGAAAACATCGTGAAAAAAAAGGCACACCTAAAAGTTCTTAGGAATTTCTTAGGTGTGTAGTCCGCCAACCCGCACTAGGCCAGCGTGGTGGACTAAGGCCTAAACCGTCTCAGTTGTAGAGGAGGCCCGTGCCCAGCAGTGGGACGTATTTGGGCTGATGATGATGATGATGAACTGCTGAGATCGAGCTTTGTTTCATAATTATGTACTTGTAGAGTTGTGCCACTATACATTAGTATCGATGCTTTCGATATCAATTATGCTGTAACGAATGGCTTTTATGCATTATGAAATAAATATCACCCAATATTTATTTCATAATAATACCATCCGGTATTGACTAGTCCTAATTTCAACTGTTTTTGAAGTGAAAACTTCTTTTGCTTCGTTGTGATTTTAAAGTCGATGAAACGAAAAAGCGACAGTAAAAAGAGACTAGACACATTTTAGTAAAGGTTTTACCGTTAATATACTTGGCCACTATATAATATTGTAAAGAACGTAGCCATAAAATGTATTTTTATCTTGAAACCAATATTTTTGAAGGTTTCACTTCTTCTACCACGTTTGTATTGCACACATATTTTTTTCTCTCTCATCTTCTAAAATTCAAGCAACCAATATTGGGGAATATTTTTGGAGTCTCAATGTTTGTGGGTCCAAAAACCACATTCTAATAGTAATTATATTTTTTAGTAACGACTAATAATAGATTGATTCTAAATTATTTCTCAATGGATTGTGTGTAGCTGTAGGATGTATTGATTTATTATTTGTATTTCAGGTCCAAAAGTGATATCGAAAACATTGACAACAGAATGCATAGAGGAAATAACACAGGTGCTGCGACGTCCACCGGTCATATGGGATAACTTGCACGCCAATGACTACGATCAAAAGAGGATGTTTTTAGGTAACAAATCTTTTTTCTCTCTTTCTCTCTCTCTTACTCTCATCGATTCCTCTCAACAGATACGTTTGTTTGTTTTTGCTTTTATTTGATCAGATATTTCTTTTTATATACTGATCACGAAATATTGTGTTCCCGAAACCATAAAAAGTGCAGATTTTATCTATCCTCAAATATTTATATCTTAATTAACACAGTACTGACTATTAATTTTGTAACAAGTTTCAAATTCCAAAAAGAAGTATTTGTTGACAACCTGCCGACATGCTTTCCATCTATTACCTGATAAATGAACATCAATAACATTTTTAAAAATGTCATTTATTTAATGAACGGTATCTGTGTGCGCAGGTCCATACTGCGGCAGGTCTCCGGAGCTGATTCCGCTGCTGCGCGGCGTGCTGACGAACCCGAACTGCGAGTACAACGCCAACATGATCCCCATCTGGACGCTCGCGCACTGGGCCAGCTGCAGCCTCGATGCGCCTGCGCACAGTGAGCACATCATATTTGTTCATACTTGTTTCATCCATCGAGCTATATTGATCACCCGATTGTCTGAATGTGTCAAAATACATAAATACACAATACGCTTGTGTCCCATTGCGATAGGAAGAGACTCTAAATCTCCACTTTTCTCAGTCCTGGCATAATAACTGCATCGGCCTTCATCTATACCTGTTAAAATAATCCTATGAAAGGATTTTGCAGTATGGATAACATTAATGTAAATAATATAATTCTCTAATTCTGATGCTTATGACATGAGTAGTAGAATAAATTTACTGTAGTCTATAGTCTATAATCTATAGTATGAAAGTCTATAAAACATTTTTATTTTACAGTGGAGGCTGTTTCGTGGGATATCAAACTAGAAAGAGAGAGTGAGCAAGGCGTGTGCGAGGACGACACGCCGGTCACTCTAGGAAAACATGTCTACCATCATCGGCAAGCGCTTAGGTAATTTCTTCTTATTTTTGTAATCGGCTTGGTAGAATATGTATAATTTGTAAATTAGCGTAGTAATGTTTCGTATTCGACTGCCTCGTGGTCTCGCGGCATAAATATGTGCCATGCGATCTAGAGGTCCTGGGTTCGATTCCCGGGTCGGGCAAAGCGGTATTGGGTTTTTCCATTAGGAAATTCTCAGTAGCAGTACGGAATCTGGAAATGTGCCCGAATGTGGCTGATACATACCTGGCGAAATGTGGGTGCAGAAATGCAGAGTTGCATTTAGGCAGAGGCCTACCCCTTCGGGGAATACAGGCGTGAGGTTATGTATGTATGTAATGTTTGGTTTTGCTTCCTCTGGCAACTAATAACTTTCAACAGAACAAGACAATACATGGGTTTACAAATTAAGTTATATTTATAATTGAATGCTTTACGTTTCTGATGTGGTTACAGACAAGCTATAAACGAATGGCTGCCGGAATTCTTCATACCGAAGACTGCTCAAGGACCCGTCATTAAACCACAACCAGCAGTCGCAGGTAAAGTAAAATTTTCGAACATGTAATAATATTCGAAAGAAATTCTGGTCTTCCTTGTTGCTAAAACTTTAGTCAATGTTGAATGAAATGCGAATAACATGTAAAATAACACCCACATACCAGTAGTAGGGCAAAAGTTTCTAAATAATAAGCCATGTTGCTTGGATACTCATTTTAAGGCAATTTGAGTGTTGCTTCATGCAAGCTGAAACTTCGTCACTGGTTTATGAACAGAGCGCGGTTATTTTTCCCAGACCGCTAGTACTAAACAAATTCTTCAATTAACGTTTACTAATATTTGTAATTAATCACGGGTTTTTCGAAATGAACCCGGTAATAAGCTTTACTACTATGTTATGTAGTGCTTAAATAAGTAGAAACTGTCTCTGCTTATTATTTAGATAAGGGTGAGTGTATTTAAGTTTTTCTTCCTTAGTTTCCGATCACGGTCTGAATACACCCTGTATATATATCCACATATTTGTTTCTGGTCTGTGTGTTGTGAGAGCGAAGTCTCTTGTAGTTTCTGATACCCACGACACAAGACTGGTATGTTAGTTTAGGGTGAGAAGTATGTATGTGCCTGTTGGGTGACTATAATGAAGTTGAAGAACCGTTGTGTGCAGCGCCGCCGGTGCCGATAATCCCGATCCTGCCGTCGGTGAACACGTGCATGTCGCTGGTGACGTCGACCAGCAACACGTCCACCACGAGCACGGCGGACATGGGCGTCAACATCCCCGCCATCCCCACCGTCAACACCAGCCAGCTGCAGGCGCTCGCTGAGGTCTGCTCCTCCACTGACAGACCCATACTCTCCACGGGGGTGAGCAGAACTCTATCTGTGTCACAACCTATCACATTCATATTTATAAGATTCTTCGCAAACACTAACGCATTTAATGGTAAAGAGGAAAAGCGCAAGGAACCATCATCATCATCCTCATCATCAGCCCATACACGTCCCACTGCTGAATATAAAACTATTAGGTGTGCAGGTTTCCTCACGATGTTTTCCATCTCTGTTAAAATAAGTGATAACGAGGTGTATGCCAGAGGCTTGGACCGCCGAGATTCTCGCAATGTAACTTGCACACCTAAACTTCGGATTTTCCGAGATGTCTGTCGCACGAATCTAGCTTAGTGGGAGGCTTAATGTATATCTATCGTAGAAGATGCCCGTGCCTAGCAGTTGGACGTATATGAGCTGGTATAGATATTATAGGCCGTGTGGTAGTTGCTTAGAGGTCACCCTGTCCAATGACAGGTCACGGATTCGATCCTCGCACTAATTCAATATAAATTAAAAAAAAAAATGATTCTTATCTTTATTGTTTCTCTTCTAACTTTCTTTATAACATTTATTTTATTTTACAGGTTTCGCCGATAGAGACATTCAATCCGGTATCCAACCCGGTGATGAATTCCCTAGTCTCCCCAACAAAAGTTATCCTTAATGAATCGATACCTAATCCGATTATACCGATAGCTAGTTCGAACATGGCCTTGCCTTCCGAGTTACCCGTGTCTACCCTACCGGTACCCATACTTGGCATGAAGGCGATAGAGGAGAATGGGGAGAAAAACGTGGACAAAAGTGAAATTAGTGAGCCAGTGTTGAGTGACAGTGTGCTGGAGACGTCCAGTTTTGTTGAGGAAATGAAGAAGAAAGATGACGAGGATACTATTGTGGTCGATGATCTGGAGCCAGCGGTTGACACGCAGCAGAACGGCGAGATGAGCGTAGGAGGTACAAATATCTATAAGTTATATGTTTTTTCATATAACTGTTCAAGTAGAATAACAAATTTCGAGAGACTTGATTAATGCCACAAGTATAATTGTCGTCGGTCAGAATATAATTGAGTAAAATAACATTTGTTGTTTATTATAGACACCCCTCAAACTTTGAGTCCGAGTCGACCGTCTCTTCCAGAGCCCTTAGATGTGGATCCACCGTCAACTGCAGCCACTGACTCCGACGTCGTCATGAATGATGGACTCAGTGAGGTAAACATACAAGATTAGATAGGTTGCTCAAAATGTATTCGAGTTAAGATGGAACTAATATTACCTAATTTATTTATCGAAAAGAGTAATTAATATATTTTTATATTATTTCTGTATTTATAAAATAATTGCATTACAGAATGGATCAATGCAAGTGGAGCCAAGCAATAGTCCTCTAAGTACTGATATGATGGTGGAACAGACTGAGACACCAGATGAGTGAGTATTTTATTGTTTAGTAATATATTTAAATTGCACTTATTTTTTGTAACACTAAAATATTAATAAGTAGCGACCTGGCCACACTTCGTTCGTTATAAAATATTACCTGTACCTGTCACCAAAGGTCCAATCTTCTACTAAAGTTCATAAATTTTGGTTGAGCGATTTAAGCGGAAATTACTACTAATACCTCTACCTTTACTACGATAAAATTACTCTTTTTACCACTATCGGTCAGTGCGACCCCTTTGATTGCTTTCCTTGCTCCAATTTCATGTTCTGTAAGTCACTAATTTCAATATAGAGCTATTGTTTTATTTAACGGCTGATGTAACATGTGTTACCAGGGTGTTGGAGAGCTCGTCGAGCATGGAGTCTGCGGCGCTGGTGGCGGAGGACCTGGTGCTGCTGTGCGACCTGTTCTACCTGCCCTTCGAGCACGGCTCGCGCGGCCTGCGCCTGCTGCACGACTTCCACTGGCTCGCCACGCACGCCGCCACGCTGCTGCCCAAGCCCACCAAGTCAGAGGTACCTAAACTGTTGATACTTCCATTATCCATATCGATAAATTTAATTGAGCTACAGATAAACATACACAATGATTTTGAACTCGAGAAATCGTTCCACTTCTTTACAGCATCTCTCCGATATCATTTCTATCTACATCATGTACGCATTGTTAATTGTCAAATGTTGACATATCACATTTGTATAGCCCCCCACTCCCATATCGGTGACGGCGACCCTGACGACAACTTACGATTATGATCCTAATATGGCTTGCTAAACTGAATTTGGTTTATAATACCCGGTCTCAAAATGGACAGCAGAGTTGGCCTTGGATATTATAAGTGTATGTGTAGAAGGAAGAGAAGGGTTTCTGTTTTCCTTTTTTTTCGTCTAATGCTGCCAAACGAACGACCATTTTCAAATTTCTTGATACTTTTGAAGATGATCTAGCGGCAGCCCGAGCTGTTCGATGACAATGACCTGTCTGGCTACATTGTATGATCTGTCGGTGGGGTACAGAGCAGCGAGTGGCGGCGGCGTCGCGCGCGGTTCTCGTGGTGGACGGGTCGCGCGCGGCGCGCGTGCCGGCGCCTGGCGCGCGCCACCAACCAGGAGCTGGCGGCCGAGCTGCTGCCCTACGTGTGGGACCTGTGCGCCGTGCTCGCGCTGCTCGACGCCTTCCTCTCGTGGATCGGTGAGCACTCACACTCAAACATGTCGACAAACTGCAAGGAACACCTTTTGTTACTGTCATAACCTATACAGCCCGCGATTATTCATTATGATTAGTATTCATTGATTATACATTTTTCTACGAAAAATCTAACGTTTTATGTCAAAAAATTATTCCAAATGATTTCAACCGACTCAGAGTATATATTCATCCAGCCTTTTATTTTGATTTTAATGTGTAATAAAAAAAAATATTACAGAACTCGGCAAATTTCCGCCTAGCATTGCAGCGAATATTCAAGGCAGCTATACTTGTAAGTAACAAATTATTATTTTATTTTCATTAAAATTAATATGTTCTACTGTTAGTCAATCGACCGAATCAATAGACGTTTGTTACAAAGTACACCGTATACTAATACGGTATGTGTGTGTGTGTGTGTGTGTGTATGCTATGATGGCTTCGAGGTTTAGGAACGCGGTCGAGAATCTCGACAATCGCGGGTTCAAACCCACTGGGGGTGTGTGACTGCACACACCTCTGACTTTTTCGAAGTTATTTGTGTATCCACAAAGAATTATCACCTACTTTAACGGTGAAAGAAAACATCATGATGAAACCTTTTTTTTCCGCGGGGAAAATCCTATATACGGTCCATCCCACCCCCGAGGGGCGAGGGTGTGTCGGACTCACCAGCGCCTTCCGACCCAGCATGGATGTTACCGCCCGTGGATGGGCGGCCGCTGGGCCGGGTCCCTACCAAAAAACAATGCCCCGTAATACCGACTAAAAACCCCGCGACGGCCACCATCAGCGCATTCAACGAGACGGCCCCGGTATCGTGATGAAACCGGCACACCTAAAGGTTCTTAGGAATCTCTTAGGTATGTAGTCCGCCAACCCGCACTAGGGCAGCGTGGTAGACTAGGGCCTAAACCCACTCAGTTGTAGAGGAGGCCCGTGCCCAGCAGCGGGACGTATATGTGGTGACGATGTGTGTGTGTGCGCAGGGTTCTCCCGCGGGTGGCGCGAGGCGTTCGAGAGCGGCGCGCAGGAGCCGTGGGTGTTCCGCGGCGGGCTGAGCGCCGACCTGCGCCGCCTGCTGCCGCTCGACTGCGGCGCCGACTCGCTGCGCCCCGGCGCCGCGCCCACCGCGCTGCCGCAGGTGCTGCGCCCCTACACGCACCACGACGAGGAAGCGGTGCGCACTACATTCTCTTTTTAAATAACCTCCAATGCTTATGATATGGCTGCAATATGTCATTGCTAGCATTAATTATATAGTAGATTCGTTCCACTACACACCTACTGCGATATGTCATTGTCGATAGTGACCCGCACAGGGGTGCGAATTGTCAAGGGAGCCTAAATTGTTTTTAACCCGCAAATGAAATAATAAATAAGAGTTAGGCCGCGCGCACTTTGGACACGTTTTCGTACGAATTTTAGTCGTGCGTACACGTACGAACACGTACGAACGATCCCGACATTCCAAGTACTATGGGAGCGCGCAGACTGGGTGCGAGCTAGACGTTCGTATACGTACGTGTAGTTCAGACGTCCGAAAACAATCCGAACTTGTTGGGATTTTAAAACACATTCGTACGTTTAAACATAAGAAATGGATGTAGAAAAGTTAATTAACCTGATTCACGAACATAAATGTTTGTGGGATCAAACTGACTATGTCATGCAATTTAATCCAAACAAAATAATTAATGTTTAATATATTACTTTGAATAAAGAGATCTAAATAAAAAAAAAGTTACAATTACTTAATCGTTCTTCGGGTGATATTGTGTCGCAAAAGTTACATTATTTAGTCAGGTCAGGTCGTATAGTTTCTCTTTTCATACGTAGGTACATAACCATGAAACAGTATGTGGTCATGATATAAGTCTTCCATGATATGATGATATTCACCAAAATCGTGTCTTTTTAAATATATTTCACGCACCCATTCGGTTCTACGATAGCGACGACGCCACCGCAGCCTTCGAGTTCTAAGAGAATTGTCGTGAAGATACAGATTATAATTATACATCGCCCTTCACCCAAAGCATACTTCACAAATCCGATATCACTAGAACACTGCTCATTTGACTAATAAAAACGTATACAGTGTGCGCACTCAATTCGTACGACCACGATCGTACGTATAATGTACCTACGATACGAATTCGTGTCCAAAGTGCGCGCGGCCTTAAAAACAAACCATCTCCAAGAGTTCGTTGGGCGTATTAAATCTCAACTCTTAATACCATCGTCTATAATTCCCTAAACTTATAGCAAATAGAAGAAACTTGAAACACATTTATAATAAACTGCTCAATGAAAAAATGTTAAAGATAAGTTTTCTTATAATTAATTTTATATATGTTACAGATATGCGCGATTTGTCGTAAGACATGTCGTGACGGCGCCGATGGTACAGATTTATTCCCCGGCGATCTTCAGTCGCTACCTTCTGACAGGTAGCCATATTTTTAATTGTTATTCACACAAAGTAAACAATTTTAATAATTTTTTACAAGAATAAAAGTCTACCCATTTTTTCTTGTAAATTTCTTAACATTCCAAAATTACTTTTATCAGATTAATCCAACCGTTCCTGACTCTGTCGCCGGAGTTCTGCATGGTGATAGAGGACGACGAGGACTGTCCGTTCTCCGACTCCAACACTCCGGATGGAGAGTCAGGTGAAGACGACAAAGAACTGCCACCCGCGCCTAGAGTTAATGGTACGCATTGTTTTACAATATCTACTTCATAGCTTCGATAAGTAAAGGCGAAAGGTAAAAAGAGGGAAAGTGTGGATGAAAATAGTAATAATGGATTTTCTCCATCCAATATGTAAAAGGGTACGTGTATAACTATTCTTGCACTCGAGTTATCGGAATCAATATAAGTCAAGTTATATTACTTAAATACTATTCGCATCATTTTTTTTTGCAGGTGCCAAACCGGAGATAGTAGGATACGCATGCGCAGCACTGAACAGCAAGGAGTTCTACAGGCGGCAGGAGCTCGCGTGGATTCCCGAGATGTGCAACAAGTATCCAGAGTCAATGCTCGAAAGAGACGACATCAGTCCCGCTGCTAAGGTACAGTTTATTTAAAATAGAAATTAAACTAATTCAGCATATTTTGAAAAAAGGTCTATTTCATAGTTTTTAATATTGGTTAAAGTGGAAAAAAAATCCATTGCTTTTTACCGAAAGCGGATAAATCGATCGATCCAATCGTCATTCTGAATTTTCTAAACAGCATCAGTATTTTAACCCTAGTGGTTTTTTTACACAAGTAGATATAAGTGAATGAATACAAAGTGTTTGAAACGCGTGTGCGTTGTCAGGAGTATATCGGCTGGTTCCACTCGTGGAGCGCGCACAGCCGCGTGCCCGAGAGCGTGAGTCGGTCGCACGGCGCGCTCGTCACGTGCGGCGTGCTGCAGCCGCGCGACCCGCTCGCGCCCGCCAGGCTGCTCACCTGCCTGCTCGCCGCGCTACGGGCGCACGGTGCGTACGCACGCACACGCACGCGCACACAAACACGCACACACACGCAGTGGTGTAGTCATACTTGATGACCAATGTGTATATAAACAACGAGTTACTTATTTGAAATATTATGTTTATAAAAAAAATAGATACTAATCATAGGTTTAAATTTGTGCTATATAATACCACTAAATTGTAGTCATACATACAAAATTTGCCATTACAATATTTATCGACTACTCTTATTTCCATCAACATTGATTGACAAAATTTACACTTGACACGGGCGAAAATTCATTGAAGAGTTTGTTTCTTATAACTTTCGCTGTAAATATCGCTTATGAATTGATTCCCCAGGTGCGAGTGGCGCGCACGTGTGTATAAGCGCGCACGAACAGAACCTGCACCAGTTCTACAGCAAGCTGGGCTTCGTGGAGGTGCAGCGCGTGGCCGAGCGCGTGTACCTCGCGCGCGCCTTCTAGCGCCCACTGCTGCTGCTGCGCACGCTGCACCCCCTGCACCCCCTCGCGCCCGTCGTCAGGCTGCCCACCAGGCCCGCCAGGCCCCCCAGACCCCCCTCGAGACGTCCACAGCCGCTCGAGCACTGACACGCCTCACCAACAGCCTCCATCGACTTGTATCGAACATCTCGTCTCCGTATTATTTCCATGTCCATTGCCCCCTTAAGCGGCTTGCGTCAGCTTCCACTTTGTACCATATTGAAAGTATAAGCCTCGTCCTTAATATTACGGTTATATAAGATGTCTTGAACGAATACGTCTGTCATGTAGACGTGGTTATGAATCGACATTTCTCTTATAACGCAACATCACGTAATGATCTTTGAGTTACGTAAAGGCGAAATATTGAGATCGATATTTCTTTTTCGTTGTTTATACTTTCGTTACGTGAAAAAATCGATTAAGCATCATTTCAAATAAATTAAAGTTACTTTAGACAATTGTCCTTCCCGTAAATATAATAAAGATTTTAGAAATAATTGATTCTTACATTTAGTCTACTGTAGGATATTTCGCACTGTTTTCACGCAAAAATGATTCTTGTATATAGGAAATCGTTTTTAAAAACATTATTCATAACTTTTGAAAAACCCGACGATACGATATGTACATTTTGTAACATAATCGACTCTAATCGATTGTAACATCGATTCTCGCGAAATATATCATAGTGTATTAGCGTGAAGTTGTATTAAGACAACGACATAATCAGGGTGGCCCTTTGAAACATTAGTAATATTTTTTATGTATACATACAATGTATGTGTAGAATCACACTGTAATATAAATCCATTTTTACAACTATGATATCTTGTAATAGAAATTCTTGGCTATATACAGTGCAAATCGATTATGTATCCAAGTTAAAAAAAAAAACGGAAATGGCCACCCTAATAGCGTCTTCATTTAAGCAAATCGATTTGCTCAGTCAAGAATTTGAATCTAATAAATGCAGTAACAAACTTTAGCAATAAATACAGAGAGAAGCAATAAAGTAAGTAAGTAAGTAAGCCTTACTTCGCTATACAAACCTTTATCTTCTACGAACGATCTGATATCCGTATCATGGTACTTCACTGTAATAAGGCAACTTGATAAGTATTTTAAGTATGACTAATAGCTATGTAGTATAGGAAATGGAGTAGAAAAATCTTCAACATTTTGAAATAAAGGTTTGCGCCAAAACGAAATGTTGTATTTGTATGTTATAGTTTGAGCTTCGCTGCCAAATGTTTATTTTCAGTGAAATAATATAGATACACGGGAGTAAAGTAGAAAATTAAAAAAAAATAGAAAACAAATAAATAAAAAATAATTATGACTAATTAAATAAAGAATAGCTTGCATTTTCTTTAAGAAAATCATGTATAAATGCTTTTATTTTTTAAATATTTGCAAGGTGGAGTTTTTTATTTCAATTACTTCTGTACAGCATTCGCAGTGCATTTTGACACGTATTATTAATAAATTAAGTATAACAATTTATTATAATTACAGTAATCCCTCAGTTATAGTCGTAAGGATTAATTTCTATGGTGCTTTTCATTAGACCAATAAAGAGTATTTTTATTATAGTTATTTTTTTTTTGTTTTTTCATAGTAAATAGTTTTATGTATTATGTGTACGTACAAAGTCAAACTCATATTCGGCGAGGACAAAATACTGTACAGAACAATTATTGACCGTAAATGAGGGATTACAGTAAATCTTAATAGTAAAATTTGGAAGGTTTACATTGACAAACAAGCCTAGTCATGTTTGGGTAAAGACTGATTTGACGATTGTTGAATAAAATTGATGATTTGGGCCCTTAAGACGTTATATAATTACATGAGCATCCATCGCTTGTGCTTATATTTTTTACACAATAAAAGATAAGATAAGACTGCCTCGTGGTCTCGCGGTACAAGTATGTGCCGAGCGATCTAGAGGTCCTGGGTTCGATTCCCGGGTCGGGCAAAGTGTTATTGGGTTTTTCCATTAGGAAATTCTCAGTAGCAGCACGGAGTCTGGAATTGTGCCCGAAAAACGGCAATAGGCTCGCCCCCTATTACGTGGGACTGACACATACCTGGCGAAATGTGGGTGCAGAAATGAACCTCTGCCTACCCCTTCGGGGAATACAGGCGTGAGTTTATGTATGTATGTAAAGTGATATTTTGTTGATAATCGTTTTTTTTTTTCATATGACCATAATCTCAATTCATGGAGTTATTATATAACGTCGGAAGTGCAGAGTGGTTGCACAATATACGCTTTTTGTATCGATATTTTTTCTAGAATCGATATATTACAAGTAACTGATTACAATTATCTTATTATTTCTCATTTCATAATTCTGCAACTATTAGACTTATAGTTATTAAAACTCAACCAGTATTTTTAGTTTTTTGTTGAATTGAATTGAATTTAAAATGTCTAAATTTTATCGATGCAAAAAGCGGTATATAATATGATTGCAAAAAATATGTTGAATTAGGAGTGTCACTAGGTTAGGATGATAATTGATATTTATATATATTATGTAATTAAAATATTATTAAATAAAACAGACAATTTCATCCGCACAATATATAAGTCAGTGTTATACAGGCGATTTAAAATTACTATTTGATTTGTAAATTGCAGTCTAATTGTCAATTGTTTTATGCTTACGCTCTGCGCTTTGTCGACTAACAACATCACCTTTATGATGACACTCATAATGTAAGGAACGATATTCGAAAATCATCATCATCAATTCATCAATTCGAAAATATTGCTTTTAATAAAAGACTGAATTCAATTTGGAATTGAATCTATTGATAAATATAAATATATTTGTTCATTATTATTATTATTTCCATCGCTGATTTATCTTTTAAGATAATCAAATGCAATAAAATTAATGTAACAATGGCAAAAAAGTAACATCTAATTTTGGTATATTTAATCGCCTGTGTAATGTTTTAGGAATCGAATAAGTAATATTTAAGATCCTAGAATTATGCATTTAAGTCTACTTTTGTAATATCTAAAAACTGTATATGACAATGAAATTTCCAGGTGAATATCACTTCCTTGTAAAGTTTCAATTTACTCAATAAGCGGTAATAAACTGAATAATTAGCGCTCAAGTTTGTATGTATTGAAATAGTTTTCTTTGTGTGTTATTGTAGTTTAAAAATCCAAAACATCTATGTTGTTTAGTCTTTGATGTATGGTTTACGTTCATTTTGGTCAAGTAATGTCTTCAGAACTTTGGACACTAATAATTTTTTACCGTAACTTTTTTAGCGAAGTCGTTAATTACAAAAGGTTGCATAATTTTTCATTTCAATGAAAAATATGCTTTAGCCATGTTTTAATTTAAAGCAGTGATGGCCTCGAAGTTAAGGTGCGCGGTCGAGAATTTCGGCAGCCGCAGGTTCAAATCCCAGGCACACACCTCTGACTTTTCGAAGTTATGTGTGTATTCACAATGAATTATCACTTGCTTTAACGGTGAAGGAAAACATCGTGATAAAACCTGCACACCTAAAAGTTCTTAGGAATTTCTTAGATGTGTAGTCCGCCAACCCGCACTAGGCCAGCGTGGTGGACTAAGGCCTAAACCCTCTCAGTTGTAGAGGAGGCCCGTGCCCAGCAGTGGGACGTATTGGGGCTGATGACATGTTTTAATTCGCCATATTCATCAGTGCAGTGTGTCATGGAAGTGGAAAAATACGATCTGCACAATTTGACTTAATTTTATTTGAATTAAAATGGCAGTTTCACGTCCATTTTAACAGCATTAAACTTAAAAAATATTTGGTTGATATCTCAAATTATTTTATAATAATGTTCGTGCTACCAGAAATTGGTACGCTGACGCGATAGAGGAAGGAGTGTAGTAAAAAAAATACTTGCTCTTAATTGAATACCTACTTCGTAAATAAAAAAGGCATATACCAATATAATACGAGTCTATAGGGTCAGATCTAGAGCCTACACTGAGTTCGAGACGCGAGTGAGAGACTAAAAAAGTATACTCTTTCTCATTTTTCAACTGCGCAGGTATTTACTAAATAAGGTTTGTGTTATATTTTTATTTCTATATAAATATGTTTAAGAATAATATCCTATTAGATTTGTATTGCACAATAACGCATTTAGGAGATTATGCTTTTTAGTAATGAGTTCGTCCATTTTATTTTCTGTTATATTTCAATTGAATAAGAGATGTCTGCTATGAGTCACGCCCTTTTTATTCAATTTGTATTAAATATCAATACTACTGGTAAATAACAATCAATTCATCAAAATGAACCTATAATTTCACATACGGCATATATAAAAATGTAGTACTTATATATATAGGTACCTATTTAAGTTTAACTTTTGTATTATTTTAATCATTATTATTTTTATCTAGTATGAATGGTATCGAAAATTATAGTAACATCTTTTACAATACGTGCAAAGTATTTAAAATACCCCTATTTTAAGGTTGAAATTTGAAAATTATTTTTTCAATATATTACCTTAATTTTGCAATAGTTCCCGGAGAAAATTAAGCAAAAATAAGAATAATCGGTTTCTTCTCGATGTAACCGATTGTTATTAGATATATGATTTTATGTGTTCTCTATACTTGTATTACCGTTTAGTTTATATAAATGCTGATTATGATACAAAGATGTGTTCTTTTTATGTTGCTTAGAGTATAGTATTGCTGCGAATATTGTACACGTGTATAACTATTATTATGTTAGTGTATCTTTTGTTATTTTATATACATTTTATGGTGCCGGCCGTTGCGACGAATCATTAATAAATATTTCCAAAAAAACGTTTTTTTTTCTTAAGGTGTTATTATATTTGGTTATAAATGAATTTTGTAAATGTTAATATGTTTGTGCATAGGTTTTTGTGTCCACAATTTTATGTTTCATTCCGTAACAACTGAATTCTTGTTAGTCGTTGAGAGCTCCATCAACTTTTGCTTTATTTCCGATATCTGCAAAATCAAAATAAAGGAAGTAATCAAAATATGTTTGCAATCAAATATAAAGAACAGGTTCTATTTTAACACTATCTTAATTTTTGTTGCTTTAAATATTTTAGAGCCAATACGCAATCGACAAACTAACTATTTTCCAAAGCCCGAAGAAAAACAACAAAACAGTGTCAGGAAAACTTTGCTAACCTTCTGTATCTCGTTGAGTAACACTTTCTGCTCAGTCCTCGGCGTCATGCCCTCTCTGTTTAAATCTATTGATTCTAAGTTCTCAAACAATTGTTTAATTTTCATCGCCAAATGCACATCATTGTTGGTCTTTCTAGGCACAGTGGGTTTGCACTTCCTCACAAGTCTTCTCTTGTACTTGTCTGGCAAGTCTTTCTCTATGTCTTCTCGCGTCAGGAAGTGCATATTCTCGGGACTCGTGTCGTAGGGAAAACATCGCGGCTCGAGTTTATAAGTGGAAGTATTGGTTAACTGCTTGTATCTGTATTTCTGACACCAGTTCTTGAGGAGCTCGATGTTTCTGAAAATTAATGTGATGAAGTCAAATTAATAAATTAAATATACTTACATCATAACATCATCATCTTACTCACATGAGGCATTTGAATTTATTTCTAAGTAGGTTTTATTATATTAATTTATTGCGAAAAGAGATAAACGTGATCGTTTGACGAGACTATTCACCGCCCTTAATACAGATACACAGGTAAGGGAAACATAAATTCGTTAACAACTTTAAATCATAATCATACTTCCTATCTTGCAATATTTTTTCCCTGGTCGCCAGTAAATCTTTATGCTTCTTCAAAGCCTTCTCCCTCAGATAGCTCTGCTTGATTTTCTCATTTAGCACTTGGTAACTATCAGCCCTCAAAGCTTTCAGATACTTCGCGCTTTGACAGTACCCGGGCAATATCTTCTTACGGCTAATTGGCAATTTGGGACATTTGCCTTTTATTTTGGAGTAATATTCTTCGTCTGAATCTTCATAATCTTTTTCGTTCAACTGCACAGACAGAGCTTTAGATTTAATTCTCTCTTGTTCCACTGAGTTGTAACTGATGCCTTCGTCGAATGTCTTGCTTGTGACCGACTCTGAGCCATCGAAAGACCTCAAAAATATATTCTCAATATATTTATTGTGAAGGAAATGTATAACTTCTGCTGTTCCTTTGTTGATTACGTCTCTCGGAGGACACATTAGAGCGTTTCCAGCTAGTTGAAGCACTTTCATTGTAGTGACCGATCCTAGCTCGTTAGGTAGAGACGTTAATTTGTTATTTTGCAGTAATAAATGAGTAAGCGATTGATGACCTTGTATGGTCGTTGGTATGTCCGTCAGCTGGTTGTCTCTCAGATCCAGATACATCAGATTTGGAAGAGAGGGGAAGAAGTCTTCGGAAAGGCTTGATATTTTATTGTTTTGCAGATATAGTACCTAAAATGGAATAATTAATCATCATTTCATTGTCGTCAGAATGTAATAATAGGTAACTTTAAAATATGGACAGATGCCCCCCTGGGTAATGAGCAAAATGTCTAATTCACAAAACCGTAGATAGTATGCATGGTTGGAACATCAGTCGGAATTTCTCATTAAATTGTAATAAATATAGAATTTAATAACATCGGTAATGTTAGGTGCCTATATACGAAGTCAGTTATTACTATCAAAGTAAATTTTAATGAAACGTGTATAGTAACTGCGACACTCTTTTTGGTTTTATTAAACCTTAACTAAAAAAGGATTTGCGGGCCTCAAATAATGGCATACCGTGCTGATACGCTCTCACGGAACACATTTCCTCGAGGTCGTAGGTACTATTGATAATATTAGAACGGAAATCTTTTAAAATTCGTTCTGGGAATTGAACCATGGACCTTCCGACCGTTGCGCTATCATGTGCTGCAACGTATAAATAAAAATGTGAAAGTCAGTTGCTTTGTTTTTTACATTTCATCACAAAAAACGATGGAGCCTCGAAACTGATAATGGGAAATAATAACTTTTTATCCTGGAAATATGTTTTATGTTCTTGAAGACCAGGGTTGGGCAGTATTTGAATTACTTGTAATTGAAATACGTAATTGAAATACAAATACGTATTTTGTATTTGTATTTTAATTATTTTCTTAAAATGTAATTTGTAATTTGTATTTCAAATACGTGAAGCCGAAGTATTTTGTAATTAGTATTTCAAATACTCGAGGCTACAAAATACATTTATTAAAATACATTTAACCTTCATTTAGTATTAAGTTTGTGCTTATCAGGACCTGCAATAACAAAACAAAAACCGCCTTAAAAAAAACTATTCCAAAACAAATAAATATGCATTATTTTGTAATTTGTATTTTGTATTTCAATTAAAAATAGATAAAATACTGTATTTTGTATTTCAAATACCTTACTTAAATGTATTTTGTATTTCGTATTTTAATTACTTGCGATACAGTATTTTGTAATTTGTATTTCAATTAAAGCAAAGCATGTATTTTGCCCAGCCCTGTTGAAGACTTATCAATAACAGTTTGAATTTTATTTCACTATTTCACACATTATTTCTTACCCAATTCTAAGTCAAAGAGGAGATAACGAGTAAATTATAATTATTCTTACACATAATGCTTTATTGTTTGTAACGGGTACCGAGTCGAGGCCTTGACTTGATAAGTCTAAAGTTGTATCTTCGTTTAAATCCTCTTCATAAATGTTCAAAGCTACAGATACATCAGACGCTTCCGACATCGTACACAAATATAACAATTCTAACAACGTTTGATCAATAAAACTACGTAGCAAAATGTTAAATGTACCCAGTAAATATTTCAAACATGGTGCGTAAAAATGTTGCCATACCACAAAATACCAAAAACATAAAACAGTATTTAGGGTGCGAGAATACCACGTTTTAACGTAAAAATCAAATAATAGTAATATGTAATAATATAATTACCCAAGTTTTAGGCTGTTTATAATTTATATATCTGAAGCTCAAAAAAGGAGAAACAATGTAAGGTTTCTTACACCACATAAGAATTTTTGTCGTAAGTAAAAATTCTAAACTATTTATGTCATTGTACGTCTCTCAATTAATTGAATAATTCAAATGTTTTTCACTTACATTACAATAATATGTATACCTGATTATATAATATATAATAGCTATTGAATACTTTCGATAGACTTTTTAAAATAGAACCACATAGAGAATTAAACCAATACACGTGAGTTTCTACTGTTTCTTGGTTTAAATATTTCTCAATTCTTTTAAATATCTTAAATTGAAATCATGAAATTCATAGTATAATCCAAGCGTAATGTTGTTTACGCATACCATTGTTTTTGTTAATATACCAACTGATATTACTCTATTAGTCGTTGATTAAAAGGAATTATCTAATAATTCTGTATTTGCTTCAGATCTATTAGTATTTTACATTTTTTATATTGCTTTCTGTAACATATTTTAATGTTTATTATTATGATAAGTTTGTCATTAAATTATAGCTGTCCTCGTCCATATCACATTATTGCTATCAGAGGGCGCTGTAATCAATCTGTAACGTCTTTTATTAAAATCGAGAATACCATCTATATTCCAAAGACAATAAATAGTGATGTTATTAATCATCAATAAATCAATCAACAAATTCAAAAAAGAGAATTATTTTTTTGAAAAAATAATATTATGATACGATAATATTTGAAAACATTGTGTTTCGGTACTCATAATAAATTCGTGTTGTTATCATATAAAGACACTATAAAGTAATTTTTGAACTTACCTTTATTCCGTATTGATAATTTTTATTATTCTAACTATCGGAAACATTTAAGGTACTTAATTTTTCTACTTACTAATAACCGCTTTAAAATAAAATCGAAAATGATTGATACAACTCGAGCACATGTTATTGTTTCATCAGTTCAAAAGACACATGGCAACTACGTCACTATCTCAGTTGCAAGATGGCGAACGTTCGGGATAGTGACACATCTTTGTGGCTCCACAATAAACTCGGAACATCGAATGATTCGTGGACAAGTGGCTCAATTTGTACACAATTAAACGCAGAAGTTTTAAAAAACATCAAGGATTGTTTTCCAGATTTACAAACACAAGTGAAATTGAAATTATTGCTTAGTTTCTTTCATATCCCGCGCAGAAATGTTGAGGAGGTAACTTTTCTCTTTGATGTTCTATGGTTTTGCGTAACTGTATTGTATGTTTTGTCTCACTCTATTTCTATTTGTTGATATGAATGTAAGCGAGAAAAGAAATAAGTTATGTATTTAGGAGTTTTATTTGTTGTCATATTAGAAATTCACATGTAAAAATCACTGTAAACTGCAATATTGCAGCATATCATTGGATAAACAAGGAAAATATCTGAAGTACTATATGTTAGCAAATATCATAAATATAAACAAGCCATTTGTTTGTTATTATTTTTGTTTTGGTACTCTATATATCGGTTTGAAAAATTATCAAATTGCATATAATATAGGTACTACGTACGTTTAGGTAAACCTGGTAACTAATGCAAAGTTAAAATATACATATTTTAAAACACTAGAGTGTTATGTGGCCAAAGTTTTCCAAAACCAAATATAAAGTACCTAAAATTGTCAGTAAATTGTTAAGTATAATTTAACACTATTTACTAGTTTCAGATAGATTAATAATATACATTGCTTTTGGGTAGTTATTCTTTAGATACTAATGACACAAGATCTAGTATATTGCGGAGATAATCATCTGCTGTAGCTTTTTATATGTGCATTAAAAGAAATCCACTATTGAGTATTGAAATGATTTTTTAAGCAATGTTTATGTATTTAGAGTTGACAGTGTTCAGTAGGATTGTGCAAAGCTTGTCTCTTCAGTAGGTGAAGTTGTGAATAGAATATTGCATAACTGTAAAAAGAAATTACTTTTAATCTTATTATTGTCTGTTTGTTGTTTTGACTTTATATTAATTATTAAGACCAAGGAAAAAACATCTTTGATATCTATTACTAACATTAACATTAACTATATTTCAGTGGAGAAATGAGTTGGAGGAAATCATTGAGGTTGCAGCGGTGGACTCAGATCTTTGGGTGGCAATGCTTGCCGAGGTCCTTAAAACATTTCCATCCGCTGGCACCCTTAATACAGAGATAGCACAATTTGATGAAACCCGGCCCATATTCAGTGATATGATTGGAGAACTGAGAAGGGCTTTGGCCAAACATTCAGAACTTGGACTGTTGCCTCTTGAGTGCCTATATTTAAATAAGAATGCTTTAGTATCAGTGGTGAGTATAATAAACTGCTTATTTAGATTTTTCTTTAAATTAGTAAAAAAAATTGACTTATGGACCCATAACTCATTATTTTAACTTATTATTGCATGGCATGATAAAACCGGCACACCTAAAAAGTTCTTAGGAATTTCTTAGGTTTGTAGTCCGCCAACCCGCACTAGGCCAGCATGGTGGACTAAGGCCTAAACCCTCTCAGTAGTAGAGGAGGCCTGTGCGCAGCAGTGGGACATATTTAGGCTGATGATGATGATATTATTGCATTATACCATGTAGGCAAGCAAACACTTTTTGTATAGAATTTTTATTATTTAATTATGATGCTAAGACTGCTTTGAGGCGTTGTGGCACAAGTTTGTGCCATGCTATCTACAGGTTGGACAAATTTGATAGGGATTTTCCATAAGAGAATTTTTAAGCAAGGAATATTTTAATCTGCCCTAAAGATGGCTATATGCTGCCCCACTATTGTATTACTAATGTAGATTAATTTTATCTAGATTAGTATTGGTATAAAATCAATGCAAATCAATTATTTTTTTATATTACACTTACACATTAATAATGAGCAAAATGTGTGCCAACATGTCTGCTTCATATCATTCAACAATTTGAAACATATTAGAATTTTACAAAATTTACAGTAGATTTGAAATTTCTATTTTAATTAACATAAATTAAAAATCAGAACATAACAAACTCAACATGAAACAAGCTCAAGTTTTGCGCCGCGCGTTGTATACTTTTTTGTTGCTGGTTGTCTTCTTCACACTTCTTTAGAGAGCAAATAATAAGATGCGCGTTAATTAATATCGGTCGCTCACGCTTGGCTCCCGCATCGTATGCCGCGGGCATCTGTTTTTGAATAAATCGGCATAGGCTGCTGGAACCGTTTACTGGCATTGTTTCTTACAAAAATAGCCATTGCCTTTTTTTACAATACAGTCGAAACCGGATATAAGGACATTGAAGGGACTGTAAATATCGAATGTTATGCCTGAAAGTTGTTATAAGCAATATAGACAAGTACATAGTTATTAGTTTATATAGAGATTCGATTTTTATAACCGATCTGTCGTTATAAACGATGTCGTTATATTCAGTTTTGACTGTATGTAAATTTGTATGTTGCCAGGTTGGCCAACAACCGAACCCAGTGAAACATTTCACGCTGAAACGCAAGCCGAAATCGTTAGCGCTGCGGAGTGAACTGTTGGCGAAGGCGACGGAGGTGCAGGCCAACCAGAAGAAGGCGCAGGCGCCCACAGTGCCCGTGCGCAGTCGCGGCATGCCCAGGAAGATGACTGACACGAGTGAGTACCAATCATGACGTAATTACTACTAGTAATTTACTAGTATACACCTTGTATTTCGACCAACATAGTTTTAACATGGTGATAGTCATCACGTAACTTCAAAAAGTCAGAGGCGTGTACCTGGGCTCTTAACCCGCGACTGTCGTCATAGCGTCTCGACAGACCATGAGTACCCCACTAGGACCCAAGTCATCATACACTGGTAAATTAATTAAATCAATAAATAAATAAATGTATTGCACTGCCTTGACATTTAGCAATAAAGTTAGGTGGTAACGTTACCTCATGTGTGTGTAACATTGTGACTTGTGAGCGTGGTGGTGTCGCAGCGCCGCTGAAGGGGCTGCCGTCTCGGTGGGCGGGGCGTGCTGCGGGGCGCGCCGCCCCCCCGCCGCCCGCGCCCGCGCCCACCCCGCGCGCCGCACAGCGCCCCGGCATCAAGCTGCTCGATATCGCCGAACAACCCGCCACGCACGCGCAGATCAAGAAAAGAAGGAAGCTGGGTACGTGCGCACATACTTCTATATCAGCCCATAATATATGTCCCACTCCAGAGCACGGGCCTTCGCCACTATTGAACAACCTAAGGCCTCGGTATAATTATTTTATTAACAAATAAAAATGACGGAAGAATGTTCAATTTTTTAATTAGATGATCGGTGTTTTTATCACCACCCGTGAGTCATTCAGCAGCCAGCACTAACTATTGGGCATCATTATTCATTTTGAAAAATTTGAGTAGAGTAGAATATTGAATCAAAGATCATGTTGCACTGGGTCTCAGACAATTATTATATACCCAGAAATATAGCCTAACCATAATAATAGGACCTAGGCCTACTTATTGACTCTAGCCTTAATTGGCATGCCCAGGTCACTTCCGTGTGTCAGCGAGCAACACTTACACTCCGTACGCTTTATCGCCTAAAGAATTTCCTCCCGTCTAGGACCAAGACAATGCTCGTTCAAACTTTAATCTTCCCGATGATCGACTATGGTGATGTGTGCTACTTTGACCTGAATGCAGATCTACTCAATAAACTTGACCGGCTTCTCAATAACTGCATTCGATTTATTTATAATCTTCGCAAATACGATCATGTATCTTCTTATCGCTCCCAACTCAATTGGCTCCCCATTCGACAACGCCGTAGTTTGCGTGCTCTTAGTACTCTTTACTCCTTACTGCACTCTCCAAATCCACCATCATACTTAACTTCTTCTTTTCAACACTTAGGGTCTGACCACAACCGAAATCTACGTTCATCTCAAAATCTCCTTCTTCGCTGTCCTCCACATAATTCTAACTTCTTACATTCTTCCTTCAATGTCCAATCCATTCTTCTATGGAATGCGCTCCCGCTCAAAATAAGGACGTCCACTACACGAGAAGTGTTCAAAACTAGAGTTCGAGAACTGTTTCTCAAAGAGTTAGCAGAGTCATCTCATTGATATTTATTCATATATGTGTTTATATATATATATATATATTTATATGTTTATATATGTGTTTGTATGTATATATATATAATAAATTTATGTATTTGTATCTATAAATATTATGTATGTTTTATATATGTATGTGTATGTAATCACACCTACAACCTACACCTACCAAGATTTATCTCTGCACTCCCCAAAGGTAGACTGTCAGAGAATGCCTATGGCATTAAGTCCGCCTTTATACTATCATGTATATAAAGCTATAAATAAATAAATAAATAAAAATAATTAAAGGTGATGATCACATAATATGTGATAGTTATAATCTTTCACAAATCCAACAACGGACCATAATGTTATTTATTCCACTTCATGTATGATCATGTGCTTATCTATCAACGTACTCTTTAAGAAATGGAGGAAGGAGCCAAAAAGAATGCGGCCGCCGCGCCTCCGTCCCCACCGCCCGTGGACTACCCCAAGGGCGCCAAGACAGAGGAACAGCCTGCCGGTAAGAACACATGCAATTTGCGTTGTCGTTTAGTTTGCTATCTACTAAGTAAAACATGAAATATGTATTGAATTTTATGTGACAGATAACGTTTCGGAGGGAGACACGAAATACGAAGGTACTTGCATTGATTTTTATTATTATTGTTCTTAAACAAAGCAACTGATTATGAGCAAATCACAAAACAATATTAAAGTAAGTGTGAATTATTTTGGTGTTCACTATTGGAGCTCAATAGATTTTGTTTCACAATTCTAGATTGTAAATTTATATAGCCGATTAAAATCCATGATAATTTAATTACTCCCCCAGGTTAATACTCCCACAATATCAAATTTACTACAACTCTATATGTGTTATATGATTACAAACTGAAGCTAAAAGTTGGTAGTGACGTTTGGTACTACAGTATTGTATGTGTTACAGCGAGTGGTGCGGACACTGCGGAGAGCGTGGAGGTGGAGTGTGGTGGGGAGGGCGGCGCGAGTCCCCCCGCCCCCGCCCCCGCGCACGCGCCAGGCGCCGGCACCGCTGCTGTGGCCGCCACGCCGGCCCCCGGCCCCGCCGCGCCGCACCCCCCCTCCGCCGAGCCGGCCGAGCCGCGCGCGCACCCCGCCACCGAGCCGCCGCCACTCACCAGCCCCATACTCGTGCACCAGGCATGGACATAACACATACTTCTTCCCCTTCTTCTACCCCTACATATTATAATCTTCTATATACGCCTCATGGAATAGAAAAGCAAGGAGGCGCAATACAAATTTGCAAAATAACGCTACTTTTGACTGGATAACTAAACCCAGTGTGGCCAAGACAAAAATCTGAGTTAATGTTTTCCTCTCTCTATTAATTACGTGCTAACCTACTCAACAACATGTTTGAAATTGATAATTAATTAAGGCTATTTTATTTCTATTGTCAGGGTTCTGCTGCGAAGCCGATAGTAATAGGACAGCAACCGAAACTGTTAATAGCGGGTCAGGCGGGCGGCAAGCCCGTGTTACTGTCGGCACAGAACCTCATCAACACGTCCGCGGTGATCCTGCAGCCGGGCGGCAAGGCCGTGCTACTGCAGAACATCAAACCTGTGAGTAAAACAAATTTAAATTATTTAGTTTCACGATCATTTAAGTAATTTTAGACAGCCCCGTGGCGCAGTTGGCAGCCAGTTGGCTAGACACCAGCTTGCGAAACGAGAGGCCGCGGGTTCGATCCCCGCACCGAGACAAATGTTTGTGTGATCCACAAATATTTGTTTCGGGTCTGGGTGTATGTGAGACCAAAAAGTCTCTCGTAGTTTCTGATACCCACGACACAGGACTTGTATCCTAGTGTGGGATCAGAACTATGTATGTGACTGTTGGGTGTATTTATTTATTTTATTTTAAATACATGACAGTCTGTAAAAATCTACTATATATGCCTATAAAGTTTTTTTTTTGTTATGATTGCAAACACCATACCATAGGATTTTAAGTTAAATATTATCTATAAAAACCCCTAAGGTTTATACTTATAAATATACACCAAATTTTGTGCCCTGCCTGGGTTGTTAAATCTGTTAGACAATCTAATGCTTTGTTGTAATGTCAACAGTGCTGTGTTTGAGGACGCACGTTGTTTGTGCAGATGCAGCAGACGGTGGTGCAGCAGGCGGCGCCGCGCGCGGCCGTGCCCGTGCCCGCGCTGCACCACGCGCCGCCCCACGCGCCGCCGCTGCAACACCAGCTGCCGCAGACGGTACTGCACAATGGACTACTGCAATATCAACTCATGTTATTTCACACCCCCACTGCGAACTGGCAACCAATTACGATCTTCCCATCGTCATTAAGGGCCGTCCATTAATCACGTAAAAATGTTAAAAAACCCATCATGGAATAACCCATAATGGACGGCCTCTTATCAGTCGACACAAATGCGCATTCCTTCCATTAGATATTAAGAAACTGTGAAAGTCTTTGGTCGAATAGACTGCATTTCTGTGTCATAGTTACAACTATATCTAATTTTCAAAACACGAAATTGAAAAGTAATGTCATCATGACCAATTTAGTGACGTAAGAGAATGATTGCATGTCGATGTGCAGGTGCAGATGTCGCAGCCGGCGCAGAGTGGCGGCGCGGGGCAGGGCGCGGCGGTGGCGCCCCCGCAGCAGCCCGCCACCACGCAGCAGGCGCCGCTGCTGCCGCGCAGGGGACTGTCGCTCACGGTGCGTGCACCTACTCGCTTTCACTCCTTATTGATCCTGAATTTGCACTCAACAAAAATGTTTAGAAAAATAGCTATATCTTACTTATTATATTAATTTAGAAACTACTTACACATGCTTTGTCTCCATTATCTAACGTCACATGTAGCAGTCTGAGTAGTACTTAAATTTCCTAATGTTTATAAGTAAGGCCCCAAATCTGTATTATTTCATTTTATCTTAAATCTTGCTTTTTGCATTAAGAATGGTAAAAGTGTTTTATTACTCTACGAGTATATTGGAGCCGATAAATGTAAATTTATGTGTTAATACATTTTACTTTCAGAGAGAACAAATGTTGGAAGCTCAAGATATGTTCAGAAATGCGAACCGCGTCACAAGGCCTGAGAAAGCACTCATACTCGGCTTCATGGCTGGATCGAGGGGTAAATATATAGATTACAACATAATATTAACTGTATCGTTATTTCCAGTCACTATAAAGTGAGGTGTTTTGGTTAAATATCGTGAAATTATCCTCACGTAAAAAACATATTGTAGTAACAGTACATTTCTTTGCAATTGCAGTTAACGTTTTACCCGTGTGGTATTCATTATAGATATTTTGTATGTATCGTCATTAAGTAAAAAACCATGGAAATTATAGACAGATATTCTGATGTTTGTTTGATAATTATAATCATTCATCTAACCGAGTCATCACCGAGTATCAGTCATCAACATCTAGTAATCACCGAGAACGCATAGTCGACTTTTATTTCCTATTCACTATACCTCATGAACATTTTATCGTTGTTACTTGTAACATTAAAATATGTTTTGCAGACAACCCGTGTCCGAACCTTGGTAACATAGTGACGATAAAGCTGTCGGAGAATATCGAGAACGTCCTGCAGTCCGACGACACTTACCTGACCATGCTCTCGGAGATGCACTTCCAAATGAACTACAACAACGGACAGTGGACGCGGCTCAAGAAGTACAGACACATAGACGGCATGAGGCCGCAGAAGATACCTCCCGGCTCCACCGTCATATCCGCCGGAAACCAACAGCCCGTCGTGTCCATAGCCAACCAGAGTGTTAGTTAAGTGAGTGTAAATACTCGTGCGTGTGTGAACAGTGAGTACACGCTCGGGTGTGGCGAACGAGCCGACTTAGTGTTTGTGAACGATGTATGTGCCCTGCTGTTTATACTCGTCAACATGCTTTGGTTGTCACAATATTCATATGTTATGTACCGTAATTTTTTGTTGACTAATGTAACGCAACAATGAAATAATAGTCCAATGCTTCCGTGAGTACCACATCTGAGAGTTATGTTTGTGTTTGTATAATATAATCATTAAATAGTTTTAAAATTGTAAATGACCAAAACACGGCGTTAGTGTGCAACTTGATCGATTTTCTAAATTACCTTGCGAGACACTCGGTTATTTTAATGAGTTTCGATTGTAAATATATAAATCGTCAAATACTTCCCCATTAAATTATGTAATTTGATGATTTATAATTGTCGGCGAATCCAATGAGCCAACGCCAGACTTATGATACACATGTGCCTAAATGAATATTCTAAATAAGACTCACTGTTCATTCCCGCACTGCGAAGAGCACGGTTTTTTTATTGGGTACTGCACCACTGAACTCCACAAGCGTATCCAATAAAAAAATCGCTATATTTGTAATATATTCTATATTAGCAGTTTATGAAAATATTATAAACGCTGATTTGGATAGAGACGCAATTGTTTCTATCTGTAATTATAACGAGAGATTGTTAATGAATGTGCTGAATAATTTTGTACTCCAGTCATACTAATTTATGTATATGTTTGTCCTCGATTTTGGATAAATCCCTATTTCGAATTCGAAAGTTCCATACTGGCATTAAATCGATTTAGTTTTGAAAAAATAATGAAGTACAAAATTATTTAGTAGGCACTATGTTATTGCTTGTTTGATGGATGTACGCCGTGAAGTTGTCTGCACGCGATCATGAAATGTTTAAGACGTCACAACTTATAGTTTTCAACAGCCAACGTTTGTCGATGTCGATAAAATCGTAACTGAAAACAATAATTAGATTAAGGCTTACGTTAACATGAGCATTAAGGCACATGGACCAAATTCTATGTATTTTGTTTATTTCTTTCAATGTCTTTGTCGATGTCTACGAAAATTCCTCCCTCGTCTTTTATTTTATTTTATTTCATTATGAAGTAACTGTGACGAAATATTTTTTTAAGTGTAACTAGTGACGTAAATTTTAATCGATTTTAATGTTTAGTTGGTAAAACTTGGATATTTGATTTTTATTCTTGGTTTTGATGAACAAGTGTGTTTTAGTGGAATATAAAAAAAATAGAAGTTTGTGATCTCACGTGAAAGTTTCAAGTGGATACAATTGGCGGTGTTATCATTTTTGAGCAAGTCAATGAAAACCAAAGTCTGGAAGTCTCATTAACTATTTCTTTTGTTCATATAGGTTTTTATGCATATTTGCTGAAATTATTTTTTATTAACTTTTGGTTATATACAGAGTGTAAAAAGACCGTCATCGAAAACTAAGACAGGTAAAAGTAGCGGTGATTACAAACACATTAACGATAAAAAAAAACCCACCATAAAATAAACAAATTGACGTTTATCACTACGTTTTATACTTATGGTTGTTAGGAAAAAGTTTTATTTTATTCGAGATTTTTTTATCGACAATGTTTTTGTAATCACTGTAGCTATTGCCTGTCTTAGTTTTCGTTGACGGTTCTTTTACATCCTGTATTATAACTGATGAGATGTTTGATAATTGAAATTTGCCCACTAATAGCAACTAAGGCCCAACAAACTTTTTCACCTGTTTGCTTAATGGTTTTGATTTTCATGACAAGTGTTTTTAGTGCCAAAATGTGTTTTAACATGGAAAATTGGAGCCTTCACGAAGAACGTTCTAGCGGCTTAGTGTATGCTTAATGTAACGAAGTGCTTCTTTTAAATATTAGATAAAAAAAACATAAGGCACATTTAGGGAGAAGATGATTCAATTATTGACACTTAAGAATATGAAAGAATATTTAGATTTTTTATGCGACTTATTTCACGTATCATAGATTTAAATGTTCGACATGACCTCACATAGTTCTATTTCTATCGTAATGTTTCTTCCTGGAACAGTTGAGTTGTATATTATAGTAGGAGTCATGGGGAAATTTAATCACTGATATCCGCAATTGAGTGGGGACATGGAACATTTATTTATATGCTTATCAATATATACTATGTGTAGTATGTTCTTGTAAAATTGTAAATTTTGCCAGATGTATGGTGTGGTGTGACACAATTGTGATAGAAGGTTATATCAACGACGAAGTCTGAGTTTTGAGATTTGAAGACGCAAGATTTATTACGTTTGAATGTTTTAAAAACCAATCAATCATCATATTGTCAACAATGATGGTTACTTACAATTTCCTCTCTATTTTGCTCAAGCAAAAAACGTCTTTGTAACAAGACAATGAAACTAGGCTTGATTAAATGAGAATTATTAAATTGAAAGAATGTAAAAAAAGATGTAATATTACCAAGATCTTAATTGTAGTGAGTCACAACTTTTTTAAATTCATAATTGATATATTAAAAAAATCCTAAAAGATCTGGATAATTTACTGATTTTATTCTTAAACATAGTTGAAACATTTTGTTTCACCATTTAAGTATCTGCATTTGTTAATTCTTTTATTTGTTTTTTCTTTTGAAACTTGTTACACTGACTCTGTCTCATACAAATTTCATGCCGAGAGAAATTTCCCATTGTCCAAATTATATGTATATCTGCATACTAAAATTAAGTAGATAATTTTGTATGCCCGTATTTGTCATAACATGCACATTGAATATAGAGGAATTTGACTGATAAACCTCCTAATAAAGAGGCATTGATGAATTATTTTTTATTGTCATTAATTCCAAAACACAAAGGATAAAAATGCCGGCGATTTTTTTTTAACTGAAACCACAAGCTGAAATTGCGGTCCATTAAGAGCGAACATTCAAATTGACTGAGGATGGTACATTTTTTAACTATAGACAATGAATATTTTTTCATTAGATGATGAGTTGTGTGCAAGTTGTCCGAAGTGTTGTCTAGTATTGAGTTATTTTTAAGTTTGTTGTACGAAATGTTTTTTTTTTCTTTATAGATATTTAACATTCACTTTGTATATAGTAGATAGTACAAAAATATTAAATGAAAAATATTTAAAAAATAATTTTCGCCGTTTTATTCCAATTTCGTGTGAACAATAAACGGAATAAGTAACATAGCGTAATCCTTGTTCGTTAATAGTATCACACAGGTGAATAGGTGTTATTGAAACAGATAAATTATGCTTAATATATTTATTGCAGAAATATAAATTACTCTAATGAAAAAGTCATTCATGTTACTTCGACACGTTTTCTGTACAAATCCACTATCGGTAAACACCGAAATAAAACTGAAAAAAATAATAATTGAATTATTACTTATATACATACATGAACTCACGCCTGTCTCCCGTTGGGGTAGGCAGAAACTATAAATGATTGTAACCTTACCAAAAAGAAAGGCAACTTCGGATATGAAATTAATTGAGGTCCACAGTTGTTCTAGCCGCACTCTGAACAAAAAGTGTATGAGAGACACGACGAGGCCCATTATTACGAAACCAAGAACATACCAAATATATATTTGAACCAGAAACGCGTTCTCCTGTTGAATAAAAATAATAATCTGACTAATATATTAATTACGTAGCTTAGTGTATCTGTTGTAGCGATGACGTGCAATTAGGTGTCTGTCGCGGGCGCCCGAATCAAGTTAGTGGGGGTGCAACCGCGCCCCTTAAAGTTTCGAGACGGCCGCGACGCTTTCGTCTCGGAGGCGCCTCTCGCCCACGCACCGTGGCCGTCCCACTTGGCGCGAAGATGGCCACCGGGGAGTTTCGGTCGGTACGCCAGCATAGGGATTTTGTTAAAGACCCAGCTCGGCACTAACATCGGTGCGGACATGACGTCTCCGTGCGCCGGGCTGGAAGGCCGGTGACCCCGACATACGCTTCTCGCCCCCTTCCCCTAGGGCAGGCGGGAAGTAGAGCCATAAACAGCTTTCCCCTCGAGAAAAAAAAGGACGTGCAATTAGCTTTTTATGTTTACAGTTTAAATTTTTTGCTTATAGCTGTTGAACATCCAAGTGAAAAATGAAAATTATAATTTGATTGTTCTATATTAGGTGACTTGTGTGGTTAAATTAGTGAACCGGGTGGACGGTTTCTTGACCGAACGATAAAATAATTGATCGTTGACTTGCCTCATATACCTAAGCGGATCCGTTAAAACATATGTAGGTACTATTATTCTATATCAACCCTTAATATGCCCGACTTGTTCGATCTTCGATCTTAGTCTTAGTTGGTATAGGTACCTGCTTTACATTCCTGAAAAATGCCCTGAACCCAATCGTAACTCCTCTATTGGGTAAATATTTTAAATAACCCTTCAATAATAAAATCGATTTTATCATTCAAGAAGATTTTAATGACAAACACAGTACCTAAACTCATTATGCAAGTAAAAAATATCAGAATTTCGGCGGTTGTTAATTCGGATAGTTATTTCAAAGTTACTCTACATAATTATCATGCACTTAAAGGAAAAAAAAACATATTGAGGAAATCTAGGTACATATCTAGAAATTCTTAAGCAAAAGCTATTTGGATTGATACTTTTTAGTTATTACTAACAACCATAGCAGCAAGCAATAGCAGTGTGTTGGCCATTTGGAACATCGTAACGAGAAGTTGTCTGAGAGAATCGATGTACTCAATGATCTCTTCACAGTCGTCGGAGGTCTTATCATTCGTCAGATTATCCAATATGCCCATAACCTGGAAAAAAGTACTCAATATTAATCTCACTGGCGACATATTGGCACAACAGTTCCAAAATTAGTTAAATCTCAGCGTTCCAAGTATCAGGGTCTATGGTGGCACGGAAAAATAGAGTGTAAAGACATCAGGTGTTCGGTTCATATGTGTTATGGAAAGCAAAATTTATTTTTCCTTAAACGGCACCTAATGGGAACTGCAGTGTTTATATATAATGAATAATAATTGATCGGAAACAATTGGGATCGTGCCTCCCTGGCCGGCACAATTATGCACACGTGCATGTTGCTCGTACTGGACTGGGCGTAGTTATACATATAAATCGAGCCGACGTGACCGTACGATATACAACAGTATACGATTTCAGCTTCGTGAAAACTAGTTGTATAGATTAATAGACCAGCATTTATTTATGTAAATAGTCAGTGATACCAAACTAAGTGCGGCTATGATGACCACTGTACTTCTGTTGGATAAACAACTGCAAGAAACATCTTCACAAGGTACTATAACTGCTATGGACATTCCTCAAATGTTGAAAGAAATATTCAAGGTGATGACTTTATTATAATGTCAAAAACTAATATCAGCATTATGGTTTGATAGATATCTAATAACCTCTCGTACATATTACTATACTCTTTGCTAATAACGAAGAAAACTAATTTAAATTAAACATTAAATAATTAAAAACTCAAATAGATAATTAATTGGTACAATATTTTTATTATCATTAGTATCTAAGTACCTACCTACAATGATACGTTTCTTTAAACTACTTATACTAGTTCCAAATGTGCGGATTAAAGAAAGTTCTATTTATTTTACTATCTATATAAAAACTTTTTACACATGACTACTTTTATAATTTTCAGAAGAATTCTTGTCAGTTAAGAAGATATTCATTTGTCATTTCTGTCCTAAGGGCTCCTCAATTTTAGACGTTATAAAAATGAAAGTATTTCGTATACTAATAAGCAATTCTATTGTGTTAATTATGTTAGTGACTCATTCTAACGGTCATTTATCAGAAGAAAAACGCATAGGTAATTTCCTGTTCCTTCCACTACTACCTATTATTTTTGCCGCGCACAACTAATGGACGGCGATCGCCCCTGTAGTCTTTTAATACCTGTTCTATACAAAGGAAAAGTAATGGTTGAAGTTGGTTTCTCTTCTGATGGGGTATTATCAATGCACTTTGCTATTGTGCGGGATGATAATTTTTGTTTAAAAGGAAAAGTAGAAAATCAAATCTTAATTATTTGTATAACAATTACTACTTAGTTTATTTGTAATAGAATTCGTGCTAAGTTTATGACCTAATCACGCATTAGGCATAATATAGGATCAACACAGATTGTACTGAGGGGTATATGAAAGCATTTTTTGCGTCGACAATGCAGGGATGTTGACGTAGCACCATGTTCTGAAATGATTTGTTACGCATTATTCCATCATTTTTAACCCATAGACTTATAAAATCAATTTGAAGTTACAGTACGCAACCCTTTAAAACTGATAATACAATATTAACATTTGCAATATTTTTTTAGTCGACGATAATTCTATGACAACGGCAGAGGAATCCGTGAAAGAAACCAATGAAGAAGTTATTAAGGATATTGAAAGTCTTGAAAATTTAGCAAAAGTAGCACTTAAATCTCGGCGCGGAGGATTTATTGTTCCATTAAAAGATACAGAAATGTTATACGAAGCAATGATACACATTCTCCGAGATTTGACCGTGCTAATCAAAGATGTGAATAAGGCTTCCACGTTTCTTAACGCTAAAGGCATAGATCGTATCATAGCATATAATTTCTTAATACCACACAATGAAGTCAGAATAAATTTATTAATCCTTACTAAAGCGTTATTCGAGGTTACTCCAATAGAAACATCTGCAGTAATTCCAGAAAATATAGTCGACGGTTTACTACATATCTTCGAGAATGAGAGCAATTTGGCTTTGAAGGCACATGCTTTGGACATTCTTTACTTATGGCTACCAAAAAACCCTGTTATACAAGCGCGGGTAATGAAATTAAAAGGACTTGAGCCATTCTATAACCAGATTTCAATGCTTGACATTTCCGTAGTTCAAACGTTACTAGACCTATTCAATAAAATTCTAAAGGAACATATAAGTGCAAGAAATGAGAAAATACAGAAAACTAAAGCGGACTTGGACAAATTGAGGTTGTACCAAAGGATCGGCTTAGTTGAAAGGATGTCTACGCCAACCGTATGTAACGGATTATTGAATATTTTTGAAGTAGCTTGGAATTTTAGTAATAATGATATATTATTAACTGTTTTCGAAATTATACGAAATATAAAGCCATTCTGTATAAGTATATACGGTGGTAATACTAAAGCTATAGAGCTTTTTACCGCTTTGTTGGAATACGTTCATAATGAAGAAAATATTGAATACATGTTGAGACACGATGTGAACGTTACTACTGTGGAATCGATCATTCAAGATTACATTAGTAAAATTAAAACTCCAGAAAATAGGGACGAACTCTAAATTCTGTTTATTAATCAACAGTTTTTTATTTACAATATCTTATTTTCTTTTTTCCTTTGAATTAATAATATGTCGTTTAAAAGAGACACTTAAACAATCGTTCAATGTTTGGTTTTAATTTGGTTCAATTCAAGTCGTGTCACAAGTGTGTCAAAATATAGTAAATACCACAAAAGCGCGATTACTCTGTAAGAACATAACATGACTAAAGAGATGAACATTTTCATATTTCGAAAATAAGTTAAAAAGTACTTACTTTTATTATTTATTGATTAATTTAAGGTTAGGCATACAAAAAATCCAGTTAGGTATTAATCAGAGTATCACTACTAATATATAATTGGGGACCCCACATGTGGTCTGATCGACCGCAAATACGAGCGAATCCATTGTGCAACATTTCGAGGGGACTATAACATTAGAGTATGGGTTGCAACTAACAATACGTCGAGAAACATCTCGCCGATTGTGGCACATTGATTTATTGTCGCCATTCTATTTTGTGTTGATAGCTTTAATTTAATTTATTATATTTTGAATTATCATGCAAAATGGTCATTGGATTTCGTTTATAGTTTCAAGTTTTATGCAATTGACATTGTAGCCGCTTTTTGGTTGACATAATTTCCACAGCAAACACAATTAGGTTGAATGTGTAAACAATTAACTGGGTTAATCAGGATTTACACCAGAAACTAAAGAAAATATTCATACATACCTATGTCAAGTTCTTTAAGGCCAGCCCACAATTTCATATTATAATGCAACACAATTATTGAGATACGGAATAAATTGGAGGCATTGAAGACAATTAATTGAAACAATTGTGACATTTAAGTAAAATTAAAACTTGATTTGAACATTTTCCTGTAACTCTAGCAGCTACTATCAGGGATAAACTTTTTATTGATAACTAGTGCTGTTGCTCGCAACGCTGTAAGCCAAACTTCATTACTGCACCACTCCAGTTGGTCGTAGTGTGATGATATTATATATTATAGCCTTCCTCAATAACTGGGCTATCTAACACTGATAGAATTTTGGAAATTACACCAGTTCCTGAGATAAACGCGTTCAAGCCAACAAACAAACTCTTCAGCTTAATAATATTAGTGTAAATAATTTGTATTTTTGTTTTGCAAGTATGGACTTAATAAAGATTTTAAGACTGAGTGAGAAATTCTCGTTTTAATTCTAAAAGGTCATTGATACCGAAAGAAAAAAATATCTATGGTTAGTGGCACATACATAACTTCCTCTTTTAAACTTAAAATGTATTTAGGTGAAGATAAATCTTTGTATTCAGCTTGATATCCTGCCAAAATTAATATCTATTATTAAGTAATAGATATGTCACATCCGTAAGGAATAATTTTAGCATTCAATACAACACGAATGTGGTAAGTTGCATCATTAGCGCTGCTACAAATTCCGCGCCATGGGTGGCCGCCATTTTGGTTTTGTTGTGATTTCCCGCGCTTCCTTCCGTATCAATAAAATGACGAATCTAAATTATGTGAACCATTAATGATTATGATGCTGCACACATAGGGTAGACCGAGGCGAATCGGATCAATTTTATTTTGAGCGTATGAAAATCATATTCAAGTGTTTTATATGTTACTTTTATTGACAAATTGGCAATCAGTAACATTCTAGCTACACAATAAACATTTAAAAACTTAAATTAGTCATAAATTGTACAAAATGTCGTCTAAAAACTTGAAAGACATAAATATCCGAATCGCCCCAAATGTCGGGGCGAATGGGATCATACATATTATATAACTAAATTAAAATGTTCTTAATACTATATGCTTTGTAACCATTACCAAAATTAAAATAATAAGAAATAAGATAGGGTATTAATTGTTAACACATAAATCACATATATAAGGGGTTTTTTCCCTCCCGTATTAGAACATTTTTCGTAACACCATTCTTCGCATGCATGGCGTTGAATCTAATCCTCTGATGGTGGATTAATGAATATTTCTGAGCAGTAAATACAATGCCAATCTCTCTGTTTTGAACCCTTGATTTTTATTCCAGGCGTTTTTTTATTCTTCTTTAATTTTTTAACGTTCTACAAATTCATATGCAAATTTGGTTGGTACGGACCGCCTTGGTTGTAACTCCGATTCGCTAAGTGCAGTAACCGGTCTGCTAAAATCTTCTCAGTTTTCTCATCTGAGGCTGCCAGTCCAAGTGTCTTGATAACACCTCTGAAGAGTGTGACTCTTCTTTGTAAGCTGGTATATGGCAAGTCGTAAATAGTCGCAGCTCGGCGTAAAGTTAATTCTTTGGTTAGAACTTTATTTGCGGCTTCTCTCATTTTTTCTTGGGACCATTCTCCCTCATTTTTCTTTCTTTTGTACGTACGAACAATATACAATGAACTAAAATGTAAAATTAACCTCAAATTTAAAATAAATAATTTTATAAAAGTGATCCAATTCACTCCCAACGACGTGATCCGAATAACCCCAGATTAAACACTTTTGAAATGAATATTTTACAAATTAACCTGTAATATTTTGCTTAAAATCTAAGATGTTTTCTAAAAAAGACACCTTTCTTAAGAATGTAGGCCATATAATTCAAAGTATTAACACAAAACTTTAGAATGACACAAAGAAATGGTAAGTCCATATTTTACATAGGTGCCGAAATTGTAACGTACACTAACACCTGCTTTACTGTCGAGCAGTGCTGAGTCTATTGTACTAGTCGAAACAAAATACTGCCGATGGCGAGAGATGCGTGGGGGGAGGGGGTCGTAAGATACCAGTCATTTGTGTTCCTTGGTAACGCGTTTTTGAAAATATTAACCAATTTCTTATTTTGATCCGATTCGCCCATTGATCCGATTCGCCTCGGTCTACCCTAAGGATTCTTGAAAACACTTAAATATTTAAGAATATGAGTACATAGGTACATATTTGTATTCTTAAATGTCATTTTGCAATATATTTTTTTATTAGATTTATGTTAATGTTATGTGTTATGGTGGATACCATTAATAGAAGCGCCGGGTCTAGTAATGGAATGAAATACATATTATGTTATTTTAGCCCATAACAAAACTACGTAACGCTGTCGGCAGGAATAACAATAATGTTTGCATCAAGAAACAAATAATACCTATTTGCTTTGAGATTAGGTATTATTGAAATTTCGAAGCTTTTCCAAAATTTGGACAACAGGCCTCAACATTGAATCTTCAGGTAGGGTACATACCTGAAGATTCAAGTTATTTGTATTACTATTTACGTTTTGTAATACAAATACTCCTACTAATCCATCATTATTAAAAAGTCACAAAAACCAAGTAGCGAATATATTTGTAGCGTGGGAGTCTTAGCAAGGTGTAAAAAACACGTAGCTACATTAAGCAATCACAAAAATCGTGCCAAATCGATCAACTTCTACCAAAAAGGTTTCATTCAAGCGTCGAACGTCAAGTGTGGCAACCTGCCACGTCGAATTGCGCAAAAATCGCTACGAGTACTCGCCCTGTGAACAAAGTTAATTTTTTTGCTAAAAGCTACACCAAAAGTCATGAATGAATGTAATGACCTCGGTAAATAATCCTATTTTATTGTTAAAGCTGACTTTTTAACGGACAATTTGGAGTGTAGGGTGGATATATTTTATGAAGATATCATCCGAACACAAAAAAAACTTGGTATGGAAATACTATAAAAAATATGAAGTAAAGGAGCTTGTTTCAAATCATAGATGTAAATTACTTTAAGCAGCTTTTGTCCATGTGAAACAAATAAAAATGTTGTAATTGCGGATATTAAAGCTTTGTCGGACAAAAAAATATCTATTCAATTTTCATTTTATCATTTACAAATTGTAGAGAATGTATCTAAGTATATAAAAAATATTTATGAAGCACTTATATTTGTTAAATTTATTTCTTTGAGGAATCATATAGTTAGTGCTCCTAGTTTCAGTTCAGTTACAAAGATATATACATTTTGCAATTATAATGGATAAAACAAAATACGCAGTAAGTATATGAACACGATTCATCATAATGATAATTATCAATACAAAATTATTTTGATGGAATATGTATAAAACAAGTTAATGTCTATAAAATGTGTATTTGTGGCCACCTTAGAGTAAGTGAGTGGTCGCAGGTAGCGATTGCACAAAGAGTTTGCGGAGGCGTGACACCTGACTGTAGTTCCCACGGGATGGACATCCAATGTAGTAAGTTATTGTACGCTACTACAAATTATTGGCTCTAATTCTCAATAGTTATATTATATTTATTATATCACACAATTCTCTACGAAATTCAAACACGGAATATTAAGTTTTCCACTAATTTTTTGAATCTACTTTTTAAAAATTGTATTTTTTTTAATTAACTTATTTCCCGCGTTCATATACCTACATATTACTTACATTTTTTTTAAATAACTTTGTAAATAATAATCGTGCAACCGTTTCCAGAATCATATCCGACCAGAATCACATCTATCTCTGTACCAAAATTTATTATACAGGTTTTGTATGGGGAACTCGGCTCGCATCATTGTGGCTGGAAACTTCGAAACGTTGGGAATATAAGATCGAAATCCCCATATAATCTCTATAAACACTTTATTGAAATCTGCAGATAGCATTTACATATAGGTAGATACATGAGAAACAATTCAAAATACTATCAGAATATGAAACTCGGTAAATTACCAATAAAATTTATCGTCATAAAACTCAATATCAACACAGAGTTTCATATTCCGTTCCCATGAGCAGTACAATATAGTCTTGATTAATTCGGGGTGTAGTCGCCGATTTCCACACGTAAAAAGTCCGCCCCCGCGCAAAAACTCATTCACAAATGTTCACAAACAACAAATGTTTACATTGGGTCATTAATGTTTGTCCATTCGGCGGTCGCATCTCACACCTGCGATTAAAAATTAAAAAAACTTTTTCCTATGGGTGTAAGGGATCCGCGATCACACATTAAAATCCAAAGAAATTTGTTTTAGCTTAAATTATATATGTATGTACATTGTACATATTAAACGCTTACTATATAACAATACCTATAGTGTTATTTTGTCATATACACGAATAAATCAATGAACACAGCTCTAACCGATTCCACTGTTAGGTATATGTTATTAAATCCCACGACACTAACACCAGACATTATTTTATGAATACAACAACTTTAATCACAATTTTAGGTTTGAGATTTTAAAAGTAATTAAAAATCCCAGACGTACATAATATAAAGATACGTCAATAATACTTAATTTAGACAAGTGAATAAGGTAAAAATTATACTCGGGCCATATAAAGCTACGTAGCTTACAGAACCCTTGGTAAGATAACAGAGTCTCGCTCTACAAATACATTTTTTACCCCAATAACAAACTGGCGGGAATCAGACGCGTCCAATAAATTATCTATTCAGCAAATTTGTTCAAATCGTAGGCGGGTTTAGTATAGTTTTACGAAAAAAAAATATCTTCGAAACGGTTAAACTGTACGATTCAACACTTTTAATGTGGTGTGTTTATTTTTTTTATTGTCGAGCTTGGACGTGAGAGTTTAAATTCAACAATGATAAAAATTTGGAATGATATTGTATTGACATAAAAAATATTTTGGCTATGGTATTGTGTAAAAAGATCAAAGCTAAAAAGCCTAATTGTTCTTGCTAGTTTTTCAAATGTATTTGATGAATGCTCTAGGTACAATAAAATTACTATTTACTGCTGAATAGAAAATAACATAAATTATTTTAAGTGAGATGTAAAAAGCGATCTACATTTAATGACTTTCTCAGTGTATAAATTGAAATTAAGTGAAAAGTTTACAGCTTTATCTTAGGGCAAAAAGGCCGCGCCACAGTTTATGTGATTGAAAAAAATATACCTAGGTTTATGCAACTCAATTGCAATGCTCTGTTTTTTTATCTTACAACATTTTTATAAACCCTACAACGGATCATAAAAAAATCAGGAAAAAATATTTGAAGAAACCTGCACGGCTAAAAGTTCTCCATGAGGAAACAGGTGAATAGTCCGCCAATCCGGACTGGGCCAGCGTGTCGGACTATGGCCAAACGCCACTCAGTTATAGAGGAAGCCCGTGCCCGAAAATGGGACGCATATGTGCTGATGTAGCAAAAGTTTGTTATAAGTTTTGACTCCTAAAATGGATATTTTAACATATATCACTGGCTAAATAAGCCCGATGTAATAAAGGTAATTGTAAGGTTTTAAAATATTCGTGGAGTTGTTTTCGTCCTCCGTCTATAAACTGCTACGCTGCTTTATGTGTACCTATTTAATTTGAGTTTCCGTGTCGAAGACGTACTAATTTTTGTACAGCGTTTGCCAGGCTAACCTATGCTTACAATTTAACAGAGGTCAAAAATCAGACGAAACGTACTTATTACGTTTTACAAGTACTATCGGATTAAATGTAAGCGGAAATTATTTTGATTTATTTTTTATGGCCTCACATCCAACAAATCTGTTGACTGATATCCCTAATAACCTACTAACGATGTGTTCGTAAATAATACGAGTACGTCATGCTGCGTGCACTGACAACACTTCCATTGCAACAATACGCCCGGGATCACGCTGCGTTTTGCGAATCTCACTTCCGAATTGACTTCTTAATGCACGACGCAAGGAAGGACGTGGGAAAGTGAATATTATTACAAAAACAGCTAATGACGTCTAACGTAAATGCTTTCAATACTGCGCTAGTTCAACTAACTCAGGAGTAAAGATATAAAAATTGGAGTTTTAATTTGATTAAACAGTTTGGCACATCAGCTACCTCAGTTAACTCACAACTCACTTACAATTTACTGTGTAGACCGTTAAACTAAATTAAAATCTTAATTATATCCGATATTCTCGACACAAACCGTGTATCATAATATTGAATATTAGACATGTGACTGTGAACATGTAGGTGAATGTTGGGGCTATTTATTGTAATAACTATGCTCAATATGAATTTGTTCTCAAGCAAGTTGTTACGCGTGTTAAGCTAATGAAATCTACAACAAGAAAGTATTTCTGTTGAGTGTTTCCTTAAAGAAACTTACTAATTACAACACACAAAAAAACTTTCTGAGATGTGTCAAGCCCAAAACGCTGGACACTTATGCTAGATCTTTTATTGTAATGATATATTACTTAAACAATTTCTTAAAACTCCATTCTGATTGCAAGTGCGTACACAATAGGACAGAAGTCAAAATATTGTCAATAACAAATTGTATGTATTATTACATCTATCGTCTAAAGGCGGACCGGAAGTGAACACTCGTTTCGTCCATTGCTTGCGTAAGGCAAGTTTTATAATTCTTTATGAATGTAAGATGGATTGATTTTATAACAGTGGGTTTCGAGGGCAAATTGATGGTGTTTGAAGTAATATTTTTTGTCAATTTCTAGTTTTTGCGATGAGTTTGGATCATTTAACAGTTTTTTTTAATATGACAGAGGAAGCTCGCGTCCATCCGTGGGACGCACATGGATATACATATAATGTAATTAATTTTGGCCGTAGAAAAGTTGCTATTATCACTAAATGTAACAGGTCAACAAATTTGGGCGACTAGCTAGAGACAATTTAAACCATCTCTCAGTTATTCCCTGTTTGAATAGCATACACATATCCAAGGGTAAAAAAAGGTCACCATGCTGTATACAAGAGTAAGTAGGTCATTCTAACTTCTTAGGTAGTAGTTTAATACTACTAAAAGGCCACCAAGTTCGAGATAGAGTATCTTTATACCGTATATAAACGACAATAGAAATGATTCAGATATGTAGTTGGATAAAATTTCATAATTTTTAATAGATTAAAAATTACAGTTAAAGTAATATATTATGGTGATGAGTCTTAAAAATAGGTATCATTGTTAGTGCTCGTTCGGTCGTCGGCAGTTCGGATAAAAATAAAACAGTTCTCGAATAAATGCACGACCCTGGTGACCATTGATCGACGCCTTAATTAAGTAATGGAAATTTGAATGATAGTTATGATCAAATTTGATTGATAAATGAGACTTTTATCACTTAGGAATTGAAATAATATCTACTTTTAGGAAGTGGATTGTAATAAAATTTAAATATTAAAATATTCTTATTTTTTTTTGTGCCTAGACAAAGCTAAGACTGCTCGTCAGGACTAAATGAATTTTTTGTGATAGCCGTAAAGTAGTGATAGCCTCGAGGTTTAAGCACGCGGTCGAGAATCTCGGCGGTCGCGGTTTCAAACCCCAGGCACCTCTGACTTTTCGAAGTTATGTGGGTATTCATAATAAATAATCACTTACCTACTTTAACGGCAAAGGAAACCATCGTGATGATCTGCACACTTAAAAGTTCTTAAGAATTTCTGCGGGGTGTAGTCCGCCAACCCGCACTAGGCCAGCGTGGTGGACTAAGGCCTAAACCCTCTCAGTTGCAGAGGAGGCCCGTGCCCAGCAGTGGGACGTATATGGGTTGATTATGAATAGTCGTAACAGTCCGTCAAATATTTTTTTATGAATGGACACTCAATTATCAAGATTTTCTAATATAAGAATTATTATTAAAAATGAAATCAGGCATAGAAAGCTCACCGGATTTGAATGAAATACACAGACAGAATTATCATCGCGTAAGATATTTTATATCGCGGGAAATATTGGGACTTATTAAATTGTATTGATCCTCCGATTTTATTATCCTCATATATTTAATTTCTCTAGAAGTCATTTCTACTAATAATAATGATGATTATTATCAGTCCATATAGGTACGTCCCACTGCTGGGCACGGGCCTCCTCTGCAACAATTTTTCAAAAATAGTATATGGAAGTGGATATACTAAACGTCTTTAAAGCAATTTGAACAATGTACGTATACACAAAAATATATAATTAATAGGATATTATTGCGAAATATTACTAAAAAAAAAAAGAATTAATTAAACTTTAGTTATTATATTTCAAAGTATAGTAAAGTCAACTAAAGAACTATTGTAATAAACTTAATGACGTTAGGCTGAAGTATAAATTATATATTTTTTTATTATAATAACGAGCTTGCAAGAAAACACATATTTATTATTAAGAATATTTTTATTTAAAAACACATCGTATAAAAATATACAGTACCTTCGAGCGTTCCCAATCTTATTTCATATTTACATTAGCATAAATATTTTTTTTTTTTCATATTTTAATTACATAATAAAGGTAACATTGACTGAATATTTCATATACAAATTTTTAATTTCTCTGATACTATGGTATTTACAATACTGTATTCCTCCTTAATTTCAATAATATCATTATTACAAATATAATTTTCTGTTAGTGGTCATTCATTTATTTTTCATCAATTAATCGTTTTACACTGAGTCATGACCTAAATCGAATTTCTTTAGCCTAACCAAGGGTGTTCCTCATCTTTACAATTGACTGTTAAGGAACCTACACACTAAGCAATTATTGTGTTTCAAAACATGTGTTGTCGTCCTTCATAACTTAACAATCCTTCATGAGACTCGCACTGTTTTCAGCGACGGCGCATTAGAGTGGTTCGTAAGACCGAATAAGGCTTTCAACCTTATTTCTTTCCTTAAAGTTTTGCACTTCTATTTAAAGCATAGCACCCATCAATAGCCATAAATATAAGGATAACCGCCGACATGCGGCATGGCTGACAGCGGCACAAATACGGGCATCATCCTTTCCGCTTGAATATAATGAGTTCTCGTATGCTTCTTCAGATGATCTCTCCTTCCAAACTTCTTTCCGCATGTTGGACATGGAAATGGTCTAAGACCAGAGTGAATCCTTTTATGTCTAGTCAACTCCTCATTTCTAGTAAAGGTCTTTCCGCAGTTCTTCTCATCGCACTTATACGGTCTTTCACCAGTGTGGATTCTAATATGTCCTTTGAGCTGGCCGTTGTTTGAGAACCCGACGTTGCAGTGAGGACATTTATATTTCTTCGGTCTTTGTTTTCTGGCATTCAGAAGTTTAGCTTCGTTTTCTTGCTGAAGTATTCTGGCATATTCTAGTTCCATTGCGTAGCCGTGGGCGAGAGATTCAAGAAGTAAAGGGTCTGTAGGAGGCACGCCTAGTGCTTGAGCAATATCTGTAGGGAAGTAATCGGGTATGTAACCTGGGTTGTAATGTGGTAGATTTGCAGGTGGTTCTGATTTGTGCGTAGTTTTTGATGTTTCTTTTAGGGTCACGTCCTTTTTCTCAGGCTTTTGAAGGAGTCTATCACAGCACAGCGACAGACTAGCAACCGGTGATTCGTTGTCGGGTAATTTTGTTCTGATGGAATTGTCATCCTCATCTTTCGTAGTGGTAGAGACTGTTGCATCTTGATGAAGATTATTTTCCTTCTTGAAAGTTCCGCGAATTTTTCTTAAACGATTTTCTCTTTTGTGCTCGACAGTTTTAATCATTTTACATTTTGGTTCTTCCGTATATTTTACATCTTCAGTTTTATCAGTCTTCTGATCACTTATGTCCCATGGCCTAAAAAGCCTCGAATAACTTTGTTCAATGGAAAGCATTTTCAATATTAACTAAGATGTAGTCACGCACGATAGAAGTCGAAGACTGGCACCCTTTTTCATTTCAACAACTTTTATATACATTTGGTTTAACAATAAATTTAATAAAAGAGGGATAGAGCCATTGAATGTACGAAAGAGACGAAAAATATTCTCAATTGTTGCATGTTACAGTTTTTTTGTCCGTATCCTTAAATAGTTGGGGCATTTTGAATTGTATTTTTGGGATTCGAAAAGTGTTTTTGGTTTGCAGTTTGAGGTCGAGATGTTTCTTTTTGTGTTGGGTTTGGTGTCATAGTGTTTGAGATAGGGGTGTGTATTGTTATTTATGTTGATTTTTGTGCGGCTCCGGGGGCGGGCCCGGGGGCCGGTCGGCACGCTCGAGTGGTCGCCACTTCGCAGCTGCAACCTTACTTGTTTTAATGGTTTCTGCAATTGTTGCGGTTCCCGATTTATATTGATGATATATACACACGTAGGGGTAGGTATATAGAATTGTTCACATTTGGTTCATGGGAGAATTGATTTTATTTCCCTATTAATTTTGGGGAGAGTCGGAATTAGTTTTATTGCGGTAGAAATAACAATTTGGATGAGGAAATTAAGAAAGGGAATGAAAAGTTTGCTTCTTTAATATCAATACTTTTCCAGTAGTATCCTTTAATGAGGCAGTAAGCCAGTAAGAACTTGAATAACTATAAAATCTTCTACTAGAAATAAGTCATAAGTAATATTGAAACCGTCGCTAATAAAGAAGTGTGACATGTCATAAAGCGGTTAAAAGTATAAGCTATGCAGCTATTACGAGTAAATCATTTAAACGTAGAACGTAAAACGTGTAGATACACGTAAAGCAACTTAATTTCAAGCTACTGATATAATCGCAGAACTTACAGTAGGTTCCTTTTATAAACAAAGCTGTGAGATAACAATTGTTACTCACAAACTGTTACGAAATATTTTCCTTTTTCTCTATCTAAAGAAAAATTCGTAGCAAAACATTTAAATATCCGGTAAAAATATTTTTGGTAGTATTAGCAATCAATTTGTAAACAATTTGTAGTGCCTATATAGCTTTACCGATTTTTGAAGTGAAAACTTCTTTAGCGCGACAGCGCAATAAATATTGTATTTTACCACGTAAATGATAGTAGGTACTTTTATACTGATAAATAGAGCAAATCGTGCGAAATGATTCCCCAACCAAGTAACTATTCTAAAATATTCAAAAATGCACAACGTTAATGTTGAAGTTTTGCCACACAATTTTGCCGGCACTTCCGATTGCCCCAGGTCGTTTTTTTTTTAATTAAGATTTCATTTCAATAAAAATCTCTAAATCACCAAATTTATAGGCAAACACCTATAACAAACTTACTAATATATTTTTGATGAGTCATCCTTCCTGACTAACAGTCCATCAAAGGGGCTTTCTGACGTATATGGCCAATTTGGTGGACTAAGGCCTTGCAATAGCAATTAGGCGGATTTCAGGTAAAATAACTTTTTTCATAAGTATTTTTTTTCACAGTTCTATCAAAACGAAAAAACTAATAAAAGATTCCGTTTCATGGATTATCTGTCGTCGTGACTACAAAATGGATGGATGGTATCAATCTAAACAAATCAAGTTATGTCCGCAGTAACAATAGACTTGATTGCGTAGTTTTTGATGTAACACGACGGATTCCGAACGATTTTTGGATACGGCGCGATCTGTCACAAAATGGCGCGCGGATGATGGATCTACAATTTTAGATTATTGTATTAACTTATTCGTCTTTTTATAGAAAACTTTAATAAATGCTGGCTTTTTGTTGTTTATGCCGATTTTTTTGAAATGGAACGAGGAGTAGGTACAGTATTCATATGAATGGATATACACAAATAAATAGGTTGGATAAATAAATTAAAGAAACTGAACAAGCGCCTCAATGTTTATAAGAAATTAAGAACATTCACAAGACTTAAGACAAGTACCTACATATGTGTAGAGTTTTGAATAATAAAAAAATATGTGTGTGTACCTGAGTACATAGGTAAGAAGTGAATCTTCTTAATGACATCATTTTTCTACTATTTGCAACTTTACAGAAATCGGATGGATAAGGCTTAAGAAAATCATCATCATCATCATCCCATATACGTCCCACTGCTGGGCACGGGCCTCCTCTACAATTGAGGGGGTTTAGGCCTTAGTCCACCACGCTGGCCTAGTGGTACTGGCAATTTTTAAATGTGCAGGTTTCATCACGATGTTTTCTTTCACCGTTAAAGTACGTGATAATTCATTGTGAATACACACATAACTTCGAAAAGTCAGAGGTGTGTGCCTGGGTTTGAACCCGCGACCGTTGAGATTCACGACCGCGTGCCTTAACCTTGAGGCCATCATGACTATAAGAAAGTACTTAAGAAAATACTTACAATCAATAAGCGAGGGTGAACTCAAATAAATATTAAAATCGCGCTCACGTGTTGGGATTATCAAACGAAATATATGTATAATCACTCTCACTTTTACTATAAATTCACTTGAATTTTAATGTATTTTTATTTTAACACTTTCAAACTAATATATTATTTTTTACGTCACTATAGGTACTGAACATTGATAAAAAAAACAACATGGCGCGTAACCGAAAATCGTGACGATTTTTCTTTTGTTTTTTTACTCTCATACGCCGATAAAGAAGTTTCACTTCAAAAATGGGATACTAAAAAGAAAGGAAAAGGTGTGTGGTGGACCTCTAAAATTATCTCTCCGAAGCGAAAAACGTAAGTAAAGTTGTTCATTTATTATAAGTTTACTAATAACTAGGGCTTATAAATATAAGGACAAAAATACGTAACGTCTTATTATCGTATCCTTTTAATTCTTGACACCATTATTAATTTAACATCAAACCTTACAAAGAAAATATTGATAAAAATGGCCCTTGTCCCTTTATATACAGATTCCATCGGTTTTGCCATTCTTTTATTAATTCTGAGTAAATCCAGTAGAGTATGGTTTACATAAATACATAATGGAATAACCTTTAAAGGCCGCGCGATGAAAGAAAATCTTTATCACTATTTTGCTTGTTGGAAAAATATAACGCGGCACGACGTTGTACTTCCAGGTCCAGGTGTTCTGTTGTTTCTCTGTATGAGTAAGAATCCGTCATCCACGAATCCTATTAAAGAGCAACACGGTGCTAAAGGAATCGCGAAAGCTAAAGAAAGTCATCAAAGCCTAGATTCCATAAATAAGGGCCGACAACGGAACCCTGGGGACAACCCATTGTCAGTGTCTTCGACACTGCATGGTGGCCTAAGCGCAATTTAGTTGAATCATGGTTAAAATACTAATAAACCATGGAAAATATATTCCTTTGGCAACTGCGAGACTTTAATTTCAGAAGTATCATAGGTACCTAACTAAACAATGTTGAATGCACCAGAGATATATAAACTAAACCTTTACAAATTGTAAAAAGTGAGAATAAATGAATAATTTTGCAGGTTCATTTGCATTCAGATTACGTTTTATTTTATTTTTTTATTTAGTGAACAACTAGTGCCTCTTTCATCATCATCAGCCCAAACACGTCCCACTGCTGGGCACGGGCCTCCTCTACAACTGAGAGGGTTTACAACTCGTGCCGCTTTACAACGTAGCATTACATTATAACACACTCAAGTAATCTGTCATAAATATAACGGTTTAATTCGAGGCAAAAGAAGTAATACCAAGGAAACATAGTTGTCACAAAGATGGTCGATACATCACCGCCGTGACAAGTTGTAACACTGGCTCCTTACAAAATTTAATTTTATTTGAGTATCCGTAAGTCGCGCCTTTAAAGTCGCGGGTGCGATTGATGGATATGCCGTTATACTGTAAAAATGTCTTGCGATTTTATTAACAAAGACGCTTAAAAAATATCTAAATTGCAAAAAATTTGTGGAACTAAGTTAGAATTCCAATCTCTTAATGTCATCTCGTTGGTCCTGGGACAAAAGTCTGTGGCGTGTAATTTAGAGTTACCTATCAGTTTTATTTTTAGGATAAGTTATTAAGTTTCTCGTCAAAGAAATTCTCAGCACGGAACCTAGAGTTCGTCTAATGAGTAGTAGAACTACTCCGGCGCCTATCTCTTTTTTGATAGTAGGCCCATACTCAGCAATATGTATAATACTACACACACATACAAATTCATGCCTATGCCAAAACATAGACAAAGTTTTGCTTTTTTTCCCAAGTCAGTTAATGTTTTTCGGGAGCATTTAAAATCTCAGTCTTGCTAGAGATTTTTTTTTCATGAAAGCCCCAATATCATTGCTCGACACACGAATCGAATCTAGGGCTCTCGAACTAACGAGACAGTCGAAAAAGACGAAGTCACGGATCTAACATCAAATTGGCAAGTTGTTTGGACTATATTATAAAAATAAAAACATATGCTTTGCCTGGTATAGATATTTCTCCCTTCCCTTCCGTCCTAATAAATAAATAAATACACCTAAGAGCCACACAGGTACATACAAAGTTCAGACCCCAAAGATACAAGTCCTTTGTCGTTGTAATTAGAAACAAAAAGAGCCTTTTCAGTCTCACAAACACCCAGATCCGAAGCAAATATTAGTGGATCACACAAACATTTGTGTCGTGCAGGAATCGTACCGCCGCCTTTCTTTTCCAAAGTTGGTGACTAAACAACCGGCGGTTGTACCAATCGAAATCTGTCGAAATCTAAAGTGAATGAAACGAAAATAGGAACATCAGCTAGTACCTAATAAATATTTAATGTAAAAGTTTTAAAATTATTAAAATTGTCAAAGGAAACATTAAATCGAATCACCACATCAAAATATAATTTTTAAATACCATTCAACAAAACAACATAAGTTTTTGAATAACACAACCTCCACTCATAACTACCTCAAAAACTCATAACCTAAGAAAGGTAAAATCCGTACAAAATTAAATGTAGATCAAACCACAATGCCAGATCGCCCACAATCCATTCATAAATCTTTTAATATAGTAGGAGACTTCTTTATAAAATGAGTATAAATCTTCAAGTATAAAGAGTCATTTATAATATTGAGATTGCGGAGTAGCGTGACGACTTCATACGTTTTCAGTTGGGTCCTTTTTACGCCGGTGTCGGTCAATTACCACGGTTGTCGTAAAATGGAGTAACTTCCAAACCGATGTATACAGTCTGTCCTAATTTATTTATACGAATTTTATATATATAACTATTAGATTTTAAATTGCTTAATATACGGCAAATACCTGATGATGATGACCTGAACATTTGAGGCAATTAAATATATTATGTATATTATTATTGTACAAAAATAATATAATAAATACAATCTATAACTGTAATTAAATTAAATCTGTTTTTAAATTAGATTTTAATGAAGAAAGGTAAACTGATTTTTTAACCACCACGATCCACACGCATAAAAAACAGCGCAGTAATCAGCTTACACAATTAAATTCAATTTGTAGTACAAAATTTAAGAACACTCTTTTGTAAAAACACACATTATTGTAACTAATAATGTGTGTTTTTACAAAAGAGTGTTGTTAAATTTTGTACTACAAATTGAATACGTGGAAATTTCTTGTATAAATAAATCATTGAAATCTTTAGGTGACTTAAAAAAGTCAAGTTATTCACGCTTTTTAATATTTATTCTTTATATCAAACATCCAATCAGCCTGTGTAAGCCCAAGAATTTCGCGACACACGCGTGTGGTCCGTTTATTTTGTCGTAAGTAGCTAGAAGAACAATAAACTCTATAAATCCCGTTGAGGTGACATCTGCATTGTGGCGAGACCGCAGGATAGCGTCTCATTCACCACGTTCATTCATGATTTCGCAGACCATGCGTCGCCGAGACGGTCAGCTTGTGGTAATAATGTTTTAGATCGTAAATTAAAAAGGCTGTATTGATTATTGAAAATGTAGCCTCATTCAGAGAAAAGGTTGCGTAAGTGACAATTCGAAATTCAAATGCGGCAAAAAAATCAATGACAACAAATTGTAGTAATTCTTGTTTATGGTACATTTATAGTTAGCTCTTATCATGTAAAGTAACCTGGTCTACCAGTTACGTTATTAACTTGGGAAGATTATATTTATTTAAAGGTATCTGGTATGATATCTGTGGAAAATTCATATTGACATTTACAATACAAAGTTGTGGCGCCAATGTGGTTCGCTCGCTTATTTTGTTGTTTGTTGTTTTTAAAGTTCTACTAACTGCTGCCCAGTTCTTTCAATTTAAATAAACAGGTATTAATAAATAAGATTTGGACTACTTTCGTCTCGTGTCTAGGCGTTGGCATTCCAATTAGACATTATAAATGGTAGAGTCAAGCTTTAGTGTCTTTGACAGCAATTAAATAGTCAGGCGTCTAAGTCTTACTACTATCTCTCAGAAAATGTATGTAAATGTATCGTTGTAAACATAATCTGCTAGTAGAAGAATCTTCATATTTGCCCGCAATTTCAATCAGTGCCTTGCGCGGTTACAGTGCCATGCAATGTGGGCAATTCAAAATAAAACTTATAATTTAAAAATATACTTTGTATAAAACATTTAATTGTAATTTTAATCCCCATAAGCGTTTAATACACGAGAAAGTCAACCACAAGTCGATGTCATGTCCGGGAGATGAACCCCTCACGTTACATCGAGGGGGTCAGCGGGGTGGAGCCTCGGCCCCGTCGGGAGGGGTCCAAAATTAGGGTTACTCGCAATTATTATTATTTCCTTTACATTTATTGAAATTTATATCTGAGTTTTCCTGAGAATACTTTCTGGGTGTGTTATGAAATTAATTTAATTAGAAAATATAATTAGAAAATATTTGATTTAGCTTTTTGTATTAAGTTGACCCGAATTGCATGTTCTAAATACTTTAATACAATGTGTTAAATTACTTATAAAAGTCTAAAGAAAACAGCAAACCATGAATTATTTTATTTTATAATAATTGTTACGTAGTGTTTATAAGTATTGTACTGAAAGTAAATACAGACACACATTACATACAATTTATTCGTGTTAGTCTTCTCTTATTAAGCTAGTCTTCAATCTTCAGTGAAGATAAATAAAAATTTTAATGTGTTGATACAACACGTCAATTAAACAAGACCCAGCTATCTATAACACGCAGATTACCTTCGTAGGTTACGCATATCAGTTTTACCAAACACAATTTAAGCGACACAGATACATCTCAATTTGACATCATATCGATCGTTGTAACAGTCAATATTAAGACACAAAAAACATAAAGGGTTGTTAAAATACGTCTTGTTATAACCCGTTGATTGATCGATCAGCTTCGCTGTTTCTGTAAACCTTGAAAAAGTATAAAGTATGGGTTTTCAAGAGCATGTGTGTGTCTAAAATGTAAACTGCATTTAAGTTTGATATTTTTATCACGACACCGAACTTGAGTCATGTGTTTTTAAAACTTTCAAGGACTTTTTGATTTTATTCCTCTCTCTTACGTAATTAATGAAAGATCATTTGTCACGACAATAAAAGAAACATTGCGATCAAATCTACTTTGTCTAATGACCGCAACACCAACCAAGGTTAAGGTAGATAAGAAACGACTCTACGTCCACCCTCATACAATCTGCATGAGCAATGTAAAAATAAAAGATTAGATGTTTGTACCCACTTTTGAAAAAATCCTTTTTCAAATTTCCTCTGGTCTTTACGCCTAAATCTTTTTATATTGGCACGACAATGAGCAAACTGATAACACTGAACTGATGGTAATTTATACAGTGTGGTGTAAATTGAGTGTAAGAATTAAAAACTGAGTATAGGTACACCATCACACTCACCAAATTTAACTCGACGGTATTTCACCAAGTAGTTTTCCTATGAAGTATTAGTCGGCGGGCCATGCATGTCGCAGTCCAAGCTGCATTTTTTCTAGAGGGGAAAGCTGTTTATGGCTCTACTTTCCGCCAGCCCTTGGGTGAGGGGGGCGGGAAGCGTACGTCAGGGTCACCGGCCATCCAGCCCGGCGCGCGGCGGCGTCACGTCCGCGCAGATGTTAGTGCCGGGCTGGGCTCCTAACGAAATCTCTACGCTGGCATACCGACCAAAAAACCCCCGGTGGCCATCTTCCCGCCAAGTAAGGCGACCACGGTGCGTGGGCGCCCACAATGGTTCCGCAGCCGCCCGATACGCCTCCGAGACGAGAGCATCTCGAACTACTACATGACCCTGCCATTTTCTTTTAAGTTTGCTTGTTCTAAATTCAACTACACTCTACAAACACTGTTTCAAGTAAAATATATCTCACAATAACGTAACTGCCGTAAAGAACGCTCTATGGGTTGTAATAATTGATGTAGATAATATCTTGAGTTTAGGCCTAACCTCTTTCTGATGTAGTGGAGGCTCCTGCCCAGCAGTAAGCCGTATGAGTGCCATATGAGGTGATATAGATCAGGCGGTACTTCCATAGAAGCCTAAAAGCGTTACACGTTGATTTTGTAATGTCTACTTTATTAGTGTTTATTGTTGAGTCAGAATATTCTATTTACATGTAAAATTGCGTTTGTTAAATAAATATTTAAAGTTTTAAGATTATTATTCGTAATTTTGAAAGGCAAAATGGGCTTTTGAGCATCTATGGATGTAGGTACCGCCAGTAATATAGATATGGGCAAATCTACAAATTTAATACGCAATTTAATCCTACAGCATTCAGTCTGTTTCCTTACAAATTATATAATGAAGATTTTCTTAAGTTGAACTTTAAAAATAACAGTCAGTGTTTTCTTAGTAGGTACTTACTTCATTATAAACTTTCACAAAACAAACATGGCGCTAAACGGCTTAAATTCCGCTGAAATAAATATATGTAGCATTCAATCAAATGCGAGCTAACAAGCCTTCATCACGGTCGACAGAGTTGCAAACAAGATCGACATCTGTGCAAGGTGCGAAACTAACTCGAACGGCGGCAAACAAACAAACACGGCACTCGGATTGACGCGCTCCGCCCATACGCGGCTCGCTTTAAACCATTGTGGTATACAATGGCTAATGGCAACTTCGCCAGTACAATATACATGAGTAGAGTCTGCACTTGGAAAAGGAATTGTTTAATTGTGAATAAAAATCTAGTGCTAATCCTAGTGGTTCCTATTTTTGCATAAGTGTGCGACGTACGAACGAGAGGTCAAGAAGAGCTTATATTTCCGGGATCGGCAGAGTGTTATTGGGTTATGCCATTGGAAATTTCTAAGTAGCAGCAAGCAGTCTGAGTGTGAGAGATGTATGTATTTATAGGGTCCATGTCTAAATGTATGAATGTGAAAGGCTAAAGTTGCTACTTGATAAGTAACATAGCAATTAGATTAGAAGCGACGTGATTTGATAACCAAATTCACTAGGTATGTGAATTAAGAATCGTGAGCCCTGGATCCCGGTCACTGTACTGCGTTCGTGTACCTTTTATAAGAATAGCATTAAAAAGTAATAGCTAAGAAGAAATATATCGCCTAAAATAAATTAAGAAAATCTATGCAAACAAAAAGATGGTAAAGCAGTGATGGCCTCAAGGTTAAGGCGCGCGGTCGAGAATCTCGGCGGTCGCGGGTTCAAACCCCAGGCACACACCTCTGACTTTTCGAAGTTATGTGTGTATTCACAATGAATTATTACCTACTTGCTTTAACGGTGAAGGAAAACATCGAGATGAAACCTGCACACCTAAATGTTCTTAGGAATTTCATAGGTGTGTAGTCCGCCAACCCGCACTAGGCCAGCGTGGTGGACTATGGCCTAAAACCCTCTCAGTTGTAGGGGAGGCCCGTGCCCAGCAGTGGGACTTATATGGGCTGATGATGATGCAAACAAAACAGGCAATCCTTTACAATACAATTTTAAGAATAAATTTAAACTTTGCGCGAATCTGTGCGAATCTGTATCTATAAAGATACATGTCGGGTCGCCTATAAATGTAATAACAATTAGTTTTTATATTCATATATTGTAAAAGTATTATATTACCATAATTGTATATATGTTGGCAAACATAAAATAAATATTATAAAATAAAAATGAATCTTCCACAGTATTGCGTCAACGGAATAATTATACCTAAGAGAATATTTTTGGCATAGATATTGTTTTACCATATCTGTGTAACATTATACACACGTACACTGGTTAAGTAGATTACACAGGGACAAACAATCACAGGTACTTACAAAAAACGAGTGAATTGTAACAATATTGTTACAATAGCTACAAACCTATCAAGACATCGACTAACATGACTTTGTACAAGCGTCATTGTCAAACCAAACAAAAATTCGCCACATCAAGGTTACGCCGACGCCTTTTAATGCAATTTATATTCGCTATAACATTGTCAAAGCGTCAACGTCTAACGTACTGAATAGGTGAGAGTGTAGGCGGTGCGCGGCGACTTTGACACGGCGGCATGACAAAGTCGGCGGCACTTTTGCGACACTTCAATGGCTTTATATTTGACTTGGTTTGTTAAATAATTGTGAGACCATTTGTTAGCAAAAAATTGTCGACAGCCTTTGATGATCTCCTTAGTACAGTGTACTTTATTGGACGTGTGAACACCGATATGTCTACTTAAGTGTTCTATAAGAAAATCACAAATTGCATAATAAAAATTGACGCTTAGATATAAATTTGTAAAAAAGAATATATAAAAATACCTGCTACGTCTTTGCCAACGTTGGTAAAATTAAAAGCATTTATCTTTAATATACTATTATAATTATTCTGTTTTGGTACAAAAGTAATAATGCCAACATAATACAAAACCAAATAAATCTATTTTATTCAGTTGATTTTATCTCAACGGAATGCTTGCCAAAGCAGGCAGAGATTTACTTTTACACTATTGAAGGTATATTTGGTTACCATTAACTTTAGCATTAAATGTAAAACAGAACATATTTTGTCGCCACATGATAAGCATATCCTTAGTATCCCCAAAATTTAAAGTTTTCCACACCCCACGCTGTAGACAAGTGTCCCCGCGCGGTCAGCCCCAAACCTCTGCGTTTCCGCCTCACTTCACAGCCTTTATGGCGGATACAAATCATTTGTTATCTGTATTTTATTCGTACATAATGTTTTGTGGTTGATTGTGCGGCGCTTTTGCTCCGAATCGCGATGAGCAGATGGATGGCTTTTTGTAGATGACGACAGTTCCTTGCTTACTAGTTGAACATGTCATCTTATTTTCTTATATAAACGCGATTAAATACATAGTATTATTTAGTTCAAGCATCTTTAAAGACAAATATAAAACATAATATATCAAAAACATACTCTTACCCTTCAGGCATACTCAAAAAAAAAGCGTTAATACGAGTACATGGTACATTTTCATTTGGTATTTTATGTAGGTATTAATAGAAAACATCACATCGTTGTGTACACATGTATCACATCGTATAGACTTCGTAGTAATGGTGCAAAAATCGACCTAGCCGCGTAGGAAATTCAGAAAGGTCAACAAATTATAATCTAAAAATATTCAAGTAACCTGTGGTTTAGTAAGTGTTATGCGGTTACTAACACTTTATTTTTAATTTTATTTTATTAATACATGGTTCTATTGCATTTATAATCATAGAAAATTGTGCCAGATATTTAAATACTTTTTTTTCAAAAAATATAATAAACTTTATCTTTAATATCATTTTTATATTCAATTTAAAATATCTACTAAAAGTTTTCCATACCTTTCTTTTATTATTATAAGACAAGTCGTTCCGCGGTTAAAGGTAGTGCATTCAAAGTAAATGATCGGGCCGTAGTGTCACATCACACATGTGGCCACAAAATACAATACGATGTGAGATATTGCCTTTTCAACGCACATCTGCCACTTACGAGGGAAAAAATATGTGCTACATCGCGACACGGGCCAAAGATAACGGTTCTTTAAACTCACAGATTCGATTGTTAGAATATTAATTTATCTTGGAAGGTAGAAACGTCATAAAAAGCACTATAGGCGATAACCAAGTATGTATTTCGAAATCTAGGTGTGAGGTGGTGTTGTCTATTACGATAAAAGACATTGAAGTAAAGATAAAGTAAAGTATTGATTGTTATTTTTGAACATGTGTTTAAAAGTATTTAAGATAGGGAAAATAGCTTGAATTTTAATTTGTCGATGTCAGATAAATAATATGTATTTTTTTATTTTATTAATGGTCAGTTTTTTTTTTCACGATCTCACCTGGTGTTAAACGACGATGCGGTCGACGATGGAGCATGCCTGTATATTCACATTAGATGTGAATTTGTCCAGATTGTATCGTACGGGAAACACTTCAGCGGGCAGGGCGTTCCACTCCTTTGCAGTGCGCATTATGTATGTCAGTATGGCTTATAATGTAAAACTTCCACTTAAAGGTACTTAAAAGTAACTGAATTTAAACATTTCTATTGACTTCAGGTTTTAACAAAGTTGTGAAGTAACTACTTAAAAATTGTGTAATTGTAATAAAAAAAATCTTATATTATTGTTTTTATGATTACTTAATGATATATCAATAGATTTACGTTTGATAAAAGTTGTAATAATGGAAAGTAATCACTCTTCATGTCGAATTCTTCTTTTACTTTTAAACATTGTTATATTGTAGCATATCCTAATCCACTTTCATTTGAAATAACTTTTTGGAGACCACAAAAACTTAAACACCTGTTTATCTTACAAATATTGTGTGACAAACTTATTTAAATCGACGAAACAATACGAAACTAAACGGATTAGAAATAAAAAGCCCGTAAACATGGCTGTTTGGATATCTCAAGTGTCACTAAGCTAACCCAATTTAGTAGAGTGAGAAAAAAATCCCCATTCACTTATTGTCTGTTAAACTGAATAGATAAGTGCACTCTTATTAGTCCTTCTGCCGTTGATATAAAGTCTATTTTACCATTTATTATATTTATACAATATTGCAAATTTATTTAACGTCGTTGACATGTCCCTTTTGTCATGTATCACAAAAGCTAATGCACTCATGATCTTCACAGCACTGTGGTTCAATACTAAGTACTGTTATCAACAATTTTATTTTTGACAACTCAAAATCATCTCGTAGTCTTTGTCGCATTAGAAATAAAGATGAAATTGCATTGTCTTCAGAAGGATCTATGGAAATACTTAGCAAGTGTCAGTGCGTAATTGAAATTTTGACTTTTACAATTTGTGTGACGGGCTTGGTCGGCGTGGCGAATCGTTGGATATTTTAATTGGCATCACAGCTTGACATAATTTTAAGTTGGTTTTCGAATAATTGTTTCTTGCATTTCAACATATAAGATTGTGTATGTATAAAAATAAGATTTAATAAATTTACTTAGGTATAGAAAAATCTCACGCGAAGAGTATTTTTCTGATTTACCCCTAGTTTATCATTTCAAATAGTGTCCGCCGTAAAACATAAGGCGCTCCTAAAGCCTATTATTATCGGACGGCTTTCCAATCTCCGTGCTGCAACTGAATATTTCTTGACAGAAAAATCCCTCACCACTTTGCTTGACACGCACCTTCAGAGGAGGTCAAATATTAAAAAAAAAAAAAACAAATACACATGGCACGCTTCAATAAATTTCTGGAAAGATCGATGCGTATGGGTAAAACAGATTTTATGGAAAGTCGCCAACGGTAAAAATTTATGGACACACTGACAATAATATATTTTGCCAATCATAATGTACAACGCATCTGTTCCGCCACACCCATTCTTTTAACTTTTGCCATTTTAAATATAGTCACCCCACCGTATAGTTATTGCTCGCGGTACACTATAATATAATTCATTTTGTGTTCATATATTTTCGACAATTTAACAAAAAAAAATACAAACAGAAAAAACAATTAACCAACACGTGTCTACATTTAATGGGAAGAGTCCATATTAGCAGCCAGCTTTTACTCCAAGTGATCATGTCCTGTCTGATGTAAAATAGAGTTCACTATTCATGCCATAAAAATAGCTAAGTATAAAATTACTTATCAACAGCGAACCTCAATAACCATTAATTATACCATTATTTATACATGGCGAAATGTGGGTGCAGAAATGCACCTCTGCCTACCCCTTCGGGGAATACAGGCGTGAGTTTATAAAAACGCTCTTTAGATTTTAACAATGCCATCTACCAGTTCACTTTAACAAAATTATATTACCCAATCACAGGGTTTGTAATAAGTTTAGTCCATATTCCGATAGATGGCGCTAATTTAAATTCACTAGTTTAAAGTCTACTTAGATTTCACTTTGGTTTATTCCAACAAATAAGCAAGACGTTTTATATTTATAAAACAATATCGTACATATTAGATGCCAAAAAAACTCGTGTCTTATTGGAAAATGAGACCCATAACTGAACAATTTTATGTTTCACATTTAAAAAGTATCATCAATTTTGTTTTGTAAATAAATACATCAGCCCCTTAAAATGATTTTCTTTTTGGACTTTGGAGTTTTTGCATGTGGAAACAAAAAAAGTTAAAAAATATCTCTATATAACAATATACCAAGTGTCTCGTCGCTCATAATCGTTGGTAGTTAACCGTTTGGTCACGAATCCAATAAGACAGTTATGAAATTCCTTTCATGTCTCATTGAAGACTCTCATGAATAGTAAACCGTTGGTTAACATGTATGAAGCCTAGAAGTATTTGTTATTAGGTCATAAATAGAACTTTAAAGCACATGACTATTGAGAGAACGGTTCTGTCTATTCTACCTATAAAAATTTAATCTTATCTAATATGGTTTTCACCCGTTCTGATCTACAAATCAGCAGAATTTTTCATCCAGGAATAAATTAGGCACGAACGTAAAAGCACAAAAATTGACTTATTCTTTAAGAGGTGACTTAAAATTCTTTATTAATAGTTTCAAACGTCATACAAGACGCACTTATTGCGCTTAGTGGTTACACTTAGGTAAGTCAATAATCGTTCATTATGAAATGCGTTTTTCATGTTACATATTCAAGAAGAACACTATATAAAGCAGACGTAAAACGTTTAAAAATGCTTTTTCATGAAACTCTGAATCGATACCAAATTAATTTTAATGTGAAGCAACACATCGCTATGATTCGAGCTAAATTATTCTGTTTTAGCTATTATGCACAAAGATCTGCGATAATAATAAGTATGCTATTAAAAATATGATAATTAAGTTATATAAAAGTTATACTGTAAGCCTTTAACGATAATCCAGTTTGACGTGAAAGGTCCGGGTTTCACATATCGTATCGAATGTCGAACTATTCTCCAGACGAAGTTATAAAGTTTAGCACTAACAAATACATACATATACAGATTGTGTGTGTATTGATCGCGTGACCTAATAAGAATTCACAGCATTCCTAACAATTGGTATGAAGGCCTTCTGTTTGCATATAATCATTCTAGGGTTCCACAATGTATAATTATAAACAGATAAACCATAGTGCCAAGCGCTCTGGTGATCGAGAGGAACGCGGTTGCTCCGTGGGTTAGGCACGTTCATCGACCATCTCGACGATCGTGAATTAAAATACCAGCACACGCTTTTGATTTTTCAAAGTAAAGTCTGTTCAGCCTATCGCCGTCCACAGCTGAACGTATACCTCCCCAAGAATACGCCAACCATCCCGGTCTTGAGCAGCCCTCATCCATCCGCTACCCGCCACCCTCAAAGTAAAGTAAGCATTCTGAATTATATCACGCACTTAAAACGATCAATTAAAATTTGTATATTTAAGAGATTGTATATTTAATACCATGAAAGTATGTATGTGAACCCACACTAGGTAGCTTTATGAGCTAAGGTATAATCCCTCCCAATAGTAGAGGAGACCCATGCCCAACAAATGGACTAATATGCGTCGATAAAATTTAATAATTGACTGCACCATTTTTAAAATAAATGTACGTAATGGTATTACGTATGGCATATGTTTAGATTATTTAAAAATAAATATAATGCCTTGAAACATTAATTTACCTTCCTTCTTACCTTAATTCTCCAAATACGATTTTAGTCAACGTTTCAGTAAAAATACTAATAAAAATACTAAAAAATAAACTACGGAATCCATAAAAATTCTGAGCACGCAGTCAATCTCCGGCACTCGGTACAATTAAACGTACATCTTTAACTGAGGTTAAACGGCTTCACTTAGCCTTCGAGGAGGGCGTCGTGAAAGGTGCGGGAGGCGAAGGGGAAGGAGAAGGGTAGGGAGGGGGTATCGCAACGTCACGTTTTACAGTTATGAAGATGGAAAGGTTTCGATTCGGAATGTTCAGTTGGCTCTAAGAAGTATGGAGTGAGAATTAACAAGTGTAATTAATACAAATGTGTGTTAGTAGATTATGAGCGTAATATCGATTAGATTTTATGGAATCAACGCGTTTTATTTTAGATTATTATGATATTGTATACATATATACATATCGTATACTTACTTACATAGATGAGAGGAATATACAAAAAGAATATAAAATGTTGGAGCAATCAATCAAGCTATAGTATTACGATTATATAATCTGGCTAGTGGAGTTAATAAAAACTGTAATTTTCCGAGAAACATGTCCGGAATAAATAAATTATATAAAATAAATCATTCATAATAAAACTACAGGAATAATTTTATGACCATATTTATTATGTGAGTAAAACCAAAAATCTATCTCATAAAATCATTCGATTATTCAACGAAACATCAAAGCTACAAACTATCATTGGGCGGCTATGATTTTGGATACATAATATTAATAGCTACATCAACTACGAACTTTCGTAGCCATTCCACCAGTACGTAACGCGTTGCTACGTGCATCTACGGACTATAAAACTATTGAGTTCATCAGAGTTTATTGGTCAATATTAGTAAAATATTTCATGCATTTTATTATTCACATATTCAATTTTGAGAGTTTATTCACCATTAACCGACTACAAAGAAAAAAAAGTGAGATACCTACATATTATTTCGTTCTCGTAATTTTTTTGTCTTATTTTCAGTTAATGTAAAACAAAGACACTTCATTAAATAATTAATAATAATTAAAAGATCTCGTCAATAAACGTATTGAATAGAAAAATATTTCACTAGAAAAAAATAACATTATATGACACAATTTTATATTAGGTCAAGGGAGCTAATGACGTCAACAAATCCTTAAAGATTTTTCTGTGGATTCGTTTAACTGAATAAATGAAATGAGGTGCGTTATCTGTTCCACAAAACTTGCTATTGTATTAAGCAAAAGGACTTTAAATCCTGAAATTATTAAATAAAAATCTTATGACAAATGACGGAATAAGAGGCGCCACCGTGTCTAGTCTTCCTCTAGTGCTGATACAACGCTTACATAATACCGGCATAATTTACAAAGTTAACCAAAATTGAATCTTACTGTTCTAAAAATAGAAAATATTCTCCCAGATATGTAAGGGTTTTGTAATCTTCATATTGATGTCGTACGAGATTGGACTTTATCACGTTAGAAATAAAGACAAGAGCAATAAAACAATGTTGCCAACATTATTTGTATGCGTTGAAAACCGCGCAATCGCCACGACCGACCGCCAGTTGGCCCAGTGGCGCCACTGAGCTTGGTCGCTCCTATCCAGCCTCTTTCGGACAACGATACTGGCCACACCGGTGGAGCAAATTTTGTGAGAAATAAATAAAAGTCAATTCCCGCCTTCCATTTTTAAATTAAATATCGTATAGTTAAAATTAAAGTGTTCTATAGAATCCACTTCAAATCCACTTCTAAAGCGTCCCTTTTCAATTTTTTTTTATTATATTTGTTAATTTGACAAAGATGTGCGTTTAATGAGTGCCGGCAAAAGCCAGGGGCGTCGAACAACTTCCGTGTCGTGTGTAAGTTACGTAACAGTTCCGGGCAAAATCGATATCCTGGGCGTATAAATAGCGAGCTATAGAAACAGCTGGCCGGCAGCCAGGCAACATGCAGCCTACGGTGAGACCCCTACCATTTATTAAATGTTACATACGAGAATAATTTACAACGTTCTTTAGCGTTACGGTAAAGGTCTATCACATATAACATATTACAAGTAGCACGTCTATCATTTCTGCAATTCTGTAAAACGGAATTTTCTCATTAAGTTTCGCTAATAGGGCAACAATAAGGTTTCGCATTAAGGTTTGACAACATTAGCGTACGCCCAATGATCGTAATATTCATTCGTAAAAATCGCGCAATGTACATAGCGCAGTATTCCGTTTTCAATAAGCGACAGAATGGACTGGTGCGGATGTAGTAATAATTAGTTCATCGTCCTCTCTAAAATAATATGACCTGATCATTTTAATGCACGCTATCTGCCTAATTGGTAATGATATTATATGCGACGTGCAGAAAATCTTTTTACAATGTACTAATTTACTGCTTTATTCTAGTACAAATATTTCTTGTAAAATATTTTCATTTGACTACAAAGTTGAAAAATCAAAATAAAGACTGAGAAAATAATTGAATATGGTATATATGTTAAGTTTCTAATTTTAACAACATATTGTTTTATTGATAAAATCACTAACTGTATTAGGTCAAAGGTGACAACAACAGATACTTAAATACATTTTATGATCCACTATCATAGCCGCGAGCGACTATTTCTAGTTACATAATTTATATCACAATCATAAAGTTGATTTGTTTGTAGTATTCTGCATGTTTTACTTATCGATACACTAAGTACAACTTAAAAACAACATGAATTAAACACTAACTACGATATCTCTAGATATATGTAAATACCTACTACCATACCGTAGAATATTCTACGTTCTAGTATACAGCTTTTAGGTTTACAATTTAATTTTTGGCATTCTCCTGACCCTAATAGAAAGTGAGATACAGGGTTTAGTTAATATGATTTTGATTAACTAAATTCTGAAGAAGTGCAAAAGATTGATTGAACACTATTTAAAAAAAAATACCTTTATGGAACAAACATTTGTTGTCATTAATTAACTTCCATCATGTAGTTATTTTAGCTCGTTATCTTTGAACCCATTTATGCAACAATGAACCACGCTGCAAAAGGTATGGATATGCATCGTCAAGGTGGACAGGTCACCTGATAAAGGTCATCGAGCATCGCTGGATACGAGTCGCTTCCAATAGATCGCTATGAAATATCAGAGCAGGCGGTAGGGCGAGACTACCCCTAAGTATTTGATAATAATGATGATAAAAGCAAATACATATATTAATGAGAATATACATCTTACTATTGTCATAGTAGATGTTTGACATGAAAGTCGACATTGGTAGTTAATTATCCCGACTTTAACCATTAGGAAGAGGAATCCCCAGAATATCAAAGGTGGATCAATAATTTTCTCCACAAAGACAATCGCCTATGATAAATTCAAAAGCCTTCGAAAAAGTCTAATACACTTATTGCCTATTATTTCCTTTTTATTCAATATTTTTTACATAAGCTAATACAACTTCATAGAACAATATTAACTGCAATTTTATAAAAATTGGTTGAAAACTGCGACAATATATAAGTTTATATCATGCTATCTCTCTCGCACACACGCTCTTTAATGCCAGTGACGTCAATATTCATGCAACCTTTTCATCTGTTTGAGAATTACACCTGACGAAAGATTTGAAACTGACATCTGTGAATATATTTTTAAATTTGAATTAAATAAGACAACGTTTAATTTGTACGAAGAGTGTGAAAAGAATACTAATACCACAATCGCACGAACAAATACTCATATATTATTGCTTTGAGAGGATATGGTCACCATTAATTCTAATGAAGTTTTACCAGTCTGTTACTCCTTTACTTAATCATCAGCTACCAGAACAAATTTATTATCTACTTTATCCTTATGTCTAATCTTTACTTTACCTAAACAAAACGTCAAGGAATGGCTTGGCTTTAATGCTTCCTTCTTAAAATTTATACTATGTAATTGCAGGTGACGTGACAATTAAGTCGACATAATTTTTACTGTCGAGTGACGAGCGTTATATATTTTTTGCACTTCGTATTTAAATACGAGGGCATGAAAAAATTATGATGTACATATGTTGCAATGAGAGATAACACATTAGGCAATGTAATTCAGGAGGATACGAATTTGTTAACATCAGCGTCATTCCCCTACTGTTAACGTGACAAGCGTGTCAGAACGAACACACTTTTATTTTTAGGACCCTAAGATAAGGATTATCGTATTACATACGAGTAGATATTAAAAAAATACCCTAAAAGAAAATTTTAATCGTCCGATTTACAATAAAGAAGTGACAACAATTTTATACTGGCAAGGCACTAAGACCACAATCTATCGCACTGCTGGTTTAGATTTTCCTATTATGAAACTCCAATGAAATTCCTATTATGAGTCTTTAAACTGTTATAGTCTGTTGTATAACTCGTGGATTTTTTAAATTAAATTTAATTTATTTCCAATATCCATAAAGCCACAAGTCAGCAGCTTGAAAACTACTAACTAAGCTAAATAACGTCACTCGACATCGTTTGTAAGTTATCCATGACGAGTAACTTTCCGAATTCCGACTTATTTTATCGGCTTAACGCCTGTATTTAATTACACGCTGAATTAATACGATTTCAACTTGTATTGTTTACCATTATAGAAAACTAGTACTTTCACAAAATCACCTTTAAGTAGAGCATATAAAACGTTACATTTTCAGCTTGAAATAAATTTTATACGGTTTTCTATGCCTGCATTTGTGGCCTAATCAATAAATATCAGTGTCTCCGCCCACCGAAAGCTACGAGTCTCCTTTACGATCGAAAGTTTTAGGTATGTGTCCACCACACTAGCCGAATTAAAGTGAAGTCCAATAGTAAAGTAATTCTTCATTGATAACCTTTATACACACTAGTTAGGTCTCCTTCGAGCCATTTTGCTTTAGTGACAGATTACATACAATATATTGTAGTATTATTGTGAATAGTGATCAAAATTGTTAAAATTTTGCCACTGTGACTCTCTTTACAACCATTATGAAGCAGTTTCGATGCTCACAAAACTCAATTTAAACGTCCCATTGGAAATATATTAACTCAATTAAAATCTTAGAGTATAAAAGAAAAATTCTTCACCACCAATTAAAATGTGTTACACGAGAAGACAATGAGTCATTAAAAATTAGGACACCGTCTCTATGCTAGATGCACCTCATTTGGAAAAAAGCATTTTTGGCCACGTATGAAGATGATTTTAAGAGTATCTTAAAACATTTTCCAATGTACAAAGGGAATTAACATAACATGTAAAATTAAAATACCTTAAATATAATTATTTAGACCCCTCAGAAACGATGCTTAAAACGAATATTTGTTGAGTATTAACTTATGATAACGGCTTAACGTCTATGTATGTAAGTACAAAATATCTCATATAAGTTGTTATTAATGTTTTCCGAAAGGGATTTTTGAGAGTTGGACATCTTGTATGCGTAACTTTTACCAATCTTGTAAAGGCGAAGTTTTGAAAAATGGTCACATTAGCGACTAGCGGACCCTCGTCAAGTCGGAAATCTTATTCGTTATCTGAATACAGACCGGCTCGGTGTTGCCTATAAACTTTTTGCTTCCGCACTCGACTGCTAGAGGCGAAAAAGATTTTGCATTATACTTTACAGTAAGAATTTCTAATTACATTTCTACACTCTTATCGTAATATATACTTTCTTATTGTACATTTTTGTACTGAAAGGATAATCGTAGCCGCCTAAATAAAGACCGCCGCATAAAAGATTCCTATCATACATTGTACTCGTAAAATACATGTCGCGTACGTTGATGCCGTCTCAAGATTATACAAATCTCACTCCTCCATCTCATTTCACTACATATTCTTTTTAAACAGCTTAAACCACTATTATTTTATAACTGTATATACACTTCATTCTATCATTGCTTACACATATATCATGTCTAAGCACGGATATCGTTTACATTTGAGAGGTGTAAGGGCGTTGATTAAAGCAACGTGTCCCACTAAACCCGCAATCTCGTGAGATTACCTGTGCCCGACAGTGCATAGATAGGCCGGTCATAAGAAGCCTATGCAGTAGTAGCCAAATCAATTGTGGCCCGGCACTAATGGTTAGGTCAACTGTTTAAAATCTTACTTTCTTCATATTTGCGGTGAATAAATTTAACAACTTACATTCCAATTTTTACCTTTTATTAACGTTGTTAAAATCTTCCTCTATGGTCACCCAGGTTTGCAGGACAAAGCATTTCTTAGTTGAAAAAGATGTAAGGAACGTCCCTTACGTGGTGTAGTACCTACGTTCAAATTTATTTATTATATTAAGTCAAAAAACAAAATCAATGAATCACAGTAATTACGTAGGAGCACTCGTATTCAGTATTCATAGTAAATTCTTAAATATCAAGGACAAAATAGCTCTCGAAACGTTTATTTATATATGAGACGATCCTACCGAAAATACATCAATCAATGAACATCCCAGACTGTCTGGAGACAGCGAGACGGGCTGGAGACCAGCCAGGGGCGAGTGGGCGATTTAATGCATTAATACATTACACAACACTCTAATATTTCGGCCTGCGTAACTTGATGAAAGTCACATGCTATATATATATACAATTCACAACAATTTCCCTACTTACTACAATATATTTTTGTCAAAATAAAATATAGTTTGTATAATATTAACTTGAAATCATCAACTCTCACAAGCAATTTTATGCCAGCTAGTCTACTAGAAAAAATTGTGTTATTATTGCATGCATTATTAAATACGAATTATTGATTTTTTGTAGAATCATTTAAACTATACCAGGGAAAGCATTCAAAAGCAAAAGGTTAAGCGCGACTGAGGAACGTGATATAATAGAGATTTAAGCCGTTTTTTCAGGTGGGACAACCGCCGCATGTTTGTGGAGAGCCACTCGCGCTTACCCCAGTTCCATTTATGCTTCAGCATAAAGAGTTGCACTGGTTCAGTTTCGTCACACCGTGACGTCATATTATAGTCGAGCTAGCTCAGTAGATCGTTTAAAATACAATAATTTCATTATTTAAAGTTGTTACTTAAAAGTTATATCACTTTCCGTGACTACACGTGACGTCGCAGTTTTTTTTTTCTTCTAGAATATGTACCTAATATATAAAAATTATACACTAAGACCGAAAAAGATTAACTTAACCAAGGAACATTGACATTAACTTTTACAAAGAGTTTTGGCATAGTACTAAGGTTTTGTAATTTATATAAGGGCTCATTCTTTTATAACGGAATTAAAACGTGGGCAAACCTTTGTACTTTCATCCTTATAGGCACTACCGCTCTTTTTGTAGACAAATGTAACAAGTTCTCGTACATAAAGTTTAATAGTATCTGTTAAAGATGTTGACACAAATTATTATTTCTAAGCTGTTGTTAAGACACCTAAAATGAGTAACGTAATAAATTGATGTAGCTGGCGAGGCGAGTAGATGTGCAGTGTAGTGATTGGAGAGTTTGTGGGTGAGTGAATGAGTGATAGTGATTTATAATGGTCGATTCTATTAATGTCAAAATACGTAAGTAAGGAACGAAGTAACCTATTCGTATAGGTTACTATGACGCTCCTACCTCCTACAACTACCTATTCCAGTCGCTTAGATACCAATAACAAGTAAAATGAAACAAAAATTATGCAGTATACATTTTCGCAAATACTGTAACATATTTCAAGATTGTGCTTAATCAGTATATCTCAAATGGGGCCTGCCATTAAAACTGTACTACGATATGTCTCTTGAGTAAACGCATTAGGTAAGGGGGGATGATGTCATGGGGGAGGCACACAAGGCGCGTGACGTCAGCAGCGTCAAACACACCACATTCGACACATTAATCTGTCGGTAACGGGGACACAAAATTTTATTAGCTGCTGGCTAAAATACATACCAATACAGACGACATTTTAGTTAATAATAGATTCAAATATAGATTAAATTAAACACGCTTTGAGTTGAATGTATCACCTACAAATTCCAATAGAACTAGAAGATAACTTGTTTTTATATAAACTTATATCATAGTAGTCGTGATTGCCTAGCGGTTAAGGCACGCGGTCGTGAATCTCGGCGGTCGCGGTTTGAAACCCCAGGTACACCTCTGACTTTTCGAAGTTATGTGTGTTTTCACAATGAATTATCACGTACTTTAACGGCGAAGGAAAACTTCGTGAGGAAATCTGCAAAGCTAAAAGTTCTTAGGAATTTCTTAGGTGTGTAGTCCGCCAACTTGCACTAGGCCAGCGTGGTGGACTAAGGCCTAAACCCGAAGGTCCATGCCCAGCAGTAAGACGTATGTATATGGTACTGATGATGAAACTTAAATTGGTTTTTGCAAAAAAGATGACGTACGAGATGCATGCCCCGATAACAATCAACATTATCTAAGTCTTTTCGGTGCACATAGTAATGGTGTCAGAACACACTCTTTGTTATTCAAGTATTAGCTATCCACCGTGTCTTAAAAGATTAGTTTTACTTTTATCGGATGGACTGAAAACCTTATAAGATATGTTGTGACCTCATTAGTTCGAAGACAGTAACTAGATGCATACTGCGTCCTAGATGGCGCACTTGAAATCTTAAACGGAAACTTATATCCGGATTTATGGCTGATGTTGATAATTATAATTATTCCATGACTAAGTTTTATCAAGGTGGTTAAAGAGAGTTTTGAACGCAGATTAATGAGAGCCTCGTGGTCTCGCGGCATAAGTATGTGTCGTGCGATTTAGTGTAAAGTGTTATTTGGTTTTTGGGAATACAGGCGTGAGGTTATGTATGGATGTATTTGTATGTATTAATGGCTATCAATTCTATCGTCCTGTATACTATAACTACGAATAGAAATTTATTCACTGCGATCATCGTCCTCTTTTTGTATATTACCAAAGCAAAGGAACAAAAACATGTAAAAAATGCAGTAAGTGCGGTGGTGTCTAAATTATGTGGAAAGATGTCCACTCGGCACAATTATACCGGTCAGCGTGCTCTCGTGAAATCGCTTCCGCAATAAAGATCCTGCTATAAAAAATACGAAAATAGTAATGACTGATATAATTTTTGCTTGTCAGTTCACTGATTAGAGGAAATTTCTGCAATATTTTATCTTCTATTTACCCTTTAACCTGTGGTGACCCTTTGGAAGTATATGTTAATGACAATAAACAAACTATGTTAGATAACATTCAAAATAACCTTGCGTCAATATTGTAGGTTAGAATAAAAAAGAGATGTTAATGTGGTAACAGTCACCTACGATATATATAATTTTAAAATTATATATTCTCTTCATAGTATGCATAATTAGATCAGATAACCAATAAAGTTATAATTTAATTCGGTAATTAAAAATTATGCGATAGATCATTTGTATGTAGGCCGGTTTGTCGCCAACGATCACTTATTCAGATGTAGGGCATAAAAATCTGATTTTATATAGTGACGTGCGTATTAGTAGATACTCCAAGCTCTTTCAAAGGTGAACGTTAATGCCGTAACCTGAATAGTTGAATGTAAGAAACCTGGATAGTTGAATTTAAGATACCTGGATAGTTGAATTTAAGAAACCTGGATAGTTGAGTGCTAAGAATGTCTTAAGTAGGTATGTCAATTCTTTTGCCAGTATGACATCATCTTGGACATTTTCCTAACGCCCCCGAATCGGAGAGAATGCCCATACTCAGCAATGAAATATACGGTCTAATATATCATGCTTTAGTAGGATGGTGTGCCTTTTTTAAATTGCACAGCAAAGTTACCTAAACATAAAATGCCTTGACAAATCAATCCTTACTGCGTTCAGATTTCTCTTCTCCGCATGTATAAAGAGCTTAAGTGCTCAATGATCATTACAATTCAATACGCAAATAGTATTGAGTAGATCGAGGCTCGTTCGTATCGCGTGATAATCCAATCAACCGTGAAAGCTGACAGATAAGCTGACTGGCACTTGGCACTGGCAAGCCGGAGCCAATAAAATTAACTGCCGGCTTTATTCGCTTCATGCATGTTCGTTTTTGTCATCCAAGTTACCCAAGAGTCAACATTGTGGCTGTAAGTGACATTTACACGTCTATCACGATCGGAGCATCGCTGTAAAAGGTTGGGTGGGTACGAGACCTGCCTGATCTCTGAATATTTGCCGCAATTTTCAGCACTAAGTGCTTGTAATTTATCATTTTGTTTTTTATAATTCTACATATTATACACTCACTCATGCGTGACCCTAATAGAGTAGGTAACTCCCACATTCTGCATACATTTTATTAATTTAAAATTTTATTACATATATGCTTATTTTATTTTGTAAAAGTAACAGTAATCTGTTTCCAATATAATAAGTATAGACTTATTCATTTTCTTTATATTGATATCGCTTGTGTGTATATAAAATTGTGAGCACTTCTTTCAAAGTACTGCGAGTGTAAAACGCAAAAAGGAACAATGAACTTCACAAGTGCCGTGCAATTTATAAAAATATTGTTTCGTAGCTCGTCTCAACATGCTACGGCGCTACGCGACACATGCTACAAAGCTACGGAGCGTAGAATATAATATAAATGTAGTAATAAAAGTTGCGGACGAATTTTAGTTGTGTACTTTTCAAAGCCTGTGCCAGCTTTGTTGTCCAAACTGTTGTATTTATAATAATTTTGTAATGTCGCCGAGAGGCCCTGTGGTTTAAAATTTAAAATATAACTTGTTTTTAGTAGTACGATTTTATTGATAAATCGATACATAAAAAAATATATATTATTCTATATCAGCTTTTCTTTCTCTTATTGAATATAATTTCTATACTTATTGCTTGACCTCATAAAGCATTGCACACACTAGTGGCTGAAAATAAAAATAAAAACATTTTTAACTAATATAAAACCTCATAAATATTGTCTACAGATAAAACTATCAACTCGGGAAAAAAAAACAACTGGCCTATGCAAGTAACTGGTCATTCCCCGAACGTGTCACATTCGCTCAACACTATAGTTTTTGTTCCTCACAGTTTTTGTCCCCTGTAGGTGCTGTATGGATGAATGTTCTTTACCTAAATGTCGCGCAAAATATCATTAAGGAAATACAACCTTCTATCGCAATTCCATTCAAATATCCACCACCTTCCAACACAACCGGATACAAATTCCATTTTAATACCGTAAACAGGAATGAAACACCCGAGTGCAATAAACACGTACATCAGCTATCGATCGGGAGGCGCTCGCCTGTGTGAGTGAGGCATCACCAGTATAACGCGAGCCGCGCGGTTCAAAGCCTCTCGTCCCGATCGCGAGACATAATATTGAAGAGGGGGACGGGGTGGTTCGACGTTTGTGGTCACTTCTTTTGACGTAGGACGGTTGTAGGAAGAGCCCTCTTCAGTTCAGCGCCGGTATTATTCAAATTGAAATTGTTTTCAGTATAAATACACGAATATCGGTTGTACTCGTACACTTTGTACTCGTATTTCGGCCACTCATTTTTATAAACAATGGCATAATTAAAAAGAAGCGATGCAATGTTACTTCAGTTTCGTAATTATGTTTTCCGACACGTTTTACTATTCAAGTAATAAGGAAATGTGAAAAGTTACTCTAGAACTTGCTTTTTCCCAAATCCTTAAAATGTCATCATAATATATTTTATCCAGTAAAAACGTTTGTGCTAATAAAATTTGACAATTATATTTAATAACCCGATACTATCGTTGCCATAAACTACTATAATAGGGCTGCTAGTCAGAAACAAAATTATACACGGACCCTTTAATTTTATACTACGTTATTTACGCTGTGGCTCTGTCAAAGGCTTACAATATCAAAAATTAAAAATGTTTTAATATTTTCAACCGTATTAGTAATCTTGTGACAAAAATTTCTATTGATTCCCACTTCACGCTTATTTTATTTTGATACGAGTATAATAAACACAACTCTTAAAATAGACTTTCCACCAAATATTTCGTTCAAACCCACGCATTCAACAAAAATATCTCTCCATACATTTCAGGCCGCGAAAATATACTGAACCAATAACATTTCGCCTAAAATATACGTGACTGTAGGTTGAATAGACCCTGCGAAGGCAAATATACCGTGAAAATGCCGCAGAAAGCGCTTGTATTTGTACATTGCTGTATTGGCTGTCAAGATTCCGCGAAGGACGTACACTTAAGGACAAATAATTCACTCGTATTTTATTCATTATGCTTTCTAATGTTGTGATTTGATCGATCGCTGGAAACATTTATTAGTGATATTCAATTATCATAAATTGATTTGTCATCTGTTTAAATAGAAATGTGATATAATTTTACACAACTGTCAATAAATTGGTCAAAATTTATATATTTTTGTATTTTAAGGTTTTTTTTTCCAAGTAATTAATTAGAATTTCCCTCCTATAGTCCCGGGTCCTTTAAACATAACAGGATTCTTCCTGCTCTTACCAGGCTGGTATGAGAGTAACGAGTGACGATAGATGGCAGTCTCTTACTATTTAACGTCCAATTTGGATAACCTTGTCATTTAAAAAAATATATATTTTGTATAAATTTTAGCGACGTAAGCATTTTATTCGTCCGGCAGTGTTTGTGACGGGTGAGTGGTCGCGATCCCCTCGGCGCTGATTGTACGTAACGTTCCCACAGAGGGACGATAAGCCCTCCCCGGGGATGCTGGCGTGCGGATCCTTATCTCATACTAACTCGATACTCAATTATGATAATCCACAGAGTTTTCACAGGGACCGATGTGATTTTGTTGTCGTCGTGTGGCTTAGGCAGTTTGGCTTGGAATTAGAAAGGGACAATTAATGAAGAAAACATTTTAAAATTAAGACTTTATCACTCTACCGTCCTATAACAGCTAATAAAAAATCCGAGAGTCCATCATGAGAGTATATTATTGTTTGTATTGTTTCTAGAAGAAGTTGTTCCGATTAATAAGTTTTCCATTACTGTCAAAGAATTTCTTTATTGAGCAATGTATACCGAATTCGAGGAATCTTCAGCGCCAATTTCTTGCCAATTGACATAGTACAGCAACTTGTTTATTGGCCGGAAAGGTAGTGGAACGATTTCCGCGCAGTAGAGGGTGGCGTGCTGAATCAAGTGAACTAATAACCTTACCTCACAACCATCACAGGAAATCGTTAGACGCTGGTTTGTCTATGAATATCTTTCAAGCACTTTGTAGATTTCTCTAGCAGGATTTAAAGTTCCCTATGAGCTGGCATGGAGAAATTGAGGGTAAAAGACAAAGATATTTGAATTTATGAGGGTCCAGGGAAACGGAATACCTCACTAAGGTATAGCTTACTATAAAACTGTTATTTTTCAGTGTTATTCACAAAATATTGCTTTATGTCTAAACACGTCACAGCGTCAAAATGTACGATTTGTTATTATTTAAAGCGTAAACAAAAATTTAACTCTACACAACCTTCCTGCACGAAACTGCAATATTAGCTGTTCTTACCTAAGTATTTATTGTCCAAAACTGAACGTTTTTATTTGCAACCAAGAAACAGATAGTATCCAGGGATTTCCTACGACATTTATTATACGTTTATTATTTATTGTTGTCGCCATAACTAGTTAAGGGTAGATAAATAATAATTGATAACATGTTTGTCGGTAGTTTGAGATGTTATTATCACGTTATGGTGGTGCGGTCTCTATATAAGCACGTTCAGTGCTAGCAGGAGTCGATTGTTGTATCAAGTCTTCGGTTGAACAGACCTAGATTATGTACCATAGTGTTATTGTATATATTATATTGTGTGACGTGTAATAGTTATGTGTTATATTGTGTAATTATATGAATATAGAGATGTTGAGCTAACATCAGAAGTGTTCCGAAAACCACGCCAATACCACGAAACTACAAAGAAAACGGGAGTATCAGGTAGTAACTAGTTGCGGCACCTAGACACAGGAGGAAGAAATCGAGGCGCACGAGAGCTGCGTCTCGTGCAGTAAGTCAAAATGTTATTTCTAGTATCAGGGACACCACAATTTGATTTGATTTGAGATTTGATTGGTAGACAATATTAAAATGTGAACTATTTTTTTTCTAAACTAATGCACGCTTTTAGTTGATCCGATTGCGGTTGCACTATCAGACTGTACAAAAAATTACTAAATACTGCGAAAACGTGGTATGACTCACTTAAAATAAAAATGACAAGATTAAGGTGTGATATTTGAACAGATTTGGTCATTTAAAACTTGCATGCAGGTCTTAATTTACATTCAAGGTTTGAAATCGGATTCATTGAAAAAAAAAACGTCAAAGTCAAAGTCAAAATCACCTTTATTCAAATAGACTTTTACAAGTGCTTTTGAAAAGGTTTCTGACATACATGTGAGAAATACACGTAAAATAAATGAGTTAGTTACCTATAAGTAATTATCGTAATCTCAAGTCTGACTGTCTTCTTCAATGGATATAGCTGTATATAATACATATTTACTTATGTTAGTACTTTGTGAGCAATTGGGTATGTCATGCTCGCTGTAGTGCTTACGGCGGCATCATGTGCCGGGTCGGTCACATGTTATTCTCATGTTCAATACAACAGTGAGATTGTATTAATGAGCTGCTCTAATTCGCAAAGTTTAGTCTTATCTCTTGATTGAAAAACAGCAAAATTTTTTTTTTTTGTCCAGCGATGACTACTTTTCGAACAGGATGGTACACAAAATTTTGAAATGACTGAATCTAAGTAATTTCATATTTCATTAATGTGGGCAGTTTAGGTCTTTCACTTTAATTTATATGAACCAGTTTTATTGAACGGATCTTTAAGTAGGCTCTAAATATCAGTCTTTACATTTTGATGAATTATCTGATAATTTAATGATAATTAATTTAAAGAAATTGTAGTGAAAATAAAGGAATACTGTACATATATATATACAGGTACAGGATAGCTTTACTAGATCAATCTTTATTTAATGTTTATTCCATACTTGGTAAATCAAGAAACCGCTCAAATAGTGTCGGAAAACCCAATAGTTCTAGTCAGAATTGAAAAGCTGATTTTTTTTAATACTTCTTTGGGCGCGTTATGAGAAATGTTGTGAAATTTTAAGATGCGCGCGCATCATTGTAACACAAAAGTGACTACTGTTATTAAAGAAAGTAGTTCGCAATATACAAGATCTGTCTTGTTGGTAGATGATTGAGGGGTTGTAATTGTTTTAATTTATTCGAGTTGGTAATATAATAAAAATATAGCTGAGGAAACTTGAAAGGCAAAATGGCTTTTATTACCCTTGATTGCCACTATGTCGGTCTTTGCAATGGGCTAGCTGATTTCCAAACACTTATGAACACGGTGTTTGGGAAAACTAAGATTTGATAGCATTATCTTACTAATATTATAAACGCGAAAGTTTGTATGTATGGATGTTTGTTGCTCTTTTACGCAAAAATTACCGAATGAATTTTAATGAAAGTTTACAATAATATAGCTTAAATATTAGAATAACACATAGGCTATAATTTTTAAAGATAGTGTGTGAATTGTCCAAAATATAACGATGATTGTCAAGTAAGTCGGTGAATGTGTTGCTAAGCGCAAATCTTGAGAACAACTGAACCAATTTCGCTTATTATTATTTTTTTTGTTTTGTCTGCTTTTATCAGGAGAAGATTCTTATGAACGAAAAAAAAAAAAAGAGAATTGCGAGGAATATGGTAAAAACAACAATTTCATTTTCTCATATCGACTGTTCTACCTAATTTCCCGTCAAATATGTTTATCCCGTCAATACGGTTAATGGTCCCCTCAAGTTAAAGAACGTATTTAAATAAAGGTTTTGAATCGACAATATATATCCACAATATTCGAACAATTGCGTATTTTACATATTAAAAATGTAGAATAATCAGTAATGGAAAGGGAGTGACATACTTATTTATTGGTTGTCAAAAATATATGCGTGCGTTCAGAAATTTATTTTTAAACTCTTTGGTTGTACCTGGTTTAAATTTTACAAACTAAGGCAGGCTCGGTAGTCATCACGCTTCGAAATCTAAGTAAGGATTTCATTGATCCCAACGGATATACCCTTTGAGTTTAGCATATATTGTCAATGCGAAAGTAACACTGCTGTTATACTTTCACGCCTAAAAATTTGAGTGATTGGGATGATTTTTGTTATGGATAAAACCCGAAACATAAAAAGGAACATAGGTTAATATTTTTTTTTCATTAAGTGCCATTTTGGGCACTTGGGAGACGATTAATAGATTCACTTATCTTTCTGCACCCAACCCTGAAGTCTACGCGGACGGAGTCGCGGGCGAAAGCTAGTGTTACATAAATTTATTGATGGCTACGAACACTGTAGAAGGGAATATAAGATTTGAGCAACTATTGCAGTTTTACAAAATGGCATAGCAATAAATTTATTAACTTTTTAAAGTTGGAAAAATAGAGTATGAAAATTCTGAAAAGGGTATTCGACCTGACAAACAGGAAGTGCGACAATTTCTAGGTCCCGTATTTTTTTTTTTATTTATAAAAAAATATATCTGAATTTTAAGATGTTTAGTGGGGTACAGAACAATGCTAACTGAATTAAAACCGAGTTGCTACACATGTAATTATGTAAACAGACGCCAGTCATGACGCTGTAGGTTGCATTTTAATCCAGGTTACAAATAAAAGTGAAATACCAATACATTTTTATAGTGGATAAATCGCAAGTCAAAATATATTTTAGCCATAGTAGTTGATTGTAATGATGTACTAGGAAGAAGCAGGAAATGAATCCTAAAACAGATGGTCGTTGTTAAAGCAAGAATTCACTTTTGAGATAGTACATAAACCGGTGACACAGATGGCATTGGCAGCATGATAATAGATGCATTAAATAGAAACTTTATTTGCAATAATGACCTTGTTTTTAAATGTATTGTTTGTAATATCTGAAATGACTGGTTATGTCAGGCATATTGGCAGGAGAGGCCGAGCGTAATGGTTTTATCTTTTTAAATATGTATCTTTAGGAAATAAGTGTAAAGCAAAACTGAGTAGTGTCTTTCGAAAAAAAAAAATATTTTTGAGAAGTAATTACAGCAAATCATGGTTATTTTTCTGTTTATATATGTTATAGATAGAAAGAAATTAATATTTTGGCTCCCAACAATTAAGAAAATTTTGATTAAGTATATATAAAAAATAAGGCTTTAATTGAAGTATGTACTGAGCCACAATCGATACGAATTAATGGGACATGAGGAGAAGAGGGAAGAAAAGATAAGTATATGAGGGAATAACTTTTGCAGAAAACGTGATATTATGAATTGAGTAACATGAGTTTAACAATGGCGTACAAATGGTCCAGGATGTTGTCAGGTACTTATAAAATGTTGTCTGGTGCTTATGCTTCGATTGTATCTTGATACCCAAATTATGCAATAACAGTGTCTATCCGCGTAAAATAGATCTGTTGCAGTTTGATTGCGGTGATATGCAACTAGGGTTGACCAGTGGCAGCGCCTAGGAGAAATCGCAAGTTAAACACAGAATGTCTATCCGTGTAAAATAGATCTGTTGCAGTTTGATTGCGGTAGTGTGCAACTAGGGTTGGCCAGTGGCATCGCCTAGGGGAAATCGCAAGTTAAACATAGAATATCTATCCGTGTAAAATAGATATGATGCAGTTTGGTATGTAACTAGGGCTGGCCAGTGGCATCGCCTAGGAAAAATCATAAGTCCAATCGTTGAACATAACTGACCGTTGATGGAACAGTTAAATTACTTGACATGATTGAGTAGTTTCCGATCTGCTGACCGCTGATGGAACAGTAGAGTTGGAAATACTCAAATATTGGTCGCTATGTATTTTGGATTAAAAACACTTATTATTCTGTTCTCAGCAACCGCACCAGACTAAAACGCTATCCGAGGACGGATGCGTGCGCAGGACGGCCGGATGTTGTCGCCATAACTAGTTAAGGGTAGATAAATAATAATTGATAACATGTTTGTCGGTAGTTTGAGATGTTATTATCACGTTATGGTGGGGCGGTCTCTATATAAGCACGTTCAGTGCTAGCAGGAGTCGATTGTTGTATCAAGTCTTCGGTTGAACAGACCTAGATTATGTACCATAGTGTTATTGTATATATTATATTGTGTGATGTGTAATAGTTATGTGTTATATTGTGTAATTATATGAATATAGAGATGTTGACCTAACATTATATACTACGATATTTATTTAATTCACTTGTGAAAAACATGGAAACAACCTGCATAAAGTATGGTAATGGCTTTCAGTATTAGTATAAACCATGATTTTATATCAGGGATGTCCATACCAAATCTTCTAATTTACTGCTGAACTAATTTCGTTTTATGGCTACCTTTTACGATGGAAACATAAAAAAAAGATTTTATCGCGAGAAATCTCATACCCGATACGAAGACAGGATATTTGTATTTATTATCTATAAAAGATTCTGTATAAACTGAATTAGTTTAAATTGTATAAAGTAAACATCATTTTTTGGAGTTCTGTATAAAACTAAATAAGTATAGGTATTACTTAAATTACATGATTGGCAAAAGAGGTCAAACATGGAACCCATATACATGTACATTAAATCAAATACACAGTTAAAAGGAACTTCGTGATATTAGTTCGATTTATAAACGTTTTTTGTAACTAATACAGACATTGAATTTTATATCCATTTAATCAAATAAACACGGCAGATTTTTAGACAAACACATTTCATACCTATGTAAACTCATTTAAGTTTTACCATCTATCACCAACATCGTTTTAAAACTAAATGTCATAGTTCACTCGATTTTCCGACGAAACTTGCAATATCCCTGAACTGAGCAAATTAGACATTGAATTTACTTATTCATCAACTTAAGCATGACTGCAGCATGGATTAATCGATCAGAATACGAATACAAGAACTGTATATTCGTAAAATGATTCAATGATAATATCTTGAATTCATACCAAAGATAACCTAACAGTAGGTATGTCTTTATCAATTGTGCTATTTTTATTGGGAAATAGTAACCATTTTTATTTATCCCACGTTGAACTTTCAGAAGAACTGTTATAACAATAATAATAAAAAATAGTATAATGTATGAAATATATTCAATGCATATGATTTTATTCAATGCACTTGTTCGCAGTAGAATCGAAACGAACTCCATCATATGGAATCCCCATGAGGCTAAATATAACCTCATGGTAGAACAACTACAAAATAAATTTACACGGTTTCTATATTGGAAAGAATATGGTGTTTATCCGTACTACCCGCTGATGTATCCGAGCCTGTTCGTTATGGGCATGGTTGGTTACTGTAGGCTAGGGGTTAGGAGGGATGTCGCCCTCGTCAAGTACGTGTTTAAAGTGTGGCGTGGGTGGGTGCACCACCCAGAGGTGTTGTCGGCGTTACAGCTGTGCGTACCCGTCAGACGCGTCAGCACTCGTCGCCAACCGCCGATGTTCCACGTCAATTTATTTAGGACTAATATACTAAAATTTGCACCCCTGTCGCACGCAGTAAGACTTCTCAACACCATTGCTGAGGACATTGATCTCAATTGTTGCAGTCTGCCCAAATTCACGGAAGTGGCACAAAAATGTTTAGAGAAATGTTACGAATGTTAGAATAATAATTGTTTTTATTTTTATTTTTGCTTGAATTGTTTAATTTTATTGTCAATGTTTATTGTTTCATTTATTTTTAAATTCATTATAGTTTTAGAGTTATTTTCTTTTATTTGATATAGCGTCGTGTTGGCCTCGGCTGTTAAGATGTTATATTTTCTGTAAATAAATAAATAAAAAATAAAATAAAAATATTTGTTTACAGAGGATGCGAAGACCGCGCCGCCACAGATGGCTGACCGTCTCCGTGTTCTTCATAGCTTACTCTGTGTTCCAAGCTGTGTTCAGTTCATCCACCGCGTCGGAGCCAGTAGCCAGCGTGGATACAGTGGATGAACAAAAGTCCACACAACGTGTTCCATTCAGTCCCAGCGAGAAGTCTACCGGTGCAAACAACGAATCACCAGGTGAGCTTAATATGTAAAAAAATATAGGTTTGTGATTGATAAGAAGATCGAAATCTATAATATACATAATGTAGATGTAGAGAATAATATTTTTTATATATATATATAAGATTTTGTTTATTGAATGCAAGATACTCACAACAGACATTAATACAATGATATATGTATATTATATATGTCTGTATTTCTTAGGCTCAGGGGTTTGTTTGTTTGTTTGCTTGAACTACGAGTCCGGTTTGAAAAATTCTTTCAGTGGTGGATAGCCCATATCATCATCATCTATGATCAATAGGAGCGGAGAAGCAATGCAAAATATGGAAAAAAAACTGATTAAAAAATATATACATTTTGAAGTGTAAAGTTTCGCATACAGAGTTGGGGGCAACAGCTAGTATACATATAAAACTATAATTTATTTTTCTCTTTTCATTAGATATTTAATTTAAATCATAAAAGTATATATACCAACATTATATCCACAGAGATCACGACCCCTCTGAATGGAATCAGAAATCCGGAGCAAGAAGATGTGTCGGATGGAAATAAAAAGACATCTAAGTCTATTGAAGAAGAAGAAGATGAAGAAAAAAAGAAAGATATGAAAGACGCCGGATATACAGATGTATGTCATTAATTATTTTAAATATTAACTGCATCGATATCCAGTGATAGTAAGGTAACATGCTAGATTATCGTCAGTTAAACAAACGGAATTAATTTTAGTGATGATCTAAAAACAACTTAGCTACATATGTATGTAGGTCTAACACAAGTGTAACCGAGGCTAACTTTATTTTGGAGCTGAAAGATTTTTTTTATTTTTTATTAATGGTACTCACACTATATACCCTTTTAATAAATAAAATGTACTTGTTCACAGACTGACAAAATATCAAAACTACGGGAAAAGGAAAGAGCTGCGTGGGCCATACCAACTGTGCACCCCTACAGAGAGAACTGTACTCCTCCCGCGATTGAACAGGTTGGTTGGTTTGTGTTAGGTACTAATTTGTTAAAATCATTCACTAGTAAGAAAATTAATGTCGACTTTTACATCTCATCAGCCCATATACGTCCCACTGCTGGGCACGGGCCTCGCTCTACAACTGAGAGGGTTTAGGCCTTAGTCCACCACGCTGGCCTAGTGCGGGTTGGCGGACTACACACCTAAGAAATTCCTAAGAACTTTTAGGTGTGCAGGTTTTATCACGATGTTTTCCTTCACCGTTAAAGTACGTGATAATTCAATGTGAATACACACATAACTTGAAAAAGTCAGAGGTGTGTGCCTGGGGTTTGAACCCGCGACCGTCGAGATTCTCGGCGCGTGCCCAAACCTCGAGGCCATCACGACTTCTACATAATTTACATAATTTATATCAACTCTGCAAAATCTGCAAATGTATAGAATAGAACATTTTTCCTATACCTGCGGATTTCCGTAATAAATGTAACAAAATAAAAGATTAAAATTTTTGTTGGTATTATTTTCATATTTGTTTTTATTATCAGTTTCCCAAGCCTCTGATGGGCCAGAACGCACGTAAGCACGGTGGGCTCATCATCCATGTCCTGGTCGCAGTGTTCACCTTCATTGGATTGGCGATCGTCTGCGACGAATACTTCGTCTCGAGCCTCGACAGAATCTGCGAAGGTATAATAACTTTTAACTTTGCTGCTTCTTGCTGATTGCTACTGTTGTGAAAAGCTGCATACTCATCTGCAAGCTTCATTACCAATTTATCTGATCTGCAAATATAAATACAATATTTGCACCATTACTAATTTTGACTCTAAGAAAGTTTTTTTTTCTCTAGTGAACAGGATTTCTGATGAACCTTTTTATATTGTGTGCAGAGCTGAAGCTGGCGCCGGACGTGGCGGGCGCGACGTTCATGGCGGCGGGCAGCTCGGCGCCCGAGCTCGCCACCGTCGTCATCGGCGTGTTCTGTGCGCAGGACGACATCGGTACACATCGGCGCTTGCTCACTATATGTCTTCATCTACTATAATTTTGTTAGACATAATAATTATATAATAAATGCACCCAACAGTCACATACATAGTTCTGACCCCACATTAAGATACAAGTCTTGTGTCATAGGTATCAGAAACTACAAGAGACTTTTCCGTCTCACAAACACCCAGACACAAAACAAATATTTGTGGATCACACAAACATTTGTCTCGGTGCGGGGATCGAACCCGCGGTCTCTCGTTTCGCAAGTTGGTATCTAGCCAACTGCGCCACGGGGCTGAAATGCTGTAGTTGCACATGTGCTAGTGTTGAATTACCTTTTAATAAATAGGTCAAATACAATGATGTTTCATAATTTGAGAACACAGTTGTAATTTCGTGCTTTAAAGAAAGAACCCACTCAGTGTAAAATGTGTCGTACGGAAGTCCTACGAGGTGGTTCTAGCAATAATGATGATTTGGAAACACTGATTGGGATTTATATCATATAAATGCTATATTTTATTATATAATCAATTAATTTCTTTCATAATAAGCAAAAGTGGATGAACATTCACTTCAGCAGTGACGGTAAACACAAAGACTTCGCAGCAATGGGTGATGAAGATTAGGATGAGCTGTATTAACTAAACTAAGAACCCATTTTCCAGGTCTTAGCCACTGGCTATCAGATAAATGAAATTAAATTATATATATTGAATCTATAAAATGTCAAATACAACACTTAATTAAGTCATTTCAAAATTTAGTTTACTACCCTGTTTGGAAGGCAGTCATCAGTAGAGAAGTACGGGCAAGAAACTCTAGTGTTGCTCTTTTCCAATCAAGAGATAATTTACAATATTGATGCAAAGACTAAATTTCCCAAATTAGAGCAGCTCATTACTACAATCTCAGTCATTAATACAGTGAAACAATTTACGAGTACATATTGACTGCCTCGTGGTCTCGCGGTACAAGTATGTGCCGTGCGATCTAGAGGTCCTGGGTTCGATTCCCGGGTCGGGCAAAGTGTTATTGGGTTTTTCCATTTGGAAATTCTCAGTAACAGCACGGAGTCTGGAAATGTGCCCGAAAAACTGCAATAGGCTCGCCCCCTATTACGTGGGACTGATACATACCTGGCGAAATGTGGGTGCAGTAATGCACCTCTGCCTACCCCATCGGGGAATACAGGCGTGAGTTTATGTATGTATGTATGTATATTGTTATATTGAGAGCGAATGTAGTGTAGCGGTTTGTTTGGCAGGCGTGTCCGGCGTGATCGGCTCCGCGGTGTTCAACATAATGTTCGTGATCTCTGTGTGCGCGCTGTGCGCCGGCACCGTGTCGCACCTCAACTGGTGGCCGCTGTGCCGCGACTGCTTCTTCTACGCCCTCTCCATCCTCGTCATGCTCTGCACCATCGCCAACGAATACGTCTCCTGGTAACTGTTTATTCATATATCATCATCAGCCTATATACATCCCACTGCTGGGCACAAGCCTCCTCTACAATTGAGAAGGTTTAGGCCTTAGTCCACCACGCTGGCCTAGTGCGGGTTGATGGCCTACACACCTAAGAAATTCCTAAGAACTTTTAGGTTTCCTGCGCTTTCGTCACGATGTTTTCCTTCCCCGTTAAAGTACCTACGTTATAATTCTTTGTGAATACACACATAACTTCGAAAAGTCAGAGGTGTGCGCCTGGGGTTTTAACCCACGACCGTCAAGATTCTCGACCGCGTGCCTAAACCTCGAGGCCATCACGACTTATAATACACACATATATCACACGTTCTAATTCGACTCAGATAATATAGTTCTGAGTTCACAGTTAGGCATGTGAAATTCATAAGAAATGTTTTCGTGCAGGCCGGAAGCCCTGTTCATGCTGATAATGTACGGCGTGTACTGCGTGGCGCTGCGGTTCAACTCAGCGTTGGAGCGCTGGGCGATGACGCTGCCCTTGCCTTTCAAACTGCCCACCAGGGAGGAACAGGCCGCTCTCGTCACTTACAGGCATGAAATATTAAGCATAATCTATCATCTTATTTTTTATTGCGCACCCTAGTGCTAAAAGCTTTTTAAAAGTTTAATAGTCTGAAACACACGATTAATTTTAACAGGAATTAAACATAACAAAGTTTGCCTCATTGTAAAAATCATCTTTAAATTCTATGCATAATATTTAATTCTATGCATAAATGTTGATGTTAATTGTTAACTTGTCGTGTTCAGAAGTGCGGGCGGACAGCCAGCTCCGCCGCCGGCTACCGATAGCGACTACGTGCAAATGGACGGACAAACCAAGGAGACACCCATACAGAATGCTCGTAAGTCCACCAACTCAAGAAATACCTTCGGAACGCTTTTATAATTGCTTGCTTCGCTCAAAACTTGAAACATTACCAACGCGTTTTGAAAAGAAAGGTAAATGAAGTAGGAAATTAATTATAACAATAATTTCAGCATACAACGCGACTGGTGCGTACGACAACGCAGCTTACAACGCGGACCCTACTCCCGTGTGGGATCCTAACCAAGCTTGGGAGCCCAATCAGGCATGGGATGACACGGTAAATAACATAGCACAATGAAAATATCATGAATCAACCAACATAAATTGTATCAAAAAGAAAGAAAAAACTTAAATCTATTATAAGGAGCAAAAATATTTCGAGGGTAGCTGAGATCGTCATCATCCGTCATCTGTCCGAACGTCAACGCTTGTCTTGTGTTTTAAATTCACCCTCATTAATGTTAACATTTTGTTATTTCAAATTCATGTTAAATGTCAAATTTATGTTTGTTACAATCCGTGGTCGAATAAATCTTTATGTTAAAATCAATTAATATTCCCATTCCTAATACTATTATAATTCACACAGCAGACGCAATCTTCCAACTGGAGCGCTGGCCAAGCGAGTGCTCCGCAATACGGCGGAGAGAACCAGTCGCACCAACCGCACCAACCGCACCAACAACAACAACCTCAACAACCTCAGCAACCTCGGGCAATTATTATTTTAGTTCATCTATTTTGTCTCAACAGACATTTTTGCAATTGAAATTTCTGCTTCGTGGTCTCGCGGCACAAATATGTGCCTTGCGATATAGAAGTCCGGGGTTCGATTCCTGGGTAGGGAAAGGTGTTATTGGGTTTTTTCATTAGGAAATTCTGAGTGGCAGCACGGAATCTGGAAATGGGTCTAAAAAATGGCAAATATGCTCGCTCCTATTACGTGGAACTGATAAAAACCTGGCGAAACGTGTGTGCAGAAATGCACCTCTGCCTATCCCTTCAGGAAATACAGGTTTAAGATTATTTATGCATAGATATTTATTTTATTTATTTATTTACTAGCTTTTGCCCGCGACTCCGTCCGCGTAGACTACAGGGTTGGGTTCAGAGAGAAAATAAGTTGTAGTCTATTTTACTCCATAGAGTCCCGTTTATGTCCATATCAAAAATCGTTTACATCGGTCAAATGGTTTAGGCGTGAAATCATAACAGACATATAGTTACATATACATAGTTACAGTCGTCTACACGTCGTTTCATCATTCTAGCTTCAAAAATGACGAATTTCCACACAAACTTTCACCCCTATTTTTATTTTACCCCCTAAAAGGTACATTTTTTTACAAACTTTTAATGTCATATATTTATTTATATCTAACCAACAGCCTAAAAAATAAGTTTCAAGCTTCTAGCTTTAAAAATGACAATACTTCCATACACACTCTCATCATCCCTTTCAACCCCTTAAAACCCCCTTTCCGGGATAAAAAGTAGCCTATGTCCTTCCTAAATCAATTCAGTAGTTTTAGCAGGAAATCGAGACAGACAGACAGACAAACAGACAGACAGATTTACTTTCGCATTTATAATATTAAGTAAGAATAAGGATATCATATATATGATGTAATGATGTAATAAAAGCCATATAAAAAAGTTTCATCATTCTAGCTTCAAAAATGACGAATTTCCATACAAACTTTCATCCCCTATTTTTATTTTACCCCCTTAAAGGTAATTTTTAATGTCATATTTATTTATATCTAATCAACAGCCTAAAAAATAAGTTTCGAGTTTCTAGCTTTAAAAATGACAATACTTCCATACAACCTTTCACCCCCCCCTTTCAACCCCTTAAAACCCCTTTTCCGCAATAAAAAGTAGCCTATGTTCTTTCTCAGGCTCCAAACTATCTGTGTACCAAATTTCATTTAAATTGGTTCAGTAGTTTTAGCAGGAAAGCGAGACAGACAGACAGACAGACAGAGTTACAATCGCATTTATAATATTAGTATGGATTTATGCTTTTTATACAGTTTGTATAAAGGCGGACATAATGCCTTAGGCATTCCCTTACAGTCGACCTTTGGGTGATGCAGAGATAAAAGAAGTAGGTACATAAATAACGAACTGGTGGAGATACATACATACATATATACTAACATATTAAGAACAACAAGAAAATAGGAATACACATATAAAATATGAAATATAATCCAGTATACATACACACAAATATAAATATATACACATATAGAATCATACTCATAAACATACGTACATATTACCTACATATATAAACATAAATACATAGAAGATATATATTATCAACTCAATTCCTTAAGAAATAGCTGCCGAACTTTCAACTTAAATGTCAGGCGGGTTGTAACCGACCTAATTTCAGCGGGCATTGCATTCCAAAGGAGAATAGATTATAGAGATTATAGATTATAGAGATATTTTAATTTTAGGTTATTCTGCTTTTCAGGCAAAACAGATAAAAAACAAAATGAAAGCAACTTCTCTACAAAGACCTTGTTGTCCTTAATAATATTGAAGAAATACTTTAACAAATCTTATTACTCGTATAATGTAATCATGGAAATGTAGAAGTAGAAGATAATTGTCTCTGCACAAAACTCCTTTCGCTTTTCTTGTTCATTTGAAACTGCTGTAATACTAGCAATAATTATTATAATTTATTTTTGTGAGTGACGATGACACATTTTCATATCAACTCTTATTAGCTGGTTCGCTTGCTAATTTGCTAAACCCGTACAATAAGCTAAAATATACATATTTCTCCAGGCGCCAGCTGCTCCAGCATACTACAAAGCGAAAGAGTACAACCCTGAAACTGCTGTCGACCCACTCGTCAAACCTATCGGAGCCAGTGCGTATATCAAAATACATTTTACGAATTTGAATGTTAGACGATATAAGTCATCTGATAACATAATATGTGTATTCACAATGAATTATCACGTACTTTAACTTTGAAAGAAAACATCGTAAGGTAATCTACACACCTAAAAATTCTAAGGAATTTCATAGATGTGTAGCCCGCCAATCTGAATTAGGTCAGCGTAGTGGACTCAGGCGTAACCCCTCTTAGTGTAGAGAGGCATGTGCCCAGCAGTTTGGTACTAAAGGTATATAATGCATGATGTTGATTTTTCAATATAATTCTTCTCAATGCCAAAAAGATTTATTTCTATCCTATAGGCTAATTGAGTAACCGAAATACAAGTCGGAAGAATATTTCAAATGATGATTTAAAATCGCTTCAAGTAGTCATAAATATATTTCCCGTTGGCAGACCACGTGCAGCTGGCGTGCTGGTACATCGCGTACCCGGTCCACTGGTCGTGCCGCCACACGATGCCCGACTGCCGCGGTCGCTGGTACCCCGTCACCTTCATCATCTCCATGCTCTGGATCTCCTTCTACTCCTACTTCATGGTCTGGATGATTACCATTATTGGTAAGTTTCATGTTAATAGTATTTGTATGTTAATGTATTACAAGGTTTAGGGAGAGGTTGGTGTAGTGAAGGAATCAAAAAAGCTCAGAAAAGTTGGAAAATTATGATAATGAATAAGAAAAGTAATGAGATAACTTCATAATTAAATGTAATTGTAATGGCAAATTGCAAAATTTTGATATATTTTTCGATATCTTCTCTAATTTTGTTAATAAAACTATTGGACTGGATTGAAATTTTGCTTCTGTAGGATACACCTTGGGAATTCCTGACACCGTGATGGGTCTGACGTTCGTGGCGGCCGGCGTCTCCGTGCCTGACGCTTTGTCCTCGCTCGCTGTCATCAAAGAGGGGTACGGACTTATCTCATGTTAATAATCTTTGCAATTAATTTTGTGACCATTTTTATTCGTGCAGGTGATTATTTTTGGGTACTGACATTGTTTTATAATTGTTAATATTGAATAAATTACAATAACGAGATGTCTTACCAAAATATTTTCCACAGATACGGCGACATGGCGGTTTCGAACGCTGTTGGATCGAACGTGTTCGACATCCTGGTGTGCCTCGGCCTGCCGTGGTTCATACAGACCGCCATCATTCAGCCCGGCAGCCATGTCAATGTCTACAGCAAAGGTTTGTCTACTACAACCCCTAATAAATCTTTATGTAAAATATTTGTGAGTTCCGAGTATGCGTAATTTTTTATCGTTCATATTTTTGAACTCCGTGGCCATTTTAGTGTTATAATACTCTTATAAAAAGGATTACAAAAATTTCGTTTTATATAGAAATCACATGTTTGTTAGTACGATGAAATTGAAATATTGATAATGTAACCTGCAGGCCTCATCTACTCGACCCTGTCTTTGTTCTCCACCGTGATCTTCCTGGTGGTGGCCACCCACGCCAACGGTTGGAAGTTGGATCGCAAGTATGGCGCCGTGCTGATGGTGTGGTACATCTTGTTCATAACCCTGGCCAGCTTGTACGAGCTCAACGTGTTCGGGCCGTTCAACAAGCCCGACTGTATCTCTACCTATTAAACAGCAAATGTAGCGGAACATTTCTGTCATTTTGATTGTTAGTAACTCTTGTTGGATAGTATTCATTCTTGTTGTTGGCAGCACTGTTAGTGTCTTTGTGATGGCGTTTATTTATGTTGGTATTATACTACAGTTTATGAGAAATCTTATTTATTTATAGTTTTACTGAATGTGCTTAAAACTGAAGATAAATTATTTGAAAGATTACTTCCATTAGTTCTACAGATTGTCCAATAGATTATTAATCAAATCTTTTGCTTTTAACGGCATATCTTATTTCCGACTACTTTTTAATTATAACCGACATTAAACAAACAATTTAAAAATTGAAATTCTATTTTGAGTAGGAATATTAACGTTAATATAAATATATCACACTGCGTGGTTAATTTAATACATGGCAATTACAAAATTTACAACTAAAGATTTTGTTGGTAGGGCATGCCAATATTAATAGACTTCTTAAATAAATATATAACACGACGACGACGATGATTATGACGTTATTAAAGATATAAATAAGATGAAAAAGAATACGAAATTCTCATAAATATTTTAGAGGCACGCTTGACGCTTTAATCAACTACCGCGTTAAAGTGTTAGGCTTTTAGAACGAATTTGTATAATTGGTATACAATGGTAGAACAACAGCTTTCTTGTCAGAAACTTCTTTCAGTCAGTACTACTTGGGGCAACCGTTTTGCAATTCTGACAAAGATAATTTGTGTGTATGGTTAAGGAGTTGGAGTGTTTATTCTTATCGTGAACGTTGTTGATATGCCTCTAATATATAGAATAAATAATATTAAAATATATAATATTTATAATCTCGTAAACGCGCATATTAGTTTTATTTATAAGAAACAATAAATACTTGCTTACGTATCAGCAAATACATTAAAGTATGTAGCAAATATGATATTATTATAATTTAAGAGTTTTTCGTGATTTCCCGTCTTTTACCATGTATTTACTATCAGCGAAATCAATATTATAATGATTTGTTTGAAATAACTATAAGTGTCCTCATAATATCTTCTTAAACTTCGATTATGAAGTTAATAAAATCAAATTAATACAAATTTTGCCTTGTCATATTTATTACAAAATAATAACCATAAAAAATAAACCTAAATTTCGGCCTTAAGTTGAACATAAATTAGCAACAAAAAAAACAAACATTTCCTTTTACATATTGACTCGGAGCACCCGGTAAGTAATAGTCTGGTAAAAATTACACAACTACAGCAGACATACGAAACTTAAGACATCTAAGGAAAAGTATTTATCTAAAATGTCAGAGTTACGCGGTAGCCCAGAATTAGCCACAATGTTAGCCATCTTGACCTGGCCAAGACGGCAGTACTCAAACTATGGTTTGTTTTTGTCGGAGTTTCTTACGCCATTCCACGCCTTTTAAGTGATGATGATAAATTCAAGTCAAAAAAGAGCTCTTAAAATATAAGCAGTACTTTTAATAATGCCCAAAGAAAATTTTACTCAAAAAATAAATGTATATTATGTAGAGTATGTAGATTTAAATAGATATCACCAAACCTAGTGGAGCTAGCGGCTAATGCGTTCATAATAATATATGTGATTAGCATGAAATGGCTTAACGGTATGGTTTAGTTGTGATCGAAGTGAAAACATCAAGCATTCCCTCTTCTGTATTCCAACCAATTTACTAAATGTTTTATTATAAAATCAGGTGGTTAAACTCCTGTTAAATCTAGCAGAAATGAAACTAAACTGGGCAACTTAATGTACAAGAAACATGTTACCTTTATGAAATAAATCCTCCCTTGATTAAATGTAATCCATTTTCTAATTGTTGAGTAAGCCAAGATACTTCATCATAAAATAATCATTGCAAATAAAAAGTGCTGCACATTGCGCTGCCACTCTATTTGAGTAATCTTGGTAAAGTGTTCCTCCCGGTTTAGATGTCAATGAATCTTTAACATTTAAACAGGTACAGTTATAAATAAAATAGTTCTTAATTAATGTGCAATTTTTAGCTTAGAATATTTTCTTCACTTAAGTAGCTTACTTTTGGGGTCCCGCACCTAAATAAGTTCGAAGTTAATAAAATATAGAACCTACCACTGAACATTTGGATATGTACTACACGAAAAGATAATTTATGAGATGGATATATAAGAAATTTTAGTAAAAGTTTTCATAAAATCTATAATTTTCCAATTTCATAATATTGCCAATCGAAATGTTGATTTCAGAGCTTTTGTGCATATAGGCACGGATATGTGAGTAACATTCGCAAGTGGTTTATAGTAATAAAAAAATTATAATAATTCTGTTAGGTGGTTCCTTTAAATGTTGCAGTAATGTGTATATACCTAGCTTGACTTATTTAATAGCTAGCGCACAAAAAGTCACTACTATTCTATTGTTAGTCCAAACTTTCTCCTCTCTTTCCTATCTCAAATTATTTCAATTTAAAACAAAATCAACTTTGTTTTTATTAGTAATTCCGATTCTAAATGTTAGATTGAGAATTTACGGTGCATGTAAATTATGAACATCTTATGAATATTTCATTAGTAATAGAACATTGAAATTTTAAGTTATTCGAATAAACGTACAATTTTTTAAATTAACTAATTGATCCTAATGATAGAAAATTTAATCTTCTTATTATAGATTACTTTGTATTACATGCTTTAGTATCAGAGGCATTTAAATTTATTTCAAAAAGTTCAAAAACATCGAGGAAATTACGAATTACAATAGAGGACAACGCTTTTTTTAGAAGAATATTTGCATTTTTGCTACCAAATATCTATAAAGAGAGAAATAAGTGAAAGCTAGATAGAAAAATGTTTTTTCTTTATTTCTGTACATTTGGTTTTGTTCGAGATAACCTTCGATCTTCCACTTCCATTTTCTACGCAAACTATCATTGTTTTCCTTCGACTGATCAATATTTTTAAAACACTATATACCTCTAGTCACCTATTACTTCCAAAGTTCATTTAAATCCCAACTTGATTCTAAACTATTCATTTAATTCCATTCCAATTCTGTGATCTACTTATATAGAATTAGAATTGTGTGTATGTATATTGGAAAATATGATATTAATGTTAGATATAGTACTTCGGCTAAGCTGAATATATGAATAAAAATTCGCTATTACGAGACATTAACTAGGCGTTTTGCTGGTAGAGTACTATATTATATGTATATTCTATTAGAAATTTTGTATATGTAGATGTTATTTTTTGTGTACATTCGTAAACTTTAACTAGATTCGTAGCCTCTTACTATTTAAGTTTACTCTATTGAATCTACTGTTCACTCGATCTTAGATTAACAAGAATTGTGTATAGTTTAATGTGAATCCTCAGTGCACATTCATTATGATTACAAATGCATGTTAGTCATTACATTAGACTCAAAACACAATACAAAATACAATATAATAAAATAACATAAATAAATAAATATTTAGACAGGCGCACAACGCGGGTGTAGGTAATATCATAACTTTTAACTGTATAATATGGAACAGACAACTTTCGAAGTCAATTAACATGAAATTCATACAATTATCAATTGTCAATGAATTGATTGAATTAGCTGCTAACACCGGACACGGGCTAGCGATTTTCCAACAATTCATTTTACTGGACTGATCTTTATGGTTCAATGAATTCTACACGGTCGGAAATGACTGCATCCAACAAAGGTAGTGGAGGATAGTATTCTAGAACATTTTGTACGTCATTGCCACAGCTTTTAGCGATTTAAAGTTTTGCAAGTTACTTTCAACTCTGTAGGCTAATGTTAGGTACATGTACGTAGGCTCCAGTGAAACGTTAGTCCGTATCCGATAACTTTGCTTATTTATAACTTAATAATCATCCTATTGTATATCCAGCATCGATTTTTGTCTATTATAATATTTTAAAAGAATAGAAACGCTTATGTACTTAATAGGGACAACAATTTATAATTATTACGTAAATTTCATGTACCTACTGGTCAGTAGAATCGTTATAGTATTATTATGTTGAATCTTCGATATTTAAAATACATTCCTTGACATTCTTTTTCAAACTAATAAATCTTATATTCTCTGTTTAAAATCTGTCTGATGGCACTATGTGTTTTTTGCAACGCAAAACTTCATTAAAGATATCTCGAGGTGCCTATGCACAACTGATTAAAAGTCTTAAAATATAATCTTCGCATCAATTAATATTGTCAATTTAATGTAACATCCTTAATAGGGGGTTGTAAGTATATGGTATTAAAAACGGAAATGTTAATTGAAATGTGGGTATGGACAATTTTACAAAATTTAAAAACACTGACTTATACTAAAAACTCAAAGATAAGATCTTGCAAACATCCTTAAAGATCTATAAAGTCGTAACTAGCGTGTACTCCAATGAGTATTGTACGTTCTTTATCATTAAAGTTGTCTTTAAACTCACCGTACCGTGTGTGATGCGATTATAGGGAAAAGACTAAAGTATACAGAACAGTTGCGAACCCTAGGTTAGAACGTTTACCCTAATATATATTTAATACGTAGGTAAACAAGAAGTAGGTCACTAGTTTGCATTTAAAACAATGTAGAACATGTTGTATTTGGCTATTGCCCGCAACTCCGATTCGAAAATTTGGAGTTCAAAAGAATATATTTTCCATTTTTTGCCACATTTTTCATCACTATTCTGCTCCTATTGATCGTAGCGTGATGATGATGATAGCCTTCCTCGATAAATGGACTATTTAAGAAAAAGATGTATTTCAATTCGAATCAATAGTTTCCGAGATTATCGCGTTATTTGATACTTGTAATGTGAACAGTACGTTTTCTATTAATAACACAAGTCTTGCCTTGTCCTATAGTCACAAGTATAAAAAAACTAGATTTAACATTTGACCTACTTAAAAATAATGGAAATATTATTTTTTTGTACGGCCACATTGGGATTTTTAGATCGTACAGATTTCAGAAATAGTTTAGTACATTGATGTTACAGTCCTTGAAATAAGTGAAAACCTATTTGTATGAAATGAAAGTAATATTTTAATATGTTTAATTTATGGGTTGGTACCTAGTTACCTATGTATCTCATACCGGAAAACAGTATTTCGCATTAATACCTCGTCAGTCATCACAAAAACCGTTATGTTTAAATACCCTATCTATACTATAACGCCTAATTAAGTGTAATTTCCTTATTCTGTCACCAGTTTCTAATATTAAAAATATATCTATAAGAAATAGTAATTCTTCAATCATTAGAGGGCGTAATATTCTTTTGTAACCGGTAGGCCTAGTCGATATTAGTTTTTCGTATTTTGCTGGAGATTTCGATTGCATCAGACAACATTTGAAAAAAGGCTTGATCTAGTAGTGTAGTTGTTTAAGCTAGTCATTTGTACATTTTAGGGATAGCCTGTCACCTGTTAAACTTTTCAAATATTCTATTTGCGAGTGTGTCGTGTGGCTGTAAATCATTATTACCTCTTCAATGTTTTGCTTTAATCCCTGCACTCGATTTTTTTTCATGGGTTGTATTAATCGCCTAAAGTGCGGTTAAAATAAATACATACACACGATAATGTGACAAAAATGTTATTCAAAAGGCCCATTAAAACATTTGTCAAAAATAATTAAGACCATTAAGTAGAAAGAATCTCGAGTGCAATTGCTGCAAGAAGTAAATGTATGTATAATGGTATGTTACGCATTATTCCAAACAATTTTTGTGTATTGGTAATATAACAAGCGCTACGGGTTACCTATCACATAATTCAATCTGAAACATCACAAGTACCTAAATGTTTCGACAATCGGAATCAAATTGATCCGTGCGAGTAAGATTAAAACATTAATGCTTACCTTATGAGATATGTAATTTATTATCATAAATGTTCGGTGCATGTTACTAATCTCTCGGTACCTACATAATTATGTTATCGGTACATCTCATTTGTTGCTGTTCTATGTCGGTGTTTCTTGAATGTTACAATAGCGATTAGGTATTCTGTAACGGCTCGCGTGCGAACCTACAATTATGTGAAAATAATTATTGTTAATTACTGTAAGTTATATTAAAATGTTGAATAAAGTGTAAAAATGTAGTGTGTTTTTTAGTTATTTTATTTGCAGCATTACTTTTTACAGATTATCTCAGGCAAAAAGCCGCCCAATGAAAAATGAAGGTCGTGATAAATCAAATCCGAAGTATTAACGGTTCCATACTATATTGTGCGATGTGAGAACATGAGATTCTGGATTCGATCCCCGGCCGGTTTCTCGTGGGATTTATAACTTCACGCCTGTATTCCTCAAAGTGGTAGGCAGAGGTGCATTTCAGCAACCGTATTTCGTCAGGTCTATTAGTCCCACAGAGGTTTTCGTAAGTTCGTGAAAGACGCGACTCATAATGAAAAAAAAAACTTTCTCAATGTCCACAAAAGCTCAACAAGTTATACCTAGGTATCCTTTATGGAAATAGGCTTGATCAGAACGTTGGAAGTCATCTCGTTTGAGCTGTAGACGATTCTTCATATAATATATAGTATAATTACAGGGTCACTGGTTTATGTCGACCTATTCCCGTTAAGGGCCTGTAGTTTACATCGTTTCTGACAGATATTTGACTATGAGACACCTATCCTAAATCTAACGGTTTTCGAGATATTTGTATTTAATTGTTTTTTATAACAAATTCCCGATTTTCGGCTATCAGCTTAGATATTTTGAAATGTGTAAGTCTTGTTATTACTAGATATATATTATTTGATTTACCTATACATGTAAAATAAATGACCTCAATAACCAATATTGTACATAAAATGAAGAAATAAGTCGTTGTAGACACATAAAACTTTAGGAAGTTTATTTGTTTCGAAGGATATCTAAAATAAATATTATAGCGCCTGTTATGCAGATATGCCTAAAAATATCTACGTTTCATAAGCTATCCAAAGAGGTATAACAATCTAGGGTTTTATCATACAATTGTAGAAAAATACTTAGTTTCTTAGGCTATAAGGGAGGCAAAAAAACTAAATAAAACAGTAGGTGATTCGTCCGTGGTAGATGCGATATTATTTTGTGCTGTGGTTCCTAATCGACTTGGCTGTGTATTTAGATTGTTTCTTCTGATTTGTGACTTCTGTGCTTGTAAACTGGACTCTGATTTGTACTTGTGATACGGAACTATTTAAGATTACGACATACACGAATTAGGAATATGCTGACATATTAATTTGCTACGGATACTGCAATTGTGAAAAAAAATCAAGGAGGAAAAAGGGCAGGAAGTGTTCGGATTGGGGGCGCATTTTTTTGTTTTTCTCACATATAATTTTTTTTTTCTTGATAATGGTGAACGGGGGACTAAGTGTTGCTTGTCGGTGTTGTGTGTGGTGTGTTTGATTTAGTTTTCCCTTTTTTCTTCCCTGTCTCGCTGTATCTGGTGAGTCTTTTTTGGTGATTGTTGGCGAGAGGATGGAGGAGCCTCCTGATTCAGGAGGGACGGTCCCACCGATGCGGTGAGACGGGGAAGGGGGACGTGAGGGGTGAATTGGATACGCTGTGTGCAATATCGACAAGTGGTGCTTGATTCTCTGTTCACTATTGTAGTGAAGGGATTAAGGGTTGTATGTGGGAGGGACGGGGGGCGCTCCTTTCAGTTTGGGAATTTCCCGCCCTTTTTCTTTCATCATTCATCATCACCATCATTCATTATACATGAAATTAAATTACTGAAGACTTGGCAGCATGGTCTTCGACCTTAGCCAGCTCCTTGCGGAACAAAGAAAAAAACTGCAATTGTGTGTCCGCACATGCTCGCGTGTCCGTACATAACACGTTATCCCAGCCATCGAGTGCCGGATCTGAGCGTAGGTATTCGACGGAGTTTATCGAAGACTTCGAGGAACTGGCTCCGTTTCAAGACGACGTACAGACTTGGGAAGACGAAGAACGTTTGACGAAGAACAAAATAATGAGATATTGGAACGATTTCGATTGGATCCAACTATTACCACTACCTAATAGGGTGTGAAAAAATAATCGATTTTTATTTATAACGATTAATAATAAAATAATCGATTTTTTAAGCATAAATACTACATACATACATTCATAAACTCACGCCTGTATTCCCCGAAGGGGTAGGCAGAGGTGCATTTCTGCACCCGCATTTCGCCATGTATGTATCAGTCCCACGTAATAGGGGGCGAGCCTATTGCCGTTTTTCGGGCACAATTCCAGACTCCGTGCTGCTACTGAGAATTTCCTAATGGAAAAACCCAATAACACTTTGCCCGACCCGGGTATCGAACCCAGGACCTCTAGATCGCTCGGCACATACTTGTACCGCGAGACCACGAGGCAGTAAATAATACTAATTACGTATTTAACTCGATTGTCATAAACAGCGCCATCTCAAAAGTTTTTTTTTAATTTATTTATATCATTTTGTTTTTTAATGTGATAATTTATTTTATATGCATCTTTTATTATTATTATTGGAATATGAAAAACATGTAGATATTTAAAAAGAATAAAAAACGATCTTTCGCAAAAGTCTATTATTTATTTTTATTAAAATTGATAAAGAAAATCTCCATCACCACGCGCAAATTGCAACTGCGACCTATATAGCGAATCATTCATTGTAGGGGAGGCCCGTGCCCAGCAGTGGGACGTAGTGTATGGGCTGATGATGAATCAATATTTAAAAAAGAGAAAAAGAATAAAAAACGCTGGTGGACAAAACGATTTTTTAAGGTATACTTATTTGCGCGACACGCTTTTGAAATGATTATCTTTAAAACGATTGTACCATGAATGATCCAATCTTTGGATAACAGAGATTCTACCTCTGCCTTGTCGAAACGATATAATAAAAAAAAGAAAAACAAGGAAATATCTGTTTTAATATATCATTTATTAATTTATAATTAGGTATGTGAAAGTGCATCGAATATACACACTCAATTGGAGACAAAACTAACCTTACAGTTATGAGAAAGTCGTCACTACTTTACTGATACTTTTACGAAAAGGAATGAGATCCATAATATCACATAGAAACGATTGGTGCAGTCAAAAATGTGTTTCCACACTGTTACTTCCTGTTTGCCAGTCGGAAGATTTGTTTTGTCTCCATTTGATACATTTAAATAATTATTTCAACATACAAACCTCTAGCTTTTATCATCGCATAACCTTCGTTTACCAGAGTTTCATGACATCGCGTTCGAACTACTATGGAAGAATTAGTGTTACGTCATCGTCTGATATAAAAATATTACTCTCGTTTGAAGGATCACTGAAGAGTCATGAGTATCACAAAACTCGCAACGGTAAAACCAGAGAAATTATAGTTTGTGTTCTTAAAAAAATACCGTTTAAATGGAACACTGTCCTGTATTTACAACTTAATTAAAATGTAAGATACAATACGTACCGTGTTTCTTTAAAACGCACCGATCCCGGCTAAATCTTATTTACAATTTATAATGAATGCCAAACCAAAAAGAAAGAAATTAATTCTTATAACTACGTAAGTTCGAAACCGGTGCGCTCTATAGAAGAGGGAATCAATTCACTTATCACTAAACCATTCTTTGCTCGTTTTTTTTTATCATTTTATATTTTTTTCATACAGAAACCTACTTATAGTAAACGATACTTTTAATTAACTCGTCTATCAATTATTCGAAATTCGCACCTCGACTGATGTCATTTCGTTTGCGTATTTACATACAATAGCTTGAAATACGACCCAACATAGACACTAGCTAATTAGGAAAAAACTAACATCGAAAAACTAAGTAAATACCAACTAACTGTCATAAGGTTAAATATTTTTTATTTTTGTTACAAAAAATCCTAAAAATGATTAATTTTCTTTATTGTAAACATTTCATTCAATGCACGGATACTTATCGTGGTGAAAATAACAAATACAAAATATTATAATACATTATAAAAAAAAAACATACAAACCGTGTGTTCGTCACACGGCAAAGTTAATCACCGAAGTTTTGTTTACAACACGGATAAGTTCAAGATGGTGCAAACTGGCTCGCCTTCCAAAACCACGGTTCCGTACACCGTCGCCGCACATTCGACCATCTCGAGCCGATCGATGTCACGTTTCACTCAGAGACAACCACGCGCTACACTAACATACGGTCATCATCGAGACACCACATAAAGGTCTCTCTGTAATCGAAAAAAAGCTAGTCCAAGTGAGCTTCGCGTTCGACGCGCGTTGGAGAGAGCTCTCGTGCGAGCGGACTGCACGCGACTGTACGCGCCTGATGACGTGGCTCGGGGCCGACGAGTGCCGCCGCGTCGCCACCCGATCTCCTTCAGCCGCTCGCACTAAACGCGCATATTTACAAATGCTATCGCGCCCTCTTCTTCGCCGGACCACCCGCAGCTGCCGAACGTCGTAATCTCTTTCACTGTAACACGAGATAAATATGTTTAAAACACATTCAGTGGATAATATGTTTTCAAATATCCTCTTGCTAAAACAATAAAGATGAAATACATACAGGTTTACATGAATTATTTACTACAACAGTGCCGCATGAAAACGTTATGCGCCAGATCATCTCACATGTAAAGTAAATACGCGAATGGCGATGTGAATGAAAGGACTAATGATGGGCGTTTACTCTATAAACCATTATTCCTGACTGCATATTATGTTTTCAACTACTTTTAAAATAATACAATTAGATTTCCCAACAGATAAAAACCACATTGTACTGTGATTTTACATGATTAAAGTAGTCGTAAATATTTATTGCAAAAAATACAAGCACATACTATGAAAACTATACGAATGTAATCAGATTATTGAAAACAAAATTACCAATGTAGGAACACCAGTGTAGAGAAGATGTTTTACAGTCAATTGTCAGGAAACACATTTAGTAGTTGAATGTCACATAACATTTATTAAAAATAAAGTTAACATCCATCAGCTCAATGAACTTTTAGTCTAGTCAACAAGTTCAAAAACGTGTTAAATAGAAATAAAGCTCCTAAAAATATGTGCCATACCTCATTCGATTCGGAATGACGTCTAGAAAAATGTTTTTTAAGGGCATATTAGCACATAAAAAATTGCAATTGTTATTAACAAAATAAGAAAAAAAAAAGGTATTTAGTTTTTCGTTAATAACTTTTAAAATAATGATATTTAAGGAATTATGAAAAAAGATCCTGAAAGAGGAGGAAATTTCCAATAAAAAAGTCCTTACTCCCGGAACTCTATCTATATTATTTATAATTTTTATTTAACGCTGGAAATACGGCTCCGCGAGGGCGTTACGACATAGGCGCGTCGTCTAAAAAGCCGGTATATCACCTAAAATAATTTTTTTCTAATATTAAATAACAATTAAAAAATTTGAATAAATTATGGTGTAATCTAGACACTTGAACGAAAATAACCTCGGTGAAAAATATTTTTTTTGACAACTTTTCAAAAAGTTACACCATTGTTAATTAACTAATGTTTTTCCAATCTCTGTTTTTATAAATTACGGCATAAAAGTTTAAAAAATTAGTCTAAAATATTTCGCTTCGTGGAGCTCTTCTTATTTAGGTACTTAATAAAGTTATGCAGAAAAATTTTATTAAAGTTTATTATTTTGTTAATTATAATTTTTTTAAATTAACTAAAAATGAAATTTCTAAAAAATGTTATCAAATTTTTTTTTTTTCTTAACTTTGTTATATATGGTTGTTTTTGTAATTTTTTGAAGTTTTCGAAAAAAAATATAACGGTTAATATTATTTGTTTATAACAAATTGTTAAGTTAATAAACAATTAAATTATTAAAAAAAAAATATTTCTGTTATTCCATTGAAAAGGGTCAATGATGATTATTAAGAATAAAATAATTTCTTAACTAATTATTTAAACAATTGAAATATAAAAAAAACGATTATAAAGAATAAAAAAATTATTTGAGTTTTTTTTTTAAATCATCATTTTACCTTTGCAATATGATAGTTAAAAAAAAATTTTTTTAATCGCAAAATAGTCTATTTGTTTATAAACAATTTCTTAACAAATGACGTAACATTTTTTTTTCCAATGTTAATTACTACCTATATTAGATGCAAAAACAGCAATAAGATATTACCAAAAAAAAATTTTTTTGATAACATTTTTTTGAAATTTCATTTTTAGTTAATTTAAAAAAATTATAATTAACAAAATAATAAACTTTAATAAATTTTTTCTGCATAACTTTATTAAGTACCTAAATAAGAAGAGCTCCACGAAGCGAAATATTTTTAGACTAATTTTTTAAACTTTTATGCCGTAATTTATAAAAACAGAGATTGGAAAAACATTAGTTAATTAACAATGGTGTAACATTTTTAAAAAGTTGTCAAAAAAAAATATTTTTCACCGAGGTTATTTTCGTTCAAGTGTCTAGATTACACCATAATTTATTCAAATTTTTTAATTGTTATTTAATATTAGAAAAAAAATATTTTAGGTGATATACCGGCTTTTTAGACGACGCGCCTATGCCGTACCGCCCTCGCGGAGCCGTATTTCCAGCGTTAAATAAAAATTATAAATAATATAGATAGAGTTCCGGGAGTAAGGACTTTTTTATTGGAAATTTCCTCCTCTTTCAGGATCTTTTTTCATAATTCCTTAAATATCATTATTTTAAAAGTTATTAACGAAAAACTAAATACCTTTTTTTTTCTTATTTTGTTAATAACAATTGCAATTTTTTATGTGCTAATATGCCCTTAAAAAACATTTTTCTAGACGTCATTCCGAATCGAATGAGGTATGGCACATATTTTTAGGAGCTTTATTTCTATTTAACACGTTTTTGAACTTGTTGACTAGACTATTTATGCATTTGCTGTATTTAAGTAAACCCATTTCCAACCAATTTATACTATTTTTAATTTTTATAATCTCTTTATACAAATACAAAATAGGATGCATTAACTCTGCTAATTTAAAACATTTAGACAGATTGTTAATTATTTTTCCTATACACATTTATATCGAGAATTATCCATATGTATATATCAAAAACAAAATAATATAAAAAGAACTGCAATGTCAATTCAATGTTCATTAAATTTCGTATGTACATATGAAAAAATGTATCACTCCATCTATCTTTAAAACTTATAAAGTTAAAATGTACACAAGCAAAACATTCTACCTGAACACCCATACATATATTATACATATATTCACGCCTCTTGCTTGTCTGTTTGTAAACCAATGAAACCATAATTTATGTTACAGTTAAACAAGAAATATCAAAATTAATATATTAGGTATTAAAATAAACAGGTGTTCCACTTAGGATTTTTATTAATGCACCTTGAATGAAAATTCATAATTATATCATCAAAACATGATAATTTACAACAGCCTAAAATTGTGCCTAGTATTCTTCTCAATGAACAAATTTGACTCTTTCCATCAAAATTTATTCATTGTGATTACATGTATATTGGAGTAAAGCAGTATCTGTACTGTAAAATATTATTAAATGAAATTTGCTTCAAGGTGCATAAGAATGAATACCAAGGTGTTAAGATATGGCAGTGAGTTTTTTCTTGAGTTGACTCACTGACTGGTGCCCTTTGACTGTCTGCTTGTTGGCCACAGACTCATTTGTGGCATGCACTGACTTCACCTAAAAGGTTTAGGGTAATTATGATATAGGGCGAGAGAAAGATGAGTGGTTTGAATATATTTGGAATATGATGAGAGGTGGAGGAGGGAGGAGGGCGGGATGGAATGTTCGTTGTCAGTCACCTCGTTGTTGGGCGGCGGCGGCGGCTGCGGCTGCTGCGCGCGGCGCTGCACGGACGGCGAGCGGCGGTCGTTGGCGGCGCCGCCCTCCATGTGCTGCTTGCGCTGCCGCAGGATCGTCCAGTCGAACGTGTAGTCGTACTGGTAGTTCATCGTGCGGAACAGGATGCGGAACAACTGCAACACACCGCCCCACGTATACACTCCATATCTCAACAGGATAACACAATCCTTACAAGTTACATACCAAACTACTCGTCCTGCTTACCTGTCTGAGGTACATGTAGTCTGGCGACTCGTCAAAGGCCAACCCGCGGCAGTAATTTAAATACATCGCAAACTCGGCCGGGAATCCCTGTTAAAAAAACAATAGTTTTATAATTTGCGACTACAAAGAGATACATATGTCCCTACTGTCAGGCATTACAAAAAAAATAATAAAAAACCGAAATAAAATTATAGCTGAAATTAGGTACAGTAGACCGTCGATTATCCGAACGTCGATTAACCGAACGATCGCTTATCCGAACTGCTAGCCCGCCCTACCCCCTTACCCCGTGCTTACCCCCTCGTGCATACCACGCTACAGTGCTCGGCGCTCGCGCACTTGTCGCGACTCGTTTGCTAGTTCTAGTAACAAAAGGAGCCACTGGTCGGTAAACTAAATTATGCCGCATGAAAGTAAAATCTTCATTTTAAAAGCCTAACCGTAAACATGTTATCTTTTCTATGTAGGATAAATGTGACATTAATAAACGGTTTGGGGAAAGGCGAACCTGTAACCAAGTTATCCAATTAATACAAAAGTTCTTATGTCTTTTACCATTACGGATATAAACTAACAAAAGACGAGCATAAGTAACTTTATATGCTAGCTTGATCTTTTAACGGATTTACGAATCGTAAAACGATGAAACTTGCCTCAAACACGGTTTTAGATGATGCTATATAGAAATCGTTTAGTCAAAAAAGATCAATTTTTGTTCAATTCCTATTTGTCATGAAAGAGGTAAATATAAAAATAGTTTTCATTCACTTGTACGTAAATATGTGTGGCTGAATCAAGACAGTTCGGCTAACCGAAAATACCGGTTATCCGAACACCCATGGTCCCCCAATTAGTTCGGATAATCGACGTTCTACTGTATATTTAAAAACGCCATTAAAAACAACTCAGTGTTGCAAGTTAACACTTAAAGCTTTATACTAAATAACACATAAAAAACTATAAAAAAATATATGTAAAGAATCGAGTATATTGAGAGTATATTTGAAGGTATGAACTATGTAAGCCCAAAATATACATAACTTGTTTAATTTCTACTAACCTTACAGAGTACCTCGACGGGCGTAGACATCTTTTTCTCACTGATGCGCTCATATTTCTGCTTTTTAGTGATTGCCTTCAAGCCTTGCCATGGCAGTGAACCTCTGTGGAAACAAACAAGAAAAAAGTTTTAGTAATACACATGAACATGTTTTTAATTAGACAGGAAGCTTAAACGATGTCAGAATAATTTTATCGATTATCTAAAACAGATGAATTTTAGAACATTTTTTTCTTCCTTCTTTTCAACATTTATGAAATTGGAAATTATAATGTATCATGGATTACGGAAAGCAATTAAAAAAATATTACATCAACACCTGTATACCAAAACGGATATGGGTTGTATTTCTAATCTAAATTCTTCTTTCGTGAGCCTGCAGTTTTCTAGGCCACATTTCGAGACTAGCATGCAATAAAGTGAAGTAACCTGTACATGCTAATGTAATAATAGAAAAAAAGGGCATAATAAAAAGCTAACCCGTTTTAGACAGTGAAAATATACCACCACACATCAGGATATAAACTTTACTAGTCCCTAAACATTCTCCAAAAGCATGTGTCTAATAATAACAATTTGTTGATGCTGTCAGTAAGAAGTCTTATAGATGCGTGAGCCGCGTGTCGACTTCTTGGTATAACGCATAACAAATTCCGTTATAACATGTAGACGAAAAGGAATTTTGCAGTGACTCATACACTGAGTCACAAGTTCACCAATCACACCAATGCGATGTCGTAGAGTTTATCAATATTTTCAATAAGATTGCAACATTGTATGAACCTTTTTTTTATATTTTTTATGTAAAATATGTTTTAAATTATTAGTTAAATTAAAAAAAACTTTCATTTAATGTAATACAAACTTATCCAAAAAATGACATAAGCAAAAAATAGTTGGTAAAATTGCGAAAATTTCACCATCAAACTAGCTATTAATTCTTATTAACTTGCTTCGGCACAGAAATATTCCAAATAATCCAATCCTTTTAAGCGAGATCTCTAATATAGTAACAAGACATTTTTATACAGCTATTAGAGGTCGAAACAACTTTATAATCAAAAATGCCTGATTTTCCCTCAACTATCTCAGAAATTTATGAAAGCAAAATCAATATATGTGTGTTTTATTGCGTTTTCTGTGCTACCAAAACTGTACGTGTTGCCTAACTTCTAGTCCAGTGTGCCCCCGGATATTAAACCTATCCCGCCAACATATACAAACCCGTACTCGCATAATGACGGAAACGTCTTGTCAAATTTGGTAACAACTGACAATGCTATGCCATTGCATCAGTGTTCAGGTAAGAAATAGATTTTGTACATAATGTTACCTGTTGAAGTACATGAGTACGTATCCCAGCGATTCCATGTCATCTCGCCGCGACTGTTCGATGCCGAGGTGCGCGTTTATAGATGCGTATCGCGCCGTACCTGCAATCAATCATACAATAAGCGACGTTCGGCAAAAAAATATCATCGCCCCACAGTCCGTTTAGGAGCAGTTTTTATCCCTCTAAATATAGATTTATCTGAGGAATGTTCCTTTTGGTTCGACAATAGTAAGTCTTTATGACTGAGACAAAACTAACAAAAAATATTAAATTATACTAAAAGATAATAATTAGAGGAACGTAAACATTCAACCGTGTCCAGGCATTTACACTCTAAATAAAATGTGTTTGTTAGTACTGTATTAACTGTGAGTGATAGTTAAAGAAACAACGCCATGTAAAACTATGTGTGTAGATTTAGTGCCTATGCGTTGAGAAATATATTTTAGCTGTCAGACGTGACCCTGACCCGTTCAACCTTTTCGTTTAGCGGGTGAGTGCAAAATCTAACCATGTCTAATTGTTCTTTGTGACAAGCAATTACTTATCAGTATATAAAGAGATTACGTTAAATACGCTTGAAAATATAAATGAAGACTTGTGATACATGTGAAATTAAGAAACCCACGTCACAAATTTTGAATACGCGGAAACATAAAGCTAATTTAAACGGATATCATTTGAATAACATGAATGATTCACGACAAGCAAAATGTTTATATAGCCTTCTCGTTGATAAACATCATTTGTGATAGTATGTTTTTATCGATCAACGTCATTTTTCGTATTATAATAAAAACGTAACTAAATTTTACAATTTCAATAACGGTCATGCTCATCATCAATAATAATTACCATTTGAAAAAAACTGTATATATTTTTTTTGTCTCGTTTCTTATTTAATTTAAAAAAAAAAATATACAGTTTTTTTCAAATGGTAATTATTATTGATGATGAGCAAGACCGTTATTGAAATAGACACTTAAAATGGTAAATACTCACCGGTAAGATTCTTGTCCTCACGATAGGCGATATGCGCGCGTGAGCGCAGATCCCTAAACTTCTTGGCGAGGCCAAAATCAATCATGTACAGCTTGTTACAGTGGCGGCCGATGCCCATCAGGAAGTTGTCCGGCTTTATGTCGCGGTGTATGAAGCACTTGCAGTGTATGAACTCCACACGCCCCAACATTTGATCTGGTTTAATAACAAGTACATTAAAACGCGATATATCGGTAAACTCACAATACGCATGCATCAATGCCAATGACCAACATTCTACCGGTACAATATACAATTAAGATCCAATTTTTTTTATTGCAGTTAGCGCATTATGGTAGGCATAATGTAGGGTCCAAACCATTCAAATCATCTTTAGTGAAGTACTTTCTCTTGCAACTTCACAACTGAAGTCAAAGTCTGGCATGACGCTTACATTCAAACGTTGCTTTCAGTCTCGGGCGACTAGGAGCCTAGAAGTTAACCGACAGCTTATCTACTGTCAGCATCAATTAAGAGTCCGAAGGCGCTCTCCGTGACGCTTATTTTCAAAACCACCCAGTTATGTAACTAGGCGCTGTCACAAATACACTACGCAACACTAGGATGATAAGCATAAATAATGTGAAATTACGCAACAAGACTTGTCATAAACTAATTCGATCATATCCTCTGCTACCAAAAAGATGTTTTATATACTCTCATTTCTATTTAATTAAGGGGGAAGTAGATTATAATTTCTATATTGCTATATGCAAAAGTGACTTCCACTAAAACGTAAAATTATACAGAACAATGATGTCGCATTTACCTTGAAAATCCCACGGTTGCAGAGAACGTAAAATAAAATGACCATGTAAAATCCGCAATTTCAAATAATTTATAGTGGGTATTTGAATTACACATCTACATTGTTTTTTTTATGGAAGTGGTGATAATACAATTCAGATTAAATCTAGTTTCTATATCGAGGAGTACTCGTGATAAGCAAATGTATTTTATAAAGCGACTAAAAGATGTATATTCCTATAATGCATAATCGTGTCGTTTTCAATAGATCTCCACAACTAAAAATGTGTCTACATGATCCACAGACACACGCTCTGAAAGATTGGGTGTTGTGAGACCGCGATGGGTCTAAGTTTCCAACATCGAAATAAAACGCAAAAACATAACAAAATATATTAGTGGGTGATCAGAAATACGTGTAAGTCTGCTAGGTTGGATTAATTAAGAAATTTATGGGACAGATATGTGATGTTATGTTAAGAAGAACACTAATAAACTACGCAAATGTTATCACATCAATGTACATGTACTGATGAATTCCTGAAGTAAATGAAAGTAAAACAATTGAATTTATATAAATCTACCCATATTTCAACAACTCTGTTCAACGTAAGAAAATAAGCAATAATATTGACTAAATCTATAGAGCTGATACTGTAAAGATACAATATACAGACCTGCTAGCATGAGAACAGTTTTGATGGTGAACTGTCGTGAGCAGAAGTTGAACAGGTCCTCGAGTGATGGACCCAAGAGGTCCATCACCAGGATATTGTGCTCTTTCTCGTAGCCGTACCATCTGTAACAAAGAAAATATTTTCAGTATTCCACGATTCCTTTTAAATTTCCAAACGAAACTCTCGCGTGGATATAAAAAAGTTTTTTGGTTAATGTGTGTAATAATTATGTGCAAAATTAACGCCAGTATGTTACGTGTTTTAATGTTCGCGATTTCACTTCTTGACTTAGCAGTTTTTTTACTTTATAGAAAAGATTTAAGACAGCAGTTACGTTTTACGTTTAACTTTTTTTGCGTGGTATCCACCAGAAGATTTTGTTGTGAATAACATATTTAATTTATCCTGTTTAAATATCAAACTACCTCGTCCCGGGTTCGATTCCCCGGTTTGAAAGAAGCTGGTGTTATAAGGAAATAACTTAGGCTGCTGTCTGTGTGACCTCGCACACCTTTAGAATTACTAATTTTACGAGCCTTCATAAGAGTTAGATAGAACCTAGCTTGCCTCATAATACATTTCATTTAAGTATCAAAAATCAAGTCACAGGAATATGTGATAGATGTCTAAAGATGATTTACCCTACATTACCTCTAATGTGTAGAACTATGAACTATGTCTAATTGTGCAGAACGACAACATATGGTAAACGATAACGACAACACAACAGTTACCGCCAGGTGCATTGTAGTCACTTTTCCAAGCCGTGACCGACGTCAACGTCGTAATCTTTAAAATTAATAAATAAATTATCAATATGCGTTCTATCGATGACAACGAGGATATCAGATTTACAAAAACCATGAATATACATTTTGCCGGGATCACAAGCCGCGACCTCGCAGTTTCAAGGTTGCAGTTCGCCCACAGAGCTATCGCGTCTTGAGTTTAGAAAGGAAACATGATGTTATGAATAAACCAAAGTCATATCATTATTACTGGCTAGAATTACATCGTCTTATTATAAAAATTATGAGATTTAAAATTTCAGTTTTTTTTTTAATAAACCCAAATAGTTTCATTTACAAAATTAAAGCAAGGTTCTACGTGCTACGCTCTAGAGCTCTGATTGTTGTCGTTGGACGGAACGCCGGAATTATAAAAGAAACTGGGCTGGCCAAGTCTGTCGCCCATAGTCTTTGCCGCCTTGCATTTACGATACATACCAAATTTACGAGTAACAATACTTTTAACGCACCTTTCACGCTTTTAATTTTTGGTATGTAATAAAAAAAATAACCACTCAATATGAAACACATAGTTTTTGCAGTTGATTGATGACGTGGACAGTTACAGTTAGCCTTTGCAGTACTGTTGATTAGTTATACACGGTGAAATGAAAACGTTAGGTTTGATCCACGTACCGTCACAAATGGTTTGAAATCTTATTAATTCTGAGTATTATATAATTTGAAACAATATTATTCCAAATTATCTTCAATTTTATTTTATCTATATTTTAATATTTATTTTTTTAATTCTAAACCAATAAAAAAAAAACGTAGATTTATGACAGCTAAAATCAAGTGCACGATGAATAAGTACCTAGAGAAGTCGACTACCGATATAATTTATGTGATTTTGAATTACAATTGAATTAATATTCGGAATGTTAGGCAACCAACGTTTTCCTCATCAATGGACGTATCAAGTGATTCTTTTAGAGAGAAGCCCCGTTGCATAAATCAATACCAGTTTTCAAAGCAGGGCTCTGTAATTCTAAAGTAGCTGTTGAAACCAGCAAGTAAACTAAAAAAAATTGCCATTACCAACGGGCATAATAGGCAAATGTTTTGTTGATTATAATGTCACATATTTACTAACCAATATTAGAACTTAATACAAACATACTGTTACAAAGTAGACTCATACGTTACACACAATACTCAAACAGTTATGTTGAATTTATTTATGTATGAAACAAGCGGCTTCCTAACGGTAAGTATGCAATCGATTTGCCAAAAACATAAAGCACCGAAATAGGGTTCTATTTCAGTTCAACGTCGAACATAATGTACAAATTGTATAAACTAGTTGTACTATTGATCACAGTTTAAATATATTCTAATAACTGAGAGAAGCCCTTTCAATAACGTAAAATCTGCAAACAAACCTTTATCAGGTGTTCTTGTAGTGCATACAGCTTCAAATAATAAATCAACAGTTTTCAGTTATTTATAGCTTGCAATTAATACCGATTTTATATAATTTATTGGTTACGTTTGTAACGCACTAAACTAAACACTTTAAAATACGTACACCGATTTTATAAATATTTATTTTTTAATTCACTAGTCACATAAAAAAAGTTCAATGTGTCGGAAAGCTCTAAGTAATGAGCCACTTCCGACTAAATGTACATGTGCAATATAGTAGTATTCCGAAGTCAATCATGTTTAATTCTAAATACTGGTTAGTGGTGCGACATCATACGTCGTGCGACCAATCTTTACTAACGAAATAGAGATACTCAACACAAGCAAAAACTATGATGCTGATATTCTAAGTCTATCACAAACCTTGTACCATTTAATAGTGGATTAAGGCCAGTTTCTGTAGTGATCGTCGCCTGTATTAATACAAGGTCTGTTCACACATCACGTCAACAATTCTAATTATGCGGCGGGATTTGACAGTTTCTCACATTTTCGTAACAAATCTGGATTTGGGCCAACTTTGCCATATACTCGGATAATTCGCGCATTGCTGATAAGTTATCGCCATTATCTATATATCATTATCATTTCATATGTAAGCGCGAGCGATCACGTGGCTTTATAGATTTATACCTGGCCAATTTCGCGGAAGTATTTATAATTTTTACATTGATAATAGGGACTGAACTTTAAAATTTAAAAAATAGTTTGCAATTTGTTACAAAAGAAATACCAAAATAAAAATGCTCATTGGTAATTTAAAAAAGAGATGTAAATTTAGTAACTGAAACAATAATTTATTGTTACCTAAAGAAAGTTGTTATGTTGTTGCTGCTGTTAGTAGAACAAAAAGAATTTTATCAGCTAACTGAATAAATATAATAACTGAAATAAAAAACTGTAAGATTTTCATTAAAAAAATCTAACCAGTCAAAGGGTAGTCTAGTATATGATAACAGTTTATTTAGGCATTATTATTATTAACACGACCACACTTCTCAACAAAACAAGTTGTGATGGCCTCGAGGTTTAGGCACGCGGTCAAGAATCTCTGACTTTTCGAAGTTATGTGTTCACAAAGACTTATCATACTATAATGGTGAAGGAAAACATCGTGATGAAACCTACACACCTAAAAGTTCTTAGGAAATTCTTAGGTGTGTAGTCTGCCAACCCGCACTAGGCCAGCGTGGTGGACTAAGGCCTAAACCCTCTCAGTTGTAGAGGAGGCCCATGCCCAGCAGTGGGATGTATATGGGCTGATGATGATGAAACACACTTCACTAAATGTTATTGTGCTTTGAATAAATACTATAAGTTTTTAAAACTTTTTGTTTTTAACACATATGTATGTCATGCAAATAGGAATTGTAACAATGTAGTTACAAACAGTTAAAGCTGGTAAGATACAACTACTAACAACAAGAAATAAACATATTTAGATACAAACCTTATATGTGGTATTCCGATGCCCCCTTGGAGCATCTTATACACTCTGCTCTCATAGAGAAGTTGTGGGTGTCGCGCCTTTATGGATTCAACCTTCACTGCTACCTCCTAAAACAAAACACATTTATATCACACATAATTCTAGCAGGTTAATATCCTCAAAACTATTATTTATAAAACATACAAATTATCTTTTATGATTTTTTTACAAGGAGTGTTTAAATAAAGTATACATAATTAAAAAAATCATATGATAAACATTTACGACAATAAATAAATTATCACTCAAGGCAATATTGAGTATTGGATAACCTCTGTGGATCAATAAGATACTTGGCTGAGGTGCAAAAAGTAAAGGTTTTGACTGGGAAGTTATAAAACCAAAATAATACTCATAATTCTTTATATTACTGTTTATTTCTTATTTCTTATATCAATTTTAATCATAAAGCAATATGATAATTGATAAATATGATAGCATAATTTTCTGTATATCATAACAATACCATGCAAAAAAAAGGCATATGAACCACATTGGTATCATAAACATTATTTCAAAATTATCAATGAGTATAAAATGCTTATAAAATTGTAAAGAAATCCCTACTTTATTGGTTGTTTGTATATATTTGTCAATATAATAATATTGCATCATTCTTCTTTAGTTATGCCTTGAAGTTGCAGTATGATATCCATAACCTACCACAATCATCCAGTGTTTCCTATAGTCTATTCTATTTCTATTCTAATGGTTGTAAGCAATAATTAAAATCTTTGCAATTATACTTTTACACAATTGTTTAAATAAATTTATTTTACTTATTACTGGATTTTAATTGATACTGTGCAAACTGCCTTTTGTTTACGTCATATTGATACCAAGTAAAACAAATCATATTAAGTTACGTTGTTCTACAAAACAACGAACTACCGACAAGTGAGAGATGATAACAAAGCGACGAGCGTGCGCGAAATCACGTCCTTTCGATTTCTAAAACCGTTAGTATATAATTCCGTCTTATTATATGTCATGATTTGGCGACCCGTATTTCATTCCCTTTATCAGGATTTCTCAATATTTTAAAAAAGGGAATTGTCCTTATACAATCCAAGACACAAGTAGACCACATCGTCATTTCAAACTTTTTACATCATATAAATTACAAGAAAAGTTTACCTATAATCAAATCTATGATTAAATGTTACAAAAGACGTTATTTGCCTCTTTATACAACAAATTCATTTTCGTCCAATAATGGCAGCCCTACACACAGACGCCTAGTCACCAAATGTTGTATGTTAGGCACCTAAATTGCAATTACACAACACATTTCCATTGTTATTCATTGCAAAACTAACAAAAGCATTGTAGTGTAACTAAACCCGAATATAATTTGCATAAACTCAATATAATCCAACTAACTCCTTTCCTATGTACGACAAACATTCTTTATAACATGCCCTAATTACGTAAATCAATACACACGCAGGAGAAATAGAAAGGATCGGGTTTGAATCACACCAGAGACGTGTTACAACACGATATTTTGCCGTGTATACGCCCAAACCGCCATTTTTATGAACAAAAATCCCGAAATACGCGAGTGCCTCGACGCGACATTGTAGAAAAGAATGAAATCTGTTTTTTTAACGCATAAGAGTAAATTACCTCTCCATTATGAATGTTGATCGCTAAAAATATATCACCGAAGCTCCCACCGCCAATTTTGCGGACGACATTGTATTTCTCATCTAATATAACATTTCTTTTGGCTATCAACATGCGTTCGAAGGTAGCCATTTTCTTTTTCCTTCATCACTCGTTGTCAGTACGAAATTAATGACGGCCCATCGCACCGAGTCCGTTTATGTCACAACACATAAGTAATTTATCGTCAATCTTTGTTCTAAAACACAATATAACGTAGAAACACTAAGATAAACCACTTAAAATCATTAAATTTCGAACTGTAAAAAGACGTCGTCAGCCTGCTTCGCGTGACGTCACAATGGCAGTGTTGCTACACCATCGGATCGCAAAACTACCTATGCTTGGTACGACAGTGTTGCAACATAAAACTTATTAAATGTACAGAAATAAAACAAAATACTACCATGAAAACGATAACTGCAATAAAAATAGAAAATAAAGAGTAGCTGTAACCCACCTACTTTACCAAAATATACATATTGCGTAGCATACATTTTAACACGCCTTAATATAATTATGTTACTTTTAACAAATGATATCAAAGCTAGAATAATGAAAATAAATTTATTATAATGGTGATTTAAGACTAATACTATATTTTCATTTGGTAAAAAAGATATAAATTAAATAGCAAATAACACAAATAATAATCCATGCTTGAATCCTATAAAAGTTTATCCATTCTATCAAGCCAAATTGATGTAATTATAAATCTTAGGAATTACAAGTGACCACATCTATACCTACAACAAATACATTTTTACATTTCTACTTTCTAGTGCAATTGCTTTCAATTTCAACAATTAACTATCACACCACAAAAGGCTACCTTGACTGGATAATGGTTTTAAGGAAGGAAAATAAATGAACAGAAAATCTGAAAACCTTTTCATTGATATCAATATGTCCCATTTAAGCATACTAAACAACTGCAAAATATTGTACTGACTATATTTTATTTGATCCATTTATCTCAGCCAAGACAAAAGTATTTTTATAAAATCTATCTATAACCAACCATAGTGGTACTAGCAGGGACTAATAGCAAGAAAGTCTGAAGATGAATATGAAAAAAGAATCTATAAGTAGGAAATAAAGTAATTCTCACATCTATACTCTATACAAATAAATAAAATTGGAGTGTCTCTTTGTAATATTGAAATAACCACTTTTTAATAAATGCATATGGATGTATACATGGTACATATATACCCAAATAACATCTTTTACAATTTTTGTCTGTCTGTTTGTTCCGGCTAATCTCTGAAACGGGTGGACCAATTTTAACGGGACTTTCATTGGCAGATAGCTGATGTAATAAGTAATAACTTAGGCAAATATATATATATATATATATATATGCAGGGTTACAGGTTAACTCGACCTATATCCGTTAAGGACGTGTGGTTTACATCTTTTCTGACTGATTTGACTATGAGACACCCTATCCTAAATCTAACCGTTTTCAAGATATTTTAATTTAATAGTTTTTTCCAACTCTCGATTTTCGGCTATCAGCTTAGATATTTTGAAATGTGTAAGTCTTATTATTACTATTATTTGATTTTTACATCTATACAAATAAATAAAATTGGAGTGTCTGTTTGTGATATTGAAATAACCGCTTTTTAATAAATGTATATGGATGTATACCCGGTACATATTACCAAAATAACATTTTTAAAAAATTTTGTCTGTCTGTTTGTTCCCGCTAATCTCTGAAACGGGTGGACACATTTTAACGGGACTTTCACTGGCAGATAGCTGATGTAATAAGGAGTAACTTAGGCTACGTACATATATAAATCCCATAAAAAACTAAACTTAAAAAAAAACAGGTCTCGCAACTCATTTCTTCTACCGTAAAAAGTTGTGAGATCCATGTGATACCAAGTCGATAAATTTATTCAGTCTCAAAATCTTTAATGTTTTCAAATAAAATTGTTAGACTTGGCAATCGCATGAAAAGACGATGTATCTCACTTTTAAAACGATTACCAAGTCAAACTATTTTATTTAAAACATTAAAGATTTTTAATTTTCATATGGTCATTATAAGATGTTGTCTGGTAAGCTAAGTGCATAATAACTTAAGACAAAAGGTCCCTTAAACGGAGACTGAATAAATTTATCGACTTGGTATCACATGGATCTCACAACTTTTTATGGTAGAAGAAATGAGTTGCGAGACTTGTTTTTTTACAAGTTTTGTTTTTTATGGGATCTCATTTCTTTTTGTAGAAAGTCTTACTTTTTCCTTTTCGGTACCTTCTATTTCTTGAGTACTAACAACGGATATTCTTAAAACCCACGCTCTGTCTTATGAGCTTTGCTTACTTTTGTAGGTAGTCTTCCTTTTTACATACGAGACGAGTCGTGTTCTTTATTTTAAAATAATAATTACTTTTTGCGTTAGTTAGAAAAAATAGGGCCGCACACGTCAAACGTCAGTTAAAGTTAATCCTTTTGTAAAATTGTTATCTCTCTTTCACTATAAATTGGTGTCAATGTACCTAACAGAAAATTACAACATCAAGCTTAACAGAGGTATAGCTTGAATTCATTTACGGCACTAAATGCCGCACTCAAAATGAATAAATTACTTGACCCTATATAAAGGTTTCCTTACAAAGTTTTCCTTCACCGTTAAAGTACGTGATAATTCATTGCTAGTAGACACATAACTACGAAAAGTCATTATAGGATCATTAACATCCAATTGGTCCGCTACCTGGAGGATCACTCGTTGATCAGTGATAGGCAATACGGCTTCCGCCGTAACCGGTCAACGGGTGATCTTCTGGCGTTTGCCTTGCATCACTCGGGGGAGGCGATGGATCGGCATGGCGAGGCTCTTGCCGTGAGTCTCGACATAGCCAAGGCATTTGATAGGGTCTGGCACCGTGACCTTCTTTCCAAGTTTCCGGCATACGGTCTTCCCGGCAACTTGTGTTTGTAGATTTCGGGCTTTCTGCATGGGCGTAGGATGCGTGTCCTCGTCGACGGGCACGCTTCACAGCTCATGTCAGTTAGTGCCGGGGTTCCACAAGGCTCTGTGCTATCGCCTACCCTGTTTCTTCTGCATATCAATGATATGTTGCCGCTTGGCAATATTCATTGCTATGCAGATGACAGCACGGTCCATGGGCGGTACTGCAGTAAGCCACCAGGTTGCCGGGCGGATACTGAGAGTAGACGCGAGGAGCTTGTCATTGAGCTCAATCGGACCCTGGAGCTCATTTCTACATGGGGCACCCGGAATCTGGTTGAGTTCAATGCCAAAAAAAAACAGGTCTGTGCGTTTTCGTGCAAAAAATCCCCGTTTTCTCCTCTCCCCAATTTTCAGGGCATTCCACTAGCAATGCGGAACGGCCTTAATATCCTAGGCGTGGATATCCGCTGCGATCTCAATCCAAGGACCCACATCGAGGGCATTATATCCGACACTTCACGCAGGGTCGGAATCCTGAACAGGGTGCGCCGGTTTTTCACGCCTGGTCAGCTTTTCCGCTTATACAAAGCGCAGGTTCGGCCGGGTATGGAATACTGCTCGCACCTCTGGGACGGTTCCGCCAAATACCTACTCGATGCCTTGGATGGATTGCAGCGGCGTGCCATCCGCATTGTGAATGATGCAGACGTTACAGCCAACTTGGAGCCGCTACAGTTGCGCAGAGACATTGCCGCACTAAGCGTGTTCTACCGTCTGTATCATGGTGAGTGCTCTGAAGAATTGTTTAACCTTGTCCCATCCTCTCCGTTCCTCACCAGAACAACGCGTGCGGGCATGCGAAGCCACAGCTTTGTGATCACAACATCCGCGGCTCGAACTAAAAAGTTCGCCAATTCCTGCTTTTGCCGCACCATCAAGCTGTGGAATAGTTTGCCGGCTCACGTGTTCCCTCCTTCCTATGATCCTTTAAGCGAAGCGTGAAGAAGCATTTGTGCGGGCCGGCATGATTGTGTCGACCAGCGGGTGACCATCGTTTCTCGCTGGTCGGTATTATTTTTCTGGACTCCACTGTGCTTACCATCAGGTACAGTGGAGTCACTTTGCCGTGCCAGAAAAAAAAAAAAAAAAAAAAAAAAAAAAGATAATTTTTGACCACACGCCCAAACCTCAATACCATCACACCTTATCTGTCTACACCTATATTTCATTATCTTATACATATACAGGTACACTGATTTATTAACTGCAAATGTAACTTTGTAATTAATCCTATATATTTATATGGTATTACAAAGTTATTTATGCAGTTTGTGTATCTAGAAAAAAGTTAGCCATATAATATAATCAAAAAATCAGGGCAAGGAAAATAAACCAGCTATAAAATCTTAACACTAGAAACAGCATTGATAGCAACTTAGGTCTAAAAATTTCCTTGATTTTAATTTTCATTCCGAATATGTTGGAATAATTCAGTCATTCATGAAGAAAATCATCACAAAATATAATTGTTGACAGCCCCATGCCGCAATTGGCTAGATACCAGATCCACAAATATTTATTTTAGGTCTGGCTGTTTGTGAGACCAAACAGTCTCTCATAGTTTCTGATACCCACAACACAAGACCTGAATCTTAATGTGAGTTCAGGACAATGTATGTGACTGTTGGGTGTATTTATTTAGTTAAGCATATGTTTTATAATACATACTAGCTTTTGCCCGTGACTCCGTCCGCGTAGACTACATGGTTGGGTTCAGAAAGAAAATAAGTTGTAGTCTATTTTACTCCACAGAGTCCCATTTACGTCCATACCAAAAATCGTTCACATCGGTCAAATGGTTTAGGTGTGAAAGCATAACAGACATATAGTTACAGTCGTCTACACATAATTTCATCATTCTAACTTCAAAAATGACGACTTTCCACACAAACTTTCACCCCTATTTTTATTTTACCCTCTTAAAGGTACATTTTTTACAAACTTTGAATGTTATATTTATTTATAATCTAATCTGTTGATTAGGTTTGCCTAAAAAATAAGTTTCAAGCTTTTAACTTTAAAAATGACAATACCTCCATACAACCTTTCATCCCCTTAAAACCCCTATTCCGCGATAAAAAGTAGCGTATGTCCTTTCTCAGGGTATAAACTACCTGTGTACCAAATTTCATTTAAATCGGTTCAGTAGTTTTGGCAGGAAAGCGAGACCAACAGATAGACAGACAAGAGTAACTTTCGCATTTATAATATTAGTAAGGAATAAGGATTGCAGTGCAGGTACTTCTATGGAAGCCCAAAAGCCAGGCTTGCCTTACAAAATTCTAAAATCATTATTTAAAAAAAGCAATTTGACATATAAATGAGAATATCATGACCTTACAATAAACAATTATAAACTAGACATTACACAATTAACATGTAAAGCTTTTGGGCTTCTATGGAAGTACCGCCACTGGTGGATAGGTACCTAAATATGTTCCTTCTTACATGGTAAACACATATTGCTGAAGAGAAAAAATACTGCCACTGATATATAGTGTATGGATTTACATTGATACTATTATATGTACATATAAGTTTTTTTAACATCTACACTTTTCATCTCTCTTCCACCTACTGGTAGAGGTTCTACTGGTAGAGAATAACTCAGGTATTAAATCAACCTTTACATCTTTATGTATAAAGTGTAAATAAATATTTTTTTGTCATGGCCAAGAATTATGTTATTTTGAATTATTATTAAGATTATTTTTATGTGTTCTATTTTATATGTTTTTTTTTACAAAATACTGATGTGATGAAACTATAAATTGTATAAAGAAACAAGAGTGATCATGAATTCATGTATTGAGTGTGTTTTTCCTTTCAGTCAATTTGTCTCCTCTCTATGCTACCTATGAACTAAATAGTTTCACTTTTCTGTTTTTTATAACTTTTTTTTAATATTAAACTTAGTATAATGTAGTTAATTATGTAGTAATTTAATTGTATTTGACTATATTATAATTCATGTTAAAACTTTATTTCAAAACGCATGTAATATTGTGAATTGAAAAATATTATAAAACCATAACCAAAATTAATAAAGAAAAATTTTATGCAGCATGGACATAGTATATGGCGGAAAATTCCATATTGGAATCCAAGATAACAAAGATTGTAATGCTCAAATAGACAAACCTGCAAATATTTAAACTAGTTACCACAGGTCATGCCTGAACAAATTTGATTATGATTGAACTAAATTTTTATTACAGACATTAAAATTAACTCAAGGCATTTTAGCAATTTTATCTTTTTAAATCAACCTTCATATTTACATAATATTAATAAGAATGTACCTACACTACTTTATAATAAATTGACAATATTGGGATTGTAAAAATTCCCTACTCTGCATGTTTATTTTATTCTGGTTTATATTATATTATTATAATTGAAATTAAGAATTGCTTCAATTATTTAAAAATACAATCGCACACGACCCTGGGATGATAGGAAACGAACGTCATTATATTTAACCACCCCTAGTGTTAGGAAACTTATGTATAACTTGCTTCTGCAATAAAAACAACTAGCATATATATATAAAATGCATAAAATTACATTTTACCTCGCCGTTATCAACATTCATCGCCAAATATATGTCTCCGAAAGAACCGCCACCAATTTTCTTCAGAACCTTATATTTTCCAGTTATCAATGTCGTTTTCCGTAAAGGCGACATCTTTGCGAAGAAATCAATTAGTCCACAACAATAAAAAAATACAATTACAAATCACAAATTACGCGCTACTCGAATGAAAACAAAGTTTAAATTCTCGTCTACATTATACGATACTGACTAAATGGAGGATGTGGTGCGTACTGCGTTCGAAAACTAGGTCACGAAATCGCGCGTTTATATTTCTTTTAAAACACTTTTCTCTAATTGGAATTTCAAATAATACTTATTTGACATATAAGTTTAACGAATATAATAAGAATGTATTTATATAAATAATACAAATTCTATGGAGCTGTAAGGTATGTTTATTGTTTAGCGTTATTGTTAACATAGGTATCACGGTGAAAAATTTGTTGTGGTTTATAAACATTTGTGTTTACGACAGAATGTTGCCAGCTTAAACTTGATAGCAAATGATTTTTTTACCTATTTTCTATGTATAATATGACAAAACAGTTTTTTTGTAAAATCTAAAATCTTATAGGTATATATGCCTGTATTAGATTCGTATTATTAGTCTTAACAAACAAAGATGAAAAACTTAATGACTCCAAAAAATTGCTCATTGACTTGTACGAGACATAATTCGTCGTGCATAAATCATAATTCAATTATAATTTTAATATTTTCTTTTATTATTATTACCGATAAATATCTGAACTACTCATACTACATCAGTGTCTGATGTTTTTTTAGGCTCGGTTATAAGAACTGTTACATAAAAATATTGCCTTATCGTATCACTACTAATAGGAATACGGTGAAACCGGTACGTACTGGGATATTTTAGTCGGAAGAATGGAATAGGATTTAAGCTGGATTGCGATATGCACCCCGATATTCTCTTTAAACCATCCTCGAGTGATCAGAAAGACCCCAAAATATTTTTATTTCATTACGAAACAAACTCAATTGAAAAATTTGACAGCCCCGTGGCGCAGATGGCTAGACACCAGCTTGCGAAACGAGAGGCCGCGGGTTCGATCCCCGCACCGAGACAAATGTTTGTGTGATCCACAAATATTTGTTTCGGGTTTGGGTGTTTGTGAGACCGAAAAGTCTCTCGTAGTTTCTGATATCCACGACACAGGATTTGTATCCTAGTGTGGGGTCAGAACTATGTATGTCACTGTTGGGTGTATTTAAATTTTAAAAATGTGCGAAAAACAATCGGTATGAAAAAAATGAAAAAAAGAGAAAATGATAACCGAATCCCTGCTTAGTTATTGCTGATTTCGCTGGATGTCGCTTTAGTCGGGACATGTGTTGCCCTTGACAAATAAACCCATAAAAGATCAAACTCAGTATCACCTGCGCGCTGCGGTGTCAAAGTCAAAGTCAAAGTTACAATATGGTTCGTGAATGGCGTTATGTGGGGTTTATCTCAAACCTACTTGCAGTTCATAATAAAACTATTCATCTTATTTTTACTTTTAGTCAATTTAGACTACATTTCTTATAAATCTACTTCTGTTTATGTATAATCAAAAAACCGGCTCTCGGCTATTAAATAATCAAGTTTGACGCCATTTTTTGAACATGTTCTCCACTTAGACTAGATATTGCATCCCCCTAGATTCTAGGGCCTAGAAAGTTATGCGACTATCAGGCGACCGACCGTTCAATCAATATCAATGAGGGTTCACATCTGCCCTTTTCATAGAACAGAGACTTACATAACACAACTTAGCACACAGTAACATATACCTACCTTAAGAAGTAATTAAATAAATTTGTTAGTATCAAAACTTACATACATAGATACATAACCACACGCCTGTATTTCCCGAAGGTGCATTTTTGCACCGACATTTCGCCAGCTATGTATCAGTCGCGTTATAGGGGGGAGCCTATTGCCGTTATTCAGGCACATTTTTAGACTCCGTGCTACTCTACTGAGAATTTCCTAATAAAAAAAAGCAATAAAACCACCACGAGGCAGTATGAAAACTATATTACATAATAGCACTTCATTGAACTTTGTTCAGAATAGTGCGATCGTGTGGTACTTTTCCGCGAAAGCGAAGTAACACCACGTCGTACGGCCCGGAGTCCTCTTCGACGACGAGAGGAAGCAAACAATTTGGCACTCGTACCACAAACGCCAGGAAACTGACGTTGCGGTTCGATTCCAGCAATTGCGCCAACAGCAAGTACTTGATCTTTTGGCGCAGATACTCCGCAATGTTCTCCGCCGTAATGGTGTAGTGTAGGCGGAAGATGTACAGCGAAGTGTTCAGCTCCGCAGCACGCACAATGATGTAAGGATCAGTGGGTACTATTCCGCAGCGGTTCCTGTTGGTTTGGTGACGGCGCTTCCACCTTCGCACCGTTACAAAATAAACATCTACAGCCCTGTTGGAATCCGTTTCCTGAAAAGACTTCTCCTTCTGGTTGGCAAGCTTAGTTTGCCTCTGTTTCTCTTAGTCGGGGCTAAAGGCGACGGAGACGACAAAACTGCTGACGCGAGACTAGCTTGCGATGTATCGAGGCCGGCTCCGAACCGTATGTTTACGGTCCGTATGCTTCCAGTGACGATTGTTTTACCGCCACACCATTACCTACCCAATTCAACAAGTTCTTTGCGTAAGTTGGCGACGGTGTTTTCGGATGGATCTAACTTCCGCTGCACATCCGTGAGGCTCGCCTTGATTGACGTTGAAGTCGTCGAAAGTGAGAGGAGGGAGCTTATTTAAGTCCATCGCCACAAATATCGTCAGGATCGATCTCCTTGAGCAGCATGTTAATATCCTGAACATTTATCCTAGTGTATACTACTATAACATTTTTAATGGTACATACCTAAAGTATGAAAAAAAGGTCCTCAGCAATCATACACATACCATTCATTAACATGGACCATGAAATAAAACAATGTTTTTCAGGCACCTCTAGCTTCGCCCAATTTATTTACTTTTTGAGATTTACTTTGATGTTATTGTTACACTTATCGTTATGATTACAATTATTATAAACAATATCATATTAAAGATTATCTTAATGTTTGTACTATCCTAAAATAAAATAAAAAAATGCTTCTAATAATCACTACTATAACAGTAGAAAATGCAACGCGCGTGACTTGATCTTAGAATGTTAGTCCAGCATATACACTGTATATGTTAGAAATAATAAGAGTAACTTACGTCTCCATCAGTAATATTTATACCCAAATAAATGTCGCCAAATGAACCACCGCCTATCTTTCTTATTATCCTGTATTTAAAACCGATCTCTTCTTCAGTATATATAAGAGTTTTGAATGGTGTCATTGTTTTGTTTAGTTAAGCTGAATAAAATTATAAATTTAGTCATAGGTTTATCCCTTAAGCGCTAAAATACTGTAAATGCCAGACGAGACAGGTACCAAAGACCAGAAATTATAGCCCCAACAAATTCTCTACAAATGTCAAACTCTATAGTTTATACTAGTATAAAGAACTGTCCAAGTTTATAACTAAGTAGCACTTGGTAGAATGTTAAAAGTTTATATTTGCGGATACCGATATCCCAACTTTTCCAGTTTAAATTAACACTTGACCTTATATTTGAAAAAAAATGTAAAAAAATAGGGTTTTAAATTTTCTACCTAAACAAAAACCTACGCCACCAAACTGACTAAAACTTTTCAGAGGCTCTTAACCCAAGGTTTAAGGCTCCTAATAAGACACCAAAACTCACGGCCACTGCGGACCTTCATAATGAGTTCTGAGTCTATGACAAACAGAATAGGTAGGTCCTATTGTCTCGGTATCGCTGTCGATGATAGCGCACAAACCCAGTCAAGTCTTCGGTTTTGAAGAGGCTGGAGGCACAATGGTAGAATATTTACACCATTTAATTGCAATCAATATTTTGTAATCATATTCTTTACGAAATTTAACTATGTAAGTGCTCAGCTATTAAGAGCGTTTATGCAGTTTTACCGCAATTTGAGCAAAAACAGTACTTTTCCAACCCCTTAAATTTGATGAAAGACTCATCGTACAAACATGTTAATTACCAATATATTAGGGAATATTGTCATCTAAATAGTTAGTATAGAATATTTTAAGATTATTGTGTAAATTTTGATAAATAACAAGATAACTGAACGAAGGTTTTTATAAATTAAATTTGAAATTTTCGGGTTAATAATTACATAATTTCATCAAAATAAAATGTTGTTGCATTGTAAATATCCCTAAGCAAATAGTTAGTGAAAAACATTTTAATATTTAGATCCCTTACTCAAGTAATAAAAAAAATAAGGCATTCGAAATATTGAGAAGTTACTGTTAATACAATATTTTTTTTGACCCATATGTGATACTTATATAATAAAATAAAATAATTTAATAAAACATTTTTTTTTATAATATAAGAACGCGTACTTGAAGACGTACAACTTTTGTTTAAAAGATTTCACTTATTTATTTATTTTATAAATATTTAAAAATGTACTATAAAACGCTGCGCACAGCTCGGTGCAAATCAGTCAGCCACAAGGCTTTTCAGAGAGTGAAGACATGTTGCTCTGCGCTCCGTCAATTTTTAGTTTCGTCGATGTTTTCGCGGTTATCTGACTGCACTCCGAACAATGATGATGATCAGTGATGATATAAGTGTTGTATTTAACATTTTATAGACTCGAGAAACATTTTTGTTTTATTTTTTTTATTCGGGCACGGCAAAGTGACTCCATTGTACCTGATGGTAAGCACAGTGGAGTCAAAAAAAATAATACCGACCAGCGAGAAACGATATGGTCACCCGCTGGTCGACACAATCATGCCGGCCCGCACAAATGCTTCTTCACGCTTCGCTTAAAGGATCCAGGATCATAGGAAGTAAGAAACACGTGAGCCGGCAAACCATTCCACAGCTTGATGGTGCGGCAAAAATAAGAGTTGGCGAACTTTTTAGTTCGAGCCGCGGTTGTTGTGACCACAAAGCTGTGACATTGTGGCACAAAATTGTTTAATTCATTTTCATTGCATATCATTAACTATTGACGCTCATATTTACGCGAACCATATTTACCGAAATTCGACTAGCCGCGTGACGCTTAAACGCTCTTAAAGTAAACGGATCTGATTCTTTTTGAGGCAGGGATCTTCAGATTTGGATGTTTTCTCCGGCTTTGATAAAAATTTACAGCTCATTTGGCGTTATATAAGGTAATAGCACCAGTAGATGACCACTTAAGGACACAGAAATTTCTTTTTTAATGTCTAACTTTAATCATCATTCGAATTCAATGAGTGTTTTGTTTTGTTAACTCTGTGCAAGTCTTTTAACCCTTAAGTGCATAGTTTATCAAAAATGATAACTGACTTTTTCATACGTATAACTTCCAAAGAATAAAATATTTAAGTGACTTAACGTTTCTGAAAGTTTATTTATGCGTCATTTTTATAATATGTTAACATGACAAAACAATATCTGCGCTGTGATTGGTTAAATTTGACATTACAAACTGCATGGTCGTAACACTTAGTTGTATACGAATCTGAATATTTTTATCGGTTCATATCTAATAAAAAATAAGTGATTTTTTTTCCGAAAAAAATCTTCCTGGAAGGTAAGAATCTATAATTTGTTATGACGTTTTTATTTTATAAGAAATATTTATGGCATGGTACTAATTTTGCTTTGGAATGTTGTTATCAAAAATGATAATCTATGCAGTACCGCTATAATTTTTTCTTACTATGGATGTTTGTGAAAAAATTTCAATGCTATGTTTTTAAAGTAAGTTGCATGTCTTTCGGTGTTGGGTTGCATGTTTTTACTTTGGTTTTAGATCTTTATTGATACAACATGAAAATGAATGACAGAAATATTGAAATTTGGTTAAGGCAACTGGAAAATGGAGATATATCTGAGGACACGAATCCTAAGAACATATTGAAATTGGCTAATTTTAGAACCGAACTTGCGGAAAATTTATGTAAAAGAGCCCGCCCAAGCTTAAATAATACTGGAGTCCCTGCAATCAAGCAGAAGAGACCAAAGCTGGGTGCTCAAACATAACCATCTGATGACGTACGTTTCGACGGAAGTCCAACGCATGAAAAATCTTATGGTTCCAAAAGGAACCAGTGTAAATATGCCCAATTTTAAAAATTTACGTCAGCGTCAGTCATGTGTGGGAAAAGCCATGTTTCACTCTATGACAACAGAAATAATAACTTTTAAATTTTCCACACTATGTAACTTTTATGAGCTTACTGCATAATTTATCAAAAATGATAACAACTGTTTTTGATTAAAATATATACTTTAGATATGGCAATAATTTTTTAAATTATTTTTCCCGTATTTTAGAGACCTCGTTTCGTAACGTATATTTTTTTTACGAAAATATAATAAATCATGCATCTAAGGGTTAACGAAACGAGCTAGTATTTTTTCTTGTACAATGGTTGAATTCAAGTAAAAAAATGAAAATAAAACTTAATATAAGAGATTTAGTAGTTGACCACCTAAAAACTAGTAGTTGACCATGTTTTGCATCAGTAGTTGACCATTCAGATTTTTTAATTATTTGTTAAATAAGAAGCCAAATTAAGACAACTTTGCGTTTTATTTGAAATATAATAACAATAACATCCCCCGCACGTTAATAAAGGTTCTGGCCATTTCCACAATCGACCATTTGCTTTCATCGATGATATTGTAGCTGTTTTTTTTTATAGCTTTAAGTACTTTTCCGGGATAAAAGTTATTATCGTACTTCATCATCATCATCATCATCAGCCCATATACGTCCCACTGTTGGGCCAGGGCCTACTCTACAATTGAGAGGGTTTAGGCCTTAGTCCACCACGCTGGCTTAGTGCGGGTTGGCGGACTACACACCTAAGAAATTCCTAAGAAGTTTTAGGTGTGCAGGTTTCATCGCGATGTTTTCCTTCACCGTTAAAGTGCGTGATAATTCTTTGTCAATACACACATAATATGCAACTTCGTACCCCTTTTCCCAGACATCTACAAGGTGAAATGAAAATATTTTTAGTAACTGATCGTACCTTACAATAAAGATGGTCAACTACTAAATAAAATTAAGTTCTTGTAAAAGTGAATAAAATAGTTAATTCCTATTGATGATGCCCTTCATATATTATTCCGTACAGTACATTTACATGATACAGAAATTCATCAGAAGTTGACCATCCTGGCCAATTACTAGAAAATCATGCTAAAACGGAATCAGTAGTGGACCACCCCCACATCTCAATCTTGTAAACAAATTTTCGTATTTTAAATACCCTGTTACCTCAATTAATCCTTAACGAATAAGAAAAGCAAAACACTTACCATCAACAAGGTGACAAAGTTGTTAATAACTTCAAACTTTTTCAATCCTTACGAAAAATATTACAAAAAAACGAATAATAGATTTACGGTACGTCAATCAACAAACAACTGGAGGCTATTTTGAATATTTCAAAATAATGGAGTCGTAGTTTGCGCGCTTCGTAGACCACATGACAGCACTGACTACTCAATATGGAATTAGTTTAAAAATATGCCGCGAATTCTTATTTTATCAGTTTATGTGCATTGGTGGTCAACTACAGGTACATGGTCAACTACTAGTGCCATTACCTTATTGTTCGTGACATTCGGTGATGAACTCGGTTCTAGATGGAGGGAAAGATGTCGTTGTAACTTCAGGTTATGTTGCAAGCGTTCTTTGTTTTTCTACATCCGACGAGTTTGCCAAATTTTGTATATTCCTAGTCTCAGTAGAAATTAAATCGTCATAAATAAAATTATTTTGGTCATATACCATATTTTCTAATTTTTTTGTACCCCGCCTCTTTGCTTAAAACTTCATCTGTAGCTATTTTCACAGCACGTGTCGACCACTCCCCTCTTTTGCTTTTTTGTGTAATAAACCAATGTTACGAGTACATATTTATTTAGTAATTTAAATGAACCCAGTTCCAAATCCCATTTTGCTCCAATGCCCCATCATACCCCGTACCCAATACCCCATCTTGCCCCAAAAGGTGACATTGACCCAAAAAAAAACTAAAATAACATGTATAATGTATTCGTACAAACAACATACCATATCCAAATAAACAACACTAGTAATGAAATATCAAAAATACATAAATGTGGATTCAATAATTACATAACATAATAACCTTTGACCTTATACAAAATTAGATCGACGAAACGTTTTACATTATCTGTGCTTCCTTATCTTTTCCGCCCCGCTCTGTGAACATCACAAAGGCGCGAAATTTAAATGTGAATATTACAACAATTAATAAATAGGAATTTAATTGTTTTTATAATCGAACAAACGTCAATAATGGTCGAACAAACGTTAATTGATCAAAATTAGTTAATTTGAAAGATACAATTAAAGATATCTAGAAGTGGGGGCCAACTTAAGGGTGAGGATTTGTTAAATTAATTATAAACAAATAAAAGACGAACAAACAAATGTTACAATCGAACTACTATTCACGAACAAACGACGAACAAACGATTGAGTAAAAAAAAATCAAAATTCAAAAAAAGGGGGGCTAATTTCAGTGAGCCGCATCCCTATTATAAATTGTTAATTGTTTGACAATGTCAACTTGACATGAATACAAGCTCCGTTTAGAAACTACTGATCAGAAAGTAATGATAAAAGATTTCTTTTTTACCTCAGGGGCAAGAAATTTGAGGATGATAGCGAGGTGATGGCTGCTGTAGAGGCATTTTGGTATAGCCAAGATAAAGATTTTTTTAAAGGGTGTTTTAGGTTTAGAGAAACGTTGGACTAAATGTATCGACTTGTTAGGAGACATGTAGAAAAATAAATTAAATTTAAACTAGAATCGAATAAAACAATTATTATACTCATTATCATTACTTTTTGATACAAGGGTGTATGTAGTCAGCTGATACTCTATGTAACTCAGATATTCTAAGTAGGTAAGTATATCTATAGTAATATGTGGTAGGTACTTTGAAACTGTTGGGTGTTACGTAGCATATTAAAAATCAGTACTAGATCTTGATGTTTTTACTTTTATATAATTATTGTCTGTATGTGTCAGAAACACAAACACCATTTTTACCAAATCGGTATTTATTTCAGAACCATGTTCAGCCAGCTGTATTAAACCTAAGTGGACTATGGACATAAAAGAGTGGTGCCTCGGAAAGGTGAGCATTGCAGGTGGCCTATGTTCAGTAATGGGTAAATGTGGGCTGAAAAAGAAAGATTTAATCAAAAGTATTAGAGTGCAAACCAATCACTGTTTATGTGAGAGATTTCCAATCTCCTACTCAGAATTTATTCCGTCTCAGAAAATAGTCTGACTCAACAATCATTCCTATAATGCCACAGGACCCAATACGCAATCTTACTTTACTTTATAGAAATGAGTAAGAATTATACCATATGTAAAAAATAAACATATAAGTAGTTCATTTATTACAAGGAGACAACATTGTAGGTATTTTATGTATAAAAGGAAAGCATTTAATAAATATAAATTGGTCTCAGAGTCTATTTTTTGACATGTAGATGTTAGATATTGAAGAACAATATAAAAATGGTGATATAAAGAAAATCTGAACTGTTTGGTTTAATGAGTAGTTGAAAATGACAACCATATCATCTAGATATAAGGTTTCATGGTGAAACATTTGAAGTAAACCATGTGACACTGGGTAGGAATCGCATCTGAGGCAATATTTGTGCGGCTTTTTCCAGTCTAAAAATCTGAATTGCCTCTGATTGTATCATAACTGTATATGACCACATGCACACAAGCACTAAAACCAAGTTAAACAATTGATTTTAATTTAACCTCATTAAAACAGACTCCGAGACTCAAATAGTAAGTAAAAATTAAATCGACGTCGAAAATTATATAGGTAACCAACTAAAACCACTAAAACCAAGGTAAACTAGGTACAATTATATTAAATAATACAACTTCTATACAAATCACAATCTATCGTACATTAAACATGAATCTTAAAACTGTCGATTAAACTACAAAAAATGCACGAATGAGAGATCGCGTACGATCTCCAAATGTTTAGGCGCGTATTAAAACCTCGTTATCTACCATAGAACGTACTAATTACGGAGAAACTACTCAACAGTGAGGCTAAGGATCTAAGTTTCGTTGGCAATAACACCAAGTTGTATCGTGACGGGTCAAGGTGAGGGATGTGAAGGGTGTGATTGGTTGTGTGGAGGGGGGGTGCGGTTAGGGCGCGGGCATGCACTTGAGGCGGTCGTAGGCCGCGCGCTCGAGCGACTCGCGGTGGTCGGGGTGCGCCACCTTGATGAGTTCGTAGGCGCGCTGGCGCAGCGTCTTGCCGAACAAGTACGCGATGCCTTGCTCCGTCACCACGTAGTGCACGTGCGCACGCGTCGATACCACGCCGGCGCCTGTCAAGTCGTACACATTATTCAGTTAATACATACAAAATTCAAACTCGTAATTATTAAGTCAATTAAAAATATATACATATCTAATAACTACAAAGAATGCCTCTTGGTCTCGCGGCACAAATATATGCCGTGGGATCTAGAGGTCCTGGGTTCGATTCCCGGGTCGGGCAAATTGGGTTTTTTCCATTAGGAAATTGTCAGTAGCAGCACGGAGACTGGAAATGTGCCCGAAAACCGGCAATAGGCTCGACCCTTATTACGTGGGACTGATACCTACCTGGCGAAATGTGGGTGCAGAAATGCACCTCTGCCTATCCCTTCGGGGAATACAGGCGTGAGGTTATGTATGTATGTAAGTACAAAGAAAGTTGACCTTTAATTTAAACTTTTTTATTCCAGACTATATGAATGTCAAATTCTACGAGTACGTACGCCTCAAAAATTTGCTACTTAATTTTTGAAAGATTATGTCAAGATATATTTGAATCGTCATTGAAAACATGTTCGTTTTTGTCATCCACTGACAACAACGTGGTAAGTGCGTAGTGGTCGTCATGATCATAACCTAGTGCGGCACACATTTTGCATACTAACCCATTTTAAGGGTGGGCACAATTTTGCTCTCTCCTCTCTTGGTATGGGAGACCAGAGCGATGATCGGTTTGCCTTTACCGTCGACTGACTCCGCGGCGCCGCGGATGAAGTCCACCTGCCCACCGAAGCCGGAGTACATGCGTGTGCCTGGCAAAATATATTTATTTAATTTTAATTACGGTTGCGTAGTTCTCTTGAGGTTCTCTTCTTTACTTATTTGACTTTAGATTTACGGCATTATAAAATATAGCGAACCAGCGATCTCTCGGGGATGTTTCTTTTGTGCACACTGAAAATTTCTTCAATTCCCCTCTAGTCAATTTAATAAAACACATATTCTTAACTATATTTAGTAACTTCTACTTGCTCTTCATGCTATAGTAAGAAATCCCCTACTAAAGGTCAAACCAAAAAAATACCTTGAAAAAATATTTTTTCACTTCATACTGCCAGTTCTTGAGATTCTCGGAATTAAAAAATCATTTTTCAGCTTATCTTAGAAAAAGAAAATGCATTTATATATATATGTGTTCTCACCGATGGAGTCAGCGCAGACCTGTCCGGTGATGTCGACCTCGATGCACGAGTTGATGGCCGTCATGGTGGGCTGCAGCGACACGATGTGCGTGTTGTTCACGTAATCGATCTCCAACATCTCTGCAAACCATGCTCTGGTTACCGCTTCAAATATCTTAATTTTTATTTACAGAAAGGAAGAAAATGACACTTTTATTTCAAAAATGGTATTTTATATACAGGGTGTATTCAGACCGTGATCGGAAACCAAGGCAGGTAATAGCGACGGTGATTACAAACCCCCTGGCGTTAAAGAAAATGCTGACAATAAATAAAAATTTTGACGTTTTCCATACAAACCGCGTACATTTAATACCGATGGTTGTATGGAAAAAGTCATTTCTTTGTCAGAATTTTCTTTAACGCCAGGGGGTTTGTAATCACCTTAGCTATTACCTGCCTTGGTTTCCGATCACGGTCTGAATACACCCTGTATATTTTAAATCCATGAGATTAAAAAAAATTGTTTATATCAACTAATATACTATAATAATAGACTGTTTGAAGTTGACGAAATTTTAAATAATTATGATAAATCGTAATTGTAATATTAACTCAAAAAAAAGAATAAACAAACCGATGAACGGGTTGTTGTCGACGAAGTCGTACAACTCTTTGTTGCCGACCAAGAAACTGCCCACGATGCGGCCCTTGTGGGTTTTCTTCCTATGTAAAAAACAAATAACTTTTTAAGTTGATAGTTAAAAAAAAACACTTTTGTTCCGACTGATGTTTCATCATCATTATCTTTACCGGATCAGATTCACTGATTAGTGTTTCAAGTTTTTTTATGAAATTCTAAATAGTAGGAGGCAAAAATACATTTTGCAATATGTAGGAGTGGAAATCTACCCTTTCCTACCTCTTCGGGGGATATAGTGTTTATATAATGTTACGTACATATTATTGGTAACACATCCTCTCCTCACTAGGTCGATGACGCCAATGCTGAACATCTCTGAATGGATGCCTAAGTCCTTGTGATTCTTCAGCGCCGACAGCACTGCGTCGGGTATACTGCCGATACCTGATCCATATGACAATCATAACATTAATTAAAATATAGTCGAAACGCCACGTTAAATAAAAAAATCGAATGTATGCCAATTGTATGTTCTTTTGTTTAATAGCGCGAAAAATTTTAAGTTCATTGCGGTCGAAAAAGGGCGGGAAGCGTTCAGGGATTGGGGGGCGCGTTTTTTGTTTTTCTCACATATAATTTTTATTTTATTCTTGATAATGGTGAACAGAGGATTTAGTGTTGCTTGTTGATGTTGTGTGTGGTAAGTTTGATTTATTTTTCCCTTTTTTCTTCCTTCTCTTGCTGTATCTGGTAAGTATTTGCTGGTGTTTATTAGCGAGAGGATTGAGGAGCCTCCTGATCCGGGTGGGACGGTCCCACCGATACAGCATGACGGGGAGGAGGGAGGCGAGGGGTGAATTGGATACGCTATGTACAGTGTCGACCAGTGGTGCTTGATCTGTTCTCTATTGTAGTGAAGGGATTAAGGGTTGTATGTGGAAGCGACGGGGGGCGTGCCTTTCGGTTTGGGAGTTTCTCGCCTTTTTTCTTTGAAGGAACCTACTCAAATATAAAATTGAATATGGCAACACTATTCAAGCTCTAAACTTTGACACTAGCAGATGCGCAAACCGCGCCTTGCCATAAGAAAAGAAAAAAAAAAGTTCATTGCGATTTGCGGGCAAAAGAGAGTCCCATACATCATTACTATAGTGGATTTTACACCTTCATATCCTACGCTTAAAATCAACTTGTTTTATCGATATCTAAGTACATTTATGTATGTAATGCCGAGTTTTGATTGGTCAAGGTGTTTCTTGTAGCGGGGCCTCAGAGCTAGGAAGAAGTAACGGACATACCCATCTGCAGCGTGGCGCCGTTCTCGACGAGGTTGTCTCCGATGAGTTGTCCGATCTTGGTCTCCTCGGGGCTGGCGGGCTTGGCGCCGTGCTCGGGCAGCGGCGTGTCGTCCGGCACCGCGTAGTCGATGTGCGACATGTGGATGATCGCGTCGCCGAACGTGCGCGGCATGTTCTTGTTCACTTGCGCTTAAATACATCATCATCATCAGCCCATATACGTCCCACTACTGGCCACGGGCATCATCAACAACTTAGTTTAGGCCTTAGTACACTGGCCAAGTGCGGGTGCCGGACTTTCTATGAATTTTTAGGTGTGCAGGTTTCCTTACGATGTTTTTAATCACCGTTAATGTACGCAGTGGCGGTACCTCCATAGAAGGCTAAAAGCGTATGTGTAATGTCTAGTTTATAATTATTTATTGTGGGGTCAGGATATTCTCATTGATATGTTAAATTGCTTTTGTGAAATAAAGATTTAAAGCTTAAAGATTTATATTCAGAATTTTGTAAGGCAAACTGGGCTTTTGGGCTTCTATGGAAGTACCGCCACTGAAAGTGACAATAAATTGTGAATACACACATAATTTCGAAAAGTCAGAGGTGTGTGCCTGGGGTTTGAGCCTGCGTCCGCCGAGAAGCTTTAATACAAACAATACTTTATTAGCCGGGTACTAGGCCAGAAGCGAGGTCATGCTATCTCTAGTGTTCGATTTTTATACACAGGAACAAATAACAGTCTCCTCATCGCCTATTGGCCCGATAAGTGAGAGTATATATTCTGTATCAACAATATTTATGCACCTACCATGTATCTCTGCACCACCTTAAGGTTGACTGGTAGATAATGCCTTAGGCATTAAGTCCGCCTTTATACGCTATTATGTATAAGAAGCATAAATAAATAAATAAATAAATAAATATTTATAATAGTTAGTCAAACGTTGCAACGAATTTCTGGAGCTACTAAATACTCATAAATAATCTTAGATAATTTTAATCACCCTCCTCATGTTAGAAACTATAGCAAAAAATTAAGTTTAAATAGCAAGTAAAAGTAATGAGGTACTAAAAATATCTTACCAATAATAATCTTAGAGTTAACGAGGGCTGCCCTTACACAATCTACGGAAGTTCCGAGACTGCAGTAGCCGTGGTTGTCGGGGGGTGAAACCTGTAAAGAGAAACATCTTCAATGATACAACAGTTCATACGCTTCGATGGTTTCACAGCATAAAAGTACTGTTCAGATTCGGTAAGAGTTATTGCATTTTTCTGCCGAAAAAATTGCATTAGAGGAGCTTACTTTTACTGTCGCCGATAAAAAGACTCAGACAAAATTACATCCGAGCTAATCTAATAACTACTAATAATAGCTTAAACATCAAACCTGAATGACAGCAATATCGGGCTTGATGATCTTCCTGTGGAACAATTTCGGGATGTCTTGCAGGAAGATGGGAATAGCGTCAGAGCGACCTTCGGCTACCGATTTCCTCACGTTGGCAGCCATGAACAACGACACTGATCTGTGTAGCCAATGTTTATAGGTATAAAAATTAATCTCATCATGCATTTAGTGCCGATTTTAACTCTATCCTGCGTTAGACACTAGATATTACCCCTATTTCTATTTTAAATTTGAGGATTAAATATACGTATAATGACATCTAATTGTTAAAATTGTCATGCGGTTTTTTTTTTCAAATATTGTTAATTTTTAGGGATGTACAAATATGTTGTTTAAATGAATATGATGATGTTAATATCATCCTGCGTACGTATGTACATTGTACATATATAATCAGACGCAACATTTATAGCACGCGTCAATTTGATGTGCTTATCGCGTACCTGACAGCGCATGTTATCTAAATACCAGTGTATCAGATAGCTCGCACCATCGAAAATGTTATAGTTGACGATAAGAACTCCACAAAATGTATTACAGTTTAATTGTGCGAAAATTCAGTAGCCATCACCCCAAACAAGGTAATTGGAACTACATATGCCGAAGCATCTCAATTGTTAGAAATAACCTTACAAGGACACGGCAAGGGTGTGGGGTCCTCAAATCAAACAGAGGTTCCGCGAGTAGTTAGCTCTCAGTGAGTGTATTCTCAAACTCTAGAGCGCACTACTTTGCCATTGCCGAGAAAAAAAATCCTGAAGTTTGAATTTTTTTTTGTATTAAAATTTAATAAATCAATATAAAGAATTTCTTTTGATCTTTTATACATTATTAAATCTCAAATTTAATAATTTTTAACTTTTTAACGATTAGAACTTATAAATACTAAAATTTCATAAATAACTAAGAGAACAGCCCTGGAATTAAAATATCTAGTCTTTACAGACAGTCATCAATTTTTTTTTAAACACATGACTCATGTCAAACCGGCCAATTCAGTTCCAATATGAACTAACAGCTTTTTGACTTTTAAAATTCTTTATTGTCCCAAATTCCATAAGAGTTAACAGGAAGACCAACCTGAATATATCCTTGCACTCTGGGGCCACGTACGGCGCTTCCTTTTCAGTATGCATGTGAACAACTTTGATGTTCTTCAGCGATCCTGCCTTGCCGACTTCTGTCATGGCGTTTAGCAACTGCACGGGCGTTGCCGCCGCACCTTGCGAGTACACAGTCTGTTCTGCAAATTAAATAGAATATCATCATTATTTTTACATACTTACATAAAAACGAACCCATATTCCTGTTTTTTTTTTATATATGAATGTTAGCCCCATCAGGTTATTCCCTCCAGCTCCACAAGGGTTGATTTAGTTCGGAGGAAACTTCCTATAATAACCAAACAAAACTTCAAATAACAGTGCTGCTCCCAGTGTAATGTCGTTAACCGACTCAGCGTGGGGCAATAGTCTACGTCGTCGTGTTATCACTTTACACATATTGTAAATATGTACATCACATTGACCTACGAGAATTATCGCGTTCTTTACATATAAGAGGAAAAACGCCGCACAATTATGTAACGATGTAGGCGCATTAATTACCTGGCAGTAAAATTCTATTTATTTTACACAAATCAAACAGTAATGTTTATTATCGTTTAAGTATTTTCTAATATTGACTACCTACACCGTCAATACATGTAATGAATAAATGTTACGAAAACGAAGAACGATGTTCGTAAAGGTTAACTCCTTGTTAAACTCGAATAAAATAAAGACTATTCATTTAATTACCAGACCAATAATTTTACACTTAAAAACATCACTCGTGTCTTTGTTCTTTGATATTGTCATTTGTTTTTATTATTGTGCATAAATGTATTTTTTCTAGGTAAAGAATTGTTTTGTAAACACACTTATCTCTATTTTATCCTTCCAAATATTTTCATGATGGAACATACAATATCGTTGACTTAACTCTGTTTATTGTAACTATATTTGAGTTTTTTTCTTTTTATGTAATCCAGTAGGGATGGATAGTTTTTTGTAGACAGCGGTTGTCAAAGAATGATGCTTCTTACGTAATTTATCAAGAAAAAAACCAAGAGAATGTTTTATTGTATGAGTTGATGTATTTATTTCATATTTAGAAGTCCTTAGTGTAATGTTATAAAGTGTGTTAGTGAGGCACAAACTATAAAATCTGAATTTAAAATTAATTGTCTAAAACGCCCTCTGTTTATCCCTATAATATAGAATATTATGAACGATGATTCAGTCCATATGACACCATATTAATAAACGATTAGTTTATTGCCACTAACTTGCACAAAATTGCAATGACTTGAGAGAATACAAATTCTGGAATGGTGCCAAAATGCCCTACACAGTGACCCAGAATTTCACTGTGCTCTGGCGTAATATTTGCTTTGATGCTGTAAAACGATTTTTGCAATATATTTTTTACTCAAATCACTAATTAGATCTTATATTCATAATAATATCGCAAAGAAAATATATTGATTGTATATGTGGTGGAGTATAACTGTTTAACACTTTTTTTATATTTAAAATCCCGTAACTATATTTACCTCTCTTAATTACTAGGATATTATATAGATGCGAATAACTTTGTACGTGTTGTGTATTTATATTTAAGAATATAGATCAATAAAGAAACAAAAGAAAATGGAAAATGGCTTTTGTTGGTTAAAGTCAGTTTTACAAATAATATTCATGCCCACTCTATCGTTTCAATTGGTAATCTAATCAGGCTACATGTAGTATGTTACTTAAACTTGCGAATGAATTACAATATATTGTTTTAACGCCTTGCAAGTCTTCTGTATTCCGGAGGTCATCAACTTCCAAGAGCTAATACTATATAATAATAATACTATCTTGATCAGCTGACACTGGATACTAGTTATGAAACATTCGCGTCAAGTTTATCTTTTTTATCTCTAGTTTTATCATTCGAGCAAATATCGCTGAACATCAAAGATTTAGATTTATATAATAAGTAAAATAGCGTTACTTTCCGCTATAGTGTTTTTAGTACTAAACTGCAAACTTTCAGTGGTATCAAGTGTTTGTATTTTATGGCAATTTTTGTTATGATTTAATCGCTATAAAGTTCTATTAACTACAATATTGTCACTTATATGTGACAAACTACAAGAAAAGTAAACAGCAATAAAAAAAACTTTTTATTTCATAAAAGTCTTACGTTGCCGTTCCAACGTTATGGACCGCCAACGGCAGCTCTTGATACAAAACTACTACTGAGATTCGTTTGTGTTGCTACGTGGAATTATCTTATTCCATTTGATTTCAACATATTGTTGAATTTTTTTATGTAATAAGATGAAAAAAAATTTGTCACGATGCTGAATATACATGATTATATTTAAAGATTGTTAAAAAAGGTACGTAGTAAAAATCGAAAAAGAATAAAAGAAGTAAAAGTCGAAAACTGAATCCCACAGAAGGATAAAGTAACTGGCATCTTGTTTTATTTGGCAAATTACATTACTGAATGTTCAACTTTTCTTTATTCGGGTACCATGTATGGCCTCCTTTTATTTTAAAAGCCGGCAATTTAACTGTGATTTTACAAGTGTCGGGTATAATGTAGGTCAGCTGTGATCAGTGCATTAGTTTAAAGTCTAAATTAAAAAAAATAGTGTCGTAACACTTCAATTTAACTATATATTTCAGAGTCTTATGGTACCATTACACATTTGTAATGTAGAAAAATGGTTATGCTATTCAGGCAGCAGAAAGGCGAGATTCGATTGATTAATTATTATATTCAATCTTGTCAAAAGATAAAGTTTTGTTTATCCGTAAAACCGGTTATAACACGATCTGCAAACCAGTGCAACATGTTAATTAAATATACATGTTAACGAGCCAATATATTGAAAAAGATAAACAACGACCAAGTTATGTATTATCAAGAGTGCGAGTTCATTCGCGCCAAGTTTATCTGGAGACTATTGTCGAGAAAAATTACTGTTATAAAATGAATAAGGAAAAAAGTTAGTATTTTTAAAATGCATTAAAGAAATTTGATTCGTTTAAGTCTTTTATAATTTTCATCAACAGCCATTCTCTATGTACAGCCAGCGTGCACTATAGGCCTTACGAAAAAGTTCTAATGACAGAAAGATTAAATACCAAACTTCTCGCTTTCACTATTGGTATAGGAAAAAATCTTTTTGAATACGACAATTAATGAAAGTTATCGTGTGAACAAATATTTTTTTTAATAGATCTACAAATTACAATGTTACCTGTGACTTTGGCTTGAACTTTTCAATTAAGGTTACACACATAAAGCATTTAATTGCTGACATTTATATCTATCAGGATTCATAGAAAACGATGTTATTCATTTATTAAAATGGACATAAACAATCCATATTCATAATGATGTAAATTTTATCGAGAATACGTCATAACTTAAACAACATTTATCATCAGACACTCCCACCAAAACAATTTTTGTTTGCAATTTTGATAAACGTTTGCGTTTATTATACAGGTCCAGTTGTTATTTTTAAATGTATTCGCGGGAGCTGTGCTTTCAGGGTTATCATAGGGCAAAAAAATACATTGTTTTCATAAAAATCTGTTTTATTTAACCGTAATTATTGGTCTGGTGCCATAGTCCATTGTCATATTGTAGGAGCACAGACGTCGTGTAAAAAAAAGACAATAGTATTTATGATTCTCAATACCATAACAATGGAAATCAGGTTTGTTTTAGTTTTAAGCTACGTGGCCAATTTACCAAGATATCGAATGTGGTTTATAATAATAATAATAATAAATAAATACACCCAACAGTCACATACATAGTTCTGACCCCACACTAGGATACAGGTCCTGTGTCGTGGGTATCAGAAACTACGAGAGACTTTTCGGTCTCACAAACACCCAGACCCGAAACAAATATTTGTGGATCACACAAACATTTGTCTCGGTGCGGGGATCGAACCCGCAGCCTCTCGTTTCGCAAGCTGGTGTCTAGCCAACTGCGCCACGGGGCTGTTTGTATTTTGTAATTAGAAAATAATGTATTCAAACAAAGTTGAAGCGATCATTGCGTAGTAACAAGTGCTATCAGGCTATGAATGACTTGCGTCTTTCTACTACGATTATTTTGAACACTGGGCTTTAATATCTATTACATACAGAAATATATATATACAGAATCATTTTTTTTTTCTAAAATTAATTCATGTAATGCAACGCGCACATTGCAAATGTACTACTTTCTATTCACTTCTATAAAGAGATCGTATGTTTACCTGGCCTTGCACAATATCATGAGCCGTAACCAACTTAATATTACATAAATAAATCGTCTAAAAACCGGATTTAAACTCTATATTATCATAGTATATAAAAATTTAAGGACTGTTTTATCCAGCTTTGAAAACCAGGAGACACCATCACGTTTACTATTAATTAATGACTAAATTAATATGTACTACAATAACCTGCTGTAAAACTGATCTTAAGTGATCAATCAATGTTGAAAGAAATAAGGACTGCCTCTGCCTCATCATGTTAATGAAGTTAATGAGAATCAATCAGTTGTATGACAATAACCGATCCGAAGTGGTATACGATGGGAACACACATGTCTAGTTTTATCTCCTACCATTTGTATACAACCTTGTCGGTATTCATTTTTTTATGTCAAGGTTCACTCGAGATCAAGCAGGTATTTAGTATTTTATATTTGTACCGCAGAACGTTATGAACGTACTCTGCTACGTTTATATCCCTAAATAATAGTTAGAGGTGTATTTCCACACCCATAATTTGGCAATTACAAATGTCACGAAATAGAGGAGCCAATTTTCTGGACTGCGTGCTGCTCCTGAGATTTTCTAAACTAAAAATCCCAGTAACCAAATCGTAAACCATAAATTCACACAGCGAGACCAAAGAACCTATTTATATATTAAATAAATACGATAAGGTATTTCCGTAAAGGCGATACGTCAATACTATTAACGTTGCGATAATCTAAGTTTCAATGACCAATCCTTTATGTTATAATACTCATTCAGTGAACACTTTATTGATCTGGTCAAGTTCTGTTTAAACTTTAATCAATGGTTTCAAGGCAGTGAGTTACTGAAGTCCGATCTCAGATGAATTGTTTTTAAATATAAACTATTTGTAATTAAGAAACAAATAAGATTGAGGTATTTTAATTATAGGCAACTACGGTATAAGTCCAAAGTTTAGTGGGTCATACGTCATCCCTTCTTACGTCACTGCTGTTCGAGATCACAGTCCGAAGCGATATATGTAATGTATATCTCTATATGAACTCTTTTATCAAAGAACCGTTTCGACATGCGATTACTTCTCTGAACTACAAATAAAAAAGGAAAATATTAAAAACTCGATATTCATATGTTGAACTTATTGTACCTTGTGTACCTTTAGTACACAAATGATCAATGTTACCAGATGTACGAATGGTACATGCACATTGTATAAATTTTATAGCTTGTTAAAATAACTAAAAAAACAAAACGCTTTTGAAAACGGCCTAAAATAATAAATATTAATACGCAATTTACATATTTAAATCAATTTGTTTATTATTATCCTACTTGCTTAATGCCCTTGTTACTCTTGGCATTGTTTGAAACTGAATTATTCAATATAGGTTAAATAGTAACTCTAACATATTAAATTCAATTAACCATGAATTTTATTGTGTTAAAACACAATGAATTCTTTAAATTTTGTTTAGTGATTTTTAGATGTGCTTAAAATCTGGGAATTGAATTTAATCAATGATGTAAGATGAGTAACTAACGTCTGTAAAGTATCTAATGGTTTTACTTTTAACAATGGATTTCGTCTGACGTATCTTTCGTATGCATGTTGTTCTCTGGCGACATAGGTCTCATAACATGGCAGACAAAATATGCTTAGATAACGTATATCTATGGTTTTTAGTACTACGGTAGGCCTCCCTCTCAGTGGCAATCAAGTGCATTATGAATGGCACCGAATATTGTATGGAAATAAAACCCAGCGACCGACACAGATTACTTACCGCAGCAGAATATATTATGCAAGGAGTATCTTTACACCTACGAGAACTGTATGGAACTTTTTGTGTTATTTGACTATTAATACCAGATCCTAAGTTCTACTTGATCTTCCTGTTTTTTTTTCGGATAGTTTTAAAAAACAAAAACAATTATTGTATTTTATACACCGTAAGCTATGTACATCTTCATTGAACGTTGCTTGACCGCACAGCGATCATGATGCGCTACTTCAATATAACTGCACAACGTTCTTGCAATTAGTCGTCAAGGAAGAATGCTATTATAGACTCATGTAATTCATGCTACAGAATACAATCGCCGTAATTCTTGTCGTTTTATTTTAAGAGATACCCGTAACCATAACCGTACCCGTAGTCACATTCTCTATAGTTTGTTTTTGGATTTGTCTATTCTTCGGCATATAATACTGTTAGCTTTCTTACTGTCATCACAGCGTCAGTAGACGCAAAAGATTATGCCGATAATAGAAAAATAAAATTCGGGTTCGCTTAAACCTAGCCTTCAATAAAAAAAAAACAAATTAAAATGTAACATATTTTATAATACCAAATAAGGTGATTAAATATTAACAAGTGATTCTTGTGTAGATAGATAACATTTTTTTGTACTGATATCAATCGATTGATGGTATTATGGTGAAACACAATTAATGTTATTTATCTAATCGGCAATATTTACGTTTTCATGATATGAAAGTTAGATAACTAAGTGATAGTGAAAATTTTAATCTATACTAAACTAGTGTTATCAGATGCTTTAATAATACTGAGATGGTCAATTAAATAATTACACACAGTTAATGGGATTCTAATAGGTGATTAAATAATCTGATTAATCTTAGTTTGTAAATAAAAGTCGACCTTTTCTCACCTTATTTAGTGAACATAGCGTGTTCTGTTATTTACGATGCGTATGCATAAGCATATGCTACGATATATCAACAGAGTGCAATATAACAAAACAAAAACCGCCTTTCAAAAAAAACTATCCCAAAACTAATAAATATGCACTAAAAAGTAATACAATAATTGCGTATACCTTTATAACTTAATAATCAACTTATTTTTTCTCTTCAGCAATATGTGTTAACCACCCAAGAAGGAACATATTTAGGTACTTTATCCACTTCAAATTTAACTCAACACATACCTATGAATAACAACCAATGATCAAAATATTTTTTAGGTTCTCCTAAGAAAATGAAATGAAAAATATTAGATTACTTAAAAGTCAATCAAATTATTACGATAATATTATGTAAGTAGTTACAAATATTGTTTTTTTTTTTGGACTCGATGCAGCCAAGGTAGGTTTGTAACTATATACTGTACAAAGTTAGGTATATGTGAGATATGCTTGTCTAAAAGTTAATATGTAAGAAAAAATAATTCTTAAAGTATTCTCGTATTATTATTGCTAGGTATGTATATTGTAGTGTATCCTTGGCTGACACCGACTACAAAAATAACAATAATTGTAACTACATATTATCGTAATAATTTGATTACAAAAGATTTTCATATGCAAATGAAAAACAATTGAACTATATGTAGTATCTGACTGTACTCGTATAGTACCTAAATTTTAATTCACACATTATCAGTGAAGCCGAAGTTTTGCAAAAACTAATCCTTACTAATATTATAAATGCGATTGTAACTCTGTCTGTCTGTCTGTCTGTCTGTCTGTCTGTCTCGCTTTCCTGCTAAAACTACTGAACCGATTTAAATGAAATTTGGTACACAGATAGGTTGGAGCCTGGGAAAAAACATAGGATACTTTTTATCCCGGAAAATGTAGTATTCCCGTGGGAATGGGAATAAGTAGCTCTGTCAATATTCTGCTTTTACGCCTAAACCATTTGACCGATATGAATGAATTCTTTTACAGACATAAATGTGATCCTATAAAGTAACATAAAATACATTTTATCCCGGGAATATGTAGGGTTCCCGAGGGATGAGCATATAATGTAATGCGAAAGTAACTGCCTGTGTTATGCTTTCTCGCCTAAATCATTTGACCGATTTCGATGATTTTTAGTATGGTAGTAGATGGAACTCACCAAAGCAACATAGGATACTTTTTATCCCGGAAAATGTAGTATTCCCGTGGGAATGGGTATAAGTAGCTCTGTCAATATTCTGCTTTTACGCCTAAACCGTTTGACCGACGTGAATGAATTTTGGTATGGATATAAATGGAACCCTATGAAGTAACATAGACTATATTTTATCCCGGGAGTATGTAGGGTTCCCGTGGGATGCGCATATATTGTAATGCGAATGTAACGCTGCCTGTGTTATACTTTCTGGCCTAAACCATTGGACTGATTTAGATGATTTTTAATATGGGGCTAGATAGGACCCACCGACGCAACATAGGATATTTTTTATCCCGGAAAATGTAGTATTCCCGTGGGAATGGGCTTTCACGCCTATACTATTCACCCGATTTATATGATTTTTGGTTTGAATACAAATGGGACACTATAAAGTAACATAAGCTACATTTTATCCCGGGAATATGTAGGGTTCCCGTGGGATAAGCATATATTGAAATGCGAATGTAACGCTGCCTGTGTTATACTTTCTGGCCTAAACCATTTGACTGATTTAGATGATTTTTAGTATGGGACTAGATAGGACCCACCGACGCAACGTAGAATATTATTTATCCCGGAAAATGTAGTATTCCCGTGAGAATGGGCTATCACGCCTATACTATTCGCCCGATTTATATGATTTTTGGTTTGAATACAAATGGGACACTATGAAGTAACATAAGCTACATTTTATCCCGGGAATATGTAGGGTTCCCGTGGGATGAGCATATATTGTAATGCGAAAGTAACACTGCCTGTGTTATGCTTTCACGCCTAAACCATTTGTCCGATTTGAATGAATTTTGGTATGGACATAAATGAGACCTTTAAGGGACATAGGCTATTTTTTTAAATAATTCAATAAGTGCCATTTCGGACACTAAGAAGACGATAGGTGGCATTAGACCATTTAAGATTCTAAGGATTCATTAAGTTACGTTGAATATAGTTAAGTGCGGTTAAGTGTCATAAGGTGGTCTTAAGTTTACTTAGGTGACGTTAAACGCACTTAGGTTACTTACTTGCCATTATTAGATTGGTATTGCTACTGGGTGGTTTTAAGTTCTCTTATGTGATATGTGATTTTGAAGAGCTTACCCATAAGTAACTTTAAGGAAGATTATGTGCGGTTATGTACAATCAATTGTGCCCGAAAAACGGCAATAGGCTCGCCCCCTATTACGTAGGACTGATACATACCTGGCGAAATGTGGGTGCAGAAATGCACCTCTGCCTACCCCTTCGGAGAATACAGGCGTGAGTTTATGTATGTATGTATGTATGTACAATTAAGTGACGATAAGTTTTATTGGTGTATGTTAAGTGACGTTAGGTGCTATTAGTGGATGGTGAGTGACGTCAGGTGCCATTATCGGATGAATCAGATTCCATTAGTCGAATCCATAAGGCTACAAGTGCCGTTATTGGAAATCACGCGACGACAGGTGCCATAATTGGCACTTATGGCAATTTTAGAAGAATTTTAGTGGAACTTAAGGAATAGAAGAGCTATTTTTCCGTTTTATGAATTTAGGTGCCATTTTTGGAACTGAAATTGCGAAAGGCACCATTATTTGAAGTCAGTATCCTGGATGACTTGAATTCACGTTAAATGCCATTTAGCACTGTGGAGTAGTGGTGACTGGTACCGGTACAGTAAAATGTTATCATGTGCATTTTTATGGGGCTCGGTGTCATTATGCGATGTTAAGTGCCATTATACGCACCTAGATGACATTAGATACATTTTCGCGATAAATTTATGAGACGATCTGAGGTTATGAAAAATGTCATAATGTCATAATGTCACTTGAGACGATTCTCAATGATAGAAATGACCTCCGGTGGTGAACTACTGCAACAATTAGCGTAATTTTTGATTTATAGATTCACTTAGTTACTTTCTGCACCCAACCCTGAAGTCTACGCAGACGGAGTCGCGGGCAAAAGCTAGTAGTTTACATATTTTGGTAGTTTTTTGTATTATAATTCTTTGTGAGTTTGTGAACCATAATGAACATAGCATTGAAGACGTTATGTAGATACATACATAAACTCACGCCTGTATTCCCCGAAGGGGTAGGCAGAGGTGCATTTTTGCACCCCATTTCGCCAGGTATGTATCAGTCGTAATAGGGGGCGAGCCTATTGCCGTTTGTCGTGCACGATTCCAGACGCCGTGCTGTTACTGAGATTTTCCTAATGGAAAAACCCAATAACACTTTGCCCGACCCGGGTATTGAACTCAGGACCTCTATAGATCGCACGGCACATACTTGTACCGCGAGACCACGAGGCACGTTATGTGTATGCAAGAATTAATAGACCTCAGGATAGAGCAATTACTGGGAGAGATTAATGTAACGGTCAGCCGTTTGACCATAAATTAATCATGTAATTTTAAAAGTGTTACACTTTTACATACTATTAAAATCTAATATGCAACTGGGCTTAGCATCCGAAAATGTATAAGGTGTTTTCCTTACAAATATTTTTGTTCATTTGTAATACAATAACGAGTACGAAATCGGGCGCTGAGCCAAAGATTAGCGTATAAACTCCCGCCCACGATTTTTTAATATATAATTTCGCAAGTGGCGCTTGTAACTCCGCGAATTACAGAGTGAAGTAGCAGAGTACCTAACACGTCAATTTTATCTCCAAGAATTGAAAATATTTAATTTACTAATTTGCTTACATAATTGTCGTACGTGACAAGCTGTCGACGATAAAGTTTAATTGTTAATGTGGAGCATCACAACAATGTATGACAAGTATTTGGCACCGTTATTGCAATTATATAAGTATTAGAGCATCAAAGACATTAGTACACAGACGAAATGACGTTTTATAAAACAAGTCAAAAGTTGTAGAACAAGTTTCTACATCTTTAAAAATATTACCTTAGCCCCTAGCCATTAAATCATGCGAAATATCTAAACAAGGTAAATATTTTGTATCGAAATAGTATTTTTGGATTTAAAGCAAATGTCCTTCAATGTTAAGTCTACTCAAAGAGGCATCTCGTCCAAAAAATATAACAAAAGAGAAAGTCTTTACTTATGTATTAACAACAACACGCCTTGGAATTTTATTTATAAATATATTTTATCAACTGAAACGGCTTAGTCGACATGACGCAGCTATGTCTCATAATCTTTATCATCAATGTAATACGAAATATCACAACAGAAATATGGCATAACTTAGTTACTAAGTTGTATAAGAAATCAAATTATGGAAGCCAAGCTGGTATTTGTCCCTTTAAAGTCTCAACTGTTAATCCTCCCATTGTTAAAAGTCAGAGATAGTGGCTACGTGGTCGACAAATTGCGGAAGGAGCAGAACAGTATTTTAATGGATTTATCTGTCCAGACCAACTGTATCTAAAGCGACCGTTCACTGGTCGCTGATGCATCTTCAAATGGCTAATATGCCCAATTTTTGGTGTCTACAAAGACAAGAGTTAAAAATTCCATTTACAGGGTCTTATGCAGAACTTTTGTGGTTGCCGCTGTTCACAGAGAATGCGGCGCCGGGTGAATCTAATTATCTCGGTACTCTGAACCCCTGGATAACATAGTTTGTAAGGAATCTGTGTCATGCAAATTTAAAAATAAATGGGGTTGCTTATCTTACGCCACGGGCCGACCTGGAGTGTAAGAGCCACCAAGGAGGTTTTTTTCAGTATTGATTTTAATTATAAACGGTAGTTAAATATTTTTCAACTTAAACAGATTTTGTCCTAGTCTATTCATTGATCTGTGCCGATACGAATAATACGATTATAAAGGAAACGAGGCAAAGCATGTTTAGTTTTAAAAATATATCATCTTGTATAACTGCAGTGATCCCTGTAGGACTGTAAGGCCGCTTAGTAACTTTCCTCTTATCAAAAAGCATAAAAAAATTGGATTATAAAAAAACTATTTATTAACCCGCACTAGAACTCGCTTGGTGGCTAAAGCCAAAACTTTTTCTACTGTAGTGAAGTTCCGTGTTCACCAGTTGGACGTCTATGTAGTGATATTAATATGAAACTAATTAACATTGCAAAATAAATGACAGCAGCATTGTAAATTTTGAATGATCGTTGGACCAAACCAATGTATGTGACTTTTGGGTGTATTGAAAAAAAAACATACTTATCTCGCGTATTGTTCAACTATAAATAATTAGATACTAATTACTAATGTTGTAAAACTTTATAAGGTACTGTTGTTACGTTGCTCAATAAGCGTTGAAATAACGTATTCACCATGACCAAACAAATATAATTTTTTGCAGTTATGTTTCGTGAAGAATTTGTAAAGACAAAGAATACCTACTTGAAAATGAAACCACATTGAAATTAATGCAGCTACGTCATAGTTTTTTTTTAGAACAACATAATGAGAATTCTTAATAGGTACTCAGGCCAAGCTATCTCGCGGAAAACTGATGTGAAATAAAAAGCTTTTTGTCCGCGTTTCATTCAGTAAGTTATATTGCGGGAAGCTCAACGTTTCTCAAGTACAACATGGATACTATTTCGACTTTCATATAAAATGAAAAATATTAACCTTCTTTTTATTTATATTATTGTAAGTAATTTAATATTTATAAAAGTAAAACATATGAATAATACAGATGTTGAATATTGTACTTATTTAGCCGAGCATAACTCTGTAGGCAAAACCGCCATTTCGTATGTTTATAGTTAAAAGTGCTCATAGTCCGCTAAGAGTCTTGTATTGGGAACACTCTTAAGATCCGGTACATTTTAAATTATCTAATGTAAGTACTTATTTCTACGAAACCTAATCTCGGTAAAGACAAGTTAACTACATACATATCACATTAACAATTCAGAGTAGGCCAATGTAACGAGCGTCAGGGGAGAAATTCGATCGATACTGTGTATTTCGTAATAGAATACATATTGTTTTCGACTAGTCATACTTAAATGCTTAAAAAAGACTGTCTGAAAAGTTATCTTCGCAGAATGTAGTATAAGTATTGGATTTAATTTTGATGAAAAGACTTTAAATTAAGTAATAAATTATGAAATACATTTGTATGGTATTAAAAATGATTAAGATAGTAATATAGGTTTTACTAATAACATCCATATCATGATAAATTCGAAATATGTATGTACTCTTGTTAAATAATTATAATTAAATTGTTTTTGAACTATTTGCACAGTTTGATGTTAAATATCTGGAGGATGACATTTCAACTCCACTAATCATTTATCTATACTAATATATAAAGCTGAAGAGTTTGTTTGTTTGGTTGAACGCGCTAATCTCAGGAACTACTGGTCCGATTTGAAAAATTCTTTCAGTGTTAGATAGCCCATTTATTGAGGAAGGCTATAGGCTATATAACACCACGCTACCACCAATACGAGCGAAGCACCAATAATAAATGTTTTTAGATTGGGGTCTTTTTTTTCTTTTGAGAGCTTCCGCTGCATGCGCTGCGGAAACGGTTAAAGTTTCGCTAAAATAATGTATGACAGAATTGTTCCCCTTTAAAAGTTCTAAAAAAAAGTCCGCGACAGCATAATATGTCTATCTTTTAAGGTTGGCTCATTATAATCTTTTTTATGCTAACCGAATTTGTTCTAAAATAAAGCATTATTTGTGAAGGTGTTTTTATAAAGATGATATTCATCCTTATCCAAATAAATACGTTATTCATCACAAGTATTTAATTTAAAAGAAATTTGCCCTTTACGTCATTTGATTTCAATGAGTATCTTAGAAGATATCGCAGTTTTAAAATAACACCGCAGCGAAAAAATGATCAAGCGCGCAATGAGGTACAAGGCGCCGGCACACGTTTCACGTCTATTTGACCAGTTTGAATGATTTTTTGGTACCTATGGATATAAAGGGGACTCTGTGGAGTAAAATAGACTACTATTTTCTTTCTGAACCCAACCCTGTAGTTTACGCGGACGGAGTCGCGAGCAAAAGCTAGTAATTTTATACAATTTGTATGATATTCAACACCGAATTTAAAAGTATAGAATGCGTAATTGTATAATTTCCAGTTTGCTTTAAAATATCCACGGACGATATAAGTCGTTGACTTGATCGTAAGTTATTTCGATAACTAAATTAAATTCAATATTGATTAAGATCGTAAGGCCAGGGGCATTGGGTTAATAAATTAGTAATAATGCGTAATTTCCTATCTAGTGGCAAATTAATTCTTTGTTTGTGAATGATATAATATAAAAACGTCAAAGTATGATTTATAGCTATTATTACAATATAATTATTATTTTTCTCATTATTTGCTCTTTTTTTTCTTATTTAGCCTCACTTTATAGCAAGTAGATGCTTGGGTAAAGAAAGAGTCCGACTGCTTTTCACATTAAACTGCATTTTTTATTTTATTCAGTTTAGTTTTATTTATTTATTTATTAACACTTTATTGTACACACGGAGAAAATTAACAAAAGAACACACAAGAAAGAAAATAGTACAATTGGCGGTCTTATCGCTCAAGGCGATCTTTTAGAGACAACCATAGGATGGAAACAAAAAAAAAGGATAGATGAGAGGGTAGTCAGTGTGTACAACATACATACATATAATACAACATACATACGTATATACAGCATACATACATATATACAAAATTCAAAAAAAAAAAAAAATATATAATATATATTTAATATATGTTTTAAGTAGGGCTAATACTTTCTTGTGCTTTGATATAATATATACTTAGACAAATTTGGTTACTAAATAATTATTTCACATTATCATTTACCATACTTTCAACTCACTTTACATACAATTACAATTTATGACTGCCATTACTGTAACAAGTTCCAAATTTTTATGAAAAAAAAAACCTACATACAATACACAAATGTGCACAGTTCAAGGTTAGACAGACAAGTTAAAGTGTACTTTGAACTAGCTATTGATTCTCGATGTAATCCTCACAACTAGATAATAATGTAATTGTGCTCCCCTAGCATTACATTCAAACTGTGTACATGGCAAGGTTGGCTCATTCAATATGTTCACTTGTGCCATATTAAAGGATTATTTGTCTGGATGTCAATGAACTTGCATACTGCAAATGTGATGCATTGTGACCTCAATTTTTTTTACTGTTAATGCACAAAGGTATGTGGCATAAGGCCAAAAATGAAGATAAAAACATATACTAAAAACTCTCAAACTCAAACTCAAAATCACCTTTATTCAAATAGACTTTTACAAGTGCTTTTGAATCGTCAATTAAGTTTTTTTTAACTATTGCCGCTTCGAAACGTGTTATCGCTGTGGAGAAGAAACGGCAAGAAACTCCCTCAGCAACACGAAATGTCATTTTTTTATATAATAATTTTTAATTATAATTTCATTTTTATTTATTATATTTAATTAATAAAACAATTTTCACTACCTCATTTGTAAGCAAGATGGTACATGTGTAAATAATATTTAAGCAATCCAGTGACCAAAAAAAGCTTCCAGTACTGTTTAGTTATTAATATTATAAACATGAAGAATTCAAAATATAGCCTAGTTGGGATCATAAAGTTATTATTTTGCGAGGACTTCATTAATTTCGATTGCAAGTAACTAATTATTTGCTTATAAAATAAATGTACTTTTAATAACACTGGTCTACAAAATTTAACTTTTTGTGTGCCTTTCAAATGAATACTATATTTTTATACTGCTTTGAGGTTACTGAATACGAAAACACAAATAGATTTTTTTAATTAGCTCTTATTTTGGAAATATACCTATTATACAAAATTTTACTTTTTGTAACATGTTAAAGTACGAAACAATTTATTTTAAAAATAACAATATTTACTTATTATTATTTTTTACTTTTTATATAAAATTGGGAAGATTGATATATTAACAAAATATTTAAACGTGTTTAATTAAGATTTTCTCCTCATTTACATTTGTCTTTTGTAATCGCCGTTAGGGGAATTTCTTCTCAGATTCCAGCAGTCATCCGCTAACATTGACGCAGTCCATAGGCCCTGGTATCTCTTTTTCATTGTCGGGATATCTTGGTGGAATCGTTCACCATGTTTGTCACTGACATCACCACAGTTAGATGGGAAAAAATCAAGATGAGAATGAATAAAATGAATTTTTAGGGATGTACCAACTGTTGATACTTTTGAAGGAGATTGTTCACAAGTTTAACATAATTTTCATTTCACTTATTGCCCAAAAAACCATGAACGACTCTTCAAAAAGATTCCCAAGCTTCAATAAGAAGCTTTGAATACAAAGCCCTGTAAAACTGAATCAAAATTTTGGTCCTTTAGAATCTCTCTTATTTCAAGTCCGATAAATATTCCTTCTTTTATTTTAGCGTCCCTTATACGAGATAATTTACTTCGCAGGTATTTGAATGCTGGTCTATTCTTGTTGAGAGCCTTCACAAAGTTTTTCAATAGTTACAAATTAATGTAAAAATGGTAGAAGAACATTTCTTTTGGCTTAGCCACTTAATCAAATTTGTAGAGCAAGTTGTGCAACTAAAGTGTGGTACCCACGATTTATCTCTGTTTTTAATTTTAATTACAAAATAATGGAATTATGCAGTTTCTAAACATTGAGTTTTTGAGCATCTTTGGTTAATAAGAGTCACATATGTAGCAAAAATTTTCTGCACTAAACACATTTATGCGACATAATGAAAACTGTAGATTTTTTACTAAAAATGTCAAAAAAACTATAAAAATTTCACGTTTTAACCGTTGAACAAAATACAGCCAGCGTTAGACGTAACAAACAAATATGAAATAATAAAATTTCCACAGGTAATCACTAAATATTATGAATTATCACCATTAATGTGATAAATTTCCGCGCTTCCTGCTATTATATTATATATGGCACAAATGCACAATAAGAGCTAACTATGGATTTTAACTTGTATATTTATCTTCAGGGAGTAAAATACAATCAATATAGTACATTTTCATGTAAAAGGCAAATTTGATGTAGACCAGTGTAATAAGTTGTTGTTTTGTTTGTATTTTACAAATAAAAGAACTCAACAATAAAAGATGGACTCATACTGAATACTGATCCTTTTTGTCTAAACCCATGTTTCTTAGTGTGGTAACAGAAAATATAATTTTCATTTTAGTGTTATATTCATATGCTGTTGCAGAAAAGGTATTTTTTTATCTGATTCTAAACTAGAATGGTAATAGACATTACATGAAATTATGTTTTAGTATTACTTGAATAAGCATTTATATTCAATAGATCTAACAATAGAGTTTACTGAGTTATAAGTTTTGAAAAAGTATGTATACACAAGCTTGCTTTAATAATAATAATTTGGTTTAATATTTTTTATATATTAATGTTAATAAGATATTATGACATAAAATAGCCACAACTCTTGTATTTGAACTGTGGAAACAAATATTTTAGGCCAAGCCAAATAAAATAAAGTGTTATTGATTATATTTTTAATTCGCATATTTCATATATTTTAAATAATTAAAAAAGTAGTTAAATCAGGCCAACAAAAATAATATAATAATCATATGATCATTTAAAAGATTCAGACTACAGGCATTTGTAATTCGTGGTAATAAAATAAATGTCATTAGGAAAGAGAATACCCGAAAATGATGTACCTATTAGGGACTAAAATATTTTCAATTGCGATGTTTAGACTTCTATATAATCCCGAAATGTCATAAATTCTTAAGAAAAACATAGGGTAATTGTACACGCAGCGATTGTTTTACAAATTAGCTGTTTAGCATACATTATATGGTAGCCACAGTCGCAAGGGGAAAAACGACACGAATATTCTTAAGTAGATTTTAGTCTAGTGTAGATTTAATTTTATTTTAAAAACTTACCGGATTTCAAACATTTTTCGAAGGCTTCTTTTGCCGTTAGGTATTCAGGCTTCCTATCGAGCGGCTGCGAAAGCGACTGGGTGTACGTAAAATAATTCCGGCTTGATTTAACACTCAAAAGCGCGGCACCAACTCTTCCGAAATTGCGACTAGATACATTTGGTACAAATTTACCGATTGCAGACATTTTGCTTTTATAATAGGTATTTTATTGCTTTTTAACAGAATAGTATTCCATTCATTTACACTATTCGTTGGTTGAAACTGAAAGACGACGACCGGACTCAGACGCCCAGTGGCCCAATATAATTATTTCGAAGTTTATACAAAACTTGTCAATAATACGTCACACCCCGCCAACAGCCACAGACTAAATTGTCTCTACAGATAACGTACGAAACTATGCTTCTTGCGAAAAAGGGCGGGAAGTGTTCGGATTGGGGGGCGCGTTTTTTGTTTTTCTCACATATAATTTTAATTTTTTTTCTTGATAATGGTGAGCAGGGGATTAAGTGTTGCTTGTCGGTGTGTTTGATTAGTTTTCCCTTTTTTCTTCCCTGTCTCGAGATGCCAAAGCAAATATAAAAAAAAGAATAATTTAAACAAGTAGGTAGATAAAGATATCTACATTGAACGTAGGTAAATGTACATTAGATGTACCTAGGTAGGTACTACTTAATAAGATTTTTTTCCCAACTAAGATCGTGTGTGTACTACACACTGTGTAGTTTACATTACAATAGCAACAATTTAGCAAAACATCATTGCATTTATTTATGAAAGGTGTCCTAAGGTCAAAGGTTTATGTAACTAATATTGTTTATACAAATTATAGAAATAGGTAGTAGGTAGGGTAGGCGGGGGGCATGATGGGGTACTTAAGGGAAATCACAAAAATACAGCATAATTACTACTCGTAGGTTTATTACTTTTATTAATTCATAGTACGTTATGTTATTTGTCTAACTATGATTTGGTACAGTCTTTGCAAAATCAACTTATCACATTTGTCAATTATTAACCATTAATTGGAACATTTTAAAAAAACCATCTTGCCCCATACTGTAGTGGTAAGATGGGGTAATAAAATTTGAGCATGATAACGAAACTAATTATTTACACAAACAACACAATTCCTCCGCATTTTCATTGTCCTAATCCAACAAGCATAGTGAGCCCAACATCTACAGAGCTACCAGCCTGCCCAAGATTCTGACGATTTCAAACATTGCGGTTTACGTTATTTCATTATAAGCAAATGGCATCTTCATCATTGCTCTTTTATATTTTTGTGTTTTCCGTTTGTAAACAAAAGACGCCTTGACTACCACTCAAAATTTCACTCGCACTGATTGTTGGTCACATGAGGCTATTTATTGGCTTATTGCTTTCTTTTCACAAACGTCTAGTTTCTTGTATTTGTGCGGTACCCCGTCTTACCTCGAGACCCCATCATGCCGCCCCCCCCCCCCCTACGTAATGGAATAGGAAATTTCATGTACATTACTGATTTTTTTCCTGGTAGCACTTATATCATAGACAATAGAGTTAAATGGAAAAAGTGTTGCCACTTACGAATATCACAAATATAAATGTGGAGAATTCTTTAATATTGATAAAAAAAAATACAGCTTGCTAATGTTATGCGTAGTTTGGTCAAATCCTATTATTATTTAAATTATCCCCAAATCAATCACAATAAAAAAAGGTAAATTATGCTTTGGATACGTTTTAAAATGTATTAATTTTATAGAATGGATCTACAGAAACCATATTAGTGAGCAGTCATGATTAAAAAGGAGTCCACCAACTTCCTATACTTGGACACAGTCCTCCTATTTAAATAAATTGAATTAGGATTGAGGCCATTATGGTAGACACATATAACTTAGATGTAAAAATGGTATTTTGTAAAGAATTCTGAAGCGCAAAATTATGTTGAATTTTTAACGAATTAATATACGAATAATCAACGTTGTTATATTTACATTTTTCTGCAAGTGCCTGCATATTAAAAAATAAATTAATAAAATAAGTAACATGTATTTAGGTAGAAAGAAAGTATTTAGGTTTGCTGGTGGTAGGATATTCGTATCCGCCCGGATAGCGACCACCGTACACAGGGCGTAAAACCCGCCATAGTGGCACATGCAAGTGTGCCGCGTTCCGGGATCAACCAGTGTATATCCGGTTTTCGGGGGGGCTTCAATCATGGTGAAAGGATGACCGTGCCGGCATTTTTTGGCCGGTTTGTCGCGGTCGGTCCTTTGATCACCATGATTGATAGTCCCCCAAACTTCTTCACAATAACGTGAAGAGGTATTCGGCCGGCATGATTGTGTCGACCAACGGGAGACCATCATCTCTCGCTGATCGGCACTTTTTCTGGACTCCATTGCGCTTACCATCAGGTGCAATGGGGTCACTTTGCCGTGCCAGTAAAAAAAAAAAAAAAAAACAGTTTTAACAATAGAGCTGTACTTTAATTGTTATTTTATATGTGTGCATTAATTGTAGGATGGATATAATTGACTTTCTACAAAATAGCCATTAACATAATATTTTTCTAGAATACTAAAATAAATTAATATTTTTTTAAATGATGGTGTTGTTTATAAAACAGGGAAATAATAACTGCCATAGAGCAACTTTCGCGGTTCGCCTTGTGATGGGTCACGTGACGGCACGTGAAGGAGTATAGACAAGACTTCCATTCGTCAGTTTTCGGGCGAGGAGGCAGGCGCAGTTTGGTGTTTTATTGAACGGACTGCCAAAAAGTGAAAACTGAAAAAATGGCAAAGACCCTCTCCGCTGCCCAGGCGAACAAGGAACATGTCTTGGCTGTGTCCAGGGACTTCATTTCCCAGCCCCGGCTCAGTAAGTAAAGCTATATTTTTGGATTATTGGGCTGCATTGTAACGTCATTATTTGATCTGACAGATTATCGATTTTCCGTGTAAGTGTATAAGTTACGCCTATTTATTGGTCATTTTTAGGCTTTGAATAAGATTATTATGCATATTTTTATTGTTCATCTCCTAAATCTTAGAAGAATTACCAAATTAGATCAGCCTTGAGAGTTACGCCTCTGGACTCGTATCAGATTATGTCTATACGATTTACCAACTTGTTAACAATTATAGGTGCAGAGAAGTCTCTATTCGTTTCCTTTATCAGAATAGGTAAAAAAAAATAAGTTTCAGGCTGTTACACAACTCATTTTATATGTATGATCGATAGATTTTTTTCCTCTGCGAATCTTGAAACTTATAAAGAGTTCCAATAAGAAGATTTCTTGCGTTTAATAAGTGTGATTTTAAACTTTTCATAATTTGCCAGAAAACGAATCACATGTTGATGAGGAAAAAAATATTCAGTAGAGAGATCAGGTGACTTAAATTGAGTAAAAGTTGTTTTTGTTTTTTTATATCACTGTACTTTTATGAATCAAAGATTAAATATCAACCTATTTGCCTAATGGTGTTTCTACGTTTCAGAATGTTTGAAAAAGGGACAAAAAATTATTTTCATCAGAATTTTTAGTATGGAGAATGATTGCTTTATATGTAACTATTGTCACATAACACACTAACATTAAATCCATATTAAATTTGATTATTAAACTCTCTTGAATACAAAAAAAGGTTTATTATTTTTTATTTTTCAATATTTTACTGAAAAAATGATATTATTAAAAATCAACTGACCTGACAGCTAAATAGACTAAATTATGTAATAAAAAATGCAAAAAATATTACATATAAGTTAACTCCCCCATGGCCACGATCATATGATTTATATTTGATCTACAGATGGAAATCATATATCTATACTTGAAAGATATGCTGATTATTGTTGGTTAAATAACAGAAAAATATGATGTGAGGGAAGGAAAGCTATTAAATTAATAAAATAATATAATTAATATTATTATATTGGTCTTCAATGTGATGTACAGTAAAATCTGATGAGTTTATCTTAACTTTTTGCTATAAATACACATAATTGTATCAAGCATATGTTTTCATTTCTAAAGACTTCTTAATTCAATGATTGAATGAATTATTCAAAACCCTTTTTTCTTCCTACAGCTTACAAGACGGTGTCTGGTGTAAACGGACCTTTGGTCATTCTTGATGAAGTGAAGTTCCCCAAGTTCTCTGAGATTGTACAGCTGAAGCTTGCTGATGGCACCCACCGCTCTGGCCAGGTTAGTGATCACACCAATTATGAGTATATTCTATTTTAGAAGATAGTTTTAAACAATAAGAGTCATAAAATAAAACAAAACACTGAAATATTTATGTTCTTATAATGAGTCTAAAATTTCTAAAATGGGCAATATGCTTAGTATGAACATTATTGGTATATGTTGGCTACTGAAATTGGACAATTACAACAATGTCAAGTGTTATATCTTGTTCTTTTCAATGATTTATGGTATTCAATAATTGCAAAAAAGCTTATATAAACATAATCAATGTCAATATCTATTTATAGTATTAAAATAGAACAAGATCACTTATTTTATCACCATTTAGCCATAAGATAAAGAACAAAAAAGTCAATTGTTTTATATTTGTCCAGGTACTTGAGGTCAGCGGCTCCAAAGCCGTCGTCCAGGTGTTCGAGGGTACCTCGGGTATTGACGCCAAAAACACTCTCTGCGAGTTCACCGGCGACATTCTGCGTACCCCTGTCTCTGAGGACATGTTGGGTATGTCAATGAAATTATCTCCTGTGTACCTTTCTATATTTATTTGATTGTATGCTGTGGATCTTCAAATTGCAAAATGAAATAAAAAATAAATTGCTTTTGAAAACATTTATAGCAACCCTTGGTACAATAATTGCTTATTTATAGGTCGTGTATTCAACGGCTCCGGCAAACCCATTGACAAGGGACCCCCAATTCTCGCTGAGGACTTCTTGGACATCCAGGGCCAGCCCATCAACCCATGGTCCCGTATCTACCCTGAGGAGATGATCCAGACTGGTAATTATCCTTCAATTGGTCCCTATTACATAAAATTTCTTTAATTTAATTTGGAAGCCCAAAGATTACTTCATTTGTGGAATGTAAAACCTTTCTCCTACTTGTTTTTTTTTAGGTTTCAAAGATGCTATTGACACTGAGACAGGTCCGTATAAAAAAATTTTGTGTTACAGGTATCTCTGCTATTGATGTGATGAACTCCATCGCCCGTGGTCAGAAGATCCCAATCTTCTCCGCTGCTGGTCTTCCCCACAATGAAATCGCCGCCCAGATTTGTAGACAGGCTGGTCTTGTCAAGGTATGGATAATGAATATGTCTAATTTTTATGTGTGTTTAGGGAGAATTATTGTTACAAATTTATGAGCCTTGTTTATGTGATTTTTTTATTATTTTATCCTCTTTGTGATCATCATTATATTTTTCCTTTTAGAGTTAGTCATCAGTGATATATTTTTCTTGTTAGGTCCCCGGCAAATCCGTGTTGGATGACCATGAAGACAACTTCGCCATCGTGTTCGCCGCTATGGGTGTGAACATGGAGACCGCCAGATTCTTCAAACAGGACTTCGAAGAGAACGGTTCCATGGAGAACGTGTGCCTGTTCTTGAACTTGGCCAACGACCCCACCATCGAGAGAATTATCACCCCACGTCTGGCCCTTACTGCCGCCGAGTTCTTGGCTTATCAGTGCGAGGTGGGTTATGTTTGGAAACTTCCTCTCTATATTACTATTATTACTACTATATTGTAATTAGACAATTAAACGGCAATCATTTTTTGTAAAATATATTTACCATAATATAAATGGTAATTTTGTTGAATTTTGTATATATTTTATGGATGCTTAGATTTTTTATATCAGATGGAAATGATCCATATCAGGATTGAAATGCAATATTGTATAACATGAATGATATTGCAGAAACACGTGTTGGTCATCTTGACTGACATGTCCTCGTACGCCGAGGCTCTGCGTGAGGTGTCCGCCGCCCGTGAGGAAGTGCCCGGACGTCGTGGTTTCCCAGGTAATTAAACTAAACGTCATTGTATTTTGTATTCTTCCCCTTAAATATGTTTTTTCTTTGATTTGAATAAAAAAAGAAATAAACTGAATACAACAATTGTCATCGTTTTGTAGGAATCGTCATGCGTATGTGTAATCGAAATTATGTCGTTATAAAAAGTACATTTTTTTTCATTTAAAAATATAAAAATATACCCCTTACATTGAACAAGTAAAAAAATCATCATAGGCACAGCCGGTAGGCCCTTAAGTATGTTAATAATAAAAACGAACATAATATTTTAGTGACCCCCTTTTCCAAATATACATATTCATATGCTATGGTTGTACTAGAAAACCATGATGATTAACAATATGTTGTTTTGCCCAGGTTACATGTACACGGATTTGGCGACCATCTACGAGCGCGCCGGACGTGTAGAGGGCAGGAACGGATCCATCACCCAGATCCCCATTCTTACTATGCCTAACGACGATATCACTCACCCTATTCCTGACTTGACGGGTTATATTACCGAGGGACAGGTGTGTATTATTGCAAAATATATATTAACACTTATGTAATATATGCCATACCGAGATAGAGACAGCTTTTATCATATACAAGGAAAGATGAAGCTTGATAAACTAGTGTAGAATGAATGACCCGCGGTGCTTTATCGGAAACGTCGTAGTGATGTTATAAATCTAAAGAGTGGTCAGGATCAATGAAAATTCAATAGATGAAGTATAAATACATCAATGTTTTACCCACAGTAAAAATAGACAATATTTTTCTAGCTGTCGAACTTGACTTCGATATCACCAAAAAATGTTTAGGTCTAAAGCAAAAAAATACTCTGAAGTAACAAAACCAAGTTTTCAGGCTGATTACACCAAATTTATATATAAAAAATAATGTTTGTGTAGATCTACGTGGACCGTCAGCTGCACAACAGACAGATCTACCCGCCAGTGAACGTGCTGCCTTCCCTGTCTCGTCTGATGAAGTCCGCCATCGGCGAGGGCATGACCCGCAAGGATCACTCCGACGTCTCCAACCAGCTGGTCAGTTCATCAATACTTATTAATTTTCTTTACAATGGCCAGCTCAATCGGCAATTATTTTATCATATTTTTTTATCATTAAAATATTTTTATTATTAAAGGTTGTAAAAATCCAGACACACGTTGGTGTTTTTGCAACTATCCTGAATGTTATAATCATTTCTCAGATTCCTTTATTGGTTTTAAAAAAATATTGCATCCACATTTACGATTGTCAGTCATCAGTCGACATAATTTGGTTAGCTAATTTATAACTGAATCTCAATTGACAAAAATATAAGTAGTATTGTGACCGTGTATGTGATTTCAGTACGCTTGCTACGCCATCGGTAAGGACGTGCAGGCCATGAAGGCTGTGGTGGGAGAGGAGGCGCTCACGCCCGACGACTTGCTCTACCTCGAGTTCCTCACCAAGTTCGAGAAGAACTTCATCACACAGGTATGTTGCGGCTTTTTATATTATTGGCATGATTTTTTTAAAGTGTATTCTAGTCTATTGATAAAATATTAAATGAGTTTTGGAGACGTTACAATACAATACATTGAATGTAATCCATTATCTAATGAATTTTCTCATAAAATTTAATAAATTATAAGACACGACACAACTATGTAATAGTGGACTATACCTTGATTAATATTCCATCAGGGTAACTACGAGAACCGCACAGTGTTCGAGTCCCTGGACATCGGCTGGCAGCTGCTGCGTATCTTCCCCAAGGAGATGTTGAAGCGTATCCCCGCCTCCATCCTCGCCGAGTTCTACCCCAGAGACTCTCGTCACTAGGCTAACACACCGGCCCACTTGGTATTACGTTCTGATCCGGCATCATTATTCCGTCTATAACTCGGAATAATATAGCTCTAGCTTTTGTGTTATTCTGATATCGATTAGTGATATACCGCATTTATCAAAATGTAAAAATTATTAAATTTTTCACGAAAACGTCGATAAAAACTATATCGATAATTCGTATTAACCAACACTAGGGCAATAATGGAATATTTAACATTAACTTATTATCGATTTGTCGGTCTAGCTAAAGTATTAACGTAATATCCGCAACTCGACGCGGAAGTATAGCCACGGTCGGAACGTACGCCAAAATACATTGTAAGATAAAAATATTGTTTAATAGTAAGTTGTTGATATGTTATTGTAATGTGTATTACATGTATTACGATCAAGTTACAAAATTAAATATAAATATTATATCCTCATCTCTAAAGAACATATTGCTAACGAAATAAAGTGTTGCCGTCTATATGTATATACTTTCCATGTCGATAGTCTAAATAAATTATTTAATAGATGCAATTACATATTTTGTTTTGGTGCTTTGAACACTTCATTACATTATTTTTGTGTGCACAAATTGTTGAAATATGTGTTCAAAATATATTTTAATCGAAATTTATCTAAAAAAAATGTAAAAGTAACGTTATGTGATATCGCTTGACTAGTGCAGTTGTGTGTGACATATATTTATGTAAATAAAGCAATAGCCCAGTAACAAAGTGTTACATTCCAAATTAAGTTGGCCCTCGTTCACTAAACACTAGATGCGTGTAATTCAGTGCTAAGTGAATTAGGAAACTGTTGTTTTCAATTGAAATAAAAACTATAGAAAGTTTAGTGTGATGTTTCATTTCTATTCGAATTATAATCCATTTAATACGGTTGAAGTAACACAGTAGCTACAGACAAAACCATGTGGGTCGATCACAATTGCAAAATCGAGCGAAGCGATTTATCACAAACATTTAAATGTCAACAAGACTGCCTCATGTGCCGTGCCATCTAGAGGTCCCGGATTCGATCCCGGGTTAGGTAGTTTTATTGGTTATTCCTTTAGGAAATTTTCAATAGCAGCGGGAATCTGAATTGTGCCTACAAAACCGCCTATAAGCTCGCCCTCTATTACGTGGGACAAAGGCTATTGGAGAAATGCATCTCTGCCTACCCCTTCAGGGAAAACAGGCGTGAGTACCTGTACGTATGTGTCTGAATCCCAAATTAAGCGTACCGCCGTTATTACATCCATTACAAAATTGTACTCTTCACTCATGGTTTAGAAATGGTCATTAGAGACGAGAGACCTTTTTATAAAAAAAGAGGTCCGAGTGGACGTGCAAGACGCAAGTTTTTTATTTTATTAGTATTGTTTAAACGAACCGACCCTGAAATATCAGGACATACCACTTACCTTTACTCAATAACTGGGAATTGCGACTAGAATAAACCGAATCAGTACGCCTACCTAGCGTCCGTTTTGTCACTTGGTCCCTTTATTGAAAACCAGCGCTGCAATACCGTGTAAGCGGAATTGCAGCACACAGCTGAATGAAGGGATCATTGTCGGCTATGTAAATTGTATTTACTAATTGTTTGTTCTTTGTATCTATAGCTGTTTTTCCTATAGCCAACAATAAAACTTTTTTTCTTTCTTTACTTTCTTTCGATTCCTCAATACATACCTAGAAATGGTATCTAATATTTATCGGTGTTACACAACTTTTGTGAGAGATTTAACGAAAACTAAATTAAAAATGACTGCTTACGCGTATAAGCCGTACGATTTACTGAGATGGGTAAAATGTTATTGGGTATTTCCATTAGAAGATTTCACAATAGCACGGAGTCTGAAAATGTGCCCCAAAAATGGCAACAGGATCGTACTCTACTACGTGGGTCTTAAAAAAATTGGTAAACTAAATGCAGAAATGAACCTCACCACAACAGAGAACATTATAATATCCCACTGCGCGAGTGATGTAAATTCAAACTTTAATATTTATGGTTTTCTGTGAAGCACAGTTAATTTTGTGAATGTACTACTTTTATCCAACAGAGGAAGAAGCGTAAGTCTAAGAGATAGTCTTACCCAAATATTAAATTATGCTTTACTATTTTCATAGTCTGAACTTTCTTACTAGCTGACCCGGGGAACTTCGTTCCGCCTAACAGTCGATTCTTTTTTTTTGTAGCCTAAGTTACTCCTTATTACATCAGCTACCTGCCAATCGAAATCTGCCTGTCAAATCGGTCCAGCCATTTCAGAGATTAGCCGGAACAAACAGAATAAAAGGCAAAAATTATAAAAAAATATTATTTTGGTGTATGAACCGTATAATATATTATATTCATACCATCATCATTAGCCCAAATAAGTCCCACTGCTGGGCACGGGCTTCCTCTACAACTGAGAGGGTTTAGGCCTTAGTCCACCACGCTGGTCTAGTGCGGGTTGGCGGACTACACACTTAAGAAATTTCTTAGAACTTTTAGGTGTACAGGTTTTATCACGATGTTTTCCTTCACCGTTAAAGCAAGTGATAATTCATTGTGAATACACACATAACACATCTCGAAAAGTCAGAGGTGTGTGCCTGGGGTTTGAAATTCTCGACCGCGCGCCTAAACCTCGAGGCTATCACTGCTTCTATTCATATAGATGTAGTAAAAAACGGTTATTTCAATATTACAAACAGACACTCCAATTTTATTTATATGTATAGATTGAATTTTATGCCAACGATATGTTTGATACGTGTTCTGGTAAACCACTAGTATTTTGATGTATTTCGTTACAAAATAAATGGAGTCTTGCAGTATAACATACTAATTGATTTTGACTACGCCCACCCAAAGAAGCTAAACCGAAAGAATAAACGACAGGTCTGTGTTTTATGATGTTTATTTTTATTGATAGACGATCTCAATGGGACCCTATTTACATGAAACACAGTACAGACAGAATTCTACGACAGGCTAGGCATTTGGCGTATATTTTAAGGAATCATTTCGTTAACAAATAGTGCTTATGGAAAAAAAAAACTACAGGATTGGAATCTGTGGCAAAGAATGAAGTAAAACAATCTAAATAGTAAAAACGTGCCAAAGCTTTTGAGAGAAGAAATAAATGCCGACCGGACGAATTAATGAGATATTCAAATTACTTTAGTAAAAGATACATATTATATATTATGTATTTTCTCGATACAACAGAAGTCACTCACTGGATAATTTCGTGACCAAAATAAAGTAATTATTTGCTAAATTAAAAATAAACGTATAAAATTAGCCAGCTATCCCGGCGATGGCTTCGGATGCAAAGAACTTTACGTCAACATCAGGATCAACATTCAATTTCTCCAAAACTGGCTTTACTTGAGGCTGTATGACGGCTGGGTCCAGATAAGGCGCCATTTTCTGCAGTGTCTTAGCTACATTGAATCTCACATTGGCAACATTATCATCAGCCATTGACAAAACTGTAGGTAACAGCACTCTGGTTGTAATATCTTTGCCGCATACTTCAGAAAGCACGTTTATGCAGAATAAATAGGTCATTCTGTGCAAATAGTTCTGTTCTCGGGACATGGTCAATACTTTAGGAATGACATTAGTCTCGGCCCACTGTGATCCATATTGTTCAACAAGTTTCTTGAGATTAAGTGTGGCAGCTTCACGAATGGCGTAAACATGGTCAATCAGCCAAGACATGCACAGTCCCGTAAGTTTCTCGTCAAAGAACTCCTGGCCTAACTGACCAGCCAGCAGAGGCATGTGTTCAATGATGGCCAAGCGCACTCTCCATTTTGTGTCTTCAGCTAGCTCAACAATAGCTGGCAGCAAAGACTGGACTAACTGCTGAATACCAATTACTTCATTGACACATTCCAAGTTAGAAATAATATTAAGCCTGACTTCTGGGCATTCATCCTTCAGTTGTGTTAGGAATAGTGGAAGCAAGTGTTCAATGGTATTCTGGCGTCCAACAATAGGACTGAGACCCATAATAACAGAGGCAAGAGCCGACTTCACATGTTGATTGGCATCACAAACTAATTCCTTGATTTGGGGCAGGATCATGGTCATTATGATGTGTTCTTGATGTGCTTTGTCCAGGTTCACGCAGAAGTCCTTTACCTATAACATATAAATTAAATTTAATAGTGTTTATGGTAAAGAAATAAATTGGTAACAAATTAAAAATTTCCGAAATTGCTGCCTATGTTTTCATGTAATGGTATATATAAGATTTTTTTACTTTTTAGTTGTTAGGTTTTGAAATTTATGAAAAAAAACAGAAAGTAAATGATAGTAGTAAATGAAAGATTCTAAGTAAGTTTAGAATTTTGTATGAATATATTCACCTTAATAGAAGACAAAACTGTCTCTAAAAGAAAATAGGCTATATTCAATTTTACGATTAAGTGAAATGCTCCATGTGAATGTTATTACTGGCATTAACCATAACATATCAACGGCTTTAGCCTTAAGTGCTTGTAGGCATCCATGGGCCATAATGATGTTTTGGCACAAGAGCTGCTGAACTGTTAAACAAGTAAAGTAGTAAATTATTGATATATACAGTAGTAGATGGAATATACTGACCTTTCCAGCAGCAGCGGCGCGTACTTCAGCCTCGGAATCCTTAAGAAGTGCTTGGAATATTTGGGCCAAGTCTGTGCGTGCCAATTCAGGTCCCACAGCTTGTTGTAGTTCAACAAATCTAAAAACAAAATGCCATTAAACTATAAGGATTCCTAGTAGGTTCACGTCATTAGCGCATTAGTAAGACTTGTGACAACACTAGCTTATGTAGGTTATCTACACATCTTTAACAAATTGCACAATGTCAATTCAATATATTATTTTTTGTTCAAAGTGGTATTTTATGGTAGTTACTCCTACTTCTTTTTAGTTTTCTGGTATATGCAATTTGAAATTAGAGTTTCACTTTTCAGATGGGACAATGATGTCTATAGGTACCATTCAATAAGGGATATCAGTATAAATCATGTGAGACATACTTATCGGCAACCATGTAACGCACACGCCAAGAGGTGTCCCCAGCACGAGCCCGTACAGTGGGCATCACCAGCTGCTCCATATCTTCGGGCGGAAGGAGAGCAGCGATAGCAGCGCATGCTTCAGCCACTAACAATCTCACCGAGTCTTGTTCATCCTGACAAAAAAATTGTTTATGATATTCTCAGTAACCAATATGGAATAGGAAAAATAGTTAATGTCCTCAGCATGTGAAACGAGTAGCTGTGGGTTTGATTCCAATCCAAGACAACTGATATTTAATAATAATGGGTTCATGAGAACAAAGATTTTCGTATCTTAAAAAAAATCGAATTACCGTTGCCATTGTAGTGAATATTGGGATGAGATCGCTCTTCACATATTCAACTTCTACGACGCGTGCGAACTCGCCCAGTTTGTAGGCTGCGGCGCGGCGGACCATGGGAGTGTCATCTTGGCACAGCGAGCGGAACAGCTGGCGCAACTCAGCCTTCACGGGGGCAGACACGCGCGGGTAGCACACGCTGTAAACAAATGAAGTATTTTACTTACAATAAAATGTTTTAATTGCTGAACATAATGACAAGTGATTGACCAACTAGTTACCCTAGGATATATGGTAAGGAAAACTTCAACAAGTTTAAAAAAAGTGAAGTGCTTAGGTATAAGCATTTTGACTGCATTATCCAAGTTGCAAACAAGATTTGTATTTTTGGATGGTATTAGAACAATATAGGTATGTGGTTGTTCAGTGAATTCAATTTTAATTTTTAGCAATAACACATAACAGTCATTATGGCGCGCGGTCGAGAATTTCGCCGGTCGCAGGTTCAAACTCCAGGCCTGACTTTTCGAAGTTATGTGTGTATTCACAATGAATTATCACTTGCTTTAACGGTGAAGGAAAACATCGTGATAAAACCTGCACACCTAATAAGTTCTTAGGAATTTCTTAGGTGTGTAGTCCGCCAACCTGCACTAGGCCAGCGTGGTGGACTAAGGCCTAAACCCTCTCAGTTGTAGAGAAGGCCCATGCCCAGCAGTGGGACGTATTTGGGCTGATGATGATGATGATGACTGAGTCATTTTCTATTCAGAACATAATGATGAGTTTGACAATATGTCAGGAATTTATCCTTGTTTAAAAATATTTCTGAAATACACTTAGGACTAATAAGTAAATTGAATGCTTGATAACATACCTGAACAATCCACATCCTGAAGCTCTGGATGTAAACCAGTCACCACCAGCAAGGCGCTGCACAACTGGCACAAAGTGCTGTTCAAGAGCCTGTGGGCTGTGATGAGCAGCTACTGCTCGGAGAGAGGCTACTGCCTTGTCACGCACAACTGTCTCTTCAACAGTGGCCAGGTTCTCCAAAGGTGGTAGCAGGCAGTGAACATATTCGCCTCCACCAATGAGGTTGATGAAGTTACCTAAATAAAACAATTATTAAGTTTCAAATATAACCATACAGTAAGTAAGCTAAATACACATCTCAATAGGTCAGTTTTAATATCAATTCCAATTTATATCTATTGTCGATGTTTTGTGTATTATGTGACTTACTTTGTTTTTTTTTACAGATTTGGAGGATATGAGTTTATTAATAATTGTGTCTGTAAATATAGATCATAGAAACAAGCTTGGTAGCATAGTAGGCAAATAGTGTTACAATTAACTATGATAATACATTGTAGATATATGGTCAGATGAAAATATTAAGAGATTATATATATTTAAAAAGGGAAACCATAAATTTGCATTTCATGCTTTTTAATAAAACATAAATAATTATAATATAAATATGATAACAATTATAGTTACTGTGTTTGAATCTCACAAGACCTTGTAAGAAAAGAGGTACATTTGTGGTACCAACAAATAATTTTAAGCTGCTATCTACTGTTATAGTAAGTGTAGTAAATAAACATTGTAATTACAACCATGTCATAATTATGAGATCATAGTATTCGGTTTGATTTAATGTTTTTCATTGCTTTTGTACATTTTATACAGAACATAGTCATGGTCATTAAATAACAATGTTTATTATATCATCATAAGCTATACTGATGTATCTTGAATTATTCAAGAATCAATCTTGAATTATTCAAGAAATTTCAGTTCTAATTTTATAGAACTGCCAATCTAGCAAATTGTAAAGTATACATATTTTTATTTATACTTGAAATAATCGGATGTCTAATAGGAGTAACGATGAAGGCAAACAAATTTCATGTTTCGATCAGTAAGTATTATTGATAAAATAATATCATCCGTGGAACATCTCATAATTTTTACATTGTACTAATAGGATATAACAAAACGGGAGCTCAATAACGTGGAATGTCATGTATATATTTGCATTTTTAATGCAACTCACATAGGGGTAAATGGTAAAATGACCTTCCCACATTGTGAATTACAAAAGTTTCCTGCAAAATGACTAGTATCGTACAGACAACGGATAACGTACCGAGTTGTTCGGCGAGGGCCAACAGCACTTCATCTTCGTCGTAAATCGTCTCAGTCAGGAATGGGATCAATTCAGATCTGGTCCTTTCAACGCCCAAAGCCAAGGCGATGGTCGACAGTTTCTTAACGGAGTTGAGACGAAGTTGTACATCCTCGTTTTTCAACTCGTCAATAAGTACCGCGATAGGGTAAAGTGACTCATCCGTTCCAGAATCGCTGGCCGCCATTACTACACTGAATATGCTGCTTTGATTTCTTAAATTGAAATAGCACTAGACTTGTAATAGTAAAATACAATTTATAGAAGGTGTGTATTTTTGTAAAAACGAACGCAATCGAACTCAAATGCAGCAAAATGGCAGCTTAACTTTTTAATAGTTTGTAATTATTTTACAGCACGGAAATAAAAGCTTTTTATCTACGATTTTCCAATTACTCGAAAAAGCATAATAATAATTAACTTTTTAATTCTTAAGTATTTTTGAACATTAATTTTATTTATAGGAAGTAATTAATATCGAAAGAATAAAAGAATATTTAACAATGATCCGTTGTAGAATACTTAGTGTAAGTACTATTAATGGACACCTTTAATATGTCTCGTAGAAAGACAAAGTAAGTATAAAGTGATATTGAACTTTTGTTTATTGTTAACATCAATAACTGTTATGGTTAAAAAAAAACCAAAGGATTGTTCGTGCTTAATCTCGTAAATATCTTTTATTTTGTGAATAATGTAGTATTTAGATATCTTTCGTTATAACTAAGGCAACCTGGGCACAGAGTACATTATAACTTTCTTATAGGACTGGGCTAACAGTGGAAAGTGTACTGGGAAGTATTATTACATCCGGTATAATAGGTCCATTTGGTTACAAACAAATAAAAGGAATTAGTTGTAGCAGTCTAATTGTACGCCGATCGTAGCGCCACCTAGTGATTTTATACGTAACTAAACGAGTTTGATTTGATGTGCCTTTAATAAATAATCAAAACACAAAATCTAATAAATAAAAGAACAACTCCTTAGATTCCAACATAATCAGTACAGACTGATGGCCACATTTTCAATTGCTGAATAAAAGATAATTCTTTCTTTTCGTATGTACGAAGATACCATTAATCTCCTTTCGTATCTGTTGAAATAAGCTTGCTTTGATAACGTAATCAAATATAACTTAATATTTTTATATTCTATCTATTGCATTCTTTTTACATATTATACATATTAAATTGAAATATATACTCGCACGTTTATAAATTCGGAACGGGTTGCAGAAAAGAATTTTTAAACTTAGGTCCCACGTAGTAGGACTACGAAGTTATTACTAAAGTTCTTAAAACGACTATACGGAGAAGTGGCAAAACGTAGATATTAATATATTATAACTAATTTCTGCCTGCTAGCCTTCACATTATGCAGTCGTGAGTGTACATTTTGTGTGTATAATAATAATATAACACATATTTATGAGGCAAACGTCTTAGAATCATTCATAAACACAATTATAAATAAAGACTTTTAAAGAACTCCGAACAAAAAGTTCTTTTCACAACCACAAACACTGTAGTTTCCAACTGGCCAGTATGAAATACGTCACTAAAATCTCATTAAAATCCCCAACGTTAATTTTGAGTAGTGACATTTTTAAAAATGATTTTGTATATGTTTTTATATCCGTATTAATGAAAAATGGGTAATGAAGATAACTTGCATGCCTCGTTGGCCCACATCGTGCTGTGCTGCGTCGCTGGGCGCGGCATTAGTCGCATGCACGGTAAAAGCTTCACCCACCCAGGAATGCATGCCAACTTCTTCATACACGGAATTTTGGGATTCCTTCACTACCAAAGTATGATCTACAAGTAGTTTTTTTTAATTTTATGGATAGATCAAACGTTACATTATGTAGGGCTATGTCTTCAATATTAGCACAAAATAATTAATAGTTAGGTAGGAGGCTATAAATACTACATCTTTTTTAAAGGGGTTTTAGGCGTTTATTCTTTTCCAGACTGATCTTTTATGTATCAATGTCATGAACTTACTCAAGGTCGATGTTTATTAACAATGCACTTTTTACAATCTATGAAATGAACAAACTAGGATATATTATTATATAATCCAGGGCTTCCAAAACTTTTTCTCACTGCGACGCCCTTGGGACTTTATTATTTTTTGGCGACGCCCAAGCCAAAACCCAGCCCCCCAAAAATAATTATCAATTCTAGTATTAGCGTAGTACCTAATAGGTTATCAGAAAAACACTATTTGAATTTTATATCTTTTATTAGAAAATAGGAACCAAAATAAAAACATTTAAGTAAGCACAAAAATAAAAAGAGATATTTATGTAACTGGCTCTTTAGTGTGAGAAGTGTGCTTGCTTTTCTGAGCATAGCTTTTGCCACTCTGATTTCTTTTTCTAAGCTTATGTTTGACCTGTACTTGTTCTTAATTACTGCAACTGAAGGAAAGTCCGTTTCGCACAAGTACGAAGTCGCAAATGGTAATTAAACCTTTAATGCAGGAATGCTGATGGCACGATATTCATGAGACACTGATCTCCAAAATTCAAAAAGTTTGTCCGTGTCGTATTGAAGCTATTAGTTGTTCTTCTTCCTCTATCATTTTACTCGGTCGCATCGACACGCGACGCCCCTGGGACAACACGCACAGTTTGGGAAGCCTTGATATGATCAGTGCCCACATATTTTTGATGTTACGCTAAATATCAAATTTAGAAGGTAAATTATGGAAACGTGAACGCACCCTTTCACAAAATTAGTTTGCATTTACCAATCACAGAAGTCACCTGTGATTAAATATAACATTCAATTTCATGCATGTATTTTGATGAACGTAGATAAAAACGGTCTTGGTTGTACTGTGCTCTAAAAGCGACTTTCCATGTTTCCAGGCGGAATGTTCGACAACGATTTCAGAGCAGCCTACATTATCAGTTACAAAGCTTCTCGATACCTCGCCTTGCCGTGCCTCATGGCGGACCTCTATCGAAGCAACCAGACCCTCAGCGCCATCCACATCGTCTCGGGATTGGTGCCCTTCGCGTTAGCCTTGTCGGGAGAAGACAACGTGTCACTCGGTAACCTCGTCATTGCGTGTAATATCATATCTCTCTGTTACTACTCTTTAGAGAATAACAAGGAGTGGGGTTGGTACACGGCCGGAGCGGGAGTGTTTGCTTATTTCATCGCTCCTCAAACAGGGCCTAAAATGTTGTACCCTCTTGGCCTGGCGTTGATGGAGTACTGCGCTTACAGAGTGTTTCACGTAATTTATGATAATTAAAATCTGTAAATTTTATATTTGTTTTCTTTATGGTAGACTTTTGTGTTCAGACATGTGTGATTGGATAATAGAGCAAAGGATTCGAAGTGATCTTTTCTGTATTGGAAAACTTTAGTCCACTATATTGACCATATGGGAATAAGTGCAAAACATTTATGCTACATTTACATGCCAGCTTGCTCTAAATTGTGCTCAGCAGTGGGAAATATTCATCATCTGCCCAAATACGTCCCACTGCTGGGCACGGGCCTCCTCTACAACTGAGAGGGTTTAGGCCTTAGTCCACCACGCTGGCCTAGTGCGGGTTGGCGGACTACACACCTTAGAAATTATATGGGAAATATTATATGGACTTTACATTCATGCTATATTGGATATAGGTAGATCAGTTTATACATCGGGTTACCATCAGGCAGTCATAATCGTCTCGACTGGTTAACCATTATTAATGATCCTTAACGTTTTTTGCCATTCCACATTCTATTTCGGTGCAGTCACTTTGCGGTGCTAGCATTAAAAAATATAATAAAACTATTATTATTTATTATTTATGAAAGTGCTAGTTTCCTGGAACATTTTTTTTGCGGTACTTTCTTATGATTCGTAGAGCACCGACAAAATCCGACAATATAGATCTCATTGTGCCTTGATTTACTTAACAATATAAAAGTACAAAGACATAATCGCATGCATTAGTGTAACCAACCGTGGTCTTCGACTGGTAATGCACGCAGCGGGCGTCCCATTACCGTCCCCCACCACCGGGACAATTTCATTAGGCACGAATACGGGATACGGGAATGATTTACCTAAATCCAACCTTTCCCTTTCTGTGTTGTGGACCGATTTAGAGTTTCAGCGAAATGTCTAGATATTGAAAAAATATTTTTCATGGACGTAATGGGGGAAAGCAGTGCTTGGGTTTCTTATTGCCTGTATAGGCACGGCCTATGCTCACATAAATATAGACTGAGAAGTATTTTTACACCTATGTTTTAAGTCCTATGTAATATAGTACTTATTGCAAGTGAAAAATTCCAATTAAAAATTGAAAATATTTTACACGACTTTGGAAATAAATTTGGGACGTCTGGATCGCATTTCGTTTACTTATGTCGCAGTAGAAATGGGCTGTCTATTACTTTATTACATGCATGTATCAGGAAAACTCAGAAAAATCGTCTTGAATTTTTAAATGAACACCCTAGATTTAGACTATTATTTTATTCTAAACTCCTGGTAACTTATTTATTTTTACGAAATAACTATTATTTTTCTAGCGGCTATATAAATTGTTGACAATTACCTACGGCGTGTAATGATATTCTAATATAAAATATAGATTAAAAAGCTTTTTAAAAGCCGTTTTACGAGAAATCGCAATATTTCTAAATAATGATGACGATTACAAAAATATTGAAACCAGTTAAGATCATTTCGAAACTGTAATATAATCTGGAACTGTAAACGCTTCAGTAGGGTGGCGTCAGACGCCTTTTGTCCTATTGTTTCATTGTGTTGTATTGTTCATAGAAAAATATCTATTTCCACATCTGGCACGGATTCTGCCAAGCCATTAGTCTGTAAATGAGTACACATATACTGTGACCGAGAACATTGTTACTTGTGTAATATAACACAAAGTCTATTAGCAGCCAGTATAAATTCTTCAATAATTCATCCATTAGACGATTTGGTAGCCTACGATTGTATGTATTAATATGTGTTTACTTTAAGTGGTGCATGACTAATCGGCGGAGACAGTACAAATGCTTAGTTCTATCATAAAGGGACCGTTGTTATGTCCGATAGTTGTTATCTATACATCTATACAAATAAATGAAATTGGAGTGTCTGTTTGTAATATTGAAATAACCGCTTTTTAATAAATGCATATAAATATATGATGTATACACGGTACATATACCAAAATAAGTTTTTTTTTACAATTTTGTCTGTCTGTCTATCTGTTTGTTCCGGCTAATCTCTGAAATGGCTGGACCGATTTTGACGGGACTTTTATTGGCAAGTAGCTGATATAATAAGGAGTAACTTAGGCTACAAAAAATAAAATAAGAATCGACTGTTAGGCGGAACGAAGTTCGCCGGGTCAGCTAGTAGGCAATATACACAATGTAGTTATTTGTGTAGTTAAATTCGGCCGGGACCTTGTCATTCGGTTGTTATAACCGATCCGTCGTTACAATCGGTTGTGACTGTATTAGCAAAGAATAACAGCATTAAACACGTTTTTAAGCGTTTAAAATACGAGGTAGCGTGATCTTTTAAGTAGGTAATATAAGCAAAGAATATCTGCATTAAGCACGTTTATTAGCTTATTAAACCTATCCGAGCGGTATGTTCTTAATAAGTAAGTGCCTGTTCATATCGGAGTTCCGAGGTTGATCCTATGGCATGCACCCCTAATTTCTTAAAGTAATGTGTATCATCATCATCATTATTATCAGCCTAAGGAAGTCCACTGCTGAACATAGGCCTCCCCCAATGACTTCCATAGTGACCTGTTGGAGGCAGCCTGCATAAGTAATGTGTATAAGTAATGATTATTATTATGCAATTAAGCGTAAAAGGCAGGCATAATTAAGATATTTAAGTAAATAAGTTCTCCGCAAGCTTATTTTGGTATCTATTATGAATTTACTAACCTACTCGAAGCTAGCCTGGTTTGAGGTCTTATAGTAGTAGAAAGTCATGCCAGCGTTGTGACGTGTAGGTATAGACTGCTGTTAATGGTTATAACTTAAGTATCTGTAACATCAAAGATTTATTCATGGAACTGTAGACTTTTCAATTTGTGCGTCCTAGATAATAGATTAGATAATACTAGGATCTATAACAAAAATATAATGCTCGTGAAAACACTGATTCAACAACGGCCAAGCAATAAATTGCGGTTGGGGAAAAAACAGGAGTATTACACGGCGAAAAACACAAATCCGATATAGTAATTCTGGGTCATGAGACAATGTTTATTGCTTACGTGTGGGTATAGGATTGACGCTGTTCCGGCTTCCATCTCTCATGTATGGACAGCTGAGTGTGTGGTCTTGGAGGCGTTATTTAACGACCAGTTTATATTTGGGTGGAGAATAAACTATGTTTGCCAATGGTATGTAATATTTAAGTAGTGATGACCTCGAGGTTTAGGCGCGCGGTCGAGAATTTCGGCGGTCGCAGGTTCAAACCCCAGGCACACACCTCTGATTTTTCGAAGTTATGTGTGTATTCACAATGAATTATCACTTGCTTTAACGGTGAAGGAAAAACATCGTGATAAAACCTGCACACCTAAAAGTTCTTAGGAATTTCTTAGGTGTGTAGTCCGCCAACCCGCACTAGGCCAGCATGGTGGACTAAGGCCTAAACCCTCTCAGTTGTAGAGGAGGCCCGTGCCCAGTAGTGGGACGTATTTGGGCTGATGATGATGATGATGTAATATTTCATGGTCATTAGGTTGTGGAGTAAAGTATTGGTAAGTGTATCAGCATAGGAGTATATGTTATCCTTTAAGTGGACGGGGTAGGTCTGATGACAATATTTAGTGAGTTTCATTGAATAAGTACCTGTCTGTATGTCTTTTTTAGTGTGTTCTGATGTCCTAATTTTTAGTAGGTCGGATTAGATTGTCCATGGTGGAGTTTTCACCTATGGATGGTGATAATGGATGGATGGTGGAGACGATATTAAATTATCTAACTTGTTAACTAATCTGTTATTATGGCTTATATTATATGAAATATCAAATAGCCAATACCATATTTTGATGGCAAAGTTGTTATTTTTGTTTATTTTTGCTAAGCCTTCAGCTGTTATAATATATATGAAAATACTTTATCGTGCAACCGAAAAACACATTTGTTAGACCAATAAAAATTCTGTCGGAGCGTAATTTTTAATGCGTGGCTAGCGTATAACAATTCCTATCATTTTTTAATGGAGTGTGCTCATTAACCCTTTCACAGACAATGCGAGGGTCTAACGTGCCACTTGCTTAATGGGCCATTAAAGCGTTAACCCTGCTTCAACACTCGTAGTTAACGCCTGCAATTACACTTGGCGTGAATAAATCAGGTTTCGTTAATGTCTATGATCTAGGACATGTGGTATTAATGTCTTTATTATGTGCCGTTATTGTCATCACTAGTCTTTCCTTTGACTTCGCTTCTAGCTTGTAAATACTTATAGGACGAGGGTTAATATCGCTAATAGTCACTATGCGATGACTGTTATGAAGATCACTTTCGTCATTGGCCGAATCCGAAGACCGATCTAGAAGACGACCTTAGAAGTGGTATGCATCCATGTTCTACGACCTTTATCAGATGTATCTTTATTTTAGTAAATACTCGCACATGAGTTATATAGCTTTTCTCCTGAATTAATCATCTACTAATAATAATTAGGCATCTACAATTGTGTCAGATATATATTTTGTTAAAATAGTAATTATGATTTCATGCGTAAAATTAGGAAAGTATTGATGGCCTCGAGGCTTAGACGCAGTCGAGCGAAAAATCTCGGCGCTCGCAGGTTCCAACCCCAGGCACACACCTCTGAATTTTCCAAGTTATGTGTGTATTCACAAAGAATTATGATGTACTTTAACGGTGTAAGTTCTTAGGAATTTCCTGGGTGTTTAGTCCGCCAGCCCGCACTAGGCCAGCGTGATGGACTAAGGCCTAACCTCTCTCAGTTGTAGGGAAGGCCCGTGCCTAGCTGTGGAACGTATATGGGCTGAAGATGTTGAAAATCAGGAAAGACCATAATTTTGTTTAAAAAGTAGTAGGATAACTTTATGATATAACGGGATTTAATGAGAGCTACGATGGTTTAAAAATATCGCAAAATTATCTTCCTGATCAAGATAGACAGTCACATTCGCGTATTATTATAGTGGATAAAGTCCTTAGTATATCTTAAGTAATCTTCTAAAATGGGGAGGAGATTACGTTTGGCTATAGCTGGAAACAATTAGTGTCTCCCGCGAGACACTTCCCGAATCCTGGATCTGTGTCGGAGTCTCAAACTAATTTATAACATTTTAAATACGTAATAGGTTTTCTTGCGGAGAGTTCAAGAAAGCTGAAATATATACTTTCTGGCTTGTATTCGATGGAGTACGCAGAGTTGTGTTTCACAACATTTCTTAATAGGGAGTGCCAATTGCCGAATTATGAGCATGTTTCCAACCTTCGTATAGCTATTGAGAATTTTCTAATGAAAAACTTACTTTTGCTTCGTGAATTCGGGAGCTCTTGATCACAAGCTGCAAAGTTATGCAGAAAAACCAATGAGGCAGTAATAATAAAAATCTACTTACCTATATGTTTCTTCTTCCTAGTCGTTTCCTCTTTACTGAGGGTCATGGCCACCATGCGTGTGACTCCTGTACACTTCGCACCACCTTCCTCCAGGCATTCCTATTCTGTGCCATTCGTAGGCAAGCCTGGGCACTGGCTCCAGTATACGCCTTTACTGTGTCTATCCACCGGGACGGCGCTATTCCTATACTTCTCTTCCCCTCCTATATGTTTACGAGTGTAAAAGTTATGTTACTCTATTAATTATGTTATAGGAGTACCTAAAACGTAAAAGTTTGTATATAATATGTACCTTGATTAATCATAGCTCATACAATTGCATCAGCTTAGCATTTCGTCAAATTTCAATAATTAGATCAGTTAGTTTTGTATATACCAGTCGCCACGTGAAAATTAATATTAGTAACATGTATAGTCTTAAATACATATAAGCAAGCACCTTAGTGAATAAGTCTGAATCTCTGTAACTCCCTGTGCCACAGTTCCGGCAATTTTTTTTAATAAATAGTCACTTCACGAAGCCTGAACTTCTCATATTGCAACCCGAACCGACACACATATCTCACACCTCAGTCAGCTAAAAGTATTTTTATTTCATTTTTACCTTCATAAATAAATACGAGTATACCAAAGATGTACCGTAGACAAACAATTACGAGTATGTCTATTTAGTGGTGTTAAAGCGGATTGAATATGACATTGTTTTTGTTAACATCGCCTGGTGGTAATTAAAAATAGGAAAAATATACATAAAAGGCATTGTCATACTACGTATATCGTAATTTATAATCTATCCATTCAATGTGTGTCCGTGCAGTGATTGAACCTACTTAACCTATTAATTTCTATGATGTATACCTATACTTAAAGAAGAATATAATTTGAAATTATTATGAGTCAGTTTTTGTAATTGTCGATCAAAATCAAGACATTGAAACTGATAGCGCCCCATCTGCCGGTCTGTATCAACATAATTCAAAGCTATAGAATATTTACCAATATTTTTGTAACGACATGGCCCCAAAACGGAATTAAACAACAATTTATCATAATTCAGCCACAAGCGAAACTCGGCCCATAAATAATAATGCGTCGCTCGCACGTCGCATTAAAAGCGTAAACGTGTTCCTTGTGTCGCACTTTATACACTTGCAGGGATGGACTGCGACTGTTCCTGTTGGGGCTCTACCAATACAACCAACAGCCAGATTCATAGTCCTGACCTCACATTAACTTGCGTCTTGGTACGTGTATAGAAATTCCGGTCGCTCGTTTTATAAGCTAGCCACAGTAGCGAGATGTTAGATAAACGAATATATAAATGCTGTAAATAATAGTTTTTTAGTAATCTCTTACAAAGCTTTTGTTGAAAATTGTCACTTGTATAATGTAACGCTAGAAAATTTCCTAACTAAACTTATTCAAAATTACCTATAAGGAAATGATATTAATATACTAAATGACTTGACCATATTCTAACACGGATACGGGTCTCCTTTACATTACAGAAGGGTATAGTATTATTCCATCTCACACACCTATGAAATTCCTTGTGAAGAAACAACATCGACTTCTTAAACAAAAGTAAATAAATAAACCTTTATTATTATACTATTAGTATAAATTGAAACCGCCTGTGATAAGTTTCTGAGCAATGTTTCGTAAATATATTTTATATTGGACCGAATTGTGAATTTAAAACATTCTCGAATCCTCTAGAATAGACAGAAAAAGCCATTTAAATCGGTTTAGCCGTTTAAGAGGAGTTTAGTCACATACGCAAAGAAAATTTATATACAGTGTGTAATAATATGGCCACATTTACTATATGGCTTTATGGTTTAAAAAACTTCTGAATAAATTGAATAAAAATGTTGTTAAGGAGTGGTTTCCGGCCCGAAGTAGATTTAACCTTCTTTTTCATTTAAATAACGCCTAAGAATGCATGTTGGCACATTATAATGCTTTGCAGCCGTATATACTGATCCTGCCGCTTTTGACTGCAAATATAGCTGTTTTTATTTATAGTTCTTACCAATTATCTCGTAACCCTTTAGTTTAATAACCTGCTCAGGTCTAAAACAAAAATGAAAGTTTCGTTAATTTAGTACCGTAAATATGTCCAAACAGTGGCCATATTTGCAGTCATCCATTTATTTTGTTTTCATAGTCGCGAATAAAGAACATAATTTTTTTTGATAATTAAATCAGAGCGCGATCGAAAACTGAGACAGGTAATAGTAGTATAGATTACAAACACTTTTTCATAATCACAATAATTTATGAAAAGTAAAAAAAAAAATTAGGGATTTTTTTAGCGCCAATGTCTTCGTAATCACTGTAACTATTTACTGTCTTAGTTTTCGATCACGTTTTTTTTCACAATATATATAAAGATATATTCCTTTATTCTTCAACATACATACATATATATGTATGTGTTTCAACCGCGCCCATGTTCACATGACACAACAATACAAATGTATTTCATGTGCGGTCATATTTTCAACCATCAATCGTTTCACTCCACTACGTTCCTGAGTATCGAGATTTCGTGTACATTATAGGGGAAAAATTACATATTTGTGCGTTATTTCGATCATTTGTTACAATGACAGCCTATTACGCGGTTGTCTGAAGCCTGAACTGGCGCATTAATCATGTACAACCGTCTTGGGAGGCTGAGGTGGGAACACCTTTCTATATTACTGTTTGGGGAATAGACAGTTTCCTAACCTTTAAATAACTTGTGGAAGCCAAAGCATGTATGGACTAGAAGGGTCATATTTGTCAAGGATATGTTATGAATATGTATTTGTTAGTTACGATTAGCGCCTTAAGCGGTGAAGCGATTTTTATTAATTTTACTAGTAAAATAGACGATTACATTTTTATAACATAGATAAGAAAAATGTATCAAACATGAAAGGTTCCGAGTTGTATACTTTGGACGGGTGAATTAAGTACTTGGGTCGAATATGGCCAGGCGGAAAATATGGCCACATGCCATTATTTCAAATACGAAAATTTGTAATAACCTTAACAGTACTATTAATTGTCACATGTATCCGAACAGCGTACCTATCACCTTTACTGCGCATCCACTAACCGCCTAGTGTCCAATAAAGTGAAACATGCATGCATGCATGCATGAAGTAAGTATTCTCCTTTATTTTGTTATTTTTCAAATAAGAATCTTTGTTAATCACATAACAAAATTGTGTAACGATTGTTATTTAATATTTCCTTATTTAATTATCAAAAAAAATTATGTTCTTTATTCGCGACTATGAAAACAAAATAAATGGATGACTGCAAATATGGCCACTGTTTGGACATATTTACGGTACTAAATTAACGAAACTTTCATTTTTGTTTTAGACCTGAGCAGGTTATTAAACTAAAGGGTTACGAGATAATTGGTAAGAACTATAAATAAAAACAGCTATATTTGCAGTCAAAAGCGGCAGGATCAGTATATACGGCTGCAAAGCATTATAATGTGCCAACATGCATTCTTAGGCGTTATTTAAATGAAAAAGAAGGTTAAATCTACTTCGGGCCGCAAACCACTCCTTAACAACATTTTTATTCAATTTATTCAGAAGTTTTTTAAACCATAAAGCCATATAGTAAATGTGGCCATATTTACACCCCCCGTCGGTAATATGGCCTATTTCATTTTTTTTAACTGGTGAAATCACTAGTTTACGTTTAATGTCTTCTTGCCTTTGTTGTAAAGATAAATAGGCACTTTCAATGAATAAATGCTAAAACTAGTTTATTTTAGCGTTATTGTTAATTTAATAGTAATAAAACCATTGTGGCCATATTTGACCCAGGTACTATATAATAGATATTTTTTGTAAGTGTTCCTCGCAGCAGCGTGGTGTGTTAATAAGAAATAGCAATAGATTCGTGCTCTATTACGTGAAACTTAAAACGAAATGAAATATAGCTTGGCCAACCTATTCCAGGATACAGGCATAAGTTTTGTTTGTATGTATGTGAAAATATTAGTAAAGAACAACAAAAACACGTCCATTACGCAAGAAATATTAAGCTTAGTTCAACAAGTGACGTACAAGAGGTAATAAAGTCTACATGCATACGCTCATGGTGCAGTTTGGACGAGTATTGCGTCAAACGAAGCGCGACAGTTACGGGGGGTGACGCGCAAGCCTGTAACCTATTTATGTGCCCATTCAGTTGAGAATAAGTACAAAGCTTTTGGTAGAAGGCAAGTGAACAAGTGCCATATGTTATATTTGTGAGCATGCGATTATTCTACCACCTTATCACCAATAGTCAATCAATCATAAAATATCGAGTGACGAGTCCAGGGCTTTATCAAGTCATATACGTTCCATTGCTACGTAAGTGTTTCCTCCGTGTTTCCTTCTATTAAAGAGGTTCAGCCCTCAGACTCAATGTGGATTGGTGGACCAAAGTTAAAATATTAGCTCTATCATTCGGCTCTTCCGTCTAGGAATTGGTTGTCCCAATCAGACACAGTTTTTAGAGTGAGTATAATATAGATATATAAAAATGCAGGCAAAAATCTTTCCTTTATCACTTACTTAATAAAGTGGGCACGGGCTTCCTATGCAACTGAGACCGGTTAGGTCATAATTCGGACTACACATCTAATATTTTTTTAAGAACTTTTTAGGTGTGCAGGTTTCCTCGCGATATTCTACTTCACCGTTAAAGCACGTGATAATTCATTATGAATACACAAATAACTTGGAAAGTCAGAGGTGTGTGCCTCGGGTTTGTACCCACGACCGCCGAGTTTCGACTCGACCTGTGCGCCTAAACCACAAGGCCATCACTACACTTAATAAAGTAAACTTTTGAAATTATCATTATTATAGGAATTTTATAATTCAAATAAATATGCCGTATCCACGTAATCAACAGTTTCTTAGAGATTATTAAGGGACTGAATATCGTCACGGCAGTCTGGCATATGGCGCTCTGCAGAGTACTGGCCGGGAACACTATCTACGTCATAGCCGCTGATGAGTTCGACATTCGGATTTTAAACATCGCATGTCTGCAGAAAAAAATTGCGAGCACTGTTAGGCGCTATTCGATTTATTATATTTACCAACGCAAAATATACATAATTTCTCGTTAGAAAATAATATCCCATAAAAAACAAAACTTGTAAAAAACTCAAGTCTCGCAACTCAGTTCTTCTGCCGTAAAAAGTTGTGAGATCCATATGATACCAAGTCGATGAATTTATTTAGTCCCCGTTTAAGGGAACTTCTGTCTTAAGTTATTATGCACTTAGCTTACCAGACACCATCTTATAGTGACCATATCAATATTAAAAATCTTTTATGTTTCAAATAAAATAGTTAAACTTGGCAATCGTACTAAAAGTGAGATACATTGTGTTTTCATGCGATTGCCAAGTCAAAACATGATTTTACATTTCGTAACATTCGTGTCGTTGTGGGGTGTAATTTCCGATTAGAATGTCGACGTTCTTATACAACTTTGAAAACGAGATTCAGTTTCAGATGATTTTTTATACGCTTTATATTATCTTCATACGTATGTTGATATTTTAGTATGTAACGGAATCTTTGAACATGATTTTGACCCCCTTCAAAACATCGGAATAACTCGAAATTTGGCATCCTTACTAAGGACCGATGACAATTCAATATTTTGAATAGTTTGACCCGTTATTCTTACTAGGTTCATAATCAGGTAGATAATCGGGATTAACGATTTTTTGTTTACCTGAGACCCGGAGTGACTGCGTCAAGGAGTGACTGCGACAAGACCAATTTCTCTCATACGTCGATAAAGAAGTTTCACTTAAATTCTTTTTTTTTGGTGGATTTAAATAAAAGCGTGTTTTTTAGTTTTATTTTATTTTATTATACACGCATAAGATTTGTGTGATATTATAAAATAGATCATTTAAATATTTGTACATATTTTTTATAGAAGACTGTTTAAAAAAACATAATTGTTAGATATGATTGTTTTATAGAAGTTGCTGTGGAAATAGGTCCTTTGAAATTTATGAGAGAGTCACTTTTGCACAGGGCTTGGCTAGATTTATTATAGAACTCAATATTCAATAATCAAATAAAAAAAGTAAATAAATACATCCAACAGTGACATACATAGTTCTGACCCCACACTAAGATATAATTCTTGTGTCTTGCGTATTAGAAACTACGAGAGACATTACGGTCTCACACAGTAACTTATTATTGTCTTTAGGGTCTTATCTACGTCTGTAGCAAATATATCTAAAATCATTTTGACGACTTAGGAGCCAAAGCGTAACAAACAAATAAATTAACTCTCTAGCATTTATATTATTAATAAGGGCTAAGATATAATATGGCGATACTTAAGTAACTTACTCTTTGCTCCAGTTAAAATATCTAAGTAGAATGAAATGAACTATTTGTTAATTGAGCGGTAATGAGAAAAAACATTGACATAATATATTTGTCGACACTATTCTGTTGTTCACCTGCTAATCGTGAAGCAGGACACTAGTATACTCATATGGTATGTTAGACTGATAATATTAGAGTGACCTACAAATAGACTATGTTTATTTAAGACTAAGCAACAATTTTTAAGTGGCGACAAACCTTATTTTCTACTACCTTGTTTTCAAATACCTAGTTGAGGATTAGAAAATGTTTCGCACATTTGAAATATTATTACATATATACACAGTTACGCCTGTATTATATGTTTATTACTCCAACGAAGTAGGGGGTTGACCTTTTGCAGTTTCTCAGGTAGCGAAAATCGAGTCCGAGACCGCTTAATCGTACAACACACAAATGAGACCAATGAGATAGTCCATAAAGTTGAAATTAAAATGTACAGGGACGAAAGATTACCAAGAAAATCAAATATGTATGTCTTAGTAACTATATTACCTAATATTCTGAATGAATTATCACGTACTTTAACAGTGAAGGAAAACGTCGTGAGGAAACGTGCACACCTAAATAGTTCTTAGTAATTTTTTAGTTGTGTAGTGCGCCAACCCGGTGGTGAACTTTATTAGGTGTCATTTCCTTCGTCTGACATAAAAACATTTCATCATATCATCACCATCATCATAAGCCCAAATACGTCCCACTGCTGGGCACGGGCCTCCTCTACAACTGAGAGGGTTTAGGCCTTAGTCCACTACGCTGGCCTAATGCGGGTTGGCGGACTACACACCTAAGATATTCCTAAGAACTTTTAGGTGTGCATGTTTTATCACGATGTTTTCCTTCACCGTTATAGCAAGTGATAATTCATTGTGAATACACACATAACTTCGAAAAGTCAGAGGTGTGTGCCTGGGGTTTGAACCTGCCACCGCCGAAATTCTCGACCGCGCGCCTAAACCTCGAGGCCATCACTGCATTAAACATTAAAAAGACATAAAAAAGAGACATTTAAAATCCCTTTGTTCTCAAAGCAGAGCGTTACTCCACAAAGAATTTAATCACACCCGATCTTACGAGCAGAATGTATTTTCATTCTATGTCTGAAACATCCGTACAAGTTGTTGTTCGAAAGCGGTTATAGTTTTATTAGCTGTTATCCAAGCGCTAAACCCCAAGGGAACTATGTGAGCAAAATATAAATCTATTGCTTTTATTGAATTCAAAGCTATTATTTTTATATTATTCAGAATAATAATTAATTTATCATTTCTTGTACAATGTATTTTTGATGTTATTTGAATATAAAAGCTCAAAAACTGATAAAACGGAGGTTAAATATTTGTAAAACTCTCCTAATTTTTGTGTAACCTAACCTTTTTGTTTTTTTAGTTATACCCTGGCCAGCTCATCAGTATAGAGCTTATATTGTGCTAAAGAACATTAAAAGTAAAAACACTACCAAAATTTTCAGTAATGATTGAAATTTTCGCAAGTGGCATTTTCGTTGTGGCGTTAAATTAAGTGTTATGGCCACTAAGTTTGATAAAAGAGGTCTTCTATTTTCCAGGATTAAGAAAGACAGGAGGACATCACTCCTTGCTGCAGCATTCGGCATTGTAAGCCGTGAATAGACAGTTTTAGAAACTATTGACTAAAAATAGGCTGTCTACTATACAATATTAAATATACGAGCAAACTTTTTATACATTTTGTAGCATCAGCATCTTAAGTAGATAGAATAAGGGTAATACTCTGGGACATTACTTTTTATTTGTTAAAAAGAGAGAGCACATAAGTTAGGCCGGGCGGTAGGTCGCTCAATAGACCAAGCTTTTATGTTAAAACATTTTATTACTCATTGTGGAGAAGGCTTTGGGTTTTTCAATCCTTTTTAGGGTTAAAGTCATGTTGTTAGTTGGCCTGAGGATTTCGTTAATGGTGTTTGGTAAAGTAGACGGATTAAAAGTTGCCGATATTCTATAAATAATGGAATAATTTTCTTTGTAATCATTACTAAGTTGTAGAACGGATAAAAATAAGAAAGGCAAATTTATTTGACATCATTATGGGCACGGCGTAGTGGTTGGCACCTGATGACGATCATAAGTGCCGTTTTACCACTTTAAACATCATGGCTCTATCACAAATAAACTTTTTAATGTTTAGAAGCATATGTTTCCGTCAAATAGACAAAGCAGTGGTATAACATTCATATCCGCCTAGATACAGTACCGTAATACCGTATAAGAAGTAAAAGCTGTTATCATGTCTTAAATTGACCGGGATATTTGTTATAGTTTTTTACCAGTCTAACACTTAATTTGTATTTTACCCAATTAACTATGCTCAAGTATGTGCCTTGCGATCTAGAGGTCCAGGGTTCGATTGCTGAGTCGGGCAAAGCGTTACTGGGTTTTTCCATGAGGAAATTTTCAGTAGAAGCACGGAGTCTGGAAATGTGTCCGAAAAACGGCGATAGGCTTGGCCCCTATTACGTGGTATTGATACATAGCAGGTGAAATATGGATGCAGGAATTCATTTCTACCTACCCCTTCAGGGAATACAGGCGTGAGGTTATATTTCAAATATAAAGTGTATGTGCGCATCAACCATGGGGAATCAACGTGCTTATTTATTTATGACAGTATAAAATCAAAATTTTCATCGGTGTGAAATTAAGTTTGAGAATATCCTCGAGTGTCCCCGTCTCCTCCGTTGGATAAGCTTGAAGTTTGCAGAGTATTTTCCAAGTTTACTTACAACTATTAATTTTATCTATAACTGCTCTAAACTTTAATATTAACAGTGTGAATGATTAATGTAATAAGTTTCTTGATTTTAATAGCTGTTGGCTTGCTGGCTGGATTTTTTTATATTTGGCAAGTTATTAAATAATTCAGCGTGGAATGGAATCATTTATCATGAAAAATAAAATGAATTTTTCTTCGTATTTTTTAATAATATTGGAATAAATCTCATGAAATATCTTTTTTTTTGTTTTTAAAATGTCTAATTTTTTGTTTGAATATGTTTATTTTTTCCACATGCCTCGAACGGATATCACATCGAAGTAATTACTTTCACTTTTCGCCAGTCACCTTAAAATTTCCACGCACAATTTGCGAGCTTTTCTGTCGTTCACCAACCAAATTTCAAGACTTGGTTGGTTGCCACTGAGTATTTCCTGACAGAGAACTTTAGTAACGTCGCCAGACTTGAATGGAATCCAGGACCTATCGATCACACGCGCTGGCAGTCAATATTGGGATTTTTCTTCAGAAACTTCTCCATAATACCTCTGTGTTTGACATTTATCTGCTAGGAAATAGGCTCGCAAATATATGGCACTTAAACAAAGCTGGCTAAAAGTGGGCTTAGACACACGTCTCTTCTGTTTTCCACAACAAAATCATAAGTACGAAAAGAAATCGGCTAACAAAAGCTACTTATGAATACACAGTAATGGAAGAACCTGTGTATAGATTGTACATTCGAAAGAGTGCACTTAAACGGCGTACTAATGTTTCGTAAGTGAGTGACACGCACAAATGGATGTACAAACACATTAAGATGTTAACGCGGCGATGTTTTAAAATATATTTGGAAACGTTTTACGTTTTGTAATAAGATATATTAACGAGATATGGGGAATTGACAGCCCCGTGGCGCAGTTGGCTCGATACCAGCTTGCGAAACGAGAAGCCGCGGGTTCGATCCCCGCATCGAGACAAATGTTTGTGTGATCCACAAATATTTGTTTCGGGTCTGGGTGTTTGTGAGACCGAAAAGTCTCTCGTAGTTTCTGATGCCCACGACACAGGACTTGTATCCTAGTGTGGGGTCAGAACTATGTATGTGACTGTTGGGTGTATTTATTTATTTATTTTATTGTTTCGTGTACATCTCCATTATTTTATTTTACCGAGCTTATGTTAAATCAGAAGCAAAGCTTTTTGTCACATATAAAGTACTGACTGAATAATTATGGCGTGGTTCGTTAGGTACACACATAGCTGTCACCATAATTTTACGTTTCCCCTACAAAAACAATTACAGTTTGTAAATACGTTTCGATAATTAAAGCACCTAACCTTTTTTTCACATAACCATATTTCATACCGTAACAAGGCTATTAAAAATCACAGTTTTTTAGGCTCTTTGTGTTGCGGCTTAATTATATTAACTGGATTTATTTAAAAAAATACCAAATTTTTCATATTTCATCGATATTACCAGCCGTGTTGAGGGAAGACTATAAATATTCAAATATTGATGGTATAATAGACTACGGTCTACAAGCATACATCGTAATGTGCTTGGCCTATATAAAATTGTCGCTCTGTGTGTTGTGTAGGCGATGTATCACTCCCCTTTTGGCGATTAAACGGATGTTTATCGGATCAAGTGCCTTTTTGCTCATATATTATGCTATAATGTTATTATCCAGGGAAATGATTGATACACAATCATAAAATAAGACGAACAAATGGAAACCGAAAAAGGTTTCCATGAACGAAATAAACGCAATTTTTTTTGTTTGATATATGACGTCAGGTATTTTAATTATTACTAAGTCATCATTATTTTAATGATTCCAAATCCAAAAGGATTACGGGTACGGAAAAGCAACGTAAAAACGTTGCTGGTAAATTTTATTAAACCTTTAGGTGCATACGTATTTTTATACGTTGAAGTTTAAAAAAGAATAAAAAACGACTGCCACGTGGTCTCGTGTCACAAGACCTAGAGGTCCCGGGTTCGACTTCCGGGTCAGGCAAAGGATTATTGGGTGTTTCCTTCAGGAAATTCTCAATAGCATCACGGTTTCTTAAACTATGCCTAAAAACGGCAATATGCTCGCTTATTACGTGCGATTGATATACATAATGTACATACATGGCGAAATGCAGGTGACACGGGTCCCTTTTGTGGACAGGCGTGAGGTTATGTATGTATGTACGTGAGGTTATGTATGTATGTATTTTTTATTTTTTCGTATATACATGAGTATCTAAAAAATAAACAAGTAGGTCGATAGATTAAAGTAATGTAAGTAAATCTCTGTGATCTTATTTAACGTTGTCTTGTGTAATTTGCCTCGTTGTGCAATAAAGTCATATTGTGAGGAAGCTGAGTGTAATTATTATTTGAAATAAAATTTATCGCGATTAAAATGCTGAGGATTATGTTCAAGTGCGAGCATTAGGAGAGGTCTTCGTCTATGTACTGTTATAGTATAGACGACATTGATGATACAAATCTACAACTTTTTTGACCCATCCCAAATAACAAACAGTTATTTATACAGAAAACAGAGTATTTGTAAAATCGCAATATTATCGAAACAATCTCGTCCGCTAACATCGTAGCTCGATGAATTATTTATTTTTCGGGTCACGACTCGACCGTTCGCAAATTATTTGTGTATTTCGCCAAATCTATGTTTTATTGGCGGCGCTTTTTCAGCGAAACAGATGAAACTAACGGTCGTATCAAAAGGCAGTTTGTGATTTTTATTCAGTAAAATGTTTCAGTTAGTGGTTGGATGGTAAATTTATAGACAATAATTGCAAAGTTTTTGAATGGCAGACATGATGAACATAAAATTTATACAAAGATGTAACAAAATATCTGGAAAGTTTAATAAATTTAGTATTTTGTACTCATCAATTATTTTATTTAGTTTATTTTTGCCTCCCTTTAGCCTATGAAACTAAGATTTTTCTACAAACTATTAGTAAAACCCTAGATTGTTGTACCTCGTTGGATAGCTTATGAAACGTAGATAATTTAAGCACATCTGCAAAGCAGGTGCCATAATAATATTTTTTGATATCCTTACGAGAAAAATAAACTTTCTAAATGTTTGTTTAAGTTTTTTAGTTTTAATCGTCTACTGCGACTTATTTATTCATTTTATGTACAATTTTGGTTATTGAGGTCATAAAGCATCTTATTTTACATGTAAAAATCAAATAATAGTAATAATAAGACTTACATATTTCAAAATATCTAAGCTGATAGACGAAAATCGGGTTTTTTTTGGAAAAAACTATTAAATTCAAATATCCCGAAAACGGTTAGATTTAGGATAGGGTGTCTCGTAGTCAAATAAGTCAGAAACGATGTAAACTACACGCCCTTAACGGATATAGGTCGACTTAACCAGTAACCCTGTATATGCTGTATTTTTTGTTGTATTCAATCAGTGTTGTATTCATAATTACATTTAATTGCGAAACGAGGGCCGCGGCATCGATTCCCGCACTGAGACAAATGTTTGTGTGATCCACATATTTGTTTCGGGTCTGGGAGTTTGTGGGACCGAGAAGTCTCTCGTAGTTACGGATACCCACATCTCAAGATTTGTTTCTTAATGTGGAGTCAGAACTGAGTATATGACTGTCGGGTGTATACATATATTTATTTATTTGTCAAGTCTAGTCGCTTTTCTTCGAGTAGATATCAAGATATTATTCATCAAAATCGAACAAAGTTGCAAAACAATTCGAATTATCGAATTATTCAAAAAATCAACTGCAAAGTTTCCTTTGGAAATGTCGCGACTGGCGATTACCTACATCACTTGTAACAAGGCTTAGTAACAAACTTTTCTAATATCTCTTTTGGAATTTGAATAATCCTGATATTCTTCGGTCCGATAGCAATTTATACGTTACTTATAACTACGCTTTTGGATAATATTTGAAATGTATTAAAATATTTCGTTCAACTGGAAAATCATCATCATCATCAGCCCATATACGTCCTACTGCTGGGCACGGGCCTCCTCTACAACTGAGAGGGGTTAGGCCTTAGTCCACTACACTGGCCTAATGCGGGTTGGTGCACTACACACTAACCTATCACTCTGTCAGTTGTAGAGGGACGCCCGTGCCCAGCAGTGGGACGTACCTATATGGGCTGATGATGATGATGTTGGCCACCATATGCTTTAAAATAGAGTACTGCCATTGATTACATAATTATTTGTTGAGCTCGGCAGAATTAATAGCCACAAGTGCATTATATCAATTGACATATCACTAATATTGCAAATGAGTTATCCACACAGACAACCTAACCTATAGACTCCGCTTCTATTAATTTTAATATGAAAACAAAATCGCTAAATCGTGGCGGGGTACGGGGGCAGTCGGCTAGTTTTCATTGGACGCTTCAAGACACTGATAACATTCTAGTGCGCACTAGAGATGGGATAAACTAATAATTATCGATAATCTACGAAGTTTATAGTATAAAGGAAAAATAAAAAAACATATTAATTTTCATATAAATTTTTAATACTTATAAGTTAAACAATCATCAAAGTCAAAGTCAAAGTCAAATTATCTTTATTCAAATAGACTTTTACAAGTTCTTTAGAATCGTCAATTTTACACTTTTTTTAAACTATTGCCGCTTCGCAACGTGTTATCGCTGTGGAGAAGAAACAGCAAGAAACTCTCTCAGCAACACGACATGTCGGTTTTTCTTTAAAAAATAGCAATATATGTTTTTTTCATTACAGTATTTCAATTTTACATTATAAATGTCGTAATGATACAAACTGTAGCAACAAAACAAAACTCCAATCAATTTACTTACTCCCAAGGCTTATTATCTTCAATAAACTCGGAAATTTTATAGTATGCTTTTTTATAAAGCTTATTTTTAATTGATTTCTTAAATTTTGTCAAGGGAAGCTCCCTAAGAGCCTTCGGAAGTTTGTTATAGAAGCGTATACATTTCCCCATAAAAGAGTTATTGACTTTCCGGAGACGAGAAAATAAATATTCGTTACGAAAGTAAATATTCATCAATTAAAAGTAAATATTATTTATCAACTATTGACTTCTAAAATGTATTAATTTTGTATAAACTCTCCTTATTGATTTTGATTCAGTTTTTTTTTGTTAAATAAGCCAAACGTATGTCGATATATTCATTAATTACGCATTTTATTAAATCAATCAAATGATTGACGTTTTCAAAGTCAAACTGATGGTGCAGTAAGTCGGGGAATAATTCTAGGTTTGCTAAAGAATTCAATGTTTTACAAGAAAGATACATTGGATAGCTCTTTGGTTTATTAAATTTCAAATTATTATTATTTATTCAGTTTCAAATAGAAAACTATCTAATCTAATCTAAGATCTACCAACAATTCGGAAACAATCCCCAGTAAAATGTCGCGAACAAATAACGTGATTTTTTCCAGGAAACCAATTATCATCTCGTTTGGTAGCGTCAATCCATTTTTTTTTCACTTCAGGGCACTTGGGAAACCTTTTCAACAACAGACAAACAACGATATACAGTCTATAAAAATATCGATCTCAATATTATTTGTCGATAAAACAATAATTACATTGTGTCTCATTACTAGTCTGCGTGTCAAAGAGAGAGCGAGATAATGTTATATGAATTCAAATAAGAAAGAAAGAGATGCAAATACGACTTAAACGCGAGAATTTTTAATATTTTATTTTTAGTATATAGTTATTTTAGTGATTAATGAAAGAATAATAACTTACCTGTGAAATGTAATACCATCTTTTGCAAGACTAGATGTTGTGCTGCTCTTTCCACAAAATTTCACTGAACAATACGGCATTATGACAGTTAATATTTTTAAAACAGGGACTATATGTCACTGCGACACTCGGCGGCGGAATGAGTCACGTTAAGGGGCGGGGCCGGCGGTTATGTCGTGTCAGAGCATAACGTCGGCGAAAGCATATCCCCAGTAATGCGTCGTCTATAGGTTAAGTTGTCTGTGGTTATCCAATGGAGCGTTCGCGTCTATACGTCATTAGATAGTTGCAGAAATTTTGCTTGTAATTTTTATCATATCTAGTTTATTTTTTAAATGGCATTGATCTTATGAAAGAAACATACAAACATAAACTGACGCCTGTATTCCGTAAAGGGGTAGGTAGAGGTGCATTTCTGTACCCACATTTCGCCAGGTATGTATCAGTCCCACGTAATAGGGGGCGAGATGAAGAAAATAGATAAAATTTGAATTACTTTCGTCTTTTTTGCGTTATTTGAATCTTAAAGGAAAAGAGACAGAAGAGTGTTCTCTAGTGTGGAGAGCTAGAGGCCAACTACCAAGCTTAAAGTATAAACACTTATGCAAAGATGTTTTTTTAGTTCTAATATTAAAAACATTATATTAAGTGTACCTATCATTGTCACGTAATAATGTACCACAAAGTGTACATAATTGTACATTACATAATTAAAATAACAAACTGAAATGAATTGTGTGTAGTTTATTATCTAAACAATACAATTGAAACGAAATGAGGCATGAATTGAGCACGTGTGCACTCACCGCAAAACCTCAAATTATTTATTACACTTCCGTACAAATTGATATTTCAAAACGTTTGAATGCAAGTTAGATCAGAAGTGTTTGGGCGGTAAGAGCTTGTTTAAAAACTAGTCTAGGTCCTAAATTAAGCACAATTTTTGTTACTTGATGCTTTTTTTGTAACAAGAAGAAAATGCCTTAAGCTCCCCTTTCGGTACCCCGGAGAAGGCCGAAAGGGATATGTCAGGGTGGTCTGGCTTTTCAACTCGGCGCGCGGAGCAATTGTCCGTTTAACCGAATTGGGTCCCTTACCAAGATTCAACACCAGATTATCGACTAAAACCAAGTAAAAAGTACGCCCAGAATCCTCTGTGGTCCCTGTTAATCACTCTTACGACAGGTAAGGGATGCCATGGCGGAATTCTTGCGCCCTCAATCCACAGGGCGGTTTGTTGATGCTCTATATAGAACACGTTATAATTTGGCAGCAAGCGGTTAAGCGTTCACCTGGTGGTAACTTCACGACTTTCATATTTTTTGAGGAATTTAATTATACAAAAATCCTAATTTATTATACAGAAATCTACAACGAACATAAAGTGATAATAATCGTATAATCACTGTCCCTAATTTCCACCTTGATGCGTCTCTGTTTCAGCTTAATATAAACAAGTGGGTGGCCGTTAGCTGCACGCGTGAAACTGAAAAAGCGGTTATATATCTCTATAGTTAGGTAGCGATGACAGGTTTATGTTGGGACACGCGACAAATTATGAAACCGAATCATTTTTTATTCATATCGTGTCTGGGAATTGTTGCTTTCTTGTTAAAAAGTGTTGGAATGATTGTTCTAGTGAGTTGTTTATGGCCGTGTTAATTGTGTTAAATAAAGGGGAGCAAGGGCTTTTTTGTAAATAATAGACGGGCTTTTAAAGAGGAGAGGGTTAAGTCATTATGGTAATTTGGAGTTATAAAAACATGTATGTGTGTGTACACACGGCCATCCCTGTACCTATACCCGAAGAAGTTAGTAGAAGTGTATTGCTACTCCCACTTTTCACCAGTATCCTTAATTTCGAAGTATTATGGTGGAAATTTAATACAATAAAAAAATTCATGATGAAAAAAATTATAAAAAAAAATCCCGCGAATCTAACCCGAGATCTCTTCATCACACGTGGAACATGCCATGGGACTATAGAGTCAGTCATGTGCAGCCATGGAAAATGAAATTATCTGATTGTTTTCAAAAAAACACCTAAACATATTTCCTTTTATGTGGTAATGAAGAATCGGATTGCTTATCTTTGCACAAAAATTGGTAGAACATACGATTGTATGTAAGAAGTTATAATATCTACAATAAAAAGATGTATAAATTTGTGTATCAGTGATTTATAACATAAAATTATCCAAACAATTTATTGAAGCCCGTACATACATTAAATTATATAATGAAGTAATAAATCAAATAACCACAAGCTTGATACAAACCGTGATTGTTTTGTAACATCCGAAAATATCGTGGTCCATGTGTTAGTCCTAAAATAGCTCGCGAGGTGGCGCAGGGGTCGAACAGACAGCTTACCGGCGATAAATATTGAGGTGAGTCGCTATCGCACTGAAATAACTCTTTTATTGATTGTATATTGCTGTATGACTCTTTGGGCTCTCGGCACAGGTGTGCGCTGTGCGATCGAGAGGTTCTGAGCTTTTTATTCAAATTCTCAGCAGCAACACCAAGAAATATGTCCGAAAAACGGGGAAAGGCTTGTTTCTTATTCGTAGCTTGCAATTGGTGAAACGTGGGCGAGGAAATGCACCTCCGCCTACCACTTTGGGTATGTACATATGTAAGGTACTTTCCTAACGTTTCCTTATGAATGAATTCTATGTTTTCCTCTGAAAGATTGGTTAGAAGGCTAGATTGCTATTTTCACTTTGTTTCTTTTATTGCTTTACAATATTATGCTAGTGTACAATAAAGAGTTCTGTAGCAGGCTGCTACTGAAAATTGCCTAATTTTAAAAACCCAATAACACTTGCCCGATCTGGGAATCGAGTCCGGGACCTCTAGATCGCAGGGACAAGAGCCGCGAGACCACGAGGCAGTCAGTAAATTTTTATAAGGAAATATTGTAACGTCACCATACTTTACTGTATGGCAAAATACTTTTACTATTTATAATGTAGTTTAATCTACAAGAATAATTTTCTTACTAAATTGCTTTTTGATTTTGCTTGTCGAATTCCTATAAAAGGGAAATTATCTTAGTCAATAATATTTAAAGACAATGGATGAAAATGGGACACCGCAGCGTTTTGTTCCTGATCTGTTTGATAAGTTGGGGCTGTTATATTGTAGTAAAGATTTTGTCACACTACAAGATATAAAGACACTCAAATTACACCACATAATAATCAATAGAGAGGATGCGATGCTATGAGGGCTTAAGAAAAGAACACTTCCAACGATTCGTTGTTTAGAAGAACAACAAGAAAGACCAAGTGCGTGTAAGGCCACAGATAGAATAGGGTTCGGTAGTTATCCATAATGGCACATGGGCTTAGAGAGCGGGGTTGGTATTTATTTTTATGAATAAATTAATTGAATTAAATGGTTAAACCATTATTGTTCGTAAAAAGGGACCCTAATTAGACGACCCTTACTGATGAAGTTATTATAGTTAACTCACTTAATCAAAAAATAAAAAAATATTATTTTAAATTCGTTTAATGTTAATAACGAAAGTATTTAAAAAACGCATTTGTTCATTATTTCAAATAAACTGTGACTAATAACCAACGAAGAATAATCAACGAACCACGTCTTAGGTAAAAAAGAATAAATAATAAATGATGAATTTAAACACACTTGATATCTTTATGTTATTGCCAGTAGGTACTGACCATATACATATCATTATATGTATATATTATATGTATATGTGTTGAATTAAATATTAAAAGCGAGAAATCCGAAATATGCACACATGGTTAAGACAAAAATATCTAAGCGCGTATCTATGTAATATTATATCGTCTACTGTCGCACAAGGATGCTGGGTCAAGGACCGAGATCAGATGCGATCCATCATCATAGCCGACAGCAGCTAAAAGGTCCATTCGTATCAAAGGCAAACGATATCATTAGGTGAACGCCTCGGTTGAAACTTTTCACTTTTCATTCCGTTTGATATATTATACTGAAATTTGAATTATTGAGATTTTTAGAGCTTTCAAAATCGTGTGTTTGTATGTAATAGCAAAATGAGTTATTGGAAACAGGCTGATTTTAGAATATACAGACATTATATGAGCTCAGTTAGTAAGTTTTTTTTCTGACTCATCTGTCGTGAAATTACTTCACGTTGGGCAGTGGTCAGTATATTACAACGCATTTTGGTACCACTCCGATACAATGGTCATAATTGTATTGCAGTTCAATCTGACTAGAGCATTGCACTAAAATCACAATATAAATGTTAAAATTTCGCGATATTCATCTAATGAACTGGAAAGGTCATTAACAAAAGCTTGAGGCAAGTGTACATGTAAATCAATGTTATTGATTAGGTAAGTCAAATTGAAACATAATAGAACAGACTTAGGTTTGATTCAATCGTATGACAATACATGAATATTACGATAACCAAACTCTTAAATAATAATAAAACTACATAACATAAGTATTGTCTTACTGTCCCTACCTACTCTTATGTTTTTTTTCATTATACATTATACTCTTTCAACATCATGAAATGTAGAGATTTACCGACCGCAACGCGTCTGATTTATACAACGTTGAAGATGATTTAAACTGCCCACTAATTTGAATAGGACGTTGGCGCTTTTGTAGAAGCTGCCAAACACGCCCGACGGCCACTTCTCATAATGACAAATTATAAATTTTTACCGTTGCACAATAAGTGAGGTTTAGACGCATGAACGACTAACTTACTGACTCATTAGCAATGTTGGACGGAATTTTTAAAGGAAAACAGTTGAAATGTATTACGAAATGCCAAAAAGCAACGGCCTGTGAATTATTAAATTAGTAAATTCATAAATATTTGAAAGAGACAGCCTGCCATTAAATATTCCGCGTATAGGATTTTAGAAGATATTACTTGCTGTTTTTTACTATATTATACTCCATGTATCAACTGCTTATGAAGTTATATAATGATTGTAGCCTAGCAATGCATAGCGAGGCTCTTCTTAAATAAGAAATAACTATTTGCTTAAATACATAAACATCCCCGTACAAACATTTCTAGTCTATTCAAGCTACCTAATTCCAACCAGTTTCATTAAAATTGGTACAGTGGCTCAGGTGCGAAAACGTAACGGATAGAATTTCGTATTCGATTAACAACAATAAATAATCAAATAAATATGAATATTTATAAAATGGGCAAGAAATGAAATTTTGATTTTTTTAAATTCATATATTACCTACTTTTTTTGTTGAATAAATAATATGTAAAAGTTTATTCAATTTTGGTGGCCATTTATCCCTGTAATTATGAAAAAGGTTTTATCTCTGTTTTACACTAGACAATAGGAATAAAATTTGGCAACGACTCGATGGCCAGTTGCCTAAGAAACATATTTCCGTGTTCGATTCTATTCGGGTTAAAGTTGAATGGAAACGAATTTTAGCGTTAACTTATCGATAAGTTTCATTAGTAAGTTACTTAAGACAAATAGGTCAACTCTTATATTAGTATTTACTATTTTGATAGGATGAAACAATTGAAGGTGTCTTTGGCTGATCAGGGAACCGTAACTGGGACCTTAAGACCGCACGCCACAAACTTATATACAGGTTGTATTCAGACCGTAATCGAAAAATAAGGCAGGTAATAGCTAAGGTGATTACAAACCCCTCTGGCGTTAAAGAAAATCCCGAAAAAAAAAAAAAAAAAATAGTTTTCCTAACAGACATAGGTATAAAATGTATGTGGTTGTGGTTTATAATCACCTTAGCTATTACCTGCCTTAGTTTCCGATCACGGTCTGAATACACCCTGTATATAAAACTCATTCAGCAAGCGAGTCAATATGCTATATTTCGTGGCGAGTAAATAACCATTTTTTTTATTGAATCGCCCGCGTCCAATGTAATATTTAGTTTTGTATATGAAATATTTGATTCAAAGCAGTATAAATATTTGAAATAACTAATCGTATTTACATACCATTATATCTCTTTGAAGTTCTATTAAAGTAATAAATTTGTTTAAAGCAGGTTGTGTAATGTCCGCTTGGGATTCGAATTCGTCCTTGCCCTAATATTTAATTGAAAAATATTAATTTCTGCTGTTGATAACACAGCAACGATTTGAAATTAAAAATTATGTTTATATACCAGTAGCCTTGGCTTTGATGAGTTCGAAATCGTTAAATCAACAGACTCTTCATGAATTAATAACTATTTTTTTGTAATTAATCGAAACCATTTAGTAATACATTTTGGGTTGATTTTCGTTTTTAATTTTTCGTCTTCTTTGTACTCTTAAAATCTTTAAAAGAATTTAAAAATATAAAGCCTATTTCGTTTTCAAAATATAGAAAATGTAAATATTGTTCAATAATGTTTTAATTTAGTTTGCAAGATTCAGGTTCTAAGATCATTTAAATTCTAGTATGCAGTTTGCATCTCATAACCCATTGTAGTTTTTGTAGCGCATAAGCTCACCTTGTCAAAAACCTTAAATTTTGATTAACCTTTCTGGATCAGAGAAATAATTTCGAAAACATTATTGCCTACGTGATAAATAAATAATCATTTCATTTCAACAAACTATCGCATGCATTCATTAGTTATTGGCTATTAAAAACGGAGCATTCTTTCACTATAACAATAACAAGCACATGACAATTGACTCATCATTTAGTAATAATGTGCGTACTGCTATGTGGTATGTGTTTGGCGAGGCAACAAATACATATATTTTGCATAAGCAGTACAATAATTTTAGAGTTTAGACTACTGATAAAAAAAATATTATAAAAAATAAGGAGCATGGCATTGATTTATCGGGGATACCTATGAGAAAAAGAAGACATCAAAGTATAGATATAGTAAATAGTCTCTTGCCCATTCTCGTATAAATAATTTGTGATATTCGGTGTTATTTGTTTAGGCTGGTATAATAGAGCGATTCTGTAGCCGACGATGGATATATCCGAGCTTCAGCAAATACTTGAGAATGTGGTTTCCAAATATTTGCAACGTCCACACTCAACGTCGAAGGTCTGGTTGATCAAATAAATTTTCGAGAAATTTCCGAGCCCTTCATATGTCAACTTTAGCCAAGAAATAAGAATTCATAAAAGGTCTTCCGTAGCGACAAAAATGTGTGATACAAGTTTCTTACGAATGCACCCTACTTAGTATTTTTTTTTGTTACTGCCTTAAAGCAAATACGACTTGGTTTAATTGTCCCGTTTAATTTCTACAGCTATAATACTGAATAAAAGTCAATACAGTAACTATCCTCCATCGTTTGAAAGATCTTATACTAGTTGAATAATATATTAACCAGTATAATATTGTTGTTAACAATTCCTATTATTTGGTCCACTAAATAATAAAAACTTTTATAGTTTAGTTAAAGACAGAACTTTAATGAAATTCTTTAATAGATTATTGCAATAAATAATTATCTACAATAAAACCGTCGAACTTGAAATTTATCGAAGCGATACAACTGTAATATTTTGCCAAAAACTTTACAACAATAGTGTGAACGTTTCGAAAACGTTCTACTTGGTCGAGAACTTTTTAAAGTTTCACGAAACTGCGAACATACGGTTTAGAATTACTTATACAAAAGCCAATACATAGTTATTACAATTCAAATAATGCTATAGTTTAAAGTATAAAAAATTGTTTAAATTTTGATGGGTTTTGTTTAGAAGTGTCTAATACTAAGAAAGGCAAGAAAGTTTTTTTGGAGTTTTTAATACACAAAACACAAGACACAGTTTTGGGTAAGAGTCAGTAAACTGTGCATGGTTGTTGTAGTAGGTATTTTTTTTGCATCTTCAACAATTACGACGACGGATTAGGACAAAGCCGCCATATCTTCTCCTGTGAGCCAACACTTTTTATTTTATCCCTTATAACGTTAAGTGCTATTTAACAATCATCATCAATCAAATCATCTCAGTTGCCGCAGCAGCGTAGTTGTCGAATGCCAGTTATTTTTAAGTATTAAGTCTGCGAAGCTGATGAATATTGGCGATAGTAAATCTTCCAATAAGTGTTGGGTGTCATCAGTTAGTCTGTTAATAGACGCGGTACATAAAACGATTATGTCTTCAGACTCACTGACAGCACGGATTTCAATTGACCTTTTCAATAGCCACCATGCACATGCTGCCAACATTACCGCTATAAATACTTACGCCCAACGTGTCCACAACATGTTTCATTATATATTTATGAGTCAAGCTGCTTCGTGTCCATTATTATATATAGTATATTTGTTATCAATATAAACCCATGGGTATCTTTCTTATTCATCATCGTCTCACTGCTAGGCAGGACTTCTTCGGAACCTGAAACAGTTTTGGTCTACCAAGTTTTCTCAGTACGGCTTGGTGGGCTTTAAAAAAAAACTTTTTTAGAATTATAATGATTTAATTCATTGATTCAGTATTCCATACTTTATAGGTCTGTTAATTCAAATGGCTGTCGAGACAGTGTTTGGACAGATCGTGCATCTAATAATTTTTCATGAGCCAAATTATAGACTTTTAGTCATACTGACTGTCCTCAAAACATGAAAATAAAAAAAATGCAATTAAAGAATCAAGAAAATTTTAGTGTATGTATGTCACTTAAAAAAAATCTTTATTCCTTCTTTCTAATCTGTGAGATTTAATTTTAACTGTACGTCTATAAAACGAGATAATTCATGTTAAGTTTATGACCTTTCTTTCCGTGCATGAGCTTAAAAAATGCTGCATTTAAAAATGCAGTAGTACCACCTATGTTTACAAAAGGCCGCTATATTCAATAGAGCGAAGTCGTTAGGGGACACATTTCCTTAACTAAAACTGTACATAAACTGCACACACTAAAACATTACGAAGGTTAGCACACTATTTTGTTTTCTTTCTTTGGTAAAATTGGAAATAAACCCAATTTTCGCGTCTACGAACTTGAAACGATAGTGCGAAAATCAGTGACCAAAGAAATTTGAATCGAAAGCATTAAAAATATCCCACATTATTACAATGTAAAAAAACTTACACCTGTCGTTGCTGGCTTGTTGTTGCAACGACTGGAAATATCAATGTAAAATAATTTATGCCGCCGACTGACCTTTCGAGTGACGCCTACAACCACATTTCTTTTTATAGGACACAATCAATTTCTTCGGTCTAAAATTATTCATCCAGTCGTATAATTCGAGACGGACTTAACATAAAATTGAAACAGATCATTGTCAATAAAAGATATCGTATTGTAATTGAAAAAAAATAATGGCGAGTAAACAGAAAATGTTCAGAGAGAAATGATCGCCGTTACGACGGAGACAGGCGTAAAATATATTGTTTCTGTTGACCTCTCTTATAAGATTGAGATTTTGAGCGTTTCGTTACATTATTCTGATAAGAGATATTTTTGAATATAAAAAGACATGAAATCTCTTTTTTGTAGGTTTAATTGTGATCAGTTGTAAAGCAATTCACACTGTTTCTATACTTTAAAAACCTTTCGTGGCATTTTAAATTTTATTTTCAATTAATTAAATATTGAAAAAATCATGCCATTTAGGTAAGGCTTTATTTCATTATTTACAGAAGATTGTTTATGTTTTTATTGATATTATAGCCTAAAGTGCCTCATTTCCTGGCAAGGACTTCCTAAATTTTCATACGCTTTCGATCGCTTGCTACAATATGTCCTGACGGCAAAACATATCACAAAAGCTTAGGGCTTGGGAGTCTGTTTGTGCCACTGGTTCATTGCTTGTCACTCGTCAGATGTGTTTAATCTGGCACTATAATGTGACTACATGATGGTAAGTACTATTCCTTTTAAACTAACGGGAAAGAGCTACAGCTATTTACCATCGATCTTCGAACGCAAAATGTTTGCATTACTATGGTGTTCTTTTTTATGGTGGTTAGCATGTAGACGAATACGAATATTACTAGTAATTACAATAATCGACTGAAGCAGCCAATTTGGTAACAGATTTTTAACTTATTATATTATCGGAATCGAACACAGAAACAGCTTTGTTGGCAACCTTCCACAGCACCTTTACTAAATTCTTTTATTACGCTTCTGGCGATATAAAATTACAGATTTTCACAACGGAAATTAAAGGGGAATTCTCCGATAAAAATAGCAGAGAAAATTTCGTTGAAATTACAGCGTAAAATGTACCGGAAAATTGGTGAAATATAAAACTGTCGCCCTAGATGAGTTCGGTTCGGTTATTTTAAAGGCTTGTCAAAATATAAAGGGAAAGTGGTACTTTTAGTATCGTGTTGACTATAGCCGTAAGTTTTTTGATTCATTTTGTTTTTGTGTATTTTTAGGCTGACGTCCCAAATTGTTTAGGGCAACGAAATGTATAGTAAAAATAGAAATTTTATTTGAAAATAGTATTATAGCACTAGGATAATTTAATGTGTAAAAGACGATTTGATACGTCATTTTGATTTGAAAACCGTCCCTCAATAGAAAGTTTTACGCGGGGCAGCCACAATCATTTATATATATTATCATTTTCTCTGTCTTCTCTAAGTACATCAGCAAAAATATTTGATAAATAGTTCTCAGTATACAACAAAATAGAATAAGCCCACGGGTAAATGGTCTTGACACACGATATATTAAATCTCGTGTCATCTTGTTATGACACGTGTTACTTCGCCAATATCAACAACTTACCTTCAGATGTACCTAATCTATACGACAGCGGCGTAGTGTACCTCGTCCATTGAAGTTTTAGAACGATGAAATTTGGATAAAATTGAAATAAAATTTACAATGTACACGTAAATTTGTAGAATATTCTGTGTATTTGGCATAGATAAATTATCGTTGGCTGCGAAATGACGTTCGTGTTGTGTAAACGTGCGTAGAATTAGTTTGTTGATTATTTTGTGTCATTTTTGTTTGTTCTATAATGCTTTGTTAGTGAAAGCTAAATATTTGAGTTTCGTGAATAATGAACTTTCAAAATACAAACATTAAACCTTAATTCATTAAAGTCTTGGCCCTAAAACATCATGTATTATATTATGGATATTTATTATGCTTTGAAAGAAATGAACAGAAAAAATGGGTAATTAAATGTGTAAAGAGGATAAGAATTTCTGCAGTATCATTTATCGAAACACTACATAAATCGGACGATACCGCAGTTTAACTGATCGCAGCCTTGCTCTATGTGTCTAAATTCACATGTAATTATCTAACGTGCATTTCATACAAAATGAGGTATTTCTGAGTTTCGTGTCCACATTGCGACGCACGAGAGATCAAAGTAATACCCACTGTATTAGACATTGACTAATGATCGCTTAAAATATGCGTTTGTTTTCCAAAGAACAGTAAGTCGCAGTTATGAAAATAGTATAAACAAACATAGCAGGACAATTGTTAAAGAAGTAAAGATTGTTTAAGGACGTCCTTATCTTTTTGTGTTGCTATTTTTGTCAGTAAAAGAAAATAGGAAAAAAGTTCATAGGTATAATTCACAGATACACGCTATAGATACATTGCAATTTGCATTACATTTACAAATAAGTCTGTTTGATTCGGGTTGCTCTGTTGTGTCACAGAATACTGATTGGAAGGCACGAGATTCATTAGTAGAACAAAATTATCTAAAACCTAATACGGTACCTAGGTATAGTACCTACCTTATTTTCTTCTTTCTCTTTGTTAAAAAGTAGGCAAGTTCAAGTTTTGTAATTTTCTGAGTAAAGGTATTCGAAGTAAAATATTCTATATGAATAATATTTACCAAATTGCACGGAGAAATACGAGCCAAAATTCCATTTTAAAAGATCAGAGGCGTCGCGTGTTTGTTACGTGAACGAGAAAAAATCCGATCTGAGGAATTCAGTTCCGTCGGATAAACTAGACTCCGAGGTCCGCGCATACCACACCATCAGCGCGTAGAATTGGCGTTATATTTTTATAAATAAATTTTATGTAACTGCCTCGAGGTCTCACCGTACAAGTATGTACCGTGAGATCGTGAGGTCCCGGGACCGATTCCCGGGTCGGTCAAATTGTTTTTCCATTGGGAACACGGAGTTGCTAATGAGGTCTAGAAATGTTCCTACCCGAAAAACGCTAAAAGGCTTGCCCCTTATTACGTGAGACTAATAGTCAAAGTCAAAGTCAAAATATCTTTATTCAAATAGACTTTTACAAGTTCTTTTGAATCGTCAATTTTACACATCTTAATTTTTTTAAACTATTGCCGCTTCGAAACGTGTTATAGCTGTGGAGAAGAAACGGCAAGAAACTCCCTCAGCAACACGACATGTCATTTTTTCTTTAAAAAACAGCAATATAATTATGTATTTTTTTCATTACATTATTTAAATTTTACATTATAAATGTCATAACGATACAAACTGTAGCAACAAAACAAAACTCCGATCAATTTACTTACTCCCAGGGCTTATTATCTTCAATAAAATCTGAAACTTTATAGTATGCTTTTTTGTAAAGCTTATCTTTAATTGATTTCTTAAACATTGTCAAGGGAAGCTCTCTAATAGCCTTCGGAAGTTTGTTATAGAAGCGTATACATTGCCCCATAAAAGAGTTATTAACTTTCCGGAGACGAGTTACGTGTTGAACGAGATTACATTTGTTCCTAGTATTTTTATTGTGTACATTACAAATTTTATTAAATTTATCAAGATTCTTTTGGACGTACATTAAGTTTTCGTATATAAACTGACAAGTGAGGGTAAGAATATTTATTTCCTTAAATTTTTCTCTAAGTGAAGGCCTGGGACCTAAATTATAAATAGCCCTAATGGCTCTTTTTTGCAAAACAAAAATAGTGTTAATATCCGCAGCGGCTCCCCACAAAAGAATACCATACGACATAAGGCTAATAAATACATACTTGGCGAAATGTGTTACCAGGAATGCGCCTCTTTGGGGAATACAGGCGTGAGGTTATATATGCATGTATGTAAATTAAATGTAGCCATATTATGTTTATTGCCGGTATATGTCATTACATATTGATGTCATTACATCAGCATGTGGCCCAGAACTTATGGGGTATTTAAGTGGAAGTGAGTAATGGCTGTTACGGCCAGAAATCTACCATAAATTAATTTTGTGGGCGCAAATATCCCCTACTTCAGACGCTAATGTTTAGATGACCACTCAATACATAGTTTAAATGCCCTCTTTGTGGTCGCTTTTGGTGAGAAATCAATACCCCGACAGATATACTAGCTGACCCGGCGAACTTCATTCCGCCTAACAGCCGATTCTTTAAAAAAAAATTAGCCTAAGTTACTCCTTATTACATCTGCCAGTGAAAGTCCTGTTAATATTGGTCCATCCGTTTCAGAGATTATCCGGAACAAACAGACAGACCGACAGACAGACAAAAATTGTAAAAAACGTTATTTTGGTATATGTATATTCATATACATTTATTAAAAAGCGATTATTTCAGTAATACAAACAGACACTCCAATTTTATTTATTTGTATAGAAGATGATATATCTATGATAATATGATATACATATATTCTTTTGGGTAAGATTTTATGACATGCAGGGATACGGTGGCCAAAAAGTCAAAAGTTGACCACCGGGCGGATTTCTATCGTTGCTAATTAAATTATTGTCCATTTATATCTCTAATATAATTTTTAATAGGATTTTTCAAACAAAAATAAAATTATAAAACAAAGTTTGAATAAAAATTAAACATTTTGACCCGTGTATTTTACTTTAGTTATATTTCAATTGATTTTCTTTTTTTTTCAGTTTTTTGTAAACATGTATATTAACGTATCTTGAGTGCTATATTATTTCCTTCATGATAAATAAACCATCATTTCATTTCAACAATTTTTTCATCTATTTAAGGCAATCAGTATAAAATAGGGTTTGGTGGTACGTTTCTCTTTTAATTTTAATTATAGCAGACTTGTCTAGGGATTGCTAACTCTATCTCACCTGTATTATGATTTCTAGAATCCTTTAACACGGTCTCGAATTCCGGGGATATTTCAAGATTTCCTCTGTACACACTACTTTGCATAACCCTCTTATTGAAGCGAATATATAAGAGTTTTTCCAGTTTGAGTAAGATGTGGTTTGGTCGTGATTTTTCTCATTTACGTACATTTTTTTTTCTTAATAAATTTTAATTTCTGGAAGATTTTATAAGAGGCCTGTGTCATGTGAGCGTAATTATGATGATGATTTTAAATAAAATAAAATATTTTAAATAAAAAATATAATTCTTTGTTGGCTTCATATATTTTTTGTCATGCGGAAATATTTCATAAATATTTGGATACACAGTGAAATAATAACATAGTGTTTATGGCTGTTAGACTAGAGACTGCAGGTTCTATATATGTACATACTTAGTAGTAGTAGTAGGTACCATATTTATGGTGAAATGTCATTAAATCTATCCAGCTTACGTTATTGTTATTTGATGATAATGCCAAGACAACGTAAGACAAGTATAAAATTTCTACGTCTAAATAAAGAGTTATTTCATCACATCATATGTATTTACTGGTCGTACGACACGTAATACATATAGTGCATAATGTAAATCTTAAATAATTGTCAGCGTAATGTTTACTAGCGCAATTTAGTGCTTGCTGACGCCTACCATCGCAGACACTGAGGCGGCAGGTGGGCTAGACTTGTCTGGATTCTGGCCTAATATCGGTCAAGAGTCATATACTAAAGGAACGGTAAAGCTATATTGTGTCCGACACGTGTATTGACATTTGTTTGATTTTTAAGACTGATTTTTACGTTATGACAGACCTTAGTATTTTATTAGACAATATTCTATTTTTAAAATTTTAGACCAGCCAACGATGTCTATATTTGTCATTTGCCCAATTTTGCCAGCTGTTCAATTACTACGTTCCAAGTTAATTGGGAGGAGGCGACACGTAGGAAGGGATATGTTCACAATTTGATGGTGCGGCAAAAATAATAATTATCTAACCTTTCTTTTTGGACCGGGCTCTGCAGGACGAAATGTGCGAATTTATTGAAGAAAAGAGAGTTTTGAACAGTCGTGTCTAATTAGTAACTTCATTTTATGTCAGTGTATACTCTGTGTGGATAGCACTGCATTAAAAAATATATTTAGTGCTGGCACACCAACTTATTTAAAAAGTCTAACTTTGATGTTATTTTGTCGTTTTTATAATTAAATAAAGAGCTGCATTACCTGTAACGTTAACCTATAACATTACATTTTCCCGGGATAAAAAGTATCCTTTGTTACTTCAGAGGGTCCCATATATGTCCATACCAATTATAATCATTCAAATCGGTCCAATAGTAGTTTCGAAGCGGCAATAGTTTTAAAAAATAGTTTAATATTGACGATTCAAAAGAACTTGTAAAAGTCTATTTGAATAAAGATGATTTTGACTTTTTTTTTTATTGATTTTTAATTGAGAGAAGTGATCTTCTGACAGAAGGATACGATTTTAACATTTCTTATGAGAAGTAACTCATGACGTTTCAATAGTTACACTCGTGTTTGCACACTTTCCTACTGTTCTTAATAGCATAATGTGATAGCTGCGATATTCGGCCGAACGCCAGCCACCGCGCGAATCACAAATAATAAGTAACATATTTATTATACCGCTAAAATTATTGAGGGACGTCGCTCTACTTTATAATGCTCTTACAGAGAGTAATGTTGCACCAACATTGCGATATTGTATGTTGACTATGTAATCACAAATACCTATATATGTATATGTACTATGTATGTAGCGGTGTTATGTTGTTACGAATGTGGAATTAATTTTGATTAACAGTAGGCCCGTCAACTATGTAATATCTGTACATTGAACATATGTCCATATATCGTAAAATTCATGGAAGGAAAATTTAGTTTATTTTTCAATCTAATTTTTATGCAACCATAGTTACTTACAAAAACAAAAAAATATAATATAAACAATAACTTGGCCTTTTTATCTTATATACAAAATTTTGTATAGGACTAGCTGGGTAGAGCAAATAGTTTAGTTAAATTTTTTGATTCAGTTAACGGATCCAAGACAAATGAACTATTTGTTTTGTTTTGCGTATAAAGGGACAAAATAATCGTGTCATTTTTAAAAATACATTCAAATTCGGGATTACTTATACGACTGGACGACTTGGATGTATTTATACTTATGATCCACATACTCCCATTCTTTTGCCGTGTATTTCAAGAATGTTTTGTTAGAGGAAAAAGAACAACTCCGATTACTGTGAATCAAAACATAAGGAAAAAAGTTTCAGTAAATAAGCATTGCAGGAATGTAAATATATTTTTGATTTTAAGCCGAATTGTAGTGGCCTTGTATGAACTAAGTGGTCATGGAATTTATTTTTTCCCTTTTTATTATAAACAATATTATTATTTACCAGGCTGCCATTGCAATAGCTTTTGTATTTTTTGTTGTGTTTTATCTTTGTAGGTATTTGTGTTTATAATAATTTTATAGAAAGTGAAATAATTGTATTTTTGTATGACTTAATGCATAGCTATTAGTCTTTTTGTATCTCAAAGATGACAAAAGGAAATATACTAATCCAATAGAGAACAGATATTATCATTACTACATCTTAATGTGAGTTATAGTGAGTGTAAGTCTACACAATAGGCCGCATTTGGTCTATATCCTAGATCATTAATACTAAATATTGCAAAAATCTATCGGCTTAACTTTATTCCAAAGCAAGCTTACCCACAGGCCCATTAAGAACCCTACTTGAATAAGACTGCTTTTATACACAGTTTTACGAAAGCCATTTATAGCGAGAACCCCTTACGCAGCCGCGCTATAAATAAAATTATTTTCTTATTTTCGTCAAATAATAGCGCTATTAGTACAAAATGATCAAGTACACTTAGCTTTTGTGCAAAAACATGCTGAGAAAACAAGCCTTATTTATAAGATGAATAGAAATATTATTGTAATATGAATAATATTTTGTCTTGAATAATGAAATATAAAATTTGTCTTTGATAATATGAATTGTCTTGTTTGCTGGCAAAATCACACAAATTTATGAATAGTAGTTTTCTGCGCTGGTGTTAGAGGTTAAAAAGTAATGTTTGACAACTCACTTGGCGTTATATGTAGTTTAAAGGTCGACTGCGATACGGAGACAAAGACAAGGATAAAAAAATCTCTTATATTTGGGTGTTTGTGAGATTGTAGTCTGTCGTAGTTTCTGACGCTAACTACACAAGATCTTAGTGTGGAGTTAGGACTATGTATGTGACTGCTGGATGTATTTATTTATTATTTGGAGACTTGCAGATACTATCGACTTTGTGTTTACTTGTAATGTCCCAAGACAGATACCAGAAAATGTTTTACCTGTCTCGGTAATCTACTCCGGTGCCTTTCGGTCGCCGGCCCATAAAGAATGAAATTAGTACGATATAATTTTCCTTGATCATGCCAAAGATTCCAGTGTCTCTGTGTTCGAATCCCACGCATTCCACTTCTAGATAATGTGTACCACTGATTTACTATGAATTGAGTAGTTAATGGACTATTTTCCCTGACTGCATCGTGGGAACGCCGACGTGCTAGGAACGATGTGTCACATGTAGGTCGAGGACGAACAACAATGGTCGAATACTACGAATACAAATTTACGGGCATGGAATGATTTTTATGACGAATGAACAGAAGTGAATGGCAAGTGGGATTAGTTAAGTCCGCACGTACAATGTATACACCGGTGATATCTTTCCGCTACTTGATCGGTTTGTTTGTGTAATAAAAGTGTATTAGTATAGATAGAAGCATGTCGCTGTTGAGTGTTTATATATTAAAATTGTTATGAAATACGCAAAAATAAATAAAATAAAACCTGATTGCTATAGTTATGTTATTAACCATCATTTTCTAAAAGACCTCAGGAAGGAGGCTCTCAGCCGTGTCGCTTCATCCAGAGTTATGTTTAAACTGCCAATATCTTTATTAAAGAAGCTATCTAGCTAAGCTAGCAAGCTTAAGCTTATTATCTCCCTTGATGACATAATATTTCGAGTTGTTTGTCAAAAATTACCAAATAATAGAAACGGATTTAGACAAGGCCTGAATACCGGTGGTAATCCCTTCGCTCGGTTTCAGGAGACACAATAAATAAACACAGGTATGCGCACGCAATCCGTCGCACCCCGCCTATCTCGCACCGCATTAATCACACCAAATCTCGTTCCTCCTCCAGCCAGTTAATCAGCCAACAATCTGTTTTGGTGTTCGAGATTATCTCGTTACGCGCGAACGGTTTGGAAGGAATTGGTTCCGTATATTTTGACGAATTAGAGGTGTTTAATACATTGTTATTATTATTTACGGCATAGTTCGTCCCTTGGCATAACTTTGCGGCGCGCGCCTTATCGAAGTATAATTTGTAAACTTGATGGTTTGAACCAATTGTAACATTTTACTAGCCGATATAAATCATCGTGAGAAACCCTACTATATAGGTATGTACACTGATAGTTAAAAGTAAAAAAAGTTAATTTGTAAAGTAGTGAAGTAGAATAAACATTTTTCATAAGTGAAAGACATAATAATATTTATTCAATTAGCCTTCACAAGTATTTTTGAATCGTCAATTTAAATAGGCTACCGCCGTTTCGAAACGTGTTATTGCTGTGGAAAGGAAGCGGCGCAAGAAATTCCCTTAACAACACCAAATGTTCTTTTTTTTGTGGAAAATATGTGTAACAATTTTTTGCTACATTTTTTAGTTACATTTATGTAAATTATGACATGTCTATTTGATACTGTTACTATAAAGACATTTATGGGGAGCATCAAGTATCAAAAATTTACACTACATTTTCCCCTCTTAAATCTTTTCTATGCAATCATGAAAGAGTGTGTTTTTAAGCATAAAAATGGTTGAAATTAACAAAATTAAAAGGTGTACAATTAGCTAATGTTTTAAAAAAACATAGGTATCTCAAATACAGTATGAAAAAAAACATAATTTGACGTTTCCAATCTTTGTAAAAATCGTTAAACATAAGGCGATATATTATGTGCATAAGAAAACAATTCTAAATCAGTAGTTGGACATAATCCGCAAACTATGAACAAGTATTTGAAAGCTATCAAACCCCTTTAGCCGGTGTAAGCTCCGTACTAGTTGATCTCTAAAATCCCGATACTTTATTGGCGTCCAATATAAAGCCGGATTTTATGTTGAACACATAAAATATAATATGTGGCGAGCATGGTGCACGGTAAAACGTTTATTGCGCCACGATCCGACAGAAAAGTTGGAAAATCGGTAGATGTTGCTCTTTAATAAAGTGGGAGTTGAAAGAACACTGAGCTGGAGTGATGAAAGCAAGATTTAAAATTATATCAGTTAAATGTTTGAAGCATTGAGAAATACTTGATTATTAAACTGATTTTAGTCACGCAGGTTTATTTAGGGTAAAATAACCCTGTACCGTCAACGTCATCTAAAATATGTATAACAAATGTACAAATATTTGTTTTGGATTTGGGTGTTGTGACCAAAAAGTTTCTCGTAGTTTGTCCACGACACAAGACTTGTCTTTTAGTGTGGGGTTAGAACTATGCATGTAACTGTTGGATGTTTATCTATTTAAGTCGTCAAAGTTCCAGAGAGTAAAATAATGGGCTATTTGGGCTCTGGAATACTACTTGAGCTTGTTCACGAAATTGAAACAAAAAGAACAAATCACATCATAGTTTACTGCGAAATTTATTCAAATTTCACTGCAATAAATGTCATTTCACCAATTTGTTTACGGCAAATTTGTTTTATACTTTATGGTTAATAAACATCGCTGGGTTTACGAGCATAGACAATATTTTTGTTTTATTTCAACACATCGCAATGTGTTAGGTCGACGGGTACAGACGAATATGATTTATGCCAGCACTATCCCAGATCTTAGTTTCCGTTCTGGAGATCGTTTGGTTCACTTTTATTTTTTCAAGTCTGTCTTTACAGCAGTATTACATTGCGTTTGCTACATTCTCATGTAGTTTCAGTATGTTGTCTACATTCAATTTTTTTTTAAACTTTCTTTTAACTTTTTTATTGAGTAAAAAAATATCCATAAACATTTCACACAGCATTAAGGAATAGACAGTCTTTAACTATCGAGTAATTATGTGGAAGGTTAATAATAGGAGTCTATTATATTTTGAATGGCTGCTATAATTATCTTAAATGCTGTTTATTTACTAGTAATATTTTCTAAGCTACCATACCGGCCTAGGGCTGGCTACTGATTTTCATAATTCGAAGAAATTCCTTGTAATTGAAATACATACAAATATGAAGTGTAGGTACTGTGTTTCCCTGCTATTTAAAACTTCAAAAAAATATTACTTCGAGGTGAAAGTATAAAACAAATGATGAAAAGGATGCGATATCGTTAGTAAATGCTCTGTTTATTTTTGTCGCTAGTACAAAAGATTGTCTTATGATAGAGTTTTTTTCTCAGAACGTTTGAAACAAATTAGATTTATCTGTTTGTACGTACCATTTTCTTAGAAGTGATGTCACAATTTAATACAGGATATGTAAAATTAAATATCCGCGAATGTTGCTATGAAACAGAGACACGATGTGATGTGATCAGCCTGTGTATCTTCTAGTATACATTAAATTTGTAAGCGGTAGTGTCACGTCGCGCCGTAATCAGATTGAAATGAGGTACGAATTGAAGATAATCAAGTGCTAATATGATCATTTAAATGCGAGTGTCTTGTTACTTTGTAGATCACACTAGTTTATTTCCACACCTAGTTCACATTTACTTTGTTTTTTTTTCCATAGTTATAAGCTAACAAACATAATTATAATAGAATTTATATACTGGTCCTAAAATTACATTTTACGTCTAAATGGCACATATTTCTCCTATAATTCAGTCATAATGATATCTTAGCCGAGGTTAGCAGTTTGAAGACGTGTGATACTCCCAGAGATCGACCATTACAAATCCATTTGCGAACTATCTTACCCTTACTATACAACTCAGTCTCTAGATGAATCTAGTCAATGTTAAAACCATTCTGTGTAACATCATAATTATACAATATTCCACCATAATGTAGTACCATAATGTTTGTTCATAACACCTCGTATGTATTATTAGAGGGCGTAAAAATTCTTCTGTCTAATCTAAGCAAATCTTCCTTGATCCAGTTTCGTAACTGTAACAATAATGTAAACAAATAAACACGCAGATCTCAGTTCTCACATTTCGTCGAGTGTGTAAATCATTGTGATTTGTTATGTTTTTCTTCGTAATATTTGCGATAAATTTTCTTTTGGAGAAAACGATGACGATAAATATCACTATTAGGTTAATTATGTGACTGTTATGCCAACGGATTCTTTAAATAATCAGCATAGTTGTAGACAGTTTCCTTCTCCTACTATATTATTAAATCACGTATTAGAGATCCACTGCATATTTTTTGTATAAGGGATTATACTTTTAACAATTTAATGTGCGCAAGGTTTCTATTTTACGAAATAAATCATGTGTTAGGTAAATCATATTGAAAAACATTCTTTACTACAAATCATATTGTTAATCTCACTCGTGCCTGGCGCCGTTAAATGGATTGTTATTACAAACAGCGACAAGATCATTAAAAGCCTTTTGTATCATCTTTGCAGATCTGTAGTAATGTTTTTGTTTATTTTTTTTGGTCGATCTGAATGTCTCTTGTAATTGTTTTGGTATTACATAATTTAGTTAAAAGTTTTACTTTTTTTGTGACCGTTGTTTCTTATTATAATAGCAGTACAGTAAAGTTTTCACTGAATAGGATATTGCAATAGAAATTCCTTATGCAACAAAATGTTATGTTTATTATTGAAGGAATTTATACAAAATCCTCTTAAAAGATTATGCACATAATAAAACTAAAGAAATACAAAAACATCTTAAAGAATTTTACAATCTGGAGTGAGCGTTGTTACTGCAAAATTTTATGGTGCTATATCTATATATAGCATATGTACAAAAGCTACTATATGTAGCATATGTTATATGTACAAAAGCCGACATTAAGATATAAGTCTTGTTTCGTGGTCATAAGAGTGTTTCATTCACTTTTCTATGTCATAAACACGGATAATAAACAAATAAAAAGTAATAATTCTAGAGTAAGAAGTTACTAATTTCGGAAGAATCATGTTGGCTTCCTTAATTTAAGTTAATGTCAGACCAAGATTCTAAGGTAGAACGGAGCAAGAATTTACTTACGTAGCATAGACCTTTAAGTACTACGTAACAGCAATAGGACCGTCTACGATTGTAGTACGCTACGGTTATTGCTACGGAGGGCTCTACGAGCAGCGCAGGTAGTCGCGTACTTAACTTTTATTTGTTTGTAATCATGTGTTACTTTAATACAATTGAATAAAATAAAAATATTTTTTTTGTTCTTTTAGAGAAAGATTGTGGTTAATTTAGCGTTGAAATTGCTTTTATTTTGAAGGTACAATTGGATTTGATATAAAATTGGGAGCGCATTTTGATTCTCAAAATACCGTATTATTGATTATGGGTACATACTAGAAAACAAAATTATTGTAATGTCGATTTATTACGCTGACATTGAACGGTGTAAAAGTTTATGTAAAAAAATATTAAAGAATTTTATTGGTCTCGCGGCACAAGCGTCAAGGTATCTCAAGTGCGATTCAGAGGTCTCGGTTTCGATTCCCGGGTCGAGCAAAGTAATTAGGTTTTTCACATAAGCGAATTTTCAGTAGAATCACGGAATGTGCCCGAAAAACGGCAATAGGTACGTTCCCTGTTACGTGCCACTGGCCTGGCGAAATGTGGGTGCAAAAAAGCACGTGTGACGGAAAAAAAGTAAAGAAATGAATGTAAAAAATGTTTTATTTAATATACGGTATATAACTTCTTACGACATTATACTTCTTTCAGAATCAGCGGCACAGTTACAATTAATGATTACAGACTTATATAATGTGAGCTATGAGATTGGTCTGCAACTAAATATAAATAAAACAAAAATTATGACAAATAGAAAACACTTACCAATTATAATCAACAACATCCATCTAGATTATGTAGAAAAATATGTATACTTAGGGAAACAAATATCTTTTGCTAAATGTAGACACCAAGAAGATCTGAACAGGAGAATTTCCCTAACTTGGAACAAATTTTGGAGTTATAAAGAAATACTAAACTCAAACATACATATAACGCTTAAGAAAAAAATTATGGACTCCTGTATATTACCGTGTATTTCATATGCAAGCCAAACTTGGATATTTAATAATTACACAAGGAAAAAAATACAAACCTGTCAAAGAGCTATGGAGCGTAGTCTGCTAAATATAAAAAGAATAGATAAAAGAAGAAATATAGATATTAGGAATATAACAAATGTCATAGATGCCCTAGAACACTGCATGAAATTAAAATGGAAGTGGGCTGGCCACTTAGCACGTATGCAAGATGATAGATGGGCTAAAATAGTGACTCTTTGGACGGGACCTAACAATAAAAGGAAAAGAGGAAGACCGAAAGAAAGATGGTTAGATGAAATTATTAATAAAGCTGGAAATAAATGGACAAATAAAGCAAAAGATCGAGACACGTGGAGAAGAATGGAGGAGGCCTTTACTCGTGGAGAGGTCCTTAATAATAATCTTATTGATTAAAAAATGTAAAAAAATAATATAAAAATATGTATAAAAATGAATTCATATCTTAAATTTAAAATATATAACAGTTCATGATTAAATACTACTTAAATATTGTATAAGAATTTTTTTTGTTTTGTTGCTTAAATAAATTGTAGAATGTAACTATTATTAAGGAATAAATAAAGGTTTAAATATAATATATAACTTCTTCATTGACACATGAACATTTTTAGACCTAAAATAGGACACCAATGACTCTAAAAATAAATACAATCAATATACCAACGCAAAAATAACAACTATATCATGTAAGTTACTCATAAAAATCAGGGCAAGTGAGATTAAATAACGCCCACACATAGCAAATGTATCGCATATCGACGTAAATACGAATATCAAGTGAATCGTGACCAATTTAGAAAAAAAAACACGCGTTAAAATTATAAATCCCATGTCTTTGATGTGTCGCGTGGAGTTTCTTTTAGCGACGGGTCACGTACTGCGTACAGTTAGGCGGGTGTATCCGTGATATTGTTGGGCCGTGCAATTTGGGTTATTATGGGTAATTTTTTTATACGTTATTTAATACATTTTTATTAATAACGTGTAATTGTACAGGAAGCCTATGTAAGTCAAAAAATTTAAAATATGGGGATAAAGGGACAATATGTATATATAATATTAATTGTATTTCAATTCACAGAGCGACCATGTCCTTTCTTTTTTTTTTCAATAGAGTTGATAAATGTTTTAATCGACGATTCAAAAAAGGTTTTTACTTAGACTTGTTTAAGTTAATCGAATTTTATTTAATTAATAAAGTAACTGGGTCTACACTTTAACTCTTCTCAATAAGAAAAAATTGTATTACTCTTGCTTTTCTTTTCTTTTTTGTCAAAAGGTTTTTATTGTATGTAAACGAAAACATATCCTTAAACACTTTTCTATGTTAGTCATGTAGGCAAATTACAAAGTCATATGAACAATTCTCTTTTATACATTATACTTAGAAGTTAAGGAATCAAAAGTAAAACTAAACAAGTTTGCCACCGTACCATAATTCGCACCACAGATTAGCTTGTGTTAACAGTAAAGCAGTATTTTAATCCATAACCTTATAAATGACTAAGGAAACTGTTAAAATACATTTTTTTTTATCGAGCCAGTATGTTACAAACTACGTTGTTATTCCTGCTAAAGCTCCGCACCGCAGACAATGCGTGTACATACACAAGGCGACTTTCCCGCGTGATCCAAATGAAAAATTGTATCGTGGGCGTGAAAATTCACAACTCGCAACTCAGTTGCCGCGCGTCTGGCGCCGAGTGAACACGCGAGAGGAGTGATCGCTGCGACCCTTCAAAGTTTGCCGCGTACTTCGTAAAGTGATAGTTCGAGATTTATTATTTGAAAGTGTTATTTTATGTGCTTTGTGGTCCATTTTGTTGTAAAAAAGGAAGATCTTATTGCAGTAAGTATTTTTAAGTGACTTTTTAGAATTTAAAATTATGTAAATATTTAATAAAAAATCTTGATTTAAATTAAACACGACAATTTAATTCTGGAAATTTTCGAAATGTATATATACGTGGAATAAAACTTGAATTGATTTAAAACAACCGTCACTTTTAATAGTAATGAGAATAAAAATTATGATTTATTAAACTAATAAATAAATATCGTGACCGAATAAAATGATTTTTTTATGGAAAGCAATAAACGCGACACCCAGATAATTGATTGACAAATCAATATAACACCGCATTTTATCGGTCATAAAAATAAATTATTTACGATGAAATAATAACAAGGAAAATTAAATATATAATTAATTATGATATAAAAATTTATAAGAATTAATTCAGAAGTAATGTGTTTATAAAACGAGATAAAATGTGTTGAAATAATGTTTATAGGCGCGAATGCGATACTTGTTTTGAGATGATGATGGAAAACATCGTGAAAGAAGTCATAACATTGCGCTGCTTCTCGTTTTTTGCGTTGTGTCTAGCCTGGAATATTCCATCGTCAATCTTTAAAAAAAAAGTGGCGACTGAATCATTTAAATAAAAGTTAAATAATAATATATTTATTTTTCCATCATTTTGTTCTAGTGTGGTTGGTAGACTTCAATGACTAGGGACTACTGGTTGAAATTCCTAGCTGGATAAATTTTTATAGCTTTTCGAGTCAGAATATGGCTCTAGCTCTGAGGCATGTTTAAATGATCTAATAGGAGTGTAAATAAAATGTAAACTTAGAGGAGGTGTAGCTTCGATTCTTTAGTGTCAGTTTTGTGACTAGATAGAAATGTTGTATGATTTATTTTATGTCTTCTAAACAGAAGGAGGACGTATATATGAGCTGATGTACTTTATAAAACTGCTTGGTGGTCGTCAAAAGTATTGTCAGCGAAGAATCGTCTTTCCGTTATAAATTTTGAGGGTTGTCAACGCCCTTCATTTTAACACCTTTTTTATTTTTATAGTTGGCCACACAAACTTTCGAGAATGATCTGAGTGAGTGTTCTCGCCACGATCACCCCAATCGTGCAGAGATGTGATAACGCTCTCTAATCAAAGCGATTTATTGACTGAGGCCTAACTCCAAGAAACACGTACCCCGATCAATTCTGTAGCCTTTAATTTAGGATAAATATGAACTATTACAATGGCACGCAATCCACACTTTGTAGTGAAATACATGGATAGCGCTCACTTACCTCACAAGACTAGATAGGTACTGATTATCGAAATATTTTAATTTTTACCTCACGATTTTTTACATTAAAATAATTTCTTTTATTTATCACTCTTATCTTTAATTTGAATTAAAAAAAAATTTTTTGTTTGGTTTATTTATTAATTTGGTATAAGCGGTGATGGCCTCGAGGTTTAGGCGCGCGGTCGAGAATTTCGGCAGTCGCAGGTTCAAACCCCAGGCACACACCTCTGACTTTTCTGAGTTATGTGTGTATTCACAATGAATTATCACTTGCTTTAACGGTGAAGAAAAACATCGTAATAAAACCTGCACACCTAAAAAAAGTTCTTAGGAATTTCTTAGATGTGTAGTCCGCCAACCCGCACTAGGCCAGCGTGGTGGACTAAGGCCTAAACCCTCTCAGTTGTAGAGGAGGCTCGTGCCCAGCAGTGGGACGTATTTGGGCTGATGATGATGATGATTTATTAAAGCGTGTTTTTTTTAAACTATTATTTATTTTTGTAAAGGTGCAAAACAAATAAAATAATTAGAAAAAAAATACAACATAATTATTTGAGTGACATATATTCATCTGTGTTAAAAGTTTTAATTCAGTTGCTGAGAATTTAGCGCGGGTTAATAACTGCAAGGTATCCAAGGACGGTTCATGTTTTATGTTGAACTAGACCGTCCTTTCAGCTTCAGTCGTGCCTGTTACAGTTGATGAATTTACATACTTCAGCAAACAGATACCGTGTAGCCTTGTATACTATCATAATATTGCAAAAAACCGTGTTAGTGTGCTAGTGTTGCAAGTTTTACGGTGTCAGGAATAGAAATCATTGTATTTATCTGAGAAGTTTAGAATTGCAGTCATCATAATCATCAGCCCACATACGCCCCATTGCTGGGCACAGGCCTCTTCTACAACTGAGAGGGTTAAGGCCTTAATCCACCACGCTGGCCTAGTGTGGGTTGGCGGACTACTCTCTCAGGAAATTCCTTAGAACTTTTAGGTGTGCAGGTTTCTTCACGATGTTTTCTTTCACCGTTAAAGTACGGGATAATTCATTGTGAATAAACACATAATTTCGATCTACGAGTAGAATAGTAGTAATAATTGAATAACAAAAGATATATCAAACAATAAATAACAAATACTTAAATCCGCAGTTAGATTATAATTGTCTTTTCTCTCATTGTTAGTCCTACGGTAAAAAGTGACGATCGAGAAGTCCCGTTTTTGATTGAGGAATGTCAAATATTCGACTCTGCCGAGACATGTTTATTATATGCCAGAAACTGTCCAAGACTCGCATTATTTCACGTCAAATGTAAATACATTTTGTTATCACTTACAATAATAAAAACAAGTTAAAGAAATAACAAATTACCTAAATATGTCATCAATACTATAGTTTTCTACAACCTTTCTATTAAAGTTATAAACTGCCCCATAAAAGATTTACCGATTCCGTAGCGCGTAAGAAACGATGTCTTAATAAATATAAATAAACACGTCAAATTGGTAATTTCCATAGCGTTATAATGTCAGTTGACAATTTTCCTCCGGATTATTTAGAATAATGTATTTAGTATCAAAGAAGAGCGCGATGTAAATAATGTGTTTTCGCAAAAAGACATTCACTTTATGATATAGTGTTTACTTTAATTCTGGATAGCGATAATTTTTAGTTAGCAAAAAATATTAAGAGTGATTTAGTATTGCGCGTAACAGCGTTGTGCGCTGTTTCGAGTGACTGATATGTGTGTACACTTTTATAATGAGGTAAAATTTATTTACGTATGTATACCTACAACTTATGAATGGTTTGAAAAAAACTGTGGCAGATTTGTTTTATAAGTGATATGGGGAAGTCTGGGTGTCTAATTAATTTTTGTGTATAAATGTCACAGATTAAAAAAGAAATTTTGGATCAGTAGACCCAAGCATCCCCCGAATAATTCTATATTCGTGTCCCTAATACCTACCGAAAACTATATACGTGTGTATTTACAATATACGTACAATGCGAAGTTGCGAATCTACCGGAAATCAAACCCGGACCGCGCCTACTCATTGTTGATCTATCTATCAGACAGGTCAATCGCATTTACAGTGTATCTGTCTGTAACAAATCTAAAGACTGCGAAAAAATTGGCAAGGACTTTTGTGTTTTTTTTACGACTGAATTTATGTTTATAATAACCGTCTTTATAAGTCTTCATAATGCGGTACAATTTTTCAAGTCTCTCTCAATGCTTGGAATCGTTTTACTTAATCATAAATTAATTTATAATATATACTGTTATGATGTGCAATCTGTATCATAAATATACAATATAAGTAGTGTTATAAATAAAAATAAAGTCTTTCAAACTTGTGATTTTGTTTCTAGGAATATATTTTGCTTTTTTTTACAAGTTACGTAGAGTTGTGATACCGGCTATAGACTTTGCTCTCTGTGGGCTTTCAAATTAAATCACGATTTAAAACTTGTTGCTAGTCAACACAATAACCCCGGTCTGTTAACTATCAGATACATTTATTGTCTGCTTGCACAAGATCGGAAGTTTTCGACTTCATGTAAACTGTTATAGCATAGCCAAAGACCAGGACATATTTTTTTTCTTTTTCTGATTTACAACTGCTTCTGAGTGTACAGAAAAGTGTGAAAAATAAATAAAATAAAATAAATATTTCCTTCGTCGTGTCCTTTGACCTCCACTTTGAATGACATGCAACACACTTAAGATCTACGACTGTTTTGGGTGTTTATTATTTAGCGGTTATTACTTACAATTAAGTGCTTCAAACGCGTAGGAAAAGAATGAAAATAAGCTATATCTAATATCTAAACAATGCACCATAATGTTTAAAATGACTACAATACTATTAAGATTTTTGACACTAAATTAGCAAAGCTTAAAGGAAGAAGTAGATACTAAAGTGTGCTTAAGACGATTGGCACCGATGTATGGAAATTCTATTATGAAGTGCCAAGTCATGGAAAGTGTATAATGTTATCACTACGAGCGAACTGTTGTACTATCTGCATAATAGGTCCCTTGCCCTTCGTTTAAATGCGCACTTTTCAACGATATCGTATTTTCCATAACAAGGTTCCATCGCAACTTGTTTCGCGTCAAAGTTTTAATGCAGCGGATTTAGAAAATTAAAGATAATGGGATCAACTCTTTGTATACTTCTTAAGTAAAGTAAAAAAGCTGTGCTGGATATTCGTAGTAATATTATAAACTAGCTTTTGTTCGCGACTCCGTCCGCGTAGACTACAAGGTTGGGTCTGTACCCAAAACCAACCCTATGGTTGGCCTACGTCATAGTAGCTTTATGCATGCAAAGGCTCAGCCCGATCGGTTTAAAATTGACAAAGTTTCATACAAACTTTCATCCCTTATTTTATCCTCTTGGGGGTTGAATTAATCAAAATCCTTTCTTAGTGGATGCCTACGTCATAACATCTACTTGCATGCCAAATTTCAGCCCGATCCGTCCAGTGGTTTGGGCTGTGCGTTGATAGATCAGTATGTAAGTCAGTCAATCAGTCAGTCACCTTTGAGTTATATATATTTAGATTCGTAAGCGGGTTTATTTGTAGCGGTACATACATACAAATAATAACATACAAATAATAGGTGTGCAGGTTTTATCACGATGTTTTCCTTCACCGTTAAAGTCAAGTGATAATTAAATTGTATATTTTCACCAAATATAATATATTTTGAACAATAAGCAAAAGCATTTCTGTTACTTATTAACTTCTGTATAACAGTAATGCCAGAAAATTGTGATCCCACCACTATAAATATATTTCATTACAAAATAAATTCACATGTCACACAAAGATACAAGAACAATAAAATGATAAATGTTAGCAACAGAAAATAAAAATTCTATTACGAAGTTTGTAGGAGTAATAAAAACGCAACAAACATTAAAGTATCTATTTAAATGCAGTGAATTAGAATAAGTGCCAGGACCACACTTTTTTTACACTTAATTCCTAACTACAATGTAGTATGTTTATAATGCTCGCCTACGTCATTCAGAGCATTATCCGCGAAAAGGGAGGCAGAAGTGCGTTTCAGTACCCACCAATAGCCAAATGTGTCTTAAGTAGGTACCATGTAATAGAAGGCGAGTCTAAACTTCATATGCAGTGGGTATTCTAAGAGTCCTATTGACATTGACAATAAACTACGTTTAAGAAAAGATACCGGAAAAGGCCCGTGGCGCAGTTGGCTAGACTAGCTTGCGAAACGAGAAGCCGCGGTTTCGAATCCCGCACCGAGAAAAATATTTGTGTGATCTACAAATATTTGTTTCGGGTCTGTGTGTTTGTGAGACCTAAAAGTCTCTCGTAGTCTCCGATACCCACGACATCTTGTATCCTAGTGTGGGGTCTGAACTACGTATGTGAATGTTGGGTGTATTTATTTATTTATCTACTGTAAAATCAATACACAAATAAATTACATGATAATACATACTAATCTATACTTATAGTATAAAGAGGAAAAGTTTGTTTTTTTGTACATGATTTGAATAATAATAATTGGTATGAATATAGACGGGTACTTGCGAAGTAACATAGGCTACTTTTTTAAATATTAGGTACGCCCGGGCGGAGCTGAGCACCATCGCTAGTATAATATAAATATAAATTTAGATACTCATGTACGCGCGTGAGAAGTTATAGTTTTTAATTGCTTGCAAATAATTAATAAAACAAATATTTAACATTAATAATATTTAGTAATAATTATAATATTTTAATTTATATAAATAAAAAAGACATACGGATAGTTAACCTCAATTACCTATATTGGAGCACACATACAGTGTTACAAGCGCGCATCTTAAAATTTCACTATCATAATTTTTTCATAACGCGCCTAATAAAGAAGTATCTATAACTTTAAAAGTAGGTTTCCTAATAATGCACGACCAATGAGGCTGAGTAGAAACCTACAGAAAATAAATTAGAACTATAATAAGGTTACTAGGAAAAACGCAACAAGCATAAAATCATCTATTCAGTCCATCAATTATCTCAATATTTGTACACTGAATTTATGTATCTACAAAACATACGTTGTGTAGTATCGGTTCGAGAACCTATTTGTTCTGCCCAATGGCGACCTGTACTCATAAAAACAATGACCCCTCATGCATCTTCATTACGTGCCAAAACAAATGCTGGATAATGCGTCCACGTGGAGTTACCATACTAAAACCATCATGAGATAATCCTGCAGTATAATTTATGTGTTACAAACGATATTTTAAGCTTATATTGTAAGTGAAGAATAGTTTCAAAATATTTTAAGGAGTTTATGGATCTTTTTGTTTTGTGATCTCAAATAATTTGACATAATATCATTAAATACAAATAAAAATGCGACCAGAAACGTATATTTACATCAGATAAAACTATTTATTATTAATTTGGTGTTGGAAACTGCATTGCTTGTGGCGAAAAACTCATTACTCTTAGAATTCAAACTTCGTAAAATAATATATATTTTTGGAAGGCTGAGATTTTGACACCTTCTTAAACTTGTTTGGGTTTTGAAGAGCAATATGACGATATTCTTTATTAAAGTAAGTAAAACAAGTAATACAATATGAAATTCTCAGTAACGGCACGGAGTTTGGAAATGTGCCCGAAAAACGGCAATAGGCTCGCCCCCTATTACGTGGGACTGATACATACCTGGCGAAATGTGGGTGTAGAAATGCACCTCTGCCTACCACTTCGGGGAATACAGGCTTGAGTTTATGTATGTATGTAAATAGTCACTATATTTGTATATACTGTCCTAAGTCAATTGGTTGTCGTTTTATGCACGAACAAATCTGTCTATTTACCATTGCCGAATAATACCAAAAAATAATTATTAATAAAAGTTCCAGTAGGCCTAACAAAGCATATTTTTGATGGAAACTTTTAAATCCTATTAATTGAATACGCAGTAGGTGGATTTTATAGTCATTGGATAGGTGTCTACAACTGTTGATGCCAAAATAAAAATAATTGAAAACCAGGTCAAGAACTCGATGGGTTTAATGCTGAGGAGAAAAGTATATGAGAGGAAACGGCGATAGGTCCGCTATTACGCGGAACATACAAACACAGCTGGCGAGACATTGGTGTACAATTACACATTTGGCTATCCCATCGGGAAAACAGGCGCGAAAGTGTGTGTATTTTAAAAAATATATCATTTTTCTGTGATCTACATAAATGAATACATCCCTCAAGCTATATCTATACCTATTACGTTAAACAAATATCATAGCCCACCAATATGAAATATGTGATTGCCAACCCGCATTAGGCCAGCGTAGTGGACTACGGCCTAAACCATCTCAGTTGTGGAGGAGTCCTGTGTCCAGCAGCAGGACGTATATGGGCTGGTGATGCTGATGATGATTGTTGTAGATTGTAGTTAAAAACTCTTTCTGTAGATATTACTCATTGATTCCCTCCTTGGTATCGCCTAGAGTACGTATACGTTAGCAAGCTAATATATAGGATAGCCATATCTGAAAATTTATACGGCTCTAAAGTCATTTAAATAATGATTTTATTTCGTAAAAACAATTTCGAACATCAAATTTAGATTTTAGACGGCGTATTGAGACACAAGTAGATATGATCCGACGTTTATGGCTCCTACTCAATTTTATTGCTCGCAATAAACATAGGTCAGTATGACGTGAATTATCCGCTTAACTCTGTCTACGAACGAATCATTTGTACAAACATAAATTCAATAATGTTATATGTACATTAGATATCTTGTTGTGTTTCGTGTCTGCAGATCGTATTCCAATTTTAAGCAAATACCATGATTTTTATTGCGATAGTTTGGATAGCAAGAAAGATTATGATTTGATGTTAAGGTACCAATCCCGCTTATTTACACTCATAATATTTAGTAAATCATTTTCCAAACAAACTCGAAAAAATACAGATATTTGATTGTATGTAAATAGTGTTGTCTAAATTCTTTATCAATATAATTAATTTAATTTGAAGTAGTGATGGCCTCGAGGTTTAGGCGCGCGCTCGAGAATCTCGGCGGTCGCGGGTTCAAACCCCAGGCACACACCTCTGACTTTTCGAACTTTAACGGTGAAGGAAAACTTCGTGATGAAACCTGCACACCTAAAAGTTCTGAGGTGTGTAGTCCGCCAACCCGCACTAGGCCAGCGTGGTGGACTGAGGCCTAAACCCTCTCAATGGTAGAGGAGGCCCGTGCCCACCAGTGGGACGTATATGGGCTGATGATGATGATAATGAATTTACTTGAGCACGCAAGAAAAAAATCTTTACGTGACCTAAGAATATATTTCGGGCTGAGTGATTGAAAAAACTCTGTTTCTGATACCAATTTGTAGCTTTCAGGTATCGATCATTCTTGACCCTATACATCACGAATAGAGGGGCATTATTGTGTCGACTGCTAAAGATACGCGATACTTTCTCATCGTACCATTAAGTGGAAGTGCGGTCGTCTTACTGCCTGTTAAAAAAAGACGTGGAAGAGTAATGTAAGCTAACAATTGCTAGGTGTTTTATATTATTGTTTATAATGATGTAAAACTGTTTGTGCAAAATAATTTGAGAAAGGAAATAAAGAAGACAGTTGCCGTTGGTGACATCGCCGGCATTTCCTATAAATACGATTCGGTAGTTCTAAATCAAATCGTGAGTCGAGACAGAAATAGCTTCACGGAAAACTCGGACTGATAAAAATGTCAATCACGTGGCTCTCATTTCCCGCGCGTCACTCTAATTCTTTTGAAAGAATTATTATTATCTACTTGTTTGTTTAACGTCTCGAAGTAACCGTATTTTTGCTTTTTGTATTGTGTTTCTAAAGACTTGTGGTTAATTTTTTGTGACTTGGTCTAGATTATTTTGGTACCAAACCCATTTTTTAGATTTGTAGAGCCACGCTGGAGCACGGATTGGAGCCAATCCAGACTTTGCGGATCTAAGCTTGCTGGTGGTATGACATTCCTATCCGCCCAGATAGACTATTCTGCAAGAAGGTGTTAAATGCCCCATTTATATACGCAACTATATTAAAACACTACCTTTAAAGGAAATGGAGGGAATAGACCAGGAAGGCACTGCACCAGCCGAAACATTACAAGTCGTAAAAATTAAAATCATACGAAAAAACTACAACAAAAAAGCATAAATAGGAGATTGATGTTATAGTGCATATGATTTAAATTCCTTATCTCTCCCTTAGACGAATTTTACGACACTTATGTATAAACAGAACGCTTTTCTATGTCCCAATAAAAATGTCTTCAAATGTAGTCACCCTGCGCACTGTGAGGCAACACTCGCAGTACGCAGGCGACTATAAATCCATTCAATTGAACATAGAATTGATACTAATCGCCATGGAGATTCGGTTGTGGCGCAGAAAATAGTGCGCTCTAGTTTCGGTAATCTTAATAATAATAGATCTTTATAGATTGTCTTTGAATATAAAATTATGTGATATTTTGCAATATGCACTTGCTTTTACTCCATCAATATTCTACTCACCTTGTCTTTTGCACAACTATACGCATATTGAAATATCATCGTCAACCCATATACGTCCCAGTACTAGGTAAGCTATAGCTGAGAGGGTTTAGGCTTTAGTCCACCACGCTGGCCCAGTGCGGATTGGCGGACTACACACCTTAGAAACTTCTAAGAACTTTTATATGTGCAGCTTTCCTCACGATGTTTTCCTTCACCGTTAAAGTACGTATACGATAATATAATACATTGCACATTGGGTTACTTAACGCCTGGGTTTGAACCTGCGTTCGCCGCGATTATCGACCGCGCGCCCAAACCTTGAGGTCATGACTAATCCTATATTGAAATATGTAACCATAAAAATATTATGCCTTCCTCAAACGAACCAACAAAGTTTAAGTCATTATAGTGCAGAGCCAATTAATTAGCGACTTGCTGCAAAAAAGATAAAAACGAGTTTGTTTTTCTATTTGAAAAACGAGTTTGTTTGTTTGTTTCACTAATTGATTCTAAATACGCTTGAGTACTACGAATAAAGTTAATTCTTATATTCAATATTGCGACGTCGTACTAGCTTTTATAATTTGAATACATCGTAGGTGATGCCCCGATTTGCGAAAATCTGCACGAATTCATTACTAGAACAATAATTATAGGGCAACCTCGATTTATATAGTGCAATATTTTATATAATAAAATTCTAAAATAAACAGAGTGGTATCTATTGTCAGCACTGACTATTCTTGAAAAAAAAACCTACAAGGTGCGTACTAAAAAGAATATTCCACATGTGGCCTAAATATTGTATACGATAAAACATTGGGACAACCCCCATTCTGTGCCAAGTTTTACGAACTCTTTTTTACCTAAATAAAAAATTTGTTTGTCGTAAAAAATCTTTTTTACTTCTCAAACGGAGACGCTACTCCGAAAAAGTGTTTGCGAAACCAATACTTACGAAATGTGAAACATATGCTTGACTAGCGGTATGTTGTGGACTTTGGTTTGGTCCGGATTGTTTGTTCGGACCAAGAGTTCTACATTATTAAAAAAATAAAAAGCTCCATTTACGTGAGTATATAGGTACTTATTGTAATTAATTCTAGTTCAATTTGTGTCGTAATAAATCGCAATAGTAGTTTCTTTTGAATGGTAATTATGTTAGTTTAACTAGTTACTCTAGGATACTAAAACTATCTTTCTTATTGGATTACTTGTTAATAAGTTATACATTTTTAAATATTCAGATTTTAGTTTTCAATATTTAATGTGTTGCGAAATAAATTCCTTTCTTGCTTACTTTTGAATATATTCAAGATGCAATGTAACAAAATGATTTAATGGTTTAATCTTTATTTTTTTCATAATGCGATAAAATACCCTGACAATTTTTTTTGTATCATTGTCGAAAATAACCTTGAGTTTGCTACATTTTTAAAATCGTGAAGACATTTAAAATTCATTTACATAATGTTGGTTAAATATTTCTCACGGTATTTCAGAGTAGATCCCCTGAAAGTCGTGCGCCTATTCTATCGTTTGATTAAATCCAGTTCGAAGGAAATTTCACTTTCTTTGAGGCCATCTGAGATTCATCGGTGATTGGCCCAATTTCTTTAAAGCTCTTTTTGTAGCTTAGTGATAAATCGCAAAGTCCACTGCTGATTTAAAAGATCGGTTTCGAGTACATTTTTGTCAATCTGTGTCTTTGTTTCAGAAATTTATTACAGAGCGTAAGTTTTTATGCCGAGTTTTCTTCCTAATTTCATTTTTTGTAATTTTATTACTAAGTGGACTAGATGCTTATCCGAATAGTATGTACTTACTAAATATTAGATAGTATAAATATTACTGTATTATATGCTAAGGTATAATCCTAAAATAAATAGATAAAAAAAATTCTACATGAGCGAAATTAAGTGGTTTTGAACTAGCAGATTTATTTTAACGTAGAAATAGAATAGAATATTGGAGGCTCAGCATTGCCTGACCTCAACATAATCCTCTTTTTCTGTCTCCGAGCATTCAACATCATCATCATCATCATCATCAGTAGCCTTTCTTACGTCCACTGCTGGACATAGGCCTCTCCTATGGCACGCCACTGTGCTCGATCTTCGACTCTCTGTGCATTACCTACCTGAGGTAAATCAAACACCCTTTTATTTCCGGATTTCGTGTTGGTGTTGAGAATCCATACAAATATTACGAAATTAATTCTGTCTATCTGCCTGGCGGCCTGTTACACGCCTAAATTAATGGACCGATTTGAATGTTTTTTGGTTTGGAGATGCATGCAAGGGTACGTTTTCTTATAAAATTTAATAATTTCTTGACTCCATTGCGCTTACCATCAGGTGCAATGGGGTCACTTTGCCGTGCCAGTATAAAAAAAAAAAATATTGTGCCCTGATGGAGCTTGGCCCCACGCCTTCTTATAAAACAGCTCACAATTTATCCGATCTAGCATCGAATCCGAAATCTATCGTTGGCACGCGCAAATAACGTGACAATGAGTATATCACGGTTTGTAATAAAATAAAAACATATTTAGCGAATAACATTTCAAAATATCGAACATACATATAATACACAGAAGTTGTAAAAAAATATTAATGCTAATATCCATTAGAAAAGTTTTAGAACATCGATGCTGCTTAATGTATGAACTTTCCAACAAAAGATATAAGATATACTTGTTTATTTTTTATTTTCTCTTTGTTATAAATTGGTGTAAGTTGTGTACATATTATGTAGTTGTAATAAAATTTTAAGACTCAAAAGTTTTGTATTTTTGTTTTCAGGCTATAGGTTTTCTTTTAATATTTGAAGGCGAGTTTACAATATTTTACCGTCATAATTTTATAGAATTGAAATTGAAATCTATTATAAAATAATAAAAGATTTTATTTCCAGATGATTAATCACAAGTTGTCATGTAAGTAGTCAATAAGTGACAGTAAAATAGGCTTTAAAATTTTTAAAATAAGGACATCAACTTTAACTATTTGTATTTTATTTTTACAATTTTGTCATCTCTTTCCATAACGACCAGAACGGAACACTGGCATCTGATAGAAGTACTAAGACACACGTGGCTACAAAACGTATAGTTGTTAAAAGATATTGCTAGCACAAACACATAACCTGTATTGCACTTATTGTTAATTGCAGTGTAAATGAATGTGTCAACATTGCGAAGTGATGAAGATACTCAATCAATTGACCGACGCGGTATTGATTTTCCCGCTCCGATGACCCCCGCACAATGGATGAGCATGCTTGGTAGTGAGAGGTTGCGGGTTCTATAGCCGATGTGGCATTTATGATTGCATTCTCTAAGCGCTGGATAGAGGTGTATTTCTATGTGCCATTTTCTTGGCACAATTCCAGATTAAGTGATCATAATGAATTTACTATAGAAAAAACCTATTATCATACCACTGCATACAATAAAAACTGTACTTGTATAAACTGTTGGTACATTATTTCCGAGATTTATGCGGCAAAATAATATTCCGTCTCTAGAGTGAGTACAATAAATATTCTGATTCCACGACATCTAGACCCGAAAAGAATTTTTAAACAAAGCGTAGACATTTAATAGCATTGTTACGCAAGCAAAAGTCGAGATGACGGCAACCTAGATCCGCTTGTTGCAGATCCCTTGTTAATAGACTTTATCTTATTCAAGTTGCTGTTATTTTTACTTTTTATTATGGATTGTTATTTTTTTACGAGCCGGTATACGGCTCTGCGGAACAGAGGCCGATTGTTTTAGCAATCTGGTTGGTTGTATAAGCGGATATTTTTGTATGTTTGGTATTCCCTTCTGTGTGGCTAAGGGAATAGGAAAAGGTGTATTTCTACCCACGTTTCGCCAGCTATGTATTGTTCTTAAGAATTTCCAACGAAAAACCTAGTAACACTTTTCGCGGCTATTACATGCGCCTCCAATCTTTATGCTGCAAGGTTGTTAACCCTCTTCTACTTCAATATCATTTTCTAAACGTCCCACTGCTGGGCACGAGCCAACTATACTATTTGGAGGAGTTAGACTTTAGTCTACCTTGCTGGCCTGGTGCTGGTTGGTACACTTTATATGTGAAGAAAATTCCTTGAGGAGAACTTCCTTCATCGTTGAAGTTCGAGATATGTTATTAAATTTATGTGTACATTAAATTTAAGGATTATAGGTATACCTGGGAGACAGATGCGCGACCGGCGTGACGGTGTCACGGTAGATCGCGCGCTTAATTCTCGGGATAATCACCGCACTTTACACAATGCATGGTACTGAACATATTATCTATATTCTATTCGTCTGATGTTCTATATTTAATAAAAATAAAATAGAAAAAAATTAAAAAATAAATCTACAACGCAAAACATAACTTTTAAACATTATTTAAAAGGCAACTTGAGCTCTACTTGTAGGTCACGTGTTGTTTTTTGCTTAGTCTTGTTAAAAAATAACGAGTAAAATATTTTGCAATTTATTATAGGTTAGATAGACTTATACAAAAGCGAAATGTTGTTGTTTTTGTTACATTAATATAATTATTTAAATTCAGATATTAGGAGTCCATGACAAGGTCGTAAAGATTGCGTTTGTTATTATCATAGATTATGAAGTGTAGAAAGATGCTACGCAGAAGCGTCGCTATCTATTATCTATGATGTACATAGTGCTTGACCTAGGTAAATCCCTACACTTAATAAAAGGTAATTAAGTTATGGTACGAGATTACAAATCAATGCACTAAATGTATTTTTTCATTTGGTCATTAATAAATTCAGTTGAAATGAAGATAACTTCAAGCCCCGACAGCCCCGTGGCGCAGTTGGCTAGACACCAGCTTGCGAAACGAGAGGCTGCGGGTTCGATCCCCGCACCGAGACAAATGTTTGTGTGATCCACAAATATTTGTTTCGGGTCTGGGTGTTTGTGAGACCAAAAGTCTCTCGTAGTTTCTGATACTCACGACACAGGACTTGTACCTAGTGTGGGGTCAGAACTATGTATGTGACTGTTGGGTGTATTTATTTATTTTATTTATTTTAGCTTACATATAATTTACTAATTGAAAAGAGAACTGCGTTTTAACTAGTATGCTTAGTTAATTTTTACAAACTATGGGCAATTAATCGTTTTTACCATATAGGAGCAAGTAGGGTTTCTTTATTTGGTGTATTAGTATAAAAATTTCGAGAGCAAAGTAGTTAAAGCCTTTCAACGCACACGCTCTGAACAAACCTATTCTTTGAATCAAAACAAAAGTTCTATATAATGTTAATATGTACGCCAGTGAGTTAAAGTTTTATATATTATTCATATTTTTTTAATTATATTTTTTAGTAAAATACAGAACCCTCAAATTGAGTGAAAGCACCCACGATGTACCTACGTATTTAATTCTTACAAAAATAGGTAAATATTTGCACATAAGAATAAGGAAATTATGCAGAAAATTATGTCGTATCCGTACAAACATAAAATTAACAGTCTATGCCGAACTAAAATACGTCGAATCACAGCGAGAGTAGCAATAAAATTTGAATAACTGTTAAGCAATTCGCCATTTTGTTAAAATATGTTAATAGTAACGGATCTCTGATGAATATTTACAACTTTATGTGGGACATACATATCTCGGAAGGCCTACGGTTAATGACGTCATAGACAATTGGCACATTCCATGACTTGTTTTAATTTGTCCTCGCAACAATCTGTATGTGACATGACTATGTAACTCCTGACCTATTTACTATAGGTAATATGGGTAATTTGCTCCCAAAAATATTATTAAGAGCACAGGTTTTCTAAGATATTAATATTATTAAATGTAAGAAGATTTCGCAACATTATTTGTTGTCCTAGATATGAGATTCAGATCATGATTTACATTAAGCCTCGGAATGTAAGCAAAACCCAATTAGCCTTCAATGTAGCGAAAATAGTAGATATATGTATGTACTTGTCAAAATTGAATAGGAATAGTACGCATGATCTTGGAAAGAAAAACAGGAGGATCAAGAGAAAAAACCCTCGATAGAGTCATCGAAGGAAAACATAGTGATAAAACCTGTACACCTAAAAGTTCTTGGGAATATCTTAGGTGTGTAGTTCGCCAACCCGCACTAGGCCAGCGTGGTGGACGAATGTCTAAACCCTCTCCGTTGTAGAAGAGGCTCGTGGCCAGCAGTGGGACGTATATGGGCTGATGATGAGTCATATTGAATTTATTCGAAATAAATTTATTATATATAAGTAAATGACCCTGTATTTGGTATTGTTACAAAATGTGTATTCTACGATGCCTACATTTTTCATAACCTTAACAATCGAAAAACAAACTTTTCAGCTTTATAACGCATGATACAATAAAACATTTCATGTTCACGTAGGCACTTGTAAGAACGCCAAACAAATATACCAACATGGAACGTGTTGTTCCGAATCCATAGGGAATAATACGATGTAAGAAGAATGGGAATAAATATTTGAGGCGAACCGGACACGATTCTAACGTAGCACATATTGCATTGATTTCTCTAACTCACTTTCCGTACGAACTTGGTCACACGTTTTCGGTGACATAAATTGAGTAAACCTCAAGCTTTGCGTCCAACTTGCCGCCCTGGGGGTTTGTTCGTGAAATTATTCAGAATTAGTACAAATATAAGAAAAAAGTTTGTGCTCCGTCCTAATCTCGTGATGAGACGTGGGTGTTTGAGTTTATTTGGGTAAAATCTTGCACCAGAAGTAACAAATAGTCTGTGAAGGTTTTCGAGTAAGAAATTAAATGTTCTGACGGGAGGTGTAAATGGCGATTTTATGGATCACCATAAATCAATCATAGATAGAAACCATAGATCACCAGATATCAATCTGCGGAACTTTGCCACGAGTGGAATGAGTTACTTTTTGATATGTGATAAAAAAAAATTCATGTGATTAGTCTAGGTTAACAAAGTGGTGCTGTAAAAATAATTATATTAGTTATATTATTTATAACATAGATTTTATTCGAATTTAATCTGCCTATAGCCGAAATCAATTCGCCAAGGTTGACTTGTTGTGCTTTTCTGTTTTTTTTTCAAACTTAGGTTTATTTATGACTTAATTATTCTACTAAAAGATACTTATCTAAAAGACTTTAAAAAAATAATTAACGTTTATAAACTGCTTAAAGAATTCGAGAACTTTTTCTCGAATACCCAACTTTTCTTAAGAAACATCTCATCAATTTGCACGTTTCCGAACGGAATAAAGAATAAGCTATAGACCGCCATTTTGTTTGTCCCCCTTTATTGCGCCTTAGATTGTTTGTTAAGCTTGCCAAGTTCTGTTTTTTATTGACTGAAATTTTCAAGTTTCTGCTAGTGATCGAGTGAAATCACATCGTTAAATGCTACGACATTATTTCATTTTTATGGTTAAAGTTTTGATGGTTTTAATTAATGTCGCGATTACGATGATTTAGGTCGATTTATAAACAGCGATAAAAAACTTTTTGGTCGACTAATTAGTACTTTTTCTGTTTTTGATAAGTTTGTGATTAGTTATATTTTTAGTATAATAAAATAAAGTATTCATTGTATAGACCCAGTGTGACTCTCTGGGGTTCAATGTTATATGAAGTACGCTGTAACGGTTTCAAGAGTCCTGTCTATTACTGTACGAAATTTTATCATAATCAGACGAGCGATTAAGACATAACAAAAAAAGAATATTTTTTGAATTTGTAAATTTATGTAGGATTTGTAACATAATAGTAATATATTTTTTAAATCAGTCTTCGGTACTAATATGACCGTAAAAATCACTTTGACACATCTTATCCAAATATTCACTTACAGCCGCTTACATCTTCGTTTTATAATGTGCACTTGAATTTTTATATGCAGTTTTTTTTAAATCATACCCTTGTGAAGACTGTTTGTGTATGGTACGGTTAGATATGAATGTAAGAAGCAATGAAGTGTTGTCTAACATTGTTGCAATAACACTCAGCGTATCAACGATAATGTTTGAGGACGACTTTTGGCACAATATACATTAGAAACAAACAGATTAATTGAAGACTTTTTTCTTGTTAGTAACTAACACGAACTGACAGCCCCGTTGGCTAGACACCAGCTTGCGAAACGAGAGGCCGCGGGTGCGATGTTTGTGAGACCGAAAAGTCTCTCGTAGTTTCTGATACCCACGACACAAGAAGGGGTCAGAACTATGTATGTGACTGTTTTGAATTTGTTTTGTGTGAATTAATTATTTATTTACTAGTAAGTAAGCCGACACTAAATTCAAATGATAATTATTTTCATTACAGATATGAAGGTTGCTTTGTTTTCAGTACAAATATTTTAAGCGAGATAATGTACTTCGCCTCTTTCTGTACAAGCAAAAAAAGTACTTAGATTATAAAACAAGCAGGTCTAATGTCGTAAGGCCGTACTTACTACACGGCAGTCTATAAGTTCCGTTATACCTTAACCGAATTAATAGGTATTCACGGATCATTTCACAGTGTAACCACTAGACATGATTTGAGCTATTTGAACAGGCGAAACTTTCATGCGGGCGATACCTACTGATTACTATACGGGTGTAATAATCGATACTTATGTATTCCCAATCTATTTGAAAGTAGATAGGTAAGCAACTATAAAGCCAAATTAATTGTGGCTAAGCAATAGTTTATCAGAAACCATATACTAGTAGATTACTTAACTTGTGAAATAAATTATTCTCTCAATTGTCTTATTGCATAAAGTTAATTACATAAGTGGTGATGTCAATATTTTATACATTACAATTTCATGTTTGATACTATATATTGATATTATATATATATCGGTAATATATTTATCGATTGTCATACGTTGATCAAGAATTCTTTCATTCACATTACGGTTAAATTACTCATACATAAATAAGAATAATATTTTGGAATGTGTGGCCTATGCCTTCCCCTACGAGGTAACTGGCGTATTTATGTATGTATGTATGTATATGTTTAAAACCGCCTACGCGTGTTTATGCTTAATTATTGCATATTCGCAAGAACAAACATTTCTTTATCAACATGAACGCAATTATGAACGATTATCAACAAACCGGTACAACTTGCGCTGCATTCAACGAAAACTACTTGTGTCGATAAACGTGCAGGAAGCCATTATACTAATGTACTCGGGAATTTTCTTACCGTTTAACGTTTAACATTCTTTTGAATGGCTTCAAAAACCCAGAAAGTTGTTTTTTCTGTATTTATTTGCTTTTTATGTTTATTTTTATGCTATTGGCTCGTGTTTATGTTGTGGAACACGTCTTAGAATGTCGATTGCTTTCTTTAATTACACTGGGATTATTAGCAACTCTCTGCCTTGTTATTCTTAAGAACTGTTTAATGGCGATCACACGTGTTGATAAACTCGTTATCTTCTTAGCGAACTAACGACTGTAGCTTGTGGAAGGACATTCATGTTTGCTCAGATAGCGGTCATGGTAGTGCAAATTCTACCATGCTGACCCACATATGCATTTGTTCTTGAATTACCCATTGAAAATCTTTGTCAAGCGTGTGGCCATAATTATGTGTCGAAACTAGTTATAAATCAAATCCATCAAGCTGGTATATGGTTTGTTCCCTCATTTCTTTGACCTCGGATTTATAGTTACTTCGAAAATTGTGTTGAATGATGAGAAGTTGTCTAGGGTGTTTCTGTCATCTGGACGTCTTTACGAATATTGCAATCTGTAATGTAGAGGGTTACAGATCCAGAAAAAATATGAGTATTGCAAATAGAATAAGGGTTAACTAGTTTTTTTTACCACACTAGGTCTAAATAGGTACTAAAACTAAAGAGAACGCGTTCTAAACTTGCTCAATTCGATCTTCTGCACGAGTGAAAATCCTAAACGAGGTTCGAGGAAACATGTGTGCAGGAGACATAGCAATTGTGAAGACCAGCTGAACATGTTTTCGGAATTTGTTATACAATTTTCGCTCTTTACCTAACCTGCTAAATTCAATAAAAAGGTCGCCTTGCTTGTGTTTTCAAGAGCTGTTACCGAAACAAAGATTTGTTACACCTAAAAAATCTAACCCCATTTCATAACAAAAATACTTTTTCTTTCAACTTGAAAATAATTTCAAAAGTCGTAAACTGAATTCAGCAGATCAAAGTTCAATAAGCGACTGGGGCATGTGTACGGAGTTTTAGATCTTTTATAGAGCGGGCTTATAATAAAATTGTTGAGCGGGAAATCTGTTCTTAATTGCCGGTCAGAGGCACACTTGACTTGCTCCAAGTTTATTACATGCTGTTATTGGATTTATCTAACGCAAAGGGTTGGTCAGTCTGGACGTGCCTTTTCGATATTGTAGAAGATTCGGTTAGGACCCTTCCTTTTATTATGATTAGAATAAAAAACGATAGTAAGGTTATGTAAAGTCAACTTTATATTGGATGTTTTGGTAAATGTTTAAAGAATACTTTTAGTTTTGGACCTTTTCCTGGACTAATTATTTTTGAACAAATAAATTCTGATATTAATGTTCTATATTAGTATATTTCTATTTTATATTCTGTATTAGTATGTCTCATTTTGTGGTCTAGTAATATAGTAATATAGAAGAAAATTCCATTTAGCTTAACAAATGCAGATATATAATTATTAATCATTACTACAACAATTTTAGACTACTGTCTTAAGGGTCAATGGGAGCGTTATCAAAAAAAAAATTGGTAAATGGACAGCTTTCCTGTCAAAACATCTTGTTTATTCGCTTTCTTTTTTTTTTGGTATTCTTTATACCTACATCATTAAAAGCTGGTAATCGTGTTTTAAATCGTTTGTACGGCAGTCGCAATCCAGGTCAATACAAATATTTTATCAGCAGTAAATTGAGCCTTCGGCAATCTCATTCACCTGGGTAACTTCCCATCGGTTTTCTGTCGGACAGTACCTACTAGTGGTCCCATTAGAACCTCTCACGACTTTGGTCATACTACATCATTAATCAATTGTTGCAAATGTCGTTTACATTGGATAAAGAAATAAAGTTGCAGATTTCGCATATTGCATTCAATTGAAAGAAAAAGGGGTGAATGAAGACATGACGGCTGATAGGGATGTTTGGAAGGATAAAACATACTGCGCCGAGCCCATATGAAATTGGGAGCAGGGCAAGGCAATGATGATTTCGCATATTGGATTCAATTTAATATATTGGTTAAGATCTCTACGACTATTGTGATCCGATCCGTTTATTAACAATAGGTACAGGGAAGCGCACCAACTAGGGCTGGACAATTTGTCAGAGTCTATTGGATAAATATATAATCGCAACTCATTAATGAAACTGCACTTTCACGCAGTTACGGATGCTCAAAAAGGAAAATATAAATAGGCACATATATTACTACTTAAAATTAACACATAAAATTATGTCTATTGCCGTTTTCGGGAACTTTTTCAGACTTTGTGTTGCTACTGTCAATTTTCTAATGAAAAAACATAATAACACTCATCTACCCAGGTCCTCTAGACCGCAAGGCAAACATGAGGCAGTAATTATTATATAATGAAATATATGGAAATTACGAATTTATAACATAGGTGTTTACATAATGAAAATGTATGTAATTTTTCGTTCCCTTTAGCGGTATTTTAATATTACTATAGTACGGAAACAATCACCTGCCTACATTTTATGGAAGGATCCAAATACATCCAACAATAAGCGTATAAGCTAAGAGATCTACAAACAATTTACATACGGAACGGGGCTATATTGACAAGATAGAAGAGTTATAGTTTCCGCTTTCCGAAACACAATTATCCGGCTAGAGACTACCATGTTCCTTTTCCCAGAAGAAATTTATACACCTCGAAGGATCTGAAATTGTTTTTTTTATACTGTGTTTTTATGAGAATTTTATAATATTCTAGTATTGCAATTATTTTGATCTCTTGGATTTGATGTTACACGCAGTGCATTTTTTTTTGTTACTCCCTATTGGTAGGATATTTTTGTAATGACTTTGTTGTGTTAGTATTAAACATATGTAGGTATACATTAGAAGTCATGACTTAATTTAAATAATATGTCATTGGTATTGGTTTTATATTACTCCCCATATCACATCGTTTCTCCCATATAATGAAGCTTCATACACCATATTTGAGAGCCTCATTCTTATTCAGCGCAGCTCCTACTGTAAGTTGGTAGTTTCTGTTTATACTCCATCTTTAGACTTGCTAAGAACTGCGTGGGAGCTCTGTCTACCCCCACTCTTAGAATTATACGAACAGACAGTTCGGGAGATGAAAATTAAAGTGAAAGGTGAAGTCGTTAAAAAAGCGATAATATTAATATCTTTAGTATGATCGTATATTTTTGTCTATAAGTAACACATTTTTATATTTGTTTTTGTTTGAAGTTTTACTTATAATATTAATTATATTATCCCATAACCGTCCCATTGATGGGCAATAATGTCTATTTAAATAGGCTATTTACGTGTTAGTAGGTAGCTAACTAAGAAAAAATCATAGGGAAATCTAGCTCGATTTCCCTATGATTTTTTCTTTACTTAAAAAAAAAAGATCTGAATAAATACTTATTTCAATATTCCACAGGCCCTGTACAGTATTAAGTGTCATCTTCTATCTTCATATTTCAGTTGCCTACATTAAGCCATCTCCTTACACCTCTTATAAAGTTATTTACGCGTAATTTTCCTGTTAATGTACGTAAGGAACATTTATATTGTGTTTCAAGAACATTGACTCTTCGCGACGTTGTAATGTGTATTTTAACGTGTAGTGTCTCGTTGCTTACTAGTTACTTCTGACTTGGTAGTGGCTCAGTAAATATGATTCTAATGTCTTCTAACAAATAATGACAGCTAATCTGATCATCACCATCATCATCATCATCAGCCCATATATGTCTCACTGCTGGGCACGAGCCTCCTCTACAATTGAGAGGGTTTAGGCCTTCGTCCACTACGCTGGCCTAGTGCGGGTTGGCGGACTACACACCTAAGAAATTCCTAAGAACTTTTAGGTGTGCAGGTTTCATCACGATGTTTTCTTTCACCGTTAAAGTACGTGATAATTCATTGTGAATACACACATAACTTTAAAAGTCAGAGGTGTGTGCCTGGGGTTTGAACCCGCGACCGTCGACCGCGTGCCTAAACTTCGAGGCCATCACGACTGAATCTGATACGTACGATTTTTTAGCCATATTACATTCATAATATGTCTATGACTATCCTGACAAAAAGCAAATGTACCAACTGTAAACGTTATAAAATATTAATGTACATATAGTCGTCTTTATTTTATAGTTTTCCAATATTTAATTCTGAAGTCTATGAATTATATGTAGAATTACTGGAACACTACTAAAAATTTAATTAATGTCGCACTATAGTTTAATTTAAAGATTGTATATTAATATTAGTATGTAAACCCTCTCAGTTGTAGAGGAGGCCCGTTCTCAGCAGTGGGATATATTTGGGCTGATGACGATATTACATATTTTTTTATTATAAAGGCATGGCAAATACGCTGAACTAGGACCAAATAGTGTGACGACTTGCGAAAAACGATAATGACTATCTGACATCGATCACACAATCTACACAAACTGATGCCGGAACAATTTACCCCAGGTTTTAAATCACATTTTAATCGATATATAGTGTGGTACCGCAAGGGTGGAGCCGATCATAAGTAACGCCATCCCGTTCGAGGATTATTATTATATTTTTCTATTTTAATTCTACAATAAATTCAATCACTTTATAATAACATTTTCATCGAGTAAGTAAACACAGTGATAGCAAAATAAATTCCAAATAAACTGTATATAACAGATCGTCGGGACGCAATGGTACAGATACATTTAACGGGGTGGAGAGGGCAAAGACACGAGATTTGAATAATGCAACAGCGCATATGCATTTAGCCAAATGGCCCACGAATTACGGACCGAGTATCGACGATCTCCCGCGACACTTGAGTAGACAGTACACACTTATTGTGGCTTATTTGTTTAGTTTAACGACGGTTTTAAAAATAAGACTTTATGGCAGACTGCCTCGTGGTCTCGCGGTACAAGTATGTGCCGTGCGATCTAGAGGTCCTGGGCTCGATTCCCGGATAGGGAAAAGTGTTATCAGGTTTTTCCATTAGGAAATTTACAGTAGCAACACGGAGTCTGGAAAAGTGCCCGAATAGCGGCAATAGGCTCGCCCCCTGTTACGTGGGACTGATACATATGTACCTTACGAAATATGGGTGCAAAAGTGCACTTCTTCCTACCCCTTCGGGGAATACAGGCGTGAGGTTATGTATGTATGTATGTACGTCCTTAATGAGATATTATGTATATTTGAAATAAAAGTTTCGTGTATTGGTGTATTTATTACATAGAGACAAAAAGGACCGTTATAATAATGACAGATGCTGTACCTGTGGATTGCCTGGTCTAGTAATAGAAGCATAGTATTTTTTTAATAAAAAAATAGTAAATTATTGTTAATAGTGACGGCCTTGAATTTAAGGCGCGCGGTCGAGAATCTCGCCGTCGCGGGTTCAAACTCCAGGCACACACCCCTGAATTTTCGAAGCTATGTGTGTATTCACAATTAATTATCACATACTTTAAAAGTGAAGGTAAACATCGTGAGGAAATCTGCACACCTAAAGTTCTTAGGAATTTCTTAGGTGTGTAATCCGCCAACCCGCACTAGGCCAGCGTGGTGGATTAAGCCTAAACCCTCTATTAGTTATAGTGGAGGCCCTGTGACCCTAATAAGTTATAGAGGAGGCCCGTGCCCAGCAGTGGGACGTATATGGGCTGATGATGAAATTATGTCGCGTATAACCCCGTCGCGCTTGGGCTATCTAATTGACTTTAAACAAAAAAGTAGGTATAATCGTTTTAAACAAAGTTGAAAACTCGTCATATCTCATACTTCCTGAACCTGGCAACTGGCACCACCTTTATCTAACGGCCACGGAAAGTTTTTTAATTCCATATTTTTGCTGTACAATATTTCAACTTACCTGAAAATTATGAAGCCAAGGGTTATATTGCTCAAATTAAATATAGTATGGAGACTTGATAAAAACCGAGTTTAAAACAATAATTGAATTCGTTCTCAATAAAACTAATTGCTCCATCAGAGCTTAGGTAGCATTACGAGTATAACATGGATTATTTTAATGAAGTAATTGTGTAGATCAGTGGTCACACTTGTGCATCACACACAATCTTAGCATTAGTTAGCATTTTCATTTTTTCTATGGGATATAAACCAATTATACATAGGTATTACGTAGAATCTAGCGTAAATATCACAAGTGCGGGCCCGCCTTTAGTTTATTTTGCCACATTGCGGCCCGTGCCTGCCAAAAGGGTGCCGACCACTGGTGTAGATCGTAGAACGTCAAAATGCTATAAATCGTTTGACATAAAGTTATTATCATCTCTATAGAGACTGTTCCATCACACACCCGCCACCGCAACTCCTATACCTCTCCCCTCCTCCTGTAACTCTGTAGCGAGATAAAAGAAAAAGAAACTGAACACAGCACAGCAAAATAATTATCATCTGCACTCTTATTCGACGACTAAACTATACATACATAACCACACGCCTGTATTTAACGAAGCGGTAGGCAGAGGTGAATTTCTGCACGCACATTTCGCCAGGTATGTATCAGTCTCACGTAATAGGGGGGGGGGGGGGGGGGGGTTGCTGTTCATCGGGCACATTTCCAGACTCCGTGCTATTGAAAAATTTCTAATGGAAACATCCAATAAAACTTCGCCCCACTCCAGAATCAAACCCGCCACCTCTAGATCGCACGGTATAACTTGAGCCGCGAGACCACTAGGCAGTCTACAACCCCTATACAATTTTCTATGTGCTACTAAAATACTTAATTGTCATTTGCATACATACATTGGTGCGGATGGTCGTCTCGTATTAAATGATACCAATAAATTTGTTTTATCGAGTTGTTTATTCGATTTCCCCGTTTACGTCCCATGACGTACATTTAGTGCCGAATCGGTGGTTGTTTGAAGTACACTCGAATGCAAAATGCGTATTATGTTATTTATTAATCGAACTTTAAAACACCATGTTACCTTCTTCGTTCTTTTTAAATTATAATTATAAAACATTTATGGTAATAAATAAAATTTTAAGAAAGTAAATTGTTAGATATATTTTTTTTCACCAAACGAGCCTCGATATCAATCGTTACCTATTAATAATTACCATTCAGGAGAATATGATGTTCATATTGTAGTTACTTATTATCTGAATGTTCCTCTGAGGCATACTATGATATATGTAGAACGTAAAAAAAGGTTGAAAATCACAATAGCTGAATATGTTGTGAGGTGAAATAATACTGACGATTTGTAGAAATATATTTTCCCTGAGGATTGTCTATAATATCATTAATCTAAGTGAACCCAAAACCAACAAATATGTTTATTTAATCCATCCGAACTTTGTTTACAATAAATTAAATTGTAAGCTTTGATGGACTTGTACAATTGATATAACCTTCAAAAACGGCAACCCTTTGAGTTAATTCAACAAGTACTTTATTAGATTCACGAAACACAAACTAGCTCAATTAAACAATTCCTTCGGTTGTAAGAAAGAATTTAAGATTCTATTTACTCGAGATTGCAGTTTGAAGTGTTCTTGCAGAGTTAAAGTTATTTTTTAGTTGGGATTATTTTGTTGGAACAAATAATGCAGTTGAAAATAAAATCAATTAAGTGATACGATGGAGTGATTGGGATTGATAGAAGCACTGTTTTTCTTTTTAATAAGGGTACGGCAAAGTGCCGGATATATTTGATTGCAAATGCAGTATTAGCGCCTGCATTTCAAAAGGCATGGTGGAGCCCACATTAAAGAGATCGAATAATGCCGTCCTAAACCAAAGAATATTACCAGATCCTATAGCTATTCATAATTTGCTGTTGAACAAGAGTCCAATAAACCTTGATCTTCGTAATATATCATTTATATTTACAGATAGACACTTGATAGTTTCATTTGGTATTTGTATATATTATTTCTTCCTTATTTTTGTTTCGTTCTATTTTCGTGTAGTGAGCTGCAGTGATTAGACGTGCCCGCGATAGGAAGGCAAATTGGCTATTTGAGATGGTTTGCAAGCATTTAGTGTACGATCCTGTCCGCGTCGTGTGAATGAAGTGTGGTGTGTAAGCGTGCAAGTGACAACACTTGTAACAATGTAACATTTACATGTTACATTAAACATTTAGATAGATAACAATATCTATTAGCGAGGTAACCAATAAAATAAGCTAAATAATGTTACAAATTAATCAAAGTGTGGCAAGGTCTCTCAAGTGTTAATACATTTCAATCAATTAGTGAAAAGATAATTACGCGTAAATAAATCTTCACAATGTAAATATCTTCAAATAAACTAAATCAAACTTCAAAGGTTTACTATCGGTGCATTATGATATTTCTAGCTGTATTTCTAACGTTTTATTATTAGCTTACATTAAACATCAAGTATTTTGATGACCGAGATACAGATATTAGATGGACTACTATAGAATTTTCTTCCAGATGAAATTGTTGAAATGTAAATGTAGGAATACACCCACGCTTAAGTGGACACTTATTGAAGCAAAACATGTTCTTACATTTTTTAAATGTCAGCGTTCCTATAGAGCGTAATGTTGATGGTACAGAAAATTATATCACACATTTCTATTGTATTTTTGTAGGGAAGATATAAATTTTTAATACCAGAAACACTGAATAAAGAGATGTCGGTCTAATAGTCCATTGTACTTTCAGGAGTGTGTTGGAAGGTAAATAACTATTTCCTTCCCTGAGTTCCAGTAAGTGATGACATGAATTCTACTTTTCGAGTTCGAGGACTTGAATTTGGATAGAAGGTGATGTAGTTCTGTTCCCTGATTGGGATCAGCCTCGTAGGTCTTAGGACTAAAATATTTGCATAATTTAAGAGCAAGTCCGTGTTTGGAGGTGAAACTAATGAAGAATTAAATTGGTACATATACCTAAGAACCGGGGGACTTGAAGTAAATTAGTGGTCAATTACATAAGTTTTGCGCTTTCTATTAAATAACACGGTACTTTGCTTGTCAACAAGGCATATTTTATATTCATGCTTCAGTCACGATATGTCCATTCAGCTTGAAGATTCGTGGATAAGTTTGTACGTGAGTAAGTTAATATCTTCGAATGAAATTATGTTATTTGCGAATGTTACGCCTTACTTTCTACTTTCTTGTTGCATAATTAATTTACGTAATTCTTCTTTTCAAATTTACTGAGTCAAGAAATATTATGATTGTTTCATTTCATTGTTTATTGCTTGCTGACGTTTTATCTTCATGAATATCGTCAATTGATTAGCTATAATTATCCACGAACAAAGGTTTGTTCAAAGACACAGTAATGATCTTGAAATTATTGTTTGTTTATTTACATAGTTCGTTTGAACTGACCATTAATAACTTTAATGACTGTTTTTTTTTTCATTTTTTGCAATAAATTAGTATGCTGTTCATTAAGATTTTACAGGAAGAAAATTAATACTTATTACTTAAACGAAGTTTCACAATATATGTATTTTGATTTAGCGAGCTACAGAAGGTTAACAAGGTAGGACAACAAGAGTAAGTGGCTTAGCCCAGAAAATTGAGGGAAGAGAAGATGCCAGGCAGACTCAGTCGCTGAAAAAGAGTTCAAATAGAGGGTACACCCCAGCTTACTTAATATAATAATGACTAAAATGAATGTCAGTGCTTCACTTCTTTTCTTAAATTTAAAAAATTGCAGCCAGAAGAATTTAAAAAATAAAAAACCCAACGTCGTTGAATGCAGGCGGTTCGTAACAGGATGATGTCTCCTTTGAAGCCTTTGTTCTAAAGCGGACGTCATTTATGTCGAAGACGGTTTGTGGTGTGTTCAATTTGTACTAAGTACGGAAAACTTTTGTTCATTTACTTTCTCCCATATTTTATTGTATTATCAGATCAATTAGTTAATAGATTTCTAAGTAATTTATATTAAACTCTCAATGGATACTACATTTTTGTTGAAAAAGTTTAATATGGTTAATGTGACGTAAAATGACGAGTGTAGTCCCATGATAATATAGATAAGTTGAAACATGTCATTCTAAGACGGTACATTACATAAAACTGTAGCTGCATTGTAGGTTAATAAAATGTCATGACGGGTTGAATAACGTTACTTCTAGTTTTTACTTTATTTTTACCATTTGTTGTATCGTGAAATAAAACAAAATTGAAATACTTTTAAATGACGGAAATATGAAAATACTTTTATTATTTTATGTTAGAATTTTATATTATTCGTGTTTGACTGTACCGAAATCCTTATCTCCAGTGTATAGCCACTTTACCACTTAGTGCAAATGTTGAGTGTGTGATAGATGGTGAAACTACGGGTTACTATAAATGTGTGAGAGCCGCGGCTTTATCTCGACGTTCGATCTATTGCTTCGTATCTAGGTTATGTGTGGGGTGGCCAAATGGAAAAATGATGCCGGGATTTAAGCTTATTTTGCAAGCCTATAGAGCTCATGGGGACCCTAAACATGTTTGCTAATTATGATTTGTTAAAATTTTGAAAATATTAGTAATGCTTAACTTATGATTATAAGGATTTGGGTAATTTATTAGCTAAATGATGATTTTTAGTCCAAAAAACACCTTGGTTTTGATGCGGATTAACACGTGTCTGAGACAATAAGGATTAGAAACTTCAATTACGAATTGATAGGTAAATTTGCAACAGGTTTTCTTAATATAATCTACAGCAAAACTCTATTATACCGACAAAACGAATTTTATTTTCAAGTCCTAGACTTTGTTAAAATTAAAATTATAGTCTGTAAGGCAAGCTTATCAAGGGTAAAAGATTCAAGAAAAGCATACAAACAGACATACAACCTGAAGTCTCGCGCATAGCCTATCCACTGATCAACTCTGTGAAGGCTAATATAAGAACAATCAATAATTATATTCAACATGAACAACAAACATTTTTGCCAGGAAACTTCAATTAACGTTTTTCTTTCTTACATCTAACACTAGGGTCCTAACATCGTAAGGGCTTGCGTTATCTTAAATATTTTCTCATGTCCCATCATCGTAGTGGTGGTTGTCAACCCTACTTATTATAATGAATATTCCCAGAATATCTGGTAAACAGTTTAAGGGTTATCAACGCGGGGGGCGTTGATACTTGCACAGTTTCTCCTTGAGTTTAGATGGCATATGAAATTGTAGTTGGAAAAAATTTACATGTTTATTTTATACATAGCAGGATTTCCTACATGTGTATTTTTATATTATTAAATAAGATTAAAGAAAATGTTTTAAATAACATTAATGAATGATTTCTACGAACTAACAGCCTATTTAAAAAGGTTTGTAGTGCAAAATTCCATAATTATATCAATGGGGAGGGAGGATTGAAGTGGTTTGTTTTTAATCGACATTATTCGAACCGCATCGCGTACATACGACCGTAGGTACGTACTTTATTAATTTTTATGTACATACATACATACATAAACTCACGCCTGTCTCCCGTTAGGGTAGGCAGAGACTATAGAGCGCCAAATGCCACGGTCCAAACACACCACTTTCGCTTCCTCCACTGACATTATCCTCTTCATGCATGCACGTCGGTTTCGAGGACTCTTTATATTGCCCTTTTTCAGTAACTTACCTATATGCTCTTTATAGGTGTACCTTTTTTTTTTTTTTTGTTCTCGAGGGGAAAGCTGTTTATGGCTCTACTTCCCGCCAGCCCCGGGGGAGGGGGGGCGGGAAGCGTATGTCGGGGTCATAGGTGTACCTGGGCCGTCCTCGACCGACTTCACCGTTCACTTCCGCACAGTAAATCTCTTTCGTCATTCTGCAAACATTCATCCTTTCAATGTGGCCAAACCATTTTAGCATCCCCCTTTCAATTTTAGTCACTACATCGACTTTCAATCCACATTTTTCCCTTATCACACTATTCCTCACTCTATCTACCAATTTCACCCCACACATGCTTCTCAACGCTCTCATTTCAACTGCATTAATTTTGCTTTCATGCTTCTTCTGACATACCCAAGACTCACTTCCATACGTTAGTGTAGGCACCAGGACTCCTTGGTGAATCGCTAGCTTAGCGCGGTCCGATATATTTTTACTGGCCGCGATGGAGTACAAGGCGCCATTAACACTATTACCCAACTTTACCCTTCTTTCAATATCTCCTTCACACTTACCATCCCTTGTGATCACAGAACCCAGATATACAAATTCATTCACTTGCTCCAGTTTTTCATCCCCTATCATTATGCTGCATTCAGTTCTGGGTTCACTCATTATATACTTAATTAATTTTTATGTGTTAAATACATACACACTTATATGTCTATATCCTCAAATGGTTTAGGTATGAGATTCATTTTTATATGGTATAATATGGGGCGAGCCTATCGCCGATTTCCGGGCATATTTCTAAACTCCGTCCTAATACTGAGAACTTTTTGATAAAAAAAAAACAATCACCCTATGCCCGACCCGGTAATCGAACCCGAGACCTCTAGATCACACGGTACACCGTTGTCCCGCGAAATCATGAACCAATTCATATTTATCTTTCATTAAAAACGAATGTTTTAAAATCTTTTGACGTTTTTGTTTTGCATAACTAGTTAAGAAATAATGAAGGATAAGTAAGCAAGTTTACAGGTCGCGGTCTAATTCATTTGTGACGTTTGCAAATGGTCCCCGTCGGCGACGTCTTCGCTATTGGGGTTAGTGAAGCGATTTATTTATGACACAATTGTCAGGTTCTGGTGAGAATTTAACCTAATAGAATTCAGGTAAAGCTATTTATTCTGTAATGTACACCCTATTTATAATTATTTTTATTTTAAATGAAATAATTAAAATTAGATAGTAAAAAGAATGAAAATGATAGAAGTACGAATCATCGCCTTAAAACAATTTAATAAGTAATATATGTAAGTATGGTCGTGATGGCCTCGAGGTTAAGGCGCGCGGTCGAGAATCTCGGCGGCCGCAGGTTCAAACCCCAGCCACACACCTCTGACTTTTCGAAGTTATGTGTGTATTCACAAAGAATTATCAAGGACTTTAACGGTGAAGGAAAACATCGTGATGAAACCTACACACCTAAAAGTTCTTAGGATTTTTTTAGGTGTCTAGTCCGCCAACCCGCACTAGGCCAGCGTCGTGGACTAAGGCCTAAAAACCCTCTCCATTGTAGAGTCCCGTGCCCAGCAGTGGGACGTAAATGGGCTGATGATGATGATGACGATGTAAGTATTTTAGTGCGGTTTTAATAAAATGTTTATCTTAATGATCTGATAGTTGATTATGGAACCCGAAAATTTTATAAGTAAAGTTGGTTTTGATTCCAACCATTGCTAACAAATATTGCAATGCGTCCGCCTTCCTATTTAGCCATCAAGTACTTATTCTAGAAAAATCTTTTACGAGAATTCTATTAAGCTACATTCGTTCACGGTGCGGTTAGGTCCGTGTAGCACATTCCTTCACATGAGCATTGTCCAGCAATAGGCTGTAGACTGATTTAATCATCATCATCATCAGCCCATATACGTCCCACTGCTGAGCACGGGCCTCCTCTACAACTGAGAGGGTTTAGGCCTTAGTCCACCACGATGGCCTGGTGCGGGTGGGCGGACTACACACCTAAGAAATTCCTAAGTATGCAGGTTTCATCACGATGTTTTCCATCACCGTTAAAGTACGTGATAATTCATTATGAATACACACATAACTTCGAAAAGTCAGAGGTGTGTGCCTGGGGTTTGAAATCGCGACCGTCGAGATTCTCGACCACGCGCCTAAACCTCGAGGCCATCACGACTTGACTGATGTAAATACATTAATATATAATTTTACATATTAATTGTTGGTATTCTCGTCTTAATATTGCCATAATATTCGTTCATTCTCCTGTTCATCAAGTGTGAAGTCTAAAAACATAACAAAACTGCGCGGTTCAATCAAGAATCCCAGATTCAATGCCCTAGTGTAGGATTTCTCAAACATTCGGTTTCACGAACCTTTGTTAAAATTATCAGGTGACGGTGAACCTAAGGGGTTAAGTTACTAATTAAATCTCCCCAAAGAGAATAAATAATAAAATTGTCTGTTGAAGAAAATAAGGTTTTTATTTCAATCAAAGATAACAAAGAAAGTGCCAAAACGAATATATTTTTAACATTAATGTGATGGGTGTGCTTATTTCTTGTGGCAAATGGAGTCAATTTTAGGAGTATTTTGGACAATTTTAACCTTAATTCTGACTCTGCCGAATTCAGTTGCGCACGCCTCTATGTGTGCCGCACGAGCCTGCTAGACATCAAGTCACTATTACGTAAATCTTGTTGTGAACCCCTTACCGTCGAATGGCTACTTTGAGAAACCCTGCCCTAGTCAAATAAAACGCTTTTTATGCCTTAACGGATTTTCAATAGCAGCTCGGGATCTGGAAGTGTGCTCAAAGGCATTGCTTGCCATTTAATTCGTGGCAATTAAAACATAGCTGTTGAAAAGTTTTACATATTTCAAAACTATCTGTTATCTGTGCAAGTAAACAAAATTTTGTGAAAAAACTGTTAATTTCAAATCTATGATTTTCGCAATAACAAGTCCAAAAATTTATGTTTTCTATGTTTATTACTTATAAATAGCGAAGTATAGAAGTATGTTGACTTTTAGATCTCTTGATCTTGTTTTGTAGGCTTTATAAAGTATGCGTTAAAACATACGATGGATCGTCTTAATGCATTTTAACGGTATTTTGTTATTACCGTATACCGTTCTATTTTTTAGTTGTACTATGCAGTAATTTGTTTTAAGACAGCTGATTTCATAAATAAGGTCATTGCTGCCTCCAACATTCCCGTTTAACTCCATTGTAGATATTTATTTGCTAATTAACCTAAAACACAATGACAAACAAAGATGAAAGTGCTATATACATTGTTAACAACAAATATTTTTGAAAAATTTTAATCTTGCTTGCACTGTTTCAAATTATCGGCGACATCAAAGCTCTGGCTAGAGGCCAAGCCGCGTGTACAATCGAGCTCACATATTGGCGCAAGTCATAGAAACTCGCCTAAAAGCAAATATACATACTTATCGCATTTTAGTTATGAGTATTTATCTTTAATCCTGATTTACGCCGTCGAAAAACAACTGGCAATACATGGCAATAAAAATAATATACTCCTGCCTACCCTTTAACAGGCGTAAATCCATGGAGGTAAAAAGTTTACTATCTAAAAAAAAATACTTAATAATAGCGTGAATCATAATCAAATATTCATTTTAAGTTAGTTCGCGAGTAAATTATCACGAAGGATAATAAGACATGACATGAAAGCCTTTGCAAAGGTCGGAAGTGGAGATAAAGATCATTCGCGAAGATAACGCAATTTTTTGAGTAATTTTAATGAGGTTTTTTTATCCTCTGGTGATAAATTGTCGACAGTTCCCGAGATGTTCATATTTTAACGCGAGATTTTATCGAGTCGTTTTGATTGATTCTGTAATAAATAAGCGTGTTTTTGTGTCTTGGATTTACTTGATTGAGTTGTTGTCTGTTGTAAAGAAATTAATTTAAAATATTTTATTTATGGACATTTCATCACCTGACACTGTGAGGATATTTATTTAAAAAAAATATATTGTATGATCATCATTGGACTTATGACACATAGATACCATATTATATGTTAAACTTAGATTCTACATTTTCAAGACTCATGAGGTCCGTTAGCTTGTGTCTTTGGAATTATCAACTCGTTAAGTTGTCATTTGTTCTTTTTAAAAGAAAGATAGAGGGAGTAGATGTCGCTGGGTGCGATGTATTTCAGTCATGCACATCCACGGAAAGTTATCGAAGAAGCAAAAAGGCTATCGTAGTAGAGTCTCCAAACCTCTTTTATTGAGCGAATATAGAACATCCAGTATAGAGTTTAGCATTTAACAATTTGTCATCTCTTGCTAGAAGGAATTAAAAAGGCAACACATTTATTCTTATACACATATCCTCAAAGTCATATAAACTTTTAGCTTGTCGAAGGCAGAAGTTTCCACTCATGTTTGGACGGCTCTATGTTAATTCCTACGTATATTTAAAACTCTTTAATGTACCAAACATCAAATAATGTAGATGGTAGTCAGTGGCGGTACTTCCATAGAAGCACAAAAGCGTTGCACGATACTTGTGTAATGTCTAGTTTATAATTGTTCATTATGGGGCCAGGGTATTCTCATACTATATGTCAAATTGCTTTTGTTAAATAAAGATTTAAGTATTAGAGATTATTATTCGAAATTTTGTAAGGCAAACTGGGCTTTTGGGCTTCTATGGAAGTACCGCCACTGATGGTAGTATGTTCTTAATTAACTATTTCAGACAAACATTTAATAATTTAAAAAAATGCAACTCATCGATGTTTCAAACAGCTTTTACCTTATTGCTTCTTGTAGACCGTATAAAATAATAATTAATAGCTTCAGCGTGCGATTATACCCGATATATGGAGCAGTATACAGTCATTATATAAACAGGGACGGTAATGGATGTTTGTCCATTGTCTGAACTGTTGCTAAGTGTTCGCGGCTGGCCCGAATATTACTCCGCCTGCGATATAAGCGCTGGGAATTTTTCATTACACTTTTACTAATGTTTTGCTTGTATTGCATTCTTGTCTTTATATATGTTATGTTTATACTTATGTGATGTTGTAGTCAAAATGTCCCACTAGTGGTCGCTTTGTTTAAAGTGTAGAAATATTAACAAGTACCTACCAACCTACCTTTTTTAATGTCATTATTTTCAATTCGATTTGAAAAATTCTACTGAAATTAAATTAAGAAAGAATATCAATACACTTATATTTTCAAGCATAGTGTCCTATATGTATACCTTCAACAAAGAATTCTAAATATAGATTCTTGCAACATAAGTTTTTACTTATTGAGACATTAACTCATGACTTAGCCGTACCAGCTATTTTTACATTTACAATACGCAATAGGCCGTAGGGCGTTTCCTAACTTAGCTTCGTGATAAAAAAAAATGTTCACAACAACCGTGAACTCATTATGTTAATGTAAATTGTTGAGAAATGGTTAACTTAGTATTTTAAGTCGAGTTTTTAGACCCTTAATACGACATCTTAATACGCTAGATAAGCATGTTTAGGAGAATACTGAAGAGCGTTTTTATAGTAGCCCATACGGTCAACTACTGACCACAAGGTTGCCCACAGTTGGCGAAAGAGTTTAAAGCAGTGGCGGTACTTCCATAGAAGCCCAAAAGCGTTACACGTTAATTGTGTAATGTCTAGTTTATAAATATTTATTGTGGGGTCAGGATATTGTCATTTATATGGCAAATTGCTTTTGACAAGCTGGGCTTTTCGGCTTCTATGAAAGTACCGCCACTGGTTAATAGACTTGATATATTAATAACTAAGTAATTATTTGCTGTGAGCTCTTTCCACTATTGAGTAACTACTGCAATGGGAAGACGTTCATATGTACGTATATTTTATCTTGGCATCTCATTCTTGAGAGTTAACATTTAATAGTTCGTAAGTACATTAAGTTATTCCCAAGCGTAAGCGAAATATGTAACTACTTATTCATAATAGTTTTTCACACGTTTTTATTCACATACAGGTCATTGAACTCTGACTAATTTAATTACTCACATCTACATAGAAAGGTAAATATGAACTTGGATATAAAAGTTTGCTGAAAACTGTGCATTAATTAAACTCAGTATAATTTTACTACTTTGAATTAAAGTGTTTCAAATGCCTTTATCCTACTGTAGCACGGAGTTTGCGTCATATTTTGTGCATATGCAGAGAGATATGACGTCATGATTTTGATGAATCATGATGAATCAACTCGTCAAAGAAATGATGTAATCTAGAAGAAAGGTCTCATTTGTCTATACCAAAAATTATCACAATTTTATTATCGATTTATATGCGAAAGTATAACACAAAGATTCCCATTGATAGAATTTGTCGAAGGAATAACCTGGACACACCTATACACACACACACATTGCTACCGTACACCACCACCACCGTAATTGAATGTAGTGGACTATAAGTGTTTTGAACTGGCAACCATAGCTCGAGATATGTAGTGTAGTACAATATGAAAGTAGTTGGAGGAACAGAACATAATACAACAGAATATAGAACATTACAGCGCAGTTTGTAGAGGATAGAAAAGACAAGTATATAATATTTATATTGGAGAGGCCATGTCTTGTAGTGAACATATCACATTAAATGATGTTAGAACAATTTACTTTTAGAAGTTATTTAAGTAGTTTATTGCCTCAACGTTGTGCAAATATAGACTCAATTCATTAGTAGCAGAGCGATGGTTAAGTAAATTGTGTGTAAGTAATGTCTAGCCTATACTTAATACAACATAACTTTATCTTATTACATTGCTTAAAAGGTTTGTACGAAGATATCACAGTTTTTTTTTACGAGAGGAAAGCTCTTTAAGCTCCCCTCTTCGGTACCTCGGGGGAGGCCGAAACGGGTATGTCGGGGTCTCTGGCCTTCCAACTCGGCGCGCGGAACAATTGTCCGCTTTAGCTGAGTTGCGTCCCTAACCAAAATCCTACGCCAGCATACCGACTAAAACCTCTCGGTGACCATCTCGCGCATTTAGGGCGGTTTTGCGGCATCTCAGGCCAGAAATTGGGAGGGCTTCAGATGCCCTCCACTTACGCTTTTTTGGACGTTCACCTCTTGTGAACGTCCGCGACAGTCAAGAGGCCACGCCCTCTGCCGCAAATCTCGGGGTTGCTATCATAGTGTACCGCCCCCACAGTACGCCCAGCCACCCCAGGGGCCCCTGTTAGTCGCCTCTTACGACAGGTAGGGGATACCATGGCGGAATTCTTACGCCCCCAATCCACATGGCGGAAGATACCACAGCTTAGGAGAGCGTATTTAGACGAGACCATTCAAATAAACATTTGGATAGTAATATAAATTCATTAGTACCTACTCTCCTATCATATACTAAAAACACTGGGCGAGTTTTATATAGGCAGTGCTTCACAATATGAGTAAAAGTTGCATGTCCAAGTACCTCATATGAAGGAATTTCAGACTTCGACTCGACCAGACCTTTACCCAGTTTAGAAGTACTAGTAAAACTGATATCGCGATACGAAACCCACTTTAAACTTGTCTGACGTCATGCGAGGGCAAACAGGGCGCTGCAGTTTACTTTGCTTTTACTGCAACGATAGTGGAAAAAGCTGAGGAAGAACAAACCTACTTGACACATTAACTTAGTACAAGCGGTCTAGTAGGTACAACTTAAGTACTGGCCAGTTGAAAAGGTGAAAGTAAACTTATCAATTTTTTATTGTAAATCTTATATCTTTAAATGAGCAATTCTTGTATATATACAGGGTTACAGGTAAAGTCGTCCTATATCCGTTAAGGGCGTGTAGTTTACATCGTTTCTGACTGATTTGACTATGAGACACCCTATCCTAAATCTAACCGTTTTCGAGATATTTGAATTTAATTGTTTTTTCCAAAAAACTCCCGATTTTCGGCTATCAGTTTAGATATTTTGAAATGTGTAAGTCTTATTATTACTATTATTTGATTTTTACATGTAAAATTAGATGCTTTATGACCTCAATAACTAATAATGTACATAAAATGAATAATTAAGTCGCTGTAGACGATTAAAACTTAGAAATATTAACAAACATTTTGAATGTTTATTTTTCTCGAAAGGATATCAAAAAATATTATTATGGCACCTGCTTTGCAGATATGCCTAAAAATATCTACGTTTCATAAGCTATCCAACGAGATATATAACAATCCAGGGTTTTATTAATATTTGGAGAAAAAACTTAGTTTAATAGGCTATAGTGGAGGCAAAAATAAAGTAAATAAAATAATTGATGAGTACAAAATACTAAATTTATTAAACTTTCCAGATATTTTGTTACATCTTAGTAAAAATTTTATGTTTATCATTTGTCTGCCTCATAAGCAGTGATGGCCTCGAGGTTTAGGCGCGCGGTCTAGAATCTCGGTGATTGCGGGTTCACATCCCAGGCACACACCTCTGACTTTTCAAAGTTATGTGTGTTTTCACAATGAATTATCACTTGCTTTTACGGTGAAGCGTTGGCGTTTGTGTGCCTGGGGTTTGAACCCGCGACCGCTGAGATTCTAAACCGCGCGCCTAAACCTCGAGGCTTATGAGGCAGACATAATGAACATAAATTTTATACAAGATATAACAAAATATCTGGAAAGTTTAATAAATTTTGTATTTTGTACTCATCAATTATTTTATTTAGTTTATTTTTGCCTCCCCTATAGCCTATTAAACTAAGTTTTTCTTCAAAATATTAATAAAACCCTGGGTTGTTATATATTTTATTATTATTATTGTTATATTGGATAGCTGATGAAACGTAGATATTTTTAGGTACGTCTGCAAAGCAGGTGCCATAATAATATTTTTTGATATCCTTACGAGAAAAATAAACTTTCTAAATGTTTGTTCAAGTTTTTAAGTTTTAATCGTCTACTGCGACTTAATTATTCATTTTATGTACAATTTTGGTTATTGAGGTCATAAAGCATCTTATTTTACATGTAAAAATCAAATAATAGTAATAATAAGATTTACACATTTCAAAATATCTAAGCTGATAGCCGAAAATCGGGAGTTTTTTGATAAAACTATTAAATTCAAATATCTCGAAAACGGTTAGATTTAGGATAGGGTGTCTCATAGTCAAATCAGTCAGAAACGATGTAAACTACACGCCCTTAATTGATATAGGACGACGATACCTGTAACCCTGTATATATAATTGGAATCTCGGAATCGGCTCCAACGATTTTCATAAAATTTAATATATAGGGGGTTTCGGGGGCGATAAATCGATCTAGCTAGGAATCATTTTTAGAAAATGTCATTTGGAAGAAAAATAACAAAAATCAACTGAAAAATATGACTCTTCCTGACATCAATTGGCGAATATTGGCGAATAATAATACTATTTTTTGTGAGCAACTAATTGCTTTAACGACACAACAGCAGATGGCGTTGTTAAGTAACATTATTCATATTTCATCATTTTATTAGTAATTCGTACTTAAATATAATTTCCAAAAAACACAATTTAAAAAAAAAAACATGTCCGTCATCCGGTACTATTTTTTAAACAAAGACGTATTTCTTTTTTTGGTTTCACGCTTGAACCACTTTCCAAATTTAATAATTATTTTTGGTTCACGTCAGGCTTTAGAGGCGTTAAATCCTACTTTAAAAAGGAATATACATAAGTACGTAACGTATGCGAGAGGTGTCTTTCCGCAGTTGAGTCCTCGTAAAAATATTTCTGTTCTTCTGTTGATCATTTATATAATTTTAAATCTTTTTAAACTGTTATGGTTGTTTAAAACTTGTTTCTTGGTAGTTGTTTTACCGTCGATATAACTATGGTATGTATATTATATGCATGTAGATTGATTCCGGAACACGACTATTTAATATTATGTTTAGATAAATACAACTGTTTTATTATTTCTGTCGAAAATTAGTAATTTATTCCTGGTCCTTTGTATCATCAACTTGCTTTGAATTCTATAACGAGCTTTTCTACAAAGCTTTTCTGTGTGCCTTTAAACATCGTTGATTTGTTGTACCCTTGAAAAGATTGTTGGTGTGGTTTATTTTATTTTTGGACCCGGTATTATTTCGGAAATAGGTTAATTTTTTAAAGATTAATTAATCTATCATATTTTTAAACATAAAACCTGAAAGTCGCCCACGGATTTTTTAGGGTTCAAACACAAAATCAGGTAAAATTTTGAAACAATCAAGAACAATGTAAATAGTAAGAAAATAATGAGTGCCAAAAGTATGAATGAAGTTCCTAATATTAATACTTTGGTTCGTGCCAGATTGTTCACTGGCGTACCAATTAAATATGTGAGTATAAATTAGGATTCAGCGTGGGCAAGTCTCGCGAGACTCAACTGTAATCTTGTTGAAGCTGAAATATTTGATCAAGTTATTAATGTTATTTATGATTAAGAATTTTATTGCAATGATGTATAAAATGAAATAAAACTAGTTGTATGGGAACTGAATGTAAAGTTAAGTGTTTGATTACCATATCACTCTCATTGTGTGCTAGGATTTAATAACGTAAAAAAATATGCAAATATTGAAAATAGCTGCTTCACTGGTCAAGCAGCATTTGTGTGTAGAATGCGATAGAGAGGATCTCCATTCCAATCCTGAACCAGGTTTTTCTGTTAAGAAAACTGAGAAGGACTTTAAATGCTCATGACTCGTAAGTTTAGAATTTAACCTCGGTCTACCCTCTTGTGGGATATAAGCGTTAATGTATGTATGTGTTTATTTTTGTTATTTGTATAAATTTTTTACGCATCCGGAATTCACAGGTGCCTTGCTTAAAAGCAAACTTTTATGTTCAGAGCATCATTTGTGAGGCTTTAGGTGCGGTGAACATAAAAATAAAGTAACATACGCGTAAACGGGAAAAGTGGGCATAATAATAAGTATATAATGCACATATTACGTAAAAATAACGTATTTTTATGTTCACAGTTAAGTCATCTTTTAATAAATATTCCAGTATTTAATATTATATAAGATCCTGTAAATGCAAGAACGCCGTGATATGAAATGAGCAACCAAAACTAAGTGAAATTTGCATTATGGCTTTAGAAATCTAATAGGAAACGAGCGGGGAAACGCAAAGTGTATCGGCATAGACAATTTCGGTTAAAATTGTGATTAACTTTTGACTAATGTATATAGGTCGAATGTTTTAAAAATCTTTAAAACGAGGCTATAATGAACTCTGGTTATGACAAAACAATTCAATAAGAAGCGAAATATATTTTTTTAATTCCCTTTTTCTCTTATAATTGTTATTTGTTGCATGGTTACCCGTTACTATATTTAAAAACTTTTCGTTACCCTTAGCTCCTATTTGCATACAACTATTATTTATATTATAAGTAAACGATATTATAAGTAAACGGTATTATGTTAAAGGTATTATTATTTAATGTTAATTTGATACTACAAATCTTGGAACTTTCAATAGAAACCTTGTATAATATTTTACGATCGTCATGCGTATTTTTCTCAGCTAACAACTCTTGATGCAACGGTTAACACATCCCCATTTCAACACGACTAAAATGTCTGTCCGCGTGACTGTCGCGGCGCCGAAATGACACAGTAATTACACAACATTCCTCTTGTTATTTTTTTTCGCTTTTTATTCTTTCCCGCCCTAAATCAGTTTGATTTATAATCCTGCCGCGGATGTTTCCATCTAAATCGTTTTCAAATTGTGGATCTTTCTGTTCTTGTGTCGAAAATTTCGCCCATAAATATGATAGATGTTGTCTCAACTGCAGGGGACCAGTTTTAGGATATATTAGGTACTGCAGAAAGATTTTTACTTTAACTTTGAAGCGTAAATCATATTTTGCGTCAAAATGAGCTGCATTTTTGAAGGCTACATATTTTTTATTAAACTGTAATTTTACGAACCAACATTGAAAATAATATGTATTTATTGTACCCATATTCATTAATCTGCATTAATGCTAACTGTTAAAAAAAATACTATTTTTGACAGTTTTATTACTTATACCTCATATATATTTTTAACTGAATGTTACTTCCAGATTACAGTCTTAAACAAAGACTTTTATTCATACGACGACGTCTAGTCTACAATGCCGTATTTTAAGACTTATTGTAGTATTGTTTACACTAAAGCACCGTGAAAACTTCAGCTATATCCATGCAGTGTATACAAAAATACACGGCTCGTGAACTGAAAACAGTAATTTGTTACCGGCAGCGCGTCCGTCGGCGGAATATCAATCATTTTGTCCGCACCTCGTAATACGGACTTCGACGGCTTGTTACAATGCGTTTCGACACTAGATTCGGGTATTCGTGTGTCCGAAAATTTGCCTTTATTTTCTGTTGGAATTTTGGGACTACCTGTCGATGTCTGTTATGAGACAACATTGTTATCAATTCTTTCTGTTAGAATTAAGACTAATGTGCTTTCCGCAGTTCTTTAATGCGTATGGTCGATATATAATCAATTCAAATATTTTTTTCAACATTGGAAAAACCATTACTAATACACTTTCTGTGGTTTTGTCTATTTTTGTATCAAACAATATTCATCATAGATGGTTCCGCGGTCTAGGGGTGACAAATAGTCTAACTTTTGCTCTAATTATAATATTAGTTTAGGGTAAAATTGAATGGTGTAATGTTACGTTAAATAAATAAAATAAATACACCCAACAGTCACATACATAGTTCTGACCTCACACTAAGATACAAGTCTTGTGTCGTTAGTATCAGGAACTACGAGAGTCTTTTCGTTCTCACAAACACCCAGACCTGAAATCGATGACGATCGATTCCGGATCGAATCCGCGACCACACGTTCAGTTGATGTCTAGTAAGGTCTTTCAATCTATTAATTATAACGTTTTTGTTAGATTGTTTTTTATGTCAGAGTTTTTAAAGTGTGCTGAATAAATCTATGCCACAAACATATATTTCCATGGTCCTAGCCGAGCCTAGTCCGAGCTTTAACAAATTTATCGGAGATAAAAATGTAAAATTGTTAAGTAAATATTTATGAAAAAATATCGTGTCAATGCGAGGATCGAATCCGCGATATCTCGTTCTTTAATCTATACAACTGCGCCACTTCTATCGTTGCATGAAACCTTTATTAAAATTATTTTGTTAACAGCTTTTGCTTTTACATCCATTTGGCACGCATCCATCATTGGAAACCAATAGCAAACAAAAGGAAAGCTATGAAAATATTTGATCCATTGAAGCCAGCTTGTTAACAGTGGCGGCTAAGTAACTTGTTGTGTTGTTAGTGTACATTCGCGGCCGGGAATGGTGGTTACACTTAATGGGGAAATACAATCATAGAAAAAAATATTCTTTTTTACACATGTATTAACGACTGTGTCTTTGAAGGGGTAGACAGAGTTGTATTTCCATGTTGTGCCAGTTATTTGGTTTGCAAACAGCGTGGCCTTTTTTATGGATTATTTTAGAATATAATTCTGCAGCTAATAATTTAAATTATGAAATAAGGCTTTTTATTATGAATAATCTATACTTGCGACAGCAACAATCCTCTTCCGTGTCTACTTATTTTACTATACAAGCGACATCAGTATTTTTATTTGCCCAGCCGTTGCAATAAAAAAAAAAACAAAGATATATAAAGCAAAAAAAATACATCTTCTTCTTCGTTATTTAATAGATATCAATGCCGATAACATCCGTCTGTATGAAATCTTATCATATTATTGTTTATATGGACCCCTTCACGTAATTAAACAATAACCTATGAAACAAATACACAAGCTGTTGTCACTCAAAGCTCCCCATATTTACAAAATATAATGTAACTCGAGCAGATTTCCTATGAGCGTGTCAAACGCATTACTTGTTTCTGTTCAATTTGTCGTCACCGACTTCTCAAGCGACTGTGTCAATTGACGCTTTTTACGTAATGCCATCATATGTGGGTCAATCGATTTCCTTCGCTTCAATTACGGTTAAAATACCTTATAACAAACGCCGTGACATAACAAAACAATTGACTTGCGTCTTTTCGATATGATATGAGCTAACGAGGGTGAAAACCGGCAACATGACAACGCGTCATAATTATTTGTTGATACATAAATCATAAGTCTGATATGTGCTTTCCTTAGCAACTCGTAAAAAAAATCTAAAGTGTTTGAATTGAAACGAAAAAATGTTTGAAACGATTCAAAAAGTCAAACAAAGATATCACGAAAATTCTACTTAACAAAATTCAACGCTGTCTTCAGCATTTTCAGTTATTTGCGACTTATTATATATGATTCGTCTGAACGGGTTTATCAGTTATTTATACGGTCCATTATTCACGCTTTCAGAGTGTGTGTCGTGTGTCATTCTGCAAGGTGAAACAGAACGGAGCAAACAAATTAGATGTGTCAGTTTTTTTGGCCGCGCGTGTGATACCGGCGCGATAAAAGAAATTCCTAAGACATGTTCACTTTAGTATATACGAGTACATTTTATTGTTTTATCGATTATGCGTTTCTAGCTTCAATTATTCTTAATGAATCGTGCTCGATTTTGGCTTTTTAAATCTTAAGGTCACGACAAAAGAAACAGTCTAATGTACTTAGCACGTTTGACTAATTAGTTATGAACTCAACTAAGAAAATAATTGTCCAATAAGATCTATGGAGGACCTCCCAGGCTAGCTGTGGAGATTACTATACGTAGTTACGTGTCTTTAACTGAAATACACAAGCTTTTACGTTTCCCCGTAGATGTAGGGAGAGATGTATTACTACACTCTACATTTCAAGTATAAAAAAAATATAGAAATTAGTTAGTCAAATACATAGCAGTGACGGTACTTCCATAGAAGCCCAAAAGCGTTACACGTTAATTGTGTAATGTCTAGTTTATAATTGTTTATTGTGGGTCAGGATATTCTCATTTATATGTCAAATTGCTTTTATTAATTTAGAATTAAAGATTAATTATTCGGAATTTTGGTAGGCAATCTGGGCTTTTGGGTTTCTATGGAAGTACCGCCACTGATACATAGTACATAAAAAGTACACAATTAAAGACACCACATAGGAAGAGACGATCGACATAATAAAGCCAATGGTAGACTAGCGAGTAACTTCACGCCCACACGATGGGGCAATTTGCATTAATAATAACATTATCATGAACTCTAATTCTAAAGCTGTGCATATTTTATTGTCCGTGAGTGTATTTCGAGATTCAGAAGCGGCTGTCGTCTCCATTTATATAGTCAACATTTGTACAGAGTAATATGACGTCGCGACAAAAAGGTTCCAAGCTTTTGTGATTTTTATACAACTTAATATCGTGTAACGCGATTTGTAGTGCTTTTGTTTGCTCTCATAGTTTGCTAAGTGAGTAGCTATTGTTTTGATTGTAAATTGCATCGTCGGAGCATAGATTTAACAAACTATTGTACTCTTTTATTTTAATGTTTATTGCATTAATTTAATTAGCTACCGTTTCAACCTCACATTTTTTAAGATTGTGTCTTGGCTTCGAAAATTTGTTTAATTGAGAAAGTTAGTTTAGTTTTTCGGAAATGCAGTAAGGTTCACATATAGTATTAACTGCTCAGCATAATTGACTAAGGCTGTTAAAGATGGGTCACCTCTTAACAATTGTCGCGATCTTACTGATTTACGAATTCAGGAAGCAATGAGGTGGATCACCTCATTTGCAATTAACCACGTATTACCTTAGGCATCTTTTTTACTATAGTTTTATATTACAATTTAATAATTTGTGTGATTCCCTACTAGATTTGACAGCCCCGTGGTGCAGTTGGCTAGATACCAGCTTGCAAAACAAGAGGCCGGGGGTTAGATCGCCGCACCGAGAAAAGTGTTTGTGTGATCCACAAATATTTGTTTCGTGTCTGGGCGTTTTTGAGACCGAAAAGTCTCTCATAGTTTCTGATACCTGCGACACAAGACTTGTATCCTAGTGTGCGGTCAGAACTATGTATGTGGCTGTTGGTTGCAGTTATTTATTTATTATAGATAAAACGTCAAAATTATTACCAGTTTGAGGATATAGGAATGGCAATGACGCAATTTAGATACCCGTTAACAGCTGTCACAGACACAATTTGTCATATCTAAATGATCGCTTTAATTAATTCCAAATAGTCAGCGTCGGCTGTGAGTGTATACAAATTTACATAACACCGTGTCATCGGAACAACATTTGAATTATAGAAACGCGCATTGTTCTTGCATATGTGTAGGTATCATAATTCTTTTTAATTCAAATTCTAGAGTTTAAAAAAGGAAGAGACTCGCAGGTCTCGCGAAACAACTTTATTGGTGCGATCGAGATTTCCTAGGAGCGATGCCGTGGTCGGGAAAAGCGTCATTGGGTTTTAATCCTTACTGTCACGGAGTGAAATGTGCTCGAAAATCAGGAACAGGCACAAATTCTACTAAATGGGACATTATAATTGGAGAAACCTTACTTAAACTATGTATACACCTCTAAAAACTAATTTTGCGTTTAATTATCGAGATTTTGTATGCAGTTAATTTTTACTTCGATCATAAACTAATAGTGAATATTTATATTTTACCAGGTTTCATTAATCATGTTTACCTGAGATCGTATAAAAGTTTATGTTTATTCGCAAACTTCCGTTCAGACGCGACCACAGTTTTAATCAAAATTTACAGCTTACTTTTAACACTGGAACACCTGACGCGCCCGACCTTGACTTTCGCTTCATGTTCACGTATATGTTAACGAGAAAATGTCCTTGAAACTTTTGCTTGGCAACCGAAGTTCATCACACTTAACACAGTTTAAAGTCGTTTACCATATTATGTTATGTCACGGCTATATTCCCCGAAGGCAGAGTAGGCAGATGTGCATTTCCGCACCCACGATTCGCCAGGCCCAACCAGGTGCTTTCCATCAGGTACAGTGGAGTCTCTTTGCCGTGTCAGTATAAAAAAAAAACGTTGCTGGTTGCAGGCTCCTTCCAACAGATCCCTGTGGAAGTCTCTGGGAGAGGCCTATGTCCAGCGTGGACTTCCATTGGCTGATGGTTTGGATTGGATAGAATTCGCCAGGTGTGCATCAGTTCCACGTAATAGGGGGCGAGCCTATTGCTAGTTTTCGGGCACATTTACAGACTCCCTGCTGCTACTGAGAACATCCTGATAGAGAAACCTAATAACATATTATTCATCATCATCATCAGCCCATATGTGTACCACTGCTGGGCACGGGCCTCTACAATTGAGATGGTTTAGGCCTTAGTCCACCACGCTGGCCACCTTAGTTTTCCTGCACATTACCAGATTCAGAGCTGCAAATGAAAATTATTTAATGAAAAAACCCAATATTCTTACTGTGTAGAACCCGAGAAAAAAACTATGAAACCTGACGCAACTCCATTATGCATCTAATTTTTGGTTGGAAAAAGTTTTTTTTAGATATTATACCAACTGCCAGAACAAGCATGATACATAAACCGTTTCAAAACTTATACCTTCATTCTTATATAGGTAATACAATGTTCATAGTTCATTTATACAGCCGGGCGAGTCCATGACTGACGAAAGGAAAGTTCCAGAACAATTCAAACACGTGATTCGTGACATGCAATGTAACAGAGAACTTATACGAGAAATTTTAGGATTACTTGCGAATGTTTGGGTATAAACTCCAGTCGCTTTCTCGGCATGGCACAAAATCAAACGAGTTTTACTATACTAACAATATATAAAAATCTATATATCAGCTTATATACGTCTCACTGCTGGGTATCGGCAGTCCAATAGCTGGCGGAGTGCGCGTTAGCAGACTATACACCTAAGAAATTCCCTATGAAGATTATTTGTTTGCGCATGTAAATATAAAGTGCATGATGTTATGGGTACATAACTTCTAAATGTTAAAGACTTGCATGGGATTTATACCCGCGATCCGTTTATAATATACCCTCTTTTATAATGAACATACTTCTGCAAAAGGCTACTTATAATTGAAGAGTAAATGGTGTATTTAAAAGTCCGCAGTGGTGATTCCAGCGTGGCTTAATTATTTACTTCACTTTGCTGGAGATTATTCCGGATTACGCGAATGATATAACCACGACAAAGATAAAACAAGCTGCAATGGTTTGTTTGTCATTTAAAAATGAGTGTAAGGACTAGAAGAGAAGAAAAATTAATATAAAAATTAAAATATTATCCTGCTATGGAAGAACAATGAACGGTTTTTTTAAAACAATGAATGGTTACACAATTTAATGTATGAAGTTTTCTTTTTATGGGCGCGGCAAAGTAGAATTGGAACCTATTTTTAATTTAGCGCCGTTCAAACAGAATATCTATTGCCTACAACGATCAGCGATTATGATGAATGATAGAGAAAATATTGTCTGTAAAACTATTCGAAATCCAAGTTTCACCGAATCAACTGAAAAGGAAACTTCTGATATTTTAAAATCTTTGGTATATAACATTTCTCAATTAAACCACTACTTCAAAATTTCACCACTCAGTTAATTCCTAATAGTTTGCTGCACTTAATTACCGCTGTGTACATTTCTCATTCCAGAAGACTTTGCAAAATACGTTTAAGTTTTCAACAAGCTGTAAAAGAAAATTCTTCATATTTGTGCAGTTTAAAACCAGTCCGCGTGTGTAAAATGTGCCGGCTCCGTCACGGCGGCTACATTATTAAGTAGAGGCTGCAAGAGTGATTACAGTCCCGCGGGTTACGAGAATTAATTAAAATAGCTCACCACTGAATCAAGTGGTTATGTAGATGAACCGTGTGAAGTCTTTAACTTTTACATTAATACAAGACTTGAGATGTTATGAAAGTGTTTTTCCAGCCAAGCTCAAAAAGAACATTGAGGTTAAATAGGTGTTTAGCCTCGGGTAATTTTATTTTAGGTTATTTATTTGGGAAACATACAGAACAATTACAGAAAATGTAAATTAAAAATTGTTTATAATCCAAAATAGTTTCCACTAATAACAGATACGTAGAAGAAGTGAATAACAAATAAAAAAGATATGTTGTGATAATTAAAACCCCTTGTCACAAATAAAGTTTGGATTATACACATAATATAAAAAAGTAAGAAATAAAAGCATTTACACAATGTCACCTAAACTGCTTACACTAATGCGTAATGCAGTTTTTGAGCAGCGGCATAAGGAAGACGCGGGGGAAAAAAATGCATGATCGATGATCGACTGGCAGGAAAAACAAAAAATGTTGTTTTTAAAACTGGACAAATTGATTGCATTCCCCGTGGTTCAGCTAATGAATGGCTCGACTGAGCTTGTACCAGTGTCCCACAAAAAACCGAGATGGAACAAGAGACAACTCCACCTCATTATTTAATTTTTTCTCAATTTACATAATTCCACGTGATCCTGTTAACGTTCTAATAGCGAGATTCTATGATTGTTACTCAATAACGTTAGAAAAGCTAAACAGCTCTTAATAAAATTTTGCTCATACGTAGATTAAAGTCTGGAATAGGACACTTTTTATCCCTAAATAACGTACGGATGAAAATTTGATGTGGATGAAACCGAAGGGCACATCTAGTATACAACTGCAGGTGGTGGCGATGGAATTTCAATTTCATTTCTGGTGCACGACACTGTAGTACGTGTAAAGCATGCATTTAGTTTGATAAATCGATAAACCGCGAAACGAGAACTCAGTCTATATACATACGTATATGTCAGTGGCGATACTTCAATAGAAGCCCAAAAGCGTTACACGTTAATTGTGTAATGTCTAGTTTATAATTGTTTATTATGGGGTCAGAATATTCTCATTTATATGGCAAATTGGTTTCTAGTATAGCTTATTAGCACATTATAAAAGTGGTGCCAAGTAAAGTTTTGAAGCCTAAAACTATTACAGCTATGCCTGTTATTATGTTATACTCATTACCTGACACGTACAGGCTGATCCTGAAAAGATGTATCTTTAAATTGACTTGGTCCTAACACTTTAAAAATGTTCGTAGGTTAAATATGAAAATATGTTCCTATTTAAGTTTTAGTTTTGCTTAAGTTCGGTGTGAAAATAAACTTGACATTGACGGAATTAACTCAACGGTATAAAACCAAACTAAACATTTACATTTGGACTAAGGCCTAAACCCTCTCAGTTGTAGAGTAGGCCCGTGCCCAGCAGTGGGACGTATATGGGCTGATGATGATGATGATGAAATAGATTTTATTAACATCAACTCAACCCTTAATCACTCCTTTAGCATTCTTGTCCAGTAGATAAACAAAATCAGATCAACAATATATCATATTATGTTCGGATTATAAATAACATTATTCACCACTGCCTATGGGTAGATAACCCTTTTAAGCAATATAAATGAGGCTAAAGGTATATTAAGGACACCGCCGCAGGGACCGCGGGGCTGGCAAATTGAATTCCCCTACTTAAAACGTGCTGCAGCTAAAGTAGCAATCCCGTCCTTGCCCGCGCATCGCAACTCCCTCGCTCTGATTAATATGTATCGTAGGGAAGCTTTTAATAATTCTGCGATGAATATGATCTGATATACAAATGCTACAGATTTATCATCATCATCATCAGCCCAATACGTCCAACCGCTGGGCACAGGCCTCCTCTACAACTGAGAGGGTTTAGGCTTTAGTCCACCACACTGGCCTAGTGCGGGTTGGCGGACTACACACCTAAGAAATTCCTAAGAATTTTTTAGGTGTGCAGGTTTTATCACGATATTTTCCTTCTTCATTAAAGCAAGTGATAATTCATTGTGAATACACACATAACTTCGAAAAGTCAGAGGTGTGTGCCTGGGGTTTGAACCTGCGCAGTAGGTCTAAATTTTTGATTCTATACCAACTGGTGTACGTAGAACTTTGAGCACGGACCATCTCTACAATTGCCGTTTACCTTATGGCACATCATTTTCATAAAATAATTACGTTTAAATACCTTCTAAATTAAGTGACCACTGGGTGAAATTGTCGTTGTAAATGCCAAACCACAAACCAGAGTTTTTAAGAAAGAAAGTAGAAAGAGATGTGTAAAATCTATGAATTATGATTAGAAATAAGACCAAACTCCCCTCAAATTCCAATGGAAAGACTATCTTCACAATGAGACTTACAAACTATAGATTGATTGATATATGCTCAATTAGATGAAGAATCAGAGGTCTTCTCAGGTGATTACTAAACATCACCCAATCTTGACTAATACTCTGCTGGTCTTGTAAAAGTTACGTACTATTCATTCTTGTTAAAAACCAAAAAGGCACGTGACACCAATGACCCAGCCTAGTGACCGGGTCGCGTCCGGGCTGGCTCCTCTGGGAGACGGGGGGTAATTAATTTTGTCAAGCTCTTACCACTGATTAAGACGTCATCATGAGAACCGCGAGTTACTTAGCAGTTGTTTTGATAACTTTATCTAAATGTTTATTTACATTAATGTTTGTTTCATTTTAATAATGTTTATTTTTAATATGGTAGTGTTAGACAAGCCCATGGAAAAAATTAACCTGTGTAATGAACCACCGTGAATAACGCTTAGAAGGCTGTTACTATATCATATAATAACTCTGAGCGCTATGCCGCCATTTCTCAGCGGTACAGGTGAGTACGAGAGTAAAAGGAATTTCTCAGGTACAAGTGAGGAATTACGACTAATTATTAATGTACGGCTTTTTATAGGTTATAGATAATTAAAAATAAATGTCGAAAAACCTAGTGCCGTAAAAAAATGGTGGTGCCGGAAGTTAGTGCAAATTTTTAATTCGCCGGTAATTTTAGAAGCAATATAGGTCATTTATAACTGTACGGCATTTGTGTAATTCTTTTTGTATACATATACAGATACTTTACCCATGAATGCCGTACATATTTTCAGGGCAGAGGTTGAAAGCCAAGGGTCGCAACTCTTATTTCTGATTATATATAAGTGATGATGGTATCGAACAACATAAAATTAAATGATCTTCAGAGTACTTCATGAGTAGATAATATTTTCCAGCATGCCGTACATTTTTTGTGGGACACATAGGTGTATGGAGTAAATTACTTCCCTCCGAAAAAGTGACTTGGTGACTTTTTTCTGTACGGCAATAACATAGGTTTTTAATTCTTTAGAAAATCTTCGATAAAAAATAAATGCCGTACACTTTTGATAGTCCGCTATTCAATATTAGTAAATTTTATTAGTAGGCCAGAATTCGTTCTAACTTGTGATTGCTTTTACAACTTTTTAACATTATACAAATATTCTGATCATCAGCCCCGTGGCGCAGTTGGCCAGACACTAGCTTGCGAAACGAGAGGCCGCGGGTTCGATCCCTGCACCGAGACAAATGTTTGTGTAAACCACAAATATTTGTTTCGGGTCTGGGTGTTTGTGAGACCGAAAAGTCTCTCGTAGTTTCTGATATCCACGACACAAGACTCGTATCTTAATGTGTGGTCAGAATTATGTATGTGACTGTTGGGTGTATTTATTTATTCATTTATTAACACAATTGGAATCCGTTTCAACATCAGGCATATAGTTGGTTATAGTTGCAGGTTATAGTTGCAGATTTTTTACACTCTCCAAACACCAAGACGTTCAACTAGCCTATGCCTTCTATTTGTTTGAATGTTGAAAGAATGAAAACGTCCCGCATTCGCAATGATCTAATGGAGTCTGGTCGAAATAACTGTTGCTTCACATTGATTTTTTGTAAGACTCTGTTACTACCATTGGAATTGCAGCTACTTCATCACGCTAATTACTAAAGCATTTTGCTAACGTTCTCAATCCGCAACACTTGAACCACCATCTTTTGTACATCAAAAAATTTTGCAAAGTAGAAGAGCTGTTGATTTTTATGAAAAATATCTACATTAAAAACTAAACTTTTAAAGAAGCATGCAAATAAAAAAAAATAGATTAGTATCAAACGAAAACGCGTGATCCCTCTACTATACAAATTACAAATGCAAATGAACCAAAATTACTTTATTCCGAGGAAGCTCTCGTGAAGCCGAATTATTTACTAAAATTAAACTCATTAAGAAGAGAAGTTCATCTTCCTAATGGGTCGCTGAGGAATGCTTCCAGCGACAAGGACTGAGTAAGACGTTACGAAGATAGTACATAGACTTAGGCTGATGACCTGCGTTTCTGGAACAAGTATGATATCTATATTTACTGGAATTTCTCAGCCAAACATCTGGACCTAATAAAAATGTTTACTCTTAATCCAAACATTCAACAAGATTGCTAAGCTAACAACGTGATTCAAAACAAAAGAACAATTTTGTGTTATATTTATGTAATACGTTCACAATTATATTTATTATTTGAAATAATAAACTGTCATGCATTAAATGCATGTCAAATAGTGCCATACATGATTGAGAGGGATTAGGCTTTAGTGCTTTCTGTGAAAACTTTATATTTATCTAGTCCATTAGGTACATACTTATTGGTCTCGTGACATGAATTGACGCGACCGAAAAACAGGACTCTAATTTGATTCCCAGGTTTGACAAAGTAATAAATATTTTTACTAACAAACAAATCGTTACAAATTTCTAATTAGCTTAGAATATACAGAAACATATATCGATAATTTTTTATGCTTATATTAATAATCCCAGTATTTTTTTGTGTCGGCCCCGAACCTGACAAAAATCGATTTTTTCCAATGTCGTAGTTCAAAAATGCATATGGCGTCTCCCGTTTTATCATTGTAAGCCTTAGATCATATACATTAGTTGAGATTGTCAAATGGTTAATTCTGTGTGTCTGAGGGAGCTTGGTTATCTGACGTGGAACGTAATTGGCTTAATGTCGGAAAGTTCGTCCGTCCGTCATGCAAACGGTATTGTAGTCCAGAGATACCCTTTGCTTTAACATGCAAAGTGCGGGTTCAAAAGTTGCTGATAAACACGGAGAAAAAGGTCAAAATATACTACAGTTGTGATTTGGCATGGAAAAGGACCTCCATATCTTCGTGTTATTGTAGGAAATGCGTGACAAAGTCACTTCTCTAATGAAAGATAAGAAACTATATAGAATTAGCTAGTTTTTTTTGCACGCATAAATGTAAAGCATTCGAAACAGAATGTTATTTTACTTAAGTCCTGAATTTTTTTGAAGAGAATTACAGATAAATATTTCGTCATCAGCCCAAATACGGCCCACTGCTGGGCACGGGCCTCCTCTACAACTGAGAGGGTTTAAGCCTTAGTCCACCACGCTGGCCTAGTGCGGGTTGGCGGACTACACACCTAAGAAATTCCTAAGAACTTTTTAGGTGTGCAGGTTTTATCACGATGTTTTCCTTCAAGTGATAATTCATTGTGAATACACACAAGCAAGTGATAATTCATTGTGAATACACACATAACTTCGAAAAGTCAGAGGTGTGTGCCTGGGGTTTGAACCTGCGACCGTCGAAATTCTCGACCGCGCGCCTAAACCTCGAGGCCATCACTGCTTAATGCCAGATAATATTTAAAATGCTGTAAAGCTACTAAAATTCTATTCTTCTTCTCAGTAGCAAAATAAATTTAAAATTTTGATGCCAAAAACGAATCAAAGAATTATTTTCGCAACAACAACTACAAAGTATCTATCAATTCGACACAAAATATCCGCTGCTCAAACTCGAATAATCCCGAATTAACTTCGCAAAGAGCAACCGACTTAGCTTTAGAAATCACTCTCGCTCGACAAGATTTCTATAAAACGAACCCTCCTAAACACCTCTGACAAAGACAAGTGATACGATGAATGGGCTAATCTATCATCAGAATCTGCTCGAAACTTTGTCTAGACGCAATGCACGAGGCGACGCAGACAGTCTCAATGGTATTACAGCCAAATCCCATATGCTCACCTAGCGTACATTTGGAAATATGTTTACGGCATGTCGACCTCTTTTCTTTTTCTACGAATATTTATTTCACTTAGTAGACAAATGTCTATTAGTTTCGTAGGTGATGGATGTTGAGAGTAATATGCTAAGTAGAATCGTTAGCTTCCGAACTCACTATATCTGTATATGTTATTTTGGTTGTTCAATTATGTGGGTAGTTGCTACTCCCAAAGTAATCAAATAATGAACAGACTACGTATTAACGTTGATAATTATGACTATCTATTCAAGTCACATTAAAAATGTTTATTTTTCGTAACGATGCAATGTGGTAATAGATCGGTATCTATTATACCAAATATCGATATATTTTGTAATGAATTACGAGTTTTAATTTGTGCTATATTAATTGTACTCAAAACTAAAATATTTTAATGAAATCATGCGCAGCCGATAGACGCCACTACATAATGTTAGGATTTGTAAAAAAATATCCACAATCACTAGAGATAGTCGAGCTAAATGTCTTTTATTTTTGGTTCCAATATTCTTAAACGTTTCAATTTACATGTGGAGCCATCACATGAAAACATAACTTATAAATTTGCTCCTTTCAATGTGAACTAGTCAGCTGAAATATTCTAGATTGGAGGTTTGAATTATACTTTCTCGTGAATTTAAATAAATCCTTGACTCGTGTTATTGCCCGTGACAATAGGTATAGACGGAACGTCGCAGCTTCTAACATTCAAAGCTATTTATGAGATACATAAATTTATAATTACCCCGATGCTTTTCTTAGTCGAACGCCTTTGATATTTTTAATAATGTAGGGATAAATAGGCTACTGTTAACTCGTACGATCCCAAAAACGGACTACGACTTTCACACCGTTGTTTACAAATTTTTGAATAAGTGGTTATATGTAAATAATTTTTATTTTTCTATTGTTGCAGTTTCCTTGAAATGGCAACGTCATAACAGCTTCAGTAATAAACCAGTGCCAAAGACAGCCAAAGTGACCAACAATGTGATAATATGAACTGATACACACACATGATTTCAACAGTCAACTTCACACACACGCAGACAAATGTGAACACAACACTGCACTACGACGTAAACATAAAAAACTTCAATTTCACATACAAAAATGCAACGGAAAACGACACGTATGGAAAAAATGGATTATACGATTCCGACTTCGAATTTGGAAATTCTACATTTGAAAATTCGAATCTTATCAATTCTACGTTTGAAAATTCTAACCTCACCAATTCTGCGTTTGAAATGTCGAACGATAACTTCACGGAGTACGCTGAGGTCCCGTATTACATAAAGGCTACGTCGATGACCTTTTGCATAGTGATTATGTGTCTAGGCGTGATAGGGAACGTTATGGTGCCAATAGTGATACTGAAGACGAAGGATATGAGGAACTCGACGAACATATTTCTGGTGAACCTGAGTATTGCTGACTTGATGGTGCTGCTTGTGTGTACTCCCACGGTGTTGGTCGAGGTCAACTCCAAGCCGGAGACTTGGGTGCTTGGCAAGGAACTATGTAAGTATTAAATGCTTATTACACACTACTGTAAATTGTACACCTAACACTCTATTCACACGCATTATCCTGTATCTAGACAAAATATTGTTAGGTGTGGTGGTGCACTTATGAATAAAGCTGATAATTCAACAATTAGAAGAGTACGAATAAGTGTTCATTACTGGTTATTACACTGCATTAACGAAAGTACCTCGCCTCATTTTGCTTTAATTAAATAAAAGGAAAGATTAAAAGCAATTTTTAAAACATCATAAAGTAACTTTCTTGAGAATTTAATTGATAATTGAACGGTATTACTATCGTCGATAAAACAGGCTCTATAAGGCCAAAAAGGATTTGAGTGCATTATAATAATAAATTAACATGAATTTTAAGGTGGGCAACATCCGCCACATTAACCAAATTACCTTTTATTGCTGTATAAATATTATAATTTTATTATAAAACCATTGTTTGTGAATGATGTTTTTACTGTTTGGTCACGTCTTACGCCCTTCTGCGTAGTAAGAATAAATCTTCATTTGTTTTAAAGTTAAATATGGAAACAAAAACTTAACGCCAAACTAGTCACTTATTTACTCATGCAAACGCATACCCAACAATAAACTTGTATACTTTGACAGCCCCGTGGCGCAGATGGCTAGACACCAGCTTGCGAAACGAGAGGCCGCGGGTTCGATCCCCGCACCGAGACAAATGTTTGTGTGATACACAAATATTTGTTTCGGGTCTGGGTGTTTGTGAGACCGAAAAGTCTCTCGTAGTTTCTGATATCCACGACACAGGACTTGTATCCTAGTGTGGGGTCAGAACTATGTATGTGACTGTTAGGTGTATTTATTTATTTATTTATATATTTTGTTGGTATCAGAAAATACGGTTAGAGCGCTCGACGCTTGCGCTGAGCTATTTTCATTAATAATTATCCGACCGGCCAGGCTTCACCCGGTTGCAATTAATATCTCATTACTCTTCAATAGAGAATCATTTTGGAATTTTGTATTCTAACCGGTTTTGGCGTAGAATGCTGGCCGTAACACTGGCTAGATGGCGGAAATAATTTACCTAAGTTACATGTATATCGTCTTAGCTTTTTAAATATCCATTTTGGTACTGTCTACGAGTTCCTTCCTCGTTGTACTCGTGAAGCGTAGATTGTCGCCTCTAGTGACGCAAATTATAATCAACATTCCTGTTATAAGCCTTAAAATTAACATCGATGTTATAAAAATATTTTGGAAGCTTCTCGAGATATGTTAATGTTCAGAGGACTAAACTGTTTTTTGAACCATGTAGCGCTAACCTAATGCTTGAGCATAATTAAAGAACAGACAGAAAAAATAGTATAAATGTCTATTTTATCCTTAATATCATCATCATTAGCCAAAAAATATCCACCGCTATACACAGTCCTTTTAAGCAAAGACCTTTTAGAAGCAGCTTACATTCAGCGACGTAAAGCCACCGTCCGTCCATCTTGTGGGTAGATTTTCTACGCCGCACTTTCTGTTCTATTTATCTGCATAAATAAATTTTATAAAATCCAACTAAAACGTTTTGTTAACGGAGTAAATACTTATAATATGGTAAAGTAAGCATTTGGTCTATAGATAGTTGTTATTATAGCATCGCAAGACGCAACTACACTGTTGTCGGGATTTTGAAAGTACCCAAACAGTACTTAACTTTAATGCCTGTCGTTTCGTGACGATAAGAACATTAGTTTTACGGGTTGTTCAAAGGTTTTTTTATTACGCAAGGGAGCTCTGGTAGACGATAGCTGGCTCTCAAATCATGTAAAACGTGGCATCAATATCAACATGCATGTTCGAGTTACCCTTAGAAAGTCTCTCCGGCATATTTATGTAGGTACATACATACAGTGACATATATACCACGAAGGATTCCTAAATTTGTATTTTTGCCACCATTTCACCAGTTGTCATTTAAGCCAGTATGTGGGGCATAGGGGCAAGCTTAGTGCTATTTTTTGGAAAAAATTCTAGACTTCGTAGTGAAAGCTGCACAAAGCTGAGAAATTGTTAATAACAACCCCGGTTTCATTTTTCCCTGTCGGAATCGAACCCAAGACCTCTCTATCGCACGCCGCGGGCTTAACGAAACAGTTTTTTTTTATTTCTTTACGCTTAAATATTTATTATATGGTTTTCCGTAAGCAGCCTCCATGACTTAGTTAGCCAGCAGATTGAGTAATTCACAAATATTTGTTTCGAGCTTAATGTTCGTGACACCGAAAAGTCTCTCGTAACTTCTGATATTAATGACATTATGCTTGTATCTTAGTGTCGATTTATAACTATGTATGTACATAACCTCACGCCTGTATTCCCCGAAGGGGTAGGCAAAGGTGCATTTCTGCACCCATATTTCGCCAGGTATATATAGAAAGAAAAGAAAGAAAGAAAGAAAAGAAAGAATTTCCTAATGGAAAAACCCAATAACACTGCCCGACCCGGGAATCGAACCCAGTACCTCTAGATCGCACGGCACATACTTGTGCCGTGAGACCACGTGACAGGCGATGTGAAAAACTTTGAGTTATAGTTCGTTTTTTATCCCAATAATCATCATCTTGTTTCGTTGATGTAAGAAATTAGAAGACATTACATATATTATGAGACTGTTGTAACTGTGTTTTGCTCAAATCGTATAATATTTGAAACGTTTTCACAAGTCCACAGCGTCAGTAGTTCACAAACGAGCATTCAATGGATATAAAATTTGACGGATTCCGGCTGTGATTGTTTCCAACACTTTCCCCTAAAATGTTTTATTAGGGAGCGATTTAATAGAATCGCTTTAATATTTGAACAGGGTTCGGTAACCCCATTTTTACTTAAGCTATAGAATTTTATGAAGTGTAGTTGCCCGTCTCGACTAGCTACAATAATTTAAACCCTTTGTTACTTACTGTTTCTCTGGTCCTGTGATATATATCGGTGCTTGCGTTTCAGAGGTGCCGGGTTCGAATCTTAGGCGATTTAAGTGTTCACTAACGTTTTCTATTACGAAATCATTTCTCAGTTATCTTAAAGATATATTATAGTTATATTTCCAAAATTGTTGTAGATTTCTTAAAATGGAAACGCCACGCAGTCGTCGTCAGTGCAGTCATTTTTACGTAATAACGTAAAAGTGGAACGTTTCTTTCAGTAGATTTCTACCACCAATTACTTAAATGAGCTATTTTGCAGGCCTTTACAGGCAGAACCTTTTCTACTATTAAGCGTGGCGTAATTACATAAGCCAACCCTGTACGGGTCAGAAGAATTCACATACCTATACATATACTCGTAATATATGAAAATCCATCTTAATATAATACAGATGAAGTTGTAAATGTTATAATTTACATAAAAATAACATATACCTAGATAAAACATACATTCCGCATAATATTAAACGAATTACTAACAACATAGTCTCTAATAAAATTATGTAACAACAGGAATTCTGGATGCGTAATAGTTTCGTCCCCGCATTCATCGCTTCATTCTGGCGTGTGAATGATAAGGGTCGCGTCGCTGTATATCTTTGTTTCAATATGTCCTGCCCGTATATAATGTGAACCACGTCCCAACTACATAGATCTATACTGAATCTAATATACCGGATTTTTGTTTTATTTAATTTATCTGTATGCATTTGGTATAACTACGATAGCTTGGATTATAATGTGAACATAGTCCGCCAACCCGCACTAGGCCAGTGTGGTGGACTAAGGCTTTAAACCCTCACAGTTGAAGAGGAGGCCCGTGCCCATCAGTGGGACGTATATGGGCTGATAATGATGATTTATGAATGACGTTTCTGCATAAGATTCGTAGCTGAAGGGTTTTTTTTTGTCTTATCCCTAATACTTCGGTTACAGTAGACCCAACAGCATAAGGAGCTACAAAAGACAGCTTAGACAGTCCCGTGGTGCAGTTGGCTAGATACCAGCTTGCGAAACGAGAGGCCGCGGGTTCGATTCCCGCACCGCGACAAATGTTTGTGTGATCCACAAAAATCCACAAATGTTTGTTTCGGGTCTGGGTGTTTGTGACGCCGAAAATTCTCTCGTAGTTTTTGATTCTCACGACACAGGACTTGTATCCTAGTGTGGAATCAGAACTATATATGTGATTGTCGGGTGTATTTATTATTTATTAAAAGTACATAAGTGATACCTGACTGTTACGTTGGATTTCTGGAACAGGTTATATGGTACGGAGGTTTTTCATTAGGGAATTATTAATAGCAGAATGGTGTCTGGTAATGTGCTTGCAATTGGCTCGCCCTGTATTTGGCTTATCATTTATACATACTTACATGAAGGATACACGAATGTAGAAATTCAAGCTTGTCTGTTCTATTCCGTTAGGCAAAGCAAAGTGAGTGATAAATATAATTGAGTTCCAGAAAAAAGTAACCTAAAAATTACTAAAGAGCTAGAAGTGTTGTTAAAAGTTTTTATTTAGGCCTTTTTCGAGCTGAAAAAACAAAGTACTATAATAAAGTTCTGCCAAATGAAAATGCTACAGTGGGACGATACTACTTCCAGCTTCATAATTCCGTTTACACAACCGATTTTTTGTTTTATTTATTTATTAGGGTCAAGCTAATTGCGTTTTTTGGTTTTTTATTTCTTATTCCGTAATGAAAAAGTTGAGGTCGAAATGTTCTTAAAATGGCTTTCAAGAATTTCACTAAATGAGGTATCTTCTTAGTATCGACATTACAACAAACATTTAAAATGTGTAGTAAAATTTTTTTTTTAAATATAACTATAATACGAATCGTAGCAGTATAGTTAAATATTATTAAAAATACTTTCATATTTGTCATTGTCAAAATATTTTAAATTCTAACTACAACTATATTTATTTCTTTTTTTACGATTTCACGCCAAATCCGCCAAACAGATAATTCAATAAATTGATGCATGGAAAAAGATCTTTTACAAAATTAATTAATACACAGTAATGCAAACAAAGGCCACGACATAAAACTGTAAACACAAAATCCTAAACGATGAACTCTAAAGAATAAAATTATATTAAATATTTCCGCAGATGTCGTGTGGATATTATTACAGTCATTTATACGAAATGGCACAAATTAGCAAGCATATCTAAACGTTGGATGTATGGTGGTAATTGATGTTGTTTTCTAAGAAAAGCACTCGTCTGATGAAATTTATAATGTGCGTTACAAAACAAAAGAGCCTTCTTTATTTGTCAGAAGGCAGGCGCGTGTTGTCGGCGCCCGACAAATTGAGAATGCGATGGGGTGCTATTGTTGGCGAATCTTATGTCATACTAGAAGATTTGTTTCAGCTTTACATTAGGTACCGCGGGGAAGTTTATTTACAAGCCAGCCTCAACTAGAGATTGCTGGTTTGATCCAGTGGCGGTATTTCCAGTCCAAAAGCCCAGCTTGCCTTACAAAATTACGAATCTTTAAATATTTATTCACCAAAAGCAATTTGACATATAAATGAGAAATCCAAACTCCATAATAAACAATTATAAACTAGAGATTGCACAATTTATATGTAACGCTTTTGGGCTTCTATGGAAGTACCGTAACTAGTTTGATCCACTTACTGAGACAAATGTTTGTATCAGCTGTATATACCTATAAATATATTTTTTGAGCACAGACTCAAAGTTTCCCGCAGTTTGTGTTCCTCAAGACTAAAGACTCAGTAGTCTTAATCTAAAGAACTAATGTTCAGGGCTATTTAATATCCGAGTAATGACCTGTAGGATTGGTTTAGTAATTATGAGATTATAGCGCTTACAACACTTTTTTTACCTCTATTGCTATTTGATGTAAATGTTCTTCCTTCAAAAATAAAAAATGCTTTCTTTCATTTGCGTTATTCGCACGAAGTGCCAATATAATTTTAAAAATCTTCCGTCCAATCTGGTCGCAGACTTAATAAAACTCAGATGTTTTACAAGAAAAACCTCATAAATAGACGCAAAAACATTACTCGTATAATGGAAGATCCAATTAAAACTTCAACAATAATAAACACGTGAATTGATGCCAAGAAAACATCTCAGTTTTATTCATTTTAAATGATATGTTTTAGGAGCGCCATAAAAAAATCCTATAGTAAAGGAAACGGGAACAAATGACTCATTACAAAAACTAATAGTGAAGACATCTCTGCCACAACTGTTTACCTCAATTCGCACACACTCAATGGAACCATCAGAGATGTAATTAAATTTAAATACATTTATCCAAACATCATTAATCCCATAACATCATTACAAAGAGAATACATCTGTTTAGATTTATCGGCTAACAATTATTTTTATGGCGCGGTAAGCTGTCTAAGTTATTTGCGTTGAAAAAAAAGAACTTCAGTGGCGACCATTTCGTTGTTTGGCAGAAAAACAACCGGCAGTGTGTGTTATAAATCATGAATATTTAGCCTGCCATCATTAAAGAAGGTAAAGTATAGAATGCAATTCGAAATAAATAATGTTGATTAACGCTAGTTTTCTGTGGGACTATAGTGCTGCATCACCAAACAAGAAACAAGCGAAAATTATTTCGATAGGCAAATCATACCCGCATAATTACAATTGTTAATGGCATGTGGGGAAAGCTCAAATATAACCAACCTATTATCTCACATTACTAATAGGGCAGATGTTACTTAAAACTGTAATTGAAAAAATCTCCACGTATCACGTAAATAGCGTCTGCGGGTCTTGGGTAAAAGATAAAATATAAGATCGCTATCACTGAGACCACACACTGCCCATTCTCGACACATGCCACATTGCGCAAAACTACTCAAGTTGTTGCTTACCACCGTAATATTAAGGTCTATATTGCTTTAAATTCTTAAGATAATTGTGAGAATCAGAATGCGGCCTAATTAGAAGCAATAAAGTAAACGCTCGCGTGGGAACATTGTGCGCCTGCGGCTTGTAGCAGCGTTTTTTCAGACGCTCCGTTTGTGGAGGGCTGTTAGTGGTTTGAATGAATTCATGCAAAACGAGCACTTTTAGATAATGATTTCTTTTGTTGCACTTTGATTTTATGAAATTATCACGACCGGTTGTACGTAAGAAATTACGATTGCACTCTGGCTGTGATAGATGTGAATATAATGACTGATATTAAAAAGACTTATTTTTACTTTTGGTACTACTAGATAAATCAATAAACCTGTTTTACCAAAAACATATTACTATTCCTGAGTAATTTTGTTTATCTTTACCCAGTCCAGTGGGACGTGTATGAGCTTTGATTTTTAAGTATTTCATTAATTAAAACTTTAACCTTGCATTAATCTAGCACAAATATAAGCAAATAATAATAAAGAAAAAAAAAATCTTTTTTAATCATTGTGGCAGCGGGCATGACTGCGACATACGATACTCATTTCCTAAAGAATATGTTGCAGAAAACTGATTCTCGACACTTTCCTATATAAAATCAAATCAGAAAATTCTAAAATAATAGGACGCAATACAACTGTCGAAGACTCTTTATAATTCCTCTTTAAACACATGTTTTAAGATTCTCGGAATCACTGTTTACCGAGACTAATGACCCGTATCAGCTTCGCGAAGTGTGCTCATTTAAAAATAACAAGCGAAATACAAAAGCTTTTAAATGCTATAATTGTCGGTTTTGAATTGTACATATGTGTATTTTATTTTTAGACTGGAACTGCATAGTGGCCGCAAGGGCATAGTGTAGAGTAGTAGAGATGTAGTGGCCTGTGGGGTCCAAATAAATCAATATCCCAGACCAGTCAACGAAATTCTAAATATAAAAGCCTCGTGGTGAAAGTATCGTAACCCCAATAATGCTTACCTTGTCTTGTTTTTTACGAGGCGGTGAACCTGACTTAATTGTTTGTATGCTAATCCAAAACCATCTCCATTTTGTAAGTCCAAAAAACATAAAAAAAATACATCATATACCTATCGAGCCGTTTCTATGTGTTTGTATACATTATTTAGAAAATTCTGACAGATACAAGAGACCTAAAGAAATGTTTTTTGTAGTCTTTGAACGTTTGTTGGATAATTCTGCAAAAAAACACGCATTTATATATTTATTTAAATGTTCATTCTGAGTTACATGTATATATTTATTTCATCATCATCGATATATGTATCGATCGTTGTGACAGTTTCGTGGCGCAGTTGGTCAGACACCTGCTTGTGAAACGAGAAGCCGCGGGTTCGATCCCCGCACTGACACAATAGTTTGTGTAATTAATAAACATTGGTTTCGGATCTGGGTGCTTGTGAGACCGAAAAGTCTCTCGTAGTTTCTGATACCCACGACACAAGTCTCGTATCTTAGCGTGGGGTTAGAACTAAGTATGAGACAGTTGGGTGTATTTATTTATCCATCCATCCATAAACTCACGCCTGTATTCCCCGAAGAGGTAGGCAGAGGTGCATTTCTACACCCACATTTCGCCAAGTATGTATCAGTCCCACGTAATAGGGGGCGAGCCTATTGCCGTTTTTCGGGCACATTTCCAGACTCCGTGCTGTTACCGAGAATTTCCTAATGGAAAAACCCAATAACACTTTGCCCGACCCGGGAATCGAACCCAGGACCTCTAGATCGCACGGCACATACTTGTACCGCGAGACCATTCATCGGTATTTATTTATTTATAACATTTTCTATTTTTATTGTACTTCCGCATTATAGTTTTAGCAAAGTTTTTTTTATTAGGAAGCAAGTAGTCTTACTAAACTCCGTAAAGCAAAGTTACAGTCTGCAGTTCAAGGAGCAGGATAACATAAAACATTTAACTACACAAACTAGATCCAACGATAAAGACGTGTCGTATATCCCCAAATATATCTCAAAGCTTGAATCTGTAGCGTCTTGCCTCACAGCAGGCTTCTTCACCATTGCGCCACGGGGGCTGTCAAAATGAGCTTCTCACTCGGCCAAAAACAAGATCGAGCACTCGGAACAATATTACACGAGCAAATATTCGAATCGACGAATTTTATTATTATCCCAATGACATGTAAATAACGCAATATAACTGTCTCAAACTACGTACTTGTATGTTGGAGGATTTTTTTTACCAAAATCTTTACGATAATGGCTCTGGAGATGTAATGTTCACGGCGGAAATTACCAAATCGACATTACCAACGCGATCGTAAAATGCGTTTTGATTGAGTTCAATGAACTGACTCGATTGCACCGACAGCGTTGATGATGCTTTAATTTATATTTAAGTTCAGCTTTATGTCTCTTTAGCGAATTGTGTGATTTTTATAAACGTGACGCGCTGGCACCGCAGTAACTGTAATTGAAATGAAATGAAATGAAATGAAATGAATATAATAATTTGACGTGTATCAGCACAATTACCGCCTCTTGCCCAATCTTGTCCAAATGAATGTTTTTGAATACATTTGGTTCGTTAAATGACATTACAAATTTTATATTTTATTATAGAGTTTTACATAGGCGTGAGTTTAATTGTATATTAATAAAACGGTCGCGAGTAACTTACTCTCATACTATTTCTCTAGTACTACATAGCTATTACTTTACATTGAATAAACAGCACCACTCTTATCTTAAGAGAGTAGTCAATAGTCATGTCAATATAAAAAATACAATCATGTATAAATTTCATCATCATCATCATCATTAGCCCTTATACGTCTCTCTGCTGGGCACGAGCCTCACCTACCATTGAGAGGGTTTAGGCCTTAGTCCACCACGCTGGCCTAGTGCGGGTTGGCGGACTACACACCTAAGAAATTCCAAAGAACTTTTAGGTGTGCCGGTTTCCTTGAGATGTTTTCCTTCACCGTAAAGTATGTGATGATTCATTGTGAATACACATATGACTTCGAAACGTCAGAGGTGAACCTGGGGTTTGAACCTGCGGCCGCTGACATTCTCGACCGCGCGCCTTAACCTCGAGGTCATCACAACTTACATAAATTTAATCACATGAAATAGCAATTTAAATTCAAATAACAATAACTTTGCGCACAAAAATTGCAGACATCGATTAGCTTCTTTTATTTTTCTTATACTTGAAGAAAAATAATTGAGGGCCGAATAACTCCGAAAAGGTGACGTCGAACAAACTTTTTCCACTTACCACGACAAATTCTTCCTTACTTTCATAACATGGACATAAAAAATCCTCGTAATTCCACCATCAAAACAGATCCTCCCGTCCAAACTTACTTCTAAGATTTTGTATACAAAGGGTTATAAAAGCCAGTGATATTAAATTTTGTGAATGACAACGTTGTTCGCTAGATGAAATATGAACATGGCTAACTAAAATCGGCGAGGGTTCGTTTTCATATCTATTTTGTTGATATTTCGAGGTCAAAGAAGCGATTTAAAGCGAATCAACTGTTTATTCAAATTAATGAATTAAAGCAATATAAATGCTTTTATTTTAAATACTAAACGAAAAATGAACGGCATAAGGTATTTCAAAATAACAACTCTTAAAGTATTGAATTATCTTTTTAGGAAAAAAAAGCAGTGATAATATTCTAATTATGTGTGTATTAAGTTTCTTACTTCAACGGAACAAGGCAATTACTATTAAAAAAATTAGTGAAAACTAAGATTCTATGGATAATTATTGGGATTAAAAACGAACTATAACTCTAAGTACTTCACATCGATTGCCTAGTGGTCTCGCGGCACAAGCATGTGCCGTGCGATCTAGAGGTCCTGGGTTCGATTCCCGAGTCGGGCAAAGTGTTATTGGGTTTTCTATTAGGAAATTCTCAGTAGCAGCACGGAGTCCGGAATTGTGCACGAAAAACGGCAATAGGCTCGCCCCCTATTACGTGGGACTGATACATACCTGGCGAAATGTGGGTGCAGAAATGCACCTCTGCCTACTCCTTCGGGGAAAATAGGCGTGAGGTTATGTTATGTACATATGTATGCTTGTATTTTACATCACTTTTACTGGTTTTTAATATCTTTATTGAATAGAGATCTACATCTACATCAGTAGATCGTCAGCGATTCATCACAACGTATTTAATTAGTTGACTACTATATAACACATTTATATTAAAAGCGATAACTTTGATCAGTATACTGGCACGAAATATCATGAAAAAAAATATTAACACTTCACTTCCCAACATAAAATCACCCACATTCACACATGTACACATTAATTCTCTCGACCACTGACAAGATGCATGTCCTAGTGACACGCTCATTTATTTTTGTACAATTTTGTGAAGTACTCGTAACGTTGTTTTATTCTGTCTCTCATAACTAATTATATCAACATTCTTTATAGACACTTTATGTTTGGGCGCATTTTTTTTATGCTGAAGGACTAGGTCCTAGGTTTAGTATCATGTTGCTATAGTACAATTAGATTATCAGGACTTTTTGTTGACAGCTACGACATATACCCCTGTAAAATATTTTCGCGGTTCTCTATGTCAGCAAGGAAGGTTTTTTTTAAAATTAGTTTATAATTTTTATTTAATTAAATAACAGATAGAGTAATATATTAAAATATACAGTCTATACGAATAAAAAAAACTTACCTAAAACATGTCCTCCTTCATTTTAAAATATGTAGGTATGTATGTATATGCGTAAGTTTCTACGAACGACGCGACGTGAAATCTTACAAATTCAGTCAGACAAATATAAGCAACATTGTTTTATCAATCCAACAACCAAAATGCACCAAAGCTCAGTCACGCTACAAAATAGACAAAATAATTCACACTAAACCTCCCTTCCTCACTTTAATTCAACAATATCCTTAAATCATATCTTAACGCAGTTCTCAGTGGATACTAAATCAAAACACTAACAATTTAATATTTATTTCGCCTACGTGGCGTCTGTATCATCTGGCCGTAAATCATGGGGCAGTGTGGCGCATGGGACGCGTGCCAAACGTTGCCCACCGGCGCCACAGCTTCACAACGACACAGAGCAATTGTACATTATCATCAACTTCGCAGCCTCAAATAGGAGTGGTCAACCTTTGGCATACTTTCAAAGCTGTGGGTTTAACTTATAGCTTAAACGAATTAATTAAGCATCGAGAGGGGTCAAGTGTATAAGGTGATTTCTGTAAGGACATAGTAAGCAACATAAATGAGTTTAAAATTGTGCGTACATACTTTAAAGTTATAAGATCTTCCCTTCGATAATTGTACATATCTGGTGAAACCATATTTAAAGAAATACACCTCGGCTTGCTGCTTTGTGTTTTTTTAAATCAAGATAACGTTATTTATTTAATTATATTTTTATTGATTCCAACAAAACAATTGCTTGATATTTAACGTTAAGTAACGAGATCGCCCTAAAAATCTAGATAAAGTTAGAAATTCAGCCCGCATAGCCCGGTTAATAGTTTTGTATTATCTACGGGGGGATTTTTGGCTCGGTCGCTGATTTATTGCGAGCAGATAAAATCCTCTTTTTATTCAAATACCAGTAACATAGTTTCGTCAGGATTTTAAACTAGTGCAAACATATATATAATGTATAATTTTCCTGTGTAATTAATACGAACGCATGTAAATTAATTACAAAAGATAATTGGTATGTCCATGTGTAAGTTAGACTAGATTCCAGACTACCTATGTGCGGGAAAGGTGAGCGTAATAATATAATATTTACATTTAGTGATCTGAGAAAAGATTATAATTAGTAGTTCGTAAATAGTATTTCTGAAATAGACGGATTCAATCTATGTCTTAAAAAATCATACATCATCATATCTTTATGAAATTTTCGTACATTTATTTTAAAATATCTTTTGTCTGAAATAATATTGTATATTATTTGAGGAGATGTATTTCTTTAGAAACAAGTAAACTTTCGATTAAAGGGACTCGGTACATCGAAATGTCTTTTATCTTCCCACGCTTGTTATGTTTAGAGTCAAATAATTTATAGCAAAAACAATTTATATCAGCTTACTTAAATACTGACAAAATACCTTCAAGAGAATTGTTCCTAAATAACAAGACCACGAGTTAAAAGTTAGTCATATTTATATTGAGTTTGATACAAATCATCTACTAGACTGTGCCCTCGACTTCGTCTCTGCTGTGGACTAAAAAAATAGGAGAACTAACATAATTTATTAATAGTCGTGAAGCTATTTCATTCATCAGTGTAGACAGTATCTTAATTAACTTTTTTATCTATCCGTGTTCCATATTTTTTCCATATCTATTCAGCCTTTTTTGCGTGATTTTGAACTTGGGCTTGGAACGAATAAGACAATACGAGATTGTGGTCAGTGGGAAGTATTTTCAATATGCCTATATTTGGACCCGTCAAATAGGCTAACAAAGATGATATTGAGTCTCAAATAAACATTCTTCTTTATAGGTATATAAGTAAGATATATTTTTTGAGGTCTACCTGCCCGTAAATTTTACCCCACCATCACCGCAAGTTAAACTTTTTTTTACTCCCACCAGGTCTAGCAGTTCCGTTCGTGGAGCTGACGGTGACTCACGCGTCAGTGCTGACGATCCTGGCCATCAGCTTCGAGAGGTACTACGCCATCTGCGAGCCGCTGCGGGCTGGCTACGTCTGCACCAAGACCCGGGCGACCCTCATATGCGCCCTAGTGTGGTTCTTTGCCGCTCTCTTCACCAGGTCAGTTGAATGCTATGCTTCTTGTACAAACGTGGCTGATTTTATAAAAAGGTTCTCTTTGAAAAGAGGTTTGAGGTTTAGGTTTTGTAATTTCTAGGATTTAAATTAATGGGCATGACTGTATCGAGTGATGAGTGATGAAAATCTCTCGTCACTTAATGCTCTGTTTGGATGTCACCTTGCTTACCACCAGGTGCGGTGTTGGCACTTTGTCATGCTAGTATATAAAAAAAATTTTGAGTACGTAGTGATCAAAGTAAATTTAGTAAATATATATATAAATGTATGTGAAATATAAATATATCGTAAATAATTCAATATTGACTCCAAAACTATTTTAATCATCACGAAAATACCGTAGTCCAAGAATAATTGTTTATGTTTATTTTGAGATTTATGCGTATTTATAATAAATGCACAAAATATATTAAAAACATATGCAGCTTGCGATATAACATTATGTGAAAAATGTATACTCTATATGTCTCGTGGCTTGAAAATAATGTACACTCCACCAAAGGTCCAACTGTGGATCCACGCTCAGAAAACACTGAGTGAGAAGCTTTGGTGCTTTGTTAAAAACTTCTGCTACGAATATAAACGCCGTACGAAATATATGTGTATTTAAAGTCATATTTTACGTCTGGTTGTAAAATAGTATATATAGTTGAAGTCATAGAAGTGAGTCGTATTCTTGGACCAGTTCACACGGATATAACTTTTTTGTAGTTTCTCATGATTTAATAACTTCTATTTATTACTTCAGATTGCTCTTTTATAAAGTGCCTATGCGCCATTGAAGTGTCAGTATAAGCACACGAGTCAATAACAAAAAAACCTTAAATAATTGTTTGACTCTTCGAAATAAATTTTTGAAATTAAGCACGTTCACGAAATTTAAACTGAGTTGGGAACTATTGCTTAAAGGAGTGGCAGAATTATTTATATAATACCCACCCACAGTTGACCAAGTTCTGGGCACAAACCTTATTTAAGATTTAGAGATGTTAACACACTGACGCAGTGAGGGTTGATTGACTTTATCTACATAATAAGTTTAAGGATATCTTCCCAAAATACAAGTTCTAGATATTTTCATTCGCCTCATAAGTCTATGACTTCAAATTTGAGTTGCGTTCCTTAAGTTTTTGGTAAATACAGTTATCGGGTCTATGCAAAGAACAACTTATTCAATTCGGATAAAGTTGCGTTGGAATGGTAGTAACGTACATCAAACTTAGGAAAATCCTTAAGTAAAACAACCAAACTTTCTCGGATAAAAAGGAATTTTTGCCCCCTTTTCGGGCTAATAATACCTAATCCATATTTTAAGTTCCACTGGGGTTATTACACCCATTTGTAAGCCCATAGTTTTATACAACCACTACCGAAATACTTATTTTGACGAGCCACGATAAAATTCAGACCATTTGCTTCAATAACAACTTCTAGTAGAGGGACTTCAAACTTCCCGTACTCTACAGAAACGTACTAAAATTCGCATATTCAGCATATCTCCAACATTTTATCATATCCTTATTCCGTATTCGAGTTTCTATTGCAATCGACGGGGTCATTTGCAAGTTTTGATCGTAGTCTTATGCGTTTTCGAATATATGTAATGTTTTAGGAAACGGATATATAATGTTTTATGTTTTGACTCTGTTTGCATGAATGAATGGTATGAGCGGGAAATAATATGTCTAATAGTAAAATTTAAGGCTAAGGTGTTTTCAATTTATCTTGAGTTTTTTTGTGGCAACTTGCTGATGTCGGGGTAAATTATATTATTAATATCAGTTACTGTCTTCGCCACTTATTTCTATCTAAATCCCTTCATCTCCTTTTGATCCAGACTGTCGCCTCACTTCTTCACTTACCATCCTACAAAGTTATTTTTAATAACACAAGTCTAATCAACGCCAGCAAACTCGGGTTTGTACCGTCATGTTGTCATTAACAAAATCAGCCTATTTACCCATATTTTTTTAATCTCGATAAATCTCTTACCTTGCTTCAGCCCCAAACTATAAAACATATTTGTAAAAGAATCCTAATTTCATTACCTATGAAAACTTTATACTCGGAGACGAGCCCCGTAAACAAAAATAAATATGTTACCCAAAACAACAATATTTACGATACAAATTGCCAACTCGATACATTTGTTTTTTCGATGTTGACGCGTCTGATAGCAGTCGTTAAAGTATATGACCATATTTCCTTCAATCCGGACAAATTAAGGAGGCCTACTTGTCATATGAGTTTATATAGAAAACGAGGGGCTGTGCTATTTGGGCGAACACCCAGAGTTGACGAGTTTAAGCACAATATTTACGTGAAAAGTTTTTTTTATATCCCGTCCCAGTTTGAGGATGTCGAATAGATCAACGATAGCTCAACGTATCGAGGTTACAGGGTGATTTAAGACTGATGATGCTATGAAAGAATAATGTGTGGTGAGGCAAATCTTCGTATGTTAGAATGATATTTTGTCTACTAAAGAAAGCTTCTAGTCTTCTTCTTAAAACACCCGTCTATTTTTGAAATTGCGAAAATTGTCTTTATAATATGGCTCTCATTTATATTGTTAACGATTTTTTTGGATGTTTTTACCTCAATCTAAACTGCTCAAATTAAATTTCTTTATGGACTCATAGAGTCAACGCAGGCAAAGTCTCCAGACAGAAATTGACTTCATAAATCTCATAGAAGAATTTAACACTAACGTACTCAAAGCAATCGTAGGTCCAACTTTAGAGTCCAAACCTAAGCGTTTATTCAATATAGGAACTAAATCAAAAGAGCGGGATATAAGCTAGTCCCGTCACATTCCCGGCGGATCCCCGGGATATTAAGGTCATCGCACATAAAACTGTTCAGTGCGCCGGCAGAACGTTACTTGCAAGGAATTCCAACGCTTTGCATTTTATTACCGACATCTGTAGACTCGCCACATACGTACGTATTTTTGCATTGTGTTTGTCCTCTTTGGTCAACATTGACGGGAAATTACTTTAGTGAATATTTAATTGCTAAGTGACTTCGCTCACATAATCTGTGTGACGTATTGCACCTACAAATCATATCGCGGGTAAAGTAAGGAAAACTATGATAAATTTTGTAGTCTCACAAACTTCCAGGACTTGAACCTATATAATTAAATTAAGCACACAATCAACAACCTTTCCCAAGAAGATAAATAGTAGAAGGTAGTTAAGACTTCCTAGAATAGCCTTCAAATACATGAGCTCTTTCCTTTCTAAGATAAGACACAAGTGGCTTTTACGTTACGCGTTTTAGTTGACGCAATAAAGGCGCCACATAACAAAAGAGTCCACAGTACTTGCGCTCTACAAACACATTATTCTCAAGAATTTTTAATATACCCGCAGTTTATTGAAGGAACAAGCGGACGACGCAACTACCCGATATTGGTTCGAGGTTTAAATAATAGGTGGCGTTGAAACCAATAACTGCAGTTGGCATTGCCGCTACATTGGATTGCGAACAATGTATTTCGTTTATTGTTTTGCCGATAAGCAAGATACAGTATTCAGCTGTTGCAACCGCTCTATATCTTGTTGCAATAGGAGAAGTACACTATTGTTCACTTAGGTCACAACAAGCTATTAGGATTGTTCGTAGTATTCTATAATTTATGTAAAGTTTCTTATTATAAGGTAATAGAACGTATTGCAAACGAAATATATACCATATAATGATAGGTATAATATGTATAATTATGAGTAAAAAGGGCACTAGAGAGAGATTGTTTTATTTACAATATTGTTCGAGTATCATAAAATTATAACTTTATTAATATCAATATAATATAACACAAATCATATTAAATGACATTACTATAGACGGGTGATCTACAGTAATTGATGCTCAAATAACCAGAATGCTGTCTGTCAAATGTAGCTGACACAACATTTGCGACATATTAATTACACAGCGTTCCACGCGCGCTATTCTTGAATTATGAATCCCAATATAATTCCTAACTAATAGATATTTGCGGTTCTGTGGTCGTTTCTTTTAACACGAAATCTCCTGGAATGTTGCCAAATATGCCAGTATAGTATTCGCCCATACGTCTTTCCATTGATTTCACATTTTGTTTTATATTGACCATTTAAATCAGTTTCATTTTGTGTACATCATTACGACTACGCATGAAAGAGTATAAAAACGTTAAACCTCATTCTAAATTACCGGAATAAATTGGAGAACATAATACTTAATTTTATTAAGGAAAATATTTGCGTATATCATCCGTTTGACACTCCACAGATTGTGATATGGCTTTATCCAGAAATATTAACAATAAATGTGAAACTATATTTCGCTTTGACAAACCCTTTGAGAAGCAAGGTTCGTACATATTTTCGCTTATATAAATGTATGTGACAGCTATTATGTGTAATGGAATTGACTGAGCTTATGCGACAATAAAACACTGGGAGGAGTTGCACGTTAATTCTGAATATTTAGTTTAATTTGTACGTACGTAGAAATAACATACGCTTTATTTATTTGGCAATAGATTTTTCGTGTGAAAATTATATGTTAAATTAATAAAATATTCATGGACTTGTTCATAGCAACATAGTTAATATATCTAACTGAAACAAACTTAGCGACTAAGTACTCTTCATACATCTCGAAATACAATCGATATATCAAACAATAGCGCTCTAGTTGTTTCTAAATAGCATCTAAATAAACGAAGCGCTCCGCTGTTCGTATTGTCATATAAGCTCAGTGTTTCTAAGCGCTTTATTTGTTCGTCCGCAATAGCAATGCTTTCTGTGTCGCTCTGTTAGTTTTTACACCGGTTTTCGATTGCATGTATTGTCCTTTGTAATCCTGTCATTGACTGTCAAACTTTCCCCGGGGGTTTTGTCCTGTATAAGGAATTTATCCGAAAACATACAATAAAAGTCAACAATCCGTGCGGAATGGGAATTTATGCGGTGATACGATAGAAACAATTGTACTCGTGCGTCTAGGATAACCGCCCGATGGCTATGTTGAAACGACGAAATGGAGACACAACTTATACTTAGATTAATTAATTAAATTAAAACTTTTTTTTCCACATAGCAGCAAACATTTAATTGATTCAAGAAGAAAAATTTACTGCAGATGAGTTTGAGTTCTTTTATAGTTTATTACTATCGACAATCATTGTAATTTATATCGTTAGCTATTCAGAAGATACGCTAAAACCCGTAGGAAGTTGAATATTAAATTTAAAAATGAATGATTCGTTTTAAATAGCTACTACGGCTGGAATAATCTTTAGAAATAATTCCATATAAATACGAGTATATTATTATTGTATCAGTAAACAGTTACAAATGCTACGTAATATCCGGAAACTTCCATTCGCGATTTAGTTGTTATGTTTATGTTATGTATTGTTTACATTGGATATGCGGAACGTGAGGAAACCGGATGGGAGAGATTGAAAGCAGCTGGAGGCAAATCATATCAGTAACTCAATCTCAGAAATGGATTGTCTTTGCCGTCTGTTTTATACAAGGTTATTTAAACTTGAAGTATACCATAATAGAAGAATTATAATATTCACTTGTTTGCTATGTGTCTTGTTCACGTCTGTTTTTGACGGATGTCTCTAAAAACAGAAATATTTGAATAGATTTGATTTATTAATCAGGAATTCATATTCTATACATCATTCCGTGAAGAATACACTTAAAATTAATTTTTACAAAGAGACTTTAATTTGTTAAATATTTATTTGGCAAATAAAACTTTCATCAACATGTCAAATATGTCTGGAAAATAAGGGTTTCTGTTCACGTAACGCGAAATATTAAGCTCATATTTACGTTTGTGTGTTTCATATGAGATTTTTATTTGCGAAATAATACGAGATGACGATGAAAGATACAAAACTGAATTTAAATGTCGCGATTAGGTATAAATGTGTCTTGTATTGTGTAATTTAATTTTAAAATATTGGAGTTTGTGTGGATATATGTATAATTTTCTTATATTTTTCTTAGAATATTTATTATAAGTTTTTATATTGAAGAAAAAAACAGAGACCGCGTTTTAAATTTATATTTAATGGGTTTTTTTGTAACTTTATATTTTCATTTTATAGATTCATTATGCATTTTTAGATTTAGATTTTACTACGAATATATAATTTCTAAAATTTAATTTATTATTTTGAATTTTCTCATTATGGTTATTTATAAAAGTCAATGTGTTTTTATGCTCATTTAAATAGATAATTTAATTAATAGGTTTTTATAATTACTTTTTATTTCAAAAATCGTTATTATTATATTTCATTAAACAATGCAATCAACGCCATCTATGAATTAAACGCCCCGAACATTCTTGCAAAACAATTCGCCGAGAAGGTCCCAAAATACGGCATGTTCCATTAAATAGAAATCGGTAGTGGGCGGAACTGACCGCAAGAAAGCTGACTTTACTAATTCGCTTTCATTAGATGACTCATTTTTCCGGATTCGGCGCCAAATAGGGCGTTGTAATACTTTCTATGGCCAAAAATAACGCCATTTGTCTATAAAAATATTGCCTTATAAAAGCTTAGAATTTATTTATAATATGCATGTTTTTCTATTAATTATTAGATAAACATTTTATGTATTTATAGTTATTAGACTGTGGTTTTTATCCTTTAATCTTTTACTCATAAATAAGAAAACATCTTTTAGTTTTTTCGATAGGTGCTTGTGGGTTTAAACGCTTCAAAAAAATAAATTGGCTCAACAAATAACTAAGAAATTCCATCAAGTTTTATGGAGAGTTTGACAGTTAAATAAACATTCCTTTTCACGCTACACTGTACAAGTTATACTTTGGAACTAACATCCAAGTCGATGCGTACTTTCTCGTATCTTATTAAAAGTATCGAAAACCGTTAAGTTAAAAAATAAATTCATCTTTTAAAAAAATGTCCCGAAGACGATAAATCACGATAAACGCTTCTGCAGAAGTAATAATTTGGCTAATAATCACGAATCTTTTTTAAAATTTAGTCTTACGCTAATTTAGTTTAAAAAGTCTTCATAGTCTATGGGGTTTCTTTTCTGTTCCAGCCCGATCCTGGCCATCGCTGAGCATCAAACGGCGAAGCACCCCGACGGGACAACAGTCTCTCAATGCTTCACACAAGCAGTCACCATCTGGCAGATCAGCTTCTTCGTCATGATTATAATACTCCTATATATTCTACCTCTAATAATCCTGATCGTTTTATATAGTGTCATTGCTAAAAATTTAATAACAGCAGCTTCTAAAGTAGTAATGAATAAGACAGTAGATCCATATAACGCCAGAGCTAGAAAGCAAGTTATTTTAATGTTAGGGACCGTAGTTCTATGTTTCTTTCTTTGCTTAATGCCATATAGAGCATTAACCTTATGGATTATTATTACGCCTTCGGGTTTTGATGACGTCAGTTCGGAGAAATGGTACAATATTTTATACTTCTCGAGGGTAATGTTGTATATCAATTCAGCTATAAACCCAATATTATACAATTTAATGTCTTCGAAATTCAGGATTGGATTTTGCAAAGTATGCATATGTTACAAGAAAGAGGAAGATTTGAATCGAAGAGTACAAAGGACTATTACAAACGGTTCTACTACAAGCAGTAGTTTGACTAGAACGACCAATAGCTTAAAGAAGCTATTCAGCCACAGAGGCAGTGTGGAAAAGAGCGAAATAGAATCCTATAGCAGAGAGGAGGAGAAAGGTTTATTTGAAAGGTTATTCCCCAACAGAACGTTTGTTAGACAACAATCGGCACCAGTGTGTTCCGGCAACAATCCTAACAAGATAAACAGGATGCGCAGCGAGGGTTGTATGGAGATAGATAAGATAGAAGAGACGGGACGAGTTCATTCCAATTTTAATAATAAAAATATTAGGTCAAGTGTCGACTTTGACTTGCCGCGAGCCAACTCGCTGAGGCGCAGCGTTCTCATCAACAGCGCCAAAGCCAAAAGTGTCGATTCGGACAAAAAGTTCGTGTCGTACCAAAAGATAAAGGTGGATTGTGTTGTGGCGTTTCAAAAGTCTAAAAGTGTCGACTATGATTTCCCTGAAAGTTTTGTGTGATGCGAATAAATTGAATAGTTTGAAAGAATTTATTTTTATTGGCATGTGTCTTTGTGTAATATGTTGTTTTTTCCGGCGCGCGATTTCTTATTACTTTCCTCGAAAACATTTTCTTTGTTTTCATAAATATATATCGTATAATGACTTAGTAATAATTATGTGAGAAATAGTAAAGGAAATCCATTCTCATGTTTCTCTTTGCTTACTATTTATACAGTGCGAGTAAATAGGTATATAAATGGCCCTAGTTATTTCCCATATTTATTTCGAATTGGCGTGATGGTACAAGTTGTTTCTGTGGAAGCTTAGAGCATTTAGTTATAAATTATAATACGTTTTCTTGTAATGATTTCAACTGTGAGAAAGAATATATGTAGCTATCTACAGATTACGTCGAAGTAATTTTTATGTAATACCTAACCAGTAAAAATATAAAAAACATAACAATTGTTTATGAAAATATTCATTCACAATTCTTTTGAAATATAAAAATCAATTTTAATTGTACATTATACTGACGTAATAGAAAGTGCCCTCTCATTACTTAGTTTTATTAACATTGCAGTTTTTGTAAATATTATGTACTGTAATTATGTACCATTTACATAAAAGCAACATTATTGCCTCTTTAATATTGAGAGCGACTACCCTGTGACATTAATATTCGGTTACTGTTACTAAGGTTATAGAAGTCCTTAATATAAAATTGCACTTGTGGAAATTGTAATAGCGTCTAGGAAATAGTTAAATTTACTGCAGCCATGGAACATTATATATCATTCCTCGAATAATTAATTCTCTGACAGGCGACGAGCTGGCAACACTTAAAAGTTTTTATTAGCCACTGAAAATTCGAACTACGGTTCACTTAAAAGCGGGAAATTATTCATTTGGGATTAATTTGTACGTGACAAAAGGATCATAAAATTTTGAAACCGCCTTTCGTCCCGATGGACTAATTTTGGATCTAATTTTGTGAATTTCCAGAATTAATACAAATAAAGTGAGATTTCAACTCGAATAACTCTGAATCCATCGTTTAATCTTGAAAGGTTCGCGGATAACAATATCTGAAAGAGGTTTTTGATTCAATCTAGGCACTAAAGAAAGGTAACAAATTGATTTACTTTCAATGTTGACCTGAAAAGTATGTTTTATTGTATGATTTGTAAACTTAATAAATGGAATAAAAGATTGAAGGCACAAAAACCAAGTTAATATAGCTGAAGAATGCAAAGTTAAGTGTAATCTTGAATATAATATTTTTGAAATGAGTCTCCCAAAATCGTATAAGGAATCTTATTTATGCGCTGATGCTGCTTTTGGTATGACGTCTGTCTTTGGACATTGTTATTCGCCAAAAGTGGGTACTTTTTACATATGTATGATATCCTACCAACAAACAGCTATTTTTGTAACAACTTGCATTTATAAACCGTTTACCTAGAACAACTGATGATCACTGGCAAAGTCCAGGGCAAACGTCGGAGAGGCCAGTGCCCCATCAGATGGTCGGACCAAATCTGCTCGACGCTTAATTCGGGACTCTATGCTGTGCTCCAAGATGCCAAAGACAGGAACAGGTGGCGAGGCATAGTAAGAAGGACGACTACTGTTGGTGCAGGGGATAACGACCCTCAGCAATGAGGAAAATGACGCGAGGAGGAGGAGGCATTTATAAAAATATGCATGTTGATGAATTTGTAAATTTGTTTCATTCAAACGAAACACACTCAGCTACAAAATGCGAACGATACTGAAAGTTGCAATATTGTTTTTTATCAATATTTGTACTTTTAGCGCCACATCTTATTTGAACACTATAAAAAAAACATTTGCTTTTGAAAAAAAAAGTACGGCTTAAAGTTATAATTTACCCGTAAATGGAAGTAATTAAAGACGAATGCTTTTGTGCGTTCGTAACGATATCTTTATAGCCACTAGAATGAACTATGCATTAGTCAACCACAAGACATCCACAGACCTTTTAATAATTACAGAGTGACTCATTGAAATGGCTCTCATCTATGTATAATGACAGATACTGGTGTGCTGCGATTTTTGCTTCATCGTTCACGAGAAGAAGAACCAATAAAATACACAGTACTACATACAGAAAATATAAAATATAGAAGATATAAAATATTTTTGAGAAAATATCTTCTTTTTAGGACATTATTAAAAAACAAGTAAAATACCACAGAACTCGTTTGCTTTTAATTGCGATCCTGGTAGTCAGACTAAACATTAAATTTATTAATTAATAAACAATATTGCCTCGTGATCTCGCGGTACAAGTATGTGCCGTGCGATCTAGAGGTCCTGGGTTCGATTCCCGGGTCGGGCAAAGTGTTATTGGGTTTTTCCATTAGGAAATTCTCGGTAACAGCACGGAGTCTGGAAATGTGCCCGAAAAACGGCAATAGGCTCGACCCCTGTTACGTGGGACTGATACATACTTGGCGAAATGTGGGTGCAGAAATGCACCTCTGCCTACCCCTTCGGGGAATACAGGCGTGAGTTTATGTTTATGTGTTTTGAACAATATTATTACACAAAATTTTCATTAAAAAACCTTAAAAAATAAGTAGTACATTGAAAATAAAATTGTATCATATTGTATACTAAAAACTGTAAAATATATTAAAAAGTGCAAAAAATCTAATTGTATATGACATTATTCCTGATCTCATGTTAATCTAGATTCGAGATCATTTTTTAAATTGTAGTATTGTAAATGGACTAAACTATTTTAAGAAAGCTTTTTGCAGTAAGATGCCTATTTCTATATGATATACATATAGTGTTTTCTGCATAAAAGTAAAGCTAATAATGAGCGTCCGTCTCCATGCATAAACGCTAACGGTTTGGGATAAATGCTGTTTTATTGTAACAGTTACCTACATTATCCACTAGATCGTATTGAGGTGGTTGTCAAATAAAATTATCTGTGGTAGATTCTGATACCCAAAACGTAAAGCTATGTATTGACTGCCCCGTGGCGCAGTTGGATAGACACCAGCTTGCGAAACGAAAGGCCGCGGGTTCGATCCCCGCACCGAGACAAATGTTTGTGTGATCCACACAATATATTTGTTTCGTGTCTGGGTGTTCGTGAGACCGAAAATTCTCTCCTAGTTTCTGGTACCCACGGCCACGACTCGTATCTTAATGTGGGGTCAAAACTATGTATGTGACTGTTGGGTGTATTTATTATTTATTTATGGCTTCGTTTGGGGTTTCGACTTAACCCATGATCGTTAGGTGTATTATCTCAGATATTAAGGTTCAAAAATATTAAGTAATTTATCTGAACTGGGATTTGAATCCTCTGTATGTAGTCACATTTAATGTATGCTACTTTAACAACCAAGGACTTCAAATACCGTAAATAAATGTACTAAAGTTACACTATTAAAAGCACACCATTACTGAAACACTACGTAGCAACTATTAAAGACATTTAAGATTTCAGGGTAGTGATGAGTCAAAACATCCATTTATCACAATTCATAAATATGGTTGAAGTGAAACTTCTATACGTGATCAAATTAGCGAAATATATTATACTAAATAAGTATTGGAAAAGGAAATCATGCTAAACAAAAATTTGTTAATGCGAAACTTTGTGACAATGACAAATATTTGTATTCGGTCTGACTGTGATTGTTGAAGGATATACAGATTCACTATAAAAGTTTTACTGTAACAAGTCGCTAATGAAAATATGAATTTAATTTGTGCCATTGTAACGTTAGGTTTGGTATAGGAATGTGTACAATGTAAAAGGAGGAACAAAGTAGTTTTATAATAGTCAAATTTGGAAATGCTTGAAGCGTCGAAATAAAATTTGGCACAAAAGTAGTCGAATGTAATCAATATTCCTGTTTTCTCCATGTGTAAATATAAATAGAATATTGAAACATAGAAATTAAATAAAATAAGCAGTTGGTAGGCGCAGAAAACAGTATTTCTTGTTAAATTTTGTTAGTAATTCCAAAATAATGTTTTGTATTATATATGTGTTGTATTCCTTCCAAAATGAACTCGTGTAGCATAGTCCAAAAGGTACTTTAAAATCCTTATCAACTTCATTAAAAGATTTTTTAGAATTTGCGCCACAGATCATGATAACACAGTTTGCCATTTTCCCTCTTCTCTTCGGGGTCGGCGCAGTTTGTTTTCTATTTTCAAACATGCTATTCACGCATTATGTTGTCAGCCCTTTTCTTTCTAATATCTTCCCTTGCAGACTTCATAAGTCTCTTCTTTAGCCTCTCCTAACCTGTCCATCCGTCAACTGTTGTATTCATCATTTGTTTATCCATGTCGTTCTTATCAAGACATGATACCTATGTTTTTTTTTCTAAATATATGTAAATGTATTTTCCTTTTTGGAAGACATCGTTCTAAAGCTTCTCAATTTAAACATGTCAAACCATCTTAATTAGGTTCAGAGTGAATTCCCAACAGACTGAATGAAGGGCAGAAAGAAATTAATGTACAGAGTCTGTAGATTTAGGTAATTGAACTAAAGTAATCTAGGTGACAAGAGCAGTAATTTAAATATGACATACATATGAGAGGAACACAAATATTCGAGTTATTTTTAAATGAGATGCCACAGTCAGCAAAATATCATAGATATAAATAGCAAAATATGAATAATATTATATTTTCTTAATAAACATGAATACATAAAATTAAATTTCAATCCATTTTTTTGTTCTGTTCTTTGTGGCGGTACTAATGGTTTTTTTCCAACAAAATGACATCTCCCTGTCTTTTCTTCTTGCTTCAGCATTTCAATTCTTACGATTTAATATTCTTTTCTGTCTAATGGTGTTGTGTTGTTGCAATATAGAGTTTACTATAGGGCGTATATTAGGTATTTGTCTTTTTCTAACCAAACCTGGGTTGGTATGTTAAAACCTCATCGAGAAGAGAAGATCGGTCCTACCGTTATCTGTATTAAAGCACTGGTCTTTAATTGTTTGTCATTTTGGATTATGCTACCCCCATCATATGTTGAAACACCTTTTCTATAAACGGAAAGAATATAAATATATGGTGAGAAGTTGTCATAATAAACATGTTATTGTAGTCTTTTGTTTTAGATGTAGATGAAAAATTATTACGAATGTATATTTATATATGATTGTATTAAGCTGTTAATTATGTCAAAGTATGTTAAAGTTAGAAAGAATTTATTAAAATATAAATATGTGTAATTATAAAAGAATTTTATTGGTGTGTGCTAAATTTCTCTAATGATCCGCTCAACCGAAACTTTTGTCAGATAACTACTACTAAATTAAATAAAGTAAAGTCGTGAAGGAAAAACAATCACCATTAGTTTATTTCCAGTTATGGATGAATAACTTTTATGTAATAATATGTGTGTTATCGACCCTATCGTCTTTTTTAACTATTTTACGTCATTCATACAAATAAAAGGTCATGACCTTAATGGACTAACAAAACTTCAACACACTAAGCGACCAAAAAACAAAAGACTGGATCCGTAGCTTCACGGCGGTATTTCGTAAGGTACCACGGCCCTTTCATACTAACAAACCAAAGTCTTATTGAGCCCTTTATTCATGCGCTATAAAACTCTACGTCAGCAACATAACATGTAACTAACTGACCCACACTTTATACATATATTTGTATGTACGTATTACAGCGCCATACATAAATATTGTTAGAGCTAGAAGAGCACAATATGGAAAGTCGTAAACTGTGATCGCGGTCATAAATTCATAATTTTATCGAAACAATTTACTGAGTGTACGGAAGGCGATGTGTGGCGTCATATTCGATGCTGTGGTTATAGGGACGAGATTCAACGGCACTTTTTAGCAGTAAAATGAAAGTAAAATTGATGGCAAAATAAATGTAATTTAAGTAAGAGTTTTTTTTTAAAAGATGATGAGTATTCTTTAGCAGAAAACAATAAAAAATATGAAGAGTTGCAGGATGAAAAATTAGGAAGCGAGGTCTTACTTTCTGGCCTTCTACTTCAGCGATTCAGCTCTAAGAAAGCTCAGGGTTTGTCCTGTTTTGTCTTCCGTCTTTCTTAACATCTGCAGTCAAACGTCAGTCAAATGACCAAGTACCATGTGAATGCAGTTACAATCAACTGATTGAATCCTAAAAAGATCTAAGACAAGGAAAAGTAAGCTATCGTATTTGAAAGCTTGAAGTGTGAGTTCGCAGGTTCGATCCCCGCACCGAAATAATTGCTTCAAACATATACGAGTATTCAGTATATGTATGTACAAAACCATTACTTTTGGTTTCTCTTGTTGCTGAGACTACAAGTTTCTCAAAGGATCTAGTATGAAACTAATACTATGAATTAAGTGATCGCAAACTATTTATCTTTTCAATTTTGGTCATATATAACTTAACGTCTGGCATTTATATCAGTATTGTCTTTACCACATTATGTCATGAATTTTATGTTGTATTCGAAATTTATGGCGTACTTTATCACTTTAAATAAATATGTTACTTTTGGTAGCTGCGCAGTAGCTTTTAATTTATGGTTATGGAGTGAGCTTTTGAATTTATGAATGGAGCAAACAGTTATTTTTAAGAAATTCCTTATTGGAAGCCTGAGACTATGGCGAATTAGACTAGTAGATTGACAAGTAGGTTTAATGAGTACCTCTGTCTATAAAGACGAAAATACCTTCATAGAGTCAACCATCTATCCAATTTAGAAGGCATCCTTACCATTAGGTTCATAAAATAAAACTTAAGGTGAAGATTATGATTATGCTTGTGCATTAATAGCTTTCGTCATACAAAAAATATTTGTTTTTTATCTAGACACTATAAAAATCATACAAAAGAGCAGAATAATATTGCTTCTTTTGTATCGCGAGTTTAGTGAACAAAACCACTCGACTAACACGAATAAAAGATAATCGTAAAACCGTCGTAACCCCTAATGGGAGGGCTCATAAATTTTGATGCGAATCAACTGGGATAATAAAGTTATTGCATACATTATTGCAAAAATACGAGCGTCTCGTAAAAATGTATCGCAATTTATCGGGGTTAATTAAACATAACTCCGCACTTATTGGAAAAGGGTAATGACTAATTTGATAATTGACTTACGAAGCCAAGATGTGGACATTGACGATGCAACCAATCCACCAATATAAGGTCGCTCAGCGAGCTATGGAGAAGGCTATGTTAGGAGTTTCTCTGAAAAATAGGATCGAAAATCATGCCAACCGACAGAGAAGCAGAGTTATCGACATAGCCCAACGGATTAGCGAGCTGAAGTGGCAGTGGGCAGGTCACATATGTCGCAGAACTGATGACCGTTGGGGGAAACGTGTTCTGGATTAGAGACCACTGCTCGGCTAGCGTAGTTTAGGACGCCCTCTGACTAGGTGGGGTAACGATATTCGCTAGACGGCTGGCAGCAGTTGGATGTGGAGGGCCGAAGATCGAGCCCAGTAGCGTGCCATAGGAGAGGTCTATATCCAGCAGTGGACGTGATCTCTCACGTCACTCTCACCAGCCTCTGGGCTGGTGATGATGATGAATAACTAATAATCTTTATTTGGAGATAGAAGTTTTATTGTTCTGCCTAGTTATATACTTAACTTCACCGTAAAAACTATAGGCTAATTTACCAACCAGTATATTCTAAAAACATTTTAGAAGCCGTGAGCCTTAAAATACCACCAAAATTGCACCACACTGTATAGTAATACCTCTCCCATCCTAGCACTGATATTCAACGCAAATTCTAACTGAAATTTAACACAAGCTTTTTTAAGCGCTACATGTTTAAGAAATAGAACTTGCCTTACTTCTTGCCCGGACTGAGTGCTTCAAGCCATAAGGGATGGAATCCTGCAGGTGATCCACTTTCCAGCCTACGCAGACAATAAGACACATATTCAATGTGTGCTGGCTCCACTACCACTGCCTCAAAGAAAACTTATGTGAAGCAATACTTCGTCATGTCCTAATAAAAAAGAAAATAGGGTAATCGAATGTTATTAGCATGCATAATATCCTCGCTGAAAGTGTCCCAGAGAGGGGCGGTGGCACCGTGGCCTGTTACCGTCGTGGGCGCCCACCTACTCGTACAACCGGAGCGTTTGAACCAAGGTAACTGCGCGTCGCACAACTCCGAGACCTATTTGGCGCGAAGATGGCCACCGGGGGGTTTTGATCGGGATGTCGGAATAGAGATTTTTTTTGGGGCCCAGCCCGGCATTAACATCTGCGCGGTCGTGCCATAACCAGCTTTCCCCTCGAGAAAAAATAGTTATGAAGTAACAAAATAATAGAAAAGAAAAATAAATAAATTAACAGGCAAATAAATGCAAATTATCGGTCGTACTTTAGGCCTTGAGCAGGGATGGACCTGACCTTCAAGGAATAAATTTAATTTCTTAGCCTTTACCTTTATTTCGCCTTTTCAACTTTATACTCCGTACTTACTTTCCCACTTTCATTTTACTGTACTTATTTCGACTTTCAAAATGTAATTGTTAGTTTATAACTCTAGCGTAACTACCAACATTCATAAAATCAACGAAGTCAGTAATGCGATGTTATTTAATGGGTCCTGATAAGACGATGATGCCTTACGCGTCTTAACTAGTCGATGTAGGACTGAAACACTTATTTACCAATTATTTAAAAAAATAGCTGAATATCCATGTTAATATTATTAAAAAATAATTAAATTTTAATTTTAAATTAGCGTATAGTGTCACTATGTAATAAATTGGTGCAACTACCCGAATTTGCTGACTAGGGATGGATGAAACGTAATGAAAATCGCTTCTGTAACACGCATTTAAGTAAAGTCATAAAATCTATTCCTATGTGAAGACAATAATGAACAGACGACGATAATGTCAATATTGAATAGGAAGGGGACGATATCTTTATATTAAAAGAAATAAAACTTTGAAGGTGGAGATAAATTATGTAATAGATTTGAATACACATATCTACTGGGAATTATAAGTTTTGATATAAACAAATAAATACAAAACATCATGCTAATTGGTTAATGCATACATCTCTAATTTTTTTATCATTAATCAACACAAACACCTCCATACATATGTACATACATACATACATACATAACCTCACGCCTATATTCACCGAAAGGGTAGGCAGAGATGCATTTCTGCACCCACATTTCGCCAGGTATGTATCAGTCCCACGTAATAGGGGGCGAGCCTATTGCCGTTTTTCGGGCACAACTCCAGACTCCGTGCTGCTACTGAAAATTTCCTAATGGAAAAACCCAATAACACTTTGCCCGACCCGGGAATCGAACCCAGGACCTCTAGATCGCACAGCACATACCTGTGCCGCGAGACCACGAGGCAGTCTTTCCATATGTACATCTATGCTTTAATATATCAGGCCGCAAACGTAGGCGTCCTCCGTCCAGCGTTCTCCGGTAATATTTTTCCATAGAGCTCCGGGGCATTATCGCCGATAAATATCGACGCAATCCTCCGAGGGCGACCCAATTGTGCCCAAATTATTCTCCTCGGGACTCGCGTAGTGGTAAATGTAGCCTACTTACTTACGGTAATACATAATCAGTTCTAGGCATCATGAAATCTGATGGTGAAACTTTGTTACTTGTATTGATTCATGTAAATCTTGGAAGTGATAATGAATAACTCCTCGATATACATATATTTTTAGTGTTGATAGTTTTTCAATCATTTAGAATATTATAATTATGATAAACTAGAAAAAATATAAGGGTTAAAAAAACGTAGCCAATTACCTTAAGCCCTCTGTGATGAATATTAATATTTTTTACCTTTGACTATCATCGATATTCAATCAAGTTATTTTTTAGGAAAATTAATAGTTTAATTTCTGTTTTATTATATTTTGTAACGTTAAAAATACATTTATATTAACTACACACACTAATTGCAAATTTCATTATATTAGGCCAAAGTCAAACGGAAGTGTAAAAAATTCAATTCGGTTCGAACTCTACATTGGTACTTCTGAGACTTCTTTGAAAGTAATTACATTGAATTTAGAAGTAATAGGTAATAGAATTGCTCTTACAGAATAGCTCTTAGCCTCATTCTTGGTAATTGGAAAATCCCAATTAATTTAAACAATCTCGAACTAAAACTGTACTGTCTACGAAATACACTAATTTCTTTTTTTCTTCGCAGTCCGATCTTGGCAGTGGCGAAATTCACCCACGAAGAGTATGCTGACGGGACCGAAGTTCCTGTGTGCCTCACTCAAGCTGACACATTCTGGTCAGCCCTGTTCTTCATTCTGACGATCGCAGTATTCTTCATTGTCCCTCTTGGAGTACTACTGGTTCTCTACAGCGTCATAGCAAAGAACCTGATGGAGAACCCAGCCATCATAGCACAGAACAGCAAGAACACTGGAACCGGTAACGTCGTACGGTATAGGAAGCAAATCATCTTAATGCTAGGAACCGTTGTCCTGTCATTCTTCATATGCCTCCTACCCTTCAAAGCGCTAACACTATGGATCATAATATTCCCACCCGAGACAATAATGTCTTTAGGTATAGATGGTTATTATATTCTATTGTATTTTTGTAGAGTAATGCTTTATTTAAATTCGGCGATTAATCCTATATTATACAACTTAATGTCGTCGAAATTCCGCGAGGGTTTCGTAAAGCTGTTGAAGATAAATAAATTGATGAGATATAGCAGGAATTTGAGGGAGACTATGCAGAGGCGAGACACCTTCAATACAACGACATCCACAGGATTCTCTAGTAGTCAAAACACTTCAGATTCATTCTGGAGACGATACAGCAACCGTACTTCCTCGCAAAAGATCGTGTTAAATAGAGACAGGATACAAGAAACAGAAAGGAAGCAGAGTCTTAAAATTGGAGAAATAGTAAATGTAGAAAACACACGAAGAAACAGTATGAAGGTCATCGCTGCTTTGAACGAGAGTATCGAAGCTGTTGACGAAACTTCATCAGAGTATACGGAACACAATAAACAAATACATATATTAAACTTAGATAAAAAGACGAATAGCGTTTATTCAATAACTTTAGATGTAAATAATGAGAGCGGAAATAGATTTCTGTGCATCCCACAAGACGCAGAATATAAAAATAATATATACATTTACAACTACAGCGCTAAGGAGAGTTTTGTTTGATTTGAAAATTGGAGTGGAACTTCTAACGACTAGATTTAAATACATTTAAATGGTTCAGTAAAACTTGTAATGCTAGTCACAGTATCCGTTCAGTTTATATAAATAAACAATTCATCTATATTTCACCATATATCAAACATATATCAAAATGGAAACAATCATAACAAATCCTTACATGAACTGAGTTTTGAGGTGCGTTGGGATAGATTAATGTAATACGACAATTATATCTTATGGTAGCAATGTTATCATAGATATTCATCTAGTGTGTTCCTCAATAAATTAAATTAATAAAATATTGATTCTTTTATCGTGTATTGAGGTTTTATCACTTCGTAATCAATGTATTTACAGACCTAATGAAGAACTATGACAGCTATTGTTTGAATCAGGTAATGAAAAAAACAATTGCGGCCAAAACAAAATCGCTATGCAAACAGATAAATTCGCATATATAATATTGGTCAAGTGGGTTAATCCAATTGGATAGGGAAACAAAGTTGGCCTCATAGTTCGGAAAATTAACTCGCTGAAGTGGCAGTGGGTGTCTACATTTAGTTTAATAACTGATAAGAATTTTCTGTTATTCGTGGAGAGGAGACACGCACTCGTGTATCGTTCGTTTTTCAGTCAAAAGACGAATAACCAAAAGAAATTTGAACTGTAATTGAATGATTTTATGTATCTATTTTGTTGTTCTAAGTAAGTATTGAGGAGACACAAGGCACCAACTATTATATTAGTATTTGCCCAAAACTCACTTATAAGTATTAAGGTCTGTCTCGAATATTATCAGCTATGTTTATAATCCACTTAAAACTGAGTTCTAAATTTCTGTTTTCCTTTAATCTGTTGCTTATCTTACAAATTGATTGCTTGATTAATGGTGTGTCATTCAGGAAAGACAATTTAGTTGTTACTCAACGGGTGTATATAAACAAGTAATTTATAGTTGAAATGTGTAAACAATAGAAAAAGAACAAGGAATAAAGGTCCACTCCAATATTTTGTAATTCTAGTAAATATTTGTAGTTAAGATTTTTGAATGCATTTATTTATTAAAATAGAATTTTATAGGTATAATTTTAACGATAAAAAAATACAGTTTTAAGAAATATCGGGTGTTTGGTAAGATATACGGTTCATTCATAATTGTATTAATGTTCACGTGGAAAAATCACAGCACGCTTCAGACGTTCTACATTATCATAGTTTAAGTGAATGACAATAATTTTTTATTTGACCAACAAAGTAAATGCTAACATAGCAAATGCTAAGTTTATGTTAGACCAAGATGCAGACCAATCCGAGAAATTTTTATTGTTTTTGGAGTGTATGAAAAATTCTTAATTTTATATGACAAAAAGATGTTTGATTTCATATTATTTTATGGCTAACTCCATCTGATCCTGTCTAACTAATAGGCTGTGGATTGCTGTGAAACTATTACTTTAATTATTCACCAGTACACATGATGATGCCAGTGATTTTAGGAGTAGATGTACGCGGCCTGATTACATGAAACAAAACAAGGTAAATATGAAAAGTTTCATGTATTCATAAGTTGTCAACTACTTTAACAGCGAAGGAAAACATCGTTATACACCCAAGACGTGCCAACAACACAAAGATTATATCATCTTTGTAACATCTCTCGAAATAGGCCAGGGTAAGGCTTTTTAACGAAGCAGGGCTAGTTTTGACTCTTCTTCCTGTCAATTTAGCGCATAAGGAGCAGGAAGAATTCCCTTAAGTAGCCTTTTAAAAGTACTGATCACCGTGAGGCTTAGGCGCGCGGTCGAGAATCTTGGCGTACGCAGGTTCAAACCCCAGGCACATACCTCTGACTTTTCGAAGTTATGTGTGTATTTATAATGAATCATCACTACCTCTAAGGTGAAGGAAAACATCGTGAGGAAAACCTGCACACCTAAAAGTTCTTAAGAGTTTATTAGGTGTGTAGTCCATCAACCCGCACTAGGCCAGCGTGGTGGACTAAGGCATAACCCCTCTCAGTTGTAGAGGAGGCCCGTGCCCAGCAGTGGGACGTATAAGGGCTGATGATGACGATGAGTCTTTTAAAACAAGTTGGGAATTTCGTAGTTGAATTGTAATCGCTCTTTATTACCAATCTATAACTTCTTTAATTTATACAGAAAGCAGGCTCCAAAAATAACATCGAAACATGTAACATAAATAAAATAAAATAATATTTACAATAAATAAGAAAATCTCTCGTCTTAAATGGCATTGCTCTTTGCGCTCTTTAATCATTACATAGAAAAGTAGCGATCGGGCTAGAAAACGAGATATTTATTATATAATTTGTTACTTTAGTTGTAAAGTTTACAACAATAGCCGTCTTACTGACTAAATGTACATACCTACAGGTTGAATTATGTCTGGTTGAATTATGAATGGTCTTGTTTTGTGTAATTATTCACTTTCTACAAAAGCAGGTGAAATACAGCATTTTCATACAACTTTGCACTATACAGACTGTGATTTGCCCCATTATTTAGAAGCTCGTATGTAGGCGGGTGCGTTTTAAAACTAGAATTTTTGCGAGCGGGTACAATATACGAGCGCAGGCTCTAAATTTGTACTTTTACTATGAAAGCCTCGTCCATTATTCGCAGCTGAGCCTTGACTTCTGCAAGTTTTAAAAATATAAAAAGCAAACATCAGAGTACATTTTGTCTGATATAGAAGTGTACCAAAGATTTTGACACTAAAAAATCATTTTACATCACACATACATAACCCAGTGCCGGTACTTCCATAGAAGCTCAAAAGTTAGACATTAATTGTGTAATGTCTAGTTTATAATGGTTTATTCTGGAGTCAGGATATTCTCATTTATACGAGTATGTCAAATTGTTTTTGTTCAAAAAAGATTTAAAGATTAAAGGTTGTTATTCGGAATTTTTAAAGGCAAAGTGGGCTTTTGGACTTCTTTGGAAATACCGCCATTGTTATAACCTACACAATTTACTGTATCACAATATCACAGGCGATAAATAATAATAATTTGAAATTTACCTGGACATTATTTCCTGCATTATATTTGACTGGGTCCTATTATTATCGCCACATAAGAAGAATCGCAGTTATTATTTGATCCAAAAATCCGTTCGCAAATCTGTTACAAACATTGTGACCATTGTAAATCATGGTCCGCATCATCATTTAAATGTAGGTCATGGCTACGTTGGAAAGAATCTACTGGAATCTATTTGTCGAACGAAACATCGTAATGTGGATATAATACAAATGGAGTAATATATTTTTTTTAATTCTATTGTATTGTAAAATGTTCATCACAAATTAGCCTGGCTTTAATAATTAACAATTCCTCTTCACTCTACAAACAATTAGTTTCCCTATATTTTTTGTTCGGCCCAAAAGCCCTTTTTTTAACTACTCCACTTATACACATTACAGTGACAATAACAACATTAGATATATAACAATTTCAAGCTGACAACACACTAAATCAAATCAAATCAAATCAAATTATCTTTATTCAAATAGACTTTTACAAGCTCTTTTGAATCGTCAATTTTACACTTCTTATTTTTTTTTAAACTATTGCCGCTTCGAAACGTGTTATAGCTGTGGAGAAGAAACGGCAAGAAACTCCCTCAGCAACACGACTTGTCATTTTTTTTCTTAAAAACAGCAATATTATTATTATTTTTTAATTCACATTGTTTCATTTTTACATAATAAATGTCATAACTATACATGTCATAGAGATACATGTCATAGCGATACAAACTGTAGCAACACGATACAACTCCGATCAATTTACTTACTCCCAAGGCTTATCTTCAATAAAATCTGAAATTTTATAGTATATATATATTTATAGTATGCATTTTTGCAAAGTTTATCTTTAATTGATTCCTTAAACTTATTCAGGGGAAGCTCCCTAATAGCCTTCGGAAGTTTGTTATAGAAGCGTATACATTGCCCCATAAAAGAGTTACTAACTTTCCGGAGACGAGTTACGTGTTGTACAAGATTACATTTGTTCCTAGTATTTTTGTTGTGTACATTACAAATTTTATTAAATTTATCAAGATTCTTTTGGACGTACATTAAGTTTTCGTATATAAACTGACAAGTGACGGTAAGAATATTTATTTCCTTAAATTTTTCTCTAAGTGAAGCCCTGGGACCTAAATTATAAATAGCCCTAATGGCTCTTTTTTGCAAAACAAAAATAGTGTTAATATCCGCAGCAGCTCCCCACAAAAGAATACCATACGACATAAGGCTATGGAAATAGCTAAAATAAACCATTCTTGCCGTTTCCTCGTCAGTCAGACGTCTGATCTTTTTAACTGCATATGCCGCTGAACTTAATTTGCTTGCCAATCGTAGAATGTGCGGTCCCCATTGGAGTTTTGCGTCTACCGTAATGCCCAGAAATGTAGTAGACGCAACAGGATCCAGTTCTTCACCGTTACTTTGTACAGTGGTTTTTAATTGCTTAACATTGGGCATTGTGAATTTTACACATTTAGTTTTATTTGCATTTAAAAGTAAATTATTATTATCAAACCACTGAACAACTTTACGAAGTGCATTGTTTACTTCGTCAAAATTATCGAGACGTCTTTTTACATTAAATATAAGAGATGTATCATCCGCAAACAGCACTATATCGTTTTTATCCCCTACGTAGTAAGGCAAGTCATTAATGTACACGAGAAACAGAAACGGCCCAAGAATTGAACCCTGTGGGACTCCCATGGTAACCGACGATCCTGGAGAAAGTTTTCCATTAACGTCAACCCTCTGGACTCTATTATTCAAATACGAAGTCAGAAGATTGAGAGCTCCGTTTCTAATGCCATAATGATGAAGCTTCCTGACAAGAATGTCATGTTTGACGCAGTCAAAGGCTTTGGACAAGTCGCAGAAAATGCCAATAGCATCCCGCGACTCTTCCCATGCCCTGAACACAGTTTTTAAAAGTTCAACTCCTGCATCGATAGTTGATCTACCCTTAGTAAATCCGAACTGTTTCCGATGAAGTAAGTTATTTTTATTGAAAAAGTTCAGTAATTGATTAAGTATAATTTTTTCAAATAACTTACTAAGAGTTGGTAAAACCGAAACAGGTCGAAAATTTGAAGGGTCTGAAGTATCACCAGATTTAAAAAGTGGTATTACCTTACTAAGCTTCATCAGGTCAGGAAATACTCCAGATGCGACGCAACGATTGAACACAGCTGCCATGTGAGGTGCTATAATATTGACAATAGAGGATATAGTAACTACTGATATTCCCCACAAGTCTTTAGTCTTTTTTTTACTAATTTCTTTAAAGGCTTTTAAAATATCATAATGACTAATTGCTGTAAATTCAAACGATGCATCACATTGAGGAACATTATCTTCAAGAAGTAACACAGCAGACCTAGAAGACGACTGAAGATGTTGAGTAGTTACTATGGGAATATTTGTAAAAAATCTTTCAAATTCAGAGGCCACTTCAGTGTCTTTTGAAACAATATTATTATTAACTTGAATCCTAAATTCATTGTGGTGTGCTATGTGCCTTCCCGATTCAGAATTGATAATGTTCCAAGTGGCTTGTATTATATTTGGGGCTGATTTTATTTTATTTTTAAGGTACATTGATTTGGCAGCGGAACAAACTCGTTTAAAAACCTTAGAATATAATTTTACATAGGCAATAAATTCCGGATTTTGGTTATACATTCTTTCATTATATAAATCATACAATTTATTTCGGCTTTTAAATATACCAGTAGTTGCCCACTCACTAAATGTCAAACTGTTCTTCAAATTAATAGTTTTTGATTTAAAAACCTTATTGTGTTCCATATTTATATGACCAAATAAGGATGCATACATTTTGTTGGGATCTTGATGAGAGGACAACTTGGGTATATTTTGTTCCATATTTGTTTTAAAATTATTTAAGCGGTTAGCAGTAATAGGAACAAATGTAATACTTTTGCTTGTTACTTTACATGTATGCAAAGGTAAAGACACCAACTGGCCACAGTGATCAGAATCAAAATTATTAATAATAACACTTGAAATTACTTTAACATTTGTAAAAATATTATCAAGACATGTTGCACTTGTGGCAGTGATTCTTGTTGGTTCAAAGAAAACATTATTCATATTATATGATTTAAAAAGATTTATTATGTTACTGGTTGCCTGAGAGTTTTCTAGAATATTTATATTAAAGTCTCCGCAAATAATCACCCCTTTATTTGAATTACATATTTTGTGCAAAGCATCTTCCATGATTTCCATGAATGATAAAAGCAATGCACATGGTGGCCTGTATACACTTAGAACAATAAACTGATCAGATTCAATACAAGCTATTTCTGTAACACGTTCAACAGAAAGTCTCACTATATCAATTCTTTCTTTATACTTTATTAATTTATTCATAATTATTAAGGAGCCCCCATGTATCATATTTGTTCTGTTGAATGTGCTAACAACATGATGGTTATTAAAGTTAAACATCAACTGATGGGACTTCAGCCAATGTTCAGTTAAGCACAAAATATCAATATTATTTGAATTTAGAAAAAGTTCTACTTCCAATTCTTTATTGTTTAAACCTTGTATATTTTGATGAACCAAGTTAATAGCCTGCTTATTTTTGCTACAATTTATATCTAATTCACTAACATAGCCAGAGTTTGTCTCTATTGTCTTATAACCTAATTTAAATGCAATGTCTTAATGTTCAGATTGCTATAATCTGAATTTATATCAATCTGCTCAATAGAGCATAGTCTATTAGCCAAGTTATTGGCTGATACCCTAATATAATATGATAGCACATCTGCTATCTGTCTCTTAATAAACAAAGGGAGATAAAAATTATCTCTTGTCCTAGAATAAAATTTACTAACATACTTGTTAGTGTCAATAACATGGAATGATTTATTGTTATTGCACAACATGTGCATTGTTAAATTTAACTTATTATTATTTTCTTCCGCTGACAATTTTTCACTGTAGGGTAATGTAAACATGACTATCTCATTCAGATTTAATAAACAAAGCTGTTCATAGAATTCTATTAATTTATTTTTGTTTAGATTACCCCTATTACCAATTAATATAATTAATTTAGTGTTAGGTTTAAACTTATTGCAATTAATTAAGCTTTTTGCAATCTCTAAGTAAGGCTTATTAGGCATACAATTATTTAATAATGTTTCTCCCCTTTCCAAACTAACCAATGTTCCCATTGTCTTGCCCATTTCATCGCTGTACATAATTACATGGTCACTTACTTTGTATGGGATGTTCAGTTTATTCCCATATTTTTCTATGGAGTTATTGGCTGGCTCTGTATGCTGTAGGCTGTTACATAAAGAAGATGTTGATGAATTTATTTTTAGAGACGGAGCATTCATAGGCTTTGAATCTGTGAAGCTATTACACTTACATGTTATGTTATGGCTTTGCAGTGAATCAAAGCGATCAGCGTTATATTTACATAGTTCTGTTAATTCTGTTAAAGCTGATGAATGCTCTTCAATCTCTCTTTGAGCATTTGCATATTTCTTAGTCATAAAGATTAAGGATGACTGCAGTTTTTCCAATTCTTCATTAAGGAATTGTGTGTCAGTATCATACTTAATCTTATTTTGCTCCAATTCATAGGCATATAAATCAACTGTGTCTTTTAGAGCTAATTTCTCTTTTAAGCTAAATACAAATTTATGATGTTGTTTATGATTTTTTAAAAGTTTTTGAGTTTTCTTTATATACCTATTAATCTTAACATACTTCTTTATTTTATTTTTGCTGCATCCTCCAATTCCTAACCCACTAATTGTATGTAATGTATCATTCTCGGTTAAATGTATAGTAGTTAGGGCAGAATCATTGGAAGATACAGAACCAAGAACAGGATCAACATTCATGCTAAAAGTATTTTTCATATACTCCATAAGTAGTGTAATATAATTGTAAAAATGTATTTACTTATTTAATATACGAATTTAATGGTATTCGTAGAAGTATAGTTAAGTTACGGGCGATTTATGTAATCAGTTATTTTGTAAACATTCTGGAACAATCAAACAATAACTAAGCTTATTATAACATAGTCTAAGGTTGAGTGAACACATAGTGACAGCGTCTATCTCCTAATACCTAATACCCACGACACAAGACGTGTATCTCAATGTGGGTTAGAACTATGTACCTATGTGACTGTTGGGTGTATTTATTTATATTTATTATTTATTTAACTATGAATATGAATTTTGAGTACTGCCAATCAGGCCTGCGCCAGCGCATTGAATGGCTTACTAAACACAAAGCATTTATAAGATGAAATGTAAGAAGTAAACCATAAAGCAAAAGAATATTCTATATATTTTATAATTTAACTTACTTTAGGAATGTAAATATTATAAATGTGCAGATTATATGTATGTATATATCTATTTGTTTATTTAAGATTGACTTTAAATAATTTGGATGTTGTGCGAAAACACTTATTCCATAAATTGCTGGTGGCATGTACAGTAATTATTCTACCGGTATATGTACTTAATATTGGTAAATTAATATATTTATAGATTGCCTATATTATACTAGTTATAACGATCATAATGTACAATGATCCGAGATTCATATTGTAAAATTGTAGTTATTATTAAATTGTAGTGAATGGAATAGGAATATGGAACGAGAATCAAATAAACATATATTTAAAAAGTAGATTCTGACTATGTTATACGGAATAGATCCAACAAACCGTATTTTTTTTGTAAAGGTTTCTTTTAGAATCGACCATTTTTTGTATTAACTGATAAGTTTAATATATTTTTTTAGAAAAATTAAGGTATTTTAAAATTAATAACATTGTTGGATTTATTCAAAATAATATGGTTTATGTATAAAAATTAATATGATATTGTATGTACATATATCTAAAAAAAAATATTTGACGAAAAAGAAATTTACAAATGCATTTTTTTGTCAAGGTAGTATTAGACTACAGTATCGTACTCGAGCAATGATTTCAAATTATTTAATTTTAATATACCTATATATGTATTTGTGAATGTTCAGAATTATAAAATAAAAGACGGTTTTTGAAATCGAATAAGCATTAACCTAGCCACCCCGCACTAGACCAGCGTGGCGGACTAAGGCCTAAACCCTCTCAGTTGCAGAGGAGGCCCGTGCCCAGCAGTGGCACGTTTATGGGCTGATGATGAAGCATCAACCTACGACTATAATAACAGCATGTTGATAGTTGTTTGAAGTAACTAATTGTGAGTGTTTCTGTTAATGGTACCTGAAAGTTACCACAGAGGTCTGCATGTGTTACCATTAGGTGTAGGTATATCAACGAACCAGTTTTAGTTTCTGCAGCACCAAATACAGCCTTTAATACCTCACATAAATGTATTCTGACGCAAATAGGTCATTAGAAATCGTTCCAATGACGGTAATGCTAGTATTTAAAGCAGATGAGGCTTTTGCTGCCAATTTGAAAGGATCCAATATAGAGCTATTGGTATTGACTGCTACTCGGAATCAAACAGCGCCTTCGGGCATGAAGCAGCCCGTTTCGCAACTAATAAATCTAGCGTCCTATATTTCTATGCAAATAGCAAATATTGACTATGATAAATTGATTGATTGAAAATGAAATTTCAAATTAATTTATGAACCAGAATTGATAGCATTATTGAAATTATTGAATGGAAACTGGCGCAATCAAATTTTGAGTTACGGTTAGATTTTGATGTACGAAAGAAAACGAAATATATGTTGTTTACCGCAACAATTGTCATTGGCTTATCAGCTCTTCGAATTATGTATTAAACCTTTAAAACCTTATGCCTAAAAAGAGTATGCTTTCGTAATGCATACTCTTTATACTTTTATTAAAAAGTACCTAAGTAAATTTTTCTATTAAGGCCAGTAGATTTTTTGCCAAAAACATAAGACATGTGATATGGATTAATGAATGACTATTTATTTTTAATGCGAAAAGTTAACTGATTGAAACTTGCCTAGGATATGCCGTAAAAACAATCTGAATATTAAACATTCAAATCACAATGCAACTTATTTATGACTTAGTCGTAATATGTACATGGTATATAAATGTTAGTCAAACTAACGCGTATTTTTTCATTTCCAAATATAGTATATGTATTTATAATATGTATTAGAAAACATATAGTAGATGCAGAGAGTCTGTATTGCGTTTTTAGTAACTATTTAAGTAATAAGTCTTTGAATGCTTTGGTTATGAAAAGTCTAAGTAATAATTAAATAAAATAGAATCCATATCGAATATTTTTTTCTTGCTCCCATTATAATGAACAAGAATATTTAATTTTGCTCGTGAGAAACAATTAATTATATATTTGATCCTGTGGTCGTTTCTTGTTATGATTATATTAGTAAAAATGACAAAAAAATATGTTTTTTTCCGTATGTTTTATCCACATGTTTGATATTAATACTTGGCAGATAATAATCACAATCCTTATATTTCTCAAACCTTTTTTAACAAAAACGAAGTTATTGGCTTTTAACGAGTGTAAATACTGAGAAATTTAAGTCATAATTGCTACGCGAAACGCAATATAGGAACTCTGTTCATATGAGTATATTATTATGTAAGGAAAGTAAATAATGTATTCTCGTACTGCCTTCATATGTGCAAAATTGGAATAAATGTATGTTTACAGAACAATCCATTTGTTTTATTATACACAACTCTTATTATTTACCGTTTTATTAGACAAACTCCGGAACGCAAAAGAGTTCAACGAAATTATGTTGGTATTTTTAACACATATTGGTTTTGGATCCGAATTGTGTGGAACAAACAGCATTTTACCCTATGTAACGCAGTTAGCCTATAACAGTGTAGTAAAGGATTAGTCACTGATTCAATTCTAATAAGCTGCAGAATAAAGATATTTGTTCCGGGTCTAGGTATTTGACGATGATCTCTTGTTTCTTAATTCTGTTACATATGACAAAGATCTGTTGTGTAAATAATTGTCAACTAACCACACTACAATTTAAATTGAATTGGTACAATATATAAGACTGTAACATAAATATTTCTTAAAGCTAAAATCAATAAACAGCTCAACTAATGATAAGGGATCACGGCAGCCCACAAGCTTTTATAATACAAGGAGCTCTTACATTGTCTGTCGGTTTCTTAAATGAATAGTCAAAGTGCAAAAAACGGTGTAGTAGGCAGAAGGAAATACGTTTAATAAATACGTTTCTTTCATCTATAAATTTTAAGACACTAAATAGTGTGATTGCTGATTAACTATTTCGTGGTCTCGCGGTACACGTATGTGCCGTGCGTTCTAGAGGTCCTTGGTTCGATTCCCGGGTCGGGCATGTGTTATTGGGTTTTTCCATTAAGTAATTCTCAATAGCAACACGGAATCTGGAAATGTGGCCGAAAAACGGCAATAGGCTCGCCCCCTATTACGTGGGACTGATTACCTGGCGAAATGTGGGTGTGGAAATGCACCTCTGCCAGCCCCATCAGGGATTACAGGCGTGAGTTTATGTATGTATGTAGTGTGAATAATTTAGTAATGATAATAAAATGTTGCAAATAAGGCCAAAGGATTACCGTACATAGTATAAAGCTGATAGGTACTAGTGTATTCTATTCGTCATATTTAAAGCTAGCTAGTTCGCACAACTATTTCTAATAATTGCTAGACGAGGATGTAAGTAGATTCTGGAAACTGGAAGCTAAAAAGTATTTTACAATAAGTATGCTTGTAGATTTTCCCTTTACTGGTATCATCACGTACGCTGGTCCTCGCGCGAGGCGAAACCTTTTACTAAATCGACAATGAACATGTGTTAGTAAGATTACAAAGGTACTATAAAAGCAGGTAATGGATGAAAGAGGGCCGGAGGCTGTATAATAATACTTAGAATTTTAATACTGTTCTCAGTATTATATTAAAAGGTTAAAATAATATTAAAGGAGAATTGTATCACTAGGATCAATTCTCAGGAAAAACTCATGAAATAATTTTATGAACAATATTAGTTTTGCAAAGACAACTACAACCAGACATTTAATAACTTTATTTGTTCCCGTTCATTTTTCATCATCTTTCTCCGTCCATAAAAATGGAACATAATGCGACATTCTTTTTTAATGTTGAGTGGGAATCATCATTGCGACAGGTAAGAAAATTTAATAAAATTAGCTCGCCCTGTGGAATCTGGGCGAAAAAATCTTAATTCTTGTATTATAACTTATTCTTGTATTATTAACTTTAAAGCACTATGTTCGTACACAGGTAGCAGGCAATGAAAGCGCAGGACATACAAAAATATTTTTCTAAATAAATTCCACGCACACGAAATTGAGGTAATTGGTACATTCAAGTCCAACGAAACCTTATACCTACTTTAAAACCTACTAAGAGACTATTACGTATGTTATTAATAATTTCAACGAAATGACTCCGCTTTTATGTATCTCACGCATTCAATTAACTGTTATCAGCGACTCATAAAATTGAGCCATAAAAATATATGTTATTTTAAAAATTCATTTTGCCGAATGCTCTTTATATTCAGCTACGTATCAAAAAACAATTAAATTCACGTTTTAATGAGGCGAACGATTTTATAAATATTACGATAACAGTAAAAACATAATGCGGCGCGTAATTCATGCTCTTGTTAAAGAGAGAGTTTTGAGTTTTGTTTGGAGTAAGGTAGTAGATGTTATTTGGATTCTTGAAAATACAGCCGAATGAATGATTCTCAATTATCATCATCACGACTATTTTCGGGCCGTTTCTCTTATGGAGTATCTAATCCATCATTGAGCTCAAGCCGAATTCAAGTTTTACAGATACTTAATAAGCGTGCGGTTGTGCTGAGTCTTATACAAACTGGCCTCCGAAATAGGCGATCGTGAGTTCGAATGCTTCTTTAGGAATTTATTCGTATTTTCTTAAGATACTGGGCACCTGAGGTTTTTCAAGGAAAATTCATTACGCATGTTAAATCCACCACCGCGCACTATTTATCTATCAATTTTATTCTGACTACCTGTAAAGGTATGAAGAAACTTCAAGTAGTTAACTGCTGAATTACTGAACCATTCTATAAAATTTCTACACCTTGAAATAAATAAAATAAACAGACATCCCTCTTGTACTATCTAACACCATTTTAAAAACTATTTGCATGAATTTAAAATAGACTGCGTTTTATTTCTCATTCGTCTGTAAACAGCACTTACAATAGCATTATGTTAAACTATAAATATACCATTAAACTGTTATAAATAGCAATAACAGGTCGCGAATAACGCAATACGAGCGAAATAAAAATGTGTCAGCTTTAGTCGAAGAGTTTACGAGGGTTTCGGTCTGTTTCAAACCGAACGATATTTGCATTGGTGCAGGGGTGAACGGAACATTATATTTGAGGGGATTGGATCCTCTAAAACATACCGGACAATTTTAGTACTATATTTTCAAGGTTTGTTTGGAAATTAAGATACTGCAGATCTACTTTTATAATTAAGACGATGTTATAGAAACGACGCTAAGAAAAAAGATAAAACTTGACTAGATTTTTAACTACCTATCCCATTAATTTAGATTACTCGCACTAAGTTAAAAGAAATCACTTAGCGAAATAGCGTAGAATTTCTGATCATTTCATTTATTTCCTCGAATTCTACTGTATAACAAGAGCAAAATTCGTCTTTTATATAATTCAGAGTTTAAATTCGGGAAACGGATTAAATGAATTTTCATTTAGCTGTCTGCTTAAAAATACAGAATCTACTCACATGCCAAATAGATTAAGGCTGCATTGAAAGCTTTTCAAAATTTTTGACAAAAAGAATTAGATGATTAATTTATATATTGAAATATAGACAAATAAAAGAAAAAAAAAGACTAAAACATCAGTACGAAAATTGTTCGTATAATAAAAACTAAATTCCACCCTGCGCGTTGAAAATACATCGATTCTGCGTTGATAGTGTTTACGATATCGAAACAGTTGAATTGAGGGAAATTCGTTTTGGATGTTTACAGGCCAAATGGTTCATTATATTATAAGTATCCACTTTATCACTATTAACAACAATAATAAAAAAACTCTCTACTTGAACAATAACAGCTACTGAGCCATATCGTGGTACAAGTGCGTTGACTCGATTGTGATTTTGCTTTTGTTTGACAAAAAAACAAATTAAGCGACTGTTGAGCTTAAATGTGTAAGTAACATTGCCGGAGGTCCATTTTAGTGCGATATGATAGAACAAGCCTATATTTCTACCACCGTGCATAAGAAGTAAAGTCATACGGAACCAGACAGGAATGTCGCGTTCTAATGTCAAGTCAACATGTCTATATCTATGCACACCTTAAGTATATCAGACGTAGTACCTAAGCAAATATCACAAAGCTATAATCGTAATCATACATATGTGATGTGGTTGTGCTGAATAAATAAATAAATCTATTTAAGAATATGCCAGCATAATTATATTGAATGATGAGATGTACTCTTCGCCACACTATTTGGAACGCATTTTTCTTACTATCGGGTGCCAGCGCGGTCAATTTGGCGTGCCAGTTAAAAATGCCAAACAATTTGTTTCTAGAATAATTCAAAGTTTAAACATTAAGTTCGTATATCACGTTCTTGCAAAAAATTAAACGTTTTAACTTATTTTTAATGATTTCATTCATAGTACGTGGGAGTAACTGCGAAAGTTGCGATCCCACGCAACTTCCTTTGCAGTTTAATTGGACTACGCGGTTCGAGGATATACTCTTCCAAGGTTTCTTTGTAGGAGTAAAATAACACAAAGTATTTTCTGTACCAGAAAGGTGAGCTTTGGAATTTAGTGCATTGCGTCGGAAACAACAAAGGATGCGTATTTTCTTTCCTCTTGAATTGATTCATCTTTTAAATAACATTTGTTGTTGGGAAACAAAGTTTGAAAATATGTGTTAACGACCTATAAAAGAAATTATTTTTTTTTCTATAAATTAACTTTAAATTTAACGAAAATGTTGCATATACCTATGTTCATATGTTTGTATAATACCTAGACCTATATATAATCATTGTTTCGCATGCTTTATTATTCGTAAGCATTCCATAGTCAATATTTAAGTATATACATATACATATTTATGAATTTGAACCCGAACACCAAACATAAACAAAGTGGATATGATTAATGAGATCCAGAACAAAAATGTGTTATAGTATAAGTGATTAAGAACATAATAAAAAAAGACGCGTGGAAAGTATGTCTCCCAGCGAACTAACATCATCTCTGGATACATAAATATTTGAAAATAATTCAGAAGTCAATAAATACTAAGTTTACACCTCTGTCTTATCCTATTGTCTAGGTCCTGTAAAAATCTGACGATTTACAGACTGTAATGAAAAAGCAGTTTTTGTACATAGTGATGGTTTTATCAGAGCAGTTATAGTTATCGCCTACCTTAAATACACGCACCGAATAGTGACTCATATTTTCTCAATCTCCCACTATGATATGATGATGATACGAGTCTTAGGTAATAAAAAACGAACGACTTTTAATAACTCACCTCCGACGACGAATTCTCACTGCACACAATACCCCGATCTTACACTTGGAAAGTATTTTTGTCAATAACAAAGCTTAGATTGATAACACTTTTACACTAGACACAACATACACCATTTTACAAACATTAAGGTCAACAACACAAACACTGTACGCGATACAAATATTCTTTAATAAATTGTCGGATATAGTTTTTGCAACTACCTTCTAACCGCGCTGTGTGACGGTGTCAAATACCCACAAAATTAGGAGAAATTATAGTACTACAGTAGTAGTATATTACCCATACGTTTTGTTATCAAATTTTGAATACTCTTTTTTTTCACGCAATTTTTTTAAATATAGATTTAAACAAGTTATACCTGAGACGGCGCGTGTATTAAAATGGTGTTTAAAGCCATAAAATGGAGTTACGATGGCGTAGCGCAGAAGCCATTTATTTTTAAGACGCAAATTAAGGAGACATCCATAAACTGTAAACGCTTTCCAGTATTCATACTTCATTTAATTTATTAAAGTAATATTCAAATTTTGTAATAAAAGTCTTATTCAACTTCATACTTATTTTATTACTCTGTGTGAATGAAAAATATTATAAGCTTTTCTGAAATCTACTCTAGGCTAATTCTCGCCCCTCTCGACATTGCCATGGCCGTTAGCCGCATCGAGACAATTGTTTGTGTGGTCCGTATATATTTGTTTCGGGTCTGGCTGTTTGTGAGACTTAAAATTCTCTCTTAGTATCCGATACCCACGACACAAGACTTGTATGTTAAGACTTATAGCGACTATTGGGTGTAGTTATTTAATAGGCGGTGTCGGAATATAGATTTTTTTCCTAAATGGACTGATATATTTTTTTACTTTTCTATTCTTCTAAAAATATTTTTTACGTCCTGAGTAATCGCGATTTTGTTTGTTGAATTGTTTTCCTAAGTTTAGTAAGACTTGCAAATATATATTTAATATAATCAGAACAGCGATAGAAATAATCCAAATCTTAACTCCACAGTCTTGTGTTATGTAAGAAACTAAGTGATTTTTCCGTCTCATACATGTATTTAAGGATCACACAAGCACCTAAATTTATATGTAACTTTATGGGGATCGAACACGCTAAACCTGTAAAAATACACAATGATTACTTAGAACAAATTAAATTATAGGCGGAATTATAATATTTTACAAATAATTCTTTTAGGAATATACTGAGTCAGCGTCCTCTCTCGTTCGGCTTCACAGCGCTGCGAATACTATCATAACTTCTACTGCACAGAATTCCATTAATGTATTAGGACATCAAACAGTAACCCAAACAATAGTCGATGTTTTATTCATAAGCCGTTAGCTATTCTTACAATGATATTTGAAGTACTCGTAAGTTAAATAATAACTGATATACATACCTACATATGTTTGAATTTGTACTTTGTTTTGTTTAGTGCATCTAAATTTAAACAGACTGAAATAATAAAGTAGTTGATAATAACAAAAAAAGTTTTTATTCAAATTGTGACAATATATTTTTCGGAACGCATCGCAGTATCCATGAGATGTATGATTTTGCAATGAAAAATAAAAAGTCGTGATGGCCTCGAGGTTTGGGCACGCGATCGAGAATCTCGACGGTCGTGGGTTCAAACCCCAGGCACACACCTCAGACTTTTCGAAGTTATGTGTGTATCCACAAATAATTATCACGTACTTTAACGGTGAAGGAAAACATCGTGATGAAGCCTGCACACCTAAAAATTCATATGAATTTCTTAGGTGTGTAGTCCGCCAACCCGCACTAGGCCAGCATGGTGGACTAAGGCCTAAACCCTCTCAGTTGTAGAGAACGCCCGTGCCCAGCAGTGGGACGTGTATGGGCTGGTAAGGTGATGATGATGATGATTTTGAAATGTGTGAAATTTAATACCTACAGTCACCTAGTTTAGTACATCGTATTTCTATCTAATCTTTTGTTAGACATTTGATTTATGACTTTATATTCTTGCATAAATCTATGAACTTGATCGATGGCTCTAAGTAGCACTCTCCGTTCTTTGCACTTGTGATGCAAATTTGAGTAGAATAAAAGCGATATTGATGTTGTTGGTTTTAGTGATATAATACAACTTATTCCTTAAGTACATACCTATAAAGTAGTAAACGTTGATTGCTCCTTTTTTTTTGTCTAGGGGAAAGCTGGTTATGGCTCTACTTCCCGCCAGCCCTTTAGGAAGCGTACCTATGTCGGGGTCACCGGCCTTCCAGCCCGGCGCGCGGCGACGTCACGTCCGCGCAGATGTAACTGCCGGGCTGGGTCCCTAACAAAATCCCTAAGCCGGCATACCGACCAAAACCCTCCGGTGGCCATCTCCGCGCCAAGTGGGACGACCACGGTACGTGGGCGAGAAGCGCCCACCGTAAATCCACAGCCGCCCGTTGCGCCTCCGAGACGTAATTGTTTCGGCCGTCTCGGAGTTTTAGGGGGCGCAGTTGCACCCCCACTAGCTTGGTTCGGGCGCCCCAGTTATGGATAGGCGCCCGCGACGGATACTGGCCACAGTGCCGCCGCCCCTCTCGGGGTCACTTTCAGTGAGGACGCGCTGCCCCTGCCTTTATTAGTTATATTTTATATCACTACCTCTAATGCGATCAATCAACTTATTCTAATAACTATAATTTACATCTCGCGTTTGTATTTCACATCCTATGGTTCGCTTAGTTAGGTAGCAATTTTGTTGGTTAATGTCCGGGCTTCACTTTGCCTTGGCCCTTAAAACCATAGATCTGTCTACAAACCGATTTATCTTTTCTTTAAATATTAACCACTTAAAGAAGTCGATGAATCTTTTAAAAGTATCGACATACACTCCATCTCTATGTACGAAGGTCAATGTCTGTCGGGCGAGGTCCATTTCTCTCAATCAGCGGCTCTCGGCTCGAGGGCCGTAATCCAGGAACCTTTCGCACCACACTTATTGGCCTACTTTATATGCTATTTTTGTAACCGAGGGATTTCTTTACTAACTGATTTATTTCGCCAATAAGTTTGAGACGTTCATGATGATTAATTGGTACCATTCGGAATTACATTTGCGCTAGCTTTTATACGGATGGCATCACGATATAACCGCTTACTTAAGGTGAATTTAGTATTAAGTCCTAACACTATCAGCTATATTCATTTATAGGTCCAAGGGAGCGCACTGTTTATGATTAGAACAATGGTAAATAGTGTATTAATTGTCAAAAACTAATTACGACTGAATTTTATTTTGGACCTGGAATTCAATCAAAGTCGTGATGGCTTCGAGACTTAGGCACGCGGTTGAGAATCTCGACGGTCGCGGATTCACACCCCAGGCACACACCTCTGACTTTTCGAAGTTATGTATGTATATTCACGATGAATTATCACGTAATTTAACGGTGAAGAAACCTGCACACCTATAACTTCTTTGAAATTTCTTAGGTGTGTAGTCCGCCAACCCGCACCAGGCCAGCGTGGTGGACTAAGGCCTAAATCCTATCAGTTGTAGAGGAGTGCGCAGCAGTGGGACGTATATGGGCTGATGATGATGAAATCAAACGTATTAGTGATTCGAAATGGTAGGCTTAACACTAACCTGAGTTTTACAGTGTACCAAGTTGGGTCAGTCACATTTAGCAAAAGGAACGCAACAGCATTATTGTACGTCATCTATATCTCGGAATAAAACCTTTATCCTTATTCTGAAATGAGACTGAGGTACCACCACCGGTGATCTTACTCTTTCATAATCCAAGCTAATTGTTTTGTTTTACAAGTTACAGAGCAAGTCAGAACATGCTGAAACTATTATAAATACGAGTAGCTTACTATCAAGCAGTTATAATACTGTTTTTTCGAGTTCTCTCGAATTGTATAACGGTAAACTTAATTGCTATTTATAGTAAGAAAGGTGGTAGGGATAAAGCAATAATAAAATTATCCATTCTCCGATCACTACGAAATTTCGGAATATTACATACCAATTCACCGGAACCACGTCTATTCCATGGAATCTTTGCCGTAAACGTATCCGTATTATTATCACATTTGTATTGAAATGTTTGCAATAGTTACCATTCCCGGCTCCGCTGAAGGCAAAGTTTTTTCAACTTTATACATACATACATAAACTCACGCCTGTATTCCCCGAAGGGGTAGGCAGAGGTGCATTTCTGCACCCACATTTCGCCAGGTATGTATCAGTCCCACGTAATAGGAGGCGAGCCTATTGCCGTTTTTCGGGCACAATTCCAGACTCCGTGCTGCTACTGAGAATTTCCTAATGGAAAAACCCAATAACACCTTGGCCGACCCGGGAATCGAACCCAGGACCTAGAGGTCCGATCTAGAGATCGCTCGGCACATACTTGTACCGCGAGACCACGAGGCAGTCAACTTTATGTAATACCATTTTACATTTAAACCTTTCCATGAATGAAATTACATTACATACACAATTACCATTTCCACTTTATTTACGATAACTAGGTACTAGGTACCCTAATTTCTGATCTTTCTGTCACAGCGGTTAGCTAGCTTATACTCAATACTTAGCATTTTATTAAAATCCGATAGGTATTTTCTGAGATCCTAATCTTCTAATCAACAAACAGTTCAACCTATGTGACTCAGTGATTTTGTAGCATTCCATAAATAAAAGTAGTTTCAATTTGATCCTGTAGTTTTTGAGTTTATTCGTTATAAAAAAAACATAAATCTTATTATCGTAGATAGTAAAGAATAGATAAGTAAGGCGATTTCGATTTCTTCAATTCGTTCTTCTTTTTGGGGTAATCGAAAGCCCAAATTTAGCAGTGGATGCTATGTAGCTGATAAAATTAAATTCATTGTTGCATTTAGTATATGATTTGTGAATCTTTTGCTGATGAAAATGTTCAACTTCTTGCGACTTATTACTTAGGTTGTCACCTAAAAAGAGTACCTACATTAGAGAGTGCCCAAACAGCTGTTAACTTGATTACATGGTAAATGAAGAAATCTGTATTACAGATGAGGCCTCCGTATAGAACAGAAATATATTACTTGCTATAGGTATTGAAACAAACGCTACTTCTGTAAATGCTATGCGCTATAAATTAAGTTTAAAATAGCTTACTTAATCCATGCAAATTGTTATTTATGCGCGTAACAAAAAGGTCACATCCCTTCGTACACTAAAAGGTTAGAATGAATAGTTAACGCTTACTCCATTTAAGGTTCCGCAAGTAAAGCAACAAAACCTCGAACAAATAAAAAAATTACTTCTTTGTGATCAGAAAAGCCCAATTATTACTTTTTCACGCAGAAACTTGACTTTTGATGATATCGGTATACAACCTGTTGACATCCTGGTTTAACACATAGGAGTATGTTACTGTTTATACCGAAAAATCTAATTCGATGCGGATGTTACCGCGAGACCCAGCTAGGTAAATTTATGAAGATGTAATATTAGGAATGACTTGGTGGGACTTACGCGGAATAATATAAGAATACTACGAGTATACAACTCTCTTTGTAACATCATCTTATTGTTAGTCAAAATGGCATTTCATATCAAACGTGAAATAATTATTAGTATCATAAGTTATTGTTTACGGAACCATGCGCTGTATTTCATTTCCACCTTCGCGAGATTTTAATTAAGAGTTGATAGGATTTGCAGAGAAATGCACTATTTTACATGAGGAATGTTAATTTTGGAGCTATTACGGCATAAATGAGATTTGCAATTTAGTTTAGAGTTAAAGTGAAATCCTTACATTGTCTCATTACCTTTTAGAATTACGTGCTTCTGGGCCGTACACCCAAATTCCAACAACTTAACGTCGGTTACACAAGAGAAGAATAAGAGAATAATTTCTGGTAATATTTCCTGTAATTATAAAATAAGACTGATATTGTGGAATAATCCTGTTGCGTGCAAATGTTATTTGGTCCAGAACAAAATTCGCTCTCAGAAAAATAGCAAATGTGCCCAAAAAGTGATAAAAAATACAGCCGTGAGACTTCAGCTCGTAGAACAGGATTGTAACGTAGGTCGAGCTGTCCTCAACACACGATGATATAAGCTGAGTACTTACCTATTAAAATCAGACTTAATATTTTCTTTTAATCTGTCCCAAACGCTATTTATCTGCTCGTAAATAGGGCTTTAAAATCGGTTCAATAATAGTTATGTCCCTGAGCAAAACACAAAGGTATAAACTTAAAAAAAATTAGTTTATGTCAATGAACACATCGCTACCATTAGTCTTATGAACTTGTGATACATTGTGACATCACGTCTACTCCTAGCTTTCGTATATTTTAGCTTGAATTTATTTATATAATGAGTAATCAACTACAACGTAATATAATTTATCGTCAGTTTTTTTGCATTTGTTGAATTATATTATTTATGATGCCTACCTAAATTGGGAATTTAAAATGATATTTTTTAAGCACGAATTGAAAAACAAAAGACTATCTAGAACGTTGACTAAGCCCTGGCCGCTAAGGGGCTTAATTATAAATCGCAAATCCGACCTCACGTGCAGTACTTGCTATTTGCATTTCCACTGTTTACATGCGAGCAACGTGTAGCACTGGATCGAGGAATAACATTATATAGCGCCCTCGTTACGTCACGTCATTCTAAAATGCATGGGACTTGATCGATAACGTCTATTAGTATAGTAACATAAACAAGAATTGGTAGATTAGTTTACAAAAAAGTGCAGGTTTTAAATAAATTATTTAAAAATATAATTACAGTATATAATCCAGAACAGTGTAACCTAAGGTTTTCATTTTGGCTTTGACTTTAAAATCAAAGTCAAATGATTTTTATGCATGTAGACTTTTACGAAGTACTTTGAATTGACAGTTTAAATAAGCTACCGCCGCTTCGAAACGTGCTATCGCTGTGGAGTTGAAACGGCGTACTTTAACAATAGTGTTGTGCTATTTTGATTTTCGGTTTTGCCAATTAATTCTCTGCATGTTTACTATGCAGGCACACTGTAATTTATTTATTTTTAGTTTAAACTGTACGGTTGACACCACTTACACATATTGAAGAATTTACAATATCTACATATAAAAATTAAAAATAAAATATTTTGCATAAAACATAACAATAGGAAACAAAAAACGAACATAAAATCGTTAAAAAACTAACAATATTTGAGGCAATTAAACTAATCTATTATTATTCCATTTTGATAAACTTTTAGGAAAATTTCATGGCTGAAAATCCTTGTATGAGTAACTGTCAAACATCAGTTAACTAGTAGTTCTGCAAAACCATATTAGAGCCCAGTACCTTATAGTGGGAACTGGGACGTATATGGATGTATGGGTGTACGACAGCCCGGTGGCGCAGTTGGCTAGACACCAGCTTGCGAAACGAGTGGCCGCGGGTTCGATCCCCGTACCGAGACAAATGTTTGTGTGATCCACAAATATTTGTAACGGGTCTGGGTGTTTGTGAGACCGAAAAGTCTCCCGTAGTTTCTGATATCCATGACACAGGACTTGTATCCTAGTGTGGGGATCAGAACCATGTATGTGACTGTTGGGTGTATTTATTTGTACATACAATTATAGTAGAATAATATATATACATGTAAGTGGCAGTGAGCAGGTCACATCTGTCGCAGAATTGATGACCGTTGGGGGAAACGAGTTCTGGAGTGGAGACCACGGCTCGGCAAACGTCGTGTAGGACATTCTCTGACTAGGTGGGGTGACGATATTCGCAAGGTGGCTGGCAGTGGTTGAATGAGGAAGGCTGAAGATCGAGCCCAGTGGCGTGCCATAGGAGAGGCCTATGTCCAGCAGTGGACGTGAGAGAGGCTGGTGATAATGATGAAGATGATGATGATGCTGATGAACTATACCTGTGAAACATGAACCCGCTGTGATATGGATGTTTGCGAGGCTGATAAAGTCTGCCGTGGTGTTTAATACACAGGACATTTGTGTTGTAGTGTAGGATTAGGATTGTGTGTGTGTGTGTGTCTAATTGTTGTAAGTATAAAAAGCTATATTATATACAATACTAAAATGAAGTACATTTTTCTCTTAAAAAAAATGTAGATTTTTTGAGTATCGGCAGGTCCCAATATAGGCAAGCCCGTAGCTTGGGTACACCTGTTTATTTACATTACCGAATTATAAAGTAGTAGTAGTAGTGTATTAGCTGAACGACAATCCAAATGAAAGTGAAACAGTTCAATCATCTTAAAAATATGTTATCAAAATAGTCTTCTATAATATAAATATGAATCGCTGAATGTGTAGCGCAAATCTCGAGAACACCTGAAACGATTCCGCTATATATACAATATATATATATACAATATAATTGATTGACATAATGTAATTGTTGACTTATTAACATTCTTTTTCTTTTTTTATCTTACTAGCTGACCCGGCGTCAAAATAACCAAATCTCAATTTGTATACTTTTAAAAGAAGTAAGAAAATAGTCAACTTTACTTTTGATGGGGGGTAACACAGTCAGTCAGCGTGATAAATATGCCGCACACTAAACGCATTCGGGCGTTGCACAGTCTCTTTGGAAAGTAAACTTATTATCTTTACACCAAAAAACAATCAACTAACGACAATTTTTTTAAAGGGTTTATTTAACTTGTAACCTATGTAAGTATGTTTGTTCGGGGGGAATCTTTGAACTCAATTTAGAAGTAGATATCTTCAACCGATTGAACTTAATTTTGTATTCACGTTTAGTTTGGATGACAATGCACGATATAGTGCATGACATCATTCTAAATCCAATATTGCAGACCATTCCAGATAGAGATAAAAATAGTTATTTTTAATGCATTTCTTGTAATAATACTATTGGATTTGACATTACATATGGATATGAAATGAAAGGGCTTGTTGAGAGTAACTCGAAAAATATAACTAAAATATAAAAAATAAATTCAAAGCAAATAAACTATTTAAAAAAGCTTTTATTTTAACGCTCTAAAAAGAAGAAAATAAAATTTTAACTATCAAATCCCCTCATTCTATATACAATTTATATGATCATAAAAGCTTGTCGCGAGGTTTAATTACATAATTATCAATATTTAATTAAATTAATATTTAAAATATAACCTATCAAATCAACAAACATAATTAAATTGGTACTAGTTTATTTACAAATCGCACGACAAGCTTTTATGATCATATAAATTATATATTTGGAAGATATTCCCATTCGAATTCCAATATGCACTGATATTCATAATTTTTTAATAATTATTTTCAATTTACACGTTTAATTTATCAATTTTGACAATGTTAATTTTTTTTAAACTGGCTCGTGGTCTCGAGGTACAAAAAAGTGCCGTGTGACCTAGAGGTCCTGGGTTCGATTCCCAGGTCGGACAAAGTGATATTGGGTTTTTCCATTAGGAAATTCTCAGTAACAGCATAAAAAGAGTCTGGAAAAGTGCCCGAAAAACTGCAGTAGGCTCGCCTCCTATTACGCGGGACTGATATATACCTGGCGAAATGTGGGTGCAGAAATACACCTCTGCCTACCACTTCGGGGAATACAGGCGTGAGTTTATGTATGTATGTATGTATGTTTTTTAAAAGGTTAAAGTCCCTCTGGAATCAATTTATGCCCAAGAAATTATATACTTTGAACATTTCGCATCATTCTTGCGCCTCATCAGCCTCGGTACCCCAAATATAATATTATCAATAGAATTGACTATAATAAGAAAATAAGATTATTTGTAAAGTTTTTAAAAGCATTCAGGAGACACTGACCATGTGTGAAAGATGTACCTAATGTAAATACTATCTTCACTTAACATCTATTGATGAAAAGAATTTCTTAAATTTAGCTTTGAGAACACTTTGAAATAGCGGACCTTGAGGAATAGCTGTTCAATAGTAGGTAATATGTGTTTCTCTTAAGAGCGTTTATGCTCCACGCGGCTAGTCGAATTTCAGTAAATATAACTCGCGTAAATATGAGCGTCGATATAGTTAATGATATGAAATGGAAATGAATGAAATAACGATTATCGAATCTATAAAATGTCAAATACAATGTCAAATCTTTGTTCGGAATGCAGTCAGATAACCGCGAAAACATCGACAAAACTAAACCTCTCTCTAGAAGGCCATGCGGCGGAGTGATTTGCACCGGGCTGTGCGCAGCGTTTTATAGTAAATTTTAATTAAATTATATATAACGGAGAGTCTTGGGCGTTATCGATTTTAAATCAAACAGTCACACTTTTGGAGGTAATCACAAATTTAACCGGAAACAAACTTATTACGGAGCTCCGTTCGGTCCGGCGTTCCGAGCGAGAATGAACCATTCCTCGATCGGGCGGTTGTTTTTATACCCTACGTTGGGCGCACAGTGTGGATGCGACGACTCTTCGACACGGCCGTCCTGGTGATCACACGTCCTCGTGTGGAGTGCCTGGAATGAAAGAAAATTCTCGAGCAGTACTCATTCTAGTCGTTCGGCCATTCCTGGCCCAAGTGGATGGGAATTAAAGGCACTCTGATCAAAATCATTACAGGTTTTAATGAAAATCTGTAACAAACTCCTTCTCTCAAAGCTGACATGTTGAACAACACCCATACTCATTCGAATAATAGGAAACTCATTAAAATATCACAGTGCTCATAGTCTGACCTCTATCCGGTCTTCATCACGTAACCTTTATCCGGTCTTCATCACGTAACCTCTATCCGGTCTTCATCACGTAACCTCTATCCGGTCTTCATCACGTAACCTCTATCCGGTTACAAACATCAAACCAATTGACCTCTATCCGGTCTTCATCACGTAACATCTATCCGGTTACCAACACAACACCATCCAGATAATCATTTCGAGCCTTTATCAAAATAATCTTAAAGTAGGTTTGTTCAACATCTCATCAATACGCTTTCCTTTAATTTTACAGGCTTACAGATTCTTTAATCAGAGAACACTCGGCACCAGAGTCGTAATGAAATGAAAATTGCTCACCAGAGTCACGTAGTAGGTGTTTTCATGGCTTGAATCAGCGTCAGAAAATTGCGGTTCTGTTGTTCCAACAAACGCATCCATTTTTCATCGCTAGCTTCTTCATTTTGAACACGTGGGTCGTTGAGGTCCATCCCAATTCTGATAACGGAGAGTCTTGGGCGTTATCGATTTTAAATCAAACAGTCACACTTTTGGAGGTAATCACAAATTTAATCGGAAACAAACTTATTACGGAGCTCCGTTCGGTCCGGCGTTCCGAGCGAGAATGAACCATTCCTCGATCGGGCGGTTGTTTTTATACCCTACGTTGGGCGCACAGTGTGGATGCGACGACTCTTCGACATAATAGGTTGGGGAATAAATAATTTCGTTTTTTTTTGTTTTTCAAAGTTAATTTATTAATGTAAATTTTAAATACTAATCAATTATATATGTGCCGTTTTGATCTATTACCTTTTGCCACTTTTCTGGTAAAACCATTATTCCGTCACTGTAGAATTTCTGAGGTTTTTGGGCGAAAAACTGAACCAAATGATTTTCACAAGCCTCTTTTGAAACCAGCTTTACACCATTAAGAGAGTTTTGAAGAGACCGGAACAAATGATAGTCTGATGGGGCAAGGTCAGGGCTATACGGTGGATGCATCAAAACTTCCCAGCCAAACTCTCTCAGCTTTTGACGAGTCACTAAAGATATGTGCGGTCTAGCATTGTCGTGATGGAAGATAACGCCTTTCCTATTGATCAATTCTGGTCGATTTTTTTCAATCGCCTGCTTCAATCGCATTAATTGTTGACAGTAGAAAGTCGAATTAATGGTTTGACCAGGTTCGAGCAGCTCATGATGAACAATACCCTTACAATCCCACCAAACACTCAACATCACCTTCCTTGGCGTCAATCCGGGCTTCGCTACTGTTTGTGAAGTTTCTCCGGGCTTCAACCACGATCTCTTTCGCACATTATTGTCGTACGTGATCCACTTTTCATCGCCCGTAATAATTTGTTTCAAAAATGGCTTGATTTTGTTTCGTTGCAGCAGGGAATCACAAATGGAAACTCGGTCCATTAAATTTTTCAATGTTAATTCATGTGGAACCCAAATATCGAGCTTATTTTGGTATTCAAGCTTATGTAAATGGTTTAAAACTGTTTTGTGGTCGACGTTTAGTTTCACAGCAATGTCACGAGATGAAATATGTCGGTCTACCTCGATTTCATTAAGAATTTGATCGACTTTTTCAACGGTTGGCCGACCAGGGCGAGGTTCATCTTTAAGATCGAAGTTTCCAGAACGAAATCGAGCAAACCAATTCTGACTCTGGCGTTTACTTAAGAAGTCATCACGATAAACACAACACAATTTTCGATGAGCCTGGGCTGCATTTTTTCCTTTCCGGAAGTAAAAAAGCAAAATGTGACGAAAGTGGCCTTCTGGAATCTCCATAATCAGTACGCAATAATTTTTGAATGAGTAAACAAATGACACTAATTCACACTCTAAAATGTTCTATAGACTCGAAACTTATAAACGTGCTATAGTATGACTTCACTGAATAATCATTACTAGAGACTTATAACTCTAACACCATCTATTAGGAAGAAGCGAAATTATTTATTCCCCAACCAATATATATTAAAAAAAATAGAAATTTCTTAAAAACAATAATTATACGTTTTGAAGTACACGTTATTATAAAGTTATTGTTTTATTAAATTAAGTATGGGTCAAAAAAATACTGTATTGACAGTAATTACTCAATATTTCGAATGCCTTAGATTTTTTATTACTTGAAGGGATCTAAGTCTTAAAATGTTTTTCACTAACTATTTGCTTGTGAATATTTCCGAATCAACAACATTTTATTTTGAATAAATATGTTATAAATAAACCCGAATTTTGAGCCTCGAAAATGACTCTAAAATTGAATTTATGAAAACATTCGTTCATTTATCTTGTTATTTACTTATTAACAAAATTTACAACAAAAATCTAAATATATTCTACACTAACTATTTAGATGACAATATCCCCCAAAATAATTGGTAATTAACATGTTTTTACGATAACTCTTTCATCAATTTTAAGGAGTTCGAAAAGTACTGTTTTGCTACAAATTACGCTAAAACCGCGTAAACGCTCTTAAGTACTGGAATTTAAGAAAATTAATTCAATTTATTACTCCAAGCACCTAATGCAAAACAAAAATAAAAATACAATTTTATAGATATTTCTTATTTATCTATTACTTTTATTGTGAAACATAAAATCTAGTTTTCAAGTTACGACCAGTCTCAGTACTCGCGCGGACGGTTGGATGGAGTTTGTAACAACAGTACATAAAACTATGATTTGATGAGCTGAGACAGTATATTTTTATTGGTATTAGATCTGAGAAAACACTACACTTTATGTACTGGCGGGAATAAACGAAGTTACCTTTAAGATTTTAGATTAAGTGATGTCGCGTGTACAGTCAGGGCAATAGTAATTAAGGGGCTGCGAAGACGATTTTTATGTTATGCCCTAGTGTCGTTCAAGGGAACAGTTAACGGTAACGCCCAAGACAATTATTCTTATCTCTTAGGTACCTTGGCTTAGTATGCGACGTGCGATCAAATCCAGGTTTGAGGTGACTGTGGGAGTATCAACCGTCACATCGAGAACCTTTTTAGGAATTTATTAGGTCTAGCAGCAGGCGTGTTTTGAAAAAAAAAATACCCATAACCAATATTATATGCCGCTACACCACTAAAACCTCGCGGTCGCCACGCGCCTTTGAGGCGTTGCGATGTATCATAGGATGAGAAGAGAAATATGATTGCTTATTACAATTGTAACAAAAAAAAAAAAAAAATTTTAATAAAAAATTGTAAAAAAAAACATTTTATGTCGATATAAAGGCATAAAATGTGTTTTAACTATTACATACAGTGTTTTTATTTTTATCCGAGCTTTCTCTGTATTTCTTCAGTAACGTAAGACTACACTTAGACAATATTGACAGTGATTGATTTCTTATTTTGCCGGCACCACATAGAAGCGTTAAATCGCTATTTTCGATTGTGCGTGTGCTTAGTACTTCTAAACAACACAATATTTTTGAAGTGAAAAGTTATTTAGTCGCGGTGGGCACTTTTTGGTAGGGGTAAATCTTCTGGTTCGCGTCACCGACATGCTCATGATTGGCGCATGCGCAGCGGCCGTGTGCTGTGCCCGTCAGACGCTTTTTGGATGGGTATGCTTATAGCAGTATATCAGTAGCTATACAGCTGACGTATTGTGGCACATTAGTGCTGTATTTATATTATATGTATATATTCATCATCATCAGCCCATATACGTCCCACTGCTGAGCTCGAGCCTCCTCCACGACCTGAGAGGGTATAGGCCTTAGTCCACCACGCTGGCCTAGTGCGGGTTGGCGGACTACACACCTAAGAAATTCCTAAGAACTTTTAGATGTGCAGGTTCCATCACGATGTTTTCCTTCACCGTTAAAGTACGTGATAATTCATTGTGAATACACACATAACTTCGAAAAGTCAGTGGTGTGTGCCTGGGGTTTGAACCCGCAACCATCGAGATTCTCGACCGCGTGCCTAAACCTCGAGGCCATCACGACTTATGTAGGTATATGTTATAAGTGAAATTGAATGGATTTAGTGAAAAGTTCAATGTGTATAGACTGTGCATTGTTGAAATAGTGTTTTTGTTTGATCGTTATTTGATTTTTTTATGTGAATACAAACAATATCAATAAATCATATGATTGTATATTAATTGTTATTTCAATTGAATTGTATTTATATTTCTTCATGACCTTGTACAGCCCGTAATATATTTGAATAATAAAAAAACATTAAAGTATGCATATAATTATTGCTCGGAGTGTCAATAGATATGAAAACCAGATTGATGAAGATAATTTTAATTCAAATATTACGAAATTTCATTTTTTAATACTAAAACTTCTAAGGTTTTACTTCTATCGGCAGCCCTTATAATTGCCAGCTTTTTATTTGTTATGATTTTTGAAAAGACCCAGTTAGTTCAATATCAAGTATTAATAAATTAAAGCGTTGGTTTTAATTCCTCACCAAGAAAAATAGGTAATTAATGGCGCCATAATGTATTTAGGTCTGGGTAAAAGCGAGAAAAAAATCCCTCGTACCTAGTTTCGAACTCTCATGACATGACATGTAAAGTCAGGGATCGGAATTTGCCTTGGACTACCGAGTGTAATAAGTTATTGTTTGATGTTTATCTCTAGCCAATTATTTTAAGCAAATAAATAAATAAATTCAACGGTCAATACCCATTCAGCTTCTTGGTATGAGAGTAGCACCACTCATACTAAGAATATAAAACAGAATTCTTTCGATACCTACTCCCAAGTAATAAAATTTCGAGATCTCAGCCTCCCTTAAGATGTCCATAACAATATACTGGTAGTAAATCGCGTCCAATCTAGAAAGCCGAGTATGGCCGGTGATTCCTCGTGCTCATAACGCTTATAACGCTCGCAGATAAACGCTTTTGTCGTTCTTACGGCGGGGTGGTTCTTTACAATCTGCACAGATTGATTTTTGAAGTGCAGAGGTTTCTATATGGAGTCGGGTGTGGGGTGAAGATAATGATTCTTCATTAAAGCCTCCTAGAGAGGCCTTGTTAGGTCAAAGATGCCAATCAGTTGAATAAGGGAGACTATGAGTGGCTTATAGTATACGTATATCTTTTCATCACACACCTCTGACTATTCGAAGTTGTGTGTATTCACAGTGAATTTACATGCACATTAAATTTTAAAAGTGAAGAAAAACAACGTTCTACACACCTAAAAAAGTTCATAGGAAATTCTTTTGTGTGTTGTCCGCTGCACTAGGCCAGCGTAGTGGACTAAGGCCTAAAGCCTCTTAATTGTAGAGGAGAATCATGCCGAGCAGTTGGACATATATGGGCTGATATAGAAATATTTTAATCACCTAACTCACCTTTAACTTTTTACGTGGAAACAAGGTGCCGCTGATTTTAAGAAGAAAAGTACAGTCTGAATTAAGTATTTTACGTATTAAAAATGAAAAACTTTTATTTGTTTTAGTGCCACCATGAATCCTGGGTAAAATTACCGTCTGAGTAATGAATTAATACGTATAACAAAATTAAAACTTCTTTACATTTTGTTTTAGTGCCACTAGAATCCCGGGTCAACCTCATTTATAATTAAGTTAATTTTTAAGCTACATTCGCCTTGTTTATAAAGAGTTTACTATTTACGTCACACAATTAGTGTTGTCTCGCTCTATTTATTGCAAGACTTAAGAGACAATAAAAAATAGCCATAGTTATAAAAAAGGTCTATTGATATGTGATTTTTCGTTCTTCTAAGGCCAACACTGACCGAAAAGTCTACTATAGAACGAAATTGGAGAATTGCAAAGCTGTAAAAATGCAGGAACCAAAACATACCTATTTATTTTACATATGGCAATTATCACTGTTAAAGCAACTACTCTAGCACAATAACAGCATACATTTCCCAGGAATTTATTCAATTTACTAGCCAACTCACATTGCGTGAATGACATACGGATTTAATTAAGCATTTTAAATTAAAGCTGAACGCACACAAAATGCAATTAAAGCTACTGTTACAAGCGTCAGCCAATAACAGTCCTGTGAATAGAGTTTAAAAAGGGAATTTAAAGAGAACGCTCTGGACTTACTTAATGCAAGAATTAGAAGAAACTTCCCGCCTTTTGTCACACTTCTTTTATAAAGATTATTCTAGTTTAGTATTTTGAATTAGAACCTTGTTTCTTTTAATATTCTTATCAGAGTTTACAGAGCCTATAGGCAGGCTGATTAAATATTGCTTAGGATTGAAATTCTAAAGAAACACAGTATAAGGCTTGTGTTTGCGATTTATTATGGTTGAATTGAGTTTGACCCTAGTCTACTATTTTAGCCTTTGGTCAATCATTTTGAAGAAAGCTTTGAAATAATTATTTAATGACACTTATAATTATGATATGGTTAGATAATATAAAAAACATCATGATTTATATATACTTTTACGTCAAATTTTCAATAATCTTACAGTAATAAAACATTATAAATACTATAAATAATATAATTATCTTAGCAAGTTCACCTCTGACGTCTTATTTCTCGATCACTGCGCCATAAAGCTACGAAGGTAGATGTTAATAAAAATATTATTTTAGGCTGTAACTGAGTATTTGATTATTGAGGCGCGCATTAAACATTATTTATCCATTTTAATTCAAATTTCGAATAAAACAACAACTAACAAACCTAATTTAAATACTCAAAAATTATAATATTAATTTATTTAATTACACTTTATTGTAAATGCGAAAATGAACAAAACAAGAACACTACGTAATGTATCATTTTTACATGCAAACTAATTATATTAAAGTAAATTATTATTTATTCTGAATACTAAAATTAGTTATAGATTTTTATGAATAATGTTTATAAATTTGGAAAACTTTGTAAATACCTCTTCTATGTAACATGAAACACGTGAAATGTTCATTTCTTCTAACGCATTTGATGCTATTGCAAATAGTCCATCAAAACTGTTACAATATTTAATAGAAATAGGGATATACACGCTATAAAGTTCGATTGGTATTTATTACACTTCGTCAGATAAATTCCATCAATAAAGTTAGTTCCGCTGTAATAAGAAATTCATATATCATATAAAATATATATGATATAAGAATTTCATGAGAGCATACATCGGTTACAAATAAAGTTAAGAAGGATTTTTTTTATTCAGAGTAAAAAAGCGGTGCTAACTTAAGCATATTATAGATTTGATTAATCACTTGATAATGTCACTTTATATTAGCATCCACCAGAACCAGTGTACATGAAATGTCAAACCCCGTAACTGTCAGGCGCAAGTGTGGCCCGCTTTTGTACCAAGTTTAAATTAGCGTGTGTTACTAACAAGTTTGACAACACACTTACCTACCATCTATTGCCATGTTACAAAAATCACAGTTTACAGCGAAGATCCCCGGTCGTTTTCTTATAATTTCTCTTGCGATGGCTTGTATTTATCACATCTCATCACCTGACCACGCGCGGTTTAAAATAAAATGTGTAACAACACATTAATACGGACGTCGTGATTCATTGACGTCAGTTATTTTCGTCGGAAACAAGTGCATGTACTTCGCAATATTTAGGTCTTTGTTCGCACTGATGATAAGACATTTGTTTCTTTACCAATGACGATTGTACCAAAGGCTGTGGTTGTAAGTGCCCGATGTTAGCTGTGATGATCTTTTAGGGACATCTTTTCTTAAAACAAACGTCCGTTAAATTAAGGAGAAATACACCGGATGACAAATGAAGAAAAATTAACTGCCCTATGCACTTTTGCCTGATCTTCACCATGCAGATGTGAAAGAATTTGCACGAGGAAAATAATTCGTTAAATGCAAACACGTTTCAAGGAGCAAATAAATTAAATTAATAAATTTTACAAATTGGGCCGAATGCGTTGTCATTCATCAGAGAGCTTCATCAGTTAGTTAACCCCAATTTGTACGTGCCCGACATGTTGATCGTATTGTGTTAATTGCATCGTGATGGCGACAAAACGTGACGCCTCCGACTTAACTAATAATAACTGATTATAATAATATTAATTGTCATAATGATATAATAATAGTAATCAAACAGCGGGGTTAATACGAGAATACAATTACCTGCAGACAGATCAGTAACAATGTTAATATATAGGTCGATTGAATTAATGTAAAATTAGTTGTGGATTAAATTATAGGTTCGACTGGAAGAGAATGCCTTAGGCATTAAGTCCACCTATACAAGTGTAAATAAATAAATAAATTGGAAACCTAATAGGTAACGTACATACCTATTACATATACGTATGCATGTATCAACGCAGTGGATGCTTTTCTTACTACACCCACGTTTCGCCAGATGTGTCTGACTAACACGAGGCGCGTCTACTGCCCTTTTTCAGGCATATTTCAAGACTACTAGTAGTTTCACAATGGAAAATCCCTTTTGGGTTATCAATAATTTCGACATTCAATTCTTTTTAATGAGTTTATCATCAACATCATCATCAGCCCATATACGTCCCACTGCTGGGCACGGGCCTTCACTACAACTGAGAGGGTTGAAGCCTTAGTCCTCCACGCTGGCCTAGTGCGGGTTGGCGTAACACACATCTAAGAAATTCCTTAGAACTTTTGGTGTGCAGGTTTCATCACGATGTTTTCCTTTACTGGCAGCCCCAGATTTCACAGACTAAGCTCTGATGGATTTAACTCAAAGGCTAACAAATACATACATACATACATAACCTCACGCCTGTAATCCCCGAAAAGGTAGGCAGAAATATACATCTGCACCCACATTTCGCCAAATGTGTATTCGTCTCATGTAATTGGGGGCGTTGTTTTTCGGGCACCATTCCAGGCTCCGTGTTGATACTAAGAATTTCTTAATGGAAAAACCAAACTTTGCCAGACCTGGGAATTGAACCCAGAAACTCTAGATTTCACGGCACATAATTGTGTGAGACATCGAGGATGTCACATACCTATATATTTATCATTTTCAACTTACAATTCTAAGAAACGTATATTTCTATTGCGAAGACGTTTAAATAAGTTTAAAGCCTTTACGAAATTTCACATGCGATACGCAACAATTGAATTGTAAAGTTTATTCAATTGATACGTGGCTTTCATACGTTTTGTTAAAAAAAAATACGCATTCGTGAATTTACATAATGAATTTAAAATGTCTCCCGTCTTTACAAAATTACAAATTATGTTATTAAGCAGACATTTAGCAAATTATATGAACTTTTTTCAAAGAAGCAGTGAATTATCCAGGAGATCTTATTGGCTAAAAAGTCGAATAATGTTGCGTTTCAAAATAAATAGCTACATTTATTTATCGTTTCTATGAAAAAATAAATATTATAACATTAAGGAATCATTGTTGGAAATGTTTGCAAAAATTGTGAGTACCGATGTCAATTCCTAGAGACCCGTATTTCGTTTCTCGGCAAACCTAACTTATTAAATTTGTTGTAACTATTCATCCGAACTATTTACTTACGTTAGTCACTCGGCACAATTGTCCGCCGTGCGATCTAGATGTCCTAGAACCAGGATGGGCAAAAATTTTTAGACTCATGAAATGAGCTCAAAACAGGCTTATGTCTTGTACGTAGGAATTAAAATACAGCTGCCGAAATGTGGATGCAGAAATGCATTTGTGTCTACCCTTTCGGAAATAAAAGCAAAAATTTATGAATAGTTTAACAACTAAAAATATCAGAGGCGTCAATAATACTTTATCAGTTCACGTATCTTAATCAAGAATCTGCTTGATCTTCCAGAGCTATGAATAAAATATTAACCTCCTGCGCTTAATACAAGTTAGCTACGTATATTATTATAATATAATTTTTGCTCTCGAGACACTGTTTACATGAATAGAGTGGAATTACACGCGAAATGACAGAAGTATGGAAGTGAAACAAACAAGTAAATAGAGAATGTCCACAGCTCGGAGTGAGTTTCCAGTGTGGCCACGAAGACAAAACACTGTTGGATTTTAAATTCGCTAAACGCTGACCGAGCCGTTTTCTGATGTAAATCATGGCCGCCGCAAGTGGGCGTGCAAAGCGTGCACTGCACGCGGGCGGCGGCAAATCGAGCGATTCAGAATGGTGTTTTTTTAGTTGTAAGATGTAGGTCTTATAATTGGATTTGCACGCGGGCGTTGAAGAAGCTAGCGGCGGGTCAGATGTCAATACAATATTTCTGTAACAGCTTATAAAATTTACATCGCAAGGTATACCTACCAAGTTAAAAATTGTGTACTACCAATTAGGACAAACCACTTCTTGTGTGTTCAATCTTGTGCTTCTAACTATGATTTTTCTTTCTACAGAAATGTATATTCAACGTCTATCTATAAAGAAAACATACCATATCCTTTCATTCTTGATCTTTTTAAACAGACATGTAAGCAACTACAAAATCCCCCAGCTTTTAACCACGTTTCTCCTATCATTATCTATTAGTAGTTAGTATTCTTTCTTTCCTTCTATCCTTGATCTTCGTGTTTATACAAATCCCCACTTTTTTATTTTTTAAATGCTTAACTCTATGGTACTGTTCGCTTACTTCAAGGCTTCAACAAATGTCCATGAAACTAAATCGAAGCAAGTTTGAAGCTTGGAAGTTTTAATAGAAACCGCGCTAGCCGCACTACGCGGCGCATACCTCTAGAGCTTTAGGTAATTATTGACAATGGATCATTGCAACTATCACGTATGAATCGATATTTCCGTTGATACATCTCTTAGCGTCCCTTGAGACCCTAGTAATATATCGTGCGACACTAAATTGTGACTGACTTATTGATGGCATATGTGGGCGTCGTATTATCGAGAAGTTCTGAGCCTCGATTCTTGGTCAGGCAGTGTTGTTGGATTTTTGTGTTAGGAAATTTTCAGCACGGAAACTGTAAATACTCTTGTAATCGTCAATAGCTTTCTATGACGTGGAACAATAAACTTATGACGTGACAATTTATTTAATTTAAGGGAACAATCTACTGAAACGGTGGTTTCGGTCACTCGGATTTTTCATTGTTCTAACTATATTAGGAGTCATCACCACTATATACAGTTATTCTGAAGATCTCTGCGGTAAGAGCAGTCATCATTATTAGGTATAAATTGTAAAGCTGACCAAAAAACAAAGATATTTATTTTATATTGGAATTCATAGCGTTATTAATATAAAATTCTGTTTACGTTCTTTCAATTAATCTTGCCGAAGGTGCGACAAAAATTTGCAATGCTTGTAACGTTGTAAGTATATTATTAGATATTATTTATTGCCGCCCCCATGTGTCACCCGACAATAGGAAACATTAAAACAGCCAATATAAAAAAGCCATCTCATTCATGATTTTATTTTTCTTAACACATTGTTATTTTTTATACAGTACCCCACTATCGCATTATTTCTCACTTTACCGCCTACCAAAAAGTAACACATTACATTTTATGTACTGTAAGTGATACAGTCAAAGGAGACCACCACATTCAGCCTAGCTCGATAAATTACAATAGAACTATGATTAACGACCTCCGAATAGATAAGCATAGCCCTTTGATGTCACAGTAATGTATGGCTGAGCTATTCAGCGCACACTGAATTAATTCCAGCCTAGAATTTTGCTACGAGGAGCTCTGAAAGGAAATGTGAGATAGTCAACGCTTTATGCTCGGAACATACAATATATCTGATGAAAAGCATACATCAGTTTTAAATGCAGTTGAATTCTATGATGTTATAATTTTTTATAACTATTCTTTTTTTTTTTACTTTTATGCCAAAAAATATGACCGTAGTAGTTTCTCATCGAGAAGATTATATTGCTCTGACCAACATCGGATGGATGTAGACGAGCCTCAAAAATAAAACGGTTGAAGCTTTCTTTAGTTATGCAATACTGGACATAAATATCGATATTTTACTACCAAGTTGTTATTTTTATACCCTAAATACAGTAAATAAGTAAATAGACAGCCGTCGGCGCCATATTGTCGGTACACGACACACGTCAACCGCTTTTAGCAAGTTTAAATATTCAGGGATTAATTTCGTTCGTGTAAAAAATTGTGAAATTTTCAGTCTTATCTCCATTTACAAAGTCCGCCAGACGTATTTCCGGAGCGTCATGTTAACAAAATGTCATGCTACATGAGTTGTTTTTTAATGATATTTGCAAGAAATGATAAATAGAAATGGAGCAACATTATTCAGGGTGTTGCTGGCTAGATAAAAGGTTTTTTTTTATTACGAGCATTTACAGAGTTTTACGTCATTTTATTTATATGAATGATACTTGACTTACCTTTTGCTCACGTGATATGGGTAGAAATCATATTTTAAGAGTGATTACACTCCCCGCGGCTAGTCGAATTTCGGTAAATATGACTCTCACTAACGCCAGCGTCGGTAGTTAATGGTATGAAATTAAATTAAATTAAATATAAAACCGTCGTCGAAACTAAAAATCGACGGAGCGCAGAGCGATACATCCACTCTCTGAAAGGCCTTGCGGCGGCGGAGTGAAATGCAAATACATTTTAAAATATTTATACAAAAAAAAATAAGTGTAAAATTCTTCAAAACAAAAATTATACGTTTTCAAGAACACTTTTTTATATTATAAAAACTTATTGTTTTGTTAAGTATCATAGTATGGGTCAAAAAATACTGTATTGACAGTAATTTCTTAGTATTTCGAATGCCTTAGATATTTTATTACTTGAATAAGGGATCTTAATCTTAAAATATTTTTCACTAACTATTTGCTTGAGAATATTTTCAATTCAACAACATTTTATTTTGAATACTGCCTCGTAGTCTCGCGGTACAAGTATGTGCCGTGCGATCTAGAGGTCCTGGGTTCGATTCCCGGGTCGGGCAAAGTGTTATTGGGTTTTTCCATTAGGAAATTCTCAGTAGCAGAACGGAGTCTGGAAATGTGCCCGAAAAACGGCAATAGGCTTGCCACCTATTACGTGGGACTGATACATACTTGGCGAAATAATAATAATAATATTTATTTATTTACAAGAAACACAACGCATATGTACAAACTTGACATTAAGACAATATCTTAAAAACTTAACAAAAATTTATATCGTTAGCAGTAGTGCTAGGTTCTAGACCCGTGTTACTACTGCTAACGCCCTCTTTAAATAAACTTACATACGAAGTACAATTTTATAAGGCACAGACGGCACACAGTTTTTTAGTGACAAATGAAATATGTAAATATGTAGGTAACCAGGGTTTACAACGAAGCGTCAACTTTTGTAGGTACAGAAAAAACTATGGGTGGGTGAAATGTGGGTGCAGAAATGCACCTCTGCCTACGCCTTCGAGGAATACAGGCGTGAGTTTATGTATGTATGTATGTAAATATGTTATAAATAAACCCAAATTTTGAGCCTCGAAAATGACTCTAAAATTGAATTTTTGATAACATTTGTTGAGTTATCTTGTTGTTTATCAAAAATTACACAAAATCTTGAAACGTTTTTCCCTAACTATTTAGATGAAAATATTCTCTAAAATAATTGGTAATTAACATGTTTGTGCGATGAGTCTTTCATCAAATCTAAGGGGTTCCAAAAGTACTGTTTTTACTAAAATTACTGCTTTATTCTGCTATATTTGTTTATATTACGCTCTTAACTTGGTAATTATTCTATGCCTTATAGTATTCGTTGACGTGGGAAATAATGAATAAGCTCATAATGTTATGGCTAAGCGTAAGTTACCAGGCTTCATATAAAAAAATGTAAGATAGAGTAAGACAAGAGTAAAAAATTCGTATAGGCACACGTAAAATAAATATTTAAAACAGAAATTATCATATTTATAAGTTCACATTAAAGTCCTAGAATCATATAAACTATATTCAAATTAAACTTCACTTTTTCTCTGCCACAGGGCCAACGGCCGACCGCCTTCAGTAATGAAAACCCCAAGTTATCAAATAAAAACTTTCCCCGACGTAATTTGTTGTGACGAAATTCCACAGCAAAAATAATATTGGCCAAAGTTGTACACTTACTAACACATTCACTATACTAATCTTTTTTTAGCTTAAGATAATGTTAATGACAAACAATTATTTACCCATTAATTTGCACACTGAGGCGTATCTCTTCTTTAGGTGGTAGTAGGTTTTTCTTATTTTGGTGCTATCTGTCATCGGTCTATGCGCTAAATACAGTAGGTACTAACCAGACTGTTTCAGTAAAATATGCAGACATTTTCTTTTTTTAATAATAAAGCTAATTTTTATCTACTTGGTACTAAAAGAGTCATTTATTTTAATTATAAATACATACGTAACCTCAGCCCGAACGGGTTTTACTGCACCCACATTTCGCCAGTACCACGTAATAGGAGGCGAGCCCATTGCCGTTTTCCGAGCACAATTTCAGACTCTTTCCTATTACTGGGAATCTCCTAATAGAACAATCCAATAACGCTTTGCCCGTCCCGGGTATCAAAGCCGGAACCTCTAGATCGCACGGCACATATGTGTGCAAATACATTTTAAACTATTTATACAAAAATAAATAAGTGTAAAATTCTTCAAAACAAAAATTATACGTTTTCAAGAACACTTTTTTATATTATAAAAAAGTCTCGTCTCGTCTCGTAAGACCACAATGCAATTTTATTTAAATATTGTGTTCCTATTTATTTATTTATATAGCACAACCACATCACATATTATATTAATACAATTACAGTTTAGTGACATTTGCTTAGGTACTATGTCTGATATACTATACATGACACTTAAGGTGTGAATAGCGTTCTCCGAAAAAGTATAAGAAAGGTAGCTAAGTGAAGAGACAAACAATCAATTTTTTTTTTTTTTTTTTTTTTAAGCAAAATTTCTGACAAAAACAATGAACTACGAGCTATCTTATGAACTAACTTAAAGACTAAAAATTGAGCGCCGGTACTTAAAAATAATATACAATTATAACAAAAAAATGTAACATCTAATAAGTAATTTACAATTTCATAACTAATAAAATAAATAAAAATAACAATAAAAAGGAACAAATAACAAAAATATAAAAAAAATGTATGAGAAAAAAAAAGAGTAAGTGCTAATTCTGCTGTTCTGTAAACCATAGTTACTAGTGTATTATATATAATACGGATTGTCGTAAACATCTGAACGCGACTGTACCCGTATTATTTCCTCGGCTCGAGTTTATTCGGCGAGTAACGATACCGACACAATACAATGTACGGCCAATGTTAAATGTTTTGTTAAAGGTTAGTGAAAATAAGTATTTGTTAAAGGCTAGATTGTTACGCGCAAGGCCAGAGGTCGCCAACCTTTTTGCGATTTCCATTTAAATTATTGATAACTTGCTTTTGTGAACTTTTTTACTGTATAAGAGACAAAAATTGTGGTATGTTTAATTCGCAATTCTTAACAATTTTGTAAATGCGATAAGGGGTTTGTTGACTAGGATTTTAACTTATGCCAGCATAAATATAGATTCATTATGAAAACTTGACAATGGTTTTCCTATGTAAGGTCACAAACGTCCCACACCTAACGGACCTACTCTATAAATACTTGGAGACAATTCAACTTTTCCACATGGCAATATGTAAAGAACCCTGAGGATTATTTTCACTAGTATATATGGGAATATTATTGCGAGCGAGTCCGTCGGGAAATTAATTATTAAATGTTCCAAATGTAAATGCAAGATTTTTGAAAACCTAAGGTTTCCGACCGCTTAACAACATGTAATCCTTGATTGGCATCAAATATCGCGAGAGGCGAAATGGCAGGCGTTCTGCCAAATTGCACTCAACGAAATTGCGAACTCGAGATTTTCGAGGTTCTCTTAATACACCCCAACATTACTTAAAACAAATATATTTAGCTAAATTGAAGTGTGTTTTAATGATACGGTTCATTTCGTTAAACGTATGATACATGATGTATATCTTTCATTTGTTTTCTTAAAGGTTTACCACGATATCCTTTTAATGTTTACTCCTACACGATTAAACAATAAATTGTGTAGAAAACAAGCAGTCTTATCGCTAAACACTGGCGCAGGCTTTAAAATAGAATATATTATAAATCAATGATTGACTACAGCGGAATAAATCGTCTAAAATATTAAACAAATGATATATCTAAAGTCAATGAGACCTTATAAAGTATTATTTTTTCTTTACCATTGCGTATAATTTTCTGACAACCTATTTTAGTGCAATACATCTAATATTCTGGTCTAAGTGAAACTCTATTTATCCGTGAAAACTGCATTAGGATCCATTAGCTAGTTTTAAGATGAGCGCGCTCAAACAAATTATAAAAGCAAAGTAAATTCCGTCGAAATCGGCTTATCTATTTCGAAGATTACTGACATGGATAAAAGTCCCGCGGCACGTATGCACAGTATGGTCTAGAGGTTTCAGTTTCCGAGTCGGGGCAAGTGATTTAGTTTTTAGAAAATTCTCAATAGCAGCACGGAGTCTGCAAATGTGCCAGTAAAACAGCAATGGCCTCGTCACATAATAATGTGAGACTAAAAACACAATTGGCCAATACTGGGTGCAGAAATGCACCTCTGTTTACTCTTTAGGGATACAGTCATGAGTATGTATGTATGTGGGCATTTCAGAGTCCTCCTTCCTTAAAGGATTCTTCCTCGCCCGATCGTCGCCGTCGCAAAGTTATAAGGCGAGCGCGATAGATACGATAAATGCATTAATAATTTCAAAAACGTTCGAATTTAACTACTAATGTACCGGACTGGCTTAAAAACGGTAGTCTTTAGAGACTTACGAAACTTTACGCTGCTAATGGAAATCCCTAAGCAACATAATTAAAAGTTGTTGATGGCAGTTTTATGCCATCGGACTCGTTTTATTGTTTGTGTCCTTCGTTTTAGTTCAACGGTGTTTCCGTTCATTTTCAGACGATTTAACTCAAGAATTTGTGATTGATCAATGAAGATTCCTACAGGCTACAGATCTTGATTGATCAAAGGTTTATTGCTACGATGAGATTTGTGTGGACGTATTTATACCCGGGCCACCGTCAGATATATATAGATAGCGTTGTCACCAATAATAATTTATTATACATTTAATTGATGAAACAAATGAATATTACGGTAGTGTAGAATTTATGTAATCATCACTTTATTTTATCCTTAACGCTTCATTTTAGTTCTGATTATGTCTATTTTAAGACTTATTCTTCTTTTTCATTCCCTTAGCTTAGGCAAAAGTTTAGATTATAGTTACAGGGTATCGTCTTTTAATTTCTTTATGAGATTGGTAGGGCTAAGTTTTTTTTTTTAATACGGTAGTAAAATCAACCTTATATCCTCGAAGAGGTAGGCAGAGGTGGATTCCAATCATCCACGATTTGGTCAGCATTACCGTTTAACAGCTACACTTCCAGAGAACGTAATTCTACTAATAAATTTATTAACAGCAAACCTCGTCTCGGCTATCAAATCCAATACCACTCAATCGCTCACACCATTTTATCGCACGAAACTAACTTGACACGTATAAAGAACGGAGACAGGCTGTTTACGCTCTACCTCATATCTCACTCCTGAACGAAAAGCTCTTCAAACAAAGCGTGAATACACAAAATGTGGTTTTGTCGCATCAATGCATTCCAGTTTTGTTTACGAAGAATCTAGTTTGTCAGCGGTGTAAACCTTGAATCTGGTTTAGGGCTGGTAGATGATACAAATTAAATTTCGCTAGGCGTAGAATATTGGCTACAATACTGCCCATATGCCTACAAAACGTGTTGCAAACCACTGAGGTCTGAGCAACGCAATTATGGGAGTAAATTCATAACAAATTATATATAGTTTGGATTTTTGAGTAATAAAAATTTCTGAAAGTATGGATATTATCTACATGGCCAGGCAAATTTAATGCATTATATTTTCATTCTGTAAAAGAACAGAGTATCTGAATAAGAGAACAATTCTCAGAATAAAGTTTTGATCTAATTTATCTGGCTCAAATTTATTTGCACCTTGCCAAGTTCATAAGGAAAACAAACCTGATCGTAATAATTAACTTTAAAATTACAAACATTCAACTAACTTATTATCATATAGGAGTCCTAGAATACCATGGCATCTGATGCAATAATCGTAGGCAGAAAGAAGATATTAATACATAATATAAAACTACATGGTAGCTATACTTTACACATACGACAGCCCTAAGTATTATTACAAAAGCTTGTTTTTCTTCAAAATGTCAGGGCTGCTAACGCTAGTAGTGAAAAGATTTTCAGCTCTTTGAGGAGTATTAGCAAACGAGTTAGGTTCCACGTAACTGAAGCAGGTTATGTACTGTCTCTCACGCTTATGCTTCTTGCGGATTTTTTTTTATTGTGCGGTTAGGCAAGAATTACACTTTTAGTAACAAAAAGATATACCTTTTATTCGGTGTTTTTTTTTGTGGTATAATAAGAATGTCAAGGCTGTGCGTAATCTCTAATATTAGACTTAGTTTTTACTTACTTTAATGAAGAAGAAAATATGAAACCCGTACTGATAACTCTTTACTAATCTGAATATGTTACAACTACCAATCGCATTCTCCATCACGTCCTTTATCAATTCTCCCTTCATCCCACGGTTAAAAATCCAAGACTATGATTACATGTACGTGAATCTCTTGGCAAGAAATATTTGAATTCATGCACCAAATACGTTTAATTTTTATGTAAAAGTTGGCTTTTTCAATCTCTACAAAACACTACCGTTTATCCCAATTTGAAACGCGACGTTTTCATTAGGGTACAAAAAATGGCGTGTCTTGTTGGAATATCACCATTCAAGAAGTTAGTATTACGTAAAAATCATCGTAAACTACGTGTAAGGGGACTTTATCATAGTATTTTATAGCGGTCTTCCTAAGCCCGTGTCCACACAAATTGTGAATGTGGTTCTTTACAAAATTGGGGTAAAATTACGCAACATAGTTAGGTTGTGTTAGTACATATTAAGTTCGAGCACGGTCGTCAAACATTATGGGTAACAGAGTATCTAGATCAAAACACACAGGCTGAAGATTGGTTGCTCCCTAAAACGAGGAAGGTAGCAATGAACAAATAAGTAGTCACAACTCATTAAGAGCTATTAATAAAAAATTCAAGAATATAATTTCAATTTAAATACCACAATTTATCTAATAAATATTAGCTAATGTCAGCGCGGGTAATGTTACGAAAGCGATTATGGAGTTTTATACGTTATTCATTGTAGGCCTATGAAATATCGATATTCCTAATGGAGTGATTTTTTCACACTGTTAGCCTCTTAAGTAAATAGTGCTTTCATAACCTTCAGTTAAATTTTTAATTACAGATGATTTAACCTATTAAAAATATATATGACTTCATTCGTGATTTCTTTCAAAATTTAGAACATGTGAGTTACGCAATGCAAATTGCCATTCTGGTTGCTATGAGAGACCAACTCACTGGAATAGAACTCTTGGAACTTGGAAAAGATCTGATCTGATTTTTTTATTTTATCTATATGATATATTTTTTTCCTATCCAACAAAAAATTAAGTATTCCCAAAATTACGTTAAAACACATTTAATGGAAAATTATTTCCAACACCCACGTCGCAACTCATCGTCTTTTATGCAAAAGCCTTTACTTTACCCATTAACACGTATCTCAAGGAATTTCGGTTCTTATTCTAAAAGCATGAGAGGCGCCTATGGCATAAATACAAAGCCATTAAGGAATAACTACGTGAAAAGGGTGAAGGATAGATTACACTTTACGGTCACTCCAAGAGGCTAGATTACACGCACTTGTAAAACTCTTGGTTCTTTTTATGGTACTCGTCCAGATTGTTGGGAGAATATGTTACTTAAAATTTGTAAGGAGTAAATTTAGGAAAATTGGTCGATTTCAACGTATAGAACAGATTTGAAAGAATTAAGAGTGGCGAGGATAATACGTAAATAAATACACACAACAGTCGTATAAATAGTTCTGACTCCAAGCTAAGATACGAGTTTTGTGCCGTGGGTATCAGAAAATAAGTGAGATTTTTTGATCTCAGAATCACCACACCCGAAGCAAATTTGTATAGATCACACGAACATTTGTCTCGTGCGGAGATCAAACCCGCGGCCTCTCGTATCGTAAGCTGCTATTTAGCCAACTGCGTTCAGACGCTGCCATTATTGACCTGGTCGAGAGAAAAATAAAAGTTCAACTAGTAAAATTATAATTAACCCCATGACTAATAATGAAGAAGCGAATGATATCTACACAAAATAGCCTATTGATATTGATGGCATATTGTTGAAATGGAAGTTACAATCGCAAATTTGGTAAAATACCTATTCTCTTCCCCCCAGTATTGTCCCCATCAGCAGTACCTCAAACAAATATGAGAGTTAATCTCAATATTTCTTTTATACCTATACGCGCTTTTATCATAAACAAAACCCTCTTTTTATTAAACAAATGGCAAAAATAAGGCGAATCCGAAAGCAGAACGTAATAAATTAACACGTAATCAGAAATTCTTTCCGGACCATTCACTGGCCCTCGGTGAGAAATAATGAAGCTACGGTTGATGATCTTGTTTTCATAATATGCGGGGTCAAGGTCGAGTGTGGGTCACTCTTAATGACGCAACGATTATAGGACCTCCACTTATAGGGTGGCGATACCGTTAAAGGATTTTGCTCGTAAACTTTTACTTGAAGGATATCGACGGTACTAAATCTGTATTATTTTTGGAATGCAAAAAGTGATAGGTACTAAATTTATTCAACAATTGTGTGTACTAAATATAGTTATAATTATTTACAGAAGAACATTGAGAATCATAATATTTAGTCCATAAATTAGTTATATCGATAGTTTAAACAATTAAAAACCTATTTTGAAAGTCGAAACTTTCCATGCAAATTAACGTAAAGATTGTTTTAAGTTTTTTTTTATTACCAGAATAAATATTATGTTATTTCCCACTTAATTGTTTTCACAGCTTCTTTGAGTGTAACTTAAATTTGAGTTATATTAATTGAATGATCGCGAAACGCTACATGTCTTTCACTACTTCATATACTTTATGACTGCATATACTCATTGAAATAAATAAAAAATGCACTAAAGAATAAGAAATTATGAAATTAAATAATAATATACAAAGAGGTTTTTCATCAATTGTGTACATCTGTTATACCAATATTTGTGTTCCCTTTTTACTCGTGTCATTAGACACAGAAGCGAAACAAAATACTGCATATTCAAGGCGAGCTTATAAAAAGTCTATGAACATAAGTCCATTCCTTCCTGTTAACTAACTCTATAGTTTTCAAGTTAAAAGAGACCAACTAATTCGTAAATTACAACTTAATGTATATGATGTTGGCACTTTCACTCAAATTTTGTCTCAACCAACTTCTGAAGAGGCTGGAATGCTGTTTAATATGTTTATGCATTAATGTTATTAATTAACTTTATTTTGTCTCCAAATTTTAGTCTTAAGCTAGATAATGTTTAGGATACGATGGGACTGACATACCATTGTTGGTCATAAGTCCCTAAATAAACTTAGAATAAAAAAAAATAAAAAAAAACTCTATAGTTGCTGAAAGTAACCGTCTATTCCTTCCTCCTATACTCCCAGCCTGTTTATTGTATTTGTGGAAGGCAGTATTTGTACAAAGTTCCGTCTAGCGTGTAAAAGGTCATAGTGGTTCGGCAGGAAATATTATCCAATGTCTAATTGTATGTTTGTTGATTGTAAATATCAGTGGCGGTACTTCCATAGAAGCCCAAAAGCGTTACACGTTAATTGTGTGATCTCTAGTTTATAATTGTTTATTGTGGAGTAGGATATTCTTATTTATATGTCAAATTGCTTTTGTTAAATAAAGATTTAAAGCTTAAAAATATACAATATTATTCGGAATATTGTAAGGCAAGCTGGGCTAATGGGCTTCTATGGAAGTACCGCCACTGGTAAATATCAGCCTAGATCTTATTAAGTGTATTTCTTAAGATCTTTGGTTAAATAAATTAAAACATCCTTTATTAAAGAGATTTGTTTTAAACGTCTAATTCATCATCATCATCATCATGTACGTCCCACTGCTGGGCACGGACTTCCTCTACAACGAGAGGATTTAGGCTTTATTTCACCACGCTGGCTTATTTTTGGTGTGCAGGTTTCCTTACGATATTTTCCTTCACCGTTTAAGTAAGTGATAATTCATTGTGAATACATAACTTTGTAAAGTCAAAGTGTGTGCCTGGGGTTTGAACCCGCGACCGCTGACCGCTGAGATTCTCGACTGCGTGCCTAAACCTCGCGGCCATCACTACTTCTAATCTTCTAAAACGTCTAATGAATATATTGTCTTATTAATATCAGTTGAAAATTTTAACCTTCTCTCGCTGCACTACTAGACTCTTATTACATATCTAAGCGATGAACGGACCGATACGACAGTTACAAAGTAACCCCGGGTTTAATTTTTTCGCCATACAATCTAAAACCTTGTAGGATCTTCTAAAGTAATAAGCAACGAAGCGAGATATTCCAATACGAATGCACTGTGAATTCCCGCACATCGTCAAATACATTTGAGACTATTCATTTAAATTCACTAAAGCGAACACTGTGTAATTACTGGAAAAGTCAAATTAGTTTGTTGTTCCATTCGTGGTCTGAAATCAGACCTAGCCTGCTCTGTCATCAGAGGCAACGTTAACTAAATAACGAGACATACGCAAATAGGTTTAACTTGGTTTTCGATGGTAGTATTTGTATAGACCTAGCCAGCGTGGTGGACTAAGGTCTAAACCCTCTCAGTTGTAGAGGAGGCCCGTGCCCAGCAGTGGGACGTATATGGGCTGATGATGATGATAATACAATAAGTCTTATCATTGTAGCACATTTGTTATCATTATCTGAAACTACCCACTAAATCCATTTACAAAAGAGCGCAACGATACTCAAATTAGTTGTAGTAAAGTCAAAGTCAAAATACTCTTTATTCAAATAGACTTTTACAATTACTTTTGAATCGTCAATTTTAAACTATTGTCGCTTCGGAACGTGTAAACTATTGCAATCTGTCTTTAATAATTATTATTTAAAGCGCTGTGGCGCAGTTACCGAGACCAGTGTTTGGCAAAAGTTAATTGAACTAACAATTGCAGTGGCAGCAATTAACAATTAATTAATTGTCAATTAACTTTTGCCCAACACTGACCGAGACCAGTGGCAGTACTTCCATAGAAGCCCAAAAGCGTTTGACTTTAATTTGTAATGTCTAGTTTATACTTTTACACAATTAAAAACCTATTTTGAAAGTCGAAACTTTCCATGCAAATTAACGTAAAGATTGTTTTAAGTTTTTTTTTATTACCAGAATAAATATTATGTTATTTCCCACTTAATTGTTTTCACAGCTTCTTTGAGTGTAACTTAAATTTGAGTTATATTAATTGAATGATCGCGAAACGCTACATGTCTTTCACTACTTCATATACTTTATGACTGCATATACTCATTGAAATAAATAAAAAATGCACTAAAGAATAAGAAATTATGAAATTAAATAATAATATACAAAGAGGTTTTTCATCAATTGTGTACATCTGTTATACCAATATTTGTGTTCCCTTTTTACTCGTGTCATTAGACACAGAAGCGAAACAAAATACTGCATATTCAAGGCGAGCTTATAAAAAGTCTATGAACATAAGTCCATTCCTTCCTGTTAACTAACTCTATAGTTTTCAAGTTAAAAGAGACCAACTAATTCGTAAATTACAACTTAATGTATATGATGTTGGCACTTTCACTCAAATTTTGTCTCAACCAACTTCTGAAGAGGCTGGAATGCTGTTTAATATGTTTATGCATTAATGTTATTAATTAACTTTATTTTGTCTCCAAATTTTAGTCTTAAGCTAGATAATGTTTAGGATACGATGGGACTGACATACCATTGTTGGTCATAAGTCCCTAAATAAACTTAGAATAAAAAAAAATAAAAAAAAACTCTATAGTTGCTGAAAGTAACCGTCTATTCCTTCCTCCTATACTCCCAGCCTGTTTATTGTATTTGTGGAAGGCAGTATTTGTACAAAGTTCCGTCTAGCGTGTAAAAGGTCATAGTGGTTCGGCAGGAAATATTATCCAATGTCTAATTGTATGTTTGTTGATTGTAAATATCAGTGGCGGTACTTCCATAGAAGCCCAAAAGCGTTACACGTTAATTGTGTGATCTCTAGTTTATAATTGTTTATTGTGGAGTAGGATATTCTTATTTATATGTCAAATTGCTTTTGTTAAATAAAGATTTAAAGCTTAAAAATATACAATATTATTCGGAATATTGTAAGGCAAGCTGGGCTAATGGGCTTCTATGGAAGTACCGCCACTGGTAAATATCAGCCTAGATCTTATTAAGTGTATTTCTTAAGATCTTTGGTTAAATAAATTAAAACATCCTTTATTAAAGAGATTTGTTTTAAACGTCTAATTCATCATCATCATCATCATGTACGTCCCACTGCTGGGCACGGACTTCCTCTACAACGAGAGGATTTAGGCTTTATTTCACCACGCTGGCTTATTTTTGGTGTGCAGGTTTCCTTACGATATTTTCCTTCACCGTTTAAGTAAGTGATAATTCATTGTGAATACATAACTTTGTAAAGTCAAAGTGTGTGCCTGGGGTTTGAACCCGCGACCGCTGACCGCTGAGATTCTCGACTGCGTGCCTAAACCTCGCGGCCATCACTACTTCTAATCTTCTAAAACGTCTAATGAATATATTGTCTTATTAATATCAGTTGAAAATTTTAACCTTCTCTCGCTGCACTACTAGACTCTTATTACATATCTAAGCGATGAACGGACCGATACGACAGTTACAAAGTAACCCCGGGTTTAATTTTTTCGCCATACAATCTAAAACCTTGTAGGATCTTCTAAAGTAATAAGCAACGAAGCGAGATATTCCAATACGAATGCACTGTGAATTCCCGCACATCGTCAAATACATTTGAGACTATTCATTTAAATTCACTAAAGCGAACACTGTGTAATTACTGGAAAAGTCAAATTAGTTTGTTGTTCCATTCGTGGTCTGAAATCAGACCTAGCCTGCTCTGTCATCAGAGGCAACGTTAACTAAATAACGAGACATACGCAAATAGGTTTAACTTGGTTTTCGATGGTAGTATTTGTATAGACCTAGCCAGCGTGGTGGACTAAGGTCTAAACCCTCTCAGTTGTAGAGGAGGCCCGTGCCCAGCAGTGGGACGTATATGGGCTGATGATGATGATAATACAATAAGTCTTATCATTGTAGCACATTTGTTATCATTATCTGAAACTACCCACTAAATCCATTTACAAAAGAGCGCAACGATACTCAAATTAGTTGTAGTAAAGTCAAAGTCAAAATACTCTTTATTCAAATAGACTTTTACAATTACTTTTGAATCGTCAATTTTAAACTATTGTCGCTTCGGAACGTGTAAACTATTGCAATCTGTCTTTAATAATTATTATTTAAAGCGCTGTGGCGCAGTTACCGAGACCAGTGTTTGGCAAAAGTTAATTGAACTAACAATTGCAGTGGCAGCAATTAACAATTAATTAATTGTCAATTAACTTTTGCCCAACACTGACCGAGACCAGTGGCAGTACTTCCATAGAAGCCCAAAAGCGTTTGACTTTAATTTGTAATGTCTAGTTTATACTTTTTTATTGTGAGGTCAGGATATAGGTAGGTACTCATTTATACGTCAAATTGCTTTTATTAAATAAAGATTTAAAGCTTAAAGATATTATTCGGGGTTTTGTAAGGCAAGCTAGACTGCTGGGCTTTTATGGAAGTACCGCCACTGACCGAGACACCAGCTTGTGAAACGAGAGGCCGTGGGTCCGATTTTCACATTGAGGCAAATAATTTTGTAATCCGCAAATATTTATTTCGGGTCTGGGTGTTTCATCATCATCAGCCCAAATACGTCCCACTGCTGGGCACGGGCCTCCTCTACAACTGAGAGGGTTTAGGCCTTAGTCCACCACGCTGGCCTAGTGCGGGTTGGCGGACTACACACCTAAGAAATTCCTAAGAACTTTTAGGTGTGCAGGTTTTATCACGATGTTTTCCATCACCGTTAAAGCAAGTGATAATTCATTGTGAATACACACATAACTTCGAAAAGTCAGAGGTGTGTGCCTGGGGTGTAAACCTGCGACCGCCGAGATTCTCGACCGCGCGCTTAAACCTCGAGGCCATCACTGCTTTGTGTTTGTGAGACCAAAAAGTCGCTCGTAGTTTTTTAATACCCACGACACTAGACTTGTATCTTATGTTTGTTGTGTCGAAATTCCGAACTATGTATATAATATACGTGGACTTCGTATGTTACCATTATTTTACATGACGCAATTCTCCCACATAAAATATATATGCATCCTTAGAAACACGTCTGTATCTGTCGCTGAGCTGCATTACCGTAGATAGATACGTTCACACAGTCAATAAAGTATACTCGGTATAGCAGACTGGTTGTATTGTATGAAAAATAGGAATTAAAAAAAGATACACCTAACAGTTGCATGCGTATCCTGGTTCCTCTGGTGAGCCCTACAAATATTAATTGGTTTGTGTGCTGATGTTGAACCCGTTGTGTTCCGTTTTATTTTACAACCTTTAGCCAACTGAAATACGTAGGGTGTAAATATTTTTTTTGTTCTTAATTTTTATTTATTTCTTTACGGTTTCTCGTGCTATAAAAATTTAACAAATTTCCCATCGCCATTAAATCGTTATTTCAATATTGTTTCGTGGATCAAAAGTACACTATATGCCTTTTAACGCCATCTTAGAAATAAATCATCTTAAAAGTAAAAAAAACTTAAAGTATCGCATCACATCGCACACACAAAGTATTTAAATTAACATAACATAACATAACCTCACGCCTGTATTCCCCGAAGGGGTAGGCAGAGGTGCATTTCTGCACCCACATTTCGCCAGGTATGTATCAGTCCCACGTAATGGGGGGCAAGCCTATTGCCGTTTTTCAGGCACATTTCCAGACTCCGTGCTGTTACTGAGAATTTCCTAATCGAAAAACCTAATAACACTTTGCCCGACCCGGGAATCGAACCCAGGACCTCTAGATTGCACGGCACATACTTGTACCGCGAGACCACAAGGCAGTATTTAAATTATAACTATAATCTTTCAAGTATATATATTTTTTTAATTGCAAAAGATTAAACCTGAAAGAAATTGCTTTTAAGATGATATTTGCAGGTCCTCTAATCAGGAATTCGTATTATCTGTATATTTATAATAAACTTTGCTCGCACCAAAAAGAATTCTCCGAAAATAAATCTTACCTATATGAAGTCCATCAATCCGTCTAGGGCAAAGTCGTAAACTAAGGCCTAGTCTGAATCTAATAGGAAACATATAACATCGGCTGAATCATACTATAGTCCGTAGTCCTAATATAATAAGGAATGGAAATGTCTATCATACGAAATGTACTAGTGTTTCTTACCTTATGTTGATTTCTTTTATCTATTTCGTTATTGGAGTATAAAACAGACACGTGTGAATTATAAGCCGAACGATGAACAGTTTCACAAGTATAGTTGACTGTTTATTTATTAATTATTTAATTAAAACAGAGTACAAAAAACGACAAACAAGGGAAGCAATATTTCGAGTTCACGCAATTCTTTTATGTACATACAAACTTCACGTGTTTATCGCAGACGGGGGTAGGCAGAAATATTTTTTTACACCCACGTTGCGCTATGTATAATGTACCATATTATGACGCTCTGTATTTGTGCAACTCTAAAGTGTTTTTCTGTATACAAGTGTCTTATTGTCTAAAAGCGAGATGTGCCGTAGAGATTAAATTAAGATCAAGTTTTCGAAGTGAAAATTTCTTTAGCATTGTGATTTGAAAGTCGATGAAATATATACATACTTGGCCACTTATGTGTTTTTTTTACGTAATATAAATTGTCATGTTTGTGTATGATAGCGAAATAAATTATTGTATTTTACCACGTAAATTATAGTACCTTTATACTGATAAATAAAACAATCATTACGAAATTATTCCCTAACCATTCTAAAACATTCAAAAATGCACAACGTTAATGATGAAGTTTTCACTCTGCCGGCACCCCCGAAGTGCCACCCGTTGTTTTTTAGTTTATTTTCCTTATATAAAAATGTTATTAAATGTATATAAATAAGGAAAATAATGACATAAAGATCATGAAGAATAGTCTACAGAATCCAAATCGAATAAGTTTAACAATTCTATATAGCTAGATGGAGACGCAGCCAAGTACGTGTTAGCGTCGTGTAAGCCTCGCTAGGCTTACGAGATGAGTTGTTTGTCCGAAACTTGGCGTTTTGTGCCGAATGCCAAAACTTAATGTCAGCGAGCACTCGTTGACAAATGTACTGAGAAGTCGCCTAGTTTAATGGACTTGCGTAAGGCTGGATTTACACGCAGCGTTTTCACATATTTTTAAATTGACCGATTTAGCAAAAAAAACTGACTTTCTTTACCAGCCTTTAAAATAGAGAAAATATAAAATAGAAAGAGTTACAATACGGGCCCCGCGCAATTGGAGTCCCCGTGTATTTAAAGTTTAAATCCACTCAATCTCATCTGTTTTTTTTTTCCATCAGAGCGTAATAAGGCCTTTAGTTATCAATTGTACAAATATTCACCCACAACATTGTAACTTATTAGATGAAAACTAAGTGTTTTGAGTATGAATTGTTCTTTTGACACTTTTAAATAAAAACCCATAGCAGATCAAGAGCCTTCGACAAAATTTGCTACAGGCCCCGCGCTTGCTTTATCCGACATTAATGTATTATACAGTAGTAGTGATGGCCTCGAGGTTAAAGGCCGCTGTCGAGAATTTCGGCAGTCGCGGGTTTAAACCCCAGCACATACCTCTGACTTTTCGAAGTTATGTGTGTATTTATAATGTTTTTTTTTAATTTAACGGTGAAGGAAGACATCTTTAGGAAACCTGAACACCTAAAAGTGCTTAGGAATTTCTTAGGTCTGTAGTCCTCCAATCCACACTAGGCCAGTGTAGTGAAATAAGGCCTAAACCCTCTCAGATTTGGAGGAGGCCCGTGCTCAGCAGTGGGACGTAGGTATGTGGGCAGACGATGATGTAGATACAAATATAAATAAATATTGCGCATGACTTAATCATTTCACAAAAGGAATTCAGAGTAGAAAAACCAAGTCAAAAGCTTGGATCTAAAATTATAATTTTTAATATAGAACGCTATCGGCTCCCATCAAATTATAAAGACACAACAAAAGGTTGTGCTATAAATACTTCTTAGTAATTAATATTTATCATAATTCAGCTATTTAGCTTTGACGTTTATTTATGAAAGGGATTTCTAAATAAACTTTATATTAAAAGGTATTAATAACGTCTGTTCTATATTTAAAAGGTCATACCCTTATATCTACTGTAAAGCTTGTAAACCAAGATCTTTAGTATTTCAGTGTCACGTGATCTAGAAGCGGTAGTAAGCTGGCCTCCTAAAAGCACAGATGGTGAAAAAGAGTGTGGAGAAAAGGAAAACACTTCTACTTTCTCCTTTACAGAACCAGTATGGGTAAGTGTACTACCAATGCGTGAGGTGTGCTCAGGGCTGGGCAAAATACATGCTTTGCTTTAATTGAAATACAAATTACAAAATACTGTATCGCAAGTAATTAAAATACGAAATACAAAATACATTTAAGTAAGGTATTTAAAATACAAAATACAAAATACAGTATTTTAGCTATGTGTAATTGAAATACAAAATACAAATTACAAAATAAAATTTGTTTTGGAATAGTTTTTTTTTTGAGGCGGTTTTTGTTTTGTTATTGCAGGTCCTGATGAGCACAAATTTAATGTCCAATATTATAAAAGTCTGTAAATTTCGAGGCTTTTCCATCATTGCACTCTCGCCTCGCACTCACACTCATGATCGCTAAATGAAGGCTAAATGTATTTTAATAAATGTATTTTGAAGCCTCGAGTATTTGAAATACTAATTACAAAATACTTCGGCTACACGTATTTTAAATACAAATTACAAATTACATTTTAAGAAAGTAATTAAAATACAAATACAAAATACGTATTTGTATTTCAATTACGTATTTCAATTACAAGTAATTCAAATACTGCCCAACCCTGGGTGTGCTTACCATCAGGTACAGTGGAGTCACTTTGCCGTGCCAGAATAAAAAAAAAACAAAAATAAATATATTGATTTCCTTTGCTATAACGAAAATTGCAATCATTAGATTCTACCGTTATTCTTATTATAAGTCGTGATGGCCTCGAGGCTTCGGCACGCGATCGAGAATCTCGACAGTCGCGGGTTCAATCCCCAGGCACACCTCTGACTTTTCGAAGTTATGTGTGTATTCACAAAGAATTATCACGTACTTTAACGGTGTAGGAAAATATCGCGATGAAATCTGCTCACCTAAAAGTTCTTAGAAATTTCTTAGGTGTGTAGTCCGCCAACCCGCACTAGGCCAGCGTGGTGGACAAGGCCTAAACCCTCTCAGTTGTAGAGGAGGCCCGTGCCCAGCAGTGGGACGTTTATGGGCTGATGATGATGATGATCAGATTCTATCGTATTGAAAAAGAAAAAAATCTTAAAATATCTGTATAACATTGACAGATAAAAATATTTTCCGAAGGCGAAATCGCATGATAAATTTATTTTCATATGAACTAATATAAGGTAAAATTATTAATGAAATATTTTAAATTTAGAAAACAATGGAATGTTAGCTTTTGTGTGAAATAAATACCAAACATTCTATACAAAGTAGGATCTATTTTTATGGATTAAAGATATTCTAGACGATAATGAAATGGGATTATATAACCCATATTACTTAAATAATACGTATTGGGATAGGTAATTAACAATAAATTCTTTTTATAATTTTAAACTATTCAAAACGGAACAACGTTCGCCACGTTGGCCTAGTATGGATTTGCGGACTACACATTTAATATCTTTTAGGTGTGCAGATTTCTTCACGATGTTTACTATGACTGCCTCGTGGTCTCACGGCACAGGTATGTGCCGTGCGATCTAGAGGTCCTGGGTTCGATTTCCGGGTCGGACAATGTATTATTCGGTTTTACTATTAGGAAATTCTCAGTAGCAGCACGGAGTCTGGAAATGTGCCCGTAAACGGCAATAGGCTCGCCCCCTATTACGTGGGATACATACCTGGCGAATTGTGGGTGCAGAAATGCATCTCTGCCTACCCCTTCAAGGAATACAGGCGTGAAGTTATATATGTATGTATACTACGTATGTATTCTACGTAATTTAGTTATATCAAGTTATTAAGTAAGAGTCATCCAACAAAACGCCCAACAAAAACGTAGACAAAACCGTCACAACACGTCCAGCTTTATGGAATAATGTTATTTTTTCCGGCGATATCCAGAAAACCCTCGCATAAGTGGTGCGGTGGCCTCCAACCCCGTACCATTTAATGTGGACCGTTAAGCACATACTGGCCCTATGCCGTATTTAAACGATCCTATTAACACAAACATCGTGTTAAATATGGGGCATGGACACTAGACCTAGATTGAGAAAAGAACGGCGTGGAATGGGGAAATTGCTTTGTATACTAAACTGATTAATTCGTCACACGTCGATATGGTAATGGGCAGTCTGGTTCTTGACATGTCTGACGTGATGTGAAAGAACGATGGGTGAAGTTAGAGGGGCTTTTGCGTTTATAAAAATTAGGATGACTAGTATAATATTTGTATGTGCTTGGACAGTGGCCACTGTAAACATGGAAAAACGCCATGGCGACGAAATGATGTCTTGGTTCGGTATCTGCCGATATTCTCTTTCTAATCATTTGCGGATCTTTTGTGTGCTTGTTTCTGCATATTTTCTTCTCAATCGTGAGAATGCGTCATATGAATTAAATACCTTAATGTGTCTTACTGTGAATGTGTTACTGTGTGAATTCATCATTCAATCAAAAATAAATTCAGACTGTGGAGTCACATGAGTCAGGCTCGATCAGGATGTCCACTATTTTTAGAAGACTAAAGCAACACAGCATCTTTTCTAACATGATCTTTTCCCACATATTTTTTTTAACGGCTGACACCTATTTGTTAAAATACCAATAATCGAAAACCAATTAATTGGTTGCTTCAAAGATTTTTACAATAACATCTCATCCATACATTACTTAATAAACTTTATCAAAACACAAATTAGAATATCTTGTTATTAAACCCTCTTTTAAAATACAGCATAAAAAAAATAGAATATCTTAATCTCAAACTTATAAACATATCAGGTATACCAGTACATATAGGTACACTGATACAGGTCCTTCTTTGATCCTAGTAAAGAAAAACAAAAACTCTAATTAATAATTATTTGTGTTAAATTCCCTAGCTCTTCATTTACTACATGATGTGTTCTTAACCTGAAATGCTGGATGTAGAACAGACAGATTTACGTTTTATTTTTCCAGATTTCATGCTAGACGAACTCGCGCCCGCTTTTCATATTCAAGAGATCGTGGTTTGACTTAAGTAGAATATTTTTTCACGTCAGCGCAAGGCACATATGCTAGAGCCGTCTTTTGTTTAATTGTACACCACTAACAGTTACATAAGCCTGCCAAAATGAGATATTTGTTCACAATAACAATACTACTATACTTATGTAAGTACCTTTATGTATAGGTAACTATACTTACATACCATTGATGGATGATGGCATGATAAGCGCATTGTGACCTCACAATTATTAAAAATTGTGGTTATACCTATGACCGATGATCATATTTATTATTTATATTAGTAACGGAACCTCTTTATTTTTATTAACTATTTTACTATACATAGGTTTAGAACGTACATCGTCATTATAATTATATCTTTGAATCCCGATTCAGAGGCAGCTGAAACTACAGAATATTCTACCGCAGTTTCAGACTCATATATGGGAAGATGTAAACTACAAATGGCGGTATTGGTGAGAACAATTTAGGAATAAAGAAATAGTTGAATTGTTATAGGATGAACAACATGCACACTTACCTTCCTTCCGCAACTAAAGATAGCTAGGCTTGGCCGCGCTGTTGTTCCCGCGGCGATACAAATACAAGTGTATTTGTTGTCATAATTGCGACTATGCGCGCGATCTCTGGGTGACATAAAAACAGGTCTTGCCGTGTGGTGTATATATAGGAGCTAATAGTACAAAAATAATTATCTATGCAAACAATCACCTATATCACAGTTCCTAGATGTATACAACAATAATTTCATTTATTAGTTACACTTAATAAAATCTGTGCCTCTACTGAAGGTCAGTACAATTTGTAATACACTTGAGACGGCCGGGACGTTTACGTCTCGGAGGCGCACCGGGCGGCTGCGGCATTACGGTGGGCGCTTCTCGCTCACGTACCGTGGTCGCCCCACTCGGCGCGGAGATGGCCACCGGGGGGTTTTGGTCGGTATGCCGGTTTAGGGATTTTGTTAGGGACACAGCCCGGCACTAACATCAGCGCGGACATGACGTCGTCGCGCGCCGAGCTAGAAGACCGGTGACCCCGACATACGCTTCCTACCTCCCTCCCCCAGGGTTGGCGAGAAGTAGAGCCATAAACAGCTTTCCCCTCGAGAACAAACAAAAAAGAAAAAAAAAATACGTAATACACTCACCTACACCAAATTGCCTTCGCCGAAGCTGCCTAAAATTTAGATAAATATTGCAAATGGACAATCGATTAATATCAATACATAGTCTGCTGAATAAAATGAAACGGCTAGACGTGACTAATTCCATGTACATTTTTAGGTTTATGTTTGTATACTTGTAACCTGATTTTCGGTTTACATAACCTTATTGTTTCGGTTCGTATGTAAGGGTAACAAATACAATGTGCCTTGGGGTAAAATAACTCTTTCAGTGTTGCCTTATTTGTTAATAAATTTAACAAATCGGGCTAATACGTATAAACGATATTATTAAATTTTGAAGTTTTATTTATGGTTGCGTCACTATTGGAAAAATACACCAAACCTATTTGGAAAAATGGAAAAATGCATTTTGGCTTTATGATAGACTTCGAATTAACCACACAGAAAAGCTTTAAAGCTTATAATTTGCACGATTTTGTATTGGAGAATAAAACGTACGATTCATGTAATTGAATGTACAGAGAGATATATACAGCGTTACTGGTTAAGTCGACCTATTCCAGTTAAAAGCGTGTAATTTACATCGTTTCTGACTGATTTGACTATGAGACACACTATCCTAAATCAAACCGCTTTCGAGATATTTGAAATTTAATTGTTTTTTACAACAAACTCCCGATTTTTGGCTATCAGTTTAGATATTTTGAAATGTGTAAGTCTTATTATTACTACTTATTATTTGATTTTTACATGTAAAATAAGATGCTTTATGACCTCAATAACCAATATTGTACATAAAATGAATAAATAAGTCATTCTAGATGATTAAAACGAAAAACTTTAACAAAAAAAATTGAAAGTTTATTTTTCTCGAAAGGATATAAAAAATATACATTATGGCGCCTGTTTTGCAGATATGCCAAAAATATCTACGTTTCATCAGCTATCCAACAAGGTATAACAATCTAGGGATTTATTAATAGTTTGTAGAAAACTTAGTTTCATAGGCTATAGGGGAGGCAAAGTTGAAGTATTTAGAGACAGGAAAATGAATGCGGCGAGTAAAATAAGAAGGAATGTCTTTTAATTTGATCAATTCGTTATCGTATTTCCAAGATACTTCAAATTAAATTTTTTGTAGTTAGTGATTTGCCTTTAAAATAAGGTGATATATAGGATAAGTAATAAAGTATTCAATGTATTCGGAGACACAAGCGTAAGTGTAAGTATGTAAATAATTATTTTAAAATTATGGTGCCCAACAAGCACCAAATCATATGATTATAAAACCATCTCTGTCTATGTGTGATGGAATTAATGTGTTTACCCTCAATGGTAGAGGAGGCCCGTGCCCAGAAGTGGGACGTATATGGGCTGATAATGATAATGATGATGTGTTTAGTCCATCGAAATGAAACGACTTTCTATCACGGTGTCTCAGAGGCAGCATAAAGATAGCAGAGGTTATATCGATCATGTTAGAAGTTTCCATCGCGGAATTCTAGAGGCAATCTTCTGGGCCCATCTTAAAACCCTCATCATAAAGGAAGGAGCTCAAGAGAACCAACGAAAAATATTAAAAAAAATATATTTAATTTCGGATTCAAACGTTTTTGCTCTGATATCCATTATTTTATTTTTAGTTTACGTCAATTACAAATCAAAACGCTGATATTATAAATAATTAAATAAATAAATACACCCAACAGTCACATACATAGTTCTGATCCCACACTAAGATAAAAGTCTTGTGTCGTGGGTATCAGAAACTACGAGAGACTTTTCGGTCTCACATACACCCAGACCCGAAACAAATATTTGTGGGTCACACAAACATTTGTCTCGGTGCGGGGATCGAACCCGCGGCCTCTCGTTTCGCAAGCTGGTGTCTAGCCAACTGCGCCACGGGGCTGTCTATTATATATATGTCTATTATAAAATTTCAAGAATGTACAGTGTAAACTAACCTACACACGACTAATGATATAAAATGAAATAGTATTTATTGAATGTATAAAATCACATCACTTACATTCAGTCATTTTAAAATTTAATTTACTATCCTCAAGGAAGGAGGGAAGGCAGTCAAATAACCGTAAAAAAAAATATTTGTTCGGGTAGAATCTTTGAACTCCATTTTGAAGTAGATATCTTCAATGGATTGAGCTGAATTGTATAGACGTTTAGTTTGAATGACAATGCACGATATGGTGTATGACATGATTCTAAAGATGGCAGACCATCCAAGATGGCGGAATAGTTATTTTTAATGCATTTCTACAATATGGATATGAAATAAAAGGGCTTGTTGATAGTTACTCGAAAAGTATTATAACAAAGAAATAAAAATAAAAGCAAAAAACCTTTTTTAAAAAGCTTTTAAAAGAAGAAAATAAATTATTCCTTAAAAAAAAATAACTATCTATTTATAACCTTATTACTTAACCTATTATATACAATTTATATGATCATAAAAGCTTGTCACGATTACACATCAATATATAATTAAATGAAAATTGGCAATATAATAAACTAAGTAGATCAACTAACATGATTAAATAGGTACTAGTTTATTTACAAATCGCGCGACAATGTTTTATGATCATATAAATTATATAATGAGGTTGATAACTTGATAGTTAAAATTATTTTCTTCTTTATAGAGTGTTTAAATACAAGCTTTTCTTATTTTAGCATTTGAATTAAACCGTCAGTGCCCACCAACAGGAATTAGCCGCCGGCCAGCATAACGAATATAAAACTAAGGCAGATAATAGCTGCGGCAATTAAAAACACTGTGACGTTAAAAAAATCTCGACAAATAAATGAAAATAAATATGTTTTCCTTACAACCACATGCATTTAATATTCTATGATTGTTAGGAAAACGACATAATTTTTATTTTTTGTCGGGATTTTTTTAACTCCAATGGGCTTGTCATCACCGTAGCAGCACTGTACTTGCCTTAGTTTCCGATCACGGTCTGAATACAGCCTGTATACGAGTCGTAATAATGGTATTAAAGTCGGTAACGTCCATTATCTAGTACCAATCAGCAGAAGTTTACTTGCCCAGCCCCCTGCGATTTGATTTATTAACAACATCGCAATATATCACAGATGACACGTCCAAAGCATATATTACGCCGCGCTGACATTTCATTTTGTCGGATAACATTTTTTTCTCCATTTTCCTACTTGACACACTTACCGCGATGACGTTATGCCTTACACGCGGTTGGGACTCCTATTATTTCGGTAAATCCTCGTTTTGGAACCTTTAATACTGGCTGGTACAGTGGGGTCCAAATAAAGAGGTCGACTGGGGTTAAATGATTGTCAATACCTATCACCAATCGACACTATCCTGATGGTAACCAGATACATATATACGCAGAATGATCCCAGAAAGCGACACGGATGGTTTGGGTTTTACATTTTTTGTAAGTTTTCCATATACAGCAGCATACGCAAGTCTTCATAATTGCGGTGCAAATATAAAAAAAATAATGGAATCTTTATATAGCAGCAAAACTTTAGAAAGCAACTACAAATAGAAACTCAACAAATAAAAAAACCAACAAACAACAGCTAGTACCAGTGGTGGTACTTCCATAGAAACCCAAAAGCGTTACACGTTAATTGTGTAATGTCTTGTTTATAATTGTTTATTTTGGCGTCAGTATAATCTCATTTGGGGTCAGTATGATAATCTAATTTTTATGTCACATATATTTTGTTAAATAATGATTTAAAGATTTAACATCATAATTATTCGGAATTTAGTAAGGCAAGCTGGGCTTTTGGGCTTCAATGGTAGTACGGCCACTGGCTAGTACATCTTCTCTTCTCGTATTCTTAATTTTCAGAATCTTTCTCTGGCACGGTAATAATAGAGACTTGAATATGAGTAAAAAAAAAGTAATCTTATTATAAACCAACAAACAAACCTAACGTAATATTAACTATAGAAAGTATTTTAGTTGACTGTAGAGAGCAGGCGATAAACAATATTTCTCGTCCATGTTTTGTGGTTAGGCGATACTTAATAATGTATTATATCGATTGTTTATTGCCCTTTGTCTCGAACAGTGCTGAGAAATTATTACTAAGGTCAATGCACCGATGTCCTTATAGCAATCGATTTTTAACTTTATATTTTTGTATCAAATAGAAAGAAAGAAAAAAAAAATTGCTGGCCAATCCACGAAAATATACAATAAACAATTGGGTGCTATAATTTACGCAGCCAACAATAATCCCTGCTCTCAGCTGCAATTCCGCTTGCACGGTATTGCAGCGTTGATTTTTAATGAAGGGACCAATGTAATCCTGTTTATTATTGTACGTAGTGATAGCCTCGAGGTTAAGGAGCGCGGTCGAGAAATTCGGCAGTCGTGGGTTCAAACCCCAGGCACACATCTTTTTCACACGTATTTTAACGGTAAAGGAAAACATTGTGACGAAACATACACACTTGAAAATTCTTAGGAATTTTAAGGTGCCCAGCAGTGGGAGTTATATGGGCCGATGATGATGATAATATCATTCAATCATATTTTCTTATATTGGTTCTCAAGTGTGATAATTTTACGAAAGTCTTGATTTAATTTCATGAAACAATTTCTCAACTAATTAGCCTAAACTTTTTGCAACGCACATACATTTATGTTGCACTGACCAATTGAACCTGACAAAAAGAAATTTATTGATTTTTATACTTAACATTTAAAAAAAAATATTTAAAATTTCATGTCACATATTGCAAAAGCTGAGGCAAAAACTCATCCTGAATAAAATGAAATTTCAGAAGCTTGCGGCTGAGCGTTTTAAAATGGATGCGACGGGTTAGCTAACGCGGCCGAGCAAAAACCCTCCCCCAAATGTAACTTTACAAAAAACAGAACAATTTGTACGCGTCTTAAACAATTTCGCCGTCCCATTTTAACACATTACGCTTGTATTTTAATTTCCTTTAAATTTCATAATTGATACATTTGCTTTTTGAAAATGGAAATAAGCAGGAATTTCGGAGAAAATACTTAGGTAATTCAGGAGAAAAGTAAAAAAAGAAACGTTTGTTAATTTTATACAACTTCAGCCCATATATTATGTTACGTCCCACGGCTGTGAGCACGGGCCTCCTCTACAACTAAGAGGGTTTAGGCCTTAGTCCACCACATTGGCCTAGTGCGGCTACCTAAGAAATTCCTAAGTACTTTTAGATGTGCAGGTTTCCTCACGATGTTGCACCTTTAAAGTGATAATTTATTATAAACACAAAAAACTTCGAAAACTCAGGTGTGTGTGCCTGGGGTTTGAACGCGCCACCGCCGAGATTCTCGACCGCGTGTCTAAACCTCGAGGCCATCACCAATTATTTTTATGATAAATAGGTTCTAAAGAACAAAAAAATGAACGTATAATACTTTACTATAGCAACAAACATAAACCGTGCACTCAAAACTTAATCAGAAAATGTGAAGACTTAAAAATTATCTGGGCTTAAACTTTAGTGGCGACCGTTTAAGATAAAAAGCTTGCCGAAATAAAAGGATCCGGGATAGTGCAAAATAAATTAAGGCGAACGAGACAAATTGATTTGCTCGTCTAGCGCCGGCTGTTGGCCGGGCGCTGGCAAAAAGCCGGTGGCATCCGGCGCCACCGGGGACCGGTTGGCCGGCTGATTGATCGCCCGTTTATATTGAGTGTAATTTACTTGGGCATTTTAAAATTGTTTAACAGCATATTGCACTTTTCTTTGTAAAATGTACTTTTATTGGACAATACGATCAATAGGAGCGTTTATAATATTTAGTTCCATTTTTCACAAGGATAAGTAGCTTAGTTGACAGGTTAGAACGGACTGCTAAAATGGTTGTAACGGGCTCGAATGTAAATCGACCAAATTACATATTATTGTTTTATTTATAACGAGTTATCGCCTTATTCAACTTTTCTGTTGTTTTAACTTTAAACTAGAAAAATATGATAAGAATTCCTGTATATCTGACTAATCCATTCAAGGATCTTTAAGATACTTGTAAAAACTAGACGAAAATACTAAAGTCACTATAGACTAAGGTTTAACCTCACAACTTTTGAACAAGGCGTAGGTACCTATATACAACACATGTTACTACCTTAAGATCTATTTATAATTACTGAATGAATACCAACAGTAAAGAAAACAATAGAAGAAGAAAAAAAATATTAAAAAATTAAATCTGGTCGAATTGATCGAAGACTGGAGTTCTAGATGCCGCGCGTAATTTATGTCGCAAGACCAACGAAGGATTCTACTTCAGAAGTGAATTGAGTGGATTTTTCCGCAAACCAAACCTTATACCTACGTGATAATCTATATTATATTCTTTATATAATTACTTCTAGATCATCTATGTGCAAAATGAAGAATGACTTCATTAAGGCTTTGATATTAATCTGGAAACTCTGAAGAAAAAATACACCCACTGTCAGGTATACTTCATACTTACTAGATAATGTACCGAATGCCTCGTGGTCTCTCGGCATAAATATATGCTGTGCAATCTAGAGGTCCCGGGTATTTCTGTAGATCCTGGATTTTTCCGTAAATAAATTCTCAGTAGCAGACCGAAATCTGGAAATGTGCCCTTAAAAAAGCAAAATGTCTGGGCCCCATTATATGCCACGTGGGACTATAACTATTGGCGAAAATTGGGTGCAGAAATGCACCTCTGCCTACCCCTCTGGAATACAGGCGTGAGAGCATATGTATGTGTGTATTTTAAATACCAAGATACGAGTCTTCTGTTGGACCTATACTTGAAATAACAATTATTTTGTATTTGTATACCTTCTATTACTTTTGCGATGAACTAATCAAGATCACTAATTTTTACTAAATATTCTGATATGACGTATTTCACAAAAGTTTTGTCGGACTTTTCGTCTCATTCTCAGCTAAATCGTATTAAACTTTGCTGTAATCCAGCTTTGTGGTGGAAATTGGTTGGGGAAGTGTTCAAACCCTCGTCACTCAGAATGTTTTAAGCTTCGCAAATGGTTTTAAAATGTGTTCTAATTATATCTACATATTTAAATTAATTACATTAATTGTGCAGGGAAAATAGAAAACATTCGGAAACGAAATAATGGGACAAAATGGCCTCAAAGTTTTTTTCTTATTACTTAGTAGCTGACCCGGCAAACGTTCTTTTGCCAAATACATTATTTCTAGGAAATATTTTTTTAGTTCAATAAAAGTAAATAACACCATAAGTGTATGGGGATGTAAGAAATATATGGTTGATGAGAGTATTTTGCGAGCTGATGATTGTGCAGATATCCGTCTGTAATTTTATGCATCCAGTATTTTCATGTACAACAACTTTTCCATCGCCAATATCTAGAAAAAGTTTCGGTGGATGGATCCTGAAGCATTTGAAAACGCATGATTACTTACGTACTTTTTCAACATTAAGTATATTAATTACAGACACAATCGCGATGATTTTAGATGAATATGACATCTATATAGCAGACTACACACCCTTGAACATCGTCGTCGAGTAGCCAGCTTATCGATTTTTTATAGGATGCACTTTGGAGAGTGCTCGAAGGCTCTTTTCGAACTGATTGAGCCATCTCCATTCCTTTATCGGACTACTAGGCGCAGGCAAAAGTTTCATCCATACGTTGTTGACATACCCAAAAGTCGAACTAAACGGTTTGACAGATCGTTTTTGGTGAGAGTCGCCAGGATTTGGAACGACCTGCCTGGGTCTATTTTTCTGATAAGTTGAACTCTGGAGCCTTTAAGAGTAGAGTGAACAGGTTTCTTTTGGATGGGCGTGTACTAGTCTTCATCTACACTTTCCATCAGGTGAGATGGAAGACAAACGCCTATTCCATTAAAACTATAAAAAAAAAACTACCAACTACGGTGGCGTGGTCTAAGACCTAAGGCTTCTCAAAAATAGAGAAGTTTACTTTGAGTGTATATACAATGAGATGTATATCGCTTAACACCTATATTCCCCGAAGGGGTAGACATACTGATACACTACTCACCCACATTTCGCCAGGTATGTATCAGTCCCACGTAATAGGGGGCGAGCCTATTGCCGTTTTTCGGGCACATTTCCATACTCCGTGGTGCTACTGAGAATTTCCTAATAGAAAAACCCAATATCACTTTGCCCGACCCGGAAATCGAACCCAGGACCAGGCACTGGTGCATTTCTGCACAAAAAATATACTGTTAAAAAAGTGCCCTTATAAAAAATCACTGACATCATATAAAAAACAATAACTTTCTTACAGCCAATTTCTTATGTGCTTCAGCGCGAGCGGTCATGTTACATTATGCTGATGGAATATGAAATGATCCGGCTGGAAGGATCGGTGTCACACCCAAATCAAAAGAGATCGTATCTAGCCCATAGTATTGACGTGGTAGGCAGAACACTCCGCAAATCGGTCACCGACATCCACTGATACGATGAGGGATTTATAGTGTCACAAGCTCTGACACGTGACTTCGGTTCGTAACAAATTGTATATCCAATCCAATCCATCAGCCAATGGAAATTCACTGCTGGACATAGGCCTCTCCTAATGACATCCACAAGGACCTGTTGGAAGCAGCTTGCATCCAGCGACGTCCCGCGACCTTTACAAATTGTATAACTTGTCAATAATATTTTATTGTGTCTCTGATTTTTAATTACTTACTACTAAAAAAATATGGATAGACTTTCAATTATTTCATGTTTGATTGGCTTTTAAAATTTACATTTATTTTGAAATCTTTTCCAATAACAGTTGCAGTTACAAATGAAATAGATGTTGTCTTGAAAGTTTGGGCTGTTATAAGTTTAAAACGTATAATATGTAATATAATATATTTTAAGAAACTACATTTTGCATTGTCAATTAATGTTATAGGTACCTATGAATTAAAGTAATTAACATTGTTTTGGCAATTGAGAATCGCTCCCTAGGATATATCTACCATAGCACGGATGTATAAACATCCAGACAAACAAACGATTAATAATATTTCCACATCTAAGGGATTTACATAAACTGAGGAAGGGTGTGTGATCCGTAACATCTATTAGTTTAGCTATATCAGGATTTAGGGTAATTGAAATTAATGCTCTAATCGACTGGATATGTTGATAACAACTGATGAAACATTTTCCAGCTAAAGTATTTTCTTGATGTAAATTTTATAATATGTTTTTTCATTTAAAAAAACATATTTTGTAAATATAATATGTAAATAAATATTATTCGCCACTAAAATACATTAATCGGTTAATGCATGATATATACTGTATCATATTTTACTAATATCTTAGTTTTAAAAGGCATATTATCCTAATGTTATAAATTTCGAACGTAACTTTTTTCTGTTTTGCTTCACCCTAAACCACTGGACCAGACATACAAACAGCATGAAATACAATCTATCCGTATTTTTGTGATCTTATGTCGTCCAAACATTATCAGATCGCCTTTAAGTAAAATAAATCATTCAACTAACCTCATAACGTAAAAACATGACTTGTTCGTCGTCTCTTTTTAGATTTTTTACGTAATAATACACCGAATCCGTTTTATTTTATTCAAATAAAATAATTAAAATTCCTTTTCTAAAGAAATTATTAGAAAATACGTGACGAGAGCCGTCAGACGAGTCCACTTAAAAGCCAATATTTCAGTTAGCAACGCCATCTCTCGACCGTGTTCTCATTTAACGCCTCCTTTACGCCTGGTATGTGGTTTCAAAGCCGTAAATCCAGTTAAGAATATGTCTCAAGATATATAAAATGAGTTGGGAATAGGGTTAGCGCTATGTTCAATTTTCAATTCAAGGTTTATTGATTCATGTTATTATTTTGTATTTCATATAATTTGAATAGTTTTGGATACTATATAATTATGTATAAAAAATGTTTTCTTCAATAATTAAGCAAGATGCTTCTTTATAGAACTTACTCTTAGTGTGAATGACAACCGTCTTTTTTATTTAAATTTTATTTAAATCTCTTTTCTGAGATAGAAAAATATTTGGTATTATTTTTTTTTTTTGGTTTTCATTATAATATTTTTAATCAATACAACTATCTTTGAATGTCAGCGTAATGTGTTAATGCTGGTTACCTGTACGTCCTAGGCAATAGACTCAATTAAGAGCTATGCCTAAAAAAATAGGCTTAGCCAAAATTATTTTAGCAGTTTTAATCACGAAAACATTAATATCGGACTAAAAGGAAAAAATATGAACTTTCAAACTTACTTGTGTTAAAATTGATAAACAAAGCTGAACCACGTTCAAAAACAGGCAACCCTGTGATAACCATATAAAAATGACACGTCTGCGAGCGCAGTAAATCTGTCGGTTCGTTCGTCCGCAGCTGAGTGCCTCGTGAGCGCAATAAGCGCTAAACTACAAACAAAACTTGTAAAACAGACATCAATTTTAGGAAAATGAAGCAATATTAAACTTTAAATATATTTGTCATCATTAGATATCTGGCCAAGAGTTGCCACGCTTCTTATAGTGTAAATGAGAAAGATACCCTAATCATAATTCTGCCCATGCACAGTGTACCTACTACAAGACTAACTGTTGTCACTCGACCATCATAGTAATCTACTGGAACCGTTTTGTAATTAAAATTTCCGACTTAGCAAGAGTGTTCTCTACTATATACTAAACGAATTATTTTTAAATTTTGCCCCTCTAGCACACATGAGTGTTAAAATACAAAACCCGTTGAAAGCAATCTTCCCAAAAAGCTCGATGTACCTACATACATATTACTCCCAAAGAATGGATTACTGATTCGAAGATTTGTTGATATTATATGTTTTTGCTAAATTGACGTAATGCTAGAAAAATGTATGGTAAGTGTCATCATGTTTAAAAAGAGACGTGGTCACGACAATTAATCTAAATCAATAAATCCTTTTCAAACGCAATGTACAAAATCTAACTCGCAATTGCGACCTCGCAAGGTTTGTTAATAAATATTCAAAATGACATGGGTTCTCCTCTCCTTTAAACTACAGATCAATACAATCACTAGTTTTTTTATAGTCATTATAGTCTCATAAAAACTGCAATAAACTCATCTTAGATCATAAAAGAAAATTGTGGTAAACGGTACATCAACAAAGTTTAAAGACTAATTAACAAGCTGAGTCGTTTAATGGATTGTTAACAGTTCATTATACCATAATTAAATCTACTAACGTGTTTATACAAAATACGATTATTTTTACACTTTCTAACAAATTGGAATCGGATATTTATTTCGCCGACCTAGGTATAATGAATGTGTTATAAGATGGTGTATACATAAATGAAAAAACAGCTGCCTCTTTGATCTCGCGTCTCAACTGTGTTTCGGCTCTCCCGGTCTCGATTAGCGAGTCGGGCTAAGTGTTATTGGGTATGTCCATTAAAAAATTCTTAACCGTATAGAGTCTAAAATTTGCCTGATTAACGAAAATACTATCGCCCAATTACATGGCATTTAAAATACTGCTGACGTGGATGAAGGAAATACTCCCATGCCTAACGCTAAAAAGGAGAACAACGTGTGTAACTAATGGATATATGTAGGTATAATTTATTCTTAGCACTGCAGGGACAGCTATTAACGCTTAAAATTTAGTCAGATTATTATCTGATAAACCTAAGTGTAAAAAAAAACAATTTAAATAGCAGTGAATCGGTTAAAGTAGTGGGTATTGTATTGAAGCCTTTGTTCCTTATCTCAGGCGTTAGTTAGCGTCGAGGTAATGTTCTGTGTCTCACTATTTGGACGCTCAAATGGGTATGAGATGGCTTTAAAACAGTTAAGATAATATTAAGACTTTTTATTTAATACTGATTATTGGCTTGTTTTGTATTAAGGAAAATGGTTCTTTTATTTTTTTTAATCATGTCTTTTTTGTATAGATACGCTATGTAATCACCCATTCAGATGTTGAAACAGCAGGGATAATCGATAATTACAAAACTTTCACATTCTTAACTGTTTCGACAATCTTTTTAAAAATATAAGTATAATTTAAAAAGGAGCGAAATCTTGTCTGATCAGATTGTTATCCTCTAGTCTTACGCTGCAAACAAAACGTGCCACAGAGCACAATTGCTTTTACATTACACCACTAATGAGATGTAAAAGGTCCCGGTGGAGCAGGCCTATAAGAGTTAAATGATTGCTTCATACAAGGCATCGCATCGCAAATTACTTGCACGTCATTTGCAACTAATAATAAATGACTTGCGGCCGAAACAAAGTGTCAAATTATTATTTCTCAGCAATTACCACGCATATGCCGGCTAACAGACCACGGCGAAATCTCGCAAGTTATAAGTACCTACTGCCCATTCGAATTTCGCATTAAATGTTTGTCTTACGTTCCCTGACATCTCTCCCGGTAAAGACTACGTTTTACTTCATGAAATATATTTCAATGCAGAATCTGTCAAGCCAACTTTACCGGAGATTTAAGTGGATTGTTTTAACAGCTGACACATTAAATATCAAACAGAAGTGTAATATGGTTCGCGTACTGTACAAACAGATAGAACTCGTGTGTACTTAGCGAGTACGAGATCTGATCAAACAGGCCCCACCGTGGCAAATAGTTGTCCGCAAACTATCACAATGGCGTATTAATTGAATCCATAGTTTGTCCAACGCGCTCACACTTCCAACTGATGAAAACAAATGTTTTCAGGACGCTCAGCGTTCCATTTTTAGATTGTAATCCATGAGTTACTGTGTGCGTGATGGATTTGAACTGGCTTTTTGACACATCGTCGGTGGTCGCATGTTCAAATCCTAAACGCAATATGAAGTAGGTAACATGTGTATTTTTATGAATTATTACGCAAAATAAACAAATCATCCTACACCTATGTGTTCTTTTTTTCTTCAGTAAGTTAAAGAACTATACGAAGTTAACGTACACAATAAAAATACTAGGAACAAATGTAATCTCGTTCAACACGTAACTCGTCTCCGGAAAGTTAATAATTCTTTTATGGGGCAATGTATACGCTTCTATAACAAACTTCCGAGGGCTGTTAGGGAGCTTCCCTTGACAAAGTTTAAGAAATCAATTAAAGATAAGCTTTACAAAAAAGCATACTATAAAATTTCAGATTTTATTGAAGATAATAAGCCCTGGGAGTAATGTAAATTGATCGGAGTTATGTTTTGTTGCTATAGTTTGTATCGTTATGACATTTACAATGTAAAATTTAAATAATGTAATTAAAAAAAGACATTTATTGCTATTTAAAAAAAATGACATGTCGTGTTGCTGAGGGAGTTTCTTGCCGTTTCTTCTCCACAGCGATAACACGTTTCGAAGCGGCAATAGTTTAAAAAATATTAAAAAGTGTAAAATTGACGATTCAAAAGAACTTGTAGAAGTCTATTTGAATAAAGATAATTTGACTTTGACTTTGACTTTGAACATGATGTACTAAGGCCTAAACTCATTTAGTTGTGGAGCAGGACCGTGCACGGCAGTGGGACATATGTGAGCCCAAACAGATATATAGGTAGGTAATTATTAAATATTGGTAAAAGACAACAGCAGGGATGGCCTCGAATGCCCTGTGGTAAGGGGGCGTTAGAATCCCACCACGGTATCCCCTGCCTGTCGTAGAAGGCGACTCAAAGGGGTCCTTGGGGTCGCTGGACGCGCTGCGGGGGCAGTGCGTCCACATAGGTGACCCCGAGAGAGCGGCGGTACGGTGGCCTGTGACCGTCGCGGGCGCCCAAAAGAGGTGCCCAAATCGAGTAAGTGGGGGTTTACACCTCTTAAAAATCTGAGAGGGCCGAGACGCTCTCGTCTCGGAAGCGCACTGGGCGGCTGCGGAATCATTGTGGGCGCCTCTCGCCCACGCACCGTGGTCGCCCAACTCGGCGCGGAGATGGCCACCGGGGGGTTTTGGTCGGTATGCCGGTGTAGGTTAGGGTAGGTTAGGGACCCAGCCCGGCACTAACATCTGCGTGGACGTGACGCCGCCACGCGCCGGGCTGGAAGGCCGGTGACCCCGACATACGCTTCCCGCCCCCCTTCCCCCCAGGGGTGGTGGGAGGTAGAGCCATAAGCAGCTTTCCCCTCGATAAAAAAAAAAAAAAAAAGGGATGGCCTCGAGGTTTAGGCGCGCGGTCGAGAATTTCGGCGGTCGCAGGTTCAAACCCCAGGCACACACCTCTGACTTTTTGAAGTTATGTGTGTATTCACAATGAATTATCACTTGCTTTAACGGTGAAGGAAAACATCGTGATAAAACCTGCACACCTAAAAGTTCTTAGGAATTTCTTAGGTGTGTAGTCCGCCAACCCGCACTAGGCCAGCGTGGTGGACTAAGGCCTAAACCCTCTCAGTTGTAGAGGAGGCCCGTGCCCAACAGTGGGACGTATTGGGCTGATGATGATGAAAAGACAACAACAAATAGCACGAATACAATAATAACCAAATACAGTTTACTACACAAAAAAATAACACACTATGAAGGCCGGTGCATGATATTAAACCTCTTTTGAAACATCATTGGAATACCCTTTATAATTGCATCGTATCTCTCAGTCTCTTGCGTGCAACTCAATCAACGCTTCACATACTAAAACTAATCTAAGCTAAGTTATACAAGCATGTAATGTGTGCAATTACTGAGCTATCAGGAACTGATCGTAGAACTAATAGCTTGGAGCCGCGCTATCAACTTATGTTAAAGTTTGTTAACAGTGACTATCAAGCTGACTCAATTTTAATATACGGAGAAATTTACTTACTGTGTGGCAATCCCATGACATAGTTTAAAGGTAAACAGCATCTTACCGACAGTATCTTGTGTATAGTGGCAATGGGTTTTCCGATTAGGAAATTCTCATTAACAAAACAAAGGCAGAAAATGTGCCAAAAAAAAGCATTTGATTATTCTCTTATTATCTACGTGGTACATGATACACCTAAAGATAACGCAAACAGGGTTGCGGTCGAAGAACTAGCTTTTTTATATTATTTAAGCCCATATAAGTTCCTCTGAAGGTCTTTGGGGGAGGCCTATGTCCAGCAGTGGACGTTTTTAGGCTGATGACGATGATGTAAGTTCCACGTTAGATATAGGTACCGAACATCCTTTAATGGGTCTAAGCACAGCGATCACTATTAAGTATATACGCAATCACTGTCTACAGTCCTTCACCGCTCTTGAACCCATTGGCTCGGTTATAATAAGTACGTTTACGTTTAAAAAAAACTATTGAATTATAAGTGTGGCGGTTAAATAGGATGTACATATTGTGCTAATTTTACTGATTTAGGTGGGGACTGGAAAATTTAATACATCGTATTTTAAACGTAAAACTTCTGACAAGTATCACACCAAGACCTCGTTGGTCCTACGGCACTGTGTGCTGTGCTGTCCCTCGTTCGCTTCACGAATAAGGCAAGTTTTATTAGATGCTTCCATTAGGAAATTCTCAACAAGGAGTTTAGAAACGTGCTCGAAAACTGGCAATAGGCTAGCCCGCTTTTACGTTAAACTTACAATGCACACCTGGCGATACGCTGGTACAGACATTGACCTTTGCTTATCCCTTCGTAGGACTATGATTTTTATATATGTATTTTACACTAGAAATTACTCTTAAAATTAACTCAAGAAGCAAGAGAGACAAAGAAAATTTATTTACATTTCGGTCTAACAACAACCAAGCACGAAACAAATAGATGAGAATTTAAGTTTTTGGTTGATCGATTTTTAGCACGCTCTTTTTGTAGCTAACTGCGTTTTCTATTAGTTGCGGACATTTTACCGCGCCAATATATAAAAAAAATATGATAATAACTCAGCAACTCTCTACACCCACTATGATATTTCAATTTTCATACATACATTCATACACACTCACATCTGTATATTTGAAGAGTTAGGCAAAGGTGTATTTTTGCACTTACATTTTGTCAATTAGGTATGTTTTCGTCCCACGTTATTGGCTAGGTTATTACTACGGCGCGGCGTCCGTGGCGCAGTTTGCTAAACACCAGCTTCCGAAACGAGAGGCAACGGGTTGGATCGCCGCACCTAGACAAATGTTTATGTGATCCACAAATATTTGTTTCGGGACTGAGTATTCGTGAGACGAAAAAGTATCTAGCTGTTTCTGATACCTGCGAGACGTGACTGTTTGGTGTATTTATTTATTTAGTGATATTTTTCAAATGGAAAGACCCAATTACAAAGCCCTATCCGAGAATTGAACCTAGGACCGCAAGCACATACTTGTGCCGCAAGACAACAAGTCAGTGATACACCAAAAAGAAATATAATAATTTAAAAAAATGGCATATCTTACTGTGATATCTCTAATTAAACATTTCCTGTTTAAATGATAGTGTCTTATTAAATTAAAATTTAAGTGGATAACAATATCCCGCTGACTGCCACCATACAATCCTATTATACATCCCAAAAATCATGGCTTATCAACCTTCCATCATCATCATCAACAGCCCATATACGTCCCACTGCAGGGCATGAGCCTCCTCTACAATAGGGATGTTGACATAAATAGCGAATGTATGAAAAGTTATTTTTTTGCCATAGCAGGGAATATTAGAATGCTGAAAAACATATTTTGTAAATGTAAATATGAGTAATAAATCAATTAAAAATAATTAAAAATGTTTAAAATAATTCCAAATATCACGTGACTGCAAACGCCAATCGGAGCGCGTTACGTCACAATGTATGAAGAATCACAGACAAGTTGTCTAACCTAGGGGTGTCCACTGTCCACTTTGAAAAAACATCGATATTTTTTTCGATTCGATAAATCGGAACTTTACACTTTTTACAAGAATTTTAAACAAGCTTTTATTTAACTTGCAATGTATGTATGTATGTATGTTTGTTTGGATAAAATCTTGCAACTTAATTTTGAAGCAGCAGATATTTTTAACCGATTTGTGTCGTGGGTATAAGAAACTACGAGAGACTTTTCGGTCTCCCAAACAACCCGACCCGAATCAAATATTTGCGAATCACACAAACATTTGTCTCGGTGCGGGGATCGAACCCGCGGCCTCTCGTTTCGCAAGCTGGTGTCTAGCCAACTGCGCCACGGGGCTGAAAATCCTATAATTTTGTACTTATTGTTAAAAAATACTATTATATTTTAAGATTTGTTATTTTAAATTTTCCAAAAACGATTTGATACAAGTAAGTATCGATATTTGCCGACCGATACCGAGTAAGTATCGATACTTGACGACCGATACGGTATTGAGTAGAAGTATCGATACCTTAATGGTATTGTTTCATCCCTAGTTTAACAGCAGTTTGTTGTATTTAATACACTGTTACGTCATCAAGCCCAGGTGACAGCTTGGAGCGTTTAGGCGCGAAATTTAAACACTAAACTAATTAAAGTCGTTTTTTTATTTAAAATTTATGAATAAAAAATTTAAGTATATTTTTTCGTAATATTTACGTTCTTATCTATAAAATGAAAACAGTTCCAAATTTTTGTCAACATCCCTATTTAGAGGGTTTAGGCCTTAGTCCACCATGCTGACCTAGTGCGGGTTGGCGGACTACACACCTAAGAAATTCCTAAGCACTTTTAGATGTGCAGGTTTCATCACAATGTTTTCCTTCACTGTTAAAGCATGTAATAATTGATTGTGAATACACACATAACTTCCATACACAACATTATTGCAATCACTACTGACTAAGGTACTATAAATATGATAATAAAATACATGCAGTTATTCAAACATAATATATTTCCAACCCAGTCATATAACAAAACATATTATACTGATCAACATAGAATTATGATATGGTTTTACATTTCAGATAACATAACATAAATGTTTTAAATGCCTTAAATTATATAAGGGTATAGAACAAATATTCATATTTTGTATAACCCTATAATCAGTGGTGGTACTTCCATAGAAGCCCAAAAGCACAGTTACACTTACAAAATTCCGAATAATAATATTTAAGCTTTAAATCTTTATTTAACAAATGCAATTTTCACATATAAATAAGAATATACTGACCCCACAATAAACAATTATAATCTAGACATTATATATTTAACATCTAATGTTTTTAGGCTTCTATGGAAGTACTGCCACTGCCTATAACACATCTCAACACTGAGATTTATATAGTAATGAAATAATTTTTTTATGTATAATTAATTCTGAGCATATTTTTTGTTGAGTTATGACATTATCTTATATGATATACATTATATATAATATTTATTAGCAAAGTAGATTTAGGATTTAATGAGAGACATGATGTGTTATGCTTCTAAAGAGACAACTCTGTGTTTTATGTTTTCTTAAAGGCTTTAGGATTTTATTTGTTGTACATTTTAAATAAGCTTAAAATAAATAAGGAATGGTTTACCATACATAACAAGCACTCTGAACTTACTCTAATTTAATTTGAACTATTGAATATTCATTTTTTTTAATAGTAAACTGAAAAACAGTTAACTATTAAACTTCACTTAAATATCAATAATACAATCTACAACATGAAAACTCTGGTTTTGTGTTACTCTTTCTAGAGTTTTTACTTACTGTAAATATTATCATAATAATTTTATAAATGCTAATATACATGTACCATCCCATATATAAATGTCCAGAAGAGGACATATGTGAAAAGTGCTCCCAAGAATCCATTTGTCAGCAAACCTTGCCGGGACACATAGTATTTATGCCAATGTGGTCCTGCCTTCACCAAGAACATTATCCATAATATGATTACTGCAAAGACATAGAATGCAAATCCATAGATACCAGTGAGGCCAAGTACACCTGAAAAATATTATTTACAAGGTTAAAATTACTTTTCAAAACATAGGTATTACAAAAAGTTTCCATCAAGTGTGTCTGTCACTGCTTCACATATAGAAGTATCATAAGACCATGCTCCAGGACATCAGAAATGTTATAATAGATGTGTATCTATTATAACATTTCTGTATTGTATGTGAATACAATACAGAAGACAAAAAACTTGTGATGGGATTATTTCCAAATTCTTAAAATGGTTATCTACCATTTTAAGACGAAAGTGAGTATTGACAATGTAAAACTTGTTTCCTCTCCACATGACCCTCATTACAGTTTTTTTTTTTATATTATAGCTTCGCACTCATTACAGCTTTAGATGCCATGTTGGTTAAACACCATAATTTCGAATTTGGAACCACTTTTGAAAAGGGTTGGTTCTCAATCAAGCCTTTTTTAATAGCATATACAGTCGCACAGCTGGGCAAAGGACTACCTAAGCTCAATCCATCTATCTCTAACCAAAGATGTGTTATGCTCCAATTAATAAAAAAAATGTCATGATCGTCACAATATGGCTTCCTGGATGTCTCATACAGATGTCAACTACTACGAAGCTAGTTTTTATTTAACCTAAACAATAAAACAGTACCTGCAGTCGATCCCGACAATGCAGCCATAGAGGTCCTACAATATTCCACGACCACCGCATTATTTCTTAAAGCTGCCTCACTATACGCCACCGGCTCTGATTTATCCTTCGCTTTTGTCGTCGACATAATAATTACTGATTAGTAACTATTTTAATTTAGTTTATATGGTTCAACACACATAAATTCAATTATTTTTGACAACCATGAACCATCAACCAACTCGCTTTTTTGATAAATCACAATTGGCAATTGGCGAATGTCATTTTGACACCAATGTAACAGACTAAAAAAAGTATGAAGATTAAAAACTTCAACATAGTATAATATGTAATAAGGATACGAAATATGTACTTGATTTTACATGAAAAAAAATATATATTTATAAAGGTGTGCTAAATTAAAGTTTAAATAAACTTTATTTATTTAACTACTAATTTTGTTGAAACTGAATTTGTTTAAAAACTGAATTTGTTTAGAAACTTAAATTTGAAGTGCATTTAGTATAGTATTAATTTAGTAAAGTAATAGGAAGGTATTAGAATTTGGCAAATGCTCACAAAGTGAAAATCATGATAAAAATTTCTTGGTAAGAAAACAACATAGTATTAAAGTATTTTTCTTTCTATCTTCAAATCCAATCCAATCCATCAGCCAATGGAAGTCCACTGCTGGACATAGGACTCTCCCAATGACTTCCGCAGGGACGTGTTGTAAGCAGCCTGCAACCAACGAGCTATGGAGAGGGCTATGCTTGGGGTTTCCCTACGAGATCGAATCAGAAATGAGGAGATCCGTAGGAGAACTAAAGCAACCCACATAGCCCAGCGGATTAGCAAGTTGAAGTGGCAATGGGCCGGGCGCATAGCGCGGAGAACTGATGGCCAATGGGGCCAGAAAGTTCTCGAGTGGAGGCCACGTACCGGAAAGCGCAGCGTAGGACGTCCTCCGACAAGGTGGTCAGACGACCTAGTAAAGGTCGCGGGATGTCGCTGGTTGCAGGCTGCTTCTTTCTATCTTACTAGAACAATAATAAGACTTTAATTATAATTATCTACATTCTATTGCTAATTCAGCCTACTCTCCTGCCTCACATGGTAGGGGAAGAGGGGCATGATGGGGTACTTAAGGGACATAACAAAAATACAGCACAATTACTATGTTTATTACTTTTATTAATTTATGATACGTTATGTTATTTATCTGACTATGATTAGGTACAGTCTTTGCAAAATTAACTTATCACATTTGTCAATAATTAACCATTCATTGGAATATTGTAAAAAACCATCTTGCCCCATGCTATCTATGGGGTAATATGGGGTAATAAAATTTGAGCATGATCACGAAGCTAATTCTCACAAAACACACAAATTTGTGTCTGCTCCGCATCTTCATTGTCCACGTCCAGCAAGCATTGTGATCCCAACGTCCACAGAGCTAGCAGCCTGCCCAAGATTCTGACGATGTCAAAAATTGCGGTTTACATAATTTCAATATAAGCATCTTCATAATTACTCTTTTGTATTTTAACTGAGTGTTTTGTCTTTTTTTTTCTTTTAGCATTCCTTTCTAAATTTAAGTGAACCCAGGCAGGCCCAAATCCCATTTTGCTCCAATGCCCCATCATACCCCGTACCCAATACCCCATCTTGCCCCAAAAGGTGACTGAACAAAAAAAAGAAACTATAATAAAATGTTTAACGTATTCGTACAAACGACATACCATATCAAAATATACAACACTAGTAATAAACTATCAGAAATACATAAATGTGGAGACAATAATTACCTTAAAATAATGACCTACACAAAATTAGATCGACGAAACGATAAAACAGTTTTCCGTTTGTAAACTATGGAGGGTAAAGGTAAGGAGTGTCATCTTGTACATGCAAAAGTGTCCGTCAAAATGTATTAAATAAGGGGGGCGCCACATTAGCATCAGCGTAAATTTTAAAGGAAGCGGAAATCAATAAACGTACTATTTACAGTTCAGGATATAAACTCACTCTAGCTACACGCGTTTTCTCATAATAACTCTTTAAGGTTATATTTACTACATTATTTTGTACTACGCAAGTAGTTGACATTTTCAATAAGTAACTACTTGAGATATAAGTGTAGGACGTCCTGCAGCACGATGGTCCGACGACTTGAGAAAGGTGGCGGGTAGCGGATGGATAAGGGCTGCTCAAGACCGGGATGGTTGGCGCCTACTTGGGGAGGCCTTCGTTCAGCAGTGGATGGCGATAGGCTGAGAATATAACTACTTTAGTCGACAATAATGTTAAATTCATACCATGTCCTTTGTCTAAACCAGCGCCATTCTAGAACGTTTTTGAACTGTTATTTACAGCTGACAGCTGGACACTTTTTTCGATTTTCTACCATTTGAGATGACACTCCTTACCTTTACCCTCCATATTGTAAACAAAAGATGCCTTGACTACCACAGACCACACACAATTTCTCTCGAACTGATCGTTGGTCGCATGAGGCTTTTTATTAGCTTATTGCTTTCTATTCAGAAACGTCTTATCTAGTTTCTTGTATTTGTGCAGTACCTTACCTCGAGACCCCTTCATGCCCCCTCTTTCCTTATTTGAATATTGAACATATTTAAACTTTTAAACTCAAATAAGATATTAATAATAATAATCCAGAATTTTATTAAATTGAATTTAATTACACAATTTTAGGATAATGACAGAAAACCATTTTTTAAATTTCTGAATGAACCCAGAAGGCAATCATTTGAATGTGTGGACAAAACGTCTTGATAAAAACGAAGCCATTGAACTGTGTGAGAATGTGCACATGTGTGCGTATACAGCTAAAAATTCGTTTCCTATTTTCACACACACACATAGAGCTCTATTCGTGTGTTTTCGCGGTACTGTGCGCGTCGTTTCTATGTGGTTGAATTTATTTTCTTTCCAAATTTTGAAAATATTTTTGATTAAACGTTTTGTGTTGTTTCATTTGTGACATAAATAGGTACATCGTATTTAAAAATGCATTGGATTATGATGCTATGTAGAATAATGTGTGAAACGAGACAAGAAATTATGATGGCGCGTGCCTGATTGTACAGTGAGTCCCTTTTTCGTAAGAAATTAAGACTTTGCTCTTTCGATATTGAAACGCTGTGGTATTTGAGTAAAATTTATACAACTATGGCATTTATCCTCCTTGAAATATAGTTTTTAGGAAACATATACGGCGTAAGCGGTGTGAATTAAAGGAATTTAAGTTTTCGATTAAGTATGCCCCTACAGTTGACTAGTGAGAACGCCTATCGCACGGTATGCTGACTCTAAATTGCGATATTTGACGACATAAATAAGCAGGATACAAGCGTGAGACGATAGTTTAGATTTTAATTCATAAAAATAAGTTGATGATGTGATAATTTCATATATTTTTATTTACATTTCAGATTAACCTATATGAATTTGAGGACGAAACTTCATTTTGATTCTTTTGTTTCAGTAGACCAACATAGACGCGAATTAGTGGTTGTAATACATAAATAGGATATCGCGGCCACCAAATTCATTTTATTTGTTAATATAAAACATTGGAATTTAAAAATATATGGGAATTTAAAATCGACATATAATGCTTTGCTGAGTTACGTCAGAGGTGTTTAAAAGGTCGCGAATACATCCTATACACGTTATAATGGATGATTCTGAGGATAATATGAGTGCTGAGGACATTGCAAAAGTGGAGAGTCCGACAACACTGCGGGTAAAACCTAAAAAGAGATCACTTGTTGAACGTGAACTTGAGACTAATTTGACAGCTAGAGTAACATCTCCAGTCTCCAATGGAGAGGGCACTAGCACAAGTAGATATGGCAGAGCCAGACGTCTGAAAACTGAATCAGAAGTTAGCGATTCAAAGAAAGTCATGTCAGAAGTATTGAAGTGTTCTGGAAGTGAGAAATCACCGGTCAAAGTGCAATCACCAGTATACAAGATGCATGCATCAAATTCACCAATGCGTTTAGAATCACCAAATAAAACCTCTATTGAAGTTTATTTAGATAATCAAATTGAGAGTATATACCAAGAGAACATATCATTAAGTAGATTTGGATCTGAGGAGACATTCAAACCTTCTCCAGGAAAGAAGACCCCTAAAATATACATAAGAAAAGATTTAATACAAAATAGAGATCCAGAAGAAACTGTGATATTGATAAAGAACATGTTTTCTCCAGTAAAAAGTTCACCGAAATCTGGTAATAGTCATTTGACTAATATTTTGCAAAGATCAGCAGATATATTTGATATAAATCATAGTGGAAAGCATCCCAATGGATATATTGATAATTCTTCTGTAGTGAAAACTTTGGATTTTGACAATAAAAAGAAAAAACGAGAGCATAAACAAAGAGTGTTGTCTAAGAATGATTTGTTTGAGTTAGAGGCAAAATGTCCATACCAAGTTGGTGATCTTGCCTGGGCCCGAATGGGCACATACCCTTTCTGGCCCTGTATTGTCACTAGGGATCCTTCAATTGGAATCTTTGTAAAGAAGAAATGTAAGTTATTGAATATTGTTTTATTGTCTTTACAAAGTTGGTACACATTTTGTAATGAAAAACAACTTATTTTTAATAACTGTTTGAAACTATTGTATACAGATATTTTGCATCAAAAATAACTGATATTAAATATTGTACTCCCAAAATACACATAAATTAAATTAATATTAATTAGGAATGGTAAAAAATTGGATAAATTTGTATTTTGATATAGCATATTGGATACTTATTATCCTAGAAAATTTTATTTAACATGATGAGACATATGGGCATAGTGAAAGTAAATACAATGAAATTACCTTTTTTTTACCCAGAGAAATAGATTCTTAAAGTTCTTTCAAATAAATATTTTTTGCCTTTTGCCCAGTCTATATAAATGGCAAGGATTGGAATTAAATCTGAATTTTAGTTGACTGTATCGGTAATTTTATTTTATTTTTATTTTATTACCTTTCAGAATCATGCAATAACATTTTTCTTCTCAATTTTTAAACAAATACATATATCACAACAGTTTCCACTAATAGCAAAACTAACAAGTCTGTAACATTTAGAAGTTTAATATTTTAAATGATTTAATAATAATTAATAGTATAAAATTATTTTGGACTTTATTGATTCTTCTAAATTAGTCTTTCAGGTCATGATGAATAAAATATATTAAAAAATATATAATTTTATTTTCAACTTTCAGTGTTTGGTAGAATTGAACGAGACATTATACATGTAACATTTTTCGGCGATAACGGACGTCGCGGCTGGATCGTCGACAACATGCTGAAAAAATTCATGGGACTTGCTGAGTTTGAGTCAGCTAGAGAAAAATTTACACCAGAGGTATGTCAAAGTACTTGATTATGCAAAATTTAAATATAATTTATAAGTATTTCCTATTATGATGTTCAGTAAAAGGTAATTACACATTTTAGGACAAGAAAAAGGATCCCAGACTATATGCAGCATTTTTCATATCAGAAAAAAAACAATCACTATGGAATATGTCAGTTGAAGAAGCAGAAACATTATTCAAAGAGCCAAAAAGATTGAGAATTGATATACTTTATGAAATGTTAGAAAAATCTAGATCACAGAAAAATATTCCTAAAACCCAAAAGAGTGGTAAAATTACACGGACTGACAGTGATGTTTCTCTAAGTGAAAGCCTTTATGATACTTTATTTTCTGAAGATGATATTAAAACTGATGACAGTGATAGATCTCGAAATAAAATAAGGAACAAATCTCTTGATGTATCAGAAGTTGTAACCGCTTGTCTAGACAATATGGCTGCTAAAACAGGCATAACAAAGATACAGAGACAATCTCATATGGATAGGTGGTTGCAAAAAGCAAAATCGAAAACTCCAGAGAAAACTTACACAAAAAATTCCATTTCAGTAAAAGACCATAAAGTAATAAGTAGACATGAGAATAGTAAAAAAAAGAAAAGAATGTCTTCCAATGATGTCTCAAAGCCTTATAGCTTAAGGAAATCTGCAAATGAATCTCGAAATTTATTAGCACACGAAAATGAACATGATTACAGTAAATTTTTATCAAATAATGTAAAACCAAATGATAATTGCTCTATTGTGAATACTAGTGATGAATCAAATTTTGTTAATGTTAAGGCAAAATCAGAAAGTGAAAATGAAAGTGAAAAGAATGATTTAAATATGGCAAATGAAATGGATGATTTTTTTGAAGCAGTGTCTGTAGATGGTAATGAAATTGTAATTGGGAATGAAAGAAGTAGCATAACTGAGTCTGATGTAGATAATATGTCATTAGATGAATCAAACAATATTTCTTGTAGTGATACTCAAGACATGGACATAGATAATACATCAGATACTCAAGACAGTTGTTCGTCTACAGAGAAAAGCACAGAAATAGAATCTTCTGACACAGATGCTCAAAGTCAATCAGTTTCGTTAGTTAACAATAATAATGTAATAGAAAAGAATGGTAGAGGATGTTTAAGTGCAAGTTCAAATGACAGTAATTTAAGTTTGGAAACACATAATATTAACCAGGATGAACTCAAAAGAGAAAATGTTCATAATAATAACTCTGGTGATGTTTCTGAGAATGTTGATAATACTTCCGAAATTTCAAATAAAATGGATATAGATATGATTATCACTAATAGTGATAAGGGATGCGGGAAAAAAGAATCGATACATAGCCTAAGTTTACAACTAGGCACTGAATTTAATATAGGTTCTACAGTGCATACAAATGATGTGAAAAATTTTAGTTATGTGTCAAGTGCTGATGAGAGTGGAGATAAAGAAATTATGATGACCAATAATAGCAATAAAGTTACGAATACCAGTAGTAAATTTTTGAACGAAATTATTGAAAAAGATACAAGCACTAATGATACTTTTATAACTGTGGATGAGATGGAGGGAACCCTTAAGAAAATTGTGGTGAATGATACAGTCTCAATAGAAGAAGATATTCATTGTGAAACCAATAACCAAATTAATTTTCAGAAAGATATTGTTTGTAACTCTTCTCAAGAAGAGGATGGAAGTGAAACTGACGGAGACACATTTAGTACCGAGGGAAGCCAGCCAGATGACGAAAACACAGTAAATACCGCCTCTGATATTGATACAGTGCCAGAAATTCCTAATAAAAATGAAGATTCTGTTTCAGATATAATCGAACAAAATAATTATGAAGTTTATGAAAACGGCGATGACGTGAGCGGTGATGAAACTGCAATAAATAATAAATCAGAGGTATATAATGAAAAAAGCGATAACAAACAAGAAATAAAAGACAAGTGTAACAAAAACATAAATTCAAAATTTAAATGCAATGCTCCTAATGAAATCATAAGCGGTTCAGGTAATAAACATTCAAACATAAATCTTAATAATTCAAATATAATAAGTGAATTAACAAAAGAAAACGGCTTTCACGATTCAGATAGTGATAAAGATGAAAATTTTGATGCAGATTCTGCATCTGTTACTTCAGAAGATAGCCATGTATCATTTACTAGAAATAAGCTAAGATTGCAACTAAGACGTAATAATGAACAAAAGAAAAATACTATTCAAGATCCAGAATTTATCAAATACTTAGAAGCCAGACAAGATGCTTTAATGGATGAACACCCTGAACTTGATTCTGAGGAAATAGTATCTTATTTGCATAAAACTTGGTTATATGAAGAAACTAACAAATCAGATCTGAAGAAATCGGATGACATAGATCATTCAAATTTTGTCAAAGGCTTGGATGAACCAGTCAGGAAAAAAATATCTAATCGTAAACTTAAAAGTAATAAAAACCGCAATAAAAATGCTGGTGTAACACAAATTAAATATCCCGAAAAAAATTATGAAATACATGAAACAAATAAGAAGTATCAAAAACCAGAATATAATATTAAAGGGTTATTTCCTAATAATATTGATGTTATGGTTGTAAATAATAAAGAGGAAGAAATTCCACAATTAAGTAATATTTCTGAGTATTCTGAAACTACTGTAAAAGGGAATAATTTGGTTGTGGAAAAAGAAAATGATCCTACGGTCGTCGTGATTGATGAAGGTATTCCAAATTATTCAAATGATATTTCAAATCAAGAGCCGGGAGATGACAAGACCAAAGATATCGAAGAAAAAATATGTTCAGAATCTAAAATTAAAGTATTTGATATTGATGCAGTATCAATGGATTCTGAAGCGAGTGATATTCCATTAATTTACAGTAAACTTCGTCTGAGCGAAAAATCAGAGTCAATAACGATACAAAAACTAGCTGAGAAACAAGAGGATACTGTAACTGACAATGCATCAATAATCTCCGAAGACAGTGATTTGGTCCTTTCGAAACGTAAACAGAAACTGAAATATGATAGGACGATGGAAAAGGGAATTAGTGATCCCGAATTCATCAAATATGTAGAGTTAAGACAAGACGCATTGATTGAAGAAAATCCTCAACTTTCGCACGAAGAAATTACCAACTATTTATTCAAAACATGGCTTTATGAAGAGGATGCTAAGCCTGATATGCAAAAAACTGATGAAATTGAACAATCGGGATTAGTTAAAGGTTTAAATAACGAAACTGTAGAATCTGCGCCTCCTAAAAGAATAAAGAAAAGAACTAAAATTCCCAGGGAAATTACTGATTATTTTGATATCGCTCCAAGGGATAAACCCAAAAGAAAATCTGTCAAACCTTTTTATAATGAAGATTATTTTGATATTGAAGAAGAATTAGAATGTTTTGACATAAAAAAAAATACAGAAGTTAAAAGTGAAATTATTGATAATACCAAAACTAGCCCACAGACAGTTGTGGCTGCATCTAGTAATACTTTACTTGAATATATTGAAGAACGTCAAGAACCAGAGGACAATATTGACGAAGTTGAATTATACTTTTCAGAATTAACTTTACCAAAACCAAATATTTTCAAAGGTTTAGTCAGAGAGAAAGTATGTGAAATTTGCGAAGAAACAAGTCGATTAGTTAAATGCAGAGGCTGTAATGGAATGTTTCATGTAGACTGTGTTAAAAAACAGACTGAAATTCATGATATTCCTGTTCCTTCGCGTGGTAGAAAGAAAAAGAAAAGAGCTGGCAGAAGACCTAAAGGTTCAGAAGATGCGGATGGTCATAATGATGATAAATTAGATCATTCAGAAGAACATATTGATGAAATTGAACCAGAATCTCGTATTGTAGACGCTGATGTATTGGAAGCCCAATTATCCGCCAAAATGAAGGAAATTCTAGATAACCTTGACCCCCCAGAAACCTATTCTTATTCTAGTGAAGAAGAGGTAGATTGGAACGAAACAGTGCCTGGCAAATGTGAAATAGTAGATGTAAAATTAAAATTACGTACAACTGAAGCAAATGACTTTTCAGATTTTAAATGCAATAATTGTCAAAAGTATGACATTCCTCTGTGTTTCGTTTGTAAGTCTCCTGTTTCTAAGAAAGATACAAAAAGGAGACAGCGCTGTCAAGTACCACACTGTCACAAGTACTACCATGTTGATTGTTTGGACCACTGGCCTCAGACTCAATTCAATGCAGGAGAGCCGTCTAAAAGTAATAAGAAGATAAATGAACACTTCGAAGCATTGACTTGTCCAAGGCATGTGTGTCATACTTGCGTGTCGGACGACCCTAGGGGTTGTAAGACTAGATTTAGCGGCGATAAGTTGGCCAAATGCGTGAGATGCCCCGCTACATACCATTCTTTCACAAAGTGTATTCCAGCAGGAACGAAAGTGTTGACTGGATCGCATATTATATGCCCGAGGCATTATGAGCACAGGTAATTACAGTTTTTTTTAAATTGTTCAGCCAGTCTGTAGCCAACAGGTAAAGAGGTCGTGGGCTCGATCCCCGCACTGAGAAAAATGATGATGCGTGAGCGACACATTTATTATGAATGCTTTATGTATTAGTTAAGCTGACGTCATACATTCGTTTAAGATTTTTTTGAATCGCGAAATTGTTAAATATTCTCGCTTAATTCCTTGCAGGAATAAACTAACAGATTCAGTAAAAAAATTGTGGACATACCTCTTGTTTGCTCCTTGATAATACCAATAAAAAGTATACAAGTGGAAAATTACTACGAAATCAATAAAGTTATCCTAACAAAAAACAATGATATTAATAGAATTATGTTTTTATTTTCAGTCCAGGAAAAGTCCCGTGTCACGTGAACACAGGCTGGTGTTTCATCTGTGCCCTGGGCGGTTCTCTCATCTGCTGCGAGTATTGTCCCACTTCCTTCCACGCTGAGTGCCTTAACATCAATCCGCCTGAAGGTATGTAAATTGAATAACGTTTTTGATGTCTTTAAAACACTTGTAAACACAAAAAAATTAAGTAAAAAAATAATTTAAAAGGCCTAAGCCCTCTACTATAGAGATGTTCATACATACATACTAGATACATATGCTTATAGTGTATGGATTCTATTTATATGCAATATTTCTCTTTCTGCTGTGTATTGAGAATAAGAGTTTTTCAAACACATTTCAAAACTCCGCACTGCTATTGAAAATTTCCTAATGACAACATGAAGGAACAACTCAATGACACTTCCCGACGGGGATTTGAACTCCGTTAACTTATGCCGCAGGACCAACAAGAAGATGTCCTCCATTTTGCTGATGCAGACCATGCACAATAAAATGACTCTGTTATGCAAGGTGTAAAAAGACTGTGGTTGAAAACTAAGACATGTAATAGTTAAAAAATACGCTAAAAATACCAAAAAAATAAATAAGAAAAATTGACGTTCCCCTAAAAACTAACTATTACCTGTACTAGTTTTCGATCGCGGTGTGTTTACATCTTGTAGAAAAAGACTTTATTAATGTTTAATGGTGGTATATTTTATTTACAAGGTGGTTACATGTGTGAGGACTGCGAGACTGGTCGTCTACCATTGTATGGAGAAATGGTGTGGGTCAAACTTGGACATTACAGGTAACATAATATTTTTCTGCAAATTTTATGCATTTTTATACTTAAACTGCAGAGTGAAACTGTATTTGTAACTCAATATTCGACGAATTTACTCCGGCCTAATAGTACATGGAACATTATTACATTTTTATACAACGGAAATGGTTAGTGTAGATTTAAAGACTAAAGTCTTGTTTTACTACCAATGTGTCGTACGACTCACCAAATATATAAATAACATTTTCATTAGTCTATATACGTCCCACTGCTGGGCACGGGCCTCTACAATTGAGAGGGTTAAGGCCTTAGTCCGTCTCGCTGGCCTAGTGCAGGTTGTACTACACACCTAAGAAATTACTTAAAACTTTTAGATTAGGTGATTCTCGACCGCGCGCCTAAACCTCGAGGTCGTCACTATTTCTATTAATATTCTTAGGTATATCGAAAACCTTTCGAGATGGTGTAATAAGTCCCAATTATTATTTAATTAAGGTCACCTCACATCAAATCCATGCACTGCTCTGTGTTAAAGCTTTCAGATAACACAGTAAGTTAAGAATATAATTCGAATAATTGGATTGATAAGAGATAATATTCCCGTCAGTCGATACGAGTGAAAAAAACTCTTTAGATGTACGAGTAGGCATGTACTATAACATCTTGTGTCTTTCGTACAGGTGGTGGCCAGGCTTAATCCTTCATCCGAGTGAGATCCCCTTAAATATTTTGGCCGTAAAACACAGGCTCGGGGAGTTTGTGGTTCGATTCTTCGGCCAGTACGATTATTACTGGGTGAATAGGGGCAGAGTGTTTCCTTTCCAAGAAGGTAAGAACTTACAAACTTATGGAGTAAAATCTTTTGTAACAGAGGCAAAAAAAATGCAAAACTTATAAAAATAATAGAATTTTACAAATAATTGCGTATTTATTTCAGGTGATTCAGGACGAATATCGAGTCAAAAATCTAAGATAGATGCGGCATTCACAACAGCGATGGAACACGCGCAAAGAGCGTGTGAAATACTCAAAAGTAATTATTTAATTGACATAATAATGTATTATTAATAAATAATATTGTACTTCACCACTTAATTTTCCTAATCCAAGACACTAAAAAGTACTAATATCTTACGATCTTGTATATTGAAGAGTATACTCGTAGTATGTTATTCACAAAATTATTTTAATGGAATAATCCTTTATTTTTAGTGAAAATATTATCAGTAGCATACAATAATCAAATCAACAAAATACACTACTTGAACGATGTTTGGATATTAATAGACTTAATTGTTTATAGTGATGTCATCTACATTAAAAATTTAAATAATGATTCCAGGTGCAGAACCGAACCAAGAAGAGTCACTAGATATCGCGTCGTCTCTCCTGCCCCCCCACTACGTGAAGCTGAAGGTGAACAAGCCGTGCGGGTCTCTGTGTGGGAGGAAACTAGACGACCCCGAGTTGTCGCTCACGCAGTGCGAATGTAACCCCGACGAGGAGGACCCTTGTGGACCTTACTCACAGTGCCTTAATAGGTATATACGAGGATATTAATACACATACACGCCTTTATCGCCAAAAGGGTAGATTGTGGTGTTCTACTAATTCTTTCACGTAACAGGGGTGGATTGTGTGATTGTCATTGCCATTTCTGAGTACACAGACTCCGTGCTGTTAATAATTTCCAAATGGAGCCCATTAACACTTTCCGATCCAGGATGAACCCGAAACGTCTGAATAACAACGCTTTTGCCACGAGACCATGAGGCAGACTATTTTATACCCTGAAAATATCATCGTCAGCACGGGCCTCTTCTACAACTGAGAGGGTTAAGGCCTTAGTCCACCATGCTGGCATAGCGCGGGTTGGGGGACTACTCACCTAAGAATTTCCTACGAACTTTTAGGTGTGCAGGTTTCATCACGATCCTTTTCCTTCACTGTTAAAGTATGTGATGATTCTTTGTGAATATGCACATAACTTCAGAAGTCAGAGGTGTGCCTGGGGTTTGAACCGTAACCTCGAGGCCATCAAAAGTATTTTATCTTCATAATATGCCACTAACTACTGATCTTATTGAACTCAACTGAATAGAAATAAAATTTTCAGTTTAATCTCTTATATTTTATTTTTTCAGAATGTTACTAACTGAATGCGGCCCGACGTGCCGAGCTGGCGACCGGTGCCACAACAGAGCATTCGAAAAACGACTCTATCCAAAACTGGTGCCTTACAGAACGCCGCATAGAGGATGGGGACTTAAAACACTAGAGAATATCAAAGCAGGTACGAAGAATGATGGGTGATTTAGTTCGAATGCTCTTTGTGTCTTGGCTGCCTTGTTTGTTCTGCGGTACAATTTGGTGTGTGAGGTTCTATATTCGTTTTTTTTATCGGGCAGAATGTGTTGCATATGTACATACATATACCCATCTGAGTATCCATGACAGAGTTACAAAAGGTGTATATAGGTTATGACACCCAAGTTTCACCGGCCCGGTTTTTTTAATTACCTGACTATGTGCGGTTATTAAGAAGTTCTTAACAGGAAAACTCAAAAATACTGCTTCACCCTGAAATGGAATCCGGGCTCTGAGAACACATGCCTCACAGTCATGCTGCAAAACCAAAGAGACTGACAAAATCTGTTTTTATTATATAACATTAATTAGGATCAGTTTGTATGTACATATGTATTACATTACATATATTTAGTAAAGAAACAAAATAGATAGGCATTTAAATTATATGTTATCTAAGCATTATACAGTTGTTACCAAAATATTGTAAAAGTTGTTATCAGATAATATGAATATGAAATACCGAATGAATATTTATTTAACAAATATTATAATAGATAAAAAAATATACATTAGTTTAATATGACAGTGACGTCCACGTTTCGTGACGTGCATCATCTTCTAGCCACTCGGGAATTATCTCTGTCGTCGTATTTTAAACTTAGTGTTATTAATTTCTGATCAAAGAAACTTACAGCCGACTGTCTCGTGGTCTCGCGGTACAAGTTTGTGCCGTGCGATCTAGAGGCCCCGGGTTTGATTCCTGGGTCAGGCAAATAAGTGTTATTGGGTTTTTCTACTAGGAAATTCTCAGTAGCAGCACGGAATCTGAAAATATGTCCGAAAAACGGCAATAGGCTCGCACCCTATTACGTGGGACTGATACATACCTGGCGAAATGTGGCTGCAGAAATGCACTTCTGCCTACCCCTTCGGGGAATACACGCGTGCTGTTTGAATGTATGTATGTAGAAAGTTAAGTTTCAAAAGAAATATACACACAATTTCACTGAATGAAGAAAATTTATTTATTAACAACTATTAACCTGTATTGGTTTTGTAGGATTTAAAGCATTTCTGAATTCATCATCATCAGCCCATATACATCCCACTGATGGGCACAGCCGCCTCTACAACTGAGAGGGGTTAGGCCTTAGTCCACCACGCTGGTCTAATTGCGGGCTGGTGAATTAAGATCAATAAAATCAAATATCCAGTTACAATTTGATGCAACACACACAATTTGTAAAACTAATCATTTTGTTACAGGTCAATTTGTGATAGAATACGTGGGCGAGTTGATAGACGAGGAGGAGTTCAAACGGCGCATGCGTAGGAAACACGAGATACGTGACGAAAACTTCTACTTCCTAACGCTAGATAAGGAGAGGATGATCGACGCGGGACCTAAAGGGAACTTGGCCAGGTAATTTATAAAAGTTTCCTACTCTTGTTTTCATTCTAGTTTTATGCAATAAAATAGGAATATATTAGTGCAATCAGCCAAATAGTTTGAATAATTAAGCTATTAGTCGTTTTATGTTGAAGGGTCACTATAGATCAGGTTCATCAATCAATCAATTTTAATATTTGTATGCCGCTTTTACGGCAAAGTATAGTATATTTTATTCGTTGGGATATTCATTATATTTATTTCGATTACTTTAAATATGGATTTAATTGGATATCAATAACGAAATTCACTAGTCTATATTTGATCATTTTAATTTAAGTCAACGCTTCTTGCAAATACTTGCAAGAACACATAATAATATGCTTAATATACATAATAATATAGGTATACACCTATATACATATATTATGTATTTATTTAATTGACTGCCTCATAGTGTCGCGGCATAAGTATGTGTTGTATAACCTAGAGGTTCGATTTGCGTGTCGCGCAGTGTTTTTGGGTTTTTCCATTAGGCAATTCTCAGTAGCACGGAGTCTAGAAATGTGCCCGAAAACTAGGCTTGCCCCCTATTTTACGTGGAACTGATACCTACCTGGGAAAATATGGATACAGAAATGCACCTCTGTCTGTTCCTTCGGGAATACAGGCATGAGATTATGTATGTAGAAGAGTATGAATGTCCTTTAATTACTATTTATAAGATTACTTTATTATTTTTTAGGTTTATGAATCACTGTTGTGAGCCTAACTGCGAAACACAAAAGTGGACGGTGCTTGGTGATGTCCGCGTGGGACTATTCGCAATTAACGACATACCGGCCGTAAGTAATTCAGGATATTTTGGTTATAACTTCCAACACAACACCTCCCTTCATATGAAGCAACAAATGCCATAAAATCATTGAAAACACATGAACATTTACATTACATAAAATAAGATCAGTATTTATAAGATAGTAAATGCGTTGTAGTGGGAACATCTTGCTTTCTTCCTCCTACGCATGTTAACGGTAGTTACGTTCAGATGAAAGTGATTTTGAGAAGATATTAAAGCTTTGTTAGTTAACCCTGCACAACCAGGCTTGAGACATTTCAATCATGCTTTTTCCTGAACGCACTGTTATCATTTCCTGAATTTGATTTTTTTGCTGATGTGACCTATTTATAAAAATTATGAATAGGTGATAAACTATTTTATTATAAAAACTTGTTATCTATGCAAATATAACTATTATATTCAATTCAAGGGAAATTAGGTTCGTAAGAATATAAAAAAAGTGTAAATCCCACAGATTTTCCCACAGATCTTTTGCTAGATGGCGCCACCTAGCTAAGATACAAAATAAGAAGCTCCGTATTTAAAATAATCGAAAAAATAGTTTTCAATTTTTATTAGAGTTGTATGCATTATAAAAGTATAGTTAGTGATCCGATTCATCAGTGTTAACGTTATCATAGTGATTAAAACAACAGTTATAAAGATATCATAGTGTAACTAAAACTTTAATTGAATCAGTGAAAGTGACAATAACAATTAGTTAATAGTGATCACACCATAAACAATATAAACAATTACCAAACAGTGGGCAAAATGATCAAGTAAGATAATATAAAGTGACTAAACAATCAACAAAAAGATCAACAATCAGTGACACCGTCACCAATTAGTAAAATCAACCGTCTGTTTTAAATTTAAATTTGTCGCCGTATATCATTCGGACATCTAATTTCGCCAATTATCATTGATGTCGTCGTGGCCTAACGCCCGTGCACGCACCTGTAGCGAAGCAGCGCAGGAACAACGCATGGTTCGAAACCTGTTCACCTAGAAAATTGTATGTCTTTTTGTGAGTTTTTTCTTCATATTAAATATTTACTCGTAGTATACGCGCGCCTGCCTATCAAAATAAGATTAATTCTATAATCCAAATTAAAAACAAAAGATTTAAAAAAATGGATACAGCTGATAGTAACATCACATACAGGAAACAGTATAAAAGCGGATCTTTGAACGATTTATCTGTATTGATAAGCGACGATGACGACACGATGTTTGACACTACAAAATTAAGCGTACCTGACAGTCTACATAGGAATACTGATAGCACTATTTTTGATGAATTACATGAACAAATAAAATTACTCAAGTTGCAGCTGATAAGCGCTCATCAAGAAATAGAAGACCTTAACAGCGAGAATTCACGATTACAATCTGAATTACAAAAATCTTTCAAAACTGTAAAAATCTATAAGAACATTTGCTCTACGCCTGATAAACCCAAGATAAATACACCACGATCCTCCAAAAAGCAGACTAGTAGAAATCGTACATCAAACAATGATTCCAGGGTATGTACTATTTCCCAAGAAATAGCAAAAGTCGAGACAATAAATGAAAAAACACAAACTCCCAGTTGTCCCGCTGAGATAAATTTGCCATTACCACGAGCGTTAAGATCAACTGAACAAAATAACAAGACGCAGATATATTTACAGAATCCTACAATCACACCAAAAGAAAAAAATAAATTATGTATCATAAGTAGCCATTGTACCAAGGGAACCCTATCTGTTATAGATAACATTTTCTCTGAATACTTTGATTTTTGTCATTATCTACTGCCAAATAATACAACCAAAGATTTGCTAAATAATATTACACACAAACTACAAGATTTTACTTTGAATGATTATTGCCTAATTTTTATTGGAGAAAATGATTTAAAAAATTGTGATAGTCATATGAATATTCTAGAAAACTTAAAAATCTCACTCCGGGACGTTACCCATACAAATAGTATTATATGCGCTCCAACATACATAAAAGGTGCTTTAATATATAATTACAAAGTCGAGATGTTGAATAGCCTTCTCTATCTGAGCTTAAAAAATATGAAAAACGTGTACTTTTTTGATACTAACTATACCCTGACTCATGAAATGTTTTCATACAATACAGGGAAAATAAATAAATATGGATGGAGAAATATATACGATCAAATTATGTGCAATATAATGATAGATCAAGAGCTTTACAATTCTCTACCTGTCTCGACGAACGAGGAATTAAACCGAAGACCCTCCAACTTAGAGGGTCTAGTAGGATTAGAAAGTAAAAAACAGAAAACTTCACTCAACGAATTTCCCCAGATTATTGAAAATGAATGCGATGTAAGACTCGGGGGTTTTACAACTTTTAATACAAATGGTGACAATAAGCCAAGCAACAATTTATTTCGTGTATAACTATATTTATGTATTACATCAAAATATAGCTGGGTTGATAAGTAAATCTAATATGTTAACAGTTTGTCTAAACGATTCTTCTTCTAAAACTATAGATGTATTATGCATCACAGAGCATAATATGATTACAGACGATATACTACGGTTACACATCCCATCATATAAATTAGCTTCGGTTTCTTGTAGAAACAACAGAAGTGGTGGCTCCTGTGTGTTGGTCAGGAATATACATTCATATAAAGAGCTCAATGATGTAATATCACTATCAATGCCCAATGCTATTGAATGTTCAGGTGTTGAATTATTGCAACATAACGTAATTATCGTTTGCTTATATAGAGCCCCAAAAAATACCTCTATTGACTTTGATAATTTCTTTCAAACTTTACACAAAATTCTAAATAAATATAGATCGAGTCATAAAAAAATTATAATTTCAGGAGACCTCAACATTGATACTCTTAAGAAAAACAAAATAACATCCGAACTCGTTAATTTACTTGCATCCTATAATTTAAATCTCCAATTTTATACACCAACAAGGTTAGTCAGTGGCACATGCATAGATAATATCGCTCATAACATAAAAGGCTGTAAAGGAGAATTAATTGAATTAGCACTCTCAGACCATATGGCTCAAATATTGACATGTCCTGTAAAAAAAACTTGTTCCATAAAGTATTGGCATGTCCGGAAGCGAGATATTTCAAATGAAAACCGAAAGAAATTTATTGAATGTTTGAGTAATGTGTCTTTTAGCGAGGTTTTTGAAACAATCAATCCTAATGATGCTTTTTCGCGCTTCCATGAAACGTTTATGATGTTCTATGACCTTTGCTTTCCAATCATAAATGTAAAAATAACGGCCAATAAACGACCTCAATGGGTATCACGAGGGATTAGGCTGTGTAGTAAACGCAGGAGAGAACTTTTGTGGAAATACAGAGCATCTCCAACGATAATAAACAAAAATATTTTTATATCTTACGCAAAGAGGTATAAAAACGTACTGAATTTTACCCAAAAATTGCAAAATAGCTTTTATATCAAAAAATCTCCTAACAAGAGTAAAGCTATGTGGCAAATTATAAATAAAAATAAAACCCTTAAACTTAGAGACAATATTAACTCAATAAAAAGCAATGGTCAAATAGTATCAGACCCACAAGATATAGCAGAACTATTTAATGATTTCTTTATTAACGTAGCTAATTGCGAAAATAATTATCACACAACACCTGCCATGTCGAAAAAAAGACAATTAAATTCTATTTATATGACACCTATAGGACCAAATGACATTTTTAAAATAATTAAATCTTTGAAAAATGTTTCCAGTACTGGTTTTGATGAAGTTGCAGTTAAGGTTATAAAAGACGTTGCACATATTATCTCCCCAATTTTATGTTACACCATTAACCTTAGTATAGAATACGGTATATTTCCAGATAAGCTAAAGTTTACTATTATTAAACCTGTGTTCAAGAAGGGAGACACTCAAGATTTAAATTGTTACAGACCCATAGCACTAATACCTATCCTTGCGAAAGTGTATGAAAAGGTTCTATATTCTTCCTTATATTCTTTTCTTGAAACTAACAATATTTTAGCAACCGAACAGTACGGATTCCGTAAAACAAAATCAATTAATGCAGCTATTTACAATTTCATTAATACTATCATCACCAATTTAGACAAACGAAAATCGTCAGTAGCTCTATACTTAGATATGACAAAAGCATTCGACCACGTTCACCATGATACTTTGCTTAAAAGATTAGACAATTACGGTATTAGAGGAAACGTAAATAATTTAATTAAATCATATTTAACGGGTAGACAGCAAGCTACTCAAATAAGCAGAGTGTGTCCAGTACTAAAAAAAGAAATTATTTATGAATCACAGTACAGCAATATTTACTTTGGTGTGCCACAAGGTAGCGTGTTAGGTCCTTTACTCTTTCTTGTATACATTAACGAGCTACCGTATACAACTAATCATCATATCACACTTTTTGCCGATGATAGCACAGTTTTATTTACGGGCAACCAAGTACAGACGAATATAAATAAGGAGATTAACACTTTTTTAATTAATATAACCGACTGGCTTTCCTCAAATAATTTAAAACTGAATGTGGCAAAAACTAAAATTATGAACTTCAGACAAAGGGATAAAACAAGAGCTAATTTAAACATAACATTCCAAAATACTGCCATTGAGGAAATTGATGAAATAAAAATTTTAGGCCTCTATATTGATAAAAAGCTAAATTGGAAAAGACATGTAGATTTTGTATGCAGACGTCTTAACCAGCAATCATACGCTCTCTACAATCTACGCAAAATATCCGATAAATCTGCAGTTCTCTGCGCTTACCACGGACACGTTGCCTCTATTTTGAGGTATGGTGTGATATTTTGGGGCAATTCCACACACAAAGACCTAGCTTTTAAAGCTCAGAAGAGGTGTATTAGATCTATGGTTAACATTGATGCAACTACCTCTTGTATTCCATACTTTAAAGAATTGAAAATATTACCGCTACCCTCTATGTATATTTATGAATGTGCTATTTTTGCTAAGACACACTCTCACCTATATAAACATAGCAGTCGAGCCAGACACAGAGACAAAATGACATATGCAGCCCACAAAACTGCTTTATTTCACAAGAGCGCACTCCATGTAATTCCCCAGATCTATAATAAATTACCAGAGTCAATCAGAGATTTAGATGAGATAAATAACTATAAGAGCAATTTGTTTAGATTTTTAATTAGTAAATGCTACTATAATTTAAATGACTATTTAAACGATAAGAATAATTGTTAATTTTGCTTATTTTATTGTATTTTTTTTTTTTTTTTTGGTTTTGGATATGTAGTTTTTTTTTGTTTTGTTGTTATGTCTTATATTTTTAATTTATTTTGTTGTGTTTTTTGAAAAAGTGTAAACTATTGTATGCCAATATGGCGGGTCATAGCTGTACTAAATAAGCCAATGTAACACCTTCGTCTTCACCTATGTACCACAATAAAATATTTTGAATTTGAATTTGAATTTGAATTTTGTTGCTGGGATCAATTTATTTTGTCATAGTACAATTACATTAGATTAGTGTTTATCATTTTATTATATTTATTAGGTTCAGTAGATTTAACTGTGTAAGGTCTGTAAAAAAATATGTAGGTATGCAATAATGTACAATAGTTTATAAGTTTTTATTTTATTTCTGTATATGTGGTGTACAAAAAAGCATATTAAATAAATATAAATAATCTTTTCAGAATTCGGAAGTGACGTTCAATTACAATCTGGAGTGCGCGGGGATCGAAAAGAAGAGATGTTTATGTGGAGCCAAGAGGTGTTCTGGATACATAGGAGCTAAGCCAAAACAAGTAAGGGTATGCATTAAATATTTGTTAACTGTTTAGTAGTATATCTATTTTAAAGAATGGGTTCACCTATACTATCAAATGATTGAGATAGACCATGACAAATACATGTAATGTTTAATATGTGTTGGGAATAATAACTTCTTAAATAACGTCTTGATCTAAAAAAACATATCTTTCGAAAACAAATTGCTATAGATGATGTCAAATTATAACATTTGAATACACTTTAAATGAAATATTTCTGTTTCAGGACGAATCTCAATCTAAAAAGAACAAAGTGCCAGCCAAACGGACGTATAAGAAACAAAAGCCTGAAACACCTCCATCGGCAACGAAAGCTAAGCCAAAAAAGCCCTTAGGACGACCGCCTAAGCCAAAAGAACTCAGCGAGATCGAAAAAGACTTGTTAATAATAAGAAACGCAACAAACGGACTATCTAGTGACGAGTCGTGTAGAAGCTTAAGTTCGGAAGGTGACAGAAATCCTAAAGCGTTGAAAAGGAAAAGGGTGAGTTTTTCTACAGAAGAAGTAATACTCTACAACGGGTCTGAATCGCCAAGTTTGAAAAGGCAAAAATACTACGAGAAAGAAGTCGGCGACTGAAAATAGATATGTTATAGTTGATTCGATGGATATTTGTTAAATTATCGAATTTGTTAACGTTTGCGTAGTTTAAAATCGTGCCGATGTGTTGGTAGATTTGTTACGGGATATATAAGTAGTTACTGTTGACAAAATTTTAATAAGTTATTGTTGTTAAGAATGCAATGTCACTGCCTTTGGCCTTAACCGCATTAACGGATTGTTGAATGGGAGTTACATAATTAATCGACTATGCCTTATAAAATCTACTATACAGATGAAACCATCAAATTCCTAAAATATATTGATAGCAATATCAGACGGACCAATTGTACATAAAATCGATTTGGTGTGCTAAATTTGTTTATATTGCTCAATCGGAGTAGCCTATCGGTATTGTCGACAAATATCTATCGATTTCGACGGACTTCCCTGTCATTGTAAATGTTAAGATAACTCGACAAGTGATAGACGATGATTTAAATGAGTTTTATGTTTGTTTATGTTATGTATCATAAAGCATTTCTGCTCTAACCTTATTGATAGAAAATGTGTTCAAGTTAATCTGCACAAGCGTTAGAATTTTGTTTGAAATATGATGGAATTAATTCTGAGAAATATTGATTTCTTAAAGACACTGATCAATATTGAATACTTTTAAAATTTGCCTTAGCTCGGACTGTTCTGAATCATCGTTCTCAGAATTGGTTCTTACATAGGATTTATAACTTTAACTGTTTGTAGTTTTTGTTATGTCAGTTATGATTGAGTTTTTCAATAGTATATTACATAGATTATGACGAGAATGCCTTGACTAAATATAATAGTCTAGTCAACAAGTTCAAAAACGTGTTAAATAGAAATAAAGCTCCTAAAAATATGTGCCATACCTCATTCGATTCGGAATGACGTCTAGAAAAATGTTTTTTAAGGGCATATTAGCACATAAAAAATTGCAATAGTTATTAACAAAAAAAGCAAGGTATTTAGTTTTTCGTTAATAACTTTTTCCAATAAAAAAGTCCTTACTCCCGGAACTCTATCTATATTATTTATAACTTTTATTTAACGCTGGAAATAGCGCTCCGCGAGGGCGTTACGACATAGGCGCGTCGTCTAAAAAGCCGGTATATCACCTAAAATAATTTATTTCTAATATTAAATAACAATTTAAAAATTTGAATAAATTATGGTGTAATCTAGACACTTGAACGAAAATAACCACGGCGAAAAATATATTTTTTGACAACTTTTCAAAAAGTTACACCATTGTTAATTAACTAATGTTTTTCCAATCTCTGTTTTTATAAATTACGGCATAAAAGTTTCAAAAATTAGTCTAAAAATATTTCGTTTCGTGGAGCTCTTCTTACTTAGGTACTTAATAAAGTTATGCAAAAAAAATTATTAAAGTTTATTATTTTGTTAATTATATTTTTTTTAAATAGACTAAAAATGAAATTTTTAAAAAATGTTATCAAAAAATTTTTTTTATGGTAATATCTTATTATTGCTGTTTTTGCATCTAATATAGGTAGTAATTAACATTGGAAAAAAAATTGTTACGTCATTTGTTAAGAAATTGTTTATAAACAAATAGACTATTTTGCGATTTAAAAAAAAAATTTTTTTACTATCTTATTGCAAAGGTAAAATGATGATTTAAAAAAGAAAAAAAAATCTTAAATAATTTTTTTTATTGTTTATAATCGTTTTTTTTATATTTCAATTGTTTAAATAATTAGTTAAGAAATTATTTTATTCTTAATAATCATCATTGACCCTTTTCAATGGAATAACAGAGGTTTTTTTTTTATAAATAATTTAATTGTTTAATAACTTAACAATTTGTTATAAACAAATACTATTAACCGTTATATTTTTTTTCGAAAACTTCAAAAAATTACAAAAACAACCATGTATAACAAAGTTAAGAAAATTAAAAAAAAAATTTTTTTTTCTTAACTTTTTAAAAAATTAAATTTGATGAATTAAATTAAGATGCAAAAACAGCAATAATAAGATATTACCAAAAAAAATATGTTTTGATAACTTTTTTTAGAAATTTCATTTTTAGTTAATTTAAAAGAATTATAATTAACAAAATAATAAACTTTAACATTTTTTTTCTGCAAAACTTTATTAAGTACCTAATTAAGAAGAGCTCCACAAAGCGAAATATTTTTAGACTAATTTTTTTAACTTTTATGCCGTAATTTATAAAAACAGAGATTGGAAAAACATTAGTTAATTAACAACAGTGTAACTTTTTGAAAAGTTGTCAAAAAAAATATTTTTCACCGAGGTTATTTTCGTTCAAGTGTCTAGATTACACCATAATTTATTCAAATTTTTAAATTGTTATTTAATATTAGAAATAAATTATTTTAGGTGATATACCGGCTTTTTAGACGACGCGCCTATGTCGTAACGCCCTCGCGGAGCGCTATTTCCAGCGTTAAATAAAAGTTATAAATAATATAGATAGAGTTCCGGGAGTAAGGACTTTTTTATTGGAAATTTCCTCCTCTTTCAGGATCTTTTTTCATAATTCCTTAAATATCATTATTTTAAAAGTTATTAACGAAAAACTAAATACCTTAAAAAAAAATTCTTATTTTGTTAATAACAATTGCAATTTTTTATGTGCTAATATGCCCTTAAAAATCATTTTTCTAGACGTCATTCCGAATCGAATGAGGTATGGCACATATTTTTAGGAGCTTTATTTCTATTTAACACGTTTTTGTACTTGTTGACTAGACTATAAACTATTAGTTGTGTAATATGATGTACATGCAAATTAATTCCTATTCTTTCATAAGTTCTTTATTTCATTCAATAATTCAATACACTCGTTAGTGGTTTTCTATGAGGGTAGGGACGACAATGAACTTTTTCATGGGTTTTTTGGACATAATGTCTAAAAATAGTGCATCCATTACATATAAAATCATGAAAGTAATCGACAAAGTATATTATTAATGACTGACTCATATTATATCAATGAAAATATTTGACTCGTCAAAGTCGATACGATCAAAATATATCATTGTAAACTTATGGTAGACACTTGTAGGTCTTCCAATGTATAGAAAAATAATTTAGTTATAAATGTAATTATGGTGAATAGATTAATATACGTGTGAGTTTTTACTACATCTAGTATTTTGCTTTAGGGAAAAAGATCTCGTATTAAATATAATAAAATAAGGGATTTTGGGATTTAATACTTGTGGTCGCAGGTTAATTATTGTTTTGTTTTTTGTTATACAAAAGTAAGGTATTCTTTCATTAAATTGAGAAAAAAGGGTCAGTTATAAATTAAAATGCTTTTAATTGAAGACAAATTCTCAGCTGTAGTAAACACTTACGAATCGTGTCACTCCAAATCATAGTGCGTTATTTTGTTAATATACTGTAAAGTACGATGTATTGGAGTAGACGTGTGTTTATATGCTTTGGCTCGAAATAAATATGCATTTATGTATAAACGATATTTTATTACCCTTCAAAGGTTTAAATAGAACAGGATAGGTAGTGGATGACTGCACCAATAATACATTGAGACAGTCTGCATACTTAAGAAGATTTTCTTTGCCTTTAGGATTTTATTTTCATAGTAGTTGCAATCAAGAGCACGTCGGATTTGATTGAGAAATGATGTCTGCAATCTGCATGGGAAGTATTTAATGGGATACTGTTAGGTGAATACCTCGAATTGAGGAGTAAGGATTTAGTAAAAATGTATAATGAATAGTATGCTGCTAACATGCTGGTCTGGTCCGGGTTGGCGGACTATACACAGTAGGAATTACTAAGAGATTCTATGTCTGCAGGTTTCCTCACACACACATATCTTCGAAAAGTCATTTTAAGAGATTCCTAATCATATAGGATGACCAGCATGATGGCGTAATACATCTCACTTATTGAGGCCCATGCTTAGCAGTATATGGACTTATATAGAATTAGTATAGATATGATCTCCAAAAGGGACATATAGGGATGTGAGATTAATGGAAAAGAATCGATTAAATAAAAATCGAATTTTTCTATTATTTACAAATGCTTTTCATATACAAATAATAACGCCCGCGTGCAAACCCGATTATAATGCCCTACTATACACAAAAAAAAGACAAGGTTACCTAAGGCAGCCCTGATTAATCTCACTCACACACACATTTATAATTTTCATAAAAATCGATTATTTTTCAACATCCCTAGGGACAAAACAGGCGTATGTGTTCTTTATCAACACATTTTTATTTAATCCGCTCTAGATCAGCGAGGTGGAATAAGGCCTCAAACCGTGATGTCCGTGCCCACCAGTGGGCCGTATATGGGCTGATGATGATTTATGTCAACATGTATGATCTTAGAAGGGACACGAACAGTATGTCAGAATCATAGAGATCGGAACTCTGATCTCTACTCACTGGGATAAGGGCGTGAGTGTTTATGTATGTATTTTTATATATGGAACGAGTCTTTGACTGATTAATCGGCTGTCTGAAACCACAGCCAAGGTATATTCAGATACAAAACAAGCTTCTATATTTGAGTCGACTGGTGAGTTAGTCTTAATCTTGCCTCGCAACTCGACACTCTAATTGCCGTACTAGTAAAAACTTAAATAAGCTTAATAAACCATCATTGTGCTTACCATCAGGTAGGTACATTTGCCACTTTGTTGTTCCCGTATAAAAAAAATATATCCGCCATCCGATATTTTTTAATGCGGCAAATAATATAAGAAGAATAATTTTCGTTCACGAAGGATTCGGAAGTTGAAAACCTAATTATCTCAGCCACGGCGCGTTCGATCGCGATGACGACGATTTAATCTGTTATCTATCGGGCTGGGGACTTTCAGGAAATTTTGTTTTCATTCCAGATGAGATCCTTACCTTATCTCATCTTATTCTTACTAAAATATTTTTATCTTTTTATCCGACTTCAAAAAATATCAATCAATTCGTCTGTATTTCTTATAGGATTGTAGTAACAGAGGGATAAAAATAAATTCAAATATGTCCGTTAGTTTATGATATCTAATTAAACTCAACCTAATACCTAAGTTATTGGAGAAGGTGGTAATGTGATCCATTCAATATTTCTAGTTTAGAATCACGTCATCTAGACAAACTTTTTTAATTGGAACCATCAATGACCATTACGATAAAAAATAAGTGAGGGTAGCACATGCGTTTGTTATTCGAGCCAGTTTGAACTTGCACACGTAAAAACATTTTTATTGTGTTGCATTTAATTGCATAATTCTGTAAATACCGAGTTTACGCATCTGCGATTTGGATATTGTGTTTGATTAACGTTTACTCATTGGATTTCGTACGTACGTACGAAAAATAGTTGATGTTAAATATTTTTAGCGGTTGATTTGTAGATTTCACATCTGGTAATTTGGCCCCCTCATATTGGTTGTATTATAGTGCCGGGGTCCATATAACATACATGAGTGATATATTTTTTTATTTGCTTATGATGCCTCGACTGAGTTTAATGTCTCCATCTTCTAATATAAGAAAAACTTGGGGTTCTGAGTGAATAAAAAAGGCTGTTTAAGCAGTCAGAACCAAGACCATGGACTGTAAAAGATTTTCCGTACCTAGGTCTACATTAAAACGATTAGCACAATATTCTTAAGAATCTTTAGATTTGGGTACTTATGCATAAGTATTTTGGTAGAAAACCAAGACATTTTTTGGATGAAAAGTTAGTTGAATATATTTTATTTATTGAGTTAGTTGTTTATGGAGTTGGTGAAGAGTGGATTTAGTGTCAAAGCTGCAATTTATGGGATGCACTATATGTACATATATAATTGATGGCTGCAAAATATGGCGCGGGCCCTAAAGGTGAATATTATGTTTGCGATTTTTGTCGTTGATTATATTATATACATTTAATTTGGCCCCCTGGGTGCTATATTACCTCACTTGATCTCAAATCGTCTAATTTCTATTTTTTCTAATAAATATAGGTAGGTATATTCGAGTTATCTGTCGCGTTTTTATTTGTTCCATATTAAGGTAATGGCACTAGTAGTTGACCATGTACCTGTAGTTGACCACCAATGCACATAAACTGATAAAATAAGAATTCGCGGCATATTTTTAAACTAATTCCATATTGAGTAGTCAGTGCTGTCATGTGGTCTACGAAGCGCGCAAACTACGACTCCATTATTTTCAAATATTCAAAATAGCCTTCAGTTGTTTGTTGATTGACGCACCGTAAATCTATTATTCGTTTTTTTGTCATAATTTTCTTAAGGATTGAAAAAGTTTGAAGTTAAATATTAACAACTTTGTCACCTTGTTGATGATAAGTGTTTTGCTTTTCTTATTCGTTAGGGATTAATTGAGGTAACAGGGTATTTAAAATACGAAAATTTGTTTACAAGATTGAGTTGTGGGGGTGGTCCACTACTGATTCCGTTTTAGCATGATTTTCTAGTAATTGACCAGGATGGTCAACTTCTGATGAATTTCTGTATCATGTAAATGTACTGTACGGAATAATATATGAAGGGCATCATCAATTAGAATTAACTATTTTATTTACTTTTACACTAACTTAATTTTATTTAGTAGTTGACCACCTTTATTGTAAGGTACGATTAGTTACTAAAACCAAATTTTCACCTTGTAGATGTCTGGGAAAAGGGGTACATTCCTAAATTATACTGAAGCTGCAATGCTCTCAGCAGTAAATGTCGTTCGTCTTCATAAAACACCCATAAGAACGGCTAAAAAATTCCTCTCACAATAATGATGGTGTTTTGGAAACCACAATGGAACCATCAGCAACTGCGGTACATATTACTGTTGGTGACGAACTAGTGCTAGTGACGATCCCAGGATCACCAGCAATTAGCATTGCTGATGACATATTTGAAACCACTCTAGATCAATTTGACATCATAGATCCTAACGATATGCTTGAAAATATGCGTAAACTTTCAACTACTGTTGTCTGATTAAGAATCAGACAAAAGCCTCGGCAAAAAGTAAATGGTGAATTTGTCATATTTAAGTACGGCCTTGAGGCTTAGGCACGCGGTCGAGAATCTCGACGGTCGCAGGTTCAAACCCCAGGCACACATGACTGACTTTTCGAAGTTGCATATGTGTGTATTGATAAAGAATTATCACGCACTTTAACGGTGAAGGAAAACATCGCGATGAAACCTGCACACCTAAAAGTTCTTAGGAATTTCTTAGGTGTGTAGTCCGCCAACCCGCACTAAGCCAGCGTGATGGACTAAGGCCTAAATCCTCTCAATTGTAGAGTAGGCCCGTGCCCAACAGTGGGACGTATATGGGCTGATGATGATGATGATGATGAAGTACGATAATAACTTTAATCCCGGAAAAGTACTTAAAGCTATAAAAAAAAAACCAGCTACAATATCATCGATGAAAGCAAATGGTCGATTGTGGAAATGGCCAGAACATTTATTAACGAGCGGGGGATGTTATTGTTAATATATTTCAAATAAAACGCAAAGTTGTCTTAATTTGCCTTCTTATTTAACAAATAATTAAAAAATCTGAATGGTCAACTACTGATGCAAAACATGGTCAACTACTAGTTTTTAGGTGGTCAACTACTAAATCTCTTATATTAAGTTTTATTTTCATTTTTTTACTTGAATGCCACCATTGTACAAGAAAAAATACTAGCTCGTTTCGTTAAAAGACTTGCACAGAGTTAACAAAACAAAACACTCATTGAATTCGAATGATGATTAAAGTTAGGCATTAAAAAAGAAATTTCTGTGTCCTTAAGTGGTCAACTACTGGTGATATTACCTTATGCCATGTATTGGCAAAGAAATAAGAATACTAATGATGTATAATGTATTCATTACATAACTTTTCCTTTTATTTTCTAAATGAGACCACAAAAACAAAGTGGGGGGCCACATTACCACCTTTTCCTCTATCAAATGTCTTAATTGTTAACATGGACTCATGTGAAATACTCCCATTTTTAGGGCGAGTATTATCGAGGGGACAGTTATCCCACACTCTCCTGTCAATAACAGAACAACGACGGCTGGTAAGCAAAGACATAATTTCTTCAAAGCATACTTTGATTAATCCACAATTGTAGGTACGTGTTCTTTCTACACTGAATGTTTTTTACTTACAAATGTTCTAAGAATTAATTCTCATGAACTTTAGTAGTAACATACGCGGAAAACAGCATTCTTTGTACCTTAGTTATTTTTACAAAGAAGATAACAATTACGACAGGTTGATATTGCTTGCTACTTCTTAGAAGTATCAGGTATAAGGCATCTATCTTGAGAATAAGACGCTCGCAACAAGAGGTTCCCGGCGAGGCTTGCGGCCTGGTGACGTCAAACCGATAAAATTAGACACGGGTTAAGTTCAAGGGTTACTATTGCATATTCAATAGCTAATTTATTATAATTGGCATACTAATGTGTATAAGAAATTATACAGTTTCCATGCATATATTTTTAGTCAATAGTTACAATATACTAATGTAGAACTGTAGTCATGAATTATGAAATTATTGATATGCACAAACACACACATATACTCACACCTGTACCTTTAAATTGGTGAGCAGAGGATGTCTGAATCCACATTCCGCCAGCTGCGTTTTGATTTTAGATCACGCTATAGACTAACGACTCTTCTATTATTACGTGTGATCACATGTCATAGGGTCAAGTTTATTGGCGTTTTTCGGGCACATTTCCAGACTCCGTGCTGTTAGTACCTAATAATTTCCTAATAGAAAATCCCATACAATTTTGCCAGACCTCAGACTGCACTTGAACCATGGATCTTAAGTGGCATGGGGCACGCATGTGCCAGACCAGGAGACATTCAAATTATAAAATATATGTAATTTTACAACAAATAAAAGCCCAATGCCAAGGCAGTTAGTTGAATGAGTGGTAAAATGGAATAATTTTTATTTCATAACGTGTAAAAATAAACATAGCGAACACAATATGTATAAAACAAGTACTGTAGCGTAGAATAACTTATGATGCTTGTCCAAGAAAAATATCAATCTATTGTTCTTTTCATAGAATATTTCTGTACACCAACACAGCTGAAAGGAAGAAAAAATTCAACGTTTCAAGTTGTACTACTTATCAAGACTTGCCCTCGTGGTTCGTTTTTTAATTTTAATAATCATTTATTTTATGACTAATCATAATATGATGGACGTATATAAATGTAGCATTAAAAGAATATGCACGTATCAATTAAAAGTAGCAACTAGAATCTAGTTACTATGTCGTAGAACACATCCTAGAACATTACTTCTATTAGTCAGGCTTATAAATCAAATCTATTTTACACCCGACGTAATATAAATCAACAAAAATGAATACAGTAGCTACACTATAAATTAATACATTACTCATAAACTCAAGCGATGACTACGATTAGAAAAATAAATAACCCAATAGTCTCATACATAATTCTGCCCGGTCTCAAAAACACCACAAAAGATAATCTAATATGTACAAATATTTGTCTCGGTGTAGGGATCGGACCCACGTTCTTCTATTTCACAAGCTGGTGTGCCGCCAACGACGCCAGGGTTTACCTAGCTATTCCCGCTAATTGATAGTTATATCAATCATATATGTGAGTTTTTGTCCGTACTTACAATTCCGAACACTGCAAAAAATATAGCTCCATTTTTCAAACCAAACCGGCATGCTAACTTTTCACAATTGATGGTTTCTAAAAACGTACTTAGTATTAGTTGTGACATTTTGAAAATGTTTGTGTAGCGTCATGGAAAGAACCAATTCTTTATTTAGGCAACTAAGTAGGTTCTATTTTTTTACACTTTTCATTTACCTAAATAAAATGTATTACCTACATATTTTTGAATAGAAGGTATCTGTATAATTGGCACAAAAACCTATCCCGGGGCCGATTTCCAGACCGGAAAAAGTGTTAATGGATTTTTCCACAAAAGTTATTAATTTATCCATAAGAAAATTCTATTCTAAGTTGCTTCACATTCACAATTACACAATGTTTCCGGTGAACGCCAATAGTCTCTTCTACTATTACGCGGGACTTAAAAACACAGTTGGTAAAAAATATAAAATAAATACTATAGAACTCTTGTCAAAAGAATAATCCAAACCAAATTATTAAGTATAAAGTTTACATTATTTTTAATCGTTAGGTCATTCACTAATTCACTGTCATCATGAAATAATTTCCATTCACTCTATAAATATTGTCTATGTTATTTTCATTTTATTTGCAAATATAAATACGACAATCGAATTTATGAATATCTAAATCCCGCAGACAGATCTGAAAATCTCGCAAAAACAAATGAAAAATAAATAAACGCAAAACCAAATTTGTTACACAGACACCCGTTGGCGCGGGATGATATCGTCAGGGTATTTCACCATCCCGTCCCTTTGAAGATGAAATTATGATTGTGATTCGTTTATTGTTTGTTTTTCGTTTATTTCTCCTTCGGGTAACATAAAAATATATTCGCGTAATTGTTATTCAGCTTAGACAGTCTTGTAGGTTACATTTTTTTTCAATGGAGGTCCTACGGTGATAATGTTTCGTTCAATCGGCGGATTTTTTTAGAAATTAGTTATTCTTAATTCATTGGTAATCGTAATTACAATATCATCACACTGAACTATATCATCTTTTAGGAATTCTACAGCGATATCGTAAGTTAAGTGTCACATTTATTTGCTTTATAATTTGTATAAAAGCTCGTTCAATTTTGGCTTTGGGCAAAGTGGCATAAATCAGTAGACAGATTAAATATAGTTTTGATTGTTTTTCGCCATTTGAAACTGTTTGAATCACCTTGATTTAACTCTCAGGCACCAGTGAAGTCATTTATAGAGCTCTAAAAACAATCAAGTGATATAATGCCAATACGGTGGGTGGTCTTATATTAGTGTACTACTACTCTAAATACAAAAATCACAACGAAATCAATGAATGAAATGACTACAAACTCAGAAATTGAACGACCAGATAATAATTGGCTCAAACATTAATTAGACGAAGTGCTGATTGCACGAAACAATAGGTACTAACAAAACGCCAACTGGCTTAAACGCTGATGAAAAATGAATTATTTAACACGCAAAAATGGAGTTTCGGAAGGCTTTCATTGGCTGTACCATTCTTTGAAACAGTAAAAAAAAGTTTAAAACTTGTAAATATTTGAGATTTTAAACCGTTAATAAACTTAGGTTATATTATTTAAACTTATTGTTGTTTTTAATTTATAAGAAGAGTCATATGGGTACTATCATATATTATATGATCATATCGTACTTAAAGAAGCAAGTATAATAAAAAAATAAAATTAGGCATCATTTCAATTTTAAACGCAAATGTATCAAATAGACATATAATACCTACCTAATAATTTTTTTAAATCATTTTTCAATTTTTTTTATGGCTTCATATTGAAATATTTTACTGGATCAAAAGTAAGAAGTCATTCATCATCAGCCCATATACTTCCCACTGCTGGGCACGGGCCTCCTCTACAACTGAGAGGGTTTAGGCCTTAGTCCACCACGCTGGCCTAGTGCGGGTTGGCGGACTACATACCTAAGAAATTCCTAAGAACTTTTAGGTGTGCAGGTTCCATCACGATGTTTTCCGTCACCGTTAAAGTACGTGATAATTATTTGTGAATACATACATAACTTCGAAAAGTCAGAGGTGTGTGTCTGGGGTTTGAAGTTTTGAACCCACGACCGTCGAGATTCTCGACCGCGTGCCCAAACCTCGAGGCTATCACGAAGAAGTAATTAGTTCTAATTTATTATTTAATTCGAATGCTGCGATAACATGGAAAGCGTAGTAAAATCGATGTTACGACAATGCAATATAGCTTGACCGTCTCTGCAGGTTGCAGCAAAAATTAATGCTATTAATGCCAGGGCGTTCCGTGTAACGTTAGCCCCCGGTTCCCGATAATGTTATTATTTTCGTCGGTCTACTACGAGGCGGAGCTTTAATATTGTAAAGAGAAATTGGGACACGAGAATTTGACTTGACGGTTATTGAGATTAGTACTGGCTTTGGAGGTTTCCAAGAAATGTTATAATGCTCGCGAACAAGAATTTGGTGTTAAAAAAAGTTAATATTTAATCAGATGTTTTTTTCTGTGCAAATTTGATTTTAGCAGTGCCTGAAGTGTCTTTATGTTATTGGTTCATGAAATGGATTGATTTATGAAATCACTTGTCTATTAGATACATGTGCCTATGTACATGTCAAAAATCTATATCAGACGATAAAGGAAAGGCATAACACGAAACCATATTTTTTTGTCTGTCGAATTAAATTAATGTAAGGATTTAACGCCGTACTAAGGGATAGATAGAGCTTGACTTGTCACACACTGCAAGTCATTATTAAAAAAGTTATGCTCGAATAAAGATCTCGATCTAAAAATTACAAGTTAAATGTATTTTTTTTAGACCCAATTCTGAAGATTATGCAGACGAAGTTGCAGGCAGCAGCTAGTTGTAATCTAAATCTATGCATTAGCACTCATCCGTCGGCTGTCTCTCGAAAACTTGCGCGTGACGCAATCTGCATGGCAGGCGATATTCGAGCCGTTTGCTACGCTCGCGTCAATGCAATTGCATTGGAACTGGATCAATTAAAGCGATATCCTGTATACGATTGTCTTAAATTGAACGGAGTAGGAATGTTTCCGTGGATTGTGACGTAGTGAAGCTAAATTAGCGTTGTGAATTGAAAATATAAGTAAGCTGGAGTCTTAAGTAGTACATTGAAGATTTACTGATACCGTTATTGTGGCAAAGACTATTTCCATTAGCTCAACGCATTTCTTTCTTTTCTCTCTGTTTTAGTTGTTTGATAGGTAGCCTTAAATTTTTCGTTTATGTAGGTGATCAAAGGGCAAGACTATCATAAAATAAAAAAAGTTGCCTTGCTTACTTAAAAATATCCGCGAAGAAACTGATGCTCAAATCTTTGACGGCAGAGTAAAAAAGCGAAAGACAAACTTGATCAATATATTTTATCAATACCTTTATATGCTAACTCCTTTTATTTGACTGCGTTAAGATGTTAACAGTATGTGGACGAATCGTCCCAAAACCAATCCATTACGTAGTTAATATATTATAGTCCTGGCTTCAAAAAAGTTTTTTAATATACTTATCGTGATTAACGCGAGTTTCGGTTGTATGTCGTCATGTGGGTCGAGAGGAAGTCTCGCAGTTGTCGAATTTTACGCGGAGCAAACTTCCAGAGGAGTTGGCTTTTTACATGTGAAGGGTTGTATTTTTTATTTTCGTCTGATTTTTAGAAATATATGGTTACTTTTATATTTTATTTTTAATATTTACATATCCACGGCTTCATCTCCGATCGGCTAGGCAGAGGTACAATTTGAATGTAGAATTGTTTCATCAATTATGTTTTAAGTACCACTTAATAGTGAGCAAGCCTATGGCCGATTAACCTTTAGAAATGGAAAGGTAGGTGAAATAAGTTTTAATTAAATCTACTATGAATCTATTCTAGAATATCGATGAATCGGCATAGGAGGTTTTGAATTTGAGAAATTTGTTAGGATTTATAATAATTTGATTTATTAGTTTTAATAGTCTCGGTATCGCTGGTCTTGCTACATAAGCATACGCTGTGTGGTCAAGAGGTCCCGGACTCGATTTTGTCGGGCAATTTTATAGGGTTGTTGCATTATGAAATTTTAGCTGCACGAAGTCTGGTCGAAATGGCCAAAAATTCGTTACCTATTTTGTGGAATTTAAAATACAACTGACGAAACACGAGTGTAGTACCTCTGCCTACCCTTGACTAAAAGGCTAATTATTTAGTCTTAATATTTCCTGTACAAGATTGATTTAACGATATAATCTATATCACAACCTCCATCTTTGTTGCATTAATTTGTCTTACATACAAAATAACTTCAATAAAAAATGTCTATTATAATAAATACTTAAACATGTACCTACATAAAGTTTTTGGCGAAAAGTTTCACCGTCCGTCGTAACATTTATTAAGAAGAGGGCGCAATAAAAATGGCCGAAGTGTGTTTTCTTGTTTACCTTATATCTCACGGACGACGTACTATGGTACAGGTACTGTGCAGGGCCGGAGTGATACATATAATGGGTATCATTGAAAATTTTACTGCCATAATTTTGTGCCGCACAAGTATGTGCCGTGCGATCTAGAGGTCCTGGGTTCGATTCCTGGGTTGGGCAGTGTTATTGGGTTTTTTCCATGCGGACATTCTTAATAGCAGCACGGAGTCTGGAAATGTGCACGAAAAACGGCAATAGGCTCGCCCCCTATTACGTGGGCGAAATGTGGTTGCAGAAATGCACCCACCTACATTTAATACCAATGGTTGTATGCAAAACGTCAAAATCTTTATTTATTATCGTTTTTTTTAAACGTTAATGGATTCGTAATCACCGTAGCTATTACCTGCCAAAGTTTCCGATCACGGTCTAATTACACCCTGTATGTATATACATATATTAACGTGCATTGAACATTTCCGACAGATACATAAACGTATACCTACGTAATTTATTTATAGAACCTAAAGGGCCTCGGTTAATACAATAAAATAATCTGCGATACAAACAACTTTTATAAGACTATATTATTATCATAAAACTCAACCAATTTGAGTTTATTGAACGATCCAAGCTGGGGTTATGGCTCCCTCCAACAGCCCTCAGTACGCTGCTGTGTAATAGTGTCATGTCGATACGTTAACGAGTAGCTGGTTATACATCACCTGAACGCACGGTCCACATATTAAAACACTATTCACGCGAAAACTGCGTGCCCACATAGAACGAAACTTCTATTTATAGTGCGGATATTAATAACGGGGTTCTCCATTTTAGGATAAATAAAAAAACACAGTTTTTGCACTAGTTTGGTTACGCTATATGTAACACGCCCGATTTTGGGTGTATTTATTGCCCGCAGGATTAGCACGCTAAAGTGGAAATGGGCCGGCCATGTCTGCCGATGGACGGAAGGGCGGTGGAGCAGACAAGAGTTGGAGTGGAGAACGCGCTTTGGCAAACGTAGTATGGGACGTCCTGCAGCACGATGGTCCGACGACTTGATAAAGGTAGCGGAAGGATGAGGGCTGCTCAAGACCGGGATGAATGGCGCCTACTTGGGTAGGCCTACGTTCAGAGATTCGACGACGATAAGCCGAGAAGCCCGTTTTTTCCCTAGGTCCTGTCTATGACGTTACTGTAAATTATCCAAATCGATCCCGCAGTTTTGAGTTTTTAAATTAGAAATCTTTTCTCTTTATCTATGAAATGCTACTCACATCTGTATCGAGCCGAGATGTATTTCCTATACTCACATTTGACAGCTACGTTTTAAGGTCCACGTAACAGGAGGCTAGTTTATTGCTATTATGGGACACATTTCCAGTCTTTGCGTGTCTAACACGTTTCCCGCTCATGCAATCGACACCAGGACATCGCGACAAGTACTTATGCAGCAGAACCAAAGAGGCATATTATATTAAATATTATGAAATGTATTACAATTCCATCCGACTGGTTGACCAATCAATTTGCTTATGATTTTTTTCCTGATAAAATATAATAAGACAAAGTCAATTCAATCAATATTGATCCTGGCGGAAAGTGGGTTCAGAAATGTACCACTACCAGTCCCTTCGGGGAATACAGGCGTGAGTTAAATGTTTATGTAAAGTATTGATTGATGTAGATTGATAAATTTTTCGCAATTACTTTTATTACACTCTTTACTTTACCCTTTATCCTCATAATGTGCTCAAAAGCTTTTTTCTGTAATTTTTTTTTTATGTTTCCATAGCTTCATTATTTATCTCCAGTTTTAATTGAGGTGCGCGGTTCGGTTTGATCTAAGAACACTCGTTGGAAAGAGCTCTTTCATTTGAGGTTTTGCTCACTTTAATTGGGTGAGCTAAAGGGAAGTTTAAGTTCATTTATTATATGAGACCTATTTTTTATATCAAAAGAAGGCGATGAAGCAGTTCTAATCTGTAGTATACCTTTATTTTTATGTAAAGAATATGCAAAACAGTTTATAAATGTAATTCTTTTATAGCCATATCGTATTTAATCGTAAAGTTGTCCTCCTCTTTCGTTACGAAGATGTGCGTATTTCTACTATATATATCACCATTTATTAAATGTAAAATCTACAAAATTGACCTATAGATGTGCACCATTTCTCGAAATCATGCACAGCCGTTAACCAATGAAATATTAATGTTGAAGCACTAAGTCTGGAAAATCCCGAAAAACTGCAATAGGATTACCTCTTATTATGTGACTTAGAATACGACTGGCAAAAATTAGGTGTATAAATAAACATTTGCCTACCTCTTCAGAGATGTAAGCATGACTGTACATACTCGTAATATAGTATAAGCGAGGCGCCCGCCAGCAGAACAGTGTCAGCAAAGTATTTGTGTCTAAAACTTGTTAGAATTATTGCTTTTGAAATATTCCGAGCTCATAACTCGCCAGACATGAGTTGATAACGCTACTTTATTACATTTCGGGTACAAACAGGGGCACACTTTAAAGTTGTCTAATATTTATTTCTGTTTCAACTAGCACCTTTTTTATTACAGCCAAAAATCGACATGAGCCTTTTGTAAAGTTGAAATTTTTTAATTTAATAGTGTGAAGAAACCTGCATGCCTAAGAATTCTCGTGAAGAATTACTGAGGTGTGTATAAATTTCAACTACGTGGACAAATCAAGCTTGGTACATTAAGGCGTACCACTTCTGATATGTCGTTAAGGCTCTGTGTAATTCCTAAGATCAAAGGGTGGCGCCATGGGTGTGGGGGAATGTCAGAAAGGTGTTTATAATTTGTTAATCATATAGATGCATCACGTCGGCAAAATAATAAGAGCTGATGAAAAACAGTCGCAGAAATTTATTGCCAGCCAACACCCGTTCATCAGAAGCTCGTGCGTCTATAGCCGTGCTAGTTATAAAAAGGTTTTACATCAAAAGACATTTAGTTCAAACATCTATAGATTCTAGTTTCTCAGTTCGCGCTCTTGACCCACCGTTCCGCTTGTTAAGCAAGGTATAACGAAGGCCTTTTCATCTAGCCACAAGGCTCTCTCAACATCGATCCTATTGGCGTTTCAATACCACGGCTAGTTAAGCTCACTTTCTTTTAAGTTTTCATGTCCGGAATGTTTTTGTTCTGTAGTTTCAATTTTCAACGTATTTTTTGTGGATACTAATATACTGAAATATTAAACACATAGTAACGTCTGTATCCCCAAGGTGTAGGCTGAGGCATATCTTTAACGACGTTTTGCAGGCTTGATAAGTTCCGTGTTGTATATGCTGTAAAAAAGGCTAGTCTCACAAACAACTTCATAACACTCAAATACAAATAGTACTTTGTGTTTGTGCCATCGATCGGTTTTATTTCTGGTACGAAACACAAAGGAGCGTTCGAATGATTTCCAAGCACTCACTTTCTTATGTAAAGCTTTGTTTTCTTTGGAAGTTTTACACGAGTCGGGTATTATATTTTGATCTTCTCGATTTGGCACGTAACTTTATTACATAGAACTGTTTACTTATTGTATATAACTTGTTTTTTTTTAGCATTTTTTGATACCCATCCTTTTTCATATGTTTCGATTGGAAATGGAAGAGGTAACGGTTCTTCTTGGATTTTTCAATCATCTACATAATATTTGCATACATAAATACATAACCTCACGCCTGTATTCCCCGAAGGTAAAGGCGCGTTTCTGCACCCACATTTCGCCAAGTATGTATCAGTCCCACGTAATAGGGGGCGAGCCTATTGCCGTTTTACGGGCACATTTCCAGACTCAGTGCTGTTATTGAGAATTTCCTAATGGAATAACCCAATATCACTCTGCCCGACACGGGAATCGAACCCAGGACCTCTAGATCGCACGGCATGTACTTGTGCCGCGAGACCACGAGGCAGTCGTCGGCATAATATTTGTATGATATGCAGATTTTAGATTAACATATTGATAGCCTTGGTGATCTCGCGGTATAACTGTGAGGTGTGTGATCTAGAGGTGTTGGGTTAGGTTTGGTTCCATTCATCCATTCTATTAGGAAACTCTATGTGTATTTACTCGAAAAATGCCACTAGACTCTCACCTAATTACTTGGAAAAAATAATAAACAAACGACGAAACGTGGGTAGACATGCACCTCTGCTTATCCGGTCAGGGTTAGAATATGGATGTATGGAACAACTAATATGTATTTTTAAAATAATACTTTACTAAAACTAGGGAGTTCTTAGTTTCAAGTTGTTATTTATTTACTGGACACAGAATTTTAAGTGATTCGTTCACGAAGCTCCCAAGACGGGCACTGAAGCAACAGAAATAACAAAGTAAGTTAAAACACTCTTTGGAGAACCCAAGTTGGAGCGAATATCTTTCGTAGCAGATTTTAAGGTTGAAATAAATACAAAATTAACTTTAAATTATTTCCTTTATTAACTCACAATTTCATTAATAACGGTTTCCACAGTAACTGATCTTCATTATTATAGACAATTTTGTTCTGCCTTTAATATCTTTTTGTCGTTTATTAACTAAATTCTTTATAAAGCTTTTACGATTTTCTACCTGGTTGCTGATTATCTAGTGTACATATTCCTTGTTTGATGATACAGCAATTTTGTAACAGTGAATAAAATTATTGTATTTTCTTGTGTTATTAATATGCTCAGGTTGTACTTTAATTTTTTGCATACATTCAGAGTGTTGTGGTTAGCAGTAGATTATTGAGCAAGTATACGTAGGTACAGTCAAAAAAATCTTCAACCAAACCTCTAGCTTGTCTTACATACACAAGTTTCTTTTAATGTTGTGTCGTTATTTTTCATCACTACTATGATGCTTCATGCTTGAAGAGTACCAAGTATAAGTCATTCAAAACAACTTTGATGATACAAAAGATCTCGTGAAAGGCTCATAAATAAAGAGTATTTTGACTTGACTTGTCATCTTTAGCACTAGCAGCAAAATCATTGCACATTCATATATGTCCTATTCAGTTGACAGCATATATCTTCAGTTGTTGAATTTAATAAGACAACCACAGTTCCATCTTGTAACTATTCACTATTATTAAACAGTAAAGGTAAACTGAAATGAAAACACTCATATGTGAATATAATAATATACCTTTTTTTTAAACTAGCTTTTACTTGAATGCGGTAAAACGAATAAAATATTTATTTACTTTAAAACTTTTACTATCTACTTATAACGTCATCACATATTATTTATTTGATACTAGCTGTCCCGGCAGACGTCGTCCTAACCGGAAAAGCTTTAAGCGATATGCCGACAGCAGCGCCACCTACCGGGTCCAATTGTTGTTGTTATTGTTATCAAGTTAAATAAAAGCTTGTAAAAATTTTCACCATCCATCACAACATTTTGGACCCTTTCCAAAGATTTTTCAAGAATTTTTTCCAAGAGGCTTACGTATGTTATAATAATGACAATTCAAGCAATACTTTGACTGCTTCGTGATCTCGCGGTATGAGTATGCGATGTACTATCTAGAGGTCCTGGGTTCGAATCCCGGATCGGGTAGTGTTATTGGGTTTTTGACAGTCCCGTAACGCAGTTGGCTAGATACTGCGCCTAGAAAAATGTTTGTGTGATCCACAAGTATTTGTTTCGGGTCTGGGTGTTTGTGAGAGCGAATAGTCTCTCGTAGTTTCTGATACGACACAAGACTTGTATCTTAAATCTTAATGTGGGGTCAGAACTATGTATGTGACTGTTGGGTGTATTTATTATTTCATGCCCGAAAAACGGCAATAGGCTCGCCCCCTATTATGGGACGAAAAAACAATTAATCTTTAAATTAGTATTGCAGTAAATAAAACGTTTATACTCACAACAAGTCCATAATACTGTGAAAGATATAGTGCTGATCTGTTTTTTCACTATGGACCCAGCTTTCCATACCGATATAATAACGCCAGCAATATTCGCCCCAAAATAAAATAACACGTACATTAACGAGTACCAAATGAATAGTTGCAACGTTTGATATTTGTTCTAAAAAAATAACTAGTATTAAGCCCTTTGTGTTGAATAAAACAATAGCTAGATATAGTAGGTATATGTAGTAGCGATAACCATAGCAAGTTGGCTGTAATGACCAAAGCAAATGTACCGCATTCTGGGTTCAATTCAATAATTTTATTTATTTATTTATTTAACACCTTATTGTACACTGTATTAAACATAAAAAAGAAACATAAAAAACATAAATAGAAAGGTAAAAGTAAAAGGTAAAAGTATCTTTCTTCTTTTTTTTTCCGCCTGCATTTACCCACTACTGGGCATAGGCCACTTCCAATGCTTATTATTTTTTGGTCGTAGGCTACTCACATCCAAAAAAATAATAATAATTGAAAACTGACATAGCTGTCAATCGACCAATCGAGCCACTGTTCTGCTTGTGATCTGGCACTTTTCCGATCCCATCAGCTGCAGCCCTTATCCATCGTCTATCATTTCTCCTCGCCTGAATTGTCCTGCTCATTGCCATTTTAATTGGCGATGCAGTTAATGTAACAGTAACGTACAAATGGGAAAGATACAAGTGTCTATCCTCCAGTTGCTATTCTTAACATCAGGCACGAGTGACCACAATCCCAGCATTAAACAACAAAGTTTTTGATTAATTTAGAGAAACAAGAAACACTATGATTTAAATAATACCTTTTGACATGAATCCATTTTTATTGGTATGGATCCTGTTCTACGTATTCATAAAATTCTATAAACTTTAAGACTTTTTGCATCATGTCGCCAGTCATAAGACGCGGCATAAACTTTTACTTTTGAAACTGGTAGATACTTTTTGGATTTTTATGAAATTTATTATTATCCAAAAGCATATTTGACTAAGGAGATCAATTAAGTAAAACTGAAATTCCAAAGGTGCTGTTGGAGGGTTGTAACTCATGGATAATTATTTTAGGCTCAATTATTTAAGCCCTCCGAGACTCGATTCAAATTAAAAAATATATTTCATTTCTTATTTTAAATAATAAAATGATTGGTATTGTTTATTGCAAGGTCTTTTATCATATTGCGATTACGATCTCTCATCAGTCGACTCAATTTTGACGGTCTATTCATAACCATGTACACACAGAGAAATTCCACAACGCGATACTCTTACAAAGGAGGATAAGCTGATTTTACACGTTATGTATGTGTTTCTAAGTGTAAGGTTTTGTAGTGTTACTTACCACAAAAATGCCCAGCATACAAACACCGATCACTAATAGATATACTATAGTCAACAATATATAGGAAATTTTGAAGTAATGCGATAAGTTCTTCTCGTCATTTTCGTCAGTGAATATTTTTGAAACGAACTTGTCAACTTTGTTCAGCTCGCATGACGCCCAAAACTGAAAAATTTAATAAATTCTTCAGATATTCATAACGAAGAATGTTTATTATTCATAATGAATAATGTTTTTTAGCTTCAATGTTAACATTACTGATAGTTATTTATACGAATTCATACATATATCTATACTATTATTATAAAGACAAAAGGTTTAGATTTTTGTAGGTTTGTTACGAATAAACTCCAAAACTACTAAACCGATTTATAGGTATGACTTTTGGTATGAATATAAGTGAGACCCTGTAAAGTAACATAGATTTTGTTTTATCCCGGGTAAGTATAATGTTCCCTTGGAATAAATGTATTATAAATGCGAAAGTAACTATGTCAGTGTTATACTTTTAAGCCTAAACCTTTTAACCGATTTGAATGAATGTTGAATGAATGTTATGGACATAAATGAGACCCTATAAAGTAACATACACTACATTTTATCCCGGAATTATTAGTTCGGGAGGTAGCGCTATAGTTAAGCGAGTCATTTTATACTGTCTGAAAATCATAATAATAGTTTCCACTAACACATAACAGCTTCGAAGGTCATCTGCTTCGATAACGGTGGAGCTAAAGGAGACAGCAGGCAAAAATTTGCTCCGAAGATTTTCACAAAACGAAACTGTATTAAATGTGTTTTTTTTCCTTTTAAAAAAAAAAAAAACAGCTGCGTTGACGAGGGGGGGTTAAATGTCAGTCACGTGTTTAAAATTGTGTCACCTCATTTAAAAGTTGGCAATTTTTTAATATATTATGAAATTAACCATATCCCAATATATACTTTTAAAAGAATAAAGAAAATTGTCAACTGTACTTTTGATGGGGGTAACACCGTCAGTCAGCGTGATAAACATGCCGCACACTAAACACATTCGGGCGTTGCATAGTCTCTTTGGAAAGTAAACTTATTAACTTTACACCCATAAACAATCAACTGACGATGATTTTTTTTAACCGACTTCAAAAAAAGGAGGAGGTTATCAATTCCTCTGTATTTTCTTTTTATGTTTGGTCCCAATTTAATTTGGTCCAGTTGTGACAATGGATTCCATGATAAAACCATATAAGTCTTAAATCTGCAATCTGGTAATACCTATACTGGGTACGTCGATTTTCCGAGGTCAATTCCCTAAAATGACTGGACTACGAGTATATCTCGCGTTTTTAACAGATAGCACCCCTAATTTGCGGCTATTATTTCACAGGCAGACATATATATCATATTGGAAAAAAAAAACATCTTTAATTTGATATAAAAAACATCCGTGTACGTTATGAATGTAAAAATAGTCCAAAATATTACCTGCTTACACCTGGCTGCGAGGTAGTTGCGGCTGAGTGAGCAACGGCACCTATGGATTTTAGAATTATTTACATGCATAGTTATGGCGTGGATGATATTTTATTTAAATAAATAATAGTTAAAAAAAACTAAAAAATACGCTTTCAAAGAAAGTTGAACTAAAAAATTAAAAATAAATAATACAATACAATAGTTTAAAAAAAACAGCTTTTATAGAAAATCCAATAAATAAATAGAAAATAAATTTTAATTTAAAATATTGTAAAAAAAAAAATTTTATTGTACAAAAAACGTGGGGTGCTTTTTTTTAAGATATTATCAAAATGATAATCCTTCTATTCATATCTGTCATCATGCACCCCACGCTTTTTTTACAATAAAATATTTTTTTTACAATATTTTAAATTAAAATTTATTTTCTATTTATTTATTGGATTTTCTATAAAAGCGGGTTTTTTTAAACTATTGTATTGTATTATTTATTTTTAATTTTTTAGTTCAACTTTCTTTGAAAGCGTATTTTTTAGTTTTTTTAACTATTATTTATTTTTCATTTTTTAGTGTTTATTTAGCAATAGCTTTATGATATTTACATCTCTATTAGCTATTGCATAAAGCTCGCGTGCTTGATGTAAGCGAAGAGTTCTTTCTTCTTCAGGTTGTGAAGCTCGGTATTCAGCATTATGCTGACGCATTTGATGTAAGCGAGCTGGTCTTTTTTCTCCAGATTGTGAGGCTCTATAATTTCTCATATACTCTCTCCTGTTCTTCTTGAAGAGTCATGCCCTATTTCTTCACTAGAGAACTTTAAATATTTGTCTCTTAACTTCCGTCTCTTTTTGTCCAATCTCCTTCTTTTCTGTGTTTTCGTTTCATTTACCATTGTTGTTTCTATATAAATAGGAGCAACGCCCGAACATGAATGCTTAGAGGTAATAGAATACAATAGCTTAAGCGGGAACGTATTGTTCACTGCCGTTAAGAACTCAAGTTGAATCTATGGACCTGAAAGAGTGCACGCTACTGCCCACAATTGTACATGAATCATTGCGCAAATATGTAATTCTTCGAGCGCATGGCATGGAGTGACCGTTGACAATACGTGCTGTCACTTGCGAGTAGTCCTATGCTTATCTTAAATAATAGAACTTTTTAAAGTGAAACTTCTTTATCGACGTATGAAAGAAATTGGTCTTAACGCAGTCACTAGGGGTGTGCAAATATCGTTCGAATCGAATCTAATCGAATATTACTATTCGATTCGAAATTCGAATCGAATTTACGAATTATTCGAAAAATTATTTTCTTTTTATAATTATATAATATTCTCAATAAATCGTAAATTAAAAAAAAAATCGAGGCTTTAAGTGATTTGTGTAGGTACTCTATTGTATAAAAAAAATCTGATACTCAAAATATCACTAATATTTTTTTGTTGTAAGACTTTATGTTAATACTTTTTCTCTACTTATGTTAATATCTGAAAAATTGACAAATAGTTCGAAAATTCCAAAATTATTTGTCAATTCGCGAATTATTTGTAAATTTTCTAATTATTCGAAAAATGACGAGTAATTTTCGAATAATTCGAAAATCGAATATTAACATTCGATTCGGAACGAATAATTCGTAAGTTCGATTTATTCGCACACCCCTAGTAGTCGCTCCTTGACGCAGTCACTCCGGGTCGCAGGTAAACAAAAAATCGCTAATCCTGATTATCCTAGTAAAGATAACGGGACAAACTATTTGAAATATTGAATTGTCATCGGTCCTTAGTAAGGATGCCAAATTTCGAGTTAATCCGATGTCTGGAAGGGGGTCAAAATCATGTTCAAAGATTCCGTTACATACTAACATACGTATGAAGCTAATATTTATACGCTTTAGCGTATAAAAATAAAAACAAGTGAATGAAATTCTTTTTCGAATATTAATTAACATTAATTTAATCAAAATTACTTGCGGCCATATTTTGACTGGCTGCTGTTTATCAATGTATTCTCCTATTCATAAACGCATGTAGAAATGTGTGTTTGACTCACAACGTAATTAATGATGTAGCGATTTCGTAGCGGGATCTTAGACCATACGGTTGTCTGGAAGAAAACGCATTCAGCGATAAGACCGCCATTTGTTGTACTCTTATCTAACTTATTTTATTTTAAATCATGTTTCTTTAGTTTTTTGTGGTGTACAGTAAAGTGTGATAAATAAATAAATCATTACAATATAAAATATTTATTACACTATGTTACTTTGGTGGGTCCCGTTTATCCCTATACCAAAAATCATTCAAATCTGTTCACGTTTATTTTTTTACCCTCTGTATTTTTTTTCTAAGAAGTATCTTATGTTACTTCTAATACCTCCCAACAATATGTGTAGGGTAAGGTTGCTTAAGTCGTACCCCCTAAGGAAATTCCACTGTAATATTCACTGCAATTGAAATAAAACAAAATCTTCTACATTTACTGGATCTTTATTTAACTGGCTTTTAAGTAACAATCATAGAAACTTGAATATCTTTAATTAAAATAGGTATTTTATCGTTTTTGAAAAACATACCTTCGGTACGACTAAGGCACCTAGTCGCCTAATTCGTACCACCTATAGCCTTAGTCGTACTTAGAAAACAAATGTTAGTAAACATATTATTTTTTTTAAAGAAAAATACTTAAATATTCAAAGATCACATGCACAACTAAAAACTACAAACAATTTAGTCCGAGATAAAAAAAATATGGTTATTGGGTATAAAGTCGAAGCTAAAAATACTAAATTATACTTAACAGAAAATAAAAATAGGTCAAATTATAAAATCTCTTCAAAAAAAGTAGGTAATGTTTATTTAGAACATTATTGAGATACACAGATATCACAAATATATTTTTTTATTTTGCTTTCAACGCCAGCACATAGGTCATAGCCAAGGCAATCAAGGCCAAAGCTCTGTTGCTTTAAAACTATTTAGCGCTATATCCATACGAACCGACCCATGGTACGCTTTTCTAAGCAGCTCTGCAACATTGGCTTGTTTTATGACACTACCAGGATTTGAGCGGAGCCACGAAGATGGGGCATCATTATAACCGCGTTTCAATGATTTGAAGAACGATCTGTCCAACGGTTGTACGTGATCGGTCATGTGAGCAGAGAAAGATAGCATTATTATGCCATACTCGCGAGCCGATTGGCTCACTTTTAAATTTCTAGTAAAAGCAAAATTTGTTTTTGATCACTTTTTTCTAATCTTGTACATTTGATGAAATGTTGGATCCATTGAAAAAATAATTCTGATGTGATCCATCCATTTTTTGAGCAACCGAATGGTGCTCCACCAGAATTACCTGATAAACAATAACGTAAATTGTAAAAAAAGATTCTTAATACCTAAGTCGTACCGGTACGAGTAAGGAATTTTGTACAGGTACGACTTAAGCAGTGGGGACTTGCGAGTTTAAAACTAAAATATAGACATAACCTCATAAAGTTCGACCGTTTGAATACGCCTAAACGATCGCCAAATAGTGATACAAATTGATGTAAATAAAGAAAAAAGATCGATATCACAGTCCTGCCATAAACAAACTTACAAATGTATCATAAAATTTAATGAAAACTGTATAAAAAACTTACTTTTTCAATATTTTTGCTTCACGGAGGCAGTCGACGGTGTATTTGGTAACGTTTGCTTACTCGACTGGAATGTTCATTGTGACAATACTAGCTGACGCTACTTATAAGTATCAGACGAGATATTGCCGGGGTACGACTTAAGCCGTGGTACGTCTTAAGCAACCTTACCCTACAAAGTTTCATGACGATCGGTTGAGTAGTTTTTGCGTGAAAACGTAACAAACATTCACATTTATAATATCAGTAAGAAAGTAAGGATTACATTTAAAAAATAAAAGTAAAATACTATTGGAAGAATGACCGAATAAAATTTAATATCGCAGACTAACACCGAATCTCTCGTCGTTACGAAAGAGGCTAAGTAAATCGCCCCTAATACCAAAATAATATTTATTATTAATTTCAGAAACGAAATCCATTATATCTGGACTGTAACAGATTTATATTAAATCACTTTGGAACGGCATTTATAAAGACACAAAAGATAACAAGGACTCGACGAGGGTAAAAAAGACAGACTTCTGAAGCAATCGGGCAAAAAATGTAGGGAACAAAATTGTTCTCCTAAATTTTAAAATTCTAATTATTTGAAAATATTTTCATCTTTTAAGTTTTTTAAGACTTACGCTTAAATTACAACGGAATTAATCATTTAATAAATCAATCAATTGATATTTACATTATTTATATGCATACTCTTGTCGATTCTAGATAAAAGGTACCACATAATGAATGGTGATTTCAGCATGTAAGTCTCTGTCAATAAATGTTCTACACAATGTTAATATTACTGCAAAATAAGGGGGTTAGCTAATGAGGTTTACTCAGACGGGTTTCTTCATAATCAGCATATAGCGGTCCACGGTACACGACCACAATCCTCGGTTAATCCCGTGTGTACTACGCCATCCAGCGACGGGTATAGTAAGCTAAATATACTCACAAAAGATATTACGCATATCATAACAGAAGCCGCTCTCAAAGGAATACATCCGCAGAACTTAGATGGATATCCCAGACAGTCGAATGGCGTTGAGCCGATGCCATTGCTTGGCTTCGTGTCCAAAATAAGAAGGTTAGGACATGTGCATTGTTGTGAACTGGGACAATAAAAGTTTAATTATATTCTTTTAGATATTTTTAAGTTTTTGGTCTTTTTGATATTCCTTTTAAATTTAAATTAACCATTAATTTAATTTAATTTAACTATCTGAAATTAGAATATCTGATTTGTTTTATGTTCATACTTAATCTTCACCTTCTTTCTTCCTTAAGCGTATTAGTATTTCAAAGGCGTATAAAATAAATAAGACGTTGTACTCTTGCGTTTATTTGTAATGGTGATAACTTGCAATTAAGTGTCGCATTTGTTTGCCTGATATTTCCACAAAAAATAAAAAGTTGATTCAACTTACTTATATGAAGTTTTAAGACACATAACTTTCGCGTGAAATCCAAATAAATGATTATATTAATTAAAAATATATATTTACATAGGTACATACATTTAAACTTTAAATGATTTGACTCAATCAAATTGAGTAATGTCAAAACAATGTCACACAAAAAGTTTCTACGATACCATCAAAAGACAAAAACGAGAAAAAATTCCTTACATTCAATATCATGGAAAATGTAAGCTACATAATTTTATTGAAAATATATCACCTACATATATCTGCTTACATGCTCTTCTGTCGTTACTGTATTTTATCTTCTTAGAGCGTTTATCTAATTTTATTTAAAAGAAGAATTTCAACATACCAAGCGGTTGCCGTATTACAATATATTGTAATGTAGAAATGCACCTCTACGTACCCCTTTCGGGGAATACAGGCGTAAGGTTATGTATGTATGTACATATGTATCTATGTAACCCAGGATATATGTAAAACATAATATGCGTTGAAAACACAAATATTTGGCATGATATAACATCGTCTCGCTTGTCGTATCGCAGCCGGCTTTCCGTTCTGAATGTAAATTTCGTGGTTCCAGCAACAAAAGCATCGAAGTTTGTTAAAGTGCAACATAGAAGTTATTGTGACTTGACTCTTGTCTAAGTTCGACTTAGTGTAGTTGCTTGAAGCGCTCACTTAATGACCTTACGTACCGCCCGCAGAACTAACTTAAGTAATTAAGTTTCGTGTTTAGATTTTAGATTCGATTGTTTCGCGTTAAAAGAATTATCGTTAGTAATGAAAATTTTAGTTTTGGTCCTTGACACTTATTTTCCACATATTCACGCCCATATCCCAGCGGGGTGGGCAGAGATTCATCATCAGTCCATATAGTCCCACTGCTGGGCACGGGCCTCCTCTACCATTGACAGGGTTTAGGCGTTAGTCCACCACGCTGGCCTAATGCGGGTTGGCGGACTACACACCTAAGAAATTCCTATGAACTTTTTGGTGTTCAGGTTTTCTCACGATGGTTTCCTTCACCGTTAAAGTGAGTGATAATTCATTGTGAATACACACATAACTTCTAAAAGTCAGAGTAGGGTTTAAACCCGCGACCGCCGAGATTCTCGACCGCGCGCCTAAACCTCGAGGCTATCACTACTTGGGTAGAGATTATGGGTATCAATTATCGGCTCGTATACTTAATTGGCGGAGAAGAAAAGATGAAAGGAGTGGCGTCAGTATGAACTGTTGGACATCCTGAAATCTCTATCACCAAGTAATGGTAAAAATCAATCATCAGCCCAAATACGTCCCACTGCTGGGCACGGGCCTCCTCTACAACTGAGAGGGTTTAGGCCTTAGTCCACCACGCTGGCCTAGTGCGGGTTGGCAATGTACAAAGTAATTAGTAAATAAGTACAAAACATGTAATGGTAACGCTGTTTACTTAATAATTTGCCACGTCAGTCCAGTCATGTCGGAAAGTACAGATAGTATCGTAATTGGGTACCGTAAGATTCCTACTCATTATTATCAGACAGCTTAATCGCGGCAAAACTACGCATGTTAGTCGTAAAAGAGTATTACGATATAACTTTCCCCTTCATTCATTATTCAAAAATGCCTCGTATGCGGTTCTCCCTCTACCAATATTAACTTAATCTACATTCGCATTTGTTGGAAAAGAGAATCGACGAAAAGTTTCCAATGTAAATAACACTCTGTTGCGCCACAGCTGCTCAACAATGTTGCCTTAATTACTTCCCACGCATTACACAACAAAAATAGCATTTTACAACATCGGATTAGATGCTTCTTCAATAAGTTCGCTGGGTTTATTTTCCATAAGCTTCAGTTTTGTATTGCTATTTAGTTTTATGAGCATAAATACACTAACCCCTGAGTGGAGGGATGTCATTATCATCATCATCAGCCCATATATAGGCACGGGCCTCCTCTACAACTGTAAGAAACTTTTTTGAGTAAGTAAATTTAGTGAGGCGGTATGCAGAAGTGTATTTTTACATCACGTTTCGCCAGCTGGGGCACAATTCTAGTCTAAGAGTCTTCATGCTGCTTTTAAGAATCATAAGGAAAAAACACATGACTTCCAATGACTGCCTCGTGGTCTCGCGGTACAAGTATGTGCCGTGCGATCTAGAGGTCCTGGGTTCGATTTCCGGGTCGGGCAAAGGTTATTGGGTTTTTCCATTAGGAAATTCTCATTAACAGCACGGAGTCTGGAAATTTGCCCGAAAATCTCGGCAATAGGTTCGCCCCCTATTACGTGGGACTGATACATACCTGGCGAAATGTGGGTGCAGAAATGCACCTCTGCCTACCCCTTCGGGGAATACAGGCGTGAGTTAATGTATGTATACATATGTATGTACATGACTTCCAAAAGTTAGGGATGTGTTTGGTTTCAAACATCAGCGTAGAAGAGGTCTTTTGATTATAAAATGTATTTTTGATACTTTCATACAGTCATTTTTATTATTCGCCACATTCTTGGTCTTTTATACGGGCCTCCGTTATTACCGAGAGGGATTACGCCTTAATCCTTAGCACTGGCCTAGTGCGTGTTGGCGGACTATACATGCTAAAGAAATTCCTTGTGCAAAATTATTAAGTCTGTATGTTTCCTTTTCTTTTCCTCACAACTTATCCTTTACAGTGCGTGACAATCCATTGCATAATTTCTAAAGGCAAAGGCATGCTCTTGGGACTAGACCGTGACCGTCGAGATTTGTCTTGGGAGACTGCATGACTCTAAATGCATATAAACAGCATGCTATATCAAGAAAGCGATTCAACCCACAAATTTCTTCAACAGTCCAGTTGGTGGAAGTATTTTGTGTATGGATTTAAAGCAAAGCTGGCAAATACGGCGGGAGCGTAGTGTGGCACTAGATACGAGTAGCTCACTCTTGACCCGCATCTGAGCGGTTAGGGTTATCGCGTAAGATTTTATTTTTCTACTTGAGAATAAACAATTGTGTAGATTTCCTTTATGTTTTATAACCCATACATACATACATACATAAACTCACGCCTGTATTCCCCGAAGGGGTAGGCAGAGGTGCATTTCTGCACCCACATTTCGCCAAGTATGTATCAGTCCCACGTAATAGGGGGCGAGCCTATTGCCGTTTTTCGGGCACATTTCCAGACTCCGTGCTGTTATCGAGAATTTCCTAATGGAAAAACCCAATAACACTTTGCCCGACCCGGGAATCGAACCCAGGACCTCTAGATCGCACGGCACATACTTGTACCGCGTGACCACGAGGCAGTCGTTTTATAACCCAACTATTCTGAAATTGAGATGTCAGCATAGCGCAGTTGGATTAACATTAACTTCCGAAACAAGAGGCCGCGGGTTCGATCCACGTACCAAAACAAACGTACTTTAACGGTGAAGGAAAACATTGTGATGAAACCTGCACACCTAAAAGTTCTCAGGAATTTCTTAGGTGTGTAGTCCGCCAACCCGCACTAACCCAGCGTGGTGGACTAAAGCCTAAACCCTCTCAGTTGTAGAGGAGGCCCGTGCCCAGCAGTGGGACGTATATGGGCTGATGATAATAATGACCAAGACAAATGTTTGTGATATCTACAAATATTTGTTTCGGGTCTGGGTGTTTTGAGACCGAAAAGTCTCTTGTAGTTTCTGATACCCACGACACTAGACTTGTATCTTGTGTGGGTTCAGAACTATGTTCCTACATATTATGTGACTGTTGAGTGTATTTATTTATTTGTGAATGATTTTTAAACGGACTTCACTGAGGACATAGGTTTCCTACTTCAATAAAATTAATGCAAATAGTTAGCCGAATCGTACTACTCGTAGTACTAGAGGAGATAACTCTAAGCTGAGACAGAAAAGTGAGAAGTGATTTTTTTTTTTTTTAATCACATACATAAATTGTTAGGCTTTTCCAACCCTACTTTAGTGTTAGATGTGTGGAGAGTCGCCGTTGGCTCTCTTTGTTTTCTTTGGTCATCTTCTTCATAAAACCTTTATAAATAGAAACATACTCGTAGATATTAGTCTATTGCCACTGTTTAAGCGTGCCTTTTTGAGATAAAACTCTTAAATAAATTAATATTATTACTCTTAAATAATATAAAATATTAGAGTTTATTTACCGAATTTTATTATAAAAAGGAACCGGAGTTTAACACACATTCAAGCATTTTTTCGGTACATTATGAACACTGAACAAAAGTTTCAAAATATTTAATTATATTTTGGTAAGATTTGGTTACAACCTGAGATTGAAGGTTATTGCACAAAAGAGCGAGGAAGAAAGAAAATGAAACTAATTTTCTTGTGGTTACATTTTTCGTATGTGAGTATTATCGTGGCGGTTTTATTCATCTTTAATATATAGGTATATACACTAAACAACTAAATAGATTTTTAAATCTCAGATAGCTGTTAGGTAATTTTTACCCTGGAAAATATTTTAATAATGTTAATAGGACTTTTGTTACATTGACATTTATGTTTAACTAATAGTATGTTTAACTAGTAGTTATTATATACATCTAATTTACATAGTTAAAATTCGATGCCCCAATATCGCCTGAGGGTACCAAAAACCCTCGCACGCTGCACCGGTACAAAGGTTCGCACAAGAATTTATGCAATCAAAAATTGTTTGACGCCGCCATCCACTTTGTAAGCAAATTTTCAACCTCCCATGGCGGAATTAAATTTTCGGAAAATCATGAAATATTGTTTGATTTTAAATGAATAAAGCGACACAAATCAAAGGTCTATTATGTTGCTGGTCCACCACTACAAATGTGAATTATTTATCACGTTATTCTTTATATTTATTTCTTCTTCATCTCCGCTGGCCCAATGAAAAGATAAGATAATACTAGTCTTAATACAATAAAAAAAATCCAGCAGAGGGTAGTATACTACTCACTTATAAATAAACAAATACACCCAACAATCACATATAAAGTTCTGACCCCACAATTAGATACGAGTCTTGTGTCGTTGCTATCAGAAACTACGAGAGACTTTTTGGTCTCACAAACACCCAGACCCGAAACAAATATTTGTGTGATCCACAAACATTTGTCTTGGTGCGGGGATCGAACTCGCGGCCTCTCGTTTCGCAAGCTGGTGTCTAGCCAACTGGCGCCACTGCTACATATGTAGCAGTCTTTATTACTGGTGTGCAGCAAAAACTTCCTGCGATTACCTCGGCTTCAAAAACCATCAAGATGCGATTTCGGTAGTCTGTTAAAGTTAAAGATTATTGAGAATACAAACCTCATTTAGTTGTGTTAGGTTCGAGTCCAGGTGTTATCGGCGTTTCAGTATTTTTTACTAGTAGCAGTTCGGATATGTACAAATAAACGGCAATAGGTGAGCGAAAAGTGGTTGCAGTATATCTCTGCCTACCTATTTGGAGATACAGGCCAGTAGGATTATGTATCAAAAACTCCTTAGCACGGGGTTGATAAATAAAAAAATATATCAAAACTATGGAGTTAGTGCTTAAGATAAACATTTTGTAGTATAATCGAGGTCTGAATGTAAAGTACAGTAAAACTATATATCTTTTTTGATTCTTTGATTGAAAACTAAGCAGCAGTAAAAAACAAAACATCGCGAACAAAATTTGCACAATTTTCAGCAATAATTTAGACATTACATAGGATTTAATATATTCAAAAATTTACAATCAAAAATCTTAGAATACATTTGTGTAGCGAAAACAGACATTGGAAATATCATTAGTTACAGATTCAATTACAAAGTTATATCATAGGGAATACTAATTTTGAAACATCAAACCTCCAATCTTTTTTTAAATTTTATTCAGCACGAAAAACCTCAAATATCACTTATAAATGAAAAAGAAAAAGATAATAAAAAATAAATCGGTGTCATTAAAATAATTAATTCATATACATAAATAATCGCTTATCCTTATCTTATGAAAAAACACTTACATATAGTATAAATGGCACAAAATAAATAAATAAACCACTTCAATATTAAATTGGAATGTATCCAGAAAAATCTCGGAACTACCTTCCATTATTTCCCCATAGCTTACTGGGCAACTGCAACGGGTAGCTGTGACTTGCGGCATTCGCTGCACCATTTCAGTCTCGTTTCGGACGCGGCCAGTGCTGTGTGTGTCCGCGGTCTCTGTGCGCTGCTCGTCTTGAACCAAGGAACGTGTGTGTGTTTGTTATGTGTGTGCATTGTGATTCTGTGATTTAAAGGTAAGGTGAATGGAATAGTTATAATTTATTTAATTTTTATGTTTCGTATTTATTTCTTTAAGGTATTTTTTATTTAAGAATATTTTTTGTCATTCAAAAATCAATATAATTTATTGAATTTCTTACTTCAATTATTTATTTTTATTATAATAAGATTATAAAACATGATATTAAAAAATGTTAGTTAAATTCAGTTTTGCTTATTTACTCAAATAATGTTTGTTTAAGACAGATACATCTTTATATATATACACTTTATTATGAAATATTATGTAATAAAAAATACTGTAGGAATAATAAAAACAATTGTATCCAACTTTTAGTCGAAAGATGAAACAACTTCCTGTTGCGCCAGTTAATAAAGTTAGTAGTAGTAGTCACGCAGAAGTAAAAAAAGGGATTTATCTTCTAATTCAGAGTTTTATAATGAAACCGTCATTATTTTAATTTAGAATATGTTTATCAACTTTTATTTTATATTAAATAAAACAATAGCTTTAGGATATAAAAATAAACATGAATAATAGTAACAAATAGAAGCGAAAATAAAAGGGACTAGTTTGGACTTTTTCTTCCACAATATTAAAGGTGATTCTATTAGAAAAATAATCCGCATTGACCATTTTTTATGCATTGAGTGAATACAAAATATTATTCGGAAACTTTTATACATTTAAGGTATTTAATGTTTCAAATTATATTTTTATGAGTCAAGTCTATTTTCAACCCAATTTAACAAGTGAAGCCGTGGTAGTGGATCGAAATGTGAATTATTGATGTCCAAATGACTGTATGAGTATTTCAGTATAAGCCGATGTTATATGACTTTATAAATAAATTTATGTCTTTCAAATACAGTTAAGCACACTTGTTCGTACTTTATTAAGTTATTTATTATTTGGTTCAGAAATAAAGATAATTTAATTATAATACATTATTTGAAACTATGTTCTATTATAAAATGTCCTTAAATATAGGAAGTTTAGGACACAATACAAATTATAAAAATTATTAATTTTATACGGAAGGGTTAGTAAAATCTAAAGGCTTTACCACAATTATTGGGCATAATTAAATAGGTACGTGATGTCTATGTTACCCGTCTTAATGTATTAAATCTATATTAGTCTTACACACTACCTGTGTCTCTTTATATATAGGCAGAGGTTTAAGAATCTAATTTAGAGTTCATTAACTATCGTGGGAACCGATCATAGGTAAGCTTAGTTCTTGAGATATGAATTTTGAGCTTAATGATACAAAACAACAGAACATTCAAATTCCATTTCATTATTCAAGAACATCAAAATAGTACTTGTTAATGACTCCCTAAATATTTTTTTGTCGATGTTACATTGCATCAGCGTGAAGGGATGTAAGATACTTGGCTAGTGTTTACTCACGTTTCTTTCGCCGAAAGTGAAGTCGGAGGTGTATCTATTCCCACGTACTCACTTAACTAGTGACTAGTTTACCACCATTCTTAATTGACTGCTGCTACTAAGATGTATTACTAAGATTATAAAGTGGAAAGATTGTATTTTTATTTGTTTGTAACGAATAAACTCAAGACCTACTTAACCGAATTTAATTATATAAGTAAATAATGATATTTTTTATCCTGAAAAAATGTACGAACAGTCTTTCCGTGGTATAAATATGGAATTTAAAATCGCACCCGGGTGGTGCTAGATCCCACTACTTGTATCAAATAAAATAATATAATGAATTATATTTAAGTTATTTATAATTAAATCTTCATTTATGCCTACATTGGTCTTTATATGCCATCGATATTTTCCTGCTTAGCTCTTTTGTCAATTTCTGTACCAATTTCCTTAATTGGAACCCTTACTTTGAAGATACTATATCGCACTAATGATACTACATATGTATACTGGTAAAACTTTTAAATATGTCGCACGTGAATTAACTTGATAATATATAATATTTAAAAGTGTTTGACAAGTATTCATAATTCTTTTAAATTAAATAACAACGCATCTAAAGTTAACATTTATTCAAGTAAAACTTCTTTAGGCACGCCTGACCTGGGGAGTAAGCTGGCGAATGCGTGCCGTGAGCGTTACGAAAAATGTGATCGGGCGAGGCTAACTTCCTGTCAAACATTTTAAGTTTATCCCGTCGATACGGATAAAGGTCCCCTCAAATTAAAGAACGGATTTAAACTACATATTTAGGTGAATGTTGGGCGTATTTATAAGTTTTATTTCAGTCGTGTGGTCTAAAGCACACTCGTTTTTATTAATCACTAATAGGATACCAAAAATAAATTTTTAGTTAATTCTGGAATATGTTCCATTTAAAATTAGGTACAACCCTATGGTATAAGGTGTGTTATATATCCTAATTTACTTACTTACTTAAGCACGGGCCTTTTGTATAGTGCAGCAATTAGCTCCATAGCTTGAGTAACTCGAGTCGATGCTTTTAGTACCTACTCCCGCGGGTCTCATTAATGCAACTTGTTTCTTAAAATAGTTTATTTCATTTACCTTGGAGAAGCTAACAACTAAATACACTTAATATTCACAAATATAGCTCTGACTATTATATAAACGTACTTTGTTTAGCGTTTGTGAACTATGAGAAAGCCTTTGTTTCGTTCGAGACCTGGGCTGTGCTAGAGTCTCTCCAGCGGTGCCACATCGACTATCGGTACATCGAGGTGTTGAAAAACATATACAGCAACGCCACCATGTCGGTCCGAGTACAAGATCAAAGCACGAAGGCTATTCCACTACGGAGAGGCGTGAGACAGGGAGATGTCATATCTCCGAATCTGTTCACTGCCGCGCTGGAAAACGCCTTCAAGCTCTTGCAGAGGAAAGGATTCGGCATCAACATCAACGGCGAGTATATCACACACCTTCGGTTTGCCGACGATATTGTAGTCTTGGCAGAATCGCTGGAAGACCTTAGCACTATGCTCGAAGACCTCAATCGAGTCTCTCAACAGGTGGGTCTTAAAATGAACATGGACAAGACGAAAATCATCTCGAATGTCCATATTGTGCCCACCCCAATCGCAGTTGGGGGCTCGACTCTCGAAGTTGTAGACGAATACGTCTATTTAGGACAAGTGGTCCGGTTAGGCAGGTCCAACTTCGAGAGAGAGTTCAATCGGCGAATCTAACTCGGTTGGGCAGCGTTTGGGAAACTACGCGACGTCTTCTCGTCCAAAATACCTCAGTGCCTGAAGACAAAAGTCTTCGATGTGTGTTACCAGTGATGACATAAGGCACTGAGACGTGGCCTCTCACTATGGGCCTCATTAGACGGCTCAGAGTCACTCAACGAGCTATGGAGAGGACTATGCTCGGGGTTTCCCTACGAGATCGAATCATAGCCCAGCGGATTAGCAAGTTGAAGTGGCAATGGGCCGGGCACATAGCGCGGAGAACCGATGACCGATGGGGCCAAAAGGTTCTCGAGTGGAGGCCACGTACCGGAAAGCGCAGCGTAGGACGTCCACCCACTAGATGGTCCGACGACCTGGTGAAGGTCGCGGGTCGTCCCTGGATGCAGGCTGCCTCCAACAGGTCACTATGGAAGTCATTGGGGGATGCCTATGTTCAGCAGTGGACTTCCTTAGGCTGATAATGATGATGATGAATTATTATATAAATACTAAGGCTTTAATTTTAGTAATATTATCTAAATACACGTAGAGTTCTCAGTTGTAGAGGAGGTCTGTAGCCAACAATGATACAAACATTGATACAAACATTAGTATCGGCGCGGGAGTTGGACCTCAAGTCTCTCGTTTCATAGCTGGTATATGAATAGTCATTTTGTCCGACCTGCATCATAATCATCAACAGCCCATACGTTCCACTGCTAGGCACGGGCCTCCTCTACCATTGAGAGGGCTAAGGCCTTAGTCCACCACGATGGCCTAGCGCGGGTTGGCCGACTACACACCTAAGAAATTCCTAAGAAAGTAAGTGATAATTCATTGTGAAATCACACATACATAACTTCGAAAAGTCAGAGGTGTGTGCCTGGGGTTTACACCCGCGGTCGCCGAGATTCTCGACCGCGCGCCTAAACCTCGAGGCCAACATTACTTCTATTCATAATATATTCATCGACTTCCAATTGGGGTACGTATACTGTTACATTTATGTACATACTACATACATACTTGGCGAAATGTGGTTGCAGAAATGCACTTCTGCCTAACCTTTCGCGAATTCCTGCATGAGTGCGCAAGTATAGTTTAGGGACGGAATTTGTGACTGTTTCGAGTATTTTGGTATTTGCACAACCTGTGTACACAAAAACATTTTTTGTAAGGCTTTGTTGATTATGAGATATATTTGTGTACTCGGCACAAAAACTCGTTGAGCTAAAAAGCCAGATAATGCTTCACATCGAGATTTCACTCGCTTTTTTCGTTGACATGTGAATGGACTTTTTATTTTCGACAAACTTCGTCTTTCAATTCTTCATGTCATTTTGACAAAGATAAGTGGAATCTAAAAGGCGTAAGTTACTTGAAAGTTTAATATTTTGTTTTTATATTAAAAAATATATAGGTATGTATGGAATATAGATAGTATAATAGTCGCCTAAACTTTTTAATAATTTTGTACTAAGTTGAAGAACTTTTATTTTTTAAGTGCAAGAATTTTTTATTTTATTTTTCTGTACTGGCAGGGCAGGTGAAGTTACTGGCATGTACCAGTAAGTGCAGAACGGTCCAAATGTTATTACTATCATTTCATATTGTCGGTCTTCTTCTTCGATGACCTCCTCATAGTTCCGATTTTGTACATACACGTCATTCTCTGTTCAATCAGATTCTTCTTTGGAATGCGCTCCCGCTCGAAATAAGTCCGCCACACGTGATGTGTTCAAAATGAGAGTCTAATAGCTATTTCTCAGTAAATTGGCAGTCATCTTGCAGAGGTTTATGTCTAGTATGTATGTTTTCATATGTTTATAAAGATTGTATTTACATATATATGTATATAAATGTTTTTTCTATGTATGGTCTATTTTACCAACCATGCTTCATCTCTCCATCAACGTAAGACTGTTAGAGAATGCCTCAGGCATTAAGTCCAGCTTTATGCAGTAACCTCATAAACACTGATTCTCAGACCGACGTACTTTCGTGTAGGTATGATGCATTTTAGTACCTTAACTACAGTGTATAATTTGTGCTGATACAAATTATATTATCAATAATTTGCAATCCTCTTTGTCAATCGATACATAAGATTATTAGGTACTTCGGATTACTTTTATCTATGGTAGTGGAAGTACGCAGGTTTAGCCCATTCACATATTCAAGCTTATATTTCCGAAGCGGTAAGCATTCATCTATATTACTACAGCCAAGTTTCGTCAGTAGTATTTCAAGACACCGTCAATAATAGTGAGTCTAGTCGCGTTTTTCATCCTTTTTCCAAACTCAGTGCTGCTATTGAATACACATTCAGTATAGACAATCCAAAAAGTGCTTTGCTCGATCCATGAACTGAATACGGGACCTCAGCACTGCATATTGCGAAAACAACGTAGCATATTTATTGTTTGTTTATTTCTAATATACAATTTTACAGTACTTTAAATTCGCACCTGCGACTCATTTCGGCCATCTACGCCATCAATTGAGAAGACTAATTTGATAAGGCTTTTATCTACGCGTATAGTATATAAGTTCTCGCCTGCACCATTAGCTGGAGTAATGCAATCTGTGAAGATTGCTTAACGAGGTGTAATGACTTATTAAGTCGATGCGGGGTCCGCAGTTAGGCACTAGATAAGCTTAATCTACATTTAGTTAGGTACTAAGGGAATGAAATTTATATCTGCATCCTAAGAATTTTATAAATGGTTATTTGGTTTGATGTTGGGATGTTTATGCAGTGAAGAAAAAACGACTGAATTAATTTCAAATGCACATATTTATTTATTCATATAACTTTACAGCCCCGTGGCGCAGTTGGCTAGACACCAGCTTGCGAAACGAGAGGCCGCGGATTCGATCCCCGCACCGAGACAAATGTTTGTGTGATCCACAAATATTTGTTTCGGGTCTGGGTGTATGTGAGACCGAAAAGTCTCTCGTAGTTTCTGATACCCACGACACAAGACTTGTATCTTAATGTGGGATCAGAACTATGTACTTGTGTTACTTATGGCAGCCATTTTGAAGGTAAAGGTGTAATTCCATACCCACACTTCTATAGCTTTGTTTTTGTGTCCCATTGAATGGGGTGCGACCCTTTTGCTATTTTTAAAGTCAAAGTCAAATTATCTTTATTCAAATAGACTTCTACAAGTTCTTTTGAATCGTCAATTTTACACTTTTTAATATTTTTTAAACTATTGCCGCTTCGAAACGTGTTATAGCTGTGGAGAAGAAACGGCAAGAAACTCCCTCAGCAACACGACATGTATTTTTTTTTAAATAGCAATATTTTTAAATTACATTATTTAAATTTTACATTGTAAATGTCATAACGATACAAACTATAGCAACATAACAAAACTCCGATCAATTTACATTACTCCCAGGGCTTATTATCTTCAATAAAATCTGAAATTTTATACTATGCTTTTTTGTAAAGCTTATCTTTAATTGATTTCTTAAACATTGTCAAGGGAAGCTCCCTAATAGCCCTCGGAAGTTTGTTATAGAAGCGTATACATTGCCCCATAAAAGAGTTATTAACTTTCCGGAGACGAGTTACGTGTTGAACGAGATTACAATTGTTCCTAGTATTTTTATTGTGTACATTACAAATTTTATTAAATTTATCAAGATTCTTTTGGACGTACATTAAGTTTTCGTATATAAACTGACAAGTGACGGTAAGAATATTTATTTCCTTAAATTTTTCTCTAAGTGAAGCCCTTTTTTTTTTTTTTTTTTTTTTTTTTTTTCGAGGGGAAAGCTGTTTATGGCTCTACTTCCCGCGCCAACCCCGGGGGAGGGGGGGCGGGAAGCGTATGTCGGGGTCACCGGTCTTCCAGCCCGGCGCGCGGCGACGTCATGTCCGCGCAGGTGTTAGTGCCGGGCTGGGTCCCTAACAATATCCCTAAACCGGCATACCGACCAAAACCCCCCGGTGGCCATCTCCGCGCCGAGTGGGGCGACCACGGTACGTTAGCGAGAAGCGCCAACCGTAATGCCGCAGCCGCCCGGTGCGCCTCCGAGACGTATTTGTCTCGGCCGTCTCGGAGTGTGTAGGGGGCGCAGTTGCACCCCCACTAGCTTGGTTCGGGCGCCCCGGTTGTGGATGGGCGCCCGCGACGTACACAGGCCACAGTGCCGCCGCCCCTCTCGGGGTCACTTTCAGTGAGGACGCGCCGCCCCCGCAGCGCGCCCAGCGACCCCAAGGGCCCCTTTGAGTCGTCTTTTACGACAGGCAGGGGATACCGTGGTGGGATTCTAACGCCCCCTTGCCACAGGGCAGGTCTAAGTGAAGCCCTGGGACCTAAATTATAAATAGCCCTAATGGCTCTTTTTTGCAAAACAAAATAGTGTTAATATCCGCAGCAGCTCCCCACAAAAGAATACCATACGACATAAGGCTATGGAAATAACTAAAATAAACCATTCTTGCCGCTTCCTCGTCAGTCAGACGTCTGATCTTTTTCAATGCATATGCCGCTGAACTTAATTTGCTTGCCAATTGTTGGATGTGGGGTCCCCACTGGAGTCTTGCGTCTACCGTAATGCCCAGAAATGTAGTAGACGCAACAGGATGCAGTTCTTCACCGTTAATTTGTACAGTGGTTTTTAATTGCTTAACATTGGGAATTGTGAATTTTAAACACTTAGTTTTTTTCGCATTCAAAAGTAAATTATTATTATCAAACCACTGAACAACTTTACGAAGTGCATTGTTTACTTCATCAAAATTATCGAGACTTCTTTTTACGTTAAATATAAGAGATGTATCATCCGCAAACAGCACTATATCGTTTTTATCCTCTACGTAGTAAGGCAAGTCATTAATGTACACAAGAAACAGAAACGGCCCAAGAATTGAACCCTGTGGGACTCCCATGGTAACCGACGATCCTGGAGAAAGTTTTCCATTAACGTCAACCCTCTGAACTCTGTTATTCAAATAGGATGTCAGAAGATTGAGGGCTCCGTTTCTAATGCCATAATGGTGAAGCTTCCTGACAAGAATGTCATGTTTGACACAGTCAAAGGCTTTGGACAAGTCGCAGAAGATACATACATACATACATAATCTCACGCCTGTATTCCCCGAAAGGGTAGGCAGAGGTGCATTACTGCACCCACATTTCGCCACGTATGCATCAGTCCCACGTAATAAGGGGCGAGCTTATTGCCGTTTCTCGGGCACATTTCCAGACTCCGGGCTGCTATTGAAAATTTCCTAATGGAAAAACCCAATAACACTTTGCCCGACCCGGGAATCGAACCCAGGACCTCTAGATCGCACGGCACATACTAGTACCGCGAGACCACGAGGCAGTCGAGCAGAAGATGCCAATAGCATCCCGCGACTCTTCCCATGCCTTGAACACAGTTTTTAAAAGTTCAACCCCTGCATCGATAGTTGATCTACCCTTAGTAAATCCAAACTGTTTCCGATGAAGTAAGTTATTTTTATTGAAAAAGTTCAATAATTGACTAAGTATAATTTTTTCAAATAACTTACTAAGAGTTGGTAAAACAGAAACAGGTCGAAAATTTGAAGGGTCTGTGGTATCACCAGATTTAAAAAGTGGTATTACCTTACTAAGCTTCATCAGGTCAGGAAACACTCCAGATGCGACGCAACGATTGAACACAGCTGCCATGTGAGGTGCTATAATATCGATTATAGAGGATACAGTAACTACTGACATTCCCCACAAATCTTTAGTCTTTTTTTTTATTAATTTCTTTAAAAGCTTTAAGAATATCATAATGACTAATAGCAGTAAATTCAAACGCTGCATCACATTGAGGAACATTATCTTCAAGAAGTAACACAGCAGACCTAGAAGACGATTGAAGATGTTGAGTAGTTACTATTGGAATATTGCTAAAAAATCTTTCAAACTCAGCAGCCACTTCAGTGTCTTTTGAAACAATTTCATTATTAACTTCTATACTAAATTCTTTGTGGTGTGCTATGTGCCTTCCCGATTCAGAATTGATAATGCTCCAAGTGGCCTGTATTACATTCGGGGCTGATTTAATTTTATTTTTAAGATGCATTGATTTGGCAGCAGAACAAACTTGTTTAAAAACCTTAGAATATAATTTTACATAGGCAATAAAAGCCGGATTTTGGTTAAACATTCTTTCATTATATAAATCATACAATTTATTTCGGCTTTTAAATATACCAGTAGTTGCCCACTCACTAAATGTCAGACGGTTCTTCAAATTAATTGTTTTTGATTTAAAAACTTTATTGTGTTCCATGTTTATATGACTAAATAAGGAACCATAAATTTTGTTCGGATCTTTATGAGAGGACAACTTAGGTAGATTTTGTTCCATATTTGTTTTAAAACAATTTAAGCGGCTAGCAGTAATAGGAACAAATGTAATACTTTTGCTTGATACTTTACATGTATGCAAAGGTAAAGACACCAACTGGCCACAGTGATCAGAATCAAAACTATTAATAATAGTACTTTCAATAACTTTAACATTGGTAAATATGTTATCTAGACATGTTGCACTTGTGGCAGTGCTTGTTGGCTCAAAGAAGACATTTATCATATTATATGATTTAAAAAGATTTAATTTAGGCACAGACTCCGTCCTGCAACTGAGAATTTTGTAGTGAAAAACCCCGATAAAATTTGGTTGACGCACACCATATTTTTTATGCCTGAGAACAACGAGGCAGACGATTTATATACTTACTTATTTATATGTTTAGTCATATAACGTGTACATTTTACATGCAAAGAGTTCCTTAGTTAAAAATGTTTTATTATGTGTGATTTGGTTATGCTAAATAAATAAATAAGGAGATTCCACTTTATAATTTTACATACCTAACATTCTTGAAGCAAAAGGAACTTTGGAGCTATCTGGTATTCATTTAAGAGAGCTGGGTACATGTTATCATATTGTTGCCAATTGTAAGTCTAACACAGCCAGAAAACTATATAAAATTATTAATCTAATAAGCGGATAGGTTTGTGATTAGATTTGTAGGTTTGTACATATATTTTTTGCTGTGAGCCTATTGGGTGTATGATCATGCCAGATCATGTCTGATGAAACTTCCTTATTAAATAAATAAAAAATATCTAACTCAACATTTTTAACATTATAAAAACACATTGAATAAAGTCATAACTTGGTACTATATATTTTCTGAGCATTTAGTTTATGACCCAATAATTATGCTATCTAACCCGGTAATTCCCATAAATTATATGAACAAGACTTTTAATTTTTTATTACTTACTTTATTAAGCAGTGGTGGCCTCGAGGTTTAGGCGCGCGGTCGAGAATTTCGGCGGTCGCAGGTTCCAACCCTAGGCACACACCTTTTTGAAGTTATGTGTGTATTCACAATGAATTATTATTTGCTTTAACGGTGAAGGAAAACATCGTGATAAAAACTGCACACCTAAAAGTTCTCAGGAATTTCTTAGCCCAGGGGTGGAATTTGTAGCTTATAAAAAACAAAAATTTTGACAAAAAAATTACTGAGGTGGCCCACTCACTTTTTAAATAATTATTTATATTTTGTAACTAAGTAGTACTCGTATCACTCGTAGTTATTAGACAACGGAGTCGGATTGATATACCTGACCTAGTTACGCCTGAATATTCACGATGTTTCTATATAACACATGCCCGCGCGAATGGGTTCCACTTCCACCAGCCATGTTTCTAAGTACACCTGTTGATATAACAAGATAAATTTCAACAAGATAGGTTTCGAATAGGTCGGTTCATAAGCAAGTTGAGAAAAATCTCTTCTCGCCAGTCAAAATCACAAGGCTAGTTTCGATCATTTGCTCGAACAGAGTAAAAATAGTAACTGAATTTAATTAAGTAACCCTTCTACTCCTAAATTTTCCATAAAGACAAAATGGATAAACGGACACAAATAAAATTTGGTACATACAGATTATAGTATAGAGTCGTACGCTCGTGAAACCGAATAGTAAAGCATAGTCCCTACGAAGATACAAGCCTCGTGTCATGGATTTTAAGGTCTGTACTTTACGGCGTTTTGACACTTGAACCTGAAACAAATGTTTAGGGATCACACACAAGCATTTATTACAGTGAGGGCATCGAACTCCCGCCTTTTAGGATTCTAAGCCACAGCGTGAAACGGTGAAGATAAAAATTACCCATAAAGTTTTAAGCACAACAAAATGAGGAACAAACTGTATACATGTTTACTGTAGCAAACAAAATTATATTTTTTCGCCTATTGATGCTAATGACTGTACTTGACATTTTGTGATAGTAGTTTTTCGTTCCATTAAAAAAAACAAGAAATATTAGAAAGAACAGGGCTCAATTTACACGTGGCTATAGTTCATATATTATTTCTTATTTCACCTAAAGAAGGGAGTAATAGGTCATAATGCCCTACAGTATTTTATCGCGATCCTGTTTATATAAACATATTTTGCTACGAGAATTGAACCAGCATCTTCCGGTACGTAACTTCGCCAACTCCGCCATAGAGGCAATTAAAGATAAAAATAACGATTAGTTTCCTCATATATTGTCGTGACAGTGAAAATATTTGCACAAGTATCTTAATGATCACAAAGGCAATTGTTTTATCAGATAATAATATGTCGAGTTTATTTTGTTTAAACAACACAATAATTGTGTCGAAGTGGTATTGTTGTTTGTTTAGTATTAAAATCTTTATTGCACGTTTAGCAATCGTATTGTTTGAATTAGTATTAATTATTAAAATGTGTATTTTATAAATACCTATAAAAATACCAAATCATGAGCCAACAAACATGATATTTAAAAGGTATTTTTGTATTAGCCTATGTAGAGTCAGCTTTAGTATGCCTTGACCAACACCGGATATTACCATTTTCTTACAGAAAATAAAAAGACAACTTCCCTGCCTTTTTGGTTCAATTACATTAACAAGTGTGTGCTAGTGGTCCCGGGTTCAAATTAAGAAGCTCTCAGTAGCAGTTGAGTCGGTTCATGTAACCAAACAACGTCTATAAGCTTGCCCCAGTTACGAGGGACTTAAAAAACACAGCATGTATAAGGTGAATTGCGGCCGTATAAATTATTAACTGATATAATTTGTGTCGGATGGTGCGAATTCCTTCTTTATTAATCTTTAATAGCGGTGGGCGATTGTTGATGATTTTGATAATCCAATTACCTACTAATACTAATGTTGATAATCGATTATGAAATTAGTAACTAATGTATTTTCATAATCGAATGATACTAATTTGCACTACTAATCGTGTTGTATAAAAGTCGAGGCTCGAGAGTAGCTCTTTGGCTTTGAGTTGAGCACACGTTTGCTTCGTCGGTTTTGATTTTATTCCACTGGTGTAAGACTTGACCCTACCCTGCTCGCGCGACCATGCCAGTCGACCGACTGTTACTCGCAAACAGGACTACTTACTAAATTAGTAATTACTGACTCATTATAATCGAGATATCTCGAGACATAATCGAATCTTCATAGTCTTTAATATATCTGAGTGTCAGTTAACGTTATGCTTTTATATCGTTCTTTAAACGTCCCAAGACCCTTTAAGGGTTCTGCCGACCCGCACGGTTTGAGGGATGTATTGTTAATTCACAATTATATTGTTTAAATGATGGTGATATTAATGAGTATGAAAGTCGGATGGACAACCAGAAAAAGGCCAAAGAAGAGATAGACGGAGTGCGTGAGAGAAGATATGAAAGAAAAAGGGGTGAATGAAGACATGACACGGCTGCTAGGGATGGTTGGAAGGATAAAACATACAGACGTGATGATTTTTCTGACATTACGGTTGGTAGCTACCGGCAGGGTCTTTTCATCAGCATAATTTTATTACTCTGATAGACTAAAGTAAACATTTACCGCACGTTATCAATAAAGGTTATTTTCGGTGAAATTAATACATCGTAGTACTCTGAGCGTTTACCGGGGCCGATCATTTTTCATAATGATTCATTACGTTAGCCGCCGAGCGTCGGATGATGTACACAGCCTGTTATTAAACGATGAACGAAGATATTTTTTCGATTAATATATCCTGAAGCTAGGAAGAGTCTTGTTCGTCTCACATCTTTATAACATAGTTACGCGTGAATTCATAATGATGTAAGCATCTCCCTGCATGTTTCTCTTTGCATGGTTTATTTTTATTTCTCACAAGCAAACTAGCCAGACTTAAACGTAGACTGCCTCATTGGTCCAGTTTTGCCAGAAATTTTGAGTTGGAAATTGTCAGTAGCAGCTCGGATTCTAGAATTATGCCCGAGAAACGTCAATAGGCTTAGCCTCTATTACGTGGGAGATTAACACAATTGGCAAAATTTGGGTGCAGAAATGCACCTCTGTTCACCCCTTTTAGAATACAGGTGTGAGGTTATGTGTGTTTTAGTTCCATTACGGAGAGTTGTCTAATGGATAAATCCAATAACACCTTTATCAACGCGGGATTCGACATTAAAACATGTAATTCGCAAGCCATGGCCATGGCAGAACTTAAAACCCGGATTTATAATCGGATAAATCACATAGATAAAATTTCAGTTAACCTTTAGAAATCATATTGACTCTTATGCAATACTAATTATTATATTTTAGTTAGATGCACAAGAGTCTATACCGCGATTCTGACACTCATAAAAATTATAAGTCATTAGGAATTCTATCGTCCTCATCCAATTCTAGTCTTTGCACGTCGTGAATGATGGTTTGCCTTCATTCCGACTATATTTACTGAGCTCTCGAACATAGAAAAATGTATCCCATTAATGATGTGTCGCCGTCGCCTCCCGGCGCATACAGAGCGCAAGTGACGTGGTATTTAAATTCCACAAGCATATTGGCCCACGTAGCGTTTATGCATACGTTTTAAATTACATTTCCGAGGTACGGGCAGCAGATTCATTGTTGCATTATATTTTTTTATAATGTTTTAATTGATTAAAAAAACATCCCATTCCTATAGTGTATAACCCTGCTTTGGATTTGCCGTAGTCGGGTGAAATGTAAATAATCATGTCTATAGAAATCTAATATAATGTTAAATGACTGTTTGTTAAAATCACAACTTTTATTGATGTGTACATTTACTAGACATAGATATTTTATCTTTAGTTTAATATGTAAAATTGCTATACCAATTTTAAAAAAAGACTTTTATTTAAAAGAAAGCTGATTTAAAAAAAACTAAGTTTTTTTAGTAACCTTAATATAATAGTGATATATACATATAATAACACTATACATATAATAGTGATAACTAATTTCCACTCGGGCTGCGTGCTGACCAATAGCTAATACTAATATAATACATAAATAATTATTAATATTATACGTACATTAAGTGGGAATAAAAACGTTATCATTTTATTAATATGACGTATATGTGCAAAAGGAACGGGATAAGAGTTTCCCCTAAGAATACTTGCCCCAGAAGGTAGAGAACGTTCCACGAATGTACGCATTTTGTGTGAAAAGCACTACACAGCGTTCTATTATGGCGATTTCTGAATCTCGACAAAACTCGGAGCTTTCAGAGCAACTTTTCGTCAAGCGCAAACATCACTTAGCTTACTAGCTCGAGTGGGCAGTACAGGAGCGAATTCAAGAAAATTATACAGATTTTTTCCCCCCTTGAATTTCAGACACTGATTTTTTTAGAGAAACATTTGGCAGAGGGGTTGTGGTCATTTATTAGGGCCTACGTTATTATTGCGATTCTAAGCCCTCACTTGAAAATTAGAAGTAATCCCTTTGTTTCTTACTACTAGTAAAAACTAATACTCCGTATCCTCAATTCACAAATACTACAACCAACAAATAGCTATAACCGAATGAATATTTGTAGATCATACAAGTACTAGTTTATGCAGAGACCGATCCCGCAACCTTGAGCCTCGAGAGTCAGCATCACGGTATTTTTGTCTTTAAGTCATTATTACAATGAATTTTACTTGTCGAATTTCGAGACCTCTTCGGTAACCATCGCTTAGTCATTGTTAGCATATTTTCCACCTCTAAATCGAACCAATGATTTTTCATCGTGAAATATTTTACGCCTGGTGTTGCGGTTTTCATGATCAGTGATCCCGCAGAATTATGTAAGCGAGCTTAATTGAACGTGGAATATTTCGGCGCAATAACCAACGATTTTAATATGAAAAACAAACTGACTTTGCACACTAGACAGTACAATAAAAAAACACAATTATTTTTTATAAGTTAGTTCGTAAAGCTTGTATTGTTGTTATGATCACAGCACAGTTGAATATGTATAACAACCAATAGCAGCTCTTCATTTTTGTTTGAAATTTTTATCATTGGTCATGTAACCGTAGTAGAATGAACGGTGACAGACAAGCGGCGACACTCGTCCCCATACAAAATACATATTTTTTTTCCAAAATTTCCCTTCTTATCTTATTCAGCTGTGCTGTGGTTATGACGGTCTTTATCTGAGCAAGGTTTTCTAAATCACATATTATCTATCCAGCTGCTATTGGACGCAAAAAATAATAATTCTTGCAAGATTATGTAATAATTATATTTTATTGTGTAGTAAATTTTGATTTTAAGACAAGCGATCGGAAGTTATATTTATATTCAACGTTTTAAGTGAGGCTGAATGAATACAAAACAGTTTAAATCAAATGTCAAGACACCTGGTTGGAACAGGGCCGAGATATTATTTATTAAGAGGTAACATTGAGAAACCGTCAGTCGGGTTAAATTCTCTGACCGCCACAAACCCAACCACTAGTTAGATATTACATACACATTCAAGTGAGCTATTAATTATTTAAGGTTGTAAAACCCACAGACATACTTTACTGAATCTGTACCTGTTCTATTTCCTTGCTTTCCGTTTCGTCCATTATTTTGATGGTCACTTCACTGGATAATTAACAAAAGAAGCAAAGGACATTTTTTTATTTCTCCTCTCTTTCACACTCGTTGAAAATTGCATGTTATATCTTTGTTCATTCTCACATCCAATAAATTGCGGTATTTTGTTCCTTCAGATACTTGAAGTGTCGTAGACAGTATGAGGGGTTGTCGAAAGGATTAATTTATTTTATTGATTTTACCGTTTCTTAAAATTCATTACAAAATAAAGAGATATTTCAGTTTTATGTGGTATTTCTTTTTATACTTGAATGGCAGAAATTCCACTATCAACAAATGCCGAGAGGGGGCCAAAATATGTTGGATTTTTGGTTATTTTCTCAATTGTCAAGGACTGATCACCGAATACGTACGTTCTATATATCTGCAAGTCTTTGTATATTGTGGACACTAACCTCATTAAAATCAATGTCTTATCAGGGCCTTCGGGAATCTCACACACCATTCGTAATTTTACGGGTCATTACGGTGGAGTTTTAAATTGTACGGAGATCATTCGGATAAATAAAGTACACATAGCACACTTCAAAACGCCTTCTCAAACTCTATTAACAAAAAGTAAATGTTTATGGTTAAACTTCAAAGCAGTATTAACAAATTGCCAACTTAACTGTTAATTATGTTGATTGGTGTTTGTGGAATAAACGGGTGAATGATGTGGGCGTAGAACCTTTATAACTCCTTCGTGGGAGGTTATAAATACAAGCGAGAAATGTTCAAGAAACGGGACCGCAATAAGCAACAATTTAATATTAGCCTATATTTATAAAAACACCATGATATTGACTCTTGCTAGTTTATATTTCTTTGATTAGGTGTTAGTTAAAGTCAGGCTAAAATGTTTTCATTGTATCCTGTATTAAGGGAAATGCAATAATATTTATATAAGGACTTGTTTAAAGTCCATCTTCTTTGATTCTGTAAACTGTATACAGATAAGACATTATTTTAAGGTATCATAGATCTTGTGTTGCTGGCATTTATATTCGAGGTCATGTTGCACAAAAAAAAATACTCATTGAGTCGTGCAAAAGGTGATATAGAGTAAGGTTGCGTAAGTCGTACCCCCTAAGGAAGTTCCACTGTAATATTCACCGCAATTGAAATAAAACAAAATCTTCTACATTTACTGAATCTTTATTTAATTGGCTTTTAAGTAACAATCATAGAAACTTGAATATCTTTAATTAAAATAGGTATTTTATCGTTTTTTAAAAACATACCTTCGGTACGACTAAGGCACCTAGTCGCCTAATTCGTACCACCTATAGCCTTAGTCGTACTAAGAAAACAAATGTTAGAAACATATTAATTTTTTTAAAGAAATATACTTAAATAATCAAAGATCACATGCACAACAAAACACTACAATTAATTTAATCTGAGATAAAAAATGTATAAAAAACTTACTTTTTCAATATTTTTGCTTCACGGAGGCAGTCGACGGTGTATTTGTTTGCTTACTCGACTGGAATGTTCATTTTGACAATACTAGCTGACGCTACTTATAAGTATCAGACTAGATATTGCCGGGGTACGACTTAAGCCGTGGTACGATTTAAGCAACCTTACCCTATATGTATGTAGTTAAAGATGAAATTATAAATGCAAAATGGAAAAGAAATGTGGAGATGATATTTCGAAGATTTACAAGTGTGAATAAAGAAATGTTTGTCTAAAATGCTCTATCCTGCACTAAAACTATTATTCAGTGGGAGAAAAAACGAAAATTATATTATTATTATTTAATATTCAGAAATTGAAGACTAATTTTCGCTTTTCATAGCAGCACGTATACAAAAGATTCTACTTCTAGTATCGTGAATTTATTCCCATAACAGCCGAGCGGAAAATATTTAAAATCGCTTCGTGTCTTCCAGAGCGCGTCAAGCCAATAGGCCAGTAATCACATCGGATGTCACGAACAAAAGCCATATACCGAACTGATTAATTGATTTCTACTCCACCTCGCCGTTTATGGCTAACGAGTTTCGGATGGGATGAGCTCCCGTGAACTGTTACGCGTAAAGGAGTTCCATTGTGCTATCATATCGAGCCCCGCTTGCAAAATGCTGTTTAAGGGAATATGTTGGACTAATTAACATACTTCAACGAACATTGTGAATGAGACCTCATAATATCTTGTCACGCTTTCATGGTTATTGTTGAGGTCTGCATTTCATTAGCATCAACTTGTGTTGATGCTATATGATGTCTTTTTATGATTCTTTGTTCTTTTCGGTCTTCTAATTTCTTTCTTAGAGAATCTCTAGAGTTGAAAATACGTTGGATCAATTCAAAATTATATAAATAAGCTAGATACATGCCGCTTCCAAATTCTTGAATACTTTTGCCTTCGTCTAGGGAATATCGTCTTGTATGTGGTGATTTTGATTTGTTTATTTCTGATATTGCCGGTTATAGGATTCGCAATGTGTGATTGAAATTAACATTACCCATAGTTTTTAGTGCATGACATTGTGGAGTTAGGAAAATCATGGAATAATGTTAATGACCTAGAGAGGTTAGCTGCCCACGTAAGATTAATTTTGTGGATTTCAAACTTAAATTTTTATGATATAAATAGCTATCAAAACTGCCACCTAAATACAACGCTAATAACCGAAAGTAGGTCGGTTACAACTCGCCTAGCATTTAAAATGAAAGTTTGGCACCTGTTTTTTAATGAAACGACTAAATAGTAGGTACATAATGATATGTATTTTTTTTTATGTAACAACAACAACAAACAGTTACACATTAAAATTAGGTGATAATGCTAAAATATCAACGTTGGATAAGAGTATATTATAGTTTTCAATAGAAGACGCATAGCTGCACGCATTCCTGCATTAGTGCGGCAATACGACACTCCGAGTGATGGCCATGCGCGCAGCCCACGGGTCATAACATTTCTAGGAGTAAAGTAATGGTTTGATTATTTATCTCTGAACAGTCATATCTGTTATCACATAGATCGAAAATAAATTTAGTTTTGAGATAGAGACGTCTGAATTTTAAGATCTCTGCACCGCCCTAAAGTCAGTAAAAGCATGCATAAGGCTTATGCCTTATGGAACTTATGTTCCGCCTTCATAAATAATTGTAAATTAGGCATAAATAAGTTACTAAATAAAATAATAGTAAACAACTTATTTATAACCTAAATATCTTTAGTTAGTGGAACATAGTAACACGATTAAGTCACGTGATCTATTGGTTTCCGACAAGATGGATGCGGTGCAAAAAGCGTTATATTTTTAAAAGCAGCTTCGCTTTTGCTATTTGGAGCGTCATCGGGCAGATGTGCCGTGTGTTCTTTTATGGGGAACCACTCAAGTGATCACTCACTGTTGCTAGGTGACTGAGCATTCAAGCAGTTACATGTACTAAGCGGGCTGTTTAAATAAAACATTATTTTTTTTACCAATCTTATGAGTACTTGAAAAATCGGTTCATTAATTTCATGGTTAAGATTAAATTTGCGAGCTGGAAAGTTGTAGGGTTCAATGTTATATTCAAATTTGTCTATTTGTGGGTGTTTGTGAAAATGAAATGCTAGACTTTTAAGACGCCCACGATAGAGGAGATCCTAGTGAAACCCAATGTCTTCCTTATGTTTATTTTGCATCGGTATTGTACGAAGTCGAGATGAGGACTCACTTAAATAAAGTGTTTTCGCTGTTCATGAATCTATGTATACAGCTACGCAAAAAACTTCCTTGTTATTTCTTCGATAAATATGTGGGCGGTGTCCGTTAGGGTATTTTCACCCTCCATTACCGAGTCAGGCAGAGTTATTTGGTTTTTCAAAATTAAGAGTAGGTATTCAGTCTAAAAATGTGCTCGAAATAAGACTTTCCGTTTGTCGTCAATTACAGCGAACTTAATTTGTCTTAGAATACGATTCAGTCTATCCCTTCGTTAACACAGAGGCTATTGTTTGTGTTTGTAAAAGATAAAAATTTGTTCATCAATTTAGACGTGAAAGCGTAACAGAAGGAAAGACAAGTTTCATGTTATTAGTTGGTATTAGCGTAAGCAACGTGAACATTTTTTTCTACAAAACTTCAAAAGACTTATTAACTCAGCCACAACTTTTCTTGGTAATAATTACACTACGCAACAAAAATAAAAAAATTGAATGTTTCCTTCACTTCATGAGTCAATTCTTACTAATTTTGGGTTAAGAAAAACGAATATGACAAAGAAAAATTATTATTAGCTCTACATTTTTTGATATGTAAATGATGAAAATTATTGTTTCTAAGAAATTGGTTAATATGAATTACATATGCTAACAACCATTAAAAGCGTGATTGCACTATCATTAATACATAGTATGAATATTTAAATTCAAAATTCTTCAAAAAACACTTGCCAGATGTTTAGATCTATGAAGAATCAACCGATTTCTTTGATCGCGAGCTTTCCTCTTGTAAGTGATCTCTGGAGCATCTTTACATTTAAACCAACAGTAATCAGCAAGCATTGCTTCATTCCAGCGGCTCTGATATTTTCGTTCCTTCACAGAAACATCCTGATGGAACCGTTCTCCATGCTTATCACTGACTTCTCCGCAATTAAGTGGGGAAAAATCAAGGTGGGAGTGGAGTAAATGGATTTTTAGGGACATATTATTGCAGCCGAGTTGGTGGTATTTTTGTAGAAGTTCGGTAACCAATTGACGGCAGTTATCATCTCTTTTATTCCCTAAAAATCCATGTATATCTCCCTTGAGAGCTTCCCAAGCTTCCTTTTCTTTCCCTTCCAAAACTAAATCGAATGCAATGTCCCTTAATAGTTGACGTAATTGTGGCGCAACAAAGATGCCTTTCTTGACCATTGTATCACTTAATTTAGGAAATTTGTCTCTTAAGTATTTAAAAGCCTGATCTTCTCGGTTCATGGCTTTGATAAAATTCTTTATTAAGCTCAGCTCGATATGTAAGGGTGGAAGAAGAACATTTTTTTGGATCTACGAGTGGCTCGGCAAATACGTTTTTCTCACTAGGGTTAAGGATTTCTTGCAGGCCAATCTGCTTGTATATAATGTGATTTTCTATCCCTACTATCACACATACATAAAAAGCTCCCACATACATAATATCTCACAATTAACAATTTTGCCAATTTCGAAAACAAATTTTCCGCATATTGAAAAAGAAGAGTTTATAAAATGTATAAAGTAGCTTGTATCTTTAAAACTAGAGCTAATTGGTTCTTTTAATGGTCGTTTTTGCATTCAGTGAACGAAAAGACATAGGATAAGACTAATTTTGAGACCGAAACAATTTCATTGTTATTAAAATATTTTCATTCAAAACTCGCGCACGAGATTACAAACAGATCTTTTCATGGAATAAATTATTTCTCTTTGCGTTTCATTCATACCAAAGTAGTATAAGGAATGAAACGAAAAGCAAATAAGTGAAGCAATGTACACACACCCTACAATTTGTGTGTCTTCAAACTGGCTGTGCAGACGGGCTTACTCGAATAATATTGTAATAATAATACGGTATTTAAATTTAATAATTATAAAAATCAAAGGTTGTCTTTACTTTGGGCATTATATTTCAGCAGGTAGATTAAATATAAATAATATAAATGCCAGTGTTACACATAGTATTATTTGCGCAATGTTAATTCTGTTAAATCTAATTAAATGCAAAAATTGTAATTTCCTAGTTGTAATTCCGAATTTGGTTTTATTTATATATAATTTTATTCTTTTTTTTGTATCGTCACACTATTCTTAATTTTGTTTTTTTTTTATTATTATTATAATAGCATATTTATCATTGAATGTATTTTCCAATACTAATATAAATAATTAATCTGACTGAGCAATAATATCAAGAATGTTGTATTCACCTATAATGATGGTACGCAATGTCCAATGTTGACAGCCCCGTGGCGCAGTTGGCTAGACACCAGCTTGTGAAACGAGAGGCCGCGGGTTCGATCCCCGCACCGAGACAAATGTTTGTGTGACCCACAAATATTTGTTTCGGGTCTGGGTGTATGTGAGACCGAAAAGTCTCTCGTAGTTTCTGATACCCACGACACAAGACTTGCATCTTAGTGTGGGATCAGAACTATGTATGTGACTGTTGGGTGTATTTATTTTATTTTATTTATTTATTTTAATGTTATTTATTCAACTGTATTCAAGTGTATGTGTAACTGTCGATAGTGTCTCTAAATAAATAAATAAAATAAACTATTGTAAATAATTTATCGATAATGTCAACATTTTGGTTTAATCTGTAAGTTTGCATTAAGTGCTAAATAAATAAAAAAACTTAAGTTAGTTACTAACGTATCTACTCGTAAGTGTCATTTATAATATGATAGCCAAGTCCACAAGTCCTCAACACAATTCAATATAAACTACTAATAAAAATGCTTACAGAAAATCTATCAGGATAATAAATATCAAAGGATTTCACTTCGATAATGCAGTGTATCGATGCCGTTTGAAATCCACAGATTATATTTTACAAGGCGATTGGGGGCGGTAATCCGTTTCTATCTCTGGTAATCTGGCCTTTATTGAAAAACTTGCTCGACTCGATACTACGGGTTTAGATTGCGTATTGCTGACACAGAGATGAAGCTTTAGACGGTAAACATATTTTAAAAAAGAAAAATGTGTTGAATTAAATTTCATTTTAAAGACTTGTAGTGATATGCGTAAAACAATAAGATTTTTTGGTAGAATGCCCTGGACTAAGGCTGGACTCAGTTGTAATTGTAAAGGTCGTTTGCGATTCTATAGAATTTGCTTTTAAGAAAATTCTCTGAAACATTTGAAAATTAAGTTAAACTTTAGAAACAAAATTAGATTTTTTTTAACATTTTTGAAACAATAAAATTGTTAAAAGTTCGTTAATGAATCTGCTCATTTATTATACTAAAAAAACTCGCAAAAAAATTAGGCAACTTTTTCATGATTTTATAAGTTATACGCAGAAGAGAAAACATTGCTTGTTCGTAAAAAAGTGTACAACCCCTTGTTCGGTCATTCATTATGCGTCAACACGTTCTACCCAAAAACTTATTTGCTCATGTAAGGGGTACTGGTTTTGCTTGATTTTAATATATTAATTACGTTTAATGGAATAAGTTATTACTGCCTTTTTGTTTCGCGGCACAAGTGTTTGCTCTATGATTTAGAGCCGCTAAGGTTGGATCTCTGGGTGGGGGATAGTGTGTCGGGTTATTCCATTAGGAAATTATCAATATTAGTCCGTATAGAGGGAAATCTTCGGTGATAAAGGCGTGAGTGAGTATGTATGCGTATTTCATTTAGGAAATAATCAATGGCAGCACGGAGTCTGGAAATGTGCCTGAAATAATGCTCCTCTTGCGCTGCTTCATCGCAAATGAATGCATGTAATATATAATTTTTTCTGCTGCTAACAAAAAGTACTCTAAATTTTAAAACAAACATTCATAAAATTGTACACACATACATATTTAAACGCGAAAAGAAAAAAAAACATCTTCCGAGTAAAATTTTTACGCATCAATTCATTTGGAGCGCGGCAGGTCGGCTAAATCAGACCCTTGTGCTTCTAAAAATTACCCGTCGTATTTAAATATACGAACATTGTATGAAAGATGTTGTACCTCGGATTCATTTTAAATTAGCCGGATATTAACACCTAGCCCGGTCGAATGAATTATGGAGCTATATCCAGATTGGTAAATTTTATTAAGCCCGAAAGATTAAATGTGGAACGGGACCATGATTTGTACAATGGTTGAATATATTGCGACTATACATTTTTATATTTGTTACTCTCCGAACAATGTACTATGTTGGTTACATTTTTCGAGTATATTGGGGATTAATTTATGCGTGGTTGCGTAGACTGGAGAAGGTATATTTAACATAAATAATTTTATAGAGTCAATATTTTGGTATGAATACTTAAGGGTTTTCCTTTCCCATATCATCCTCTACCCACACACCCTATTCCCTTTCCCCGGTTGATGACGGGCAGCAGCGTCATCAACGCGAGTCCCCTCCTGCGCTCGCCAACCCGCCTGCCAAGCGTGGCGAGTATTGGCAATTACCTCACAATGAGAGAAGTCATTGGGAGAGGCCTATGTCCAGCAGTGGACTTCGATTGGCTGATGATGGATGGACTTAAGGGTTTTATTTAAATTTAACGCTAACCTAGATTTTCCAAAAAAATTGCGAATAAAGGTATGTAGATACATGCATTTTCGCCTGTATGGCCGAATAGGTAGGCAGAGATTCTTATATTATTTCTTCGCCATAGTTTAAGTGAGTAAATTATCATTTACTCAAGCACATTTTCATTTTTTTTTCAAGCACATTTTGGTTCTGCTGAGAATTTCCTAATGAAAACCACCTACAAAATTTTGACAGACATTTTAATGGAGCTCCAGGCCTCTCGATCTCATATGGTGATTTAAAAAAACTGTTTTATAAAAGTCATACAGCCCACCTTCAATGCCTTACTCGGTACAGGAATCCACTAGAATATCGATTACAGGTATTTAACTACGTACCTAAGTATTTAAAGTCTTTTTAAAAATAAAAATAAAAGGTTATTTGTTGGACATTTCCGATTAATAAGAATAGTTAATTTACGTCGTCACAGCTTTGCAAGAACAGTTGTGGAGATACCGTGTGTGACATGACAAGACACTGTCTTGATGAGACAGAGCCTTTAGTGTAAGACCGAGATTAGATTTAACATTTTAGTGCTACTCGTATTATTATGCTATACTGTTCAAAAGTAATCTTGGATTCCCAAGTCACTCTAGACTTAGATAGTTATTATAAAATTATTTTGTAAAATATATTGTAAATAGTTGTATAATTCACAGCACAATACTGTATGAATCAACTCTGGGTTTCCTAACTTTCTCTTCAAATTTTGTAACTAGAATCATTAAAGTAAAAAAGCAATCTTTTCGAAACATCAAAATCTCATCTTTAGTAATTTCAAAATAGAATGCAAGTTGAAAACCAGTAAAAACATAACCAAATTTCATTCACGCGGCGGCTGAAAAAGGCTACAATCAAAGCGTGAACGAGCAAAATTTTAATGAAAAGCCTCCCATAATCCTTTGCCGTGGCTTCGTTTCTACAGGGGTATACCATATTCCATTTATAAGCGAAGCATTCGAGCAACAGTCCTGCACACGAGGACTGAAAAAACTAGTGAGAGCGCTGAAGCGGCCACACTCAATAACCCGATATAATCCGCTGTATTTCTTCATGCATTCAGCTGAATTTTTAACAAACGGATTTATTTTTTTGCATATAAATAATGGCGAGCGTTTTAATTGGATTTATACTGGACATTTGCTGTGCGTGAGGCGAACAACTTGAAATAGTGAACAATGATGATACTTCGTTTTTGAAGTTATACTTCTTTATAAATATGATAAATATGATGAGAGTATTTTTTTACGTTGCGCGAGCTCACCGTCACGAAAAACTGACACCATGAAGTTATTCAAAAAAGTTTACATGTTTTAGATTTTTAAAATGTAGAATAGTGACAGTAATAAAAAGGGATTGACATATTTATTAGTTGTCAAATATTTATGAGTGCGTTCAGAAATGTACATTTGTTGTGTAAACTAAGAACTATGTACTCGTATGTGACTGTTGGGCGTATTTATAAGTTTTACTTCAGTTGTGTGGTATAACTTCTAACGCGTGTACATAAGTACACATACACTTTTTTTTTTGGCAAGCTTCACCGGTTCAAGCTTAAAATTACACAAAAATTTGATAAGCAACTGATCCCATGTAAATCGCTTTTTTAGGCAAAACATTAAAATTATTTCAATGTCGAACAAAAACAATACAAAGCCAGGGATTTTAAATAAAGTGCGCTAATATAGAAAATAATTGTTCCAGTATTAGTATCGCACACTCTGTTCACCTCTTTATGGTTCATTCATTCAAAAAAAATGTGAATAATATTACGCTGCAGTAGGATTACAATGGTCGGAATTGTACTCTTCTACCAAAAGTAAAGTCAACTGTTCAGCCCATATGCATCCCACTGCTGGGCACGGGCCTCCTCTACAACTGAGAGGACTTAGGCCTTAGTTCACCACGCTGGCCTAGTGCAGGTTGGCGGACTACATACATAAGAAATTCCAAAGAAATTTTAGGTGTATAATTGTATGAGCGTTTCAACACGAAATTATTGGAAGCATAAAATTATTCTTCCTTTGTACTTACATTTTGAGATTTAATTACGTGAGATGTATTATAACAAATATTTGAGTTCGGCGGGGACCATTTCCTTTTGGCGATAGCTTTCTCTGTGGTCGAATATAATAGAATGATTTTCTTTAAAGATATTCTGTTGACTATAAATATCCCAGACAATAAATGAAACACTTCTGCTAATTCAAAACAGTTCCGCTCTTCAGTAATCAACAAGATGAAAATACCTTCATGTTCCAATTATGACTTTCTGTATTAAAATATTGGAGCCTTTTGTTTTATTAAAGTGGTTCTCCAATGTTATTATTTGTATTTTCATAAACAACGGATTTATTAATTTTCATACCGTCCCTAAATTATGTTTAAAATTAGTTGTTCTTTATGTTTTCGCGTTTTTATATGGGAGTTTTTATAAATTTTATGCTATTTTTCGAGCTGAGAATTTCCTCATGAAAAGACCCAATAATAGTTTACTCGGCCTGACAATCGCACGGCACACCCTTGTGCTGCAAGATTTTTTTTATTCTCTTTATTATTATTTTAGGGACTTACAATCAATTGATTATGCTAGCCCCATAGTGCTGCAAGATAAGCGAGGCATACGGCCTTATCCCATTACACACCCACCACTATTGCTCCAGTGGCACGCACAGTATTGATAGCGAGCACAGAGTCTAAGGGGTCTCAGTCTGAGCGAGTCTAAATAAAACTTAACCTTAACTTAGTTTGCCTTCACTCCGCAACGAAATTAATCAGAACAAGATTTAAAGGAGGAGTTGGAAAGACTTGCCCTCTTCCCTCCACAGTAAAGCGGGAGACGAAATAGTGTTCTATAAAATGTCACTCTCAGATACAAATAGATGCATTTAAGGTACCACGGGTAACGAGGTAGATATGTATATTTTATGGATGTGTGTTTTGAAAATGTAATGTTACGCGGATGCTCTCGCACGTAATGAATAGGTATATCGTTTTACCAGTTTATCGCAACGAACAATTAATCATGGAGCATCATTGATCTATTGTTTTGTGCTCGAAAACTGCGTTCAACTAACGTTACGTGTTATGTTGTTTATTTGTGCCAAAATGTGGACGATTTTTACAAAATTCAAGTTCCATTTCTGTACGTAATAAATATATTATTATTTATATTATATTATGTCACCGTCGATCACAGTATTTTGATATTCCTAGTGCGATGTTAGTCTTTAGGAAATAATTTGGCTTTAGAAATATCTGAGCGAAAAGTACCAACAATCTATTGCTTTACATCGGTGTCTCAGAGAATCTAACCACCTTGGCTGAAGTGTTCCATTCAAACTGACAAACTAACTAAAATGTCAATCCAATACAAAAATTGTAGTAGAAATCTAGAAAAATATTTACAATTTAAACAACCGCCTTGTCGTCTCGGGTCGCCTTTATCGCGAGATTAAAAAGATTTATTAGCTTTGATGTCGACAGTCGAACACGAGCGCTATTTCGTGTAACTCCCGACGGCATTTTTCTTCTTAGACTTGCAAATTTTGTACAAAAAGTTTATTTGAACATTCGATATTTTTAGATTATACGAGTATATTATTTACCTCCTGTGGCAAGCTACTAAGCAGCGATGGCCTCGAGGCTTAGGCGCGCGGTCGAGAATTTCGGCGGTCGCAGGTTCAAACCCCAGGCAAACACCTCTGACTTTTCGAAGTTATGTGTGTATTTACAATGAATTATCACTTGCTTTAACGGTAAAGGAAAACATCGTGATAAAACCTGCACACCTAAAAAGTTCTTAGGAATTTCTTAGGTGTGTAGTCCGCCAACCCGCACTAGGCCAGCGTGGTGGACTAAGGCCTCTCAGTTGTAGAGGAGGCCTGTGCCCAGCAGTGGGACGTAGTTGGGCTGATGATGATGATGATTTACCTCCTGCATATTAGCTGTTTCGTTTCTATCACGGTGCCAACATATCATAATTCTGCATAAATGAAGCGTGACGTATTCCAGCCTTGTGGTCTGATGATTTCGATTTCTCGATACTGTTATATTCTAAGGTGTGTAGAAATTCATGTAAATACCAATGCGGCGTTATGATAAGGTTGTCGGAATTATGGCAACAGTTATAAGCAAGATAATCGTATCTGGGGGCACGGCAGTGCCCCCGCCAAGTCGAGCGAAAAAGCGGCACGGCCGTACTATACTTTTCTCGAAGCAACTCAGGCCATTTTCGACACCCTATAACTTCGTTGTGGATAAACCTAGAAACCTGAATTTTCTGTTACCAAGCAAGCATAGTATAAACTTTGTAAATTTCAAATTTCATTCAATTTGAACCAGTAGTTTTAGAATTATAACTAGTCAAACTTCGCGGTTTTGGTCACTCACTGACCGATCATCAAAACTCTAAGGCACTTCTAGCCGACATAGAAGCTTCAAATTTGGAACACAATTAGTGTTTAGTGTATAACTTAAGGAAAAATTAAAATATCTTGCAATTTTGGTCTACTTTTCTAGATTCACAAACTGCATAAATAACTTTGTAATCTCATATAAATATATAGGATTACAAAGATACATTTGCAGTAAATAAATTAGTGTACCTGTATAGTAAAAAATAATGGAATAATAGGTGTAGCTAGATAAGTAGGGATGGTATTGAGATTTAGGCGTGAGGTCGAGAATCCCGGCGGTCGCGGGTACACACCCTAGGCACACTTATCTGACTTTTCGAAGTTATGTGTGTATTAGCAATGAATTAGTATTCGGGAAGAGCTTACTATAGAAATGACCCGTGGCGCAGTTGGCTAGACACCAGCTTGCGAAACGAGAGGCCGTGGGTTCGATCCCCGCACCGAGACAAATGTTTGTGTGATACACAAATATTTGTTTCGGGTCTGGGTGTATGTGAGACCGAAAAGTCTCTCGTAGTTTCTGATACCCACGACACAAGACTTGTATCTTAGTGTGGGATCAGAACTGTGTATGTGACTGTTGGATGTATTTATTTATTATTTATGAAGTAAGGTCTTTAAATTAAGGACTGCCTCGTGGTCTCGCGTTACATGTATGTGCCGTGCGATCTAGAGGTCCTGGATTCGATTCCCGGGTCGGGCAACGTGTTATTGGGTTTTTCCATTAGGAAATTCTCAATAGCAGCAGGGAGTCTGGAAATGTGCCCGAAAAACGGCAATAGGCTCGCCCCCTATTACGTGGGACTGACAGGTATGTATCAACATACCTGGCGAAATGTGGGTGCAGAAATGCACCTCTGCCTACCCCATCAGGGAATATAGGCGTGAGTTTATGTATGTATGTAGCAATGAATTATCGCGTACTTTAACGGGGAAGGAAAATATCGTGAGGAAATCTGATTAATAGGGTCAAGTAATTTATTCATTTCAAAAAAACTGAGTGCGGCAGTTAATGCCGTAAATTAGTTCAAGTTATACCTCTAATAAGCTTTATGTTGTAAATTTCTGTTAGGTACATTGACAGTACCAATTTATAGTATAGGATTAATTCCAACTGACGTATGACGCGTGCGGCCCTAAATATTTCTAACTAACGCAAAAAATAATAATTATTTTAAAATAAAGATCACGACGCGGCCGCTCTCGTCTCGTATGTAGAGGAGGAAGACTACCTACAAAAGTAAGCAAAGCTCATAAGGCAGAGAGTGGGCTTTAAGAAAATCCGTTGTTAGTACTCAAGAAGTAGAAGATACCGAAAAGAAAAAAGTAGGACTATCTACAAAAAGAAATGAGATCCCATAAAAAACAAAACTTGTAAAAAACCCCAAGTCTCGCAACTCAGTTCTTTTGCCGTAAAAAGTTGTGAGATCTATATGATACCAAGTCGATGAATTTATTCAGTCCCCGTTTAAGGGAACTTCTGTCTTAAGTTATTATGCACTTAGCTTACCAGACACCATCTTATAGTGACCATATCAATGTTAAAAATCTTTTATGTTTAAAATAAAATAGTTAGACTTGGCAATCGCATGAAAACACAATGTATCTCACTTTTAGTGCGATTGCCAAGTCAAAACTATTTTATTTTAAACATAAAAGATTTTTAACATTGATATGGTCACTATAAGATGGTGTCTGGTAAGCTAAGTGCATAATAACTTAAGACAGAAGTTCCCTTAAACGGGGACTGAATAAATTCATCGACTTGGTATCATATAGATCTCACAACTTTTTACGGCAAAAGAACTGAGTTGCGAGACTTGGGGTTTTTTACAAGTTTTGTTTTTTATGGGATAAAAATTGTCTAGAATGCTTAGATCGTAACTCGTAGAGCACGCTAAGCGATAAATTTCTGTTGTTGCCAATTTGAGCTGGAAGTAGTATTTATAGTATTAAGAAATGGCTCTTGGCTACAGGTGGCTTGAAAATTGTGACATAACATTGTCCACCAGATTTTATATAGATTATAAAGATACAGATCAACTGATGATATATACTTGCTACCAATATGCCTATCCTGTTTATTGTTAGTTTGTAAAATGTTTTTTTTAGAAATGTGGACTTAGATTTGCTTATGTTGATACACCTTTAGGTTTGGCTTAATTAATTACTCTTTCACAGATTTTTACTGCACTTTCTTGGTAGCGAAATATTAAAAAAAAAATTGCGGTATTAGAATGATAATAATATGTAACTAACTAAAATAAAATTATATACCATGTCCTTTTTTTTGTAGTTTCCGTTAAGGCAATTTTACAATTTCCGTAAATAACACGTGCACAATCGCCGTGCCTGCTCTACTGGAAAACACATCAGCAAAATTACTTGAGCTGAAATAAAACAATTGGCACCTGTTGACAAGCACGTCGACAGTACGCGCAGCGCGTTACGTACTACGCAAACAATACGCTGAAAATGTTTCAACAACGCTGTATCGTAATAGTACGCGCCATTTGCCACCGACTTTATTTACTCTGCCGGCACGCTGCGAGCGTTGGAAGTGTTTGTTAGAAAAAATATTTGCGTACTGCGCAGTCAGTAGTACCTACGCATAAGTGTTATTTTATTTTACAATTTGTTCAAATTTAACTTCCAAGTTATTTGTACTAGTTTAAATAATAAATAGATCAATTAATATATTATATAAAAGGAAATAACACGCTTTATTTCCTAAGTGGTTTCATAATGAACTCTGTATGTGGGATCATTATTAATATATTTGGTTTGCTTTAGTTGTTGATTTATACAACATGTGCTTAAAAGAGTACGCCACATCGGGCAAAACTTAAATTTATTTTTCTTTTGATAAATAAAAATACCTCTTACGAATACAATTTTAGAATAATATGCAATTGAGTGAATTAATTTACATCGAAAATAGCACACGCCCCAGAGTTTCTGGCAATTTTTTTCAATAACGCGAGATGATAGCAGCAAGCGCCATTTGCTGTCGATTTTATGGGTGCTGAACGTGCCAGAAACATTATATTAATACGCAACAGTAGTCTGTAATGTTTTCTGAGATACGCATAAAATACTAAGTGGCGATGATGGTAAACATCGGTACATGTAATGATTGGATAACAATTTTCTATTATAATAAATAAGGAATGTTTTACGGAGCGGTTTTTGAAAGTTCTATATTGATGAAACTCGACACACATTTTTGTAGACTAGCTTTGACTTTTCAAGTAATAGTCACACGTGTTTTAATTTTGTTTATTGTTTTCAAATCTTTATATTTGTACAAAACCGGTTCGAATTTACTGTCTTCGTGGCCTAAAAATACTGGAATGAGCTCTTTCGCTTAAAGGTATACTTACTTACATTGGTTTACTTGGAGGGAATATATTTGTTAACATACAACTTGAAGATTAATTATACCTATATATTAACATTCCTCCCACACAGGGTTTCTATAATATGTAATACAATATACCTTAACGAAAATAAACGAAAAAGTTTTAGTTTATTTTTAATTATTTTACATACTTACATACATATCTCACGACTGTAATAATACGGTATTTAAATTAAATAATTATAAAAATCAAAGGCCGTCTTTAAGTTGGGGATTATATTTCGGCAGGGAGATTAAATATGGCTTGGAAGAATTTGATATTGTACATACATATACACTCATGCCTGTATTCTCCAAGGGGTAGGCAGAGGTGCATTTCTGTCCCCACATTTCGCCAGATATATATGAGCCCCATACCCCTATGGGTATGGTAGGCTAGGTCCCCACCTAGCCTATTACCGTTTTTCGATTTTAATACTTTTAATAAATGATTAAAGTAAAGAAAAAAAAGTAATTTAAAATAGGTAGAATTTTAAATACGTCAATAAAACGCGGCTGTAGTTTCAACAACGCTGAAGTACGCGCTACGACCGCCGTAGACTCGTAGTACGCGCAATTTTCCAAGTATATTTACATTAGCACGGTGTAAGCTAAAAGCGTTCAAAGAAGCTAGCGTAAATTTTACTTCAAAGCACTATGACATACTGAGAAGAACGCTGTTTGTTTCCACTTAGTAAAAATATTATTTTCCTCAGAAACGCTGAGATAACTTTTCCCGAGTAAAAGTTTACGTACACAATTTTTTTCTCTTAATATTGTTTCAAACAAAAGTAAATGCAGATAGGACAGCCCCGCGGCGTAGTTGGCTAGACACCAGCTTGTGACTCCGTGGGTACGATCCCCGAATCGAGACAAATGTTTGTGTGACCTATAAATATTTGTTTGTGAGACCGCAAAAGACCGTAGTTTATGATATGCACGACACAAGATCTTAATGTGGGATCTGAACTATGTCTGTATGTAACTGTTGGGTGTATTTATTATTTATTTTAGATTATGTTTCTTTTGGCTTTTTTATTATATCAATTTAATTTTGGTAGGTTAGCTTCCGATACTTTGTTTGACAGCGCTGTGCATACAACAGGGCTTGGTGTTATGTTAGTACTCTATCGTACTGGTATTAAAAAAGGGACAAAAACCACGCCCAAAATTAAACCCTCGCGCAAAGTAAATTTTGTGACACAATTTAAAGAAACAAAAAACTCAAACTTTCCACACAAAATAAACGACACACTGTCGTGTTGTGGTTTAAAAAAAATCCTGATAATGACAGCAACTCGGCCTAGAAGTTGCGAAGTTTAAAGCGCATGTTAAAACTTGGGCGCAAACTGTTGAGCTCGCAGGGTGTTATTTTTAGAACAGGGAAAATGGCGTAACGAGCCACCGATTTTTTTAACTTTGTTAAATAACTTTATCATTCTGCAGTCATTATTGGCTTTGAGACTGATACCCCTTGCGTTTTAGATAGTTTGCATAGATTAATTAGCTGCATTAAATTATACCGATATAATTATTATGAATGTTTTGATTTTTTTGTTATATTTATATACGCTAATGGGCTGGACGTACTTAAATGAAATATACTGGGATTTTAGTTATATGAAACAGGGATCTATCCTCCTTGTTGCCGATTCAATTTACATTTTTCACTTATCTATTATAACCTATCTATTAAATTTAGTATTTCCAAATATACCCACAAACACCCACGCAGTATGTTTCTATTAATTTTTTTGATTATATTATGACGACCGCACCGGCGCGTGATAGTTCAGGGCGGTTCAAACAAAGTGCTTGCAGGTGAGATAAGATCAACTTTCTGAATAAAATTTATCTGCCTCATGATCTATTGGTACACATATGTGCCGTGCGATCAAGTAGTCCCGGGTTCGATTGCCGGGCTGGGAAAAGTGTTTTTTTTTTTTCATTAGGAAATTTCCATTAATGGAAGTCCGGAAATGTATCGGATAAACAGCGACAGCCTCGCCTCCTGTTACGATGGACAAAAACACAATTGTCGAAATGTGGGTGCAGAAATGCACCTCTACCTACTCCTTCGGGGAATATAGGCGTGAGTGCGTATGTATGTATGGTATGTATTTCTAAATATAGATCCGTATCTAACATTAAAACGCTCGTTCTCTGGAATAGGATATACGGACCCATATCAATGATTTTACTTATAGAATTGTTGAGCCAAATAGCACGATTTAAGCCTAAGTTACCTATCAGTAAAACACAAAATATTCACCGTCCGTTTGTTCACCAACAACCGACAATAGTGAAATGAAAATGAATCAGCGATTCTCGAGCTGAAATAAATGTAACTCTATTTTGCGCCAGCATTATCCTTTGTTCATTAAAACTTTTTTTCTCCCATTGTTTCTGAGCGCGGCCACGAAATCACAGAAAAAGTGAGCAACAAAAGCGACTTTATTTAGCTCAGGGTCCAGTCGCAGAATGATTAAAAACTGAAGCCCTTGTTTTTGTTGCCAGTTTTTTTTATTGTTCTCACAATTTGCATTGTTTTTTTATTGAAAAATTAAGTTTTTTTTCTTACATTACATACACGTATGTAAAGTCTCTAATATTTCTATGTTATAAGAATCGAATCAAATCGTGGATGCACAGGTGTTTTCTGCATCTGCAGAAGTCGTGATAGCCTCAAGGTTTAGACATGTGGTCAAGAATCTCTACGATCGCGGGTTCAAACCCCAGGCACACACCTCTGACTTTTTGAAATTATGTATTCACAAAAAAATTATCACGTACTTTAACGGTGAAGGAAAACATCGTGATGAAACCTGCCCACCTAAAAGTTCTTAGGAATTTCTTAGGTGTGTAGTCCGCCAACCCGCACTAGGCCAGCGTGGTGGACTAAGGCCAAAACCCTCTCATTTGTAGAGGAGGCCCGTGCACAGCAATGGGACGTATATGGGCTGATGATGATCCACGATTCGCCACATATTAATTTCTATGTAATAGGAGCGAGTCTATTGATATTTTCTCGGCACATGTTACATACTTAATAATGAGCTTCTAATGGGAATTTTCAAACAAAAATTCCTAATAACACTTTGCCTGGTCCAGGTTTAGATCTCACACTGCAATTTAGGGAACCAAATTTGCCAGAACCATGATTGTACTTTCACAGTTTCTTAAAATTATTTCTGTAATTTATAGAATTATATATGCAGAGCTCCTTATTTTACATAACATGCGTTACTACATTCTTATCCCATCGTTTTTTTTATGGCAATGGAGGCAAACGAGCAAGTGAGCCCCCTGATGTTAAGTGGTCAACATCGCCATGAACACAAATAAGAAAATCTTCTATCAATTTCTTTCTATCAAATAATATCTTACATTCATAACAAGGCCACATGTGCTGTTTATGGTAGCCAAGTCAACTTCCTAGTAACAAAAACATGTCTTCTATAGGAATATTTTTCCTTAGATCAAGCAGCTCACTTTCTAAAAACAAAAGCCGTACATTTCTATACCATTTCTTACATATAAGGTTTTGAATAGGAAACAACGTCTGCCATGAACGTTGTTTGTTCGGATGCCTCAGAACTACTTTCCAGTTAATTCTGAAGCCGAGCATGCCTATTTGTCATTTTATTATTATAACCTTGTTCCGAGACTCATAAAAAGTTGAATTACAACTTTCTTAGTTTCGAGTTTAACCCCGTTGGGAGTAGAGAAAAATATTTACCCAACAGTGACTTAAATAACTGCCTTTTGGTTGACTAACTCGTCAATCTCGTGGCATATGTTTGCCTGATTTTCGTGTTGGTCAGAGTGTAACTGGCTTTTCCTCTTTTTAATTCTTTGGAAATTCTCATCAGCGATATTGAGTATGGAAATGTGTTAGAGAAACGACAATATTCTTCCCCTTTATTACGCCATAAATAAAAACACTAGTACCAAAATATGTTGCAATACTTTTACAATCTGGGTCTTTGAAGGTATGGGTGTTGGTTTTTGATTGAATGACATTTATATCGCGTTACTTTTGGAAGCATTAAATGCTGGTAGCTAAGTTACTTTGACTAATAAAAAAGGAGAAAAAAGACAATCCAAATAATTCTATTGCCGCCATATCAGCCCTCTTCACACACCCTACCGTAACATGTCATAAGTGTACAAAAAGGGAGTATATAAGTACAGTAGGTCAACAGGCAACGCCCACGACTCTCATATTAACACACACGGACAAACATTAAACTTAGTATTAGTAAAACATCTCAGTTACCCGGGTCCGGAAGTTGGGCGGGTCGCGCTCCATTATAAGTGAGGGTCCCAGTGATATCGACACTTCGCCGTACTTTCTACTCCTATTGTTGACGAAATAGACCTCTTTGTACAAGTTTTTCAATTTAAACGTTAGCCCTTTTGGGGTATTTTATTCTCGCACTTGCTTTACATATACATATGAATGTAGTTTTGTATTCCACATACATAAACTCACGCCTGTATTGTCTGATGGGGTAGGCAGAGGTTCATTTCTACACCTACATTTCGCCACGTATGTATCAGTCCCACGTAATAGGGGGAGAGCCTATTGCCGTTTTTCGGGCTCATTTCCAGACTCCGTGCTGCTACTGAGAATTTGCTAATGGAAAAACCCACTAACACTTTGCCCGACCCGGGACTCGAACCCAGGACCTCTAGATCGCACAGATCGCAGTCGTATACCTATATTGTATATCGTTTTGTATACCGTAGTATAATATTTCTTTTTAAATGATTATTTTTTCTAGTACCTGCTGTGCAATGGAGCCAATATGCTCAAGGTACGTTCTATGTGATCCTGGAATGATACCACTTCATGGTTCTCAATGGAAAATTATTACTTGACGCGGATACGTCCAATCACAGAAAAGCTAATTCGACTTTTCTGAGCGTACAACCTAAGACCTGTAAGCCTCCTAATGTTAGTCGCTTGTCTATTAAAAGACATGATTCTGAAGAATTTGAATACTTTAAGAAATTAAATACTAGTTCTTTAATGTCATTATTATTAGTAGTATTTTACAGGCTACATAAATGAAGCCATTTTCAGCCTCGAATGAATTACTTTTGTCTTAATCGATGTTTTCTTAGAAAAAAAACCGGGATGTGATAATAGCTGAATGATTAAGAACGTTTTTTTTTATTAATCATTTCAAATACTAGAAACGCATTCAGCCTATATATATCCTCCGTTTTTGTCTTTGTATGGACATTCACCACCGATTCAGCGGTTTAGAAGTGAAAGCCTAACAAAAACACCTTCATGATATCATATTAGTATGTGTAGTGAATTATTTCCGCGGCCATTTGTCTCTTAACAACATGTATTTAGTTTTACCCAGTTTGACGTCATCGTTATCTGATGCTAGCTATGCTTGGGCTGTGTGGCCGACACTTCATAGGTAGTGGGTGTGACATATTAACGATATAAATTTGAAATTTGTTGCGTCCATACTTTAGTGATGTATCACGCAATATAAAACCTTGTGTGCATGATTTGTGATTTATTTAATATAGTCAACTGACTATATTAATGAAAGCGGTCATCGTTTTAAACAACCCAAAATAATGAGTATCGAATGTCAATAACAGCCCCGTGGCGCAGTTGACTAGATACCAGCTTGCGAAAATAGGGGCCACGGGTTCGATCCCCGCACCGAGATAAATGTTTGTGTGATCTACAAGTATTTGTTTCGCGTCTGGGTGTTTGTGAGACCGAAAAGTCTCTCGTAGTTTCTGATACCCACAAGACTTGTATCTTAATGTGGGGTCAGAATTACACATGTATGTGACTGTTGGGTGTATTTATTTAATAAACCCAAAATGAGACTTATGCTACTTGACTAGTATAGCGCAGTTGGCCAAATATTTGTCTGATCCACAAATATTTGTTTCGGATCTGGCCGTTTCTGATATCGTAAAGTCTTTTGTAGTTTCTGATACCCCCGGCACAAGATTTACGTCTAAAAAATCTTCTGTAACATTAGTTAATTTTTTCACTGCTTCATAAGATTCTCTGTAGAATAATAGCGTTGAAAGAAATTCCATCAGCAACACATGTCAACGCTCTAAATAATTTATAACAGTGTAGACTTCATAGATAGTGGCTTGGGATTAATGCGAATTATTCCCAAGCCACTTTGTAAGACGATATAGCTAGACAACATCAGTCAATTACAATCATCATCATCATAGTATCAGCATAAATGTATGTCCCATTGCTGGGCACGGGCCTCCTCTACAACTGAATGGGTTTAGGCCTTATGGATTATCAAATACTTTAACTGCTAAGGAAAACATCGTGAGGAAACCACCACATCTAAAAGTTTTCAGGAATTTCTTCAGCCAATGCGCACTAGGCCAGTGTGGTGTACCCTAGGGCTAAACCCTCTAAGCTGTAGAGGGGGCCCATGCCCGGCAGTGGGACGTATATATATGGGCTGATGATGAGTTATGTAATTGTGCAGCAAAGAACTGGTGTGAACATGATTGTGGGTTCGAGTTCAGGGGTCATATCTCTGACTTTTTGAATAAATTTATACCTATGATGACATCATCAACTCATTTTGACGCTTTTACGGAATCTAGTTTTTTTTTTATTGTACTTATTTTGAAAACGTTCACATAAGTATTATAAGAGCAAGTGTTCATTCAAAACAATGTTCCAAAATGCAAATAATCAGCTGCCATTTTCCATAGAACGATTAATAGGCCCTACTACCTTTTTGTCTAGGTCGTATTAAGCTTATATTAGAACATCGTCACATGCCACTGTTTTGCATAGCTATGTCCAATATCAATCTAAATTCAACAAGCTACAAGTGTTCTAATTAACTGTGACAATAGTCTTAGCAACGTTTGATGTACTCTCGAACAAACCAATCAACGGATCTTCAAGGACAATCTTGTCATTGACGAAATGTAGAATAGAATAACAATTTAATCATTCCGACTACATTTTACACTTTCCTATTTTTTGTTATCATTAATGTATTCTACTTACCAATTTTTTATTGTAGCTCTTTAGGTGATTCATTACACACAAAAATACAAATATTTCTCTTTATACTACAAGTATAATTATCACATAGGGCAAAAATATTGAATTTAGTACTTAATGGCTATGTTTTTTATCATCCATTTTATATATTATTCGTATACCTCATGCAACTTCCGGGCAGAGATTTCCCGAAAAAATAAAAGGTAATAAAGTAGGAAACGGATATTACCACGGGAGGGGGACTTCGCTAATCCTATCAAACTCAGATGAGTTTAGCAAACTTTTTGATTATTAGGCATATTTGCTGAGATACAAGTTATTTGCTTTTCTTTCGGCTTTGATCTCGAATGAAAAAAGCAAAATAACAATTTGAGCCGACGAAATTAATTGTAACCCAATAATTCATTCAGCAATCAATGAATTTATTTGGGAAATTCTATTACGTATACATAGGATAGGTCGGTACTCGAGCAGCTTATACATACACTCACTATTTGTATCTCCTATTGGCAGATGTGTATCAAGTGCGTGAAGTTTCAAATCTGTTAATATTTTTTGAAAAATGTGAAGATCAGGGTGTCTTTTTATTTTTGAATCAAAACCGTGAAATAAACCTTGCAAATCTTTTTTATCCTGTAAAATTCGTAAAGACATAAGAAATAACACACACATAAAAGAAACAGTTTTAATGGATTCTTTTAAGCAATTTTAGACGCCTTTTTAACAATAAAATATATTTTAACGGTTTTTTTTCATTGCGTACAGAATACGAACATCGGCAACTACCGTATATGGTACATGATAAAGGATTTAGACCAATATCTTAAATTTGATGGCTCATCTGTACATAATATGCTAGTTAAATTTACTTCTAGATATTCATAAATTAGAGCAAGTTTGGCAGTTGGTTGCGGTTGGCAAGCGGCAACACTTGTGACGTCGCGATGGAATCCCAAAGGCCTGTAATATATCAGAATATTCCTAAGTATAAAGTTTTAAGCATTATACAAACTCTGTTGGGGCGCTTCTGAAACACTGGTATAAGATTGGGGTCTTAATATTATTTTTGTACTTATTTGACGGAAGTTTGTCCGCGGAACAAAATTAGATATTTCTTTAGAAATTACCAGTATTCACTGAGGATTTAACGTCAGTAAATTTTTGGAATGGGTCTAGTCAGAATACTTTATATTTATACAAGAAATAATTTTTATATAAGAATAAGCCCTATTTCCTTAATTACTGTTAAAATAGATACCCAACTATTTTATTATCAATTTAGCCTACAAAAGATAATAAACCCTATGTGTTTAATTATGAAAGCTAATTTACAGCAATGATTATATAGAATGTTACATCATTCTACCACTAAGAGGCCAGGAAATGATGAATTCCATGCATAGAGTCTTTGCACTCACAGTTAATCTTAGTATCACACAATAGATGTAGCGATAAAATGTATTGGATTTTCCTTCGGCTCTTGATCTTGTCTAGTAATCGGCTTGAGTGAAGGGCTGTGTATCAATTTTGGAACACATTTACGGTGCTGGCTTATTACTGTTTTTTTTCTGTTTATGTGTACCTCTATATTTTACTTTGCCTTCTTACATTGCAAAAGCTGCCTGGAAGAGATCGCTCTCAGCAATAAGACCGCCAATTGCCTATCTACATTTTTATTTTCTGACTGCCTCGTGGTCTCGCGGCACAAGTATGTGCCGTGTGTTCTAGAGGTCCTGGGTTCGATTGCCGGGTGCGGCAAAGTGTTATTGGGTTTTCCATTAGGAAATTCAGTAGCAGCACGGAGTCTGGAATTGTGCCGGAAAAACGGCAATAGGCTCGCCCCCTATTACGTGGGACTGATACATACCTGGCGAAATGTGGGTGCAGAAATGCACCTCTGCCTACCCCTTCGGGGAATGCAGGCGTGAGGTTATGTATGTACATTTTTATTTATAATTCCAATTATGTGAATTTCTATATGTGGTTAGCAATAAAGAGTTGTCTATCTATGTAATTCATAGAGTATCCAATCCAATCCACAGGTTCCAAGCAACACAGAGTTTGGAAATGTGCCCGAAAAAAATAACTATAGGCTCGCTTTTCATTACGTAATAGGTATTTAAAACCCACTCCTTCACTTTTGGGGATACATATGTGTTTATGTTAAAGACATCTACATGGATTTTTTTTTTCAGATCGTTCAACCTTGTTACCTGTCAGGGACGCTTGGATATTATGTCGAGATACTCTTACCGTTGGTGATAAATAAATAACTACATATAAAAAATAGCCTAAATATGAAAAAAGAAAACGTCAGCATTCAAATATTGTTGGAAGGGATGTTTTGCCTGCTTTTATTTTTCGCGACAGTATATTCCACCTACGATCCCCCAATATCCCATAGGCCACTTATACTCGTATAGCCCCCTACGACAAACAGGAAACACTGTTGTAGTTTTTCTACAACCTTCCTCATAGTAATAAAATTGAATAAGCTAGCTGCAATTAAGTTATAGATTAAGTATCGTTCCCTAAATTTACAAGTAGATACACAATTAACTCAAGTTTCGAAGTCAAAAGACAAATCATCTAGGTGTCTTTAACAAACAGTCTCCGATAATTGTCGAAGTTTAATTTAGTTTATCAAGACCCTTAGATACATGATGTTTTGTGTATCTTAAAGGTCATACTAGACTAGTTATAGTGTTTCGATGTGAAATTTAGTTTGGACAGGATTAAATCAATCATTCCTGTGTAAATACATCGCGTCTCATCAAGTGTGTAAAGACAGATTCAATTTGGAGTTTCGTGTTTCAAAATTAACTTTATTTTGCTTTAAAGTGACATTTAATAATAAATCGTTGTGCTTTTGAAGTCAGTCGTGATGGCCTCGAGGTTTAGGCATGCGGTCGAGAATCTCGACGGTCGCGGGTTCCAACCCCAGGCACAAACCTCTGACTTTTAGAAGTTATGTGTGTATTCACAAAGAATTATCACGTACTTTAACGGTGAAGGAAAACATCGTGATGAAACCTGCACAACTAAAAGTTCTTAGGAATTTCTTAGGTGCGTAGTCCGTCAACCCGCTAGTGCGGTGCTAGCCTCTCAGTTGTAGAGAAGGCCCGTGCCCAGCAGTGGGACGTATATGGGCTGATGATAGCTTTTGAAGTCATTATAGTTACATTAATAAATTATAGTGGAAAAACATAATATAAATAGATAAATTATTTAAATCAAATCTCCTTTATTGAAAGTTATCTCCCACAATATTTGTGAATACAAAGAATATCATTAAATTTTTTATGTAGAATTCTGGTTGAACAAACTTAATATCAACATTTCTATTAAACTTGTATACGATAGTAAAGGTTATGTAGTAAGATGGGAGTAAGAAATATATTTGCTTTCATTTTTATTCTAATAATATTGTGAAATGATTAGTCTTATGATGATCGTATTTTTGCTGAGTCTGTGATGATCTAGATGTGTGACGCGCGATTTTTTGAGTCTCAATCTTAGCCTTTTGTAATTAAGTTTTTTTGTGTGGGGGGGGGGGGGAGCCTTAAGGAAATTTTAGATTTTATTACTTCACGTTTAAATTGGTAAATGAAATATGTGTGATTACTCATTTAAATCGTTAACAATCCTTATTATTTATCCATAACATAAAAGCAGAACGAGTGTGTTTCTTAATTTTATCCTTAATTCGTTGCACAGAAAGACACGGAAAAAGTCTAATAAAGAAAAATATTGAATGACCATTGGTCTTTAATCTAAAAATAAAAGAGGCAAATATCTTCAAGGAAGATTGACGCCGGGAAACAGTCGTTTGCAAAACTAATAAGCCAATTACTTACTTATTATTGTTTGGGACCCGCGAGAGCAGAAATACTCAATTATGATTGAGAAGCTTCAGCGTAAATTTGCTAGGTATGTTTACAGTAGAATCTATGGTTACTATCCTTATCTCTATCCGTCCCTTTTTGTATCGGGAATGATTGGTTTTGACACCCTTGAACTAAGGCGTAAAGTTTTCCTGGTGCGGCACTATATTCTTATTTTGAGACATAAAATGGGTTCTCCTGAGCAGCTCAGTTGTATTCGCTTTTTTGTCCCTGACAACTACGTGCGTCTTTGTCGTCGTCGACTGAGTCTGTTTATGCCCCCGGAAACACTACGTACACTCCAGGGTGCGAATGCCCCCACGGTTAAAGCTATACACTTGCTGAATTGTTTTGTCGCTGGGGTCCAAGATGCCGACCTATTTGATGATGCTGTAATGCATATTATTAATTCCTGTAAATATTATTTTAGTTATATTTGTTTTGTATTTTTATTTATTTATTATTATTTTTGTGTTTGGTGTATTCATTATATTAATCAACTAAGCGCTTTGGTGTCATACTGTAAGCTTATGTTGTATTTTAATGTAAATAAATAAATAAAATAAATTACATTATGTAAACACACTGTGTTGACCCTACAAATCGAGCAAGAATAAGGAAAGCCCGATTACGAATGTATGATATACAATTACAGACCATAATATTTGTATTGTAGATGCAGCATTAAGCAACGTTTTTTTAACTCACGTTTCGCCTTCCTTCTTGAATGATCTGTTTTCGGATATATGTATTTTCAAACTCCGTCGTACTTTTGAGAATTTCCTAATAAAAAAATAAAAAAAATACTTAGACCCCGTCGCACGCCATACATTTAAGCTGCGGGCTTAATGGGACAAATATTTACGAATCGCTGAAGTACTTATATCGGGGATAGAGCCTCTACCTAACAGACTATGAAACTAGATAGTTTCATAGTTGGTCATCGCTGTCAAATTTGATTACCAAGTCGAGCAAAATGCTATTGGGCTTTTTTCTTGGGGAATTCTGAGTAACATTTTGGAGAAATCGAAGAGACATTGGAATGTGGTCGGTAAATGGTAACGTGGGTATATACCTCTGTGCTCTGCTATTCTATCCTTTAAATGTCATACCTATACGTATAAACATAAATACATATTATCTACATAATATGTTACCAGGTATTGAGTAATTAAATTATATCGTAGGCAGTTATAACGACTACACAAAAAGAAAATTATCTTGTATGCTCTCTTGGATTTGCTGAAAAACCAGTCAGCTCAGTAAACGTAGCATTTACATTGTTCCCGCAAAATCATCAAAAGTGAAAATTATTTTTACACATTTAAGCTCATAATTCACGCAAATCTCCCACCTGGCACCGCAAAGGGTCATTTAAATGAAAGATTACCGTCCAGGGACTTGGGAAGATCCCGTGAATGTTGTACATTTTTACCACAAATTATACATTTAAAAAAAAAGATATAATCTGCCTTTTCAGAATAGTAATAGGTATAATTTTGGCATGATAGTCGTTCGGGTAAAGTGTAGAACGATTTGGATTATTTGCTGTCACAATTCATAGCTGTATCAAGTTCTATTCTTATTTAAATAATTATTTTAATGAAAACATCATTTACTATATTCTGCATGATACCATCCACAGCCAGTACATCTTTGCAGCGTTCTTTTTGGAGAAATATTTAATTCTTAATTGAACTACTCGTATTTTTTTAATGGAAAAAGGAGGCAAACGAGCAAGTGAGCCACCTGATGTTAAGTGGTCAACACCGCCCATGAACACCCATAATACCAGAGGAATCATCGGTGTGTTGCCGGCCTTTGAGGAAAATATGGGCTCTCTTCTTGAAGGCCCCTAAATCGTATCTGATTGGAAATACCGCCGAGGCAAGCTGATTCCACAATAGTCGTAAAGTATCGTATAGTTAAAATATGGGGTTGGATGTATTGATTCAGTAGGACTGGGTTTTAAACACGCCTTACGTCACATGCGCGCGTTTATTTTATTTACTGAGCTGGTTTACTGAGTAAAACACACGGGAAAAACGTTACCTTATCTGTGTTGACTCATACTGCGTAACCTCGTACGTAGTGAAGATCAGTATGGCGACATGTGATATCTCACATTTTTAATGACATTAAGACTCAGTTGGACCAGCGTTCTGAGTAATATTGAATTTTTCCATTAGTATATGTGAATTGAAACAGAAACGATACGAGATTGGCTATCAACTTTACAAATAATAAGAAAAACATTTAAAGTGGCCGTTCAAGTATGTCGTAAGCATTTTTTTATTATTATTACGCCCTCCCCCTTCGCTGCCTCGTGTCACCAAAGGGAAGCAAAACTTTCACTCCATCCTCCCATGCTTACGTTAATATTTGTGCGCATAGTTTTTCATATTGATATGTTTTTATTATGATTCAAGAAATTAGGACCAAATTTTGGAGAAAACAAAGAAAAAGAATTGCTTACATATTCACGCTCAAGCAAAGCGAAGACCCTCCCTCCCTTTAGTATTTACGTTTTACATGAATGGCCCGTAAGTAACAATGTATTTTTCTGGCACATATCTTTTTATACTTTAAATAGTATTATAATTTTTCTTCGTGCAGTGTATCCTTCTATGGCACCCACTCCCCCTAGAAAACAGGATGTTGACAAACCGCTTTTCCTTTAAAATAAGGGCTCGGCAACTTTATCAGAAGAATCTTAGTATGTATATATGTATGTATGTATATATTTATGTATATTATATATTTATATATGTGAGTACATATATGTATATGCTATATCATCAATATTTATGCACCTATCATGTATCTCTGCACCACCCTAAGGTTGACTGGTAGATAATGCCTTAGGCATTAAGTCCACCTCTACACGTTATGATGTATAAAAAGCATAAATAAATAATAAACAAAAAAATAATAAATTATAATCTTTATAACGCTGTAATACTGAATGTTCATAATACAATGTTATCTCACTGCTTTTTGTGGACGCCAGAGGTTTTATCTGAAACCAAAATTACGTGTATGTTTTTTTTATAACGCCTCGTATGGAAACATGGATATTTTTATTGCTCTGCGTTTCCAGATTAACTTAACAGTTTGAATTTAGAATTAGATAACTTATGAATGACAATTTATTTTAAATTTTATTGTTTCAGATACCCACCCAATCAATGATGGACTTTAGCAACACAAGGAAACATCAAAAGTGCACACTAAAAGAAGACTACACGTGAGCGTCCAACAAAATGTAAAGAACCATGAAAGTTGAGGTCTTGCTCAGCGTGGACCTTGGAAACTTTACGCTCGACCTGCGAGACCTATCTACATCCATGTATCTAACAGATAGCTACGTCAACAAGAGCCTGGAACTGAACGAGACGACGAATGACTTCGTCTACTCGAATCAGTTCGAGGATGAGCCATTCATAGTCTTCTTAGTGGTTTTGAAGTGCGTCATCATGCTGTTTATAATTTTGGCTGCGATATTCGGAAACCTCCTGGTCATTGTCTCTGTCATGAGGCACAGGAAACTCAGGGTCATCACCAACTACTTCGTCGTATCATTGGCGCTGGCTGACATGCTGGTGGCTATATGGGCCATGTGCTTCAACTTTAGCGTGGAGATCACTAATGGGGTCTGGCTGTTTGGTTACTTCATGTGCGATGTATGGAACTCTTTAGATGTTTACTTCTCGTCAGCAAGCATCCTTCATTTATGTTGCATCAGCGTTGATAGATACTACGCCATCGTCCAACCACTGGACTATCCACTGATCATGACCACAGCGAAGTTGGGTATAATGCTAGCAGTGGTTTGGTGCAGCCCAGCTCTGGTATCCTTCTTACCGATATTCATGGGCTGGTATACCACTGAAGACCATCTAGATTTCAGGAGAAGGTATCCCAAAGTATGCAGTTTCACTGTGAACAAAGTTTACGCTGTTATATCGAGCAGTGTCAGTTTCTGGATACCAGGGGTGATCATGCTCTACATGTACTATAGGATTTATGTCGAGGCCGATAGGCAGGAGAGGATGTTGTACAGGTTGGTAACTTTTTTTTCATTATAAAATAGTTTTACATAACTGATTAATATTATGAACTAATGGTAACCCATCATGATTCTTTAGATCATTATGTTGATTGTGTTTTTTTATTTTTATTTTGGGCTCCAATTATCTTATAGTCAATATCTACGTTTGATGACTAGACGCGGGTTAAGTCTTATGGGCAAGTAATGCTGGTAGCGTAGTTTTGAATAAAATGACACGGATGCGTTTACAACCAATGATTAATTACATTTTATCATTAATCACCATTGTGATACCGAAAACCGGCTTGAGAACAACGGCAGTGACTCATCAACTCTTTAATTTATGCATTAAACTCGCCTTATTTTTTTAAAACTAGTTATTGGCTCACAACTTTTTGTGCGTGTTATAAATGTTACTTATACAATAATAAATGAAGGATTTGAGTAGTGATCGATATCTTAAAACGACGGAATAGCATTTTTTACGGTGATGTTATGACCATGTAATAATGAAGTATAAAAAAATTGAGTCACCTATCACCGTGTTACTAGTTACCATTTTAATTCTAGAGTAAAACATTTTACTAAATTAAATTGACTTAAACTTATTCTTCACAATCATTCCGATAAACAATTACAATAAACAATGAAATAGTATTGTCAATAATGTATTTATATCCTTGCAACAATTAATTATAAGAAACTAGCAGAAACGATCAAGATAATAGAAAACATTGCAGTATTGTATAGTATCGAGACAAACCTCCTTCATCCCTTTCCCAATTAGCGGATAGTAATTAAATTTGCATTGAAGCAAAATAACCATTTCAGAGAAGTTGATTATCTTTCGCTGAGTAAATTGTTAATAAATTGGATTGTGTAGTGTCTACATTTTCTCCATTAATTTTGTAAGCCGAAAGTTGAGGTTTCATAGAAGAGGATAAATATTAAGTGGTAAGATCACAACGTCAAATTGTTTAGGGAAAAGTTTCTTTGTTTTCAAACAACAGATAAGAGATCACGTAAATTTTATTAACACAATATTTAAAAACATCAAGTTTTCTTATAAAAAAAGTGGTAAAGAAAGTTCAAATAGAAATTAAATAGAAAATAAAACAGATAATAAACCGTGTTGAAATGAAATAGCTCTGAAATTTAATTAAGACAAAGAAAGCGAAATAAACGAAGCGCGTGACTAATGCTCACCTATCGAGTAAACTTATTGACGGAGCTAATCGAACGTTAATCCGTTTAATGAATATTAAAACCTACTATAGATTACTGAATGCGTTTAATAGATCGCTTTGTTATTTGTTCTAGATATTTCTCACATTTTAACACAATGAAAATTAGCGAGGAGTTATCGATGGCATCATTTATTGGAGAATATAAGCTATGTAATAGTAAAACAGTCTATGTAGCAAATAATAGGTAATAAAGGTTTTGTCAATATTTACTTAGGGTCTTACCCTAAAAGACCTACCCTTAAAGAGCCTTAACTCTTTAATTTAATAATTGTCTAAATCTTGTTTGTTCTTTACATATTTGTAAAGTCGTTTTTACTAGTTTGTTCAATCGGTATAAATTTGCTCGTGCGGATGGCACGGTTAGGTTCCAGGTTCGATTCTGAGCTCAGATGAAGTAGGATGAGATTAATCTTATTAGCAATTAATCTAGAACAGTACCGAATGTGGAAATGTACCCAGAATGTAGTAACAGACTAGTTCCTTATTAACTTTTACTTAAATTACATACATAAACTCACGCCTGTATTCCCCGAAGGGGTAGGCAGAGGGGCATTTCTGCACCCACATTTCGCCAGGTATGTATCAGTCCCACGTAATAGGGGGCGAGCCTATTGCCGCTTTTCGGGCACATTTCCAGACTCCGTGCTGTTACTAAGAATTTCCTAATGGAAAAACCCAATAACACTTTGCCCGACCCGGGAATCGACCCCAGGACCTCTAGATCGCACGGCACATACTTGTACCGCGAGACCACGAGGCAGTCAATACTTAAATTATTAATGACGAAAAGTGCGTATAGAAATATACCTAGATAGAGTTGTGTCTGTACGCATATATACATACATATGAAACTGTCACTATTCCTCTAAATAATATTTATTTAAAAGCTTAAAAAAATAATAGACAATAAGTAACGTCAGAGAACTTTACAGGCACTGTATATTTCTTAAAGCACTTAACTACAGCTTATAAAAATTCAAGAATCTCATTCCCAAGAGTGCCTCACCCATTAAGCCATAACAGTTTTTGTTATAAAATGTAAATTTTCTCATTTAAACATAAGCACGTCAAAATAAAAACGTTGGAAACAAAGAGCCTCTCGAATGTTCGATAAAGATCAAAATCCATTTACGCTCTCCACTGATCGAAATAGATTTATATTATGCAAAGGGCGGGTTGCTTGATAAAAGCAATCGCTTTCTCGTTTGTGAAAATGAGGTTTGAGATAGTATACCTGTTTTAGAGAAATTTCATTATATTATGACATAGGAAACAGATGATTTTATAGCCATCAAGACAATAAAATCATGTGTTTAGTTGTTGTCTTGGGTTTATAGAAAATTTGTGCACGTCGTGAACACTTGTGTTGGATTACATTCCAGTTTTTATCTTTTACTATGCATTTAGCCTTAAGTTTTGATGTAATCTGTTTTGCCTTCCAAGAAGTATTTTTTTTTTTATGAAGCAAAAATCTTCGAATGCAAATCATAAACTACTTTTTTAACATTGCCTCGCTGACCTTATTAACAGACTTTTGGCACGATTTGTTTATTTTCATATTTTCCTCTGTAGCCAATCCCATCACCACTCGAATTTATTTTTTGGATATCAATTTCATATCAAAAAGATTTGAATAAAAATTTGAATGAATACGAACAGTTAAAGCAAGTTGACATGCCTGCTATTGACTTCTATTGCTAAAGGATCATGACCTTAACCTGCGTTGCTAATTTGGTGCGCTTTGTTAAAAAGCACATATCTACAAAGCAATTCATAAGGAAATCTCAAGTACGCAGGTTTCTCCGCGATATTTTCCTTGATTTCAATGTTTATTTTTTGTACTGGCAAATCAACGTAATCTGACTGTGACTTATAGTATGTGCAGTGCCGTCTAGTGTCGACAAGAATACATTCATACATTTTCAAAATCTTTTTTTTAATTCTACACGCAGAAACAAAATCCGTGGACTATACAGGGTGTATTCAGACCGTGATCGGAAACTAAGGCAGGTAATAGCTACGGTGATTACGAATCTATTGGCGTTAAAAAAAATCTCGACAAAAAATAAAAGTTTCACGTTTTCCTAACATCCACATACTTACATTTAATACGGTTGTATGGAAAACGTCAATATTTTTTGTCCAGTTTTTTTTTCATTCACGGTCTGAATATACCCTGAATAACTTATTAAAACTAAAAATACATGAATAAAATACGTTTTTACCAATCTGCTTCAAGTTTCTCTGTATGCACACTGCTTGCATTAAAAACTCAAAACTAGACTACAATACTGAACGCAGCTTGACCGTGTTATTCAAATCCATATTAGCATATTCTCGACAGTCAGAGAATAAAGTTCGGTGCTGATTGCGTGGATTTCAACTGTGAAATTTAGATTCTATTGAATTTCATCAAACTATTGCTAGCCATTTATTCCTGTGCAAATAGTATTAGGTGTTCTAATCTATCTGATATTCAGTTTGAAACTGAACGGAATAGATAATTAGTTAATTTAGGAGTTTTATTTGTTAGACAATTGGAATTGTCCAAGTAGAGAATAGAATTGAGAATATAATTTTATCTCTGCATCACCTATGGTTGAATGTAAGAGAATGCCATAGGCATTAAGTCCACTTATACATAATTGTATAGAAAACAAACATAGATATATTCGGTAATATTATGAAAGGTTGACTGCACTGACTTGAATTATATTTAGAAGTTAGTGTAGCTGTTGTCTCTGACGCGAAGTATTGGTTAAACTTTTATTATTTTGACACGACAGAATCACCTATTTTTTGCTTTACATATTTTATATACACGCCAATATATTTTAATAGAATACGCCAAACTCTTAGATCTATGAAAGACATTGTACTCTAAGCTTTTTAGGGCTTTATTCTTCATTGCATATTCTTGCTTTAATACTTAATTTACGATCTTAAAAGACCTGCTTAACATTTAATTACGTTGCGAGGAAGCTCGTGGAAGTAAAATTTGCATAGCATAGGAAAAAAGCGTTATTTTACTAGAAACCCCGGCTTAGGACGTTTTAACGGTCCACGTAACTGGCAACCCTCAAATTACTCCCGAATATTAATGAAAAGAACGGGAGCGGCGATAAGGCGATGCGATCTAATTGATTTTAGCTTCTATAGAGGAATAAATTACAATTCTCTATATACACACTTGAAGGGATGTACAAGTGCTTCCCTACACTCAAGTTTTGCCAGCTATTTTATATAATATGGATATTTTGGCAGCGCTGATTTTTAGTGCGCCCTCTAGACTTTGTACGAACGCTACAATGCTACGAATGTAGTATTACAATATGTTGTATAATAATCATCATCACCGTGGAAGTGTCGGCAATTTTTGTTGATTAAAGATAAGACAATGGCGGGACAAAGATAAAATTAGTCTCCATCTTCTGAAGGTGCTTAATGCTTCAATGTGTACGTCAGGAACAAATTAGATGTTATTTATCATAAAGGCGAATTATATGCGTGTACTTTGCCGTAATGATAATACAAACCGGCCAAGTGCGAGTCCGACTCGCGCACCGAGGGTTCCGTACGAACCGAAGGTATATAAGTAAAAGGTATGGTATTTTTATTGCTAAATGAAATCCATAACATTACAATGTGGAAAGCTGGAGGAGCATAAATTTCAGACAAATGTCTCCTTATCGTTTCAGTAATCCTTTATTTTATATTAACAAATATATGTACCTCCACGCGTCCCTGAGAAAAAGGGTCTTGACAGACAGACAGACGGACAACAAAGTGATCCTATAAGGGTTCCGATTTTTTCTTTTGAGGTATGGAACCCTAAAAACAGAGTATTTGTCACTAATTATTATAAATTCGATGCTGAATAAAAAGCCGTACAAGTACGTAATATTATGTCAAAAAGAAAAGTAATTTGTCGAAGAAATTTCCATTTATGATTTCTCTCAATTCAAAGATTTTTTTGGGCACAAAAAACATCTTAAGAAATTTTATCCGCCAAACACTCATTCAGTAATTTTTTAATATCGTGTAATGAAATTCTGAAAACACCCACGTTTTGTTGATGCGAAAGTAGTAGTATATATTTTTTTGCCTGGAATTTTAGGCTAATTAGTTTTATTGAAGATAAATACCCCATTTGATACGTCCTAGGGAACTCGATTCCATACCAGAATTTTTGAAATTACCGTAAGTAAAATTTCCGCTAATATTTGGCATAGAGCTAATATCAGTTTTCAAAATTACTCAATCGAGTATTTTTAGTTAAATATTTTGATATTTCTTCTATTTTATTTCGGATTAACTGATAAAATTAAACCTTTCTTACGGTTCATAATTGTAGACGATAAAAAAGGTTCCGGGTTCGATTTAGCGAGCAAAGGTTATAGGAATTAGAGATAATTAGCAATGACTAGGTTCACCCTAATGTTCATATGCATACATGTAAGGATTATTAATTTTGAAAATAGTCTTGTCGCGACAACTCTACGTAATTGTCAAATAAGTATATTTTTTGTTAATGATTCACGAATATACATTATACACACATATATTTACGCCTTAATTTTCAAGGGGATAGACAAGGTGTACGATTAGTCATTAACTCCTATTCATATACGAGCCTATTGCATTTTACTGGGCACATTTCCGAAGTTCAGGCTGCTACTGACAGATTCTAAAGAAGAATCCCAATAACAAACACAAGAATCGAACTTGGGATTTCTGTACATGCCCTTTTATACAGCGCAAATTCAATTCTATGAAATGTAAGTGACGCATAACAAATAGGATTTGGAAGGTAAGAGTTATTTATGCGGTCGTGCAAACAAACCCTTCTTGAATTAGTATTATTGAAATGTAATTTCAAATATTCTATAAAGATAAGAAAAAATATTTCTTATGAGTTTCTCTAGGTTTCTTAGAATAAATAATTTTCCACTATGGTGGGCTATTGCTACTTAGTAGAAACTTCACTACAAATCGATAGTCGAAGTTACATATTTCGTTTTACTATATATCTTAGTAGCAGCACGGAAACTGGAATTGTGCCCGGAAAACGGCAATAGGCTCGCCCTCTATTACGTGGAACTGATACATACCCGGCGGGTGGCAAAAAGTGGATGCAGAAATGCACCTCTGCTTACCCCTTCGGGGAACACAGGCCTGAGATGATGTATATATACCTATATATTTTATGGTATAAATCCAAAAAAAATACATTAATTTATTTTAAATATTTTATTTATTGTAAGTTAACATCTGATTTGAAGCCCTAATCGCCCATTTTAACTCTACCTGATGATATAAATGTATTTATTTTGTTATGTTATTTTTCTTTGCTGCTTACGTACCTGCAAGTAATAAAGCAATCGGCTTACAGCGTATTTCAATTCGAGTCTTTCATCGATCATTGGGTTTATTTGTTGTTGCTTTGCGTCTGCAAACAATGTAATATAAAATAACTGCTACTTAAATATTAAATACGTAATAGTAATAGAACGAAGTCAAATATGTGAGATGTAAAAGCGATGGCACCACAACAGCTATCCGTCGGATTCCTTTAAGTCTGTGGCATTAACCTGGTCGGGACCGCCTACATCGCAGTTTGAACTAGCTACAGTATTACTTGTTAATTGCTGTATTTTCATAAAAATACAGAAAAAACAACGAATGGCACTCCGGGAGTGTCGGCAGAAACTTCAACATTAACGTTGTTCTTTTTTGTATATTTTTGAATTGGTTAGAGAATAATTTCGCACGAATTGCTTTAATTATCAGTATAAAAGTATTATGATTTACGTGGCTAAATACAATATTAATTGCGCTATGATACATAAACATGACAATTTATATTACATAATGCGTTTTACGCATTTTCGATCAGGGTCATGTGATCTGCCACGAGTTCAATATTTTTTACCCATCACAAAAAAGTGCACAGCGCCGCTAAAGATGTTTTCACTTCAAAAATATTTAATCTTCGTTATTCTGAGATGGTGTTTTTACTTTCGTTTGTGCTGAAATAAGACTAAGAAATAGACCTGTTATTCGACAGCTGCTAAGTTATTATTTTTACTTAAGCAAGCTAAATAGCCTGGAGCTTAGTCGTGTACTTTCTTATTTACAAAATATACTAAAAATTAAATATAATACAACAGTTGTAGTTTAACATACACAAAAATGTACAAGGTTTCATGTAGGTTGTATACTCATCAAACATGTATTATTTTTGAGAATAAAAACTAAAATGCGACGATGGTTTCAAGCATAGGAAAGAAGCACCATCGTGAACAAATTATTTCTTTTGTGTTTTATACAAAACATATTTCGGTTATCATTACTAAAGATCGTTCAAAAAACCGCACTGAGATTATTTCCATCCTTGTTCTTTCTTTCTCTTTCTTTCTTTCAGTGACTCTTACTATCATTATTTACGTGTCCGTAATATTTTTTTACGAATGGCTCGTGGTCTCGCGGAACAAGTATGTGTCGTGCGATCTAGAGGTCCTGGGTTCGATTCCCGGGTCGGGCAAAGTGTTATAGGGTTTATCCATTAGGGAATTCTCAGTAGCAGCACGGAGTCTGGAAATGTGCACGAAAAACGGCAATAGGCTCGCCCCCTATTACGTGGGACTGATACATACCTATCTAGCGAAATGTGGGTGCAGAAATGGACCTCTGCCTACCCCTTCGGGGAATATAGGCGTGAGGTTATGTATGTATGTACATAACGTCTTCAATGCTATGTTCATTATGGTTCACAAACTCACAAAGTAATATGTAAACTATTATGTAATATATATAATATATGTATGTAATATATTTTTGATCTCGATCTGTTTCTGTGATATTTTATATAAATTTTCAATTTTTAAACCGTTACCTATAAAAATATTCATACTTCTTTTACTACCAAAAAAAATATTACCAGTGATTTTACATTGCCAGGAGCAAAGTAGCAGCACTTCTGCTAGACAAGCACCTGCAGATCAACGGCATCTCGATGGGCGACGTGATGAGGGAGCGGCAGAGCATACAGATGCAGCCGATGGCCAGCAGCAAGATGAAGCGCGAGAGGAAAGCAGCCAGGACCCTCGGCATCATCATGTCCGCGTTTTTGGCTTGTTGGCTGCCTTTTTTCTTGTGGTGAGTTTTGATTGAATACTACAGGATAAATTGTAGATCATCGATTATATTTCGCTGGTTCATTTTAAATTGAAATTGAGGTATTTTTGATTTGCGATTCAGACGATCGAATCATAAATCAATTTCGATCATTCGATTTTTTTAAATATTATTGCTAAAATAAAACTATCACCTTCAATGCGGGGCATTGACCTCTTTTTTTTTTCAATTCTACTAACTACTCACCCGTCAATAAAAAGATTTGCATTTAGACTTGCTATTATTTCTACGATATTTTTTTAGTTAGACGTCCCACTTATAACCTTTTCTATGAATTAGTCTATTTAAAAATAATTTAATTAGGCTCAACTTTGAGAGAGTCGCAGGTCAATTGTGAATCAAATAATACCGCACCAAAATTAGAAACTAATTCTAGACTAGACAAGCGAAGCTAGACGAGAAGCAATTATTTAATACTTTGCCACAAATACGAGCACATTTTATAACAATATTCAAGTTGTTCTTGAATTTCTTTCATTCGTAGTAGGCGTATAATGGGATTTAAATAAGACAGCGCGACTGTCTTCGTTATGAGTCACTTGTTGAGCTGAAAATAATTTAGCGTGGGTGTTATAGTTATAACACTCTGTAGTTACAGTGCGTGGTAACATATTTTTATTTCTTTAATTTTGTTTTTCATTAAACTTTGAATATCGGCTCAACTGTCTGTCTCAAGCGTTGTAAAATGATAATATCATTTTTATGTTTAAAAAACTCTTGAATCGTGATTTGGTTTCAAACGCTAAAGTAATATGATAAGTGTTACAAATATTTTACTTTCAAAGAAAAATACACGTGCTATATTACAACATAATTAAGAATTTTAACGCATTAGGTAACAGTTATACACGTACTTCTAAAGCCATTTTAAATATAAGTCCACCGTCGTGGATATTTAATAATTACGAGAATCTTGTATGGTTTATAAAAACTTCTAGATAAGAAAAAAATATTTGTTCTCCTTGCAATTACAGAACCCTCATCTTCTCGCTTTGTCACCCCTAACTAATGATGGTAGTCAACTTAAGCTAAAATAATTTTCTCATAAAATTGGCATTGGGTACTTATTCATCTAAATTGTTATACATCTTCCACCAGGTACATAATAACAGCTCTGTGCGGAGACGCGTGTCCATCCCCACCACCGGTTGTGGCTGCAGTCTTCTGGGTCGGCTACTTCAACTCGGCCCTCAACCCGCTCATCTACGCTTACTTCAACCGTGACTTTCGGGCTGCGTTTAGGAAGACCCTCGACTCCTGCTGCAGGTCAGATTATATAGAAAATTGAAATAGTAAGTTTTATTTCTAGTTACCTCTCGTGGCGCAGTATCGCCGTATATCGTAACTTGTCGTTTATTCGTTTTTATTTTTATTTTTTTCTTTAATATTCTTATGTTGACCTCTATGTAAATACTTTGTCTTATATTCCATCCAAAGGTTGGCTGGAAGAGATCGCTTTCAGCGATAAGACCGCCTATTGTTCCACTTTTTTATTGATCATTCCTTTTATGTAAATTATTTTTAAATGTGGGTATCAATAAAGACTTATCTATCGCCAATTTGCTTTTCTGCTTAATGGTTTTTTACATTATTCTCCTGGGGGAGATGAGTCTGTGTTGTATTGAAGAGGCGAATTAATTAAAATTTATGGTGCAATCTTTATACGGTTACCAGTTTGTGCTTGAAATTTCATTTTCTTGATACTACTCGTATATTTATAAATATTTTAGTAGAAAATAAATTACGTTTTTTATTAAATCATTTTTTTACATATTTAAATATAAACCAATTTTTCTAGTTATCTGATTTTGCGTCATTTAAATACCAAACAGTGTAAACCCGCATATTTTTGCGGTTAAATTATTGAAGACTGTGATGATTGTTTGTAGCCTAGTCCTATATTCTTAGACTCAGTTTTTCCATAGACATTTGACGTGTGTGTAATATTACAATTTAAATCTTTGTAATATTTTGGAAAGGCATGTAATAGAATCCTCTTTAATAGACTTGAATAATTCGATGCATGTCCTTCCAATTCAACAACCTTCGTGCAGAAATGGCTTTGTCAATGATGTGTCAGAGCGTTTGACGAACACGCGATCAAAGCGCCTTTGTATACCAGTCCGGAGACACCTAAATTCGGATTTGATAATAGGTGTATTGAACTGATATTACTAGTTACCAGGTACTAGTTCTCATTAAAATATTTTGCTAAACTTTTTCAATGAAACCTAAATATAAATTCTTTGAAATTATTCCATTCATAACTAGTTCCAATTAATAACAATAAATGATTCTAGGAAATTTAAACAGCTGTTAATTTTTTGTGTCAGTTCCATACATATTATTGAGATTATTTGGACCGATTTCAAAATATTATCTAGTGTTATTTTAATTTAGAAGAATTATGACGCAAGGTATGCAGAATTAATGCTAGAAAAAAATGTTAAATGTGATTAAAGCTTCAGATACAAAAGAGAGAAATATGAAAAAGATTTTGTTCTTAGCGAATTACTTTTTATATCTGCTTATATCTATTATACTTTAATATTTGCGTAAATCTAGATGTTAGCTAATGCAAGAATATTTATAACTTAATGCAGATTTAATAAATGAATTCTTTAAACATTATTAAAAAGAAAAAATATTTTTGTGTTTAAAATAAATATATATAACCGATGTGACTGATTTTTGCATTGATGGGATAGATGGGACCTTAAGAAGTAACATTGGCTACTTTTTATCCCGGAAAAATGTACTGTTCCGAGGTAATGAGGCAATGTCCCACCTCTATTAATAAATACATCCAACAGTCACATACATAGTTCTGACCCCACATTAAGATACAAGTCTTGTGTCGTGGGTACCAGAAACTACGAGAGACTTTTGGGCCTCACAAACACCCAGACCTGAAACAAATACCTGTGGATCACACAAACATTTGTCACGGTGCTGGGATCGAACTCGCGGCCACTCGTTTCGCAAGCTGGTATCTAGCCAACTGCGCCACGGGGCTGTCTACAATAATAATTCCAGTTTCTAACTAGTTAGCATAACATACCTGTTCAAGTATCGTTGATTAATTACGTTGGGGTAATAATAAACAGTTGTGATAAGGGTTTTCGGCAACTAGTTAGCAATATCCAAATTGGCCAACTCATACAAGTAACTGCGAACGTAATGAATCCCGTCATGACTGGTATATTTATGGGATTGTTGATAACAAGTTGTACTAGAGTTCTCTTTACAACTTTCTCAATATACATACATACATTACCTCACGCCTATATTCCCCGAAGGGGTAGGCAGAGATGCATTTCTGCACCCACATTTCGCCAAGTATGTATCAGTCCCACGTAATAGGGGGCGAGCCTATTGCCGTTTTTCGGGCACAATTCCAGACTCCGTGCTGCTACTGAGAATTTTCTAATGGAAAAACCCAATAACACTGCCCGACCCGGGAATCGAACCCAGGACCTCTAGATCGCACAGCACATACCTGTGCCGCGAGACCACGAGGCAGACTGCCTTTCGCAATATACAAGATCATAAACGATTCACATGAAGGATTTTAAATGCAATATGAGGTTGAAAATATCTCAGAATGCTGATTTGATTTTCTCGAATACTTTATAGAGTATTTTAACAGTACAATATCCACCGACACTGCTGTGTCAGCCATATCGTACCAGTCTAAAAATCCATATATTATAATTAAACTAAATAAAAGTCTCCTGGTTTTAACATATTATAAGTAGTGATGGCCTCGAGATTTAAAATCTCAGCGGTCGCAGGTTCAAACCCCAGGCACACACCTCTGTCTTTTCAAAGTTATGTGTGTATTTACAATGAATCACCACTTATTTTACGGTGAAGGAAAAAATCATGAGGAAACCTGCACACCTAAAAGTTCTTAGGAATTTCTTAGGTATGTAGTTCGCCAATCCGCACTAGGCCAGCGTGGTGGACTAGCGGTGGGACGTATAAGGGCTGATGATGATGGTTTTATCATATAGGTATCATAAATCGACCGTTGAAAAAACTATCACTCTCTTAAAAGTTGTACACAATCAGGTCATTGACATACGAGATTTATAATACCTGCAATCACACTTTATCCCTTCGGAGTCTTCAGGCGTGTGGTTATGTATGTATGCCACATGTACTCTTCACCCAACCATCCAATCTAACCGAGGCTACCCTTTCAGGTCAATTTGCGGGGACATGGGCCGTCGCTATTGCTGCCAGCGTCAACGTCGAGACAACCACCACTCCAACGCATCCTCAGACATCCACATGAACAACTGTGTGAAGTCGACCTCAGCTGACGTACTGAGAGCCCACCAAGCCTCCTGCTCGCGACCTGACGAGATCATATTCGAGACGTAAGAAGAGGTAGACCTTTTGTAGATCGTCTTTTTTCACCTGTACTCTTATCTCTGTAAGTAAAAAATATGTTTCTATTTTTGTAGATAACTTTAATAATTCTTGAACGTTTGTAAATATAGAAAATCTTATTTATGGGTAAATTTTATTATAATATTGTTTGTTTCAATATTAATAAATTAGATTCAATCGCTAATTGTTATGATTTTCATAATACTAATCTATACAAGAATGACAAATGTCCGGAAACGGTTACACCCAGGTAAATTTAAGAATACGACATACCTACTTGCGTGAGTCATTATAGTCAGTTATAACATACTGCAATGCATTGTCCACTATTCGGGCTGGAATGAATATTTTTATACTATGAGCAAATTCTACTTTCAGCCAATATATTCGGAAAATGGTCTTAGTATTTGGCTAAATGTTTGTGAGAGCCACAAATATTTCTTTCGGGTCGGGATGTACAAGAGACCGTAAAGTTTCCCGTAGTTTCTGACACTCACGACACAAGACTCGTATCTTAGTATGGGGTCAGAACTATGTATGTATGTGACTGTTGGGTATATTTATTATCAATACTAACATTGAAAAGGTGCCGCATTGGCATCTGATATTGAAAAAAAAACATTTCGACTAATCTATTTCCACTTAGAAAATTGTTCTTGTTGTCTTTTGTTAGAAGATGTCAATCGCTTGATGCTTGAAGATTCGTTTTTTTTTATTCGGGTACACAAGAGCGCTACGGTTTATTGTTGTTTATAAATAAAAAAGACGATCACTAACGAGAGACGGCGGGAATATTAGACCATCCCACGGCTCAGGTGTTACTCGAGTCTCTAAAAGGTAACGTGACATTTAAAGGCACGCAATTTTATAAATTACGAAACCCACGTATAGTCTCACAGCCTTCTAAAATAAGAAAATACTCCCATAATAATTAAAAATAAAAGAAAATATTTTTATGAATTATTTTTTTCGCGAGTAAGCGAATATTTTACGGCGACATAATGGAAATTAGTTATTGTGAAAAATGCATAGGTAGGTTACGATATTTTCACGTCACGGTGAATTTATTTTCAAGATTTTTTAAATTACCATAGTATAAAAGACATTTTCTAAATTGCAAGAAATCACAAGTAATTATTAAAAATCCGGTTATTTTGGTCAGTGCCGTATATTTTGTGATTTTTCTGTCAGCAGTTACAATAGGCTGATGATGACAATGATGTTCATCGTTTTTTTATCGGTATATTTATCACTCAAGTCCAAAAAATGTCTGACGTCATGAAAATAAAATTGGACTTATTTTAACTCATTTGATTTAAATCAAAACTAGCATACCGCTCGATGTTAACTACTCATATTTATTTAATTAATTTCTTTTCCTTGAGTCTGTCACGTAGTTGTGAGTAGTATCTAACAATTAGATATTCCTCACCCTATAGTTCCTATACAATAATCCATTTAGTGTTACCAATAAAAATGCATGAATGCTTCCATTTTCTACAATTCTCGCTGAATTTCATAGCTGGAGCTAACGAGCTACTGCAGAGTGAGGACGAAGCTATATCGGAATTAACAAGGACGACACAATGTAAATATTGAAAGTCCCGCTTCACTGCGTTTTATATGTCGACTAGACCTTGTTAGTGACTCGGGTTGAGCGGAATAACTGCTGTGGAAGATATAGTATCGCATAAAATATAGACACCTACAAGATATCTTTTGTAGTTTCTCTAGTCGAAGACAGTCTGGTCTTGTGTGTCGAACCTCATTCGAAATAGCTTGATTGGGATGCACTACCTAGTTTGTTATAGCTGCAGCTTCAATCACAGTTCCTCTGACTTTGCGTCATATCAATCAATCATATTCTAAATAATATGGTGTTCCAAAACGGATTTTAAAGTTTGCGAAGGTATAAGAAAATTATATATCAATCGAAGGTCAGGCAAAATAGTTAGTTAGGAAATTATCAATTATCTATGTCAGCCCATACACATCCTAATTTTAGACGTTTCTATGATTGAGAGAGATAAAGCCAAAGCCTTACCTGGCCTACACCAAGGTGTATCACGCTGTTTTAGATCGGGTTGGTGAACTTTACATAACCAAAAATATTCTTACAAGAATACAATTATTTATTTATTACACTGCGTCGTGGTCTCGCGGCACAAGTATGTGCCGTGTGATCTAGAGGTCCTGGGTTCGATTACCGGGTCGGGCAAAGTGTTTGTCCATTAGGACATTCTCAGTAGCAAACCGAAGTCTGGAATTGTGCCTGAAAAACGGCAATAGGCGCGCCCCCTATTACATGGGACTGATACATACATACATGGCGAAATGTGGGTGCAGAAATGCACCTCTGCCTACCCCTTCGGGGAATACAGGCGTGAGGTTATGTATGTATGTATTTTTTTATTTACACTTCATACGTAAAGGTGGGCTTAATGTTTTATGCAGACTCTACCATCCGAATCTTAGGTGGTACATTACACTAATTGATGCCACAATTTCTTCGTGTAAATGTGTTTTAACTTTTCATTGCACAGACGGACAGGCGTATAAAACATCCGGAATGTCGCCAATAAAGAGATGTCCTTGCGGACTTCCTCAGTGAGGTCGTAAATTCAATACCGGCGAGCTATTTACATATTTATTACTAGCTCAAATTGAATTGTGCTAGAATTACGGTCGCTCATGATGAAGCCGTTTTATTAATAAGGCGGTCGTAACCTTACCGTCTCGCTTTAATGAAGTATATTGATATACTTTTGAGCCTATTAATAAATAGTAGCTGTGACTGCTTTGTTGCCCTGGGATTGATAAGGCGTGCGATCGAAAGGTCACGCCTTCGATTTCTGTGTCTAACACAGTTGTAGGTAATTTAATCGCCAAGCGCAATAAGGTTTGACCGGCTAACGACACTTGGTTTGTGTCTTATAAAGTGAAATGTAGGTGTAGAAGTACCATCTCTGTCCACCATTTTGGAGATGCAATCAGTCCAATATGTTCTTACTAATTAATTATTCTTCAAATACTTAAATATGATAAATTATTAAATATAGCAATTATAGAACGACGATTCTAAGATACGAATGTAAATGTCAAATTATAATTGCTCTCGAAGTGTGTTAGACATTGTCATACTTTTGTACATGATTCATTTATCTTACCACTCAATCTCAGAGGAGATACGTTAATATACAAGAGAACGCTACAATGTTATTCCCAGACACAGGAGCAGTAAACGCTAGATTAATACATGTTTTATTGGCAATTCAGACCAATTTACTGTCTAGCCGGCCCACGAGGCAGGAAATTTAAAGTATCTAGACATATGTCTAATAGCGGCGTTTAGGCACGCGGTCGAGAATCTCGACGGTCGCGGGTTCAAACTCCAAGCAAACACCTCTGACTTCTCAAAGTTATGTGTGTATTCACAAAGAATTATCACGTACTTAACGGTGAAGGAAAACATCATAATGAAACCGGCACACCTTTTTTTTTACGAAAGGAAAGCGCTGTTCGGTACCTCGGGGGAGGCCGATAGGAGTATGTCGGGGTCTCTGGCCTTCCAACTCGGCGCGCGGTGAACTAAGGCCTAAACCCTCTCAGTTATAGAGGAGGCCCGTGCCCAGCAGTGGGATGTATATGGGCGGATAATTATGATTTTGATAATGTTCACATATTCTGGTCAGAAATTATATTTATCTATTCATGTATACTACCAAAAACCAGTGGCGGTACTTCCATAGAAGCCCAAAAGCGCAGATTCCCTTACAAAATTCAAAATAATCATCTTTAAGCTTTAAATCTTTATTTAACAGAAACAATTTGACTTATAAATGAGAATGTACTGACCCCATAATAAACAATTATAAAGCAGACATTATAAAATTAACGTATCAAGCTTTTGGGCTTCTATGGAAGTACCGCCACTGCCAAAAACGGGAGTAAAACGTAACTCCTCTTAGTCCTAAAGCAAGCTAATTTCCAGCATTGGTACTGTATGGACTGAAATAAATTCTGATGAAATGAATTAGTACCAAGAATGGAAAATACGCGCCGAAACAGGTTACATATATGACAGGACAATAGGGCGCTTGAATATTATTCGCTACTTCAGAATTCACGTGGAAAATTGACAAGGGCAAATTTGAAATAGGTAGCTGACAGATGTTGAACAGACGATCTTGGAAATTTATTTTGATATAGAACATTTTATTATTGAAGTTTTTTGAAGTGCGTGGTGGCCTTGAGGTTGTGGCAGACGGTTGAATGTAACTTGTGGTGGTCGCTGGTTCACATTCTACATATAACTTTGAGTTTTGGAAGTTCCGTCCGCGTAGCCATAGTTTCTACCAGAAGCACTTTGCACAACCTAGGATTCAAACGCATAACCTCCCGATCTCACGCCGCAAACTAATACCACGAGACCAATGGGACTGACAGTTTATTTTTTTTCCAAAGTGTAAAATTTTAAAATTCATTTATCATTATACTCGGTGTAATGAATGTTTATCTAAACAATACAAGTCTGCATAGTTCCATCAATGAATCAATACAATATTAAAATAGGCAATGCAGTTCACATTCATTGGTGAAGGTTGGTCATTAAGGCCGCAATATCTGTTTGCGGCTGTGAAATTGTTTTGTTATGTTGGAAAAATGGTGCAATAGGCAATTACCGCGACGCCCGTTCACGTAAAATGTTTTACTCATTTTTTATTCACTAAAGTGTTGGTTATATCGAAATTGGTTTGTGTTTTATACACACTCGGTTACAGTGTTCTAAATATAATGTTATTATAATTTCCAACGTGTAATAAATAGTTTATTGTATCGTAGATGCGGTCAAAAACTTTTTTAAAATATAATTAATATACTTATGAGCATGATTTCTGTGAAATATATATGATATAAGATTAGGAAAAGGTTAGAAATTGAAAGGAAAAATACGATAAGGTTTACTTTATTTAATAACAACTTTTAAAAATCTTATTGTAGAATAAAATCGGTCAGAGTGATATGGCTATTCGCCAATTTTCGTTTCTTAAATTCTAACTTCCTACAAAACCTATGAATTCTTCTTAAGTACCTACTCGTAGGTTTTGGGTATGTGTATAATTTTGTCCGTCAAAACACAATGAGCCAGCGTGGTGGACTAGCCTTGTTTGTTTTAAAGATAATCCATGTGTAGCAAGGGAACACACATAATATATTGACTGTAATCAGATTCTAAAATTCAATTGAATTACTCAACCAGGGAATGAAAATTCTTAATTACCAATACATACAAGCCTTATTAGATAGACAATAAAAGCTACATAACAATACACGCGTGCTATTCACGGTATTTCGATGTTTGACCATTAGGCAAGTCCAGTCAATACTTCAAGGCCCTTAGCCCTTTGATGTGTAAGCATTTGAAGCGGCTCGCCGTCTTTGGAATACCACTCGATCGTATTCCGTAAACCGTTTTCAGTGTTGCGTTAGGGATTGGCTGATGTTTCTGGTATTAATACCGATGGCAACATTCGGATTATAATGTTATATATATATATTGTATACAATGTTTTTTTTAATAGGCTCGCCCCCTATTACGTGGGACTGATACATACCTGGCGAAATGGGGTTGCAGAAATGCACCTCTGCCTACCCCTTCGGGGAATACAGGCGTGAGTTTATGTATGTATGTATGTTTTTTTAGGTTGTTGTTACGTAATAGCAGGTTTATGAGTAATGTATACCAATGTTTTCTTCAAGTTTTTATTTTATTGTCTGAAAATTATTGTTCTAATCATTCGATATTGTGTCAAAAGGCTCAATCAATTCTGATAGATTTAAATGACCTACTTTGAAAAACAAATTATTCTCTAACCAAAATCCTATGGCAGCATACTAACTGAATTCTTTCTGTCGTCGTCACACCCAGTTGGGGTAATACCATGGCATCTCGGGGCGAGAAGCGCTCTGAATTGGTCTCTTCAACCGCGTGTCGCACCCTCCATTTGCGGACTTCTCAAAAATTTTGAAATGGTCTCCAATTCATTAAATTTGACCAATAAGAACTTTGTCACACATTAGTATAAAAAAATGCCTTAACCGCCGCACTTATTTAATTCTACACGTAAATCTATTAAGCTTCAATATCTTAAGAGTGAAAACAAAATCTCTCTTTCTTATTTATAACATCAGAACATTGTGAATGTCCCAACAGTCAAGAGTCCAAGCGCTTTGCCTCACATCTCGGGGGTCGCTTTTAATCACGGCCCACTGCCCCCGTAGTACGCCTAGCGACCCCCATCACCCCTGGCTGCAAGCCTAGTGTAGGTTGGTCTTCAGATAACTCAGAAATTCTTTGTTAAAAACTCTTAGACTCAAGTTCGATCATCTTTAAAGAGTCAGTGGTGTGTGTTCTTGTTCGTTTCGATAAATTTATAAAGGAAAGCAGCAAGGACAAGGTAGCCTTACCTAAAACATTTTACTTACCTTAAAATACCCTCTTAGGTAATGAAAATACGTCGTAATAAGTGAATAGGCCAATAGCGCTATGTATTTCAGATACTTTCACAAAATAAAGTGACAAAATTGAACAGTTTATAAAAAAGATTGCAAATATTATTGTAATCAAAATATTTTTTTATTATTTCTTTTTCCAAAATGGATTGGTCAAATACCAAATACCAAATTCAATAAAATAAAATTATCGTTTCAATAATTAATTTAGCTTACGAAGCTAGAGCAATATGGTTATATTTTGACATTCTGTGGGTCAGTCCAGCCCTCTTGTTACTCTCTTTCAGTAAATCATTGTCCATATTGAAGTTTTATCTTTCTTAATGTAATCGATTAGAAACCTGTGACTTGAGACACTAATGATACGATCTCCGTAACTAATTAATGTTTCTATTATCCGCATTTTTTTTCGATTAAATTTTTAGAACCGAAAATAGCAATAGTATGTGAGTTGAACGCTGCATACAACCATTAGAATTGTTAATTTATTTGTATGTCAAATGGTTGGTTCTTTGCATGTCAATCTGTGTTGGTAGACAACGTAACATCAAAATCAGGGGCAATACTAAAACAAGCTGTTAAAATGGATTGTAACTTTTCAACTCTTTGCTAATGTAACCTGTATGATTTTGTTGGCATATCTATAGGACTCCATTCGTACATCTAGGCAAAATAGACAAATATCTATTTTATGGACTTTAGGTATAATCGCGAGTAGTCTTATAGAAACAAAAGACCGGATTCAATCTTATAATAACGGGTAAAAACGTACAACATATAGGGAATGGGATTATCGTCCTATCTAGGTATAAGCTCAAGCAATTTTATATAGGAACTAACGCTAACGTGCGGCCATTTCTGTCTCATTCTAGACTCGTGAACATTATGTCTCCAAAAAGAGACGGATATACGCCTCTTGATCGCTTTGTCTTTTTCTAAATCATTTTCAGTATTGTATAAGTTCATTGAAAATTCCATTCAATATCTATACGTGTAATATAACACATAAATATGTAAATAGATGTATATAGAATGAACTAGCAATAAATTCGTAAATCATATAAGTAGATGAGTAAATAAGGTGTTTGTTTTAATTGTTGATATACTATATATGTAGATGTATTTTAAAATATTTGTTTTAACATGACTATTGTCGAAACTATTACCTACATATCTGTATGACAATTTGTGTGTGCCAAATGTAATTAGTGCAATAATTGTCCTTGTATGTGTGTTGATAACAATGAAAATAGGGTAACAAAAATCATTCTACCGGGATTTTGTCCACCAAGTGGTAAAAAATCCTTTAGGGAAAAAATGGGGTTGGCGTATTATTTTTCTCTTTGACCTGTTGATGTCTTCTATTTAAATATTGTGTATTTTTTTTTAAGTTTGCAATTTTTACGTCACATGGTTTGGAACCTATCAAGCATTATAGCTAAGTACATATTCGTTTGTTATGCACCATTTATCTAAATTTCTGTGACATAAGTTAGACTTAGCGCAGAGGCTTATGACATTGAAAAATATGTCATAGAATTTTAAATCGCAATATGCCTTAATGGTTTCTTTAATGTTTATGTTATGTATTTTTTCTTATTAATTTTTATCAACACATATACCCTTACATTACTTATAAACATAAAACCTATTTTGTGAAAAAATGTACAGTATTAGAAGTCAATATGTGTAAATACATATATTAATAGCTTAGTGCTTTATGTTACGACTAATGAAACGATTTTTTGAAATTAATAGTGTATATAATAATTTATAGTACTTTTAAACATAATATAGTATGTTTTAATTGGCAATTAGGATGTTTATTAGATTTATTATAATAGAAGGTAATTAATGTTTATGTTAAGGTAAAATTATAATTATACTTTAATTAAGATATTAATTAGGAATGATACACGTGTAGAAATGTTTAACTCAATTTTGTCTCGACATTTTTAAGGTTATATATTTTTTATACTTTTATTTTTATTTAACGACGTAAATTTGATAAGAAGAATGTAAGCATTAAGTCCACCTTTACATCATGTATGTATAAAGTGTAAATAAATAAATAAATAAGCACTCACAACACATAGTGATATAGTATACAACAGATATTAAGAATAAAATTAAGTCTAACATTAAAGTGACAAAGTTCAAATACGAAAGAAACTACATAGAAAATGTAAGATAAGTATATATTTTTTCCTTTTTTAATTTATTGGCTTTTTCAATTTTTGGTAACGTATGCCAATTTAAACTTTTTGAAGTTATACTTTCTTTAGGCGCGTTATGAAAAAATTATGAGAGTGAAATTTTAAGATGCGCGTGCATCACTGTAACTATGGAGAGTAAAGGTAAGGAGTGTAATCTAGTACATGCAAAATTATCCATCAAAATGTCAATTGGGGGCGCCACATTAGCATCTTGCTGATGCTAAAATAAATTTTAAAGGAAGCGGAAATCAATTACTATTCTCAGTTCAGGATATAAACTCACTCTAGCTACACGCGTTTTTCATAATAACTCTTTAAGGTTATATTTACTACATTATTTTGTACTACGCAAGTAGTTGAAATTTTTAATAAATAACTACTTTAGTCGACAATAATATTAAATTCATACCATACCCTTTGTCTACACCAGCGCCATTCTAGAAGGTTTTTGAACTGTTATTTACGCTGACTGCTGGACACTTTTTTTGATGTTCTACTATAGGAGATTACACTCCTTACCTTTACTCTCCATAACTGTAACACAAAAGTAAGACGTTAAAGCTACCTACGTGCTCCAATATAATTGACAGATTGATGCTACCTATGTTAAAGGTAAGTGTCAAATGGATCAGAAAGGTTTTAATAAATTTCGGATCGAATATATTTTTTAAAAAGTTTATGTGTTTTAGATTTTAAAAATGTAGAATAGTGACAGTAATATAAAGGGATTGACTTATTTATTAGTTGTCAAATATTTATAAGTGCGTTCAGAAATATAATATGTTGTGTAAACTAAGAACTATGTATGCGACTGTTGGGCATATTTATAAGTTTTACTTCAGTCGTGTGGTATAACTTCTAACGCGTGTACATAAGTACACACACACTGTTTTTTCAAAAATATTCGATCCGAAACATATAACCTTTCTGATAACATAACATAACATAACATAAAACCTTTCTGATCCATTTAACACTTACATTTAACATAGGCAGCTTCAATCTGTCAATTAAATTGGAGCACATAGACTGCTTTAACGTCTTACTTTTGTACAGTGATGCGCGTGCATCCTAAAATTTCACTCTCATAATTTTTTTACAACGCGCCAAAAGAAGTATAACTTAAAAAAAATATACAATTAAAATCATTTATTTTACTCAATTTAAGGGGTTCTTATTGCTATACCCAATCAGATTACAATCGGTTAAGCAATGCAATAAATTCACATCAGCAATTTTAACTACGCTCCTTTACTTGATTCTCCCACTCATAAAACGTTGAGCAGAAAAGCTAGCTGAACGTAAAAGACTAAAAGAATCCATGGCCTCTTTGCTGCGGATGTGCATTCGAGGAACGTTTTAATATAATACATTCCGGGCTCGGCTATCGAATGAAAATTTCCACCGTCTATCCACCGGTGCATTATAGAATGCTCATGTGCGAGACCACTACTATTGAAACTCGCTGTTACTTTTTTAGCCGGTAGAAGTCTGGCTTACCCAGTTTCCCCCCCCCCCCCCCTAAGGCAGACGAGGATCCAAGAGGATATTCCCCATAAAAATGTGTCGTTTTTGTGTAAATGTCGATGCTAGAGTAGGATTTGTAGTGGGTGGTGGAAAAGTCTTTAAATATTATGGTTACCATCAGACTATGCTTTTCTTCAGGTTTTTCTTTGATAATTCTATGTAAATACATATTTTGATAAAAGCCTATACATTTACCACTTTAAAGTTTTAAATTGTTTTATTAAGGCATAATTCAGGTACCATGATTAATTAAATTAAATACGATTTAAAAAGCATTTAAGATATGTTTGGTTCAAAATACAGATAGATTTCCAACACACGCTTTTAGTGCCACCTATTTGACACAGTCTGCAACCTTACGACCTTTTTGAGGTCATCAGTCTGACTTATCGGTGGACGTCTGTTGCGCGTCCGGTTTTTGACTTCTACTCGGGAACCATTAATAAGCATGCTTAAGAGACAGCAGGCGGGCTGTGCCCTCAAATAACCGACGGTTAGTGAGGCAAAAACATAATAATAAATCATATTGTAATAAAAACCAATTATGTGTGCCCAAGATCGTACTACATCAGTGTGTTTTATAAGAAAAAACGGTTTACATTGCGGGCTCATGAAACATTTTATTATTTAACATATTATTATAGCTGCTAATTTAAATCAATTGTTGTACTGATAAACAGTTTTTTTTTATTGTGTCTAGAAATCGAATAATTTATTTCAATCGGTCCTTTACCATTTCACTCTTTAAAATTTATTTTCAAAAATGAATGATTAATTTATTTGAAATTACCTGTTAATCACTTTAATTAAGGAAGTAATGGGTTAATTCTGAGTTCATAGTAGCGGACGCATGCGATATATACATGGGATTCAAACGAAATTATTCCTTGCGTTGAAATATTTATGCCGTCAATAAGCGGATTCGATTTTTCAAACACCTCTTTGCGGAATGTTTTAATTTCATTACTGTGTATGAGATTACCGAGAGGCAAATATCTAGATGTTTTTTTCACTCTCCATCAGCGAAATGGGATAGGGAAAGTAAATGAAATGAAATTCGTGCTTATTACACTTTTATATTTTCGTTTGTGTTAGAGGAAATTGAAATTAATTTTAGTATTGTATTTTTGTAACTTCATTTATGTTTGCCTTTATCGTTGACTTAGTTACTTTGCCATTTAAATATTATTTGGAAATTTTAAGAGAATTTTTTTTAATTACACTTTTTTATTGTTAGAACAATATAGAGAAAAACAGTGAAGATATTATGGATTATTGATCGTTTTTGGAACTATTTATATTACGAAAGCATCAGTCTTATTATATGATGAATAGTTTCATATTTGGATTGTCATCATCATTTATTTGATATTAAATATATTATACTAATAAATTTAAACAATCCGAATTTCCATACTACTACGAACATGCGATTTCGTCCGTAGCATGCTATAACGAGCGTAGCATGCTACTACGTGCGTAGCGTGCATCTACGTGCGTAGCGTATTGCTATCTGGAAACATACAACCGTGCTTATGCCGATGACCGTTAGCCTTACCTAACTTTTGAATAGGTGTTTATTTAATTTTGAAAAACAATTTTAAAAGTTACGTATTTAATTAAATGGAATGAAATATATGCTACGTACTTAAATGTAATGAAATAAGACTACATGAAAGCGGAATATAAAAGTCAAAGCAAATGAATCTCGTTAGTGAAGATGAAAAAGACTTATGCATATTATAGATGTTTCAAAGAGCTGAATGCAACATATATGTATTTAATGTGTTGAATTTCAATGCAACAACAGTTTAAAATTTATTACAAAATGATAAGATCAATAGTAGTTTATTATTGTGGTGTTTAATGCTTCCGCCTGGCTGAAATTGACATAAGAACAAGTTTGTTATATATTTCCTTTTTGAGCCATTTTACTTTATTTAATAAATCTCATGTTAATATTTTAAAAGATAAAGCTGTATTACTTATAGTTTAAAATTGACCGTGCAAAAGAACTTGTAAAAGTATATTTGAATAAAGATAATTTGACATTTGACTTTTTACTTGTTTTAACATTTATTTTATTATATTTATATGGACTTTGAAAGTTATCGATTTTATCACAAATATTTTAATTGCTTAGAGAGCTATGAACCATTTGGTTACAAAAAAAATCGTATGTTTTAAAAGTTTGTCGTAGTTTTTGATAGCGCAAAAAATGTGATTATGTGGGATTGGAATAATTTACATAATTGTTTGCCTTTTCATGTATCTATCATCTATTTAAAATGTCGAGATGAAATACTTATTTTTAAAATAAATTGTGTTGTGAAATTTTCAGACGTTCTTTGATTATAAATAATTTATTAATTATAGGATTGTAAATAATATATGTATGTATTTTAGATAGCTGTGTAAATAATTAGTATCGATATACGTAGAATCTATAGAGATATATATATGTATATGTGGAAGATGTGCAATATTTTACAATTATTTTTTAACATTGTAAAAAATGTTGATTTAATAAATTGAGAGTGGAATTATCTGTTTTATTTGCCTGTGTTATACTTAATCCCCAAAACACTTATTTATAATCCACGATAATTTTACGGATATGACGATGGGGCCTAAGAATGGTTACTGTTATCAATCGCTGGTAAAAGTAGAAAAAATTCAAAAGATATTTATAAAATAACGTTTGAATTTTTTTAACAATAAGAAAATTTATACTAACCTACATATGAATCATTTAAATATACCAAACAAAATAAACACAATGCTCCCACGAGGTATTTTCCAAAAAATACCCAAACAATTCAATGGCCGACTAAAGAAACGACCCTGAATGATCTCTGTGAAATTCCGCACACTTATGTTTTATGACGGGAAAGATCGATTCATCATCATCATCATCATCAGCCCAAATACGTCCCACTGCTGGGCACGGGCCTCCTCTACAATTGAGGGAAAGATCGATTGCTTATATGAAAATTGCATAAGGTTTACTACAGTAATTAAACTTTTATTAATACTCTTTGGAAATTTCTACATTTAATCATTATTATCATTCACATTGCCATTCACTGATGGTAATCAAAGACGTCCAGAGTGACAGTTAGGAACCTTTTTATACCCAATATGGTTTAGATCTTAACAAGACGCTTGGGCTGGTGCATTTTAGGACGAAATCAAATCATAAACCTTACATGTTTTGTAAGATCTATCTTCTGCCGTATCTCTACTGCACTTTAAAGAATAAAAAAAAAATATACACCCAACAGTCACATACATAGTTCTGACCTCACACTAGGATACAAGTCCTGTGTCGTGAGTATCAGAAACTACGAGAGACTTTTCGGTCTCACAAACACCCAGACCCGAAACAAATAGTTGTGATTCACACAAACATTTGTCTAGGTGCGGGGATCGAACCCGCGGCCTCTCGTTTCGCAAGCTGGTGTTTAGCCAACTGCGCCACGGGGCTGTCAAAATTCCCTTTAGTATATGCAGATAAAAAGAATTGTATTGGTCGTCATTCAAGAAAGAAGGAAGGTGAAAGTTCCATTATCATGAAAAAATGTAAAAGGTTATGCCGACTGCTAAGATCGATCATTTGTCGCCCAGCTTTTCCATTTAGATTATTATTTTGTTCCAAACGTAAGAAAATAACTCCATTGTCTAATACAACACCGAGTATTTTTACATCCACTGAGGGGATTAATTCGCGTGAGAAATTGGCACATTGCCATAACACGAAAGTAATTACTCAAAAGCTATTATTTTTGTTTTACTGTACAAAAGGTTTTCATCTTGTGTAATGTTAGATATAGATGTGGCACAAACATTAGATTATTACATTATAACATTACATTAGAAGAATAATCTTGGCAGAAGCTCAGTTTTAACACTTAAATAAATATGTTTTTTTTTTTAAATATTATTATATGTATATGACGTATAGTCGTCATGGTCTCGAGGTTTAAGCGCGCGGTCGAAAATCTCGGCGGTCGCGGGTTCATACCTCAGGTACACACCTTTGACTTTTCGAAGTTATGTGTGTATTCACAATGAATTATCACGTGATTTAACAGTGAAGGAAAACATCGTGAGGAAACCTGCACACCTAAACTTTCTTAGCTATGTAGTCCGCCAACCCACACTAGGCCAGCGTCGTGGACTAAGCCCTAAACTCTCTCAATGGTAGAGGAGGTCCGCGCTCAGCAGTAGGACGTATATGGGCTGATGATGATAATGAATTAAATAAGTATAGTAATTAAATAACTTAATAATCCTATGTCAAAAAACACATCCTAGACAATTTAAAATCCCACAAATCAGATTTGTAAGATAACAAAATGTGAAATTAATACAACGTTTCAATAGACCAACGTCAAAAGATTTCCCCGGAGATGAGTATAACTCCTTAGAAGAAAGCTATCAGTGCCAACGGATTACTTTGATTACTTTCCAATTGTCTTTCCCCGAAGTAGTTAAAAGTTTAGACAACGGCGAACGCTAAGGTCGTGCTACACTCACTTTGAAATAGTGCTCAACAATCTAAATCTTGGCAATTTTAGTGGCGCAGTTTGAGTTACCGTCTCGTGAAAAGGTTCCGGGCTTGATCTTAGCGCGGAGACATTTTTGATACCTAAAAGTCTCTCACAGTGCCTGAGGACACACGACTTGCAAGATACAAGTGTGTGAGGGTAGAACGAAGCATGTGACTATTGAGTGTAAACCTAAATTAGAAATGGCCACGAGGTTTAGACGCACGGTGGTGGTTGGCACTCGCGGGTTCAAACTCTGGATACGCACCTTGTGACTATTCGAATTTATGTGTGTATTTACATTTTACACGTACTTTAACGGTGAAGGAAAATATCGTAACGAAATCTGCATACATACATACATAAACTCACGCCTGTCTCCCGTTAGGGTAGGCAGAGACTATAGAGCGCCAAATGCCACGGTCCAAACACACCACTTTCGCTTCCTCCACTGACATTATCCTCTTCATGCATGCACGTCGGTTTCGAGGACTCTTTATATTGCCCTTTTTTAGTAAATTACCTATCTGCTCTTTATAGGTGCAAATCTGCAAATATAATATAATCTGAATAGTTCTTAGGAATTTCTAAGGTATGTAGTTGTAACCCGCACTAGGCCAGTATGGTCGACTAAAGGCTCCCAGCTATAGAGCTAGACCTCACAATTAGGAAGCTTATTAAAAATCTATGAACTCTGTTATATATTCCTCATTTTCCAATTTTAAAATCCTGGCTGAACAGTGCCGTATAAATTACATTTAAATTTACTCAACACAAACCGAGCCCCTCTGAATAATTTCTCATTCGGAATATGTCAACAAATATTTAAATACCAAAATAGAATTCAGACCCAGTATCTTGTCGACAGAGATAACTAATGCATAAAACTACCACAGATTTTATTATTCGTACCCCAGTGTGACCTCCCCTCTTAATTCAAGGGCAGGGCTGCAGTTGACTCGAAGTAAACACATATTTGATAGTTGTGACCGTGAAAACCTTGTTTAAGGGTGGAAAGAAATATGTATATAGTAATAAAATTGATGCTTTAGTGATAGCGATTATATTGATATATTTCATGGAACTTAACAAATGTTACAACTACTTTATTATTTTGAATAAACAATATTAATATATAATTACTAATGAATTGACGAGTCATTGCTTACATTAACGGCGAAGGAAAACATCGTGACGAAACCTGCACTACTAAAAGTTCTTAGGAATTTCTTAGGTGTGTAGTCCGCCATCCCGCACTAGGCCAGCGTGGTGGACTAAGGCCTAAACACTCTCAGTTGTACAGGAGGCCCGTGCCCAGCAGTGGGTCGTATAAAGGCTGATGACGAATGAATTGATGTGTGCTTTTATAATGGCAAGTTATATTTCGACCCTTACACGATTAAGAGGAAAAACAATTACAACAGTTCCAAAATGTTGTTGCTATTAACTTAAAACATTATAAATATAACAAATAATAACTACCTTGTGATTTTGCGGCACAAGTCCTGTGCGATATAGAAGACCCAGGTGGGTTTTTCCATTAGGAAATTCTCAGTAGCAGCACAGAGTCTGGGAATGTGCCCGAAAAACTGCAATAAGCTCGCCCCCTATTATGTGGAACTGACATATACCTGACGACATGTGGGTGCGGAAATGCACCTCTGCCTACCCCTTCAGCGAATACAGGCGTGAGGTAATGTATGCAAACAAAATAACTCGCTTGAATACTAAATTAAATCGTATAATAGTAAATCGTATTAAATAATTATATCGTAAAGGAATAGTCTAGACATGATCAAAACGTGGTGATGAAGAGATTTTTCCTAAGTAAACAAATATTTTAAATTTAAAACGATGTTTCAGATCTGGCACAAAAAAAATTATATAAGCAAAATTAGTAAATGAACAATAGCTTAATTGGAAGCAGACTGGACTGTCGAGACTGTGGGTTAAAGCTCTGGGCGTTCACCTCCGAGTTGTTGTGATAGTAAGTTAATATAATTCACTTCGGTGAAAAACATTATAGGAGATTAATGTCTAAAGTTTGTTTTCATAAATCTCAAGGGCATGTGACGACTACCAGTCTTTGTCGTCTCTATTATATTATATATCTTATAAATTGTAGAGCATCATCATTATCATTATCAGCCCATTTACGTCCCACTGCTAAGCAATCATCATAAGCCCATGTACGTCCCACTGCTGGGCACGGGCCTCCTTTACAACTGAGAGGGGTAAGGCCTTACTCAACTACGCTGGCCTAATGCGAGTTGGTTGGCCTAATGGTAATTATAGAGTTTAGACTTATTTAAATAGATATAAAACAGGAGGAGAATATAAGACACTTGTTTTGAAAAATATTATATGAAAGACATAAACCAAAATGAAATTGTTTGAAACTATATGATTGGGGTAATTTTGAAAACATACATATGTACATCACGCCTGTATTTCTCAAAAGGGTAGGTAGAAGTGCATTTTCGCAACCACATTTCGCCAATTGAATTTTTCGTCCGTCACGGCACATATTTGAATAATTTAATTTTAATCCTTACTAATATTATAAATGCGAAAGTAACTCCGTCTGTCTGTCTCGCTTACCTGCTAAAACTACTGAACCGATTTAAATGAAATTTGGTACACAGATAGTTTAGAGCCTGAGAAAGGACATAAGCTACTTCTTATTGCGGAAAAGGGTTTTAAGGGGTTGAAAAGTTGTATGGAAGTATTGTAATTTTTAAAGCTAGAAGCTTGAAACCTATTTTTTAGGCTGTTGATTAGATATAAATAAATATGACATTCAAAGTTTGTTAAAAAAATTACAAACAAGGGGTTAAAATAAACTTGAGTAAAATAATAATATAATAGTAAAATGGACTACAACTTATTTTCTTTCTGACCCCAACCCTGTAGTCTACTCGGACGGAGTCGCGAGCAAAAGCTAGTTTTGTATAAATAAACAACTTTATTAAATAACTTTACTTAATTCAGAAACATCATCAACACATGCAGTAAAGCTGTTACGCCACGACAGTTTTATTGGTTTTACTAAATCTATTTAATCCGACCCATTATAAATATACCATTCATTTCTAGAAATGTTATCCTCAGTTCAGCAAGGTCAATAACAAGCCTTCGACTTGCAATAACTCTTGCCTAATCACCACAAAAGCCGTTAGCAACTTAAGTCGTAGTAAAAATGTGGCAGATGCGTCAATAGCCCCTTAATGACCAAATTGAAGTCCCAAACATTACAAGCGGCAAATACCCCAAACTGCGCGTCCCACTAATAAACGTACCCCAATTAAGAGATTTAATTTGCGAAGTTCCAAGCTGATCATAATTTATGAACGCCGGGTAACTTTGTCGAAATTAAATTTATGAGAGGAATTTTGTTTTTGAAAATATTGGGTTTTTATACTTCATAATGTGATTTATTGTTTGCGGTTAGTGTGACCTTAGTTGTAAGTCTTTTTTTGTTTTAGCAGTTGGATAGGTAAGGAGTATTGTGTTAAACTGACTTGCTCTACAATTTGGAATTGAAAGTGATTATGTTCTGCGCCATGAGTCTTTAGGCTATGATCTACTTGAAGTGTATAAGTTCCTGATAGATTTTTAATAGCAACGCACCGCACCGCGTCAATGCGTCAATTTTTTATAATAAAAAAATATATATTCAGTGTACCGTCAGATCCCGTGCCACGCACGTCGTTTGATTTTCAAAATTCCTTTAATTCCCGAACATGGTCCTTCGAGCCGGATTAACTTGAAGTACTAGCATAGCATTTGAAGAATTAGCGACCAAAAAACCAGAAGAAGATTGATGTTCCACCTACGACGTAGAACGTGGTTGAGTGCACAAGATTATTATTATCACAGTGTTAAATCGTTTTTACTTTCAATTTTATTCCCCAACACTCATTAAGGTAGTAGAACTGTTTTTGCTAAAAGTGAATCTATATAATTTCAAAAACGTTATGTGTTTACAAGTTTACTTGTAAAAAGTTGTGACATTGAGAAGGTCCTTGATATGCAAGGTCAAAATATAGTAGATTTAATAAATTACTTAATTTAGTGATTTTATTGTTTAATATTAATATATAAACTATTGCTCATTACATTATTTTTTAGCAGAGTACATTTTAGTCATTAAGACAGTTGCCTTAAATATGCTTAAGTTGGAGTAATTAATTGTTTTTTCTCCGTGATAACCACTGTTAATTTGTATTTATGTTGCTTGATTGCACTCAGGGATCATAATTATAATTATTATTTGGTACCTAGATATTGTATATATTGACAAAGTAGTTCTTTTAATAAAAACTTTAAATTAGTTTTAATTAATTTACTTTATTGTTGTTGTGTGTATTGCTGGGTTGTTATCCATTTAAAACTAAGTTTTGTTAAATTATATTAATTTCTTTTATTGTGTAAATTCTAGGTTGACTTTATCCAACTCCCAGAATGGCTACAGAGGAGTTGCAAAAGAAGGAATTGATAAAGAAACGTGGGAGCTTTAAAGGTAGACTAACTGCATTTGCCAATTATCTTGATGCAAATTAATTATGGTAATAAGCCATTGTCAAGTTCTGATGCTACAGAGCTACAGTTGCGTACAGGTAAGATGGAGTCATTATATGAGAAGTATGATGAAGTGCAGTTAAAATTAGAAATAATTGTGGAAGATGATAAAGCTCAACTTTGTGAAAGAGCTGAATTTGAGTCATTATACTATAAGATGCTGTCAAAATCACAATTGCTTTTGAATGGATACAATAAGGATAACGAGTCAGCAAATAGTGATAAAAACACTTGTGTCAGCAACAGTAGACATCTAGTTCAGTTACCTACTATATATTTACCAAAGTTTGATGGGTCTTTTAACGATTGGTTGGAATTTCGTGACACCTTTATTAGTCTCATTCATAATAATGTGCTAGCCCACATCGGGTTTATAAATTAATGTTTTACACAGTAGTAACTGCACGTCTTCATCATTTTTACCCAAAAAGTAATAACGTGTAGATCTTTGTAAAATATTGCACTCGAATATAACTGACCAATTTAAGGTTTTTGCTATTTTTTTAATTTTTACTTGTTGTCTGAAACATTTTTAATATTGTTCCAATATATGTCGGCGTGGTGTCACTGCCGAAACTACCACGTAGGTATATAAATATAAAAATAAAATTATTAAAACAAAAATAGTTTAAATCAAAATGAAGTAGTCACAATTTACCTTAGATTGCGAATATCCCTCGTCCCCAACTACACATGTTCGATTTACCCGTCAAACATTATGTGGAGGCGACATGCGGTCCCGCACAAACCCTTCCCTAATTAATCCCGTCAAATTGCTCTGGACCCGGCTTTGAAATGGATAATGGTTGTTGGTCCTCCCTCGACATGTTCGTTTACTGTTCCAATACATATGTAAAATGTGTGTTTGCGTATAGGCAGCTGTTGATTCAGTGATTTTCGGGACCTGTCTGCAACTTCTATACGAGCATTTTGTTAAATACATTATGATATCGTCGGTATCTAGAGGTCATAGCGGTTTGTTTGGTTTATACGGACCTTTTTTAAACTTTTTTGAGCTAAAAATATATTAGTATTAGTTAGAGCAAAAGACCGTGTTTTTATTTGGGGTACGAAATTAGTTTTCCAGGATACAAAGATAGTTGATTCGATGCCCACTTAGAAGAATGTTTGTAGGAACTGCAAATATTTGTCCAGGCGCGGGTGTTTGTGTAAGTAAAAATTTTGACTGTACCTCCTAATAAGGATGATCATCATTCTTTTAAATATCGAGAATATAACTTGCAGTGTTAAGTATTTAGCAATGATCACTGGTAGGTAGGTATATAAAGTTAAAATTCATAATGGTAATACCCCTTCAATTAGTCTACATATTTTACGCAACCAATAAAAACAAAAGACAATCTATTTTTAATTACTTCAAAAAGTATTGATCGGTTTATTTTAATATCATATAACTTTGACTTGCCTTGGCATTGGAAATATTGACCATACAGCGGTTACGTAATTATATGTCCTATAAAATTATACTTACACATCAGTCAAAATCTTTATACACAACAAAATGTAATATTTTCTTATATACACTACATAGTTTTACAAATATTTTGTGAATATTTTAAATTGCTGGTATACAATGAATGAAGGCATGATTAAAGGAACATACATTACATGCACTTAAAAATATGAATTATTCATTCAGTACCTAAAAAGTAACTCATAATTTCTTTATAATTCTGTAGACGAAAATATATTTTAATTTATTCAATGCAATAACAATAAATTGAGTTGGGTGACGTAATGAAATGATTAATTAATTATTATTATGATTTATAAAAACTCATTATTTATTAAAACAGATACCGTCTATGTTATTGTATTTGGAACCTTCGGAGAGTATGGTATGGTTGAGTTTAGTTTGGTTAAATTCTGTTACATATGTTGTGTGTATTTACAATCAATAATAGGCTAATTTATCGGTAAAGGAAAACATTGTGTTGAAACGTGTACGTCAAAACGTTCTTAGGAATTTCATAGCTGTTTAGTCCGCCAACCCACACTAGGTCAGCATGGTAGACTAACTTAACCCATTCAAAATGTATAGAAGGCCAGTGCCCAGTTGTATGCCGGTTGATATATACCTACATAAATAAAATATTACTCCTTATTTTTTAATGTTTGCGACCGACATAAAACTACCCATTATTGATTTTACAACATCGCTAAAGATTAGTTAGCAAGATTTCAGGTAAAAATTGATATTATGCCGCTAAATAGATTATTAATAGTCGTGATCGCCTCGAGGTTTAGGCGAGCGGTCGAGGATCTCGACGGTCGCGGGTTCAAACCCCAGCCACACACCTCTGACTTTTCGAAGTTATGTGTGTATTCACATTGAATTATCACCTACTTTAACGGTGAAGGAAATCATCGTGACAAAACCTGCACACCTAAAAAGTTCTTAGGAATTTCTTGGGTGTGTAGTCCGCCAACCCGCACTAGACCAGCGTGGTGGACTAAGGCCTAAACCCTCTCAGTTATAGAGGAGGCCCGCGCTCAGCAGTGGGACGTATATGGGCTGATGATGATAAATAGATTCAATGCTGTATAGGTAAAAAGAAACAAAAAATGCTTGACATTTTTTAAACTTGCCAAACCCAGCTAACAACCTAATCAATTGTTGTTTCCCGTTTCATACATATAGATCGGCGCGAAAGCCGACCTTGTTAGTGTTTCATTGTAAATATTTTATTGAAGCCGCACCAACCGATACGACTGTGTGTTTCATGTGTCGGTTTGGGAGCCAATTACATTTTGCCGCTGGTTTTCTCGTTTTTATGTAGTCGTCTTTTTTATGATTTTTTTAATATATTTTTGTTACGTTTTAAGTGCATTGTCTGGTAGTTAATGATCGCCATTTTTTGATTTTGTTTTTAATGTGTCTCGTTTCCTCCGCAGAATTAATATGTGGCGTGCGAATGAGAGGTCTTGGATACTATTCCGGAGGGGGGCAGAATATAAGTGGGATTCTCCAGTGAAGAAATTCACAGAAGTAGGATGAAGTGCCGAGTAAAGTGTAATAAGATTTGCAATTGCATCACCTGACGGAATGTATAGTAGCAAGTTTATTACACTTAATGTAAAACACTATATTGTGTTCTTCCTTTAATTAGCTTTGATAACACTATAAATAAGACACTGGGCCGTGTATTTCACAGTGGTACCACCGTTTCTATAACCTTTTTATCATCCATCATTCGGCCTTATCACCAAAAATGATAAGGATGATCAATATCTTACATTTGTCGTAAATAACTGTTAGGAACGCATGTTTTCTCGTGATGTTTTGTTTTACCTTTCCTTAAACATTGTAAATTATCTTTCATTAGGTACTTGTATGAAAATTCGAAAACTTCACATAATTATGTTCCTAGGATTCGAACTCATGACAAACAAAACCATTGTTCTTAAACCACCTTCTTAAATCACGCGCCTAAAACCCTTGGTTGTAACGTTGTTTGTTAACAACGCGCTAAACCACTTTATGACTAGCAATATGAATAAAACCAAACAAAAAAAAATATATTTTCCTGCTAAACATAATCTATTTACCATCTCCAAGGTTACGACAAATTAATATCGCGTTTGTGAGGCCTACAGAAAAATACGTATACGTCTCTAGTATATTATTCTCTTGAGCGTCGTTTGCTGGCAACTTCTATGATTTATGGGCGGAATTGTCGGATCAAACACGCGTTTTGTGGGCTCAGGGATTTTGGAATAATTAGTTTGTGCTTTGGTGCTAATTCTATAAATTATTATTTACGGATAACGGGATTATAAGTAACGCAATATTATTACATCATCATCAGCCCATATACATTGTACATAGATACGTCCCACTGCTGGGCACGTGTCTCCTCTATAACTAAGAGGGTTTAGGGCTTAGTCCACCACGCCGGCCTGGTGTGGGTTGGCGGACTACACATTCACGGTGTTTTCCTTCACCGTTAAAGTAAGTGATCATTATGAATACACACATAACATGAAAAATTCAGAGGTGAGCCTGGGGTTTGAACTCGCGGCCGCCTAGATACTTTACCACGCGCCTAAACCTCGAGGCCACCACGACTTACCACAGAAAACTTAATAACACTGGCTAACCCGATAATCAGACCCAATATCTCTAGATCGGACAGCTCCCACTGATCACTAGCGATCAACGAAGCATTCAATCGAAATATTCTATCATTGCAATACAAACAATAGAAATTGCATTCGTCAGGTGAGCGAAACGATAAAATACATCTATCACAAAGTTGCTCGCTCGTAATAATGTGATGCCAAAGTTTTAATGGGAAGGTCAGTAGGATTGAAAAGGGCAGCCTTATCGATTGCCGTCAAGCGGGAGATCCTTGCGAAACTTAGTTTTTTTTTATTTCCATGGGATGAAATAGAGATTGTTTTGCGAGTTGATATTTGGATGAAGGTGATTTCGTTTACTTATTTATATAGTTTGCGGGAAAATAGGCCTGTTGGGTTGATCAGGATTCTCAAATCAGTGGTCGTGGATCGAGTTAATAACCACTTCTGGCTTTTCGAAATTTCATGAATGTCGCTACTTATCTATCGGTCACTACATAAAGGAAAATTCTAAGAATATTTATGTGAAAATGACTTATCAAGCGAGAATCCTTGTAGATATTTCCGTGACAAACAAATGTAACTATCAAATTATTATCTTTACTTTTTTATTTCGCTACAGACATATATGTATATGTATGAGCATATAGTTCAGACAATTATATAGTTAAGACAATAGTTGCTACTTTTTATACTGAACAAAAATTCGGTTTCTAAGGAATCATTTAATAAAAAAATTAAATACATTGTTAAAATCAAATCTCATGACATTACTTATGGTAGACCGAGCTCTCACAAACTGCCAAGACGCCCGTCCCTATAAAAAAGCTTCTCTTTATTATAATGCAACACACTTTCTAAACACAAATTGTTTCCATTCCATTTGCAATTTGTTACATTGCAGCTGAAGACTTAGCTCATCCATATCTTGAAGGTAATGAAGGATATTACTGGGAAAGTGGGCAAGGATTGTCCTCGGCTTACCCTCGAGCAAAGCAGGATAGAATACAAGACGCCCTGGCAGTGACCTAGATACAAGTACCGACGATTTATTTGAATAACAAGCTGGATATAATAATCTCTTTGAAGGATTCACAAGGGTTTGTGCATTTATATGTAGTAATTGTATGGATGTGTATGTTGTATTCGGAAAATATATACCTTGCTATTACCTTACTATACAATGCTGATTATCGTCACCTTTTTGGCCCTATCAAAAACGATCTAATACCTAACAACTCCGAGGATGATAATAAACAAAAAAAGGTTTAGTGTAAGCCCATTGAAGAGGTGACATTTGTTCAAAATTAAGAATGTAGCGATATAATCAGGCTCAGAAAATAACGGCTTATTTCTTCATAAAAAAACACACATGTACATACATACATACATATGTATGTATTAGCTTGTAGCGTTCTACTATTTAATATTTGAAGTATTTATAATTCTAAAAACAGTCACTCAACTGATTTGTTAAAACAGCTACTCAATTAATCATTCTACCCGTCACTCATTTACTACATTCATTCTTACTCGTAACGTTGAGTTGTAAAGGTGTTCTAAGAAGTTACACAATTTACCAAGTAAAGGAAAAAGTATGTAATTACAATTATTAATTGACTGCATAGAAATTATATTTAAAGCTTGACTTTTAGGAATTGCTTATAAGATATTTTAATGGATTATCAAAATTTCGGAAAATGTAGGTGGATAAATGCAACCCTGCCTACCACTTCGAGGAATACAGGTATATGTATGTATGTAGAAGCGGGGTCCAAAAATGTAACCCTTCCTACCCCTTCAGCATACAGAAGTGCGTATATAAAAATTTAAGTACCTTAAATATTAGTACCTGCAATGTAGCAAGCAATAATATATAAGAATGTATATGGAATCAGTGTAATTATACGTGCGTAGATATTAATATTAATAAAGTCGCGCGGGCAGCGACGTAAACACGCCAAGGGTTCTATATACCATAAATAATAAAATTACTAGCGAAAGCTGGTTATGTCCAAGCGGTTTTTCTTTATTTGGTTTAATTTATGTCGCAAGTAAATTGATTTATAAAGGAGTGATTAAATTAGTCATCGAAGTCATCATGAGTTTTAGCGGTCCAATGCTGATGCAAAATTTAAACGTTCTTAATTAAGTTGGTTATTCCTAACTTCACAATAGGACTGTAGTATAAAAATTGACATTACGAGTACTATATTAATACAATTTACCTTACATTAAGTCTATATTCTGCCTCGTGGTCTCGCAGTACAAGTATGTGCCGTGCGATCTAGAGGTCCTGGGTTCGATTCCCGGGTCGGGCAAAGTGTTATTGGATATTTCCATCAGGAAATTCTCAGTAACAGCACGGAGTCTGGAATTTTGCCCAAAAAACGGCAATATGCTCGCCCCATATTACGTGGGACTGATACATACCTGGTGAAATGTGGGTGCAGCAATGCACCTCAGCCTACCCCTTCGGGGAATACAGCCGCGAGTTTTTGTATGTATGTAAGTCTATATTCTACTATAAAAACACACGTGACAACGTATCCAAGCCGGCACGTTGTACCACAATCAAGTTGATAATAGTGTGGCTCTACCACTTACAAGCTGCAAGTAAGTGGGCTATCAAAAAGCAGTATTGTAAAACCAATAAAATGAGATGAAGGTATATTTTCAGACAACTTTTTATCAAAACGCCAGTTTGCAGCCAGCCTTACACGGTTTTCAGTCTACTGATTACAAGAATGAATTTACGGCACCATAAAATGTACGTACAAGGCAGCTCATGATACGTTATTTCGGTTTTTATTGATGTTTTTAGTAAAGAAGTCTGCTGACTCGTGAAATATGAAATTATAAAATATATTTTATATTGCCACGGTTAAGTGAAAAGCTATTTATTAACGAGGGATGGGAGTCTCACGAAACTTGATGCTCTGTTTGGACTGATTCGTCCTTACTATCAGGTGCTGGGTTGTTACGTAACTACTATATACTGGCACTTTAAATAAGTACCCTCTACATCCACATGCAATATGAACTGTATAGATATGACTTCCACTGTCAGTGTGCGGCTCGGCACTAAACCGGTTGGTTTGAGCGGAGTAAATTTAACACCACTATCGCTTGGCAGTGATGGCCTCGAGGTTTAGGCCCGCGGTCGAGAATCGCGGCGGTCGCGGGTTCAAAACCCAGGCACACACCTCTGACTTTACGAAGTTATGTGTGTATTCACAATGAATTATCACTTGCTTTAACGGTGAAGGAAAACATCATGATGAAACCTGCACACTTAAAAGTTCTTCGGAATTTCTTAGGTGTGTAGTCCGCCAACTCGCACTAGGCCAGCGTGGTGGACTACGGCCTAAACCCTCTCAGTTGTAGAGGAGGCCCGTGCCCAGCAGTGGGACGTATATGGGCTGATGATGACGAGGATCGCTTTGGTTTATGTACGTCTCAAAAGTTTCATCTATTCAACAAGTCTTTAGGAAATACTCAACAATAGCATGGACTGTACAAAATGGGACCGAGAAGCTTCTGTGGGACATTGACGCGAGTGTAAAACAAAACAGATGGGTGAACGATGAATGTGGGCGAAAATATACCTCGGCCTACGATTTTTGGTTACAGACATAAGTGATCGGATATATTTTTAGAAATTCCCACAAGCAACGTAATTAAATTAGTTTGGCTGAAATAAATTTGCCCATGACCATTTATATATAAGGCATGCCTGTGTTAATATTACAAAGAAAATTCTTAATTTATTCATAAAGTTCCTTAAATAATTAAATTACCAACAGACTACGATGAAATGGATAAAATTTAATATTCTTCAATACTGCAAGTCTTTTTAAACTCCATTAATATTCAGACATGCTGAGATTAAATATTTTACGTCCAATCTTATCTACAGGTTCTAGAATGAAACGAGTCTTCGCTATTAGGAATATAAAAACAATATATTTATTATAATATTCACGTAAGTAATATTTTGGCGTCATCCACTTCCTGCCAAAAGGCGTTTTTAATTTTGTTTTTTACGCCACATTCAAAGATTAAGATTTTATTTAGAGCAACAAAAAATTACTAATACTTTAATATTAGAATTTGTAGTCAATTAATTAATAATTTCACAGGGTTTGGAAATTTTATTTAACAGTTATAAACATCAAACTTAAAAAGAACAAGAAATATATGCTCCGAACGCAATTCACCGAACGTATATTTTTTTTAAACGCTAAGTTTTCTGAACTAAATCACTCGGTAAGGGAATTGAAGTGTTGCTTAAAATATATAATACATACATCAGCATTTATCAATAAATAACAAACAAAAATAGATCTATAAGATTATAGTAATCCATCTTTGATAATTTTACTGCGAAATCCGGATAACTTTGTCAGTATAACTCTCTACGGTGCTACGAGTCTACAAAGCTCTACGGTTCGACTGCTACGCCGTGCTCTGCATCTACGAAATTTCGGTAATGTGTTTATGTCATTCACCTTTAGATTGATTTGAGTTTTGATTGTTCTATTTCTGACATGATTTATTTGCCTTAACAATAATAATTTATTTTATATTTCATTGTAGCCGGGAGATTTTTTTTATGTATTGACTACTTAAACACATATTATTTGTAACATAATGTACATACACGTAAACTGCCTGTGTTGACAGATCTACTAAATTTGTTTGTTTTTTTCATGTACCACGCACACATTAGAAAACTTAGTAATGGCATACATATTATGCATTGTTAAATATTATAGGGAACGCTTAGTTGATTGTAAATATGGTTGATATTTTATGCAATAAAATAAAAACTGAAATATTAAAAAAAAATTGTGTTTGTAATAATATAAATAGTTTTATAATATATCATCATCACCATCAGGAGCCTTTCTTACGTCCACTACTGGACATAGGCCTCTCCTATGGCACGTCACGGGGCTCGATCTTCGGCGCTCCTCATCCAACCGCTGCCAGCCACCCTGCAAGTATTATAATATATGCATAGTAATTTTGTTCATTCATCGAAACAACCGCAGAAAAGGCCAGTTCCAAATAGTTTGTAATTACATTTCAGATGCAACTGAGGACTGTTTTAGATTAGTTCTGGGGTGTGAGCATAGCACCTAGAAACTCGCCGTCACACAGGAATGTTAATGATTGTTAGTTGTATGTAGATTAGGCAATGTCGGTATTCTGAATATTTTAATAACGTTCAATTTAATTGTTGTTATTTTAGTTTTGCACAGAAATTTTCAACTCAAAAAACTCTATTTATTAAAGTGAAATAATTAATTAGACTGGACAGTAATAGAAAAATCTTTACTACTCCTAAAATAACAACAGTTGTTCTTGGCACGACAAAATGTCCAAAAAATATCTGATTCAAAAATACTCAAGATCTAATATAGATACATATGACTATATGAGACATTTTAAATTCGACTATGGCTTATTATTATCATTTTAGTTTTTTACTATAAATGTGATAGTATTTTTATTTATAACTAGCTGACCCGGCAAACGTTGTTTTGCCATATATATAAAATTCTCGTGTCGCGGTGTTTTTTGGCAAACTCCTCCGAAACGGCTCGACTGATTTTTATGAAATATTGTGTGTATATTGTAGGTAGGTCTGAGAATCGGTCAACATTTAAGGGTTTAAAGGGTATGATCTTTTTTCTATTAACTTTATTTTCTTTATTTTTTATGATTCAGCATTGATAAATTATTATAATCATAAATTTTCACCCTTCTACGATCAACCTCTATCTTATACTGACCATTTTAATTTGTTTTTTTTTTTATTAAAATGTAAATAAATGATAATAGCACTGAAAACTTATAATGATACGTATAACAGTCATTGCTTTGATCGATATACAGATTAAACAAAAAAATATGGTCAAAATTGTACAGTGAGATATACATATACATCTATATATATATAAAATTCTTGTGTCACAGTTCGAAACAGCCTCCGAAACGACTCGATCGATTTTGATGAAATTTTATATGTATATTCAGTAAGTCTGAGAATAGGTTATCTATTTTTTGGTCCAACCCGAAAAGTTTTATTTTTATTTTGTGGACATTTTTTGTTTTTGTTTTTTTATGATTCAGCATTGAAAAATACATATAACTCCAAATTTTCACCCTTCTACGAACAACACCTGTTTTGTAATCGCAATTTTTATATTTTTATAGCTTTTGCCCGCGACTCCGTCCGCGTAGACTTCAGGGTTGGGCGCAGAAAGATAATAAGTGAATCTATAAATCGTCCCTCAAGTGCCCAAAATGGCACTTACTGAATTTAAAAAAAGGTCAAATCAATTCAAATTTGAGTTGAGGCGTAAAAGTAAAACTCTGACAGTTATTTTCGTATTTTTAATAATATGTTTATCCCAATGGGAACATTACATTTTCCCGGGATAAAACATAGCCTATGTTACTTCACAGGTTCTCATTTATGGTCATACCAAAAATTTTGTTTTTGCGTGAAAGCGTAACAAACATCCCTACATTCACATTTATATAATAGTAAGGATAACCATTCCCACCTATGTTACTTCGGTGGGTCCCACCTATCTGCATACCAAAAGTCATTCAAATCTTTTTACAGTCATTTTTCAATTCTTTTATCCTCCGTATTTTTTTTTTAATAAGAAGAATCCTATGTCCTTTTTTATATCTCGAAGACTATGTGTACAAATTTTCATGATAATCGGTTAAGTAGTTTTGGCGTGAAAGCGTAACAAACAAAACATTAACATTTATAATAGCTGACCCGGAAAACTTCGTATCCCCTAACAGTCATTGAATGTTACATATTTACATATTACCTGAATTTTATTTTTGATTGTATGGAAATAAATATGAAGTTCAGCACTTTATTGAGATAAAAATACAGAAATAAATAAGTACGAAAATTAAATGCATCAATCGTGTCTCCGCAAGTCATGATTTAATTAAACATGTACATATGGGATGGGATGTAGTCGGTTTTAATTCTCTTCATCGAAGCATCAGTGTGGTGGACTGAAGCCTAAACCCTCTCAGTTGCAGAGAAGGCCTATGCCAAGCAGTGGGATATACATTTTTAATATAAATATAAATACACCCAACAGTCACATACATAGTTCTGATCCTACACTAAGATACAAGTCTTGTGTCGTGGGTATCAGAAACTACGAGAGACTTTTCGGTCTCACAAACACCCAGACCCGAAACAAATATTTGTGGATCACACAAACATTTGTCTCGGTGCGGGGATCGAACCCGCAGCCTCTCGTTTCGCAAGCTGGTGTCTAGCCAACTGCGCCACGGGGCTGTCAATATTTTTTAATTGTCTAAAAGATCACAAACATCTTTTGTTAATCGTCATTGCGAAGGCATGACGAATCGGGAACTGAATTCGTTTGAACTCAATGGTCATACCCGTTAGGATCAATGAAATCTTAGATCAATCTAATTGATGAATTCTCAAGCACCAATTCATCTCTAAGTTGTCTTTTCAGTATCGTCACGTGAATAACATTACTCAACAATTTTCTTAACACCAAGCGCATTCCATTGCATAGTTGTGGGTGTTTTAGATTTCAAAGCGTGATGACTACCGAACCTTTTTTTTTTTTTTTTTTTCTCGAGGGGAAAGCTGTTTATGGCTCTACTTCCCGCCAGCCCTGGGGGAGGGGGCAGGAAGCGTATGTCGGGGTCACCGGCCTTCCAGCCCGGCGCGCGGGGCGTCACGTCCGCGCAGATGTTAGTGCCGAGCTGGGTCCCTAACCAAATCCCTACGCCGGCATACCGACCAAAACCCCCCGGTGGCCATCTTCGCGCCAAGTGGGGCGACCACGGTGCGTGGGCGAGAAGCGCCCACAATAGTGCCGCAGCCGCCCGCTGCGCTTCCGAGACGCTTTCGTCTCGGACTTCTTGGATTTTAGGCGCCTTTGCACCTCCACTTACTTGATTTGGGCGCCTCTATTTTGGGCGCCCGCGACGGACACAGGCCACCGTGCCACCGCCCTTCTCGGGGTCACATATGTAGACGCACTGCCCCCGCAGCGCGTCCAGTGACCCCAAGGGCCCCAATGAGTCGCCTTTTACGACAGGCAGGGGATACCGTGGTGGGATTCTAACGCCCCCTTGCCACAGGGCAGATGACTACCGAACCTGCCTTCGTTTGTAAATCAGGTACAACCAAGGAGTTTAAAATTACATTTCTGAACGCACGCATAAATATTTGACAACCAATAAATATGTCAATCCCTTTTTATTACTGACATTATTCTACATTTTTAAAATCTAAAATACGCAATTATTCGAATATTCTGGATACATGTTGTCGATTCAAAACCTTTATTTAAATACGTTCTTTAATTTGAGGGGACCATTAACCATATTGACGGGATAAACATAAAATGTTTGACAGAATATTAGGTAGAACAGTTTAAATGAGAATATTAAATTGTTGTTTTTACCATATTCCTCGCAATTTTCTTAACTTTTTCCTTCATAAGAACCTTCTCCTAACAATAGCAAACACAACAAAAAAAGAATTAGCGAAATCGGTCCAGGCGTTGTTGAGTTATGCGCTTACCAACACATTTTGCGATTCATTTTTATATATAAGAAGATTGTAAACAAAACAGGCGGCATACCGCGCTTGGATCAGGGGTCGCGCAATGAAGGATCCCAATTTAAGTTTACTCAAAGCAGCTTATAACCGTGCCGTCAAGCCCTGCAAGAAGGCTTATGTGAGAGCGGATGCTCAGCTTCAATAAGAACCGACACATATTCTCAGGAAATTATAAATAATGCCATGAAAATTGCCAAAAAATTTGATGTTGAGGCTGAATTGGACACTTCCAGATCCATACCTCTAAGACGTAAAACACGACGAACAACCTATAAATGATCCAAAAACCTCTTTTAAAATTAATGTGTTTTTTTTTAAATATATTAACGATTTCGCAAACAGAAAGACGAGAAATGTGGAAAAATTAGAGGCGCTTAATAGGTTTCGCACACAGGAGCTTCCGTGGGTCGGCGCGGCCCTGGTTGAAGGAAAACATCGTGAGGAAACCTGCACACCTAAAAGTTTTCTTAGAATTTCTTAGGTGTGTAATCCGCCAACCCGCACTAGTCCAGCGTGGTGGACTAAGGCCTAAACCCTCTCAGTTGTATAGGAAGCCTGTGTCCAGCAGTGGGACGTATATGGACTGATGATAAATGAATAATAAATTTATTGGAAAAAATCAACTTGCTGCCTTTAACATGACTTCTACTCATTACAAGCGCCCAAGATACACGCAGTAATACATCAGAGCTGACGCTTACCCATTGCCATAAAATCCGTATATGTTTTTTTTTGCAGCCACCTGGATTGGCGAGCGTCCCCCGGGCGCCGAGCCCTACTAACGCGATTACCCACGTGTTCGGTACAAAAGCTTTTGTGTGGTGCAAGGTATGAGAGCAGGCGACTTTGTAAATAATTTTCGTTGAGGTATTGAAAAATAACTGATGTCCAAGTTTCTGAGTGATATTCTTTAAAATATTTCGTCAACGGCGATGTATGTTATCTGTTTGAGCAGCGAGTAAATCCCTTATAAATAACAGTAAATCTTCCCAGATTTGCAATGTATAGACAGGCATTGGTTTCTAGCAAGGTAGACGTGAAATATTAATAGTTTTAACAAACGTCAAAGGAGGAGTAGTCATTTTCGGTTGGAAGTTACTATTTTGGAACAATTGTTTTATTGTCACATTTTTTTTTATCAAAACATTTATCGCTTTTTCCTATTCAATTGGAACACACGCTGCCACCGTTCAAGACGTTAGACTGTACGTACACACACGTGGGCGTAATTTAATATCTCAAGATATACCTACTGTACCTTATACGAGAATATTGTATGTGTATCGCCTCTGCTACTATCAAAAGCAACAAAAATCTTTAGTAGATAAAATCGTGCATCAATACTGTTATTTGCTGTCATTTTTGTATTCAGGGTGTAAACAGACCGTTATCGAAAACTAAGTGAGGTAATAGTTATGATGATTAGGAAAACTTTTTTTGGGTTTAAAAAGCATCAATGTGTTTGTAATCACAATACACCCACATTTCGCCAGATATGTATCAGTCCCACGTAATAGTTGGCGAACCTATTGCCGTTTTTCGGGCACATTTCCAGACTCCGTGCTGCTACTGAGAATTTCCTAATGGAAAAACCCAATAACTCTTTGCCCGTATTCGTAATTTGCCGTACTCGTAGTTATATTTAATTTCAATATAACTACAAGTATTACCTGTCTTAGTTTTCGATCACGGTCTGTTAATACTCAGTAGGTATATCAAACTTTATAGGTTTTAGGTCTAGTTTACACTGATTGACTTCACATTCATTATATTTTCTTCACATTTCTTATTAATATTTTTTAGTATTATTCGGCTTCATATCTCATTCTGAAATCAAATGTTGACAAAGAAAAAATTATTTCATCACATTTTAATTAACTTTCTTTTGCGCATATGACACGAAATGTTACAAAAAATATGAATTATATCTTGTGAACTAAGACCAATATTCCTGTTTGGAACAGACATATGTCATGAGCGGTATTATTCCCTACATTTGTAATGCTTGAACATTTGACGTGTTGAATATAATACCTTTGTTTCTTTAGAAGGCTTGCGCTGAAAGCTCTGAATGTTTTTATGAAATAATATTTTTGTTACGGAATATATGAAACAAATATTTGTGCATTAAACAAACATTTTCTTCGTGGAAATTAAATAGGGGCTTCTCTTTTCGAAAACAGCTTTGTACTATGTCACAATGACTGTAGTTTTTTACCATTTAAATGACCACGCTGTAACTCTAAGTGAGTTAACACTTTATTTTAAAGTTTTTTTTTTCAATAAAAACCGCACATATATACTAATGTGTATTCACAATGAATTATCACTTGCTTTAACGGTGAAGGAAAACATCGTGATAAAACCTGCACACCTAAAAGTTCTTAGGAATTTCTTAGGTGTGTAGTCCGCCAACCCGCACTAGGCGAGCGTGGTGGACTAAGGCCTAAACCCTCTCAGTTGTAGAGGAGGCCCCTGCCCAGCAGTGGGACGTATTTGGGCTTTTTATGATATATACTAAGTATCCTGGAAGAGTAATTATAGTAATGTTTGTTTTGTATAGTGTATAATTTGTCGATATAAGCGCTAGTGTACCTATATTGTAAGCTTGTGTTTTTGCGCCCACATTTCACCAGGTATGTAAAGTTCCACGTAATAAGGGCGAGCCTATTGCCGATTTTCGGGCACGTTTATAGACTCCGTACTGTTACTGAGATTTTTTTAGATTTAGATTTAGAATTCTATAGAGAAACCAAGTTAAGTAAGTTCATGAGGAGTAAGTTCATGGCATTAAATTCACAATGAATTCTACAAACAAATAAATATACGTACAATCGTTGGTCTCAGGCTACCTCTATGGCTGAGACAGATTTACCTTAAATCCACTGAACGGGCCTATTGCAAACTTGTGGTCTACACGTACTTGAGAAATTCCTTGTGAACGTTTCACCCGTGCATAATTTGGTAGGTGTATAAATTTAACATACATATTAGTATGCGGGTCAATACATTATGTATGTAGAGTAAGTGGTTCGGCATACCTGATCTGAAAGCCGGATAATAGGGATAACAGGGCTTCTGTGACCTTAAAATACGACCCTTTATACGAGTTTAGAATTAGTGAAAATAATTGAAATCATGTAAGATTAGTATTACCCTTGTCATTGTACATGCGCGATCATCTGTCACTTTGCCGCGCAATAATAAAAAAATAAAACTGCATTATTTATATATAAATTAATAGTTACTCCTTTATCGCACACACACTCATCCCTGTATTCCAGAAGGGGTAGTCAATAGAGCATTTCTGCACTCACGTTTCACCAACTTTCTTTCTTTTAAGTTCCACATAATAGAGGCCGAGCCTATTATCGTAGTCCATACTCCATGCTGCTTTTGAGAATTTCCTAATGAAAAGACTCGGTTACACTTTGTCCGAAATTAAGCATCGGAAAAACGTCATACATTTACACCGCAAGACCACGAAATATTAGTTACTGTTTCGTCACCATATACATTTGAGCTGATATAAGCAAAATATTTTAAATGTCTATCGCAAAAAGACAACGGAGAATACGGGTATTGCGATTGATTAAACTCTTATCAATTAATGACTGTACCTTGCGACAAGACTCTAGGGCATTGTCTACGTTGACAGCGGGCAACTCGGTGATGCGGGTTGTTGTGAGGTGCAAGACAGAGAAATAGAGCAGGTTGTATAAATTAAACTAATACATAAAATTGTGATTATAATGACAGTAAAGAAATTGATAATCTATGATAATTTCTACCCAGAGATTTTTGTAGTTTAAACGGACCTAGAAAATCGTAAACTTTTAAATGCATAAAAAATAATTGCAAAAACATTTCTTAAAATACAAGTATTCAAAGAACATACAATACAACTGATATTCCAAATTTGTATCAGCAAATATACAAAAATTAATATCGTGGTTAGCAGTTTCTATTATATAAATTATCTAAATATGTCATGCCTGTATTCCCCGAAGGGGTAGGCAGAAATGCATTTTTGCACCCATATTTTGCCAGGCTTGTATTAGTCCCACTTAATATGGGGCGAGCCTATTAATGTTGTTCGGGCACAATTCCAGGATCCGTGCTGCTACTAAGAACTAAAAAAAAAACAATAGCACCCAACCCGGGACCTCTAGTTCGCGCGGCACATACTTGTGCCGCGAGACCACGAGGTAGTCAGAAAAACTGACAAAAATAGACTGTAGGTACCCATTTTGTGAATTATGATATAAAGTAGCCCCACAAGTCTAATATCTTGATGATTTTACAAGTATACATTTGAAAAAAATGGTCGCTAGCCTCGTATAACTTAAGCCATATGACAATGAGCCGCAAGAATTAAAGAGGGCTAATTCAATTTTTGTAACATCGATCCTTTGAATAAGTTGCGATAGTCGGGTATTTTAATGTAGTCTACATTATCGTCTGTTCTGAAGGATTTATAAATTTAAACAGAAGAGATAACCTAGTTTAGAGGAAAATATCAAAAATATTTCTAAGGAGACTTGTGTACAAAGTCCCTTAATCAAGTTGATAAGAAATATTGCCTTGTTGGGTCCGCGACAATTGTGTACGATCTTGAGGTCCCGGGTCGGGCTAATTCTTATTAACACGGAGTCAGAACTTATGCCATCAAAATGACAATAAATTCGCCCACTATTAATAAAGTACTTCTGCATACTCCTTGGAGAATAAAGTTGTAAGAGTGTCCGTAGTGCGAAAATGAAGAAAATGATTTATTATAAAACAGTTCAAGTATAACATAATGGGATATAATAATTTAGTGCCAATCTTTCAACAAACTGCTTTGTGTTTGAAGCTTTTTCCAGAAATTTGTTTGTAGTTTCCGGGCTTGTGTCGTTCGGAACTCTAAGCTTTTGTAATTAACGTAACTATTTTTTTCTCTCATCAGTTGATACAATTATGGCGATTCGTCGAAATGTTCTTATATTCTTTATTTTATAGTTATAATTTTGTTTCAGATGACATTGTAGTAAAAAGTTTGCCAGGCCTGGTTTTCCATCCTTTTTGTTACTCTGGGTCCTAAAAAGCGTCAGAAACATTTCTGCATGCCCCAATGAGTATATCATAAAAATATGATCGATTTTCACTATTTCGTCTTCTTTCGTGTTATTGGCATAAACTAGCGGGTCCAAATGCTTGACACGTTTATTGCAGCTTCTGTAGTTTCCATTTGTACACACTCATATCGTCAGTTTGTAAAACGTTGATTTATAGTTTTTTTTTAGTTTCATTTTAGTATTTATAACAAAAAAACACTCCTTATCGCTCTAAAAACGTTAATTAAAAATTATAATTACTCCAGTACGGTTGTAGTACTAAGATCGGTCTTAAAACGTTCATTTAAAGTTGTAATAACTTAAATACGGAACTAGTGCATCGAACAAGGACAACCTCTGAGCTAACTTTCGCCTCGGAATGTCCAACTCCGAATCCTTTGAGACGTATCTTGCTGAATTAATATCACACGTGGCGTGACTGGTACTGAAGCGAGTAACATCTGAATTGCTAGTGGACAACTGCCTTTATTGCTTTTATTCATATATCTTTAATATTTTGTTCGTATAAATAACTACATGTAATTATTTATTACAGTACATTAAGTATACCGAAACGAGTGTGCAGTAACATTTAAGTGCCTTAAACTTTTATAGCAATTAAAATTATTCAAATATAGCTAAAAGAAATATATTAAACTAACAATAACCTACAAATTCACATAACATACATACAAACATAACCTCACGCCTGTATTCCCCGAAGGGGTAGGCAGAGGTGCATTTCTGCACCTACATTTCGCCAGGTTTTGTATCAGTCCCACGTAATAGGGGGCGAGCCTATGCCGTTTTTCGGCCACAATTCCAGACTCCGTGCTGCTACTGAGAATTTCCTAATTGAAAAACCCAATAACACTTTGCCCGACCCGGTAATCGAACCCAGGACCTCTAGCTCGTACGGCACATACTTGTGCCGCGAGACCACGAGGCACCTACAAATTCATTTATTTACAAAAGGAACATCGCGAAAGTTCTAGCTGGGAGCAAATATGAAAATCTGATTAGTGGTAACATCATCGTAAAAGTATCATATCAACTATAGAATGTCTTTTTGAATTTTGTTTTCTTTTCGTATTCCATCAAAACTACCAACTGTTTTTGTGTGATGAAGTAATAACAATTTCAACAAGCTCTTTATTTTATAATCTTAAAACCTCATAATAAATAATAATAATAAGGAAAATGATAATAATAAATACACCCAACAGTCACATACATAGTTCTGACCCCACACTAGGATACAAGTCCTGTGTCGTGTATCGGTATCAGGGACTACGAGAGACTTTTTCGGTCTCACAAACACCCAGACCTGAAACAAATATTTGAGGATCACACAAACATTTGTCACTTGTCGGGGATCGAACCCGCAGCCCCTCGCTTCGCAAACTGGTGTCTAGCCAACTGCGCCACGGGGCTCATAGGAATGAAATCTACAAATAAATACACACATCAATCTAAACAACCTTTGCAGTTTATAATCTTAAAAAATGACACAACCTTAATCTACAAATAACAGAACATTGAAACAACACGCTCGCATTAAATCGACGTGGCGCAAACCGTATGTAATGCTAACAAAGAGTTCCGATGGCGGAATGTTAACCCGACGATTACGCGAACGAATTAAAGCGAATAATATTAAATGGGGTGTTTATGTTTGTGTTTTGGGGTGTTACTGACAGCGGTTGCTTAAATAATAATATTACGAAATGGCATTAATGGTGGGCAAACACCTCTTGCTTTTAGAATGTGTATAAGCACCACTAATTCATTGGCATATCAAATTAAAAAATCAAGCGATATAATCCTAAAGCTTTTCATGTTAAAGAAACCGACTGCAGTGTCTGAGCGAGAAAGTATCACAATATGAAAACTAAGAAAGGGAGCTATTACGCTGCTATTAATAAACCTAGAAACACTTGTGCCTGTGGCAGTCACGATAGACACAAGCCATGCCAGTGGAGCTCCTATTGGCACTTCAGATCTAGCTTTTTAATTGCTAAAGGTCTGAAAAATCAAGCGCCCTACATATTGACTAGTGGCAACTACTGTCCTTGATCGTAAAACATCATGCTTGGGGTTATATTATAGCGCTTCCAGTAATGCCATTATTGAACCAAAGACGGCTTTAAAGCCCTATAATGCAGCTAATTTCTAAGCTATAGTGTATATAGTTTGACTTTTAACATACTAATATCCAATATACATATTACCCATTAACATATTATGAGAGTTATTATTAAAAACCAAAAACAATGACGCTGGAACTGTAACCACACCCAGCCAAACGTAACAAAATGGATCACGAATTGAATGTTTATTTAACAATTTCAAATGTAAATTCGCAGACGGGAATCGTCAACAATTGTATATTTTCGTCGGATTAAGAGTTTGGGATTATGCGTACGGTTGAAGGGAATTCGCCGAACGACTGTTAATCAGCCGACAAACCATCTTCTTCTAATTTGACTCGACGATTGTAATGTTGCTGTTACTGCTTGAGAAAATTCGCGTTTGTTTGTGTAGGTTATTTTAGTATAAGGAGTAAGGAGAATGCTCTCGAATTATAGGTAAAGAGATTAAAATAGGTACGCTACTATTAACATAAATGGTAAACGATATCATGACAGCCCCGTGGCGCAGTTGGCTAGATACCAGCTTGCGAAACGAGAGGCCGCGGGTTCGATCCCCGAACCGAGACAAATGTTTGTGTTATCCACAAGTACTTGTTTCGGGTCTGGGTGTTAGTGAGACCGAAAAGTCTCTCGTAGTTTCAGATACCCACGACACAAGACTTGTATCTTAGTGTGGGGTCAGAATTATGTATGTGACTGTTGGGTGTATTTATTTATTATTATTTATTTTTTTACCTTTCCATCTCTCTGTTGCTGGGATGTTTGAATCCTTCCAAACATCGAGCCCTGTATATCATCAGGCTTAATTACCTAGCATAGTGACATAAAAACTTATGTCGCGTGCATCGATCAACCTATGTGTATTCTTTTAACACCTGTGTGCTGTGTCGTCGACAGGTTTAGACAAGATGTTACTGGTTTCTTTCATAAAGAAATTCTCAGAAGCATGAAGGAAAAGATTGAGAAATATACTCGGTCCCTTTTACATGAGATTAAATAGCTAAACGTAGTTGCTGGAAACATATTAGTCTAACCCTTCGAGTATATAAGCGTTAGTATATGTAATATGTATGTATAAACAATCTTTGTCTGTCTAATTTTGGAATACAAGCATGATTATACGTATAAACAAACTGAAGCTAATTTTGTCAATCCTAGATGGTTTTACTATCGTGTGTATATCCAGTATATTTACTCCGACAACTAGCAAATAAATGTGTTTACTTCCAATCAAGAGTTAACGAGGCTGACAGTCAGCACCGCGCAGTATTTATTTTGTTTTGGAACTGACCGAGGTCTTGATTCGCTGAAACTAATACGGACACAGCAAATTGACTTTACTGTTTAAAGCAGTGGCAGTACTTCCATAGAAGCCCTAAAGCCCAGTTTGCCTTACAAAATTACGAATAATAATCATCAAGGTTTAAACATTTATTTAACAAACGCAAATTGAAATATAAATGAGAATATGCTGACCACACAATAAACAATTACAAACTAGACGTTACACAAACGTCTAACGCTTTTGGGCGTCGATGGAAGTACCGCCACTGTGTTAAAGATACAGTAAGTTGAAGTTTTACAGACGTCTCGTCGTCGTCGTCGATGTAAAAGCCTCTTTTTTTGTAAAAGTTTTTTTCTGTAAATAGATGTTTTCTTCTTTCTTGCCGACAAAGTTGAACGCCTGTATTCCTTGAAGGGGTAGGCAGAGATGCAATTTTCCACCCACATTTCTCCAATTGTGTTTTCGTCCTACTTAATAGGTGGCAACCCTATTGCCGCTTCTCGGACACAATTCCTGACTCCGTCTTTCTACTGAGAATTTCGTAACGGAAAACCCAATAATTAATTTATTAATTATTAACAGCAGGTATGTAATAATCAATACTGTAGATAATTAGACTGCCTCGTGGTCTCGCGGTACAAGTATGTGCCGTGCGATCTAGAGGTCCTGGGTTCGATTCCCGGGTCGGGCAAAGTGTTATTGGGTTTTTCCATTAGGAAATTCTCAACAGCACGGAGTCTGGAAATGTGCCCGAAAAACGGTAATAGGTTCGCCCCCTATTACGTGGGACTGATACATACTTGGCGAAATATGGGTGCAGAAATGCACCTCTGCCTACCTCTTCGGGGAATACAGGCGTGAGTTTATGTATGTATTATGTATGTATGTATGTAGATAATTAATAATCAATACTGTAGATAATTTATTATTGATTGATAACATTTGGACAAACGAATAGAATTTTGAATTAGTTAATAATGTAGGTACTTACCTATATTTATATTTGTAATTCTTAAAAAATTACACACATAAAAAAGTTTTTTTATTTTATTTTATTCTTTGAAACACCACGAAAATGAAAACATAAATTCCATTAGAACAAGATAAGATACTAAAAATTCTATTAAACGGTCCTCCCAAATTCTTTTATGGAAAATGTAACAAGTTTCTACTCAGCGACCCATTTCTTTGTTCCTTATAGGTTATTATTACATTTCTTCAATAATGTTAGCACTTTTATAACATTTTTATGAAAATATTCGTTTACAAAAACAAAAGTTTCGGACGTGAATCGGACATCTTATCGACTAAGATTACTGTGGAAGCGGTTTCACTATAGGTACCGTTAAGATAATTTGAAACAAATTTATTTCCAAAAAACTATTAAATAAAGTAATGGAGCACATTATTTAAAACTCATTCATTTGTACAATTTTTCCTGTAAAAGAGCAATATTTAGCTGCTACTGCACATTCACAGTAATTTGTTATACTAACTAAAAACAAGTCCGCCGACCCGCACTAGGCCAGCGTGGCACGGACTAAGGCCTAAACCCTCTCGTAGTAGAGGAGGCCCGTGCCTAGCAGTGGGACGTATATGGGCTGATGATGAACTAAAAACAGTGAACGAGTAATGTGAACGAGAAATATTTAACATTCTGCAGTTACTGTGCAAATGGTTGTGGAAATTAAAAGACGTCAGTGATTAAATTAATATAAACTTAAAAAAATATATTTCAAATGTCTATCGTCTAACCTATTGATGGACACAGGCCTACTTTATAACTGAGAGGGGTATAGCCTATATAACCTCAGTTCTTAGTATCACGCTACCTAGTGCGGGTTGGCGAAGGTTGGAGAATTCTTAGGTGTGCACATTTTCCCACGATGTTTTCCTTTACCGTTAAATAATAATAATAATAAATATGTACAGTGTACACCCAACAGTCACATACATAGTTCTGAACCCATATTAAGTTACGAGTCTTGTGTCGTGGGTATCAGAAATTACGAGAGACTTTTTTTAGGTCTCACAAACACGCAGACCCGAAACAAATATTTGTGGATCACACAAACATTTGAAATTTTTTATCGTGAATACACATATTTCAAAGACATGTGCCGTGTGCACAATTATTATTGTAGCCAAATATGGGATGTATAATATCAGCATTTATATCAGCTTAATATGTATTCGTGTAATATCGAGTAGTCACTCTGTAGTTGTGGAAATATACACATATATCGAACGTGTGGCGGTTATTATTTATCGAATCCTTACATAATATAATTTGGTCACAATGACACCCCAATAGGCACAGATACAGATACATATGTGCGCAAAGTTTGAACTTACAAGGGATGAAATTTTATCTCGATCAAGCCCATATTACTCGTAGTCATCAAGAATTCATAAAATAAAATACTTGATATGAAATCGACTACGTACACCCACATTAAGCCAATAAAAAGACTTTAAACAAATACGTCGATATGATAAAACAGACGCCAAGTCGTATATATCGACATATTACTTAGAGGCTGGATAGTCAATCGAGGTACATAAAGCTATTTCTGATACGTCCTCAACTGGTCGGCAATATTAACTGCCCAGTGCAAGCCATTCTCATTGTTATACCGATGTGATACCACCCACAATTGCTTGAACATTTTGAAATATCAACCGTTTTGTCCGACACGACACAACGCTGCAAAGTCTATTGTTAGATGTAGATTTAATGGTTAGAAACCAGGCTAGTTCGTCTCTTCACGAACTGAGAGGCTTTGGAATTTTGTTCTAACAAAGATTCGTTTCTCAAGAAAGCTAATTTTAGATTGTGAAAAATGGCTGACAACACAGTGGAGTCTACAAAACTGGTGTTCAGTAACTGCCGGATGGATCTGAATATTATCGGAATATTATTCTGGCTCCGGCTGATTGTACATGGCAAGTTTTAATTCAGCATTAATTAAAAGCGAACTAAAAATCAAACTTTAAGATATAAGTTTAAAAACATCAAGTTTCACGATGTTACGCGGACATAAAATAAATTGAACGAGTAGTAAATTAACGTTGAAGGGAAAGTAGACTGCCTCGAAGTCTGGCGCCGGTGTAAGTATGTGCCATGGGATCTAGAGTAGGGTTCGATTCCCGATTCGGTTCTTTATTTATTTTATTTTATTATACTCGTCTGTAAACTGCAAACATCGTGATAAAACCTGCACACCTTTTTTTTTTTTATTCACGGGGCTAAAAAGTTCTTAGGAATTTCTTAGGTGTGTAGTCTGCCAACCCGCACTAGGCCAGCGTGGTGGACTAAGGCCTAAACCCTCTCAGTTAGAGGAGGCCCGTGCCCAGCAGTGGGACGTATTTGAGCTGATGATGATACTCGTCTGTATGAACCAATACTAAACCATTGCGTCTGACTCGGTTTAAGCACTCTCTGTAATAGTACTTGACTATTTAGTACGCAATGTATTTACCATCAGTGCATTCACTGTTTTGTTTTTAATCATAAATTATGCATTCAAATTCATAGAACTTCTTACAAAACAAGATTTTTGCCCTATCGTCATTTCAGTAAAATCAAATCCCATAAAAAACAAAACTTGTAAAAAAAACCTAAGTCTCGCAACTCAGTTCTTCTATCGTAAAAAGTTGTGAGATCCATATGATACCAAGTCGATGAATTTATTCAGTCCCCGTTTAAGGGAACTTCTGTCTTAAGTTATTATTGCCACTTAGCTTACCAGACACCATCTTATAGTGACCATATCAATATTAAAAATCTTTTATGTTTTAAATAAAATAGTTTTGACCCTCTCAGTTGTAGAGGAGGCCCGTGCCCAGCAGTGGGACGTATTTGGGCTGAAGATGATGAGTTTTGAATTGGCAATCGCACTAAAAGTGAGATACATCGTGTTTTCATGCGATTGCCAAGTCTAACTATTTTATTTGAAACATAAAAGATTTTTAATATTGATATGGTCACTATAAGATGGTGTCTGGTAAGTTAAGTGCATAATAACTTAAGACAGAAGGTCCATTAAACGGGGACTGAAAAAATTCATAGACTTGGTATCATATGGAACTCACAATCACTGTATTGCATTTATTGCCATAAATCAAGTAATTTATTTTGAGAAAACGTAGAGAGTAGTTTTATAAAAACAACCGAATCCACATCACACAATTTAATATTACTGTTATGATAAAAGATAAAAATAAATGCAAGGAAAAATAAATTTTAGTAAGTGAAAATTTACTGTCACTAAAACTCTTTTTGAAGCCATTTTCATGTAGAATAAAGGTATTTCTAAACCGCTATACAGTTTTAATAGCTTCCCGTGCGAGTTGGCGAGAGTTTTTGGCGCTCCAACTGAAACTAAATTGGAGACCAACTAACTGAATAGGCGTCTGCTATAGATAAATTTAGTTTTAAATGCTCGCACTATTCAGTTCTATAAAATGAACTAAAATGATTTTGTTCACTGCTATCACATTTCTGTTATTATTAAAAAATATGATTGTGTATAAAACGGAAAATATAGCTTATACATATACAATCACTGTGGGGTAGAGGTGCAATATTTACCTGCTTATCTATATACGTACTACATAATAGAGGTTATTGTATTGGATGGCACTGCACTACCAACCAGAGGCCATCATCATCAACAGCCCATATACGTCTCACTGCTGGGCACGGGCCTCCTCTACGTATCTCTCTCTAATTATCACGTCCTTTAACGATGGAGGAAAACATGTTGATGAAACCTGCACACCTAAAAGTTCTTAGGAATTTCTTAGGTGTGTAGTCCGCCAACCCGCACTAGGTCAGCGTGGTGGACTAAGGCCTAAACCCTCTAAGTTGCACAGGAAGCCCGTACCCAACAGTGGGACGTATATGAGCTGATGATGATTTATTATACAATATTATAAATGTGAAACTTTATTTATGGCGGGTGTTACGAAAACAAAAGCGTACGCGAAAAGTGGCAATATACTAAAACCTAGGATAGATTGTATTCCGGAAAGTGTGACGATCATTGTCATTTTAATCGAAAATCGAATCTGCTCTCTTAACTCATGGAATCACTATAAAGTCCCGAGTAAGAGCCATTTTATTAAATATGATAAAGTAGAAAATTTGAAGTATTGAATTTATAAATCAACCCAATTCTAAAAACAAGATCATTTTACCAATATTTTTTGGTTGGAAAGTTTTTGATCGTTCTTTATTGAAAATTTGAACGCACCTCGCCGGTAGCAGCTGTTCAAGATACTTTTTCTTATATGATTTTATAGAATTTTAGAAAAACCGATAAAGTAGATCGACCTCGCCGGCGAGCAGGTTTATAGCGTTCAATTTAACACGATCTAATGTCGATGTAAAAGTCTTACGTACAAGAGAGAGAGATTGGTCATACAAATCACAAAGCTCATATTAGAGTTTGAAAATGAGTTACGATTTTTCAGTTTCGTTCTCTTATCGAGATGGGTATGAATTTAGTCTGTCACGCAGATTTAGTGGATTTTTCTCGAGATGTGCGACTGTGACTATGTCTCGTAACATTTGCTCATTCCTACTTAGCGTCGATAATAGCACTAAAGATACCCTCTCTAGCACATCCTTCCAACTTTGAGGAGTCTACCGCCAATAATAGCGCAAGCAGGCCTTTTTTTTCAACTTTGAGGGGTCCACTTTTGGACAAAGTGTCGGGTGACAGTGGATATCGTTACAGGGTCTGACACGTTATACCGCTGCAAATGCGCGTGAAAAGTTTTACTTGGTCTTTCTTGGGGTACGGTTTCAGGTCCTTGGTTTGATTCTAATGTTAGGCAACACTTTGCTTATACTGATTTTTTTCTAAGTTACAGCATAAATATGCTTGAAAATAGTCTCGCTCTGATAACTTTGCTGAAAAACCTAGTTGAGGACTTCAAGGATGAAAGGGTAAATAATACATTTGTACTATATTTTATTCTTCTACATTCTATACATCTTTGACTTCAGTTGTTTATTTAGTTGCACATTTCCACAAATATTAATTAGTTTGTGGAAACTAGTTGTAGAAGTTTCATTCATACATTTCCTGTTCAACTTTCAAAGTTTTTAGATATGTTAGAACGAGAATTTCCAACTGTAATGTTCGGAACAGCACGCGCGTCTCGGTGCAAAGATAAAGTCTAAGTTTCACATTAAAATGTTTACGTAATGTACCCACATTTGACATTGCTCTGCGGAATGTAAAACTTCACTCATATCATGGAGATAGGGTTTGTTTTTATGGTAGAATTTATTCAAGATATTTTCTTTATTTTGAAAAAATAATATCCTTGACGGTGGTAGAATTTTCGTACTGGCATAGCACTTGTCTCGAACGGGGTATGATTTTGTCCAGGCAATATGGAAGAAGAAATAAAATAGGAGTATAAACTCTATAGGCCGTGACTGAGACCCGTGCCCATCAATGGGACGTATATGGACTGATGCTGATGCTGATGCTGATAACCTATATATTTACGTGAATAAAATATCATAAATCGCCACACCTGCATAGTAAAATATTTTTACTAAAATAAAGAGTTGTTACTGAGCACTTAAAGGACATACACGTCTCCTCTCCCCTCTCTAAAGAATAGTATACATTACAGACCCGAAGGAAATACGGGTACAATGAACAGCATAACTTTATTCAGAATTTATTGTAACGCCCACAGCATTGAAGAGATATAAAGGTGTTGTGCAAACATGATTCCAACTACAATGCTCAGATGCAACAGGCTGATGGTTTTCTTGAAGAAAGCGTACAATAGAATAAGTCTGAGAATGGGACAATGATGGCACAAAGACGTGTGACCAACACAAAAGTAGATAAGATTGTTAAACAATATTTAGTTTCTTTTGTTAGAACACTGTTGTGTAATATGCCAAATGATGATATACGAGGATTTTATAGTGAAATCTTGATGTAACCTGTTGCATTGTAAAATTAATTAATTTACTAATATTATACTAATATTATAAATGCGAAAATAACTCTGTTAAGTTTTCACACATAAACTGCTGGACTAATTTAAATAAATACACCCAACAGTCACATACATATGTAGTTCGGACCCCACACTGAGATACGACTCTTTTATCGTGGGTATCAGAAACGACGCGGACTTTTCTCTCTCACAAACACCCAGATCTGAAACAAATATATGTGGATTACACAAACATTTGTCTCGGTGCGGGAATCGAACCCGCGGCCTCAAGTTTTACAAGCTGGTGTCTAGCCAACTGCGCCACGAGGCTGTCCATAAAAAAAGTTTGGCGATGGATATGAACTTGAATAAACTTGAGAAAGGATATCATCATCAGCCCATATACGTCCCACTGCTGGGCACGGGCCTCCTCTACAACTGAGAGGGTTTAGGCCTTAGTCCACCACGCTGGCCTAGTGCGGGTTGGCGGACTACACACGTAAGAAATTCCTAAGAACTTTTTGGGTGTGCAGGTTTTATCACGATGTTTTCCTTCACCGTTAAAGCAAGTGATAATTCATTGTGAATACACACATAACTTCGAAAAGTCAGAGGTGTGTGCCTGGGGTTTGAACCTGCGACCGACGAAATTCTCGACCGCGCACCTTAACCTCGAGGCCATCACTGCTGAGTGAGAAAGGATATAAAGTATAATAATTTATAAAATTGCGCCGGAGCAAAGCGGGACCAAACCTCTAATTAGTTATCTATAATTGGTGCAAAAAAGCACCTTACTTATCCTTAGGAGATATTGGTGCGAGTGTGTATATGAGTGTATTTACTCCAACCTGGTTAGAAATATTAAAAATGACTGCAGTGGCGTTTTTCCTCATAAATCATAATGACACAGCGCTAAGTGTTTGTGAAATTTGCACGTGGCGCGTGTTCGTTGAAGTGGAAACATTGAACATGACATCTGTGAGTGTGACGCAATTTTGACTAGCGCTACTTATCTGTAGTCTTGATTTTTCCCGACATTTGTAATCATTTTAGGTTTTTATTTCAGACTTATTTTTTTCCATAGAACGGACAATTACAACAGTTTTGACTTTGGATAGCCGTTGGTCAGCAGCAAAAAAAGTCAGCAAAAAAAGCAGTGATGGCCTCGAGGTTTAGGCGCGCGGTCGAGAATTTCGGCGGTCGCAGGTTCAAACCCCAGGCACACACCTCTGACTTTTCGAAGTTATGTGTGTATTCACAATAAATTATCACTTGCTTTAACGGTGAAGGAAAACATCGTGATAAAACCTGCACACCTAAAAGTTCTTAGGAATTTCTTAGGTGTGTAGTCCGCCAACCCGCACCAGGCCAGCGTGGTGGACTAAGGCTTAAACCCTCTCAGTTGTAGAGGAGGCCCGTGCCCAGCAGTGGGACGTATTTGGGCTGATGATGATGTTGGTCAGGGGCACGAGTGTGTTTCCGCGACGAGCAGGGAGATACCAAGTCCGTTTATTACGAAATTCTAATCATGTCTGAATAACATTGTCCCGCTATTACGAGGGATTAAAACACAACTGGTGAAGCGTGGATATAGAAATTTACCTCTGCTTACCCCGTTGGGGATACCCCTTTGGAAGTAATGGTGTATGTGTGTGCGACTTTATACCTGTTTTTTAACTAATATACATCTGATATAAAAATGCATAGTAATCATAAAAACTTAAAACCGTGCCGAGTTCGCAGAATCCGAGTACACAAGCATACACTAATTAATTACTGCGAACTTTGTGGAAGTAAGCGCGGGGGCTAAATGATATCAGTACCTACTTCTACAACGTTAATTACTTGGTAATGCAACTCCATGCGCAGAACAGAAATTCAAGTTAGAAATCACTGGAAATTTGTGATGTCGCATAATTTCCACTACAAAATAGTAGGTGTATAGTAGGGTATAGTAGGTGTATATATTCTCTTTTGACAATTGGCACACAAAAATGCACCTCTATCTTCGAGGATTACAGGCGTGAGTTTAGTAATGTAGAATCGGCTTTAACTAGCCTTAAAGGTTTATTTACTGTCGCTTGTGTTCATGAGTTATAGTTTTTTTTAAATTAAAATTATGATTATTTAGCCCCCGAGCTCATTTCGCCAAAGGTCAAAAGTAATTAATAAGTGTTTGCTTGTGTAAGTCGAAAGTACTAGGAGACAAGCCTGTTGTCGTTTTTCGGCTACATAACAGGACCCCGCGCTGGTACTGAGATTTTCCTTTTTTTCAAAATCTTGACAACACTCTACTCGACACGGAAATCGCACCCGAGACTTCTAGATCGCTTAGTGCTCGTGATCAACGATCCAAAGTCTAAACTGTAATAAATGGCCGTTTTGTGGAAAATTATTAGTGTATGTATATGCAATACATTACTCCGAAAGTGCTCCTAATTATGCTTAGTCGTACCAAAGATACGTTCAATCTACTGCAACAATTTAGCAGAGGAGAACCTCGGCTATAAAACAATTGGATTAGGTGCATTAAACTGATTACGGGACGCCCGCTGGCATCTCGCCACCACTCGCTTATGGTCTGAGTCGCCGTGTAATCCTATCTTCGATGCACTGATTTTGTATTCTAATATCTACTGAAATTACGTACATACACGCTTGTGTTGTTCTAGGCAGAAGTGCATTTCTTCATCAATTTTCAATTGTTTTAGTTCTGCGCACAAAAGGGCAAGTCTATCATCCTTTTTCGGGTATATTTATAGAATCCATGATGAAAATCTCTGTAAAACTTTCTAGTTCGGAAATCGAACCTGAAATCTCCAGTTCGCACAGCACACACTTGTGCCAGACACAGTCCTAGTGAAATTATCTATCAATTATTTAGACACTCATCACATACCAGATATTTGAATTCATTTTTTAAATTAACGGCTAATTCCTTTTTGATGTACAAAAATGCAATTTGGTTTTTCTATCCAATTTATTTATCAAATGTATGTAGGCTGAACTCAGAACTTAATGTACTCGTGTGGTACGAAATACGAATAGCGAGTACGAATATACCGCCAACAACTTAAGAGTAAAAAGAATACCCATAATCCAGAAAAAAAAATCAAAGTATGGGTTTTGTTATACACTTATTGACAAACAAGTTGGATTTTATAAGAAATGATTAAAACGAGGTATTGAGTACAGAATATTTATATATACGTTTAAAATTACATTATTATTTTTAAATTTATTAATTAAGATGACTGTATATTTATATATTTGGATGTTTTAATGACGGAAGAGTATAAAATAGATAAAAAAAAATATATGAAATACCTAGTGTAAAATTGTACTAGGTGGAATGCAGCTTGGTACGAAAAAATAATAATAATGAATCGAAAAAGTATTCTATTATACTACATCAAAGATTTACGAGTATCTTCGAATTTCCTATATAAAAATAGATCCATTATGGCGAATGAAAGGTCAATAGCGGCATTATCTTGAGGCGCTACAGGAAGTGCCCAAGACAATAAAGACAATAAGTCAAGACAGTTTTCTTTTATTTGACGTACCACTTCGCTGTTCTAAAGTAAACCTTATGCTTATACATTTAAAGTTCAAAACTTAGATTAGTTTATGTAACTGTCAGGCGCAGAGAAATCATTAGTTGTGTTAAAGCGATTCGTGGTTCAGTGACAGATCAAGTACGAGTACAAGTGAGATGGATTGTACATTTGTCTCTAGAGTTTTTGCTTCAGTAGTTAATGCATTTGCAAAATTAATCAAATTCAACACCACACTGACATTATGCTTGTAGATATTTATGTGTAAAGGTTGTTTGTCAAGTTACAACGGCTTTGTGAATTTTGTTTATAACTTGACAGTGACATAATATTTACGAAGATTGTGTGCATTTATAATGAATTATCACGTTATCACGCACTTTAACGGCGAAGGAACACATCGTGAGGAAACTGGCGCACCTAAAAAAAGGTCTTGGGAAGTTTTCCGCCAACCCATACCAGGCCAGTGCGATGGACTACGACCTAAACCATCTCAGTTGTAGAGGAGGTCCGTGCCCAGCAGTGGGACCGATATGGGCTACTGCTGATGATGATGATTTATTATATTATAAATGTAAACCTTATTTATGGCGGGTGTCACGAAAACAAAAGTGTACGCGAAAAGTGACAATATACTAAACCTTTGCCATTTATTTGAGTGTTAATTACCTTTAACAAAACAAATGACGTCTTAAAAAATTCAAAGTGAAGGCCTGGTAAAGATCGCAAGATATTTATAGATGCATGCTGATTCGAATAGTCTCTGAAAGTCTTTTGAAGAGACCATTGAACTGTAGTTGACGTCTTGTGGCCGATGATGATGAAAACACTTCATGTTAAACCTACATTAAAGTAAACTGATAAATTCTAATAACACTACGAATTTATAAATCTATTACTTCCACAAAAATATATCAAACAGTATCGCAACCTTTAATATAACAAAATGTTACATGTCAGGCTTCTGTCTGGTCAGAGGACACGTTTTCCCGAGAGAATTAAATCTCTAAATACGGCTTCCTTTTTCGTTATTCAGCGGGAGTATCGCACGTATTTCAATTTGGGATATTAAAATTTCATCCTTGGTTTAATAAATTTTTATATACGTATAATTGTACAAAAGATTTGGTTTATTCGTTGCTAATAAATATGAATACAAAATTCATGTCATTTTCTGTACTCTCAAGACTAAATAATATCAACTTTTATTAGCGTGTTTGCATAATAATGTGGTGAAAAAAACATTAAAAATATATGTTGCTAAGACTTAACGTAAGTCTATGGGTTCGATCACTTTATGATATTGTCAATAGAAATACGAACAGTCTGACTTTAATTTTTTGTTAATAAACAACTCTGTGTTATACATCTATGTCCAGAAGTGGACGTCTTTCGATTCTTGTGATTGTTCTATTCATTTCTTATTTTTGAAGTTATACTTCTTTTGGCGCGTTAGGAAAAAATGATGAGAGTGATTTTTTTACGATGCGCGCGCACACCGACACCAAAAAGTTATTCAGAAAAAGTTTGTTTTAAATTTTAAGAATGTAGAATAGTGACAGTAATAAAAAGGGATTGACATATTTTTTTAATTTTAAGTAGTTTTGATTATTTTATTTATTTATTAGTATATCTATATCTTCGTTTTGCGGGTAGCGGATGGATAAGGGCTGCTCAAGACCGGGATGGTTGGCGCCTACTTGGGGAGGCCTTCGTTCAGCAGTGGACGGCGATAGGCTGAGATGATGATGATGATATCTATATTGTTAGAAACTAAAATTTAATTATTCAAATCTTTTAAAATGACTGTTATTTGACCTGATGCCGTAACTATAGTAACGTAAAATATACGATCTGTGTCGTTTTCCCGCGCTTGCTCTATATTCGCCAATGCAGTGTTGCCACCCACGCCAACTTATTTCTGACAATATATATATATATTGAATATTAGTGATAAAACTAATTTGAATAAACTGTTTTGGGTGCATTTATAGATTTGAGGTTAATTGTCGGTATGTATAATTTATTTACATCGTTAATTAATTATTACATTATTATGTAAAAAAAATATTTTATTTTCGTTTTGTTTTATTTCTGGTATATTAACAAATTTTATGTATAAATAAAATAAAAAAATAATATTTTATAATATATTATTATATTATTTAAGAAAATATATATTTATGTATGAAGTATAACTTCTAACGCGTGTACATAAGTACACACACACACTTTTTTTTAATTCCAAAGGTTGGAGTAGCAAAATAGGTCTTATACACTGAGGGTCTGAATACATCCTGTATAAAGAAATTGGTCAGTATCAGTGATCTTCAAACATCGTTAGTGAAACGTAAATATGGTAAAACACTTGACTTCCTATCAGGAAACAGGTGTAGGAGTAAGAATGAAGTTCCTTAAATGATGGGCGCGATAGCTATTCTCGGTGTCATTGTCCCTCGAAGCACAGAACAGATTGTAAGCTTTGATCGCACTCGAATCCTGATTAATCTCGGCGGGCGGTCGTCCCTAACGGCAACCAGGGTTTGATTAAGGGCTTTTAACAAGCACAGATTTGGTACGGGACCTGTGGGACCCGTGGCTTTTCGCTAGGTATACCTAGTATAGAAAATTCTAAGTATGAATTCTGTAAGTAGGTGCCGAAAAAGGTCAATAAGCTCGTCCCGTATTGTCTATCTAAAAAACAAAGCTGGAGAAACATGAGAACAGCAATACACCTACCCCTTTGAGTTTATAGACGTAGGTTTACTACTGTGTATTTTTTTTTAAATAACTTGGTGTGGTGATTTGAATTTATACGTATATATATCTTAATAGAATATTTTGTAGTAACTTTCAACCACACAACAGCTCAATAAGATTAGAAGGGGAATATACAGTATTTGGATGGAAACGAGTGTTGCCGCTTGTCTGTCACCTATTCATTCTACTACGATCACACGACCAATGATAAAACATTTCAAACAAAAATGAACGGCTGTATTGATTCTCACACATTTATAGAAGTCTTGATATCACATGCTACCCGAATTACTAAGAAGCGGCCGTGTCAAACACATTATGATAGTCTTATCGTAGGTTCGGCATGCTCGGCAATCTGACATTTCCTTTCGAGTCTTATTCAACTGTTCTGTGCTTCCAACACAGAATCAATAAATCCAAAGGTGTCTTCTATTTTCAAAATATCTTTAAATGTATTTATAATATCCAGATGTAAACGAAAATCAATTCGTAATATTTATTTCAAAAAAAGAAGAACTATAATAAAATATTTTACTGCTATGAAGCATGACGAAACTATACTATTACAGATAAAATACTCTGCTTAGGAAAATGTTAGTTGCCACATAAATGTTTTACTATTTATAATATCCGCTGATATAATATTTATTTTTTTATTTGTAATTATGTTGAACTTTATTAACCTCTTCACTTTAAATGAGATTGCTCCCGTGGGCCCTAAAATAAACATTTCCCCAATACACGGTAACTTTAATTAAAACATAACCCAGTTTTCTCAATCAATAAACATTAAGAAATAATTAAAACGCGAAGGAATCCTATCTACGTATAAAATGTACAAGTAGTCGCTTCTAAACTCATTACAGGGTGCGCCTGGAGCGGTAATGAGAAGTAGCGACAGCAACAAAAAATAGCCTTCTCTAAAACAATAATTTATTTATTTATTTTACGTTTACGTACGTTTTACGTTTACTTTTCGTGGCCTCGTTTGTCGTTTTTCGGGTACGTTCCCAAACTCTGTTCAGCTACTGTCAGGAAAAGCCCTATGACGTCTTACCTGACCGGGTGATCGACGCCGTGACCTCCAGAGATAGTCCACACTTGTGTGTTGGGACTGACGAGGCAGATAAATTTAAATATTTCTCTACACTTTCGCAAAACCATGTGTTATACCATAGTTTTTATAACCTGCAATATTTAGTAATTGTGGTACAGTTGTTAACTATTCCAAATAAATTTGCCGAGTTATGGTAATATTACTTTTCTTAATGTTTTAGCCATAGCGGTCCTGATGAATCTGATCTCATAATTCTATACCTCGACATTTGATTGTAACAAAAATGTATTAGATTTTTATGGATAAAGAAAAGAATGGTTTTAAAAGGTAAAGTTAAACAAATACTGCCAGTTACAATAAATTATATACCTATGCATTAAAAATATATACTTTGCAGTATATGTGGCCATAATTACCCGAATTATAATCCACAATTTACTGTAAATATCACTTCCACGAGTATAAAATTCATTCATAATAAATTCAAACAATCAGTTAATGTAAGAGTATGGGAAACAAATTGATATGAAGGATAATTAATACTTTTACTTTTGTTTTTGTCTTTTTTTTGCAGACGCTACTGAGGTTCGTCTCATTACAAATTGACCGCAAGCAAGTGACGCAGAACAAACAGGCCTGTGACACCTACCACCTACCACTACCACCCACGGTTTCCGTAACACCTGACATTTGGTGCTAAAAGTGGAATTCGTTAAGTTCCACGGATTTTAAATAATTCTAGAATTGGGGCTCGAAGTATGTCAATAGTAAGTTTATAATGATATTTTCCTATCGACGTCATCCCACACAGACGTGAGTAGAGTGTAGTATTTATATCAAGGCAATAAGAACGTCCCAGTTCCTAATATAGGCTTTCAGAAACTCATTTTATTCTAATGAAATGTATAGAGCGAGGTTGGGGCTTGTTCTCAGATTTGAACCCAAAACTCAAGGTTTAAGTCTTGTTTGAGATAATAAGCCTTATTTGGAAAAATAACTGTTTTATCAGTGTATCATCATCATCATCATCTGCCCATATATATCCCAGTGCTGGCCACGGGCCTCCTCTTCAACTGAGAGGTTTTTAGACCTTAGTCCACCACGCTGGCCTAGTGCGGGTTAGCGGATTACACACCTAAGCAATTTCTAAGTTACAGTTTTATCAGTGAATAATGCCTATTAATCACTGATAAAACAGTATTTTTTAAATGTTTACTTCAAAAGAACTTTCACAGCTATACCTAATGAATTCCTCTAAATTCAGGAAACAACATTACGTTAATCAAATGCACAGACAAAGTCGCGGACTACATATAGCTTAAATATCCATATATAAATAACTCATTTTCATTTAAAATATAATTTTAAATAATACTTATACAACGACTTGGTACATGGGCTTTGAACTGGGAGATGTAAACTAGAGCGTGAAGATTTTTCAACTGCCCCACGATTGTTTCCATTACAAAAGACTTATTTCAGTTGAATTTACACACAATGTCATATGAGAGCGAATATTTATTACTTCGTGTTGGTACTGGGAATGCTCCAGTAGAAAATCTAATGACGCTTTACAACCTCCAGGAGCTGAACTTGGCTCCTATAGATTAGACGGAAAACATTTGTGCCACGAGACCACGAAGTAAACGTTTATAGTATTACTAGCTTTGGGACCCACATTCGCGCAATTTAGAAATCCGTGGCCATCCTAAGGGAATACTTAGTACAAAAATACAAACTTTTTACACTTATATTTTTTTAGTATAGGTACATTTAAAACGCCCGTCGTAATTTTCTGAGCAATGTTTCGTGAATGCGTTTTATATTGCAATGGGCCCTGTTTCGCACCAGCGTAAATTTATAATTCAAATCAGCCCAGCGGTTTAGGCGCGAAAGCGTAACAGACAGACAGATAGATAGACAGAGAGACAGACAGGCAGGTAGACAAATAGAGTTACTTTCACATTTATAATATTAAAGAAAATATTTTTGCATTTGGATAAGAATAATTAGGAGCTAAATATTTTTATTAAAACATCCGTCTCTGAATTACCAGTTAAAAGAGAATCTTATAAACAGAACTTCATCAAAAGACTTTATATGCCATCAGGTGAGTTACTAAGCAAGAGAATTTCTAAGTGATAAGTCTGAGAAAACTGATGTAACTTTCAAAGAAACTTATTTTATGCAGTCCTCGAATGCGAATCAGCTTGTATAATTTAGTAGTTTGTCAGTTTGCGACTGTCTCTCACTGTCGGAATTTAATGTGTAACATTCATTTTCAACGAGCAGTGAATATCAGAAATATTAATATCCATATTGTAGCAAAAAAAATTAAATAAATAGCTAATCTTAGGTTAGATACCTATTGTATCTATTTATCATATGACAGCCCCGTGGCGCAGTTAACTAGATACCAGCTTGCGAAACGAGAGGCTGCGGGTTCGATCCCCGCACCGAGACAAATGTTTGTGTGATCTACAAGTATTTGTTTCGGGTCTGGGTGTTTGTGGGACCAAAAAGTCTCTCGTAGTTTCTGATATCCACGACACAAGACTTGTATCTTAATGTGGAGTCAGAACTATGTATGTGATTGATGGGTGTGTTTATTTATTTATTTATTTTATTAATACAAAAATTGTAATGAAGAACGATTTTGAAACGATGAAGAAAGATTGTTTGTAGATGTTTGTAACAAATAAACTTAAAAACTTGAATTGGTTTAAATATTTTTTGGTAATAACAAAGATTTCCATCTTTTCCTTGGTTGCATAGGCAACTCGTTTACAGAATTGCGCCCGGGCGGGGCGGGGCCAAACGGCTAGTGAAAATATAAAAATCCGCAGTATTGTTTTTACTGACTCAGCAAAATCAAAGTGCAGCTGGCTTGAAGTGAATGGATACGGGTGATTTTATCTGGTTTGTTGACCTAATTTTTTATCTAGTTAAACCTAGAGTCACACTTATTGATTCTGAGGTCATGACACATTTGTGTTTGGTATAAAAATATTTCAGTGGAGTGTTTGACATATTATTCAATTTATTCACCTCCTGAATCAACTTTTGCCTTCTTTAAAAATCTAAGCGTTTTCAGCCAATGCGCCACATTCATTAAAAAAAAACTAATTCCATTATAAATCAAACAAGAATCACAAATTAACGACCTAGAATTAGCTTTAACGTTCGCACAAGCCTCCATAATGCCGCAAATATGAATATTCGCGTTATTACAGTACTTTACGAGTTGAAATCATGAGACTCGCGTAATAAGCGAGGTTGGCGGAGTTCATTACCCCATGCATTAACAAACTACACCTAGTACGAGTACGAGTATTAGAGTAACTCCGCCAGCCATAAATTATGAACCACGCACCGGCGGCCACTTAAGATACCGTGACTACGAACGCAAGTTTCAGCGTTCTCATACACACTGCTCGAAGGTATAGCTAATGTATGGAATGGTATTTTTCTTGAATGCCTCGTTGTCTCGCGGCACAAGTACATGTCGTGCGATCTAATATGTTTTTCCTTTAGAAAATCCTTAGTAGCAGCAAGGAGTCTGGAATGTGCCTAAAACAATAGGCTCGCCCCCTATTACGTCGGACTGATACATACCTAACAAATTGTGAATGCAGAAATGGATCTATGCCTGCCTCTTCGGAGAATACAGGCGTGAGGTTATGTATCTATTTATGTATAGTATGTTTCTTCGCCACTTTTATAAATATAATAAAATCTGCGAGTCAGTAAGCTTATAGAAGTAATTCTTAATATGTAAATGTGAGATTTATTTATTGCGTTTTAACTACTTAACAGATCGTGATACAGTATGTAGATATACGGTAGAAATAGGAAAAACAATTCTTATGGAAGATTTTTTTATACTGTTTTTTTTTATATGTAATGACTCAGCACACGTTAAGTATTCCTACATGCCTAATTCCTTCAAAGAGAGTGCTCAAAGAGATATGTTCGCCAATTTTCCATTCAGTTTGTAAGTTTTTTAGGTTTTTTCTGTATCCGTTTTATTAATTGTTGAGTATTATAAAGTGTCATTTAAAATAATAACATCGCACCTGAAAATAGGTAAGAGAAAAATAAATAATAAGAAACAGAGCATCAAGTCAATGCTACTTGATGCTCTGTTTCTTATTATTTATTTGTCGACATCTGGCCATTCTCCGAAACGGTGTATCACAGATGCAACGAACGAATATACCGTCAATTTCACAGAAGGAGGGCGCTTGTCTCATCTCGCTCTGCGGTATCCCTATCTCGGTGAGTAAGGCAGCGTTCATATAGGCAGTTCAAATGCGTAAATAAATTATATTTATTATAATAAAAACCACAGAACAGCTGAATAAGATTAGAAGGAAAATAGACAGTATTTTGTACGGGGACGAGTGTCACCTATTCATTCTACTACTATCACACGTCCAATGATACAAATTTTAAACATAAATGAAGAACTGCTAATGGTTCGCACACATTTATAAAAGTCTTGATATTACACGCAACCCGAATTACTGAGAAGCGGTCGTGTCAAACATATGACAGTCTAATCGTTGGATCGGCACGCTTGGCGTGCTGACATTTCCTTTCTAGTTGCTAAAAATTCCAGTTTTGATTCCCAGGAATTCCATTAGGAAATTTTCAATAGCGGCACGGAGTCAGGAAATGTATCCTAAAACGGCAATAGGCTCGTCCTCTATTAAGTGGGACTGATATATACCTGACGAAATGCGGGTGCAGAAACATTGGTTTATTACACAAAAAAGCAAAAGAGGAGAGTGTTTATCTTTTCGGGAATACAGTCGTGAGGTTATGTATGTATGTCCACTTCCAGACACCGGGCTGCTACGCAGAATTTCCTGAATGAAAAACCCAATAACACTTTGTCCGACACGGTAAGTCCATACGTACGAGTACATACAGTAACAAGTAGTTGTATATTTGTGCACATTGAATCTTATTGCTTTTGTTTGCTCTCTAAACGTATCTTTATCCTAAGGCTTTTATCCAAAGGAAAATAAATTCTAAAGATTTCTCGCCACGTACACATTTTGTTCAATATTTTTTGGGCTTGTTTGCCTGAGTTTGATAACGATGTTGGTTTCGAAATTGAGTTTCTAAAATATTAAGCTATAAACTTGAGGGCGAATTTATCTTATAATATGGATCTGTTTATACATATACAATATAAATACCTTTTTTTTCTCATGGGGAAAATCCTCTTAGGTCCCCGTTTGCATTAGGGAGGGCAAAAGGGGTTTGTCGGGCTTCTACCGGCTAAAAACCCCATGGTATCCACCATCAGCACAACAGAGAAACTCTGGTATCTTGAGTGGAACTCACCAGAATCCCTTTAGTGCTTTGCTTTAAAGGCTCTGCTTTAGGCATAATTATTAAAAATCACATGCTGTGATGGCCTCGAGGTTTAGGAGCGCGGTCGAGAATTTCGGCGGTCGCAGGTTCAAACCCCAGGCACACACCTCTGACTTTTCGGAGTTATGTGTGTATTCACAATGAATTATCACTTGCTTTAACGGTGAAGGAAAACATCGTGATAAAACCTGCACACCTAAAAAGTTCTTAGGAATTTCTTAGGTGTGTAGTCCGCCAACCCGCACTAGGCCAGCGTGGTGGACTAAGGCCTAAACCCTCTCAGTTGTAGAGGGGGCCCGTGCCCAGCAGTGGGACGTATTTGGGCTGATGATGAAAATAAAGATTTAAAGAAGATTAAGTATTTGGAATTTTGTATAACACGCTGGGCTTTTGGGCTTCTATGGAAGTAGGTAGGTACCGCCACTGCTCCAAACCATCTAGGTCACCTCTCGACTATGAAAAAAACATTAACCATTTAATTTTAATAAATCTTTATTTATCGAAAGCAATTTAACATATAAATGAGAATATCCTGACCCCACATTAATAATTATAAACTAGACTAGAATTTGGCCACCACGCTGGCCCTGAGTTGGCGGATTATATACCTAAGAAATTCCTAAGAACTTTTAGGCGTGGAGGTTTCCTCACAATGGTTTCCTTTACTGTTAAAGTACGTGATAATTTATTGGGAAAACAAGTGGAACTTATGTATATAAATAAATAAATAAATAAATAAACTAATAATGATGAATCTTAAAATCAAATGAAACACTCGCTCGGCCATAAATTCTAATTACTCAAATTTGCGTTCAAGTACTATCCACATGTCACTAATTTATCTACTTAAAGCATTTATAGTTTCGGAAGGTGTTCCCCCGTAGGCGAAACTGTCACAAGGTGTGCCAAGATGTTGCCAGGTGCTAAAAACATTTACTAGAAATTTCCAGAACATTTTGGACATTTACTGGTGTAGGAAGTGAGGTGTACACATTAGGTATCATAAATAATACAGAACTCCATCCATCTCATACATGAGTTTTCAGTATTTATTCAAAACCTTATCAATTGAATAAAATACCCATTAATAAAAATATTACATCAAATTAATAATGAAAGTATTTAGGATCAAAAGTGAGAAAATTAACTGTAATACTTATAAGCACCAGTGGCGGTACTTCCATAGAAGCTCAAAAGCCCAGTTTGCCTTTTAAAATTCCAAATAATAATTTTTAGGTTTGAAATCTTTATGTAACTAAAGCAATTTGTTAAATAAAGACCCCATAATAAGCAAATATAAGCTAGACATTACACAATTAACGTTTAACGCTTTTGGGCTTCTATGGAAGTCCCGCCACGGATAAGCACCCCTTTTAAATCCCACTGCTAGGCACGGGCCTCCTCTAGAACTGAGAGGGTTTAAGCCTTAGTCCACCACACTGGCCTAGGGCGGGTTGGTGGACTACACCTTAGAAATTTGTAAGAACTTTTAGATGTGCAGGATTCTTCACGATGTTTTCATTCACTGTTAAAGTACGGGATAATTCTAATGAATACACACATAACTTCGAAAAGTCAGAGGTGTATGTCTGGAGTTTGAACCTCCAACCGCCGAGATTCTCGACCGCATGCCTTTTTTTTTTTTTTTTTTTTTTTTTTTTTTACGAGAGGAAAGCTCTTTAAGCTCCCCTGTTCGGTACCTCGGGGGAGGCCTAAAGGGGTATGTCGGGGTCTCTGGCCTTCCAACTCGGCGCGCGGAACAATTGTCCGCTTTAGCTGAGTTGGGTCCCTAACCAAAATCCTACGCCAGCATACCGACTAAAACCTCTCGGTGACCATCTCGCGCATTTAGGGCGGTTTTGCGGCATCTCAGGGCGAGAAGCGCCCTAAATGGTCCGCGTCCGCCCAGCGCACCGTCCATTTCTGGACTCCTCCAAATTGGGAGGGCTTCCGATGCCCTCCACTTACGCTTTTTTGGACGTTCACTTCTTGTGAACGTCCGCGACAGTCAAGAGGCCACGCCCTCTGCCGCAAATCTCGGGGTTGCTATCATAGTGTACCGCCCCCGCAGTACGCCCAGCCACCCCAGGGGCCCCTGTTAGGTAGGGGATACCATGGCGGAATTTTTTACGCCCCCAATCTACAGGGCGGGGACGCCGGATCAGCCGTATTCCGTCACCCGGCGTCTCCTTCTTTGTTGGCGGCGGCGGGCGGGATTGTTCTGCTCACGATCCCGCCCCGCGCTCTCCTTTTGAGACATTACAGTCTCACAAAAGGAGAGCATCGCCTGCCATGACCTCTGACTCTCGACCATGGAAGGAATCACGGCCGAGAGCGAGAGGTCCGCTCCGACGGCTGCGCGGAGTGCGCTTCGCTCTTCGTCCCAGGCTGGACAATCCGATAGAGTGTGCTGGGCTGTGTCCTCCGGGCAGTTGTCACAGTGGTGACACACGGCGGACTCTTCTCTTTTGGCCACCCGCCACAGGAACCAGCCAAAACAACCATGTCCCGACAGAACCTGTGACAGGCGGAACGTCATCACGCCGTGGCGCCTATCCAACCACTGGTTAAGGACAGGACGCACTGCCGCAACGGTCCATGCACCAGCACTGGGACTATCCAACCTGGAACGCCACTCCTCCACGGCGGCCAAGCGTAGAGAGGCCCTTTTGGCCTCTAACTCTCTTGGGGCCGGTCGTTCCCCTCGTCGAGACGCCTCCTCCCGCCAGTGGTAGACTGAGGAGAGGGCCCTGGCGTCAAGATCCCAGGGAAGAAAACCGGCCAAAATGCAGGCCGCCTCATGGGAAATCGTGCGGTAGCCCCTAATCATACGCTGCGCAACTACCCGCTGCGGTTGCCGCAGGAGGGTCACGCAACGTTTGTTCAGGGACTCGGCCCAAACGGGGCAACCGTATAGGGCCATTGATCGCACGACTCCCGCGAACAATCTTCGGCAAGGGACGCCGGGACCTTCGAGATTGGGCAGCAGAGTAGACAAGGCACCTGCTGCCCTAATCAATTTCGGTTTTAATCTTCCGAAGTGGGCGCAGAAATTCCACCGGCTGTCCAACACAACACCAAGATATTTCATCGTGGAGCCGATGGGGACCGCATGCCTTAACCTTGAGACCATCACTACTTGTGTCATAAGTATATGCTATGTACCGTATAAAATATAAAATAGCATGGATCATGTGTTGCTAAAGATGATCCACTAGACATGTTTAAGAGATAGTCAGCGAGTTATGCAGACGATTCGCATTAAAAATACTTGTATATATAATTATATTCGGAACAATATATTTATTAAATTTTAATTGTTTCGCACGTTATTGCATTTATATGCTGCTTAAGGCATGTGCGAGCGATTAACGATGTGGAAACAAAAGACAGGAGACACTTACGACTTTTTTACGACTTGACAATGCAATGAAAATATTCAATAGAAAAATAAGTTTTTAAAGAAAACCTTCAGCGCCATGTTGCAAGCCCAAAAATTTCATTTAATATCTGGCAGCCCTGCGTCCCAGATGGTTATCTGCGAGGGACCAGCATGATATTTTAACTTTTGACGTGTAATCTCGGCTTGGAGCCAAGTTTGGTTGAATAGACGTCATACGGTCCTAATTACATGAACGCTTTGATATAACGCAAAATGTTATTATACATGAAATTGACGATGTTCTTTGACAACTCTAGCTTTAGAATTTAATCTTTAAATTTTTGGTTGGAGTTTAATGTCTAATGAAATACAGTTATCGTATTACAATTTATGTTTCTAGCACTAATGGATAGTATTGTACGACTGCATTTATTATTTTTGAATTTTAAACATAAAAATTAAAATTCTACATTTTTACTCTTTTACCATAGTATTTTGACGATGGCAGCTACTCTTGCTGTACATATAATATCATAAGGGTGATATTTCTAATTCTTGCAACTATTTCATTTATTTATCTTTATAATTTTTTGAGATCATAATAATGGGGTACGGCTGGTACTTATAATAGGAAACCCTATAAGAAGAATCCATCGGCGACGGTGATCAATTAATCACTAACCAGTGAGACTTTAGCTTGATTGTCTTCACTGATAAAAAAAAATACACCAATATTTCAAGGGTGTTTACCTCACAGACGCAATTAAAAAACCTTTTGTCCTGTCTGTACACATTTAATCATTCATTGTTCAAAATTTTGCTTTAAAATTCCACGATACGGAAAGCCAAGCGACTAAAATTTTTACTACAAACTCTGAACAAAATGCTTCTATGTAGCTTTAAAGTTCCCGCTTATCTTTTCACAAGCTTCTGCATGAATGACATAATTTCTTCCCAAGACTACATGTAAGGGTGCATTCATACTTCTTTCACGTACTTTTTTTTTGTACTATCACGACAAATCAACAACACCGCACTTAATGATAATTGCAGTGTGCTCCAAATACAGTGACAACTGGCAAAAAACTGGGTTACTATTATCCCTACCTGGATAGAAATAATTATGTCGACATGATGCTTTGAACAGAAACATTGCTCAGTAGCCAATAAAAAAAATAAAAAAATAAAAAAAAAACAGGCTGATCCAAATACGCTGCACACTTTAGTATGTCAGCAGCGGTTTTATCGGATTATATTGTTGCCTTAAGCGAAACATTCGACTTCTTTCCCAATTTTTTTTACATTTTTCATTACTGCTCCGCACCTATTGGTCGTAGCGTGATGATATATTGTTACGTTGTAATAAGTTTTAAAAAACATAAAATGAATACAAATAATAACTGCATACAAACAAACAAATAACCAGTTGTTACAATTGAATGGAAACCGCGCGCTTTAACTAGCGATAGCAGCATAACGACCATATAAGGTATTCGTTGGTTCCGGAAATCAAATTCTTTCTAGAACATCAGATAGCAAACGCCACAGTCAGAAATTTCGAGAAAAAATACAATAGCGGTCGTCGGTTCAACTTCCTGCGAATGATTCCATCTCGCTCATTTCTATAATTGCTATCTCAGTCCCACAGGGATTTACAAAAATATAGAGGGTAGTTGTGGCGTGACTTGCTTCGGTTATACCGTTCTTTTCATATCTCTGTCTCATGTCATACGGAACAATCTACAATCTGGCAGTACGCATTGTCGCCTCAGGAAGGAAATAGGCCGACCCGATATGTACCTATATAAGAACGAAGTAAAACCAGTGCTATATTAAAATATAAAAAAGAAAAGGAAATTAAAAGCGGATTGCATCATTTTCAACCCCCTTGGTAAGTTTAATATAATTAATTCCAATATTGGCTTGATTGCTGTTAACTAATTTTTCGTATCTGGATTACTTTGATTACTATTCAACAAGTGATTTCTTCAACCTTTTAATACTGTAAAAATTGCTAAGGCTATATATATATAATTTTTAGTAGTGGTATAACAACGTAATGAAATGTGACAGCGAGTATCTTAAAATTGGTAAAATATTACCTTATCTATTTAATCTTACCGATAAGTTTTAAAAATGTTTCGCCGCGGTATTTTTCTTCATTAACATTCTATTATACATAATATTAATTTAGTCCAAATCAATATGGCCGCGATAATTAATTCCTACTGTGTATTCCACGCGTATATTGTTAATATCGGTGGCTTGTGTGTTATCTTAATAAGAACTTTATATCCCAAAAAATTTTTTTTTTGTTCGTAAAAATTCTAAATTTAAATACATACTTGTAAATAATAAGCTTTTAGTTTGTGTAATCAGTATTCTATTAAAAATTGCCACCGAAAATTTGTATTAGTTTGTTTAGATTTTGAAGCCAGTTAATTTTTATAATTGTTGTAATGTTATACATAAACTATATTTCCTCTTATTAGTTCATATAATGTAATACAAACACATAGCTGTGAGATTTATTTTCTAGATTAGCGTGATGTTAAGATAAGAGAAATTTCTCGTTGTATTCATATGTAACTACCTGTACTTGTGTAGAAGTTTTAGTGTAATTATTTCTTTTGTACTCATCGCGTCATGGAATGGTGATCGTCCGGCATATAAACAGTTGGGGTTTGATCCTGGGTTGGGTAATTTAAATAATAATTATTAATTATATTGGCATTTGAATTATAACTATATTTCGTTTAAATATATATATATTTTTTTCAACTGGACCTAAATGTCGCCACTCCATTCTGCTATTTTTTTAATTGCTTCGCGAAAGATGCCGACGCCCATTCCTGGTCTCGTCTAGTGCCTGGGTGTCGGATCTTTCGCGCTACAAGTGTCGTTTCGACGCGTTCCAGGAAACTGGGGGTCCACCGCTCGGATTGAGAACTACGAGCTGCACGTCCACCGTACGGGTTAGGAGCTACGAGCTGCAACTTACAGTACGTTTTGAGAACGACAGCTGCATGTACTAATACGGACTGTACCAACAAGCAACGCTTCTACCCATCGACTCCAGCTGACCTCTGCGGCTGAGGGCCTTCCGAAGTATCACCGAAGACCCCCCCACGCGTCACGGGATCGAAAGACCAAAGTTAAGTCCCCAGTGCACATAGGGTTTATTAAGACCAGAAGGCTTTCCTGTGCCAAGAATCCACACTCCGGGTGTAGTAATAACTTTAGATTATATATATATTTTTTATAAACAGTGGTAACTGTTCTAATTATATTTTTAATAATTAATTTATTTATTTTTAATTAACAGTTGTAACCGTCTTAGTTGTGTTCTTATTTGTTCCCGCCGTCAGGCGGACGTAGCAATATCCTATAGCCTTTCTCGATAAACGGGCTAGTTAACATTGAAATAATTTTTCAAATCAGACCAATAGGTCCTGATATTATGGCGTTCGAGCAAACACACAAACAAAAAAACTCTTCAGCTTTATAATATTAGAACAGATTTGCTGCGGTAGCCATCCAATATCCCATCACCAATCAATTATACTTCAACAATCTTACAACGATTGTCTATGAGACAGTGGAACCGACTAATTCTAACATCAGTCCAAGCTAAACGTGGCATAGCTCTACAATTTAAAATAAGTACAAGATACAAATACACCCTACAGTCGCAAAAATAGTTCTGATCCCACGCTAAGATACAAGACTGGTGTCGTGGGTGTCAGAAACTACGAGAGACTTTTCAATCTCATAAACACCAACCAACCAAGTGATAAGACCGCCTATTGTCACTTAGTCCTAAGTATTCCTTTTTTTAATTTTGTTTTGTGTAATATGTCCATGGTGTACAATAAAGTGTTTATAAATAAAAATAAATAAAATAAATAAACACCCAGATCCGAAACAAATATTTACAGGTCACACAAACATTTGTCTCGATGCGGGATCGAGCCCGCAGCCAATCTTTTCACAAGCTGGTGTCTAACCAACTGCGTTTCGGGACTGTCAACGTATCGGACAATGGCGGTACTTTCATAGAAGCCCAAAAGCGTTACAACTTAATTGTGTAATGTCTACTTTATAATTGTTTATTGTGGGGTCAGGATATTCTTATTTATATGTCAAATTGCTTTTGTTAACTAAATATTTACCTCATCATCATCATCATCAGCCCATATACGTCCCACTGCTGGGCACGGGCCTCCTCTACAAGTTCTGTCTGAGAGGGTTTAGGCCTTAGTCCACCACGCTGGCCTAGTGCGGGTTGACGGACTACACACCTAAGAAATTCCTAAGAACTTTTAGATGTGCAGGTTTTATCACGATGTTTTCCTTCAACGTTAAAGCAAGTGATAATTCATTATGAATACACACATAACTTCGAAAAGTCAGTCAGGTGGGTGCCTAGGGTTTGAACCTGCGACCGCCGAAATTCTCGACCGCGCGCCCAAACCTTGAGGCCATCACTGCTTAAAGATAGATTAAAGATTTACCTAAAGCTTAAAAATTGTTGTTCGGAATTTTGGAAGGCAAACTGGGCTTTTGGGCTTCTATGGAAGGACCGCCACTAGTATCGGACTGTACGAGTATAGATTTCACATGTCAAAAAAGGAAAACGAGCAAGCGACACGTGACTACAAATGACGTGATCACCGCCGGCGATGAATGCTTTGCTTTTAAATACAATGTCTTTGTAAGACTGCCTTCTTAGTAACGCGGCATTAATTAGCGCGTGCTATCGAGTTGCATCGGTTTCGATCGGGGATACTTTTGGTTGGATTTCTGTTAGGAATTTATCAGGCATTCCGAATGTGGAAAAATGTCCGATTAAGGGCAATAGGCCCACTCCATATTCATTACACTTCTACTTACCCTTTAGGAATAAATGGCGTGTGAATTCTTTAAATACGTTAATAATACGTAAATTCCTCGTGAGGAACCACATTCAGACCTACTCTCTAATTAGAAGATGTTTATTTCTCCAAAGAAATATTCATAATTATCATTCGGAAAAGGAAATATCTCTTCAATATTTCGATAACGATCATTAATGAGGGTAAATGAATAATACGCACATTAATTAATTACGTTTATCATAGCAGATCAATCAATTAGCGTAATTTTATGCGAATACCATTGACAGCTACGTTTGAAAGTTTATCAAACATACCGTATACTGTGTTTATACATAGGTAAATGTATAATGCGGTGTTTTTAGGTTCTACTTAATATGAATGGGTAACTTTAATTGACTTAATATTCGAAAATAAAATTAACTTTATAACCATGAAAGTCGAAATATTGACACGAATCAGAAGCGAAATTAGGCTCTCAAACCTACCGCGATGTTTCTCTGTTTTTCAGCATCATTTAAATTTATGTTTACCGAGTGATTGAGCAGGTACTCATCATCATCATCATCAACAGCCTTTTTCACTGCTGGACATAGGCATCTCCTATGGTAAGCCACTGGGCTCGATATGGCCTCCTCGTACCAGAGATAATAGCACTTACTAAATACAACCAAACCTAATGTCTTACCTAATTTTGCTGATGTTAAACCAAAAATAAATTTACGAGTTTCATTAGACCCAGAACTCTGCAGCCAAGTGAAGCTAATACCAAGAAAACAGATGGTTATGATAAAGCAGTCAGTTCATGTTTTACTTCGCATCTGTCGTCGGATTTCCTCAAGGTGAAGTCGATCGTGGCTGAGGTTCGTGTGGGCCGTAATTACGGACGGACCCGAGTTAGTGACGACCGATTTCGATGCAAATTGACCGGGAATCGTGCCCCGAGGGCCGCACGGGGCGCTAGACGGGCGATTTGCAGTCGCACGGTCTAAAGGTTTTCTATTTTGAAATCTGCTTATTTACAACACGTTGCTGAATATAGAGTCTCCTCTACTATTGAGAGAAGTAAATGGTATCTTTCCGGACGAAGGTCTCTCTTTTTAGAAAAATAAATAAAATTATTTAGATACTTTCTACAAAGCTAGTAAAAGTCAAAATGTTTAAAAACTTATCTGGACATTCATACTTTATTGACACTTAATGTAAGCAGTGATCGCCTCGAGGTTTAGGCGCACGGTCGAGAATTTCGGCGGTCGCAGGTTCAAACCCCAGGCACACACCTCTGACTTTTCGAAGTTATGTGTGTATTCACAATGAATTATCACTTGCTTTAACGGTGAAGGTAAACATCGTGATAAAACCTGCACACCTAAAAAGTTCTTAGGAATTTCTTAGGTGTATAGTCCGCCAACCCGCACTAGGCCAGCATGGTGGACTAAGGCCTAAACCCTCTCAGTTGTAGAGGAGGCCCGTGCCCAGCAGTGGGACGTATATGGGCTGATGATGATGATGATGTACCGCAATATCTTTCTTTCGTTTCGAAAATGTAATCGTGAATAAAATAGCATGATTGTACCGATCGGAATGATATAACTGCAATTAGTTTAAACTAATCGATGCGCTATTTCGACCCTACACATCTACTATCAATTCCTGTATCATATATCAAAAATCCCGTACTATTGAATCAAGGTATGTTTCGATGATTTTGTCAAAATCAGGGTGAGAAGAAGCACAGTTTAACGGCATATTGTTGTTCTATATTTCTTGATCAGCACTATGGCCTATGGACATCTTATATTCTGAAGAGGACAAAATAAAGTGTAATAAATTATAATAATAACCCTCTCAGTTGTATAGGAGGCCCGTGCCCAGCAGTGGGACGTACACTACCGACAAAAAGTTTGGAAGCACCTATAATTTTTGTAAATCAAATAGCAAATTGATAATAATAAATTTTATCGATGTTGTAATAAAATATAATATTATTTTAGTAATAATAATATGGTTTTGTTTCATAGTTTAATTGTTGTTTTAATTAAGTACCTAATCATTCTTCATTAAATAATACTATATCTTATATTATTTCTAAAGTAATTGAGAGTATTAAAAGTGCTTCCAAACTTTTTGTCGGTAGTGTATATGGTCTGATGATGATGATGATGATGAAATTTATAATCAAATGTAACACCTGCCTTAGATTTTTTTTTTAAATCTTCGGAGAGGTCAAGGTTGTCGGGCTCATTAAGAACCTTGGTAAACATTTATTTAAATTCAAATCTCTGTTATAACGTGTGTCGAGTTGCTCCGTAAATTGGAGAAAACATTAATCCGCTACTCTGTGCCACATAAAGTCGCTCATTAAACCTAATTACTGGAATATGTCTTATGAGCATGAGTAAAATTTTAGATTATACGAGTACAAACCGGCCTGATTCATTTTCACCTCGTCATAACGTCAATGAAATCTTTAAATTTTAGAATTCTGAGAGAATCCTTACTTAATATTATAAATGCGAGAGTACTCTGTCTGTCTGTTTGTCTCGCTTTCCTGCTAAAACTACTGAACCGATTTAAATTAAATTTGGTACACAGATAGTTTAGAGCCTGAGAAAGGACATAGGCGGCTTTTTATTGCGGAAAAGGAGTTTTAAGGGATAGAAAAGGGGGTTCAACGGTTGTATGGAAGTATTGTCATTTTTAAAGCTAGATGCTTGAAACTTATTTTTTAGGCTGTTGATCAGATATAAATAAATATGTCATTCAAAGTTTGTAAAAAAATTACCTTTAAGGGGGTAAAATACAACTTATTTTCTTTCTGAACCCAACCCAGTAGTCTACGCGGACGGAGTCGCCGGCAAAAGCTAGTACTAAATAAATATGAAATGTGTCGTAATTTCTAAGACACTTAAAGATGATGTGGTTACAATTATTTACATATTTATAATCTGATCCAAGACGAAACATGACGCAAGTCTACATGCCCATTATTCGCATCAAGGGTATAATTTTGATGAATTTCCAAATGTAAATTAGGTGTAGTTCACCGCTCCTTCCGCCATTACTCGCATACCCTTTGAAATGCAGACCACGATGTATAGAGACTAATCAATCTTGTAATAGAGACGGAGAGACGGAATATCATTTGTAAACTAGAGACCAGCTGCTAGTTAATTATTTTTAATTTTCCCTTCACGCCTCAAGATACATATTACAAATTACATACCCTTATACAATAACTAATGCAAAGATTGCAAATAGCCTGAAAACTTGCCTTTGGCAGTTGGCTAGATACCAGGTTGCGAAACGAGAGGCCGTGGGTTCGATTCCCACACCGAGACAAATGTTTCTGTGATCCACAAGTAGGTATTTGTTTCGGGTCTGGGTGTTTGTGAGACCGAAAAGTCTCTCTTAGTTTCTGATACCTACGTCACAAAACTTGTATCTTAATGTGGGGTCAGAACTATGTATGTGACTGTTGGATGTATTTATTATTATTATTATTTATTATTCACAATTTTGAAGGAATACTATGAGAAATATTGCATATTGTGGGAGTAACTCCGCAAATCTTTTTTTCAAATATTTATGGTCAAAAACCACGTAATAGACCAGTGTAGTGGACTAAGACCAATACCCTTACGCTTTCTCCAAATATCGACCGATATAATGTTTCACACTTTGCGTGCTACCAGCAGACTTATTACCGTACGTTCGGAAATTACATTTCTAAAATAACTTTTCGGCGAATTAATTACATTTCTTAGTCCAAGCCTTGTTGCTACAACTAAAATGTACCACGCGACGCAAACATTAGCTCCAAAGAAAATCTGCTATAAGGTCTTAGAATTTTCCAATAGTAAAACCAATACAACATTTCTGACTTTGGAATCGATCTCGGGATATCACGATCGCATTGCAATTATGTCGCGGGACCAATGAGTTAGTCAAATATAAACGTTTACTAAATCCTTCATCTATAACTCTAAATTTATTTTTCTCTTCTATCAACTTAAATGTCAATTTCACAATATGTCAAAAAGGATAAATTATTAATGTTTTAAAACACCAAATATTAAAATTAAAAATAATAACAAAATGAAGTTCATGGACAAATTGCCGACGGTGATCAGCTGTTGCTTCTGCTGTTTTCTCAGGGCAGGGACGGTCATGATCGGGATCTTCTCTTTCGTGAGTACTATCACCTAAAACACATTCTCCAATATAATTGCCTCTTGATTTCACACACAAGTTGGTGCCGAATGATCTAGAAGACCCGAGTTTAATAAGTGGCCTTTTTTCCATGGAGAAATTCTCAGTACCAATTCCATAAATGTATCCAAAAACGATAATAGCCACGCCTTCCTATTACGAAGGAAAGAAAACATAACTGGCAAAACGCGGATGAAGAAATGCGCCTCTGCCTATCTATTGTTATACTTGCCGGAAGGCGGCTTTCTATTCGAAAATTGTGGTTTTGTGTTTATTTATAATCGATTATCATGAAAAAAATCTATGGAGAAAAGCTATAGAAAAAAGTAAACTCACTGTAGGCGGGATTTTAAAACTTCAACCCTTTGTATTTTCAATTAATTATAATTTCAAACTATAAATTCGAACCCGCACTAGGCCAGCGTGGTAGACTAAGCCCTAAACCCTCTCAGTTGTAGAGGACGCCCATGCCCAGCAGTGGGACGTATAAAGCCTGATGATGATGATGAATTTTACTTTCAAAATATTTCCATGAACAATAATTACTTACAATATTCATGGGTTCAATCAAGTGCTTTTAATTGAATGTCACAACTTGTTGCCCATAAAGTATAGATAATTAATTTGGACAAGGTTTTAATTAATATCTATTAGAAACAAATATTTTCTCTAGATTTCATCCAAAAAAATGTGCAAATAAATGTGCTAAATATGAATTGTGTAAAATTACAATTTCAATTTCTTTAGCTAATTTAGTTTAATACTCAGTACAAGAACTAACTGTAGCAACTTCCATTACTCCTCCACAAAGTCATGCACAAATAATAATATAACCTTTAGACTCGGTATGTATCGTTTAATTCAATCAAAACAGCCTTCAGTTTGTTCATAAACAACTATAATCGAATAATATATGTCTATAAAGCAAAACTACGTGCTAACACAGAGAGAGAGTGAACTCTGCGAGCTTTTAAAGAGTTTAGATTGGTTCCACGGCTTTGCGACACTCTAACTCGTGATAAAAAAAAGTTTTAACGCAATTTTACAAATAGCAAACAGAAGTGACTCTTCTATAACAACTTTCTGGTTAAAATACATAGGGAATAAAAACAAAGTATTTTTTTATGAGATATAGCAATCAAGCAATATATAGCAATCGTGGGAATCGTGACTGTCACTGAACGTTCAAAAATAAAATTGTAGGGGGCGTCTCAATACTTTCTAACTTTGAAGGTACCAATGGGGAACAAATCGGTTCTCGCCATGTAATACGTCTTACCGCTCCAATTGCGTGTGACCGCAACCAAGATGTTTTAGTTGATTTTGTAAGTACGAAACTGAGCCACGAGCGGACAATTGTGCCACGCGCTGAACTAGACTGACAGAAATATGCCCCTTTCGGCGTTTTCCGACGAGAGGGGAGCATAAGAGGCTTTCCTCTTGTTGAAAAAATGTATACCTATTATTTAAAAAAACACTATTTTATGACTACGAAGCCGCATCTATTAAACAAAAAACGTTTACGGTTTTTATTTAGATTATTGGCCTTATCTTCGCTCCCAATACGAACCAAACTCCAGGATTCTGGGACATGGACGCTGTGCTCTCCAACTACAGCACTGCCACTGAAACCAGTATACAGATGACCCTGGGACTGATATCTATAGTGCTGTGCTGTGTCAGCGTTCTTTTGGTCATCGGCGCCTTTTGCGTAAGTTTGTATAATCACACTAAATATTTTAATTCAACAATTTGTTCTCCATTTTTTTTCTCTATATACACAAGTATTTATTTAATTTAAAATACCTACTTTGAGTTTCATTATCTCTCAAGGATGAAAGCTGATTCAATTATATAAAGGAAAAGCGATGCCTGCATTCAAGATCGAAACCGCGGTTTCTAATTTCTCATTTAATTGGAAGCAGAAATAAATTTCATTACTGAGTTGGTCGCTGTGTACACAGCGTGCAATCGATACGATAAGAATTCGGTCACCCTATTGCATAGTGTTATTGGGTATAAACTATAAGAAATTTTCAATTGCAGCACGGAGTCTGGAAATGGGTCTGAAAAGCGGCAAATACTCGTCCAAAATTCGTAGTGGCTAAATCACAAAATAAAAGCAGTGATGGCCTCGAGGTTTAGGCGCGCGGTCGAGAATTTCGGCGGTCGCAGCTTCAAACCCCAGGCACACACCCCTGACTTTTCGAAGTTATGTGTATATTCACAATGTATTATCACTTGCTTTTAACGGTGAAGGAAAACATCGTGATAAAACCTGCACACCTAAAAGGTCTTAGGAATTTCTTAGGTGTGTAGTCCGCCAACCCGCACTAGGCCAGCGTGGTGAACTAAAGCCTAAACCCTCTCAGTTGTAGAGGAGGCCCGTGCCCAGCAGTGGGACGTATTTGGGCTGATGACGAAATCACAGCTTCCGAAACGTGGGCGTAGAAATACCTGCTACTAGAAATAATGATACTTGTATGTCTTCAGGGATGTGAGAGTATATTTTTGTTTGTATTTCAGAACTTGCCAGTTTTGATCGAGATATATCAATGGGGCGCCATCTTATACAGCGGCGTTGTGGTGTTTCTCTTCTCGATTTTGGCTCTGTGCTGCTTCTTTGTTCATACCAATTGTTATCTCGCCGGCGGTGTGTTGTGTGCGCTTATCGTAGTAGACATTTTGTGTAAGTATATATTTATTACGTTATCTTCAGTTAATTAAGTGTCATGACTGCTGCTGGTGGTAGGATATTCTTGGTCTTATATATAGTTGCCACCTTCCATCGGATGTAAAAGCTACCATAGTGAGCTACGCAAATTCCTCTCGTGTCATTATATTCGGTATCATATCGGAATAATTTATACTTGTGATAGTTGTGATGATATTTCGCGAATTGACACTTTAAAAGGACCATACTGTGCCATATATACTAGACTGATACTAGTGCGGTCACATCGATGTGCGAAAAAAAATAACAAAGCATAAAGAAAATATTATTCAAATTGCATTCATTTCTGTCTATTTAACTTGTTGACTTATGTTTTTGTGGTTTTTTTTTAGTGACAGCCTATTTTATAATAGTGGCGAACAGTCTCAGAATGTCCCTGAAGTACCTAGCGAGTGACGACCTGATTATTTAAACCTAAAGCTACAAGTATTGAGTGGTGTGTTTTGTGAATAAATTTTGACAGTATTGAATCTGGTGTTTATATTTATTACTACTCTTCATGTCACAATACACCGAATTTTACTCAGAGAAAAATGAGCCTTAGGTAATAATTGGGAGTTTAAGAACGTGTTTTTTAATCTTTGACTATGAAGTAGTTTGATGATAAAATCTAAAATTACACCAAACTATACTCCAAGAATGCAATGGCGATGAAAAAGGCACCTAATATATAAACACAAATTTCCTCTAAGAACCACACACAACTGACGGTACGCTAAATAAATATATGCGATGCAGTAAAGGAAAAGACAGAACAAGTTAAAAGTTATTATATCGATAGGCGATTTAATCTTATAGACAAACTTAATCTAGGCAATATTGCTTAGCATGAAGCATAATATAGAAAATTTTCTGTAGCAGTATAAAAATCAGGTTTAGTATGTAAAAAAAATCTATAGAGATGTAGGGAATTTCGAGAATTAATTCACTGCGTAGGACAGTGAATAGGTAAGACAAATACAAAACAGTAGACATAGGTACACAAATTTATCGTAAACATCAATTATAAAAAAATATAATTTTTAAATTGGTAATTTGCACAAGAAAGATTGTGGATATCATTGCAGTCACAAATTTAACAGGCTCTGCAACAAATCTTTAGGTAATCATTACCATCATTGGATACAGGGATCCGCATACTTCTTATACTTCTTGACGTAGGCCTTTTGAATGATGGCCAGTGCTAAACAAGGTTATCAGGTCACTGGATGAACCTAGAAAGTCTTCCTTATCTGTACATGGACATCACTTTAGAATCTTGTCATGGAAAAGAGCTTTCTGATGCAGAACTTGTTTTCATACAAACATAATTTTTGATTTGTAAGACGCAAATGCAGAGATTTTGCAGAGTCGGTTTTTGTCAACTGCATCCTGAATTCTGTTTGTATTCTGAATGACCCGGCGAACTTTGTTCCGCCTAACAGTTGTTTTTTTTTTAGCTTTAGTTACTCCTTATTACATCAGCTATCTGCCAGTGAAGGTCCCGATACAATTGGTCCACCCATTTTAGAGACTAGCCGGAACAATCAGACAGACAGACAGACAAAAATTGTAACAAAACGTTATTTTGGTATATGTACCGCGTATACATCCATATGCAATTAAATATTACAAACAGAAACTCTAATTTTATTTATTTGTAGTATAGAATAGATGTATATATTAAAGAAACTAAACTCTAAAAAATATAAATCAACTGCAACAAAACAGAGAATAATCAATCTTCGCTAGTCTGCTCAATATGCATATTGGATAGTGCAAAACCAATTTCAATCTGCAAACAATATTATTACATATTGAGCGCGACCTCATCTCCTTGTAATTTACAGTATCTTGCTTTCCTAAAATTAATATCTTAGTTGGGAGTTGAACCATCTGCTGCATCGGAGATTTATGGTTTTATGTGGAGGCATGCATCATTATAAAGATATTTGACAGCCCCGTGGCGCAGTTGGCTAGACACCAGCTTGCGAAACGAGAGGCTGCGGGTTCGATCCCCGCACCGAGACAAATGTTTGTGTGATCCACAAATATTTGTTTCGGGTCTGGGTGTTTGTGAGACCGAAAAGTCTCTCGTAGTTTCTGATACCCACGACACAGGACTTGTATCCTAGTGTGGGGTCAGAACTATGTATGTGACTGTTGGGTGTATTTATTTATTTATTTATTTATTTATATTCATCATCATCAACATGGACCTGTATAGGTGATCTGTTAGAAGCAACCTGCATCAACTTGTGAGTGACCATTTGCTCGGCGTGTAGGTGGACATGCAAGTAAGTAAGTCTGCATTTTTTAACGAGCCTATCCGAAACAAATTTCCGGCCCAATCGACTAAACATAATAATAAGATATGATTTTTTTTACATAAATGGAAAAGTTAATTAACTATAAAGCATAGGCATTAATAGAACTTCTAGCTTCGGCCTCTTTTGGAAGTATTTCATAGAACCAATGACTTTTTTTTGTATCCATAAGTCAAAAATGAAACCAGCTTAAAATATTTTATGATTTTTATTTTAATAATTCATTTACAATATAAATTTTACCTCTAAAATGTGTGAAATATTTCCAGAATTCAATAGTTGTTGTTTACTTCTGTCATTAAGAATTGGCATGTTACTAATTTCTGTGTTAGCAATCGTAAGTTTGTTTAAAAATATCTTTGCGTATAAAAAGTGTTCTACTATTAGATTTATATGTTGTAATATGATAAAATTAACTTGAATAACATTAATGTTTGGCAAGATACAATGATTAACATTTTACTACTCGCATTTCGGATAATGTTTATTTTGATTAGCTTACTTTACTTACAAAATGTGATAGGATGTGTGTGAGAATGAGGATCCGATAATTTTTTGAAATGCAAACAAAAATTTACCTTAATCTTTCGATGTTTTTCACCGAGAGCGTCTATTGGGGCTTTCGTGGATGTGGAAGAGATGATTAACTTCCTCGTATAAGATAAGTTTTAAATAATATTTAAAAAAGGAACTATAAAAGTAAGCAAGTCATTACAACACAGAGAAAATTAAATTTAAATTAACCTGAACATAATAAAAGACTAGAACTTGGACATATTCCAACACAACTGTAACACTTTATCTGTAATATATTACTTTCAGATAACCGGAGCGATAGCATTGAGTGTTATAGAACAGCAATCGGACGCCAGTTACGAAAATTTGAAAAATGTCACAACTATCCGAGGTATTTGAATTATGGTATTATAGTTCACAAATATTGGGCACATAGCGCGGAGAACCGATGGCCGTTGGGGCCAAAAGGTTCTCGAGTGGAGGCCGCGTACCGGAAAGCGCAGCGTAGGACGTCCACCCACAAGATGGTCCAACGACCTGGTGAAGGTCGCGGGTTGTCGCTGGATGCAGGCTGCCTCCAACAGGTCACTATGGAAGTCATTGGGGGAGGCCTATGTTCAGCAGTGGACTTCCTTAGGCTTTAGGATAATGATGATGATGGTGAAATATCAAATCTGTGTTCCATATAACACTTCATTTGCAATATGAAATGCGTAAAATGTTTCCAATTTTTTTCTCGTCAGTTCCATCGTTGCGTGATACACGTAGGTTGTGGTTTTTTATTTTATTCCAATCTAACAAACATATAAAGCAATTTAGACCAGAATTTAAAAAAAAATGGAGTTTAAAGTTTAGTGTCGTGATGATGACCATAAATATTACTCATCTTGGAAGCAGTATGCATGCTACAATATCTATTTTTGTAGATGTAGTCATAGCTCCTTACCTTAGCGGTAGTGGCGGCCAGCACCCAGCAGTGGAACATAATATTTATATGGGCTGATGTTGATGATTATTTCTAGCTGCAGTTAATAATACAATATTTTCACGCGACAACTTTATGTTCCTATGGACTAACTGGGTATTTCTTATTATAACTGCAATACTAATAATTCGGGTACCATGATGCTTTCTTTAAGAAGTCAAAATTTATTAGTAATATCTCATATTACAGATACAGACAGAGCAATGTCCGAACTGAGCCACCTTATCAACTCGGGTCTCACTTTCATGGCTATCTGTTTCATGTTCTCTGGAGTTTTGCTGTTGTTCGCTAATTTAGGAGTGAGTAACAGTCATCGTATTATTAGAGGTCCTAACAATTGTACTGGAACGACCGAATAGGAAATTTTGTAACCTGTATATTTGAAAGTTGTCTACATGATTTTTTTACATACCGGTCTGGTGCAGTCGATCAACCCGCTTAGAACAGGGTTTTACGACAGAGTCAAACATTTGTAGGACACGTCAACGCAGGTCGAAACGCTGGAGTTATTTGTTACTATAGGCACGAAAAAGCAATCGCATTTGAAGCTGGTGGTAAATTTCACGCGGTAGTAATTATAATTCCTATTGAGAATCGATTACAACTATCTCTTACCAATCAATAGGTCAATAGTATATTACGGGATAAATTAAGATCTTAAAGGTTTTTATTAACTTAAGTTCAACTCGTCAATGTTCAAATTTGATTATCTTTGCAGTTTTGATAACCACATCACGATATATACAAATGTTATAGTTTTAACAGTCTCCGTGGTGCATTTGGCTAGACATTAGTTTGAAAACCTGAGGCGCCGCGTCGGTTCGATCCCAGCACCGATATTTTTTGTGAGATCAACAAATATTTTCATCGAGACTGAAAGTTTGTGAGACGAAAAAATCTCTTGTACCATACCAACGTCACAAGACTTAGAACTTAGTGTAGGGTCAGAACTTTGTATGTGACTGTTGGGTGCACTTATATAACTGTATCGTATCTGACATTTTAATGATCATTCCTATTTAAAAAAGACATGTACATAATAGTATAAACCCATTCTTTCAGGACTCGGAAGGCTTCGTCCAAATTTTTATATGGGGCGTATTCTTCAACGCGATGTTCGGCTTTGTCATGGTCCTTGCAATATGCTTCGAGTGCATCTTCAAAGAGAATAGTTGCCTCCTCAAGAATATGGATTGGTTGTCGGGCTCTGCACTTTTGGTGCTAGTTGTAATATACCTTTTCGGTGGGTATTTTGTTGAATATAAGTAACTACTTATCTTTATATGGTTTACGAAAGCCTACTTGGTCCCACGGTATTAACCTGTGCGTAAGTACGTGTTTTTAATCCAAGAGTCTCATACAAAGTTATGACTCCACACCTCAAAAACGTTTGTGTCGTGGGTATCAGAAATTAGAAGGGACTTTTCGTTCTCACAAACACAGTCCCGAAACAAATACTTTGGGACTCACTAGATCACGTAGACGTAGATTAGGCTTCTAGGGTTAATCTTAAGCCAGTGTATAGCCAACTGTGTCATGGGAATATCATTAAGTTTTTCCACTAAGGCGTTCTTACATCTTAATAGCAATACAGAAATGTATCCGAGAAATGGCAACAAGGTCGAGCCCTGTAATGTGAGACGTAAAAGACAGCCTGTGAAACATGGGTGTTGAGATTAAGCCTAGGCATGTACCTAAACCCTCTCAATGGTAGACGAGGCCCGTGCCCAGCAGTGGAACGTGTATGGGTTGATGATGATGATGTTGATGATAAAAGGAAAATATTATGACAACTCGATACGGACGAATCCTCCATTAGATTATTTTGTTTTATGTTGTAAACTAACATCAATGTTACAGAGTAACCCGTGTCTAAGTAAGATATGTTATATTATAAAAATTGTTCAAACGTAAAAACGCTTCAAGCAAACATAAGCGATGTTGGTTATTAAAATAGCGGTTAGAACAGCCGATAGCAGAATGCATGCAAATCCCCGTATATTAATATCTAGTGGACGCTGAGTGCCACCGCAGAGTGTTCGAGGACGTGACGGAGCACTCATTGGGCCTCGCTGCTCCCTCCCAGCAACCTATGACCCGGCAACCATTCGTTTACAGTATCGCCTAATTACTTTTCTTATCTTTGCGTTCATTAATTTCAACATCTGACGGTAAAAACTCGAGAGAAAGTTAAAAATGTCTTTGTAAATGTAAATATTTTATAAACAATTCACGACTTTGTCTTCGAGGATTTAACAATCAGGCTTAAAGAGAAATATAAGAAGAACTTGTGCTTGTAGTTCGTTTTTTAACTATCTCTTAGAAAATTATGTGCTTTGAGAAGTGTCCTGTTTCTTTAATGAAGGTAACAAATCTACGTGTCGCATTTCATCCTTTGCGTGATTTAGGTACAAAAACTATGTTAAGCAGTTTTAATGAAAATATTTATTACATACATAATTTCTGAACCAGTTTATTTCATGTACTGTAAAATGTCTCTCTATCTAATCAGAAATGTGCTACAAACTAGACACGGATTTTCACATCAGAGGCTAAAATCGCGGACATGTTATTTTGTATTTTTTTAACTACACTGTGTTCTCTAATTGAACGGGGATTTCGGGATGCGCCGAAAGGGATTTTTGTTATTTCAACTTTAATGGAGTGCAGAGAGGTTGTAATCCTGGGGCGCGTTTATTGTCACGAGGTGATTTAAGGCTTTGCTCTGGTTGTGTGCGTCGACATATATGGTTTTATTCATACGGTCACTGAAAACACAACGCTTTATGTTACTTTTGAGTATAAAAAAATATGAATTAAATATTATTTTCTTTATTATGCCATAGTTAGATTTTTATAATGTGCCATACATGCATTCAGCAGTATTATAAATAATTATCATCATCAGCCCAAATACGTCCCACTGCTGGGTACGGGCCGCCTCTACAGTTGAGAGGGTTTAGGCCTTAGTCCACCACGTTGGCCTAGTGCGGGTTGTCGGACTACACACCTAAGAAATTCCTAAGAATTTTTAGGTGTGCAAGTTTCATCACGATGCTTTCCTTCAACGCTAAAGTACGTGATTATTCTTTGTAAATACACACATAACTTCGAAAAGTCAGAGATGTGTGCCTGGGGTTTGAACCCGCGACAGTCGAGATTCTCGACCTCGATAAATAATAAATAAATAAATACACCCAACAGTCATATACATAGTTCTGACCTCACACTAGGATACAAGTCCTCTGTCGTGAGTATCAAAAAATACGAGAAACATTTTCGGTCTCACAAGTACCCAGACCCGGAACAAATATTTGTGGAAAGCTGGGCTAGCCAACTGCGCCACGGGGCTGTAAATAACTGTATTTAAAAGGTTTTTAAGAATTACAAGTAAGTTTGTTGTTAGTTTCCATTGGATTAATGATTTTAAAGATTGACAGTTTATATTACAATAGCTACATATATATGTGTATATTTTATGGAGCGATATGGGAAACATGGGAAGGTTGAAATAGCTATAGCAGAAAGTCAGCTATGAATGTTCTAATCATTTTGAAATTTAATATTTAACTGTGTGATTCTCTTGTGATCTTTCTTGTTTCAGCTTGGATTTACTATGCATCAATCGCCAACAGTTATGTGCTACAACATTCCCCGTAAATGCAAATTTGATTCCATCCAAGTCTATTTATTTCTACTATATTTTTATACCAATATATCTTTGAACCCTTAAAAAATCAAGTTCTTTTGTCAAATTGAAGTTTTATTTTTGTAATAGTCTTTTGTTGTAAACTGTTAGACACAATTATGTATAAACCCTTCATCCTGCCTCATCTCCTCCGTGTATCTCAACTCCCCACATCACTACGAGTCGGCCTATTTGTACCACAGGCCTAGACATCTCTGGACGTAGCCATACATGACTACGGCGTAGCTCTACCATTTTAAATTAATAATAAACCTGTACTGTTATTGCATATTAATTGTTATTAACATAATTTTCTTACCTTAATTTTTCTGGTCTAAAAAGTAGTCCATAGCCATCTAGAAGGTCTAATTTTTTACTGTACAAAAAATCACCAAAGTCAATTCAGCGGCTTCGGCGTAAAAGCATATCAAAACAGTCACTTTCGTGTTTTTAATGAAGTTCATCATGTATCAGCGATGAACAGAGAAAATGTTGAATTCCTGCTTTAATAACATCTTATTACGTTTCAAAATGATGGCCTGTTTATCATGTAGCCTTGCAATAACATCTCAGATATTTGCTGAGATGCTCCTTAAGGTCGGGCTACATCGCCCTCGTTCGCCGAGGTCAGCCGGTTCCGAAAAACTGGTAGATTTAATAATGTTAGAAGCTTTGAGAGATTGCTACTGGAGTTCTACTTGAGGAAATATTTGAACAGGTTCGCTTAAAATTATTGCTGCATGTGCTGGACGAGCAAGTTGTTCAAGAGGAGGGGATGGAAAGTTGGCATATTGCATTCGCCAATATAACCATTATATTATGCTGCATCTTGATGGTTGTGTGCTCAAATCCCAACATTCCCTGACTTTTAAAGTTATGCGAGTATTTTTATGATTTATCACACATTTAATACGGTGAAAGAAAACATTATAACAAGACCCGCATGCCAAAAATAACTTAACTAGTGTAGTAGAACATCTTATGACTGATATCTTTTTTCTTGAGGAAACCACCTTAGTGGTACCTCGAAGATGCAGATGGAAGATGTTGGTGTCTCCGCTTGAAAGAAGCCGGAAGAAATATGTCGGACTCTCCGGTGCTAAAGCTCAGTGTGCGGAACAACTATCTACGTTATATAGTATATTGTTATTCAAGGATGGGTATTTATTTCATTCATCATCAGCCCATTACGTCCCACTGCTGGCCACGAGCCTCTTTTAGAAATGAGAAGAGTTAGACCTTAGTTAGTTCACATCGCTGGCCCAGTGCGGAGTGGCGTACATTTATTTATTTATTTATTTTTATTTTTATTTATTTAAATGCTTTATTGAACACCACATGAACAGAAACAAAATATAAAATAATGCTAAGCTATAAACTATTGTGCTACAAAGGGCGGTCTTATCGCTAATAGCGATCTCTTCCAGACAACCCAGAAAAAAAGTGAATAAATAAAATAAAAAAAAGGTGGTCTCCGTGGTTACATAAATAAGAAAAAAAAATTTGAATACAAACAGCAATATTAAAAACAAAACAAAAATTAAGTAAAACGGTGAATAAGCCAAATACACAAATATATTTCAGATAAGAAAAAATCAAAAATATTTAGAGTAGTGTGCTCTGAGACTACTTTTGAAGGCAGATAACGATTTTGCTCGCCTTATGGACAAAGGGAGTTCGTTCCACAAGCGAGCAGCATGGACTGAGAACGAATTACCAAGGAAAGAGGAACTATGCTTGGGGATTTCTAGCGTCAAATTCTCTAGCGATTATTCATGTATAAGGATTATATTTTTAAAATCTTAATGACATAAGGATTTCTTTTATGAAAAATGATTTATAAAAAACAAAACAACGAAAACATCACAGCTAATCCATTCTCGGAATGAGTAGAACCCATCTGTCTCTAGCTTTACACGAGATGCAATACAAGGACACATCCGCGTAACATCCGCCGTCTACGGATATTGTTGCAAGCGTTGCGAATGTTGGCATTGACTGAAGTACTTCTAGTATTCTCTGTGAAGAGTTCAAAAATCGGGGGATATTTTATTGTAAGCCTAATTCGTTGATAGAATTGTGGTAATCCAAAGGTTGTCTGGAAGATATTGCCTAGAGCGATAAGACCGCATCTTGTTTTTGTTATTTTTATTTTTTTCTCCATATAATTTTATATATAGACAAGAAAGTTTAAATAAATAATCCAGCCTGTAATTCGAGAGACCAAGGATCAATTCTTGTGTTGACACCAACGACCTAAAAACCTAAAATCAAGTTAGGTAGTTTCTAATACTCGCAGCATACCATCCTGTTTTGCTACGGCGCGGCGTCGTAACTATATAACTTAATTTATCATCATCATCATCAGCCTATATACGTCCTACTGAGCACGGGCCTCCTCTACAGCTTATTTTATGCTAAAAATGTTGTTAAAAAACTCAATGATGGTACATACATACATACATACATACATAAACTCACGCCTGTCTCCCGTTAGGGTAGGCAGAGACTATAGAGCGCCAAATGCCACGGTCCAAACACACCTCTTTCGCTTCCTCCACTGACATTATCCTCTTCATGCATGCTCGTCGGTTTCGAGGACTCTTTATATTACCCTTTTTCAATAAATTACCTATATCTTATATCTTTAAATGAGCAATTCTTGTATATATATATATATATATATAATTGGAATCTCGGAATCGGCTCCAACGATTTTCATAAAATTTAGTATATAGGCGGTTTCGGGGGCGATAAATCGATCTAGCTAGGAATCATTTTTAGAAAATGTCATTTGGAAGAAAAATAACAAAAATCAACTGAAAAATATGACTCTTCCTGACATCTATTGGCGAACCTATAAGTGGAAATTGCTTTGGATTGTGTTTATATTTTTGTTTTGTATTTTTGATTGTGATTGTTCTGTATATTTCCCAAAAAAATAAAATTAAATAAAATATTGGCAAATAATAATACTATTTTTTGTGAGCAACTAATTGCTTTAACGACACAACAGCAGATGGCGTTGTTAAGTAACATTATTCATATTTCATCATTTTATTAGTAATTCGTACTTAAATATAATTTCCAAAAAACACAATTTAAAAAAAAAACATTCCGAGCAAAGCTCGGTCATCCAGGTACTGATCTTTATAGGTGCACCTGGGCCGTCCTCGACCGACTTCACCATTCACTTCCGCACAGTAAATCTCTTTCTTAATTCTGCAAACATTCATGTTTTCAATGTGGCCAAACCATTTTAGCATCCCCCTTTCAATTTTAGTCACTACATCGACTTTCAATCCACATTTTTCCCTTATCACACCATTCCTCACTCTATCTACCAATTTCACCCCACACATGCTTCTCAGCGCTCTCATCTCAACTGCATTAATTTTGCTTTCATGCTTCTTCTGCCATACCCAAGACTCACTTCCATACGTTAGTGTAGGCACCAGGACTCCTTGGTGAATCGCTAGTTTAGCGCGGTCCGATATATTTTTACTGGCCGCGATGGAGTACAATGATGGTACTTACGTTAATAAGTGCTACGTGGTTTGATTTCAGTAATGGAAAGTAGAGTGATGATCATAGAAAAGCTTCTATTCATTGCGCCTGTGAAATGATGAGAGTAAAAAAAAATCAGACGGTTAAACCACTCAAACCACACAATATTAAAAGACCTGTTAGCTGGAAAATATAAATGTGTACTGAAATAACAAGCTGCAGTGATTAGGGTGTTGAAGCGTTGCGAGATCGTCAGTTTTTATTCCAAGTCCCTTTGCGCCGTGAATTATTGGAATAACACTCCGTTATGATAATGAAGTTGAGCCAACCAACGCGTTTTAGATAAATTAAAAAATGTTTTAAAATGTCTCGCTTTGTTGGTGACGTTTTTTGTATCGGATTTTATTTTACTTTAGAAATTAGTGGAGATAATGACTATGCTGCGCCACCTGTTTCTGTCTATGGCATCGTGGAGCGCAACATGAAGTTTTATGTTAAGGGTCGAGTAGATTTGGTCCGGTCATCTGATGGGACATCGGCCTCTTGGACGTTTGCCCTCGACATTGCCAGTAACCATTAGTTGTTCACTCCATGTGCAGGGGATCACGACCCTCAGCATTGAGGAATACGATGCGAGGAGGAGGAGATAATGACACTGAATCTAATCATCATCAGCCCATATACGTCCCACTGCTGGTCACGGGCCTCCTCTGCCATTGAGAGGGTTTAGGCCTTAGTCCACCACGCTGGCCTAGTGCGGGTTGACGGACTACACACCTAATTCCTAAGAACTTTTAGGTGTGCAGGTTTCAACACGACATTTTCCTTCACCGTTAAAGTAAGTGATACTTCATTGTGAATACACACATAACTTTTTGAACCCGCGACCGCCGAGTCTAATGCGAACTACGAATATCTCCCCATTAAACCTAATATAACAATGAGTGACTACCACCTCTCAGTATACGACGCTGCCATGTCGGCCTGCTCTGATCCGTTACGGAGCCAACATCAACTTCTTGATAAATGATAGAACAATAAAAGTCGTATAAATACAAACACAATATCGGCTGATCGTTGCTAGAGCCCATTTAATGGGATGGTTCGGGTCTTGGAGCGTATTGAAAGAACAAGTGCTACTAAGATGATAGTAACCAGTTGATCTTTCCAGTACCAAAGAGATGATAGGAGGTGTCTCAGGGCTACTAGTTAGACGGTCATGTTACACACAAGCTGGAGGCATACCAATTAACCTAATGTGGCATACTAAAATAGCTTCTTGGAAAGTCTCGTTAATACCGCCCTTAGTAAGTTTGTAAGATTTAGTTTTAATATATCTTAATTTTTGTAGTGTATAATAAAACATAATGTTAATAATAAAGTGTCAAAGTACGTGTTTTTCCAGAACTAAAACAATCAAGATTGTTTAAATCTCAGCTGGACGTACCCTCAGAACCTTAGTGTAAGAAAAAATAATACAAATACTCATTTAAATAAATATTTCCCTGTCCAATACAACATGATCGTCGTAAATATAAAAATAATCATGAGTGTAGAACACAAACAGCCTATAAACGAGGGTATTTTGCAATATCGTAGCGTTTTATTAGCATTTACGAAGCCGTCAACATACCATGTGGATATTAGGAGTTGAGTCACAAAATTCAATTACATAATAGTAATGGTATTTGTGATTTTTTTGTGTAGGAAATAGAATAGAAATAAGGACAATTTTTTGTGTGGACTCGGTAATTCATAATACAAAAAATAATAAGAGGTATATTATGCTAAATTTCTACAGTATAGCGTGATTGTGTTCCGAAAAAATAAAAAATATTAAGATCCTTTTTTGAAATGATAGATTTAAACTATGATCTAAGGTACCTGTAGTGTTTGTATAGATACTAGTCTCGGGGACACGGGTAGTGGGGACAGTCTTGTGAGAGCCGTTGCCGAGAGCGGACGTGTTACTCTGACTGCTGGTGACGTAACGAGCCAATACTTTACCCTTGTGAAGGCACGAGTACTACAGTACCTATATTTAAAAAAATAACAATCAAATTTTCAGCTTCATCAAATATACATTTCATAATTATGTTAATGTTGATAAAGTAGCGGTACACAGAATTCAGCATAAAAACTCCTGCATTTCCCAAAAAAATTTCATTGTAACAATGGCGTTTCGTGTAATGAGCACTTAGGGATAATGGATACGGGCTTTTAGGCCGCCCAGTAGCAATCTCGTCCACCACGTGCGTTATACCACTAAATACTAGTAGGCTGTACACGTTATTTGCTTGCGAAATGTAAGAACTAAATTACCTTTCTACTCCCTGTTTTTTTCTATCTGGTACTTGGTTAGAACTATGTAATAATAATGTCTTAAAGATACATAAAACAACAGCCCTGTTGTAGAGTTTTCTTCAGTGGTTGAATCATCAACAATTTTTAAAAACAAGAGACGCGCAAACATATTATGATCCACCACATTAAAATTCATATCCCATAAATACACTAGTTTCTGAACGAATACATTAAAATTCTTAGTATCACCGCGGAGCCTGTATATGAAGGATAGCAATAGTCTCGACTTCTGTTACGTAAGACTTAAAACTCGGCTCAGCCAAACATAAAGCGCAGAAATAAATCTCTCTATCCCTTTGGCCATATTGGCATGGGTCATGTATACCATGTCAAATAATCTCATAAACAAAAGCACAATTTTAAGCTACAAAACCCCTTCAAACATTCAAGTGAGCAGTCTTTGAATAATCCACATTCCCTGAATGATGGAGGTAAATTTGTAAAAAAATATCGTAACTGGATACGCTTCACGTTTCCTTTGAAGTAAAAATGAAATGTTATTCCATACAAATGCAATAAATATCCTCACTGTGCTGAATACTGAGGCGGGTTCCTTTACAAGACGAAGGAAAAATCAGCTTGTATTTCGATGAACTGGAAACTTGCCACACTATTTCATATTGCTTCCTATTGGAATCTATGATGAAAGGTTAAAGTATTTATAGAATGTTCGATATTGTTCGTTTTGGGAAGTGAATGAAAAAAACATTATTTTCTGAACCTTTTTGGTATACAGTAGGTTTGTATGTAATCGTTGAGAAATTTTTCTTAGATCACTAAAAAGGTAGTTTACAAACATAAATTCTAATACACCGAGAATTTAGGTCTGACGTTTTAGGTTACCACACACAACGGACAAGCAATATTGTAATGATAATTAGTTTACACAAAAAAACATAATCGTCGAACGGTTTGATCCACCTCGTTTGGGTTATCGCGTGCGGTACTGTATATCGACTGCACAATTGGTTGTGAAATAATAAAACTCTGTAAAACATACCACCCTAGTACTAATATCTTTAAGTAATTATAATTATAATACATGTTACAAAAATAATATGAATTAAAACATATTTTTTATTTATAATCAAAAACCCATCCAATTAGAACGTAGAATTTTCATGATCACCAAAACAAGGACCCAGAATAATCCTGGAGTTATTTATTTTATTTATTCATTTATTAATTCAACACACACAGTCATTACAGGATTAGGTACCCAATTCGAACTGGCGGGACTATAACACAAATTTATACAAAATAAAACAAAACAAAACATAATAACAATCACACTACTACTAATAAATTAAGCTAACTCAATTAAATTAGGTATAGCAAATAACATAATAACAAACATTTTGCGAGCTCACTCCTATTTATACCTACCTGAATATTTTTGGAATGTTAAGAGGGGGAAATTCTGAACGACCCCAAATATATACTGAAACTTATAGGCGCATAATTGAATATACAGCATTATAATCTCATTTACAGCGTTATAGCTCCTAAACTATAAATGCTACGGGAAAAAGTTTCTGATAAAATTTATAGATAATTTTATGCTCTACAATTCAGTTACCATTATTTTAATTTTTATCAATTTTTTTTAACCATTACCTAAATATTTAGTAAAAACCATATTGTAAAAAGTTTGATAATTTCAGGTCCCGAACGATGCTTTACTTACCTACTTTTTTTGCTCCGGCGCTTGGACTAGTAGCGGTGGGCGGCGCCGACTCCACACGTACCGGTCAGGCACACTCAGGCAGAGGCACATACACACATACACGCGCCAACATATGCGCTTAAAGCTAAGTAATATTTTTTTCATACAATTCCTACTGTGGTTTTGCATATTTAACAGCTTAGTATAATTTATTCTCAGAATAAAAACACTTGGCGGCACATGCAGTGTTCTTGTAAAACAATGCTCGTAGTACAATTTTCGTGTTCTCTCCCAAGCCCAGACGGCTTTGTCAACTTGTCGTTCCAAAGTTTTATACAAAAATCTACCTTAAAATTACTATTGTAATGTATGTTTTTAAGTGACAAACTATAACTCTCTAACTGCTGTTTGCCTTGTGCGATCATTCGTAAAATTGCTCTATCAAAAATAAAAAGTTTTATGATTTGTTTGCACAAAATTTTCGCGACTACTCTATAAATATTGATACTGCACAAAGCTAAGTCCATATGTCTTAATTTTTCTATTTTAGTTTAGTAATACATTCATAGTTACGCTCACGCCTGTACCCCCATAGAGATAGGCGAAGGCGTATATCTACTGTCTACACAGACTTTCTGCCTAATTAATTAAGTTTAAAGTAATAGTGGAAAATCCTAAACCCTAATCAAAAATTTCTTTAGTCTTATTATATCAGCCCATATACGTCCCACTGCTGAGCACGGGCCTCCTCCACAACTGGGAGGGTTTTAGGCCGTAGTCCACCACTCTGGCCTAGTGCTGGTTGGCAGACTACACACCGAAGAAATTCCTCACGATGTTTTCCTATACCGTTAAAGTACGTGATAATTCATTGGGAATACACACATAACTTCGAAAAGTCAGAGGTGTGTGCCTGGGGTTTGAAGCCGCGACCGCTGAGATTCTCGACCGCGTGCCTATTACCTCGAGGACATCACTACTATAATACCCCTGCCTATTCCGTAGTTTTGTTCGGAAGTTTTATTACGTCGTCATGGACATCGACCCAAAGGCGGCTCACACTCCGCATGAATTTTACAAAACCCGCCAAAGTCACGGCCCATGTATTGATTGTTCACGTAAGGACGGCCATTAATACTTAAACCACACGGCTACTGTTTGTGGGTAGAGCCGTTTTTTCAACTCAATTTTCTGTGTAAAACTTTTTGGAACCTAAAGACCGTTCAAAAATAATATGTTAAGATTACCGAGATGTTACTACTTAGTTGGTTAGATACATTGGATGGTCTCGAGTTTGATTCTCGGGTCGGACAAAGTACATATTTTGTGTTTTTTCATTAAGAAATTCACAGTTCCAACTCGCAGTTTTGATATGCATTGAAAACTGGCACAGTAAGTTTGGAAATTACTACTACTTTTGCATTTATGTTATTATTTTATTTTAAATCTGCTATTTAAAATCTATACGCAGCCTGGATCGTGACTGTTGTACTTCAATTTTCCCACATAAGATAAAATACGATCTCACGTACACCCAGACCGAAAAAAATAATTATGAACTCCGCGGTCTCTCGTTTCAAGCTGTCTGTTTTCTGTCATGATATTTCACAACTATGTTCACGTTAGTGTGACTGATTTTGTAATCACTGTTTTGTGCCACAATAAATTATCATGGATGTCAGACACTACGAGCAGTGGTGGTACTTCCGTAGAAGCCCATAGGCGTTACACGTTAATTGCGTAATGTCTAGTTTATAATAGCCAACTGAGTCACGAGGTTATCAAGACTCTCATTATTACACAATTTAATAAAAGTTTATTCTTATTTAAAAAATATTTAAATATTCACATCTAAACTTCAAGGCAACGTGCGAAGGCATAAGCACGTAGAAACTCGACACCGGAACCCTCCGGGCGTTCATTTCCTTCGAGAGTTTGCGATTCTACTGCGGAAACTGAAAATATGACCACCGCCTAATGGATATCAAAATGGCGATATTGACGCCTTTAAACTCGTTTAAAAGTGCCTTTTTACGGACTTTCTTTTGAGTTTTTAAAAGTTCATCCAAGCGGTGAGTGGTATTTTAATGGCCTACTGGCTGTCTATGGAAGGATAATTTCTTTGTAAGGAATTTAATAATTTCTAAAGTAATTTATTCATTGGTACGTAAATACAGTTACTCTCAGTTGTAGAGGAGGCCCGTGCCCAGCAGTAGGACGTACATATGGGCTGATGATGATAATGACGTAAATACAATTACTATTTATGATGGGAAATAAAATGTGGAAATGTCCAAACACGCCAATAGCCTGACCCCTACAACGAGGGATTTTAAACACAATTGCCGAAATGTGAATGCCGATATGTACCTCCTCCCACAAGTGGCGGTACTTCCATAGAATCCCAAAAGCGTTACACGTTAATTGTTGTGTCTAGTTTATAATTATTTATTGTGGGGTCAGGATATTCTCATTTAAATGTCATATTGCTTTTTAAAATGAAGATTTAAAGATTAAAGATCAATTTTAAAGGACAAACTGGGCTTTTGAACTTTTATGGAAGTACCGCCGCTGCTGACCTCCAAGGGCATGCTGGCGTAAGTGAGTATTTCTCCCTTTCCAGTGAATATTTTTACAGTTATAAGACTCGATAATTTAACCATAGATTTCTTGATCGCGCACAATTCTAGTAATTGACCCTAAAACTAATCCTTTTCAGTTTTTCGATAAATATAAAGCCTGTAATTAAATCACGAGTCAAGGGTGCGTTACATCATTTAATAGAGCGATGGGTCTATTAATAAAATGTCATTATTGATCCCACGTGCGCTGTGTGGTGTTACGGAAAGTCAGGTCATTGTTGCGTGAATTGGTTCGCCATTCTAATTTTATCCTGCCACAGACTTTGTAACCTCAATTAAAAAAGGAGGATTTTTTCTACCCATAAACGTGTACTGTGGAAGAAATTTTATTTATACATAGATTTTTCTTGGTATAGACTGTGATGCTGTTGATTAGAAAGACTGTAAATTGAAAAAAAAAGATTTTTTGTGTGAACCTGGAATAACGTCATGTAATTTCTAATGTCTATGAGATCAGAGTATCCAATTTTAGATTAAGAATATATAATACTTTTGAGCCTGTTTATTCATTATAAAGAAAAGTTTGTTAATCTCTTCCGGATATACAGATTGTAAACAGACCGTGATTGGAAACTAGTACAGGTAATAATGATTAGGAAAACATCTTATTTATTTTTGGATTATTTTACCGTCAATGTATTACAAACACATTTTATTCACCACCATAACTATTATCAGTCTAAGTTTACGATCACGGTATATTTACACCCTGTAATTGTCCTGAGCCAATTTACAAGTAGGTATATTTATTCCATTTTTTGATGCCAAATCGATACTCATATCCCTTGGTAAATATACACGCGTACTCCATATGCGTAGAAATTTATTTATTAGGCGCGGCACGTCTTAATATTCGATGCGACAGAGCAACACGTCCCACAAATTCCTGAATAAAAACCTAGGCACCTGGGAGACATATTTCGAAGACCTCCCCGCATTGTTGAGGAATAAGGTGGGTTTATTTTCCTGTAGGCGCGACGGATCGTAGTAATAGGCTTTATAGATTGCTCATTATATAATGTCTAGTTTATAATTGTTTGTTGTGGGGTCAGTATATTCTCATTCATATGTCAATTTGCTTTTGTTAAATAAAGATTTAAAGCATAAATATTATTATTAGGATTTTGGTAAGGCAAGCTGGGCTTTTGGGCTTCTATGGAAGCACCGCCACTGATATATACAGAGTGTAAACAGATCTTGATCGAAAACTAAGACAGGCAATAGTTACGGTGATTCCAAACACACGTTAAAAAAATCCCGACAAAAAAAATTACGTTTGCCTAATCACCACATTTAATACTTATGGTTGTTAAGAAAACGTCATTTTCTTTTAACGTCAATGTGTTTGTAATCACCGCAACTATTGACTGTCTTAGTTTTCGATAACGGCCTCTTTATATCCTGTATAATTAAATGTTTTGTAATAGGGGTGCTCTCCTCCCTCACTTCAACAACCGATATATAAATAATTTTATAGAAAAGGTCGTCTCTAGTGCTGTGGTCTCGCGGCACAAGTATGTGCCGTGCGATCTAGAGGTCCTGGGTTCGATTCCCTGGTCGGGCAAAGTGTTTTTGGGTTTTTCAATTAGGAAATTCTCAATAGCAGCACGGAGTCTGGAGTTGTGCCCGAAAAACGGCAATAGGTTCGCCCCCTATTACGTGGGACTGATACGTACATACCTGGCGAAATGTGGGTGCAGAAATGCACCTCTGCCTACCCCTTCGGGAAATACAGGCGTGAGGTTATGTATGTATGTAAAAAGGTCGTCTTTGAAACATATGACTCAGCGCTGGTCAAAAGCGGTGGTATGTCTAGTAGATACGAAGGCCGCGGGCATAATTTCTCAACCCATTGACTCCCGGCGAGAGATTTTCAACGTGGTTCGCCCGAAATGTAGGCTTATCACTCCGAAAGCACTTCGCTATTTATAATGTATTTTAAACGTTAAATTAGGTGCTGAGTTTATTGAGCCTCTTAATTGGCGAGTGGTTAATGAATAATTATGTAAATTATATCTTTGGAATAAAGACACGATGAATAATTATGTAAATTATATCTTTGGATATTTTTGTTTTATTAACATTTTGAGACATTATTATTTGTCCGAATAGCAACCGCTTTCACTCTCCAAGATCACTTTCCAAGATCAGCTTGTGTAGGTCTGGTTATGAATAGGCCGGGATAAATGTTCAACACTTAGAGAAACTGTGTTTTTTTTTTAAATTATCAACTATTCTAACCCAATGGTGCGGCTTTATATAGGTATGATATTTTTACTAACACAGGCTTACCCCGAACACGAAACACTAAATACTTTTAATACGATATTCATCATAATCTATTTAGTGTCATAAAACATCAGCTAAAGAAAAACGTGATACGTTCCTAGTCTTTGTTCTACTTAAGCAATCATAAAAACCCCCAAAATTCCTAATATTCTGGTTACTTTAACCCTAAAAGGAACCAATGCTTCGACGTGGAACAACCGATTATAATAACCTCTTTAGGTAAATCATAGTGCAAAAAGTTTTTATACTCCGAAAATAAAGTGTACGTTTTTGAATACTAAACCCGCGATAACTTAAAAAGTGCTCATTCTTTTTAATAATTCACGACCGCCCCGAGCAGTTCTTTAGGATTTTCATCACCCTCACTTCGCTGAAGGTAAATATTTAAACTTAACATTCCTTGCACAATTTTCGGGCTGTTTCAAATTGAATTTGTAAAAACGTAGCGTCCTTTGGCAATTTTTTAGCCCGCAGACTAATTTATTTGTTCTCTCCGTTTTGATAGTCTTGTTGCAGGCGAATAATTCTTTGTTCAGAATTCGAAGAAAAACAAAAATTGGATTTTTTTTAGGTTATTTTGAAGTACTGAAGAACTTTCGTTATATATTTACATTTTGTCTATATGTCAAATCAAATCAAATTATCTTTATTCAAATAGACTTTTACAAGTTCTTTTGAATCGTCAATTTACACTTCTTAATTTTTTAAACTGTTGCCGCTTCGAAACGTGTTATAGCTGTGGAGAAGAAACGGCAAGAAACTCCCTCAGCAACACGACATGTCATTTTTTTATTTCTTTAAAAACTAGCAAGATTTATGTCTTTTTTTCATTACATTATTTCAATTTTACATTATAAATGTCATAACGATACAAACTGTAGCAACAAAACAAAACTCCGATCAATTTACTTACTCCCAGGGCTTATTATCTTCAATAAAATCTGAAATTTTATAGTATGCTTTTTGTAAAGCTTATCTTTAATTGATTTCTTAAACTTTGTCAAGAGAAGCTCCCTAATAGCCTTTGGAAGTTTGTTATAAAAGCGTATACGTTGCCCCATAAAAGAGTTATTAACTTTCCGGAGACGAGTTACGTGTTGAGCGAGATTACATTTGTTCCTAGTATTTTTATTGTGTACATTACAAGTTTTATTAAATTTATCAACATTCTTTTGGACGTACATTAAGTTTTCGTATATAAACTGACAAGTGACGGTAAGAATATTTATTTCCTTAAATTGTTCCTATGTATTGTTTATGCGTCCGCTCAAAAGCGTGTATGTATTTTATCACCATCCGATATTTTCGTCATCAGTCCATATACGACCCACTGCTGCGGACGGGCCTCCTCAACAACTGAGAGGGTTTAGGCCTTAGTCCACCACGCTGGCCTAGTGCGGGTTGGCGGACTACACACCTAAGAAATTTCTAAAAAAATTAGGTGTGTAGGTTTCATCAAGATGTTTTCCTTCACCGTTAAAGTAAGTGATAATTCACTGTGAATACAATTAGAATAAAAGATTTTAGGTACTTTAGCGAAGTCGGGAAATATGACTGAGAAACGGCAAAATGCTCGCCCATAATATTAACGATTTAACATAGTTGGTAAAAAGACTTTTCTCACAAAAAGTAATTGAATAGTTATGTTAATAGCATTTGTATTTCCGTATTTATTATTTCGTGTTTGGATAGTCATTCTGTGACTGAAAATTGTTTTTAATTATAAACTGTATTAGTTGTTTTAAGTAGGATTTTGGAGCTAATCTCATAGAACAGATTCCATAATAACATAATCCAAATAGACTTCAACGCACCTCTTCCCCAACCAGAAATTTTCAATTCGTTCTGTAGTAAAAGTATTACCTTCTCTACTGTAGTATCGAACGGCTGAATGGTCGGCGGCTTTAATAATTCCAATGCACTGTGAGATATAACATAAATCACTGGAACTAGCAGTTTTATGTGCCAAGTTAACCGCCCGAAGAGTTTAACATGAATAACTTATACGTTACTGTCTGTATTAAGTAATTGGACAATTTTCGTATTGTCTAACTGGGAATGGAACCCAAAACCTACATACATACATATACGCTACAGCCTAAGTGTGGGTAGAGGTGCATTTCTGCATCCACGTTTTCTCAAGTCAGCTCAACTTTTTAGGCAACATAATACCCTTACATTCTTACAAAGCAAATCATATTTTTATTAATGATAATAACAAGAGTATATATTTTTTAATAAATACACCCAACAGTCACGTACATATAGTTTTGACCCCACATTAAGATACGAGTCTTGTCGTGGGTATCAGAAACTACGAGAGACTTTTTGGTCTCATAAACACCCAGACCCGAAACAAATATTTGTGGATCACACAAACATTTGTTTCGGTGCGGGGATCGAACCCGCGGCCTCTCGTTTCGCAAGCTGGTGTCTAGCCAACTGCGCTACGGGACTGTCAAAATATATAATAATACCCGTTGCATTATTAATTATATTAAACACGTCTAAACGCGAAACAACGAGAGCAATGTTAAAATGCATCCAACAAAATCAAGGGTATATTTTGAGAGTTATAAATTTAAATAATGTAATTGAAACAAAGCTTTGAACGTATCCTGTTTTGAATCTAATATTCCGTAGAATGATCCTCGATTTACTAACTAATAAATTACGTGATAATTTATTTTTCATCAAAGAGTATTAAGGAACTGAATTCGTAATTACTAAAACAGAAAGTTTTGCCTTGAGTAAAATAATCTTTGTCCTTTTATAATCTTATTAACGTTAATTTAGTTTTACTAAACGGCGAAGACTTTCTTTTTCTCAAATACTACGAAGTGACTCGTGGTAGGCTGACTGAGTATTAACTAACCAACTAAGGAAGAAAAGAAAGAAAAGTTGCCAGCATTGTTATGCCCTAGTTATCCTTTCAGCAAAAGATGTAATTTGAGAAAAGTTAATCCTAGTCTAACTTTATTAACTCTTCTAGAATAGATTCTTCTAAAATAGATGGTTATTTAAAAACGCTTAGAAGGTTTCCTAGTGTCTAGCTATCATCGGATGCACCATTTACATACTTAAACCTACGCAATAAAATATAATCATGGAGTCAACAAAGGTAGTCTAAATATATCGTAGACGGGATAAAATAAACGACGCACGGTTATAATTATAGCGACCTCTTTAATTATTTTTTACCCTTTGATCGAGACTTAAACGACGCAGTATGCTGAAATAAAAATGATTTGCTCTAAAGACTGTCTGTCCTTAATATATATAACATAAATACATACACGCCTAACTACACATTATTTGCTACATGTGAAGGTTAAAGCCTCTTGTCTTAAATATCTGACACTAATAAACTCTCCTATCTCAGCAACAAATCGATTTTAAGCAAACATTTGTGACCTACATAAACATTTGTCTTAATTTGTGAATGGAATTCGTGTTTTCTCGCTTCATATCATAATTGTATTTCAAAGGCATTTTACAGACATTGTCCCTGGCCTACTGGATCTACTATGATGATTTTCCGTCCATGTTGGATAACACTTAAAGTACCTTAATTAATCAGACTCTTACCAAAATAGTCGATAAGTAAAATATGACTGCGACGTCTGGAACTTTCTCAAGTTTCGACCATCAGGTGGCCGCCGCGTTCATTACCTCGGGCTCACATAAAAACAGGCAAAATAAATTTTTCAACATTATATCCTCCGCGCTATTTTTGGAAATTGAAAATCCAATATGGAATTATTATTTTAGTTTCTAAGTTACTAAAAATATTATATTATCTTGATTATTTGTTTTCAGTTACTTTTTGTTTTTGTTTGTTTGTATTTTCGTAGATCGCGGAATTTGTCATTAATAACTTTTTTGTATTATAATACTTCGTATTCAGCAACAACACAAAAGAACGGCGGGTAATTGGGAACTGCTAGGTAAATAATACTTCCCCCCGCATCACACCGTCCCACGCTTGTTCAACGGACGCCTTCAACGCCCCTCAGTACGTATTCAACAGTGAGAGTAAAAAGCCGCATGCGTGCTGTCACGGTGAGTTAAACATTTTTTTTTGCATTTCTGTTATAATTTTTGTCGTGTATTATAATAGCCATCTATTACTATTATAATACACGACTAACTATCATATTTTTAAGTTCAAAGGCACCATATTTTGTTTTTACTATCATGCATGTACATACTATCTGATTTCAAGCCCTACGTAATTTGAAGTTAAAAAATACTATTGAAGATGGCGGCCATTTTATTTATTAACTACTTTGGGCAATTTTTCAAAGTTAAGGTCAAAATCATCTTTATTCAAATAGACTTTTAGAAATTCAATCGTCAATATTAAATTATTTTTTAAAAATTGCCGCTTCGAGAAGAAACGGAAAGAAACTCCCTCGGCAACACGAAATGTCATGTTTTGAATGAAAAAAAAATATAATTACAATTGATAATTGTCATTATTTAAATTTAATCTCATATATCTCATAAAGATACAAATTGTAGCACCAAACTTCTGATAAATTTACTTACACCCGGGGCTTATTATCTTCAATATAATCTGAAGTTTTATAGTAAGCTTTTTTATTTCATCATCAGCCCAAATACGTCCCACTGCTGGGCACGGGCCTCCTGTACGACTGAGAGGGTTTAGGTCTTAGTCCACCACGCTGGCCTAGTGCGGGTTGGCGGTTAAGCTTTTTTATATAGTTTATCTTTAATGGATTCTTTAAAAAAATTCAAGGGAAGCTCCCTAATACTCTCCGGGAGTTTGTTATAGCAGCGTATACATTGTCCCATAAAAGAGTTATTAATTAATTGGGAACGACGTCAGGCGGGTAATTGGGAACGTTTCCAATTACACTTTGTGTTTTTTCTTAATTACTCTAGTACTGCTGGTTGATTGTTTAAAAATGTTTTAATATTACGAATTGTTTTAGATGCCTCGAAATTATATACAAAAGACTAAACCAAAATATAATATTGAAGATCTTCGCCGTGCAATCGAAGATATAAAAAGTAAAAAGCACATTAGGCAAAGCTGCTACTACATACTCAATACCAAAAACAACATTATTCAAACAATTGAAACAAAACGAATTCAAAATGCCAAAAAAAGGTCGGTCTGCTGTATTTAACAAAGAACAAGAAGACCAGCTAGAAACATACATACTTGATTGCTGCAAGACTCTATATGGTATAACACCAAGCTCACTACGTAACTGAAACACAATTTTAACAAAGAAACCCAGCTGGCAGGTAAAGATTGGTACTATGGCTTTATGGCTCGACATCCTTCCATCAGTTTACTGGTTCCAGAAGTTACGTCACGTAATAGAATAACCACTTTTAACGCCTCCGAAGTGAATTTATTTTTTGAGCAATTACCGTTAATTCCACACACTTCTGTGCCTATTGCCGAAATTATCAATGTGCCTGTCACTCCTAAAACAAGAACGAGTTCTGTGCGACAGAATAAGAAGCATTCTCAGATTTTATCCAACACACCTATAAAAATTCAACTAGAGGAAAAACAGAAGAGACAAATTGAGAGTAAAGCTAAAAAATAATACTTACGTTCCAAAACAAGAACCGAAAACGCACATTAAAATTATAATTTTAATTAATTTTTAATTATTTATTTAAGAATAGGTATATTAATATGAATTTATTTGTATTTTTTATATTTATTTAAAAAATATAATTATAATTTTCACTATTATTTTGTCCTATACACTTTATGCTACCCCTCTTTATTTTTCCTGTTCTATTATCCATCCAAAGGTTGTCTGGAAGATATTGCCTAGAGCGATAAGACCGCCTCTTGTTTTTGTTATTTTTATTTTTTTCTCTATATATTATTGTTCAAGCAAGAAAGTGTAAATAAATAACTAAAACCATAGAAAGAAGCCACGATTCAAGGGTAAACGAGTAAGAAATTTGAAAAAGCTTTACAAAAAAATCAAACGATTTCTGCCGGAAACAGTGGAGTTACCGCGTGCAGTCCATAGGCGATTGCCATCCGAGGATTTGGCTTGCGTACATCCCTGACGTCGCAATTTTTATCTGTAATCATCAGGATTTGTTTTTTTTCATTAAAAACATATTTTCTAAGAATATGAACCAAATTTTGATCAAATAAATTGAAAATTGCATGTTTTTGAGGTGTTTGAACACAATGTCATGTTTTTATACTATATTTTTTCATCTTTCTTGCATAAATAAATATATTTTTAATAACAAATTGGAATTGAATAAAGAATATCTACACTAAATTTCAGAATGATTGGTCAATAACTTTTTGAGCTAGAATGTACGCAAGTCGAAAAAAAGTCGTTTCGAGAAAAACGCGTTTGAAATAAAATGTAGCGAAAACGAGAAATTCAAGGCAGTAATTAATTATAAAAAATGCTCACCGGTTAATCAGCTATTGCAGCACCATATAGCAATCCCTCTTCTTGCTCATATGCGTCATTTTTAGCTTGCAACTCCACTTGACGAGCTATACGAGCTTCCTTCGTCTCCAATGAGCTGCGCCTATTCTGTCTCGTCACGCGCGAGATCATTCGCATTCATTCATCATTCGAACTAATGGGAATTTTGCTTTGAAATTTTGACCACATATTCTTGAATAGTTATACTAACGATTCATGCAATAAAAAAAAGACGATTTTTCGATCGGTCTAAACTGGTTTCCCCCCTTAAACAACACAATACAGCCCATCAAACTTAAATGTGTCTAGACAACTTCTATTTGTGACCTTGTAACATAAACTCCATAATAAATCTTCACCGATACTTCCGTTGCCACTATTGTAGACAACTTGAACAATAAAACGTATAAAAATAAAGCGATTCTTCAAACACAAAGAAATAAATCTTAAGAGACGGATGCTGCTTCTCTTTATACTCGTAGTGTTTACAGCGAACATTTTCAGTATTAAATGAGGTAAATAATGTTCTTTTAAAAGTTTTTATCCGCGTACTGGTATTTCGATATCTAAAGAACATTTGTGAACGAATGAACGGCTGAATGACTTTTATTTTATGTGGCTTTAGAATTTTGAATATGGAAGGTCGAATTAGGAGATATTGATCTGTTACAATATCTCCTATTATGCCTAGTCATAAAATTTTGCATGTGGCGACAATATTAAGATGGAATTCTTTTGGATTGCGGTAAAGCCATTCTGCAGCCAGTTAAGAGTGCGGTATGAAATGATAAGCTCTAGTCTCTACCAAATTAAAAAGTATGCGCTCAAAGAAATAACATAGGTACACGAATTATTCCACATTATTACATTTCATCTGGTGGCTGAGATTGCAATAGACCCAAATTGGTGATTTTCAATTATCGTATCCACTCAAAATTCAAAATTCTTGCACACGCACTTTGTCATATCATATCCGATAAAAACAGATCAGCGTAATCATGTCGACTGAGGAAATTCTTAAAAATATCAGGAATATTTAAATCCATTTTTATCAAGAGATATCAGTTTAGTCACCTTGCCGTGTTTTTATGTAAATGAAATTCAAAGAACAAACTTAAAAACAAAGACGAAACAATGCGGCTTAAACAAATGAGGGGTGAATGGAAATGACAGTCAGTGAACGAATGAGTGACCGGTTCATTTGAACAGGTCCCGAAGGGATTGAATTGTGAAAAATGGATGATCAACAACAAAGATCAGTGGGTTGGCACTGACCTTATCTGCGGGGTACAATCCCATCTCTTTGTTGGAGCTTTCCTAAGAATTCCTTGAAATATATTTATCGGTTGTTCCTTTACAGTGAATAAATATTCCTAACATCAAACACTAAGATTTGGAGTTACTATTTTATTATTTGTTTATTTGCTTACTTATTATAAGCAGGATTGGCTAATTGAATTATGCGTGGTATCTTTTAGTAAAACTATGAAAATACGATATTTCATAAAGGAAATGATACTAGCTTTCGTATGCAAATTAATTGCCGTACCATGAAATTTTGTGAATAAGTGTTTTATATAAAGCCACAGTACTCGTTAACAGCAAAGACAAAAACTTGTGTATGATGGCGCGGAGAAAATTGAATATATCATTTCTAACTTTTTGTTTAAGTGTAAAGATAATTCCTTCTCCTAAATTTTATTTCTTTATTATTTTGCCACGAGGCAGTCGCCTGCCTCGTGGTCTCGTGGTACAAGTATGTGCCGAGTGATCTAGAGGTCCTGGGTTCGATTCCCGGGTCGGGCAAAGTGTTATTGGGTTTTTCCATTAGGAAATTCGCAGTAGCAGCACCGAGTCTGGAATTGTGCCCGAAAAACGGCAATAGGCTCGCCCCCTATTACGTGGGACTGATACAGTCAAATATATTTACCAGTTTTAAATGATTCACGTTGGTAGATAACGGTAAATACTCAAAATACAAATGAAACAGCTTGCTTAGTGATGCATGCCCTAATTATTAATACTCAATTTTGATACCAACATCATAATGTCTACTTTAAAAAAATATGAGTATCTATTAATTGGTCCATTAGAGTTAACTGCCAATATGGGCTTAAGGAAACGTTCACACATTGACCTGGTTCAAAGAGGTTCAATTAAGTGTAATTTATCGCCATTCCCGAAGACAACATAGTCGCGTCACGTCCCGGGGGAACTCTAGCTTCAAGACGTGCTTAAGCCTCTATCACTTCTTTACTTTAATAGTTGTTGGTAAAGTTGGTATTAATTGTTCGCTACCTCAATTTGCATTTTTACACCATTATTTTGCCAGCTGTATTGAAATCACACTTATTAAGAGGACGTAACCTATTGACGTTTTTCAGAAAATTTTCTAGACTACAAGTTGGTATTAACAAAATCTAATGGAAAAACTCAATAAAAAAGCATTTTTATTGTTTATCGCCGTCCAATGCTGAACGAAGACCTCCCCAAGTAGATGCCAATCATTCTTGAGCAGCCCTCATCCATCCGCTATCCGCCACCTTTCTCAAGTCGTCGGACCATCGTGCTTGCAGGACGTCCTACACTACATCTACCTAAGCGCACTCTCCACTCCAACACTTGTCTTCTCCAATATAAATATATCCAATAAAATGCATAATACATCAATATTCCCAAAAAAGGGAGGCATATAGATAGTCATAAAATCTAATAATAAACATGCATTTCCTTTAAAATCTTGAAAGCTGAAAGTGGAATAAAATTACGTAGCTAATACAAAATGTTATAATGGTATAGTGGAGTGCAGGAGCGCGGTGTGGCGCGCGGATACCGGATATTGGGTCGCCCTGAGTTGTTGCTTGAATTTAAAACAAAAGCGAGCGAAGCCATCTGCCGCCACAGTGTGGAAGCTGCGGGCGGAGGCACTTTATTCTCGTATTATTCGATATTTTAGTATTATTATTACTTGTTGATATATTTTGCGTCTTAAACTTCTTATTATGAGTATTTATTAATAATATAATTAAAACGGCAATAGGCTCGTCCTCTGTTACGTAGGATTAATTCATGACTGGCGAAATGTGGGTGCAGAAATGCACCTCAGCCTACCCCTTTGGGAAATACGGGCGTGACGTTATAATGTAAAAAACAACTAGTGCTGTATCAGGGCGTTTAAAATAGATATATTTTAGTTTGTCGTCAGTGTGTAACCGTAGAACCGTAAGTTGATTCTACTGCACGAATACGGCACCATAAATTATTAAAATGTATCTTAGAAACACCTGAGTACCTAATTTCAGTAGTAACTGAAAACGATGGAGCACAATTAAGCCACTATTCGGGTATTTTTAGTTCGTTTTAAACTAGCCATCAAAATTTGTAAATGTGAATTCAATGAATGAGCTGTGTGAGGCTTGGGAAGTACAGATTCAATAATAAATAATCGCGTACAAGATGTTTAAATATGTGAAGGAAAACATCGCCAGGAAATCTGCGTATAAACCCACACTGATTCTCTACTCCAGATGTATATTTATTTGGTATAGATATTTTCCGACAGCAAATTAATATGAAATTTATCGAACGGATTCATAATAAGGTCCTTTTGTTCAACAGTGTCATAGACACGCGTAGGGAACATATTGCGGTTAAATTATACTCTGCTGCTACTTTCTTGTCATTAGTGCTATGTTATCTCTGAGACTCACTGAGTAAAGTACCATATTTTGAGCGTCGGTTATGTCAACACTTCGCCTTTATTAAAACTTCACTTGAATTTAAGTATGTGGCTCAACTACAAGGAAATAGTAAAGTCAGTATTTTCCTCAATGTATTCTCTATATCATATTTAGATAAAATTTTTAATATTTCATTTACAAAAGTATATTTTTTTAAAGTAGTGTTGGCCTCGAGGTTTAGGCGCGCGGTCGAGAATCTCTGCGGTCACAGGTTCAAACACAGGCACACACCTCTGACATTTCGAAGTTATGTGTGTATTCTCAATGAATATTACTTACTTTACCGGTGAAGGAAAACTTCGCAAGGAAACCTGCACATCTTAAAGTTCTTAGAAATTTCTTAGGTGTGTAGTCCACCAACCCGCACTAGGCCAGCGTGGTGGACTAAGGCCTAAACCCTCTCCGTTGTAGAGAAGGCCTGTGCCGTGCAGTGGGACGGATATGGACTGATGATGATGATGAATTCATTTACACAAAGCTACGTGTTAAATTTTAATTTCAAGATAAACATTGGTTTTCAGAAAATTTAAGAATTCTAAAACTGTTTATACTGGTGCTTGTTAGTAAGTGTATAGAGTACCGACGGGCAATAAACGACTACGATTATTCCTTACTAGTCAAAATAATTATGCCAGCCTATTTGTTACCGGATATACACGTGAAATATGCGTGTGTAACTATAGGGTATTTAACACTTTTAAAACGGTCCCTATACAGGTGTAAACGATTATATATCCATCGACAAAATTTTGTAACAAAACTGATCAGAAGAAATGTACATATCTATAATTTCAAATTAACAACTTTTACTGCGTAAAAATATTAAAATTTAGTAGAAATCTATTAACAGACATTTAAACTATATTTACTTGTATAGTTACTGCTTCTTTTATAAGCAATTTACTTTAAGTAAATTTATTTATTAAGCTTTGTAATAACAATGGCAACACCCCTTAATACACGTTAAATGCCGTGTAATTCAGACAGAAAACAGATTCGGTATCGGAAAACTTTTTCAATATAAGCAACAATGCCTTTATTCGGCTACACGAGCGATACAATGGAAGAATAAATAAATGTAAAAATCAATATAAAGTCAAATGGGGCAGCTGAGTGATTCACTGGATTCCAAAGTGCCACGTTATCCGTCATAATGCGCTGATTTCTTATCGAGGAGATTCATAAGTGTTTGGCTTTAGGATTGCAACGGGTACGATTTAAGGTATTGCTGGTTTCTGTTTTTGGGTTTTTTTGAAATTTTTCATCAGACATTGAGTGACTTATACGGGGTGTATTCAGACCGTAATCGGAAACTAAGGCGGGTAATAGCTAAGGTCATTACAAACCCCTTGGCATTAAAGAAAATCCCGACAAACAATATTTTTTTTTACGTTTTCCTAACAACCACATACATTTTATACCTATGATTGTTACGGAAACTTTAAAATTTTTATTTTTTGTCGGGATTTTCTTTAACGCTAGGGGGTTTGTAACCTTAGCTATTACCTGCCCTCATTTCCGATTACGGTCTGAATACATCCTGTATATGCATACATACAATTACATTCATCTGTATTCATTTAAATAGGTATTCATCCACGTTTCGCCCACTATGTTCGTTCTATTCGTGGCGCAGTTGGCTAGACACCAGCTTGCGAAACGAGAGGCCGCGGGTTCGATCCCCGCACCGAGACAAATGTTTGTGTGAACCACAAATATTTGTTTCGGGTCTGGGTGTATGTGAGACCGAAAAGTCTCTCGTAGTTTTTGATACCCACGACACAAGACTTGTATCTTAGTGTGGGATCAGAACTATGTATGTGACTGTTGGGTGTATTTATTATTATTATTATTATGTTCCAAGTAAGAGGGAGCGAAACAAAGACTTCAATGCGGGGTTTGAACCTGCTTCCCATGTTATCGGCCATAACCAAACGGGCGGTCGGTTATAACCAATTAGGAAATTAGTGATGGGCTCGAAGGTTAGGCACGCAGTCGAGACTCTTGGCGGTCACGGGTTCAAACCACAGGCACACACCTCTGACTTTTCGAAGTTATGTATATATTCACGATAAATTATCACCTACTTTAACGATGAAGGAAAACATCGTGAGGAAACCTGCACACCTAAAAGTTCTTAGGAATTTCTTAGGTGTGTAGTCCGCCAACTCACACTAGGAGAGCGTGGTAGACTAAGGCCTAAACCCTTTCAGTTGTAGAGGAGGCCCGTGCCCAACAGTGGGACGTATATGGGCTGATGATGAACAAACCGCCCAAATAAGGCAGTATAACTAATTTGACACTGTGATTGAACATACTAAGTAGTAATTCGCTGCGCCTTCAACAATATCGCCAGTTAATTACCTTTACACGAGAAATCAATTAAATTTATTATACATATGTACATCGCCGACATCGCTCTAAACATAAACCTGTGTTTCAGTATTGGAAATTCAATGAATTGCAAATGTTCGTGTTTATTGAAAGTGCAAACCATTGTTTATTAATGTTGTTTTTATGTAGAAATTTGTACGTTCAATTTCATTCGTTAAACGGTTTTTAAAGAGTCTAGACGTCTAAATAAAATATTGCGATTTAAAGAAAACGTGAAAGGAAAGTTGTTCTAAAGCTTAGACTGAGAGTATTGTGGTTGTAGTTTGAATAACCTACACCCATCTCTTGAAGTTCTCTGAGAGGTATATTTATTTTATTTATTTATTTATTTAACTCTTTATTGTACACATTCAACACCATACAAAAAAAACTATATTTATATATATAACGTAGAGAAGGGTACAAATGGTGGCCTTATCGCACATGGCGATATATTGATAGACAAGCATAAAACTAATCATACAACTTATAGACTGTCTCGTGGTTCCGCAGCACAAGTATGTACGGTGCGATCTAGAGGTCCTGGGTTCTATTCCGGGGTCGGGCAAAGTGTTATTGGGTTTTTCCATTAGGAAATTCTCAATAGCAGCACGGAATCTGGAAATATGTCCGAAAAACGGCAATAGGCTGGCCTCCTATTACGGGTGACTGATAAATACTTGGCGAAATGTGGGTGCAGAAATGCACCTCTGCCTACCCCTTCAGGGAATACAGGCGTGAGGTTATGTATGTATGTATGTAGAACTAATCTAATCATTATTGCGGCATACGTGTGAAGCATACAATGAAGAACGCCTGATTTCGATTCCCACACAGAGCAATATAATTGTTTTTTTTATTTTTTTATTAGGAAATTCATCATCAATCCTGCGGGATGCAAAGAAGCTAACGTATTTTCTTATCGATACTTTGATACATTGAATATATCATCATCATCACCATCATTATCAGCCTAAGGAAGTCCACTGCTGAACATAGGCCTCCCCCAATGACTTCCATAGTGACCTGTTGGAGGCAGCCTCCATCCAGCGACGACCCGCGACCATCACCAGGTCGTCTGACCACTGAATACATGCCGCAAAGAAAATTAATCACATCGACAGATGAATTAAAATGGACAGATACGGTATAGTTATTTTCTACGCAATAATTTTAAACCTAGTTTTCGATTTCAATTTCAATTCAATTATTGACCATCGCGTAAGAACTTTATCTTTTTGTGTAACAATATAAAGCCAATTTGGCATCAAAAGGTCTCAAAGCTACGTTACAGATTTGATTCCATTCACGCTTAGAAAACAAACGATTATGTTATAGCAAGACAGGGTTGTATTCAACTCAAAGTAGGGGTCATGGGGGGGGGGGGGCACCCCATGGATAACTTGATTTATATCTTCGACATAGCAACAGTGATATATAGGAGGCCATTGCTATATTTAACATTATATAGCATCATGTTTTACATAAATCCATACATTCACTCACGCCAATATTCCTATAAAGAAAAGGCAGAAGTTAATTTCCGCAACCACGTTTTGTGAATTGTACTTTAAGTGCCACTTAACAAGGGTCGATCCTAATTCAGGCACATTTATAGACTGAGAATTTCCTAAAGTGTAAACCTGCGTTACTTTGTTTCCTATTCGCAAATCCATCGCAACGCAACACTTTCTCCTCGGGATTAATGAGAAAATATATTATATCTTTACTAAAACGTATACGATACATCCAATCCCAATCCATAAATTATGTTAATTTAACGAAAGTTTTCATTTATCTATAAAAATATCTTAATAAGCCCCATAGTCCCATTAATCTCATTTAGTAGTTTTGTCATAAAACAATATCAATTTACTACTATACCTACTAAATCAGTCCATATCGTTCCACTGCTAGGCACTGTCTTTCTCTACAACTGAGAGGGGTTAAGCCTTAGTCCACCACGCTGCCCTAGTGCGGATTTCAAATTAACAAACAAAAAGTATATAGAATGTATAATACAAAGCTAAAATCCCTAAATTCAATACGAAAGTTATCAATGTCTATCTAAATCCCTCTCTGGCTGGGCCCATACAATGCCGTCGCTGTGAATTCAATCACCAATTTTCTACGGTCCACACCGCTTTCGTTTTGTGCGTGAGCCGACAGCTAATACCGGGCCTTTGTCCAATCTGACGCCCGATTATACTTTACTTTTACGATATTTGCAAGTCGACTAGTGACCTGTTTTGACAAGTACTATTTTGCACGTGACTGTTTAATGTTGTTGAATTGATGGCCTAATGTATTCGGTGCATGATTTGGGGAGATATTTCTCAGCAGTTTCGTATATGGATAACATCGTTAGACAATCTACATAATGGTACTTAAGTAGGTAAAGATAATTACATAACGGTATCTTTTAGTTACACATTTCCAAGGTATTAACCTGATGTCCATTAGCAAAATGATTATCGTGGTGAAATAAGACCTGACCACTCTCAATTCTATAAATAGCCTGCTTACTTGTAGGATGTATAAGCTGTAGAGCTTATACTAACTATAGTATAACTAACTATGCTTATACTTTAACAGATAACTAGCATAAGCTAGTTATCATAGTTAGTATAAACTAACCTTAGTACGACCATGAACAAATTGGACCGTCGACAATCTCAATATTCAATTCAAACTCTAGTGTATATTCAGAATCTAAGTCATGTATTTGACATTTTATAGATACCTACAATAAATATTATTTCATTTCATTTCAAACGTAGCAGTATCTTTTCATAGATTTTTTGTAAGACGAAGGTACGGTTCCGGTCAAGAGGACTCAATCGTACAGCAGTCCAAGCTGACTACGGCGTAGCTTACAGAAATAAGCCATCATGCCAATCTTTTTAACAAATGTCACCTTATTCATCATTTAGAGACGACAAAGACATCAATCACTTGGAGATAGATATCCCTCGGGATCATAAGAGGCGAGGAAGCCGAAAAACCACTCAATATGGAAACGGAATCAACTGCCAATGTAAGTTTTGGCTTATTGAAGCGCGTCCCGTTTATCACAAATACTTTCATATTTGAATTGATATATTTTTCCTAAAGTGTATTTGTTATTTTTATATACTAAATAATATTTCTACTTATTCGAACCTACCATTAATGCTAAAAGTGCAGAAGTAACTCTTTTTTTGTTATGGATACGAGTATAAATTACTGGACCGATGTTGATGAAGTTTTGGACTGATTTGACTGGTTTCACCACGAAAGAAGCTTAGGTAGGCATGACTGCTGGTTTAAACGTGACACATTTTTCATATCCTCTAGAACTAATTCTGCTCCCCACAGTGAAGCTGCGAGCACAAACTAGTAAAATACTATGGCGTATTGAGACGTTTCAATCGTTAACCTACACCTACATACATAATTTAATTGCACCCAATATTAGACTTTCCACTAAGGTATAAATTTTATATTAGTGTATCAGAAAATCTAAGAGGTGCTTCGGCCTATGCTACCAACACAAGAAACATGAAACATACATAACAAAAGTTATGTGATACATAGACCACACAATGTAAATTAACTTAAGTCACTAAATAGAAAAGCTATCTCTTTGAACCTTACGCACTAGAGGCATCGCGAAAACTCGTGAGTCTTTCAATCAAAAAGATCGGACAAAACAGGATCCAATATTCCTACAACTAACCTCATAGATACTACGCGGAGTATGTAAAGCCAATGTCATAGTGAGGAGGGAATAGCGAGGCTACGTAAATCAGCGGTTATCTATACCGATAGGTATTGTGTAGAAATGTGCCTGGAAAATGGGAATCGGCTTACCTATAACGTGTCACCTATATCACCTATAACGGGGGATTTTAAACACAATTGGCAAAACGTGGGGATTAATGTAATGTGTATGTATGAATGTCATGTAGCGAGAAAAGATTGGTGTTTATGAATAAACATTTAAAGTACTTTCTGGACTAATTTGGATGATTTTACCATTTAAATTTGTACATTATTAATAAACGTAAATCATCACCACCATCATCACCAGCCTCTCTCAAGTCTACTGCTGGACATAGGTCTCCCCTATGGTACGCCACTGGGCTCGGTCTTCGGCCCTCCTCAATACATATCATGATAAAAATATCTACCAAATCGCTTCTCTCGGAAATAAACCCGCAACTTATTTATAAGGTAACAAGATTTCACGGTTGGCTTCCAAAGAGAATGCGATCTGTATTTCCATTTGTCACAGCGAAAATGCGCACTACCGTCTCCTAAATTGTTTTTCAAATAATAAATTATGCCAATCTTGAAGGATAAACACAAACACACATTTCGCCTCTAGGTATCCCCGAAGAGTTATGCAGTGATAATTTTTCGGCCCACGTTTTGCCAGTCATCCGAATCTAAGACCACTAAATCGCACTATGAGACGAATTTGACATTTCATAATCACATAATATGAAAGTAGTCAAATATAACCCATGTAATGCTTTTTTACGCCACAGCAAACTTATCTTTGGCTATCAAACTACAAGATGGACAAACAATTTCAAAGAGAAGAATAGCTACTAGAGAATCATCATCAGCCCATATAAGTCCTACTGCTAGGCACGGGCCTCCTCTACAACTGAGAGGATATAGGCATTAGTCCATCACGCTGGTCTACTGCGGGTTGACGGACTGCACAGTGCACACCTAAGAAATTCCTAAGAACTTTTAGGTGTGCAGGTTTCTCACGATCTTTTCCTTCACCGTTAAAGTAAGTGATAATTCATTGCGAATACACACAACTACGAAGTCAGAGATTCGACTGAGATTCTTGATCGCGCGCCTAAACCTCGAGGGAATCACTAAAGAATAGCCATAGAAAAGAAAAGCGAGAAGCCGGAGCAAGGTCGTTTGTGATGGGTCGCACAAGGAATCTTTAGGAGAACAATGTACATCAGTTGACATTGTGTAATTGATGATTCTCATCATCAACACCATCATGAGCTCATATAGGTCCCACTGCTGGGCACGGGCCTCCTCTACAACAGAGAGGGTTTTAGGCCTTAATCAACCATGGTGGCCAAGTGCGGGTTGGTGGACTACACACCTAAGAAATTCCTAAGAACTTTTTGTGCAGGTTTCCTCACGATGTTTTCCTTCACCGTTAAAGACTTTTGATGACTATATTCTCAATATTTACCGCGTATTTATTGATTTAAAGGTACTTTAATAAAAAAACGGCATACAAAAATGATTAGTATTTATTTTCAAAACAATCGAAGTACTCAAAGAAAATTTACAAAAATATTATCTAAATACAAAAAAAAACTTAAACTAATGGCACGAATAATATTATAAAATGTGCTGATTTTAAATACTTTGGACGGAGTGTTTAAGACGAGTAATTAACTTAAGTTCTCTAATAATACAATAAGACACTAAAGATTCAATACAATGGTATATAAAATATATTTCCTATTGAATATAATACTAACATGAGGCTTCATGAATGAGTTTCTTATACATAGATAGCTACATTAGAGCAATCCTCTTACAGAGTAAAGTTATGATGCACATGCAGGCCCATTCATTCTCGTTAAGAAATATTATTCAGGACTTTAAAATTGATGCTACAGGGGAAGGTAAAAATACAAATCTTATCACAAAACTGGAGGCACTGTTTTTTTTACTACTAAATCAGTAAATAGAAATTCACAGTATTAGTAATAATGAAACGTCTGATTTTATTCTTAATTAGGATGAGTACTTATATGCAGAATATATATTTGCATCCTCAATTTAGTATGTTGATGTTGTTTCACATCTCCTGCCTATTATTGTCAATGAGGTAATAAGTTGGTTGGTCGGAAAATACGAGTTTAGAGTTAGATCCCTTTACATAAAGATTGTATAAATGTATGTGTGTATGTATAAACAATTTTCCGTCATATAAAACATAAATGATGTTTTATTATTCATCAATAATTTATTAATGAATAACTAACGCTGTTTTTAAAATTATACACTTTTGACACAATAATTACAAAATTATTTATATATCTCAATAAAACATAATTTGTATGGTTTTGAAATATTAATGTGGCTTTTGTAAGATACAGGACATATCCTAAATAGAGTTATTTAAGATAGTATTAAAAATATAGCCCCAGCAATTGGGATAGTTTTTCTTCTAACGGAATAATATTTTTTCCATAAACCATAAAATTGATTAAAAGAAGAAAGATAAAAGGTATTTGCAATCAATATACCACAAATTTTTATCTACTGAGTATTCTACACGATTTAATAAACAAAAATTAAGACAAAATATATTGTAATTAATAAGTTTCATTTGATACTAACAGTTGATCAGACATTAGTAATATTTATACATTTTATAGTAAGGAGAGTAAGAACTTTTAACTTAATGAAAGTAATTATATATAAATTGAATTTTTTAATTGAGACTTTTATATTAAATACTTGAGCAAGACTCGTTTTTATTCTAACTTTTACTTGTCTTGTATATTTCGATTATTATCAGATTCGATTATCTCGATTTTTGTCACTCACTTAAATAAATACTTATTCATAATTAAACTGTTATAAAATACATCTCGCTTAAAAACTAAATTATATACCCACATGGAATTACCTATTGAAAAAAAATATCAACCGTTTATAATATATTTATTTTGATTTGACTGCCTCGTGGTCTCGCGGTACAAGTATGTGCCGTGCGATCTAGAGGTCCTGGGTTCGATTTCCGGGTCGGGCAAAGTGTTATTGAGTTTTTTCCATTAGAAAATTCTCAGTAACAGCACGGAGTCTGGAAATGTGCCCGAAAAACGGTAATAGGCTCGCCCCCTATTACGTGGGACTGATACATACCTGGCGAAATGTGGGTGCAGAAATGCACCTCTGCCTACCCCTTCGGGGAATACAGGCGTGAGTTTATGTGTGTATGTATGTATGATTTTATGACTCAGAAGAAAGTTATTACTTTTGTCGTTGACCATACAAGTTGTGGACTAAGGCCTTCTATTTCTTAATTGTAAAAGGAGGCCTTACCATGTATCCTTTCTAAATTTACAAGATCAAAATCTTTACTCAGAAAATTGTTGCATTCAATCACCTTATTACCTTATATCTAGCATATGGACGGGATTACATTCACAACAAAATATACTAAAACAATTTTACATGCTAATATTCAGCCTTCGTTTATAAAAACATACTTAACCTCACTGTCTTAAGACTTTAAGGTTCCAACACCTTAAATCTTGGGTAGTCATTTTTCATATTTAATTTATATGTGAAGATATAAAAACTCTATTTGCTTTGTTCATTCAAATTTGTGACTGATTTGTCAGACCCATTCATTTAAGTTGAGCTACAAATTCTTTCCAAAAATTATAGAAATTATTATATGAAAGGAGTAAAAAATAGTGTCAATTTTACAAACATACAAGAACAACTTAATTATAAAGAAGTAATTGTAAACACTTTATGAAAGTGTTGTTGTCATAGAAGAGATTTGTACATTATCTGTTGATTCTTTCAGTACAAAGATGTAATATAATACAATTTATGCACTCATGTTAAAATAACATGTATTCATGTATGGAGTTTTAGGAGGCTCCGGAAGGTTCTAGAGTGTTCTAGAATTTCGTAGAAGTTAGTAGAGCATGATGGCCCCGTTGACTTTCTCCTCTAGCGCGGGTGCGATGGTGTCAGCGTCGCGTCCGTCCGCCATCGCCACCAATACACACACGTCGTTCACAAACGCTGTAATACATGCTCCGACCACCAGCCTGAAAATAAATTATGAAATTAATTACGAAAAGTCGTGATGATTTTGATCACAAATCTAGTATGCGCAATGTCGAGAGAAAATATCGGAGGACGCAGGTTGTGTGCATAATAGTGGAAAACGTCGTTAGTAAATCCACGCACTATAAACTTCTCCACAATAATTTGCCTAAAAATGGTGTCGTTGTGGATTAAGGCCTAACGCTTCTCAAGGTTTTTACTTTGAGAAGTTCTCAACAGCAGCACAGAGTCTAAAAATATGCTTGAGAAATGGCAAAAGGTCTTTTGTTTGTCCGGTTATATTTATTTGCTATTTTCGGACACATTTCAAAACTTCGTGCTAAGTTACTGAGAAATTACCAATGGAAAAAGCTAAAAACACCTTGATTGACCTGGAAAAATATCACTTTGTCCGATCCGAAACCTATTGATGGCAGGGCACACACTTGTGTCGCCAGACGATGCGAAGTGATAGGCAGTCGAGGCAGAATTGTTATATTACTTTTAGCTAGAGTTTTTTATAACTTTATCGTAGACATTTAATCGTTAGTTTTATAGTTGTTTGTTAAATAGTTTTGTTTAGCTCTAGGTCATCCAATAAATATTTACCAGAACGACAATCCAAGGTCCGCCATGCCGTCCGAAGACCATTTGTTGGCGAGGTCCTCATCAGACATGACATTGTGCTGCAGCCGAAGGAAGTACTCCGTCAACCATACTGCTATCGCTCCAAGGCTGAACAGTACTGAAAATAAATTAATGTTCTTATTTAGACACATATAGATCTTCTTTTTCTACCTGATCTTATACCAGCCTGTTGCCAGTTGAACAATTTTTATTTATTTTTCAAATCAACTACAACTGACAATAGAAGCAATACAAGAGTGAGACAAATATATGACATGACATGATATACAGTAGGGGAAGGTGAGACATAATGATCCCCTTAAGGGAAAAACTTAACTGTGGCTAAAATTGATGTATATTATAGTGAATTTACTTAACTTTGTAACTGCATACTTGTTTTTTATTATAAGTATGTAATTTTTTTGTATTAGAGGTTTTTGTTAAAGTTTAAATGATCCTTTAATCATTTTATACACACCTATGTATACACAGATATATACAATCATATATGTACTCCCGAAGGGGTAGGCAAGTTAGAAGAGATTTTTCCATTGCCTTTTATATGGCCCATTTATTTATTAATATTCAAAAATATATTTATTTTATTTATAATCAACTTTATTTTCCAACCATTTCAAACGATATTTAAATTTTCACATATTATGGCAGTGACCATGTCTGCTGGTGAGAGACGTTTTTTTGCCAGTACACACAATATACCTGCCAGTCACATCACATTCAAAACTTATTATACTACCAATAGGATAGCTCTAAACTTTATCCTTTTAGGATTTACTTTTGTTTTACTTACCAGCGAGAGTATTCCCCGCTAACAAGGGTCGTGGAGAGCATCGCGCTCTTGCCGCAGACCCTAATGCTGCTAGAATACAAGCTCCTCCGGAGCAGAGCAGCGCCGCGCCCAGCAACGCCGCTGTGCCGCACCACGCCCACCTTCTCGCTGGGTGGTTGCCTGCTTTTACTGAAAATTTAAAGAAATTATGTCATTAATAACACGTTAATTATCACTCGAGTTAGTATTTTTTAACCTTGTAGAAACGCTGGAATGTCCTTCCCAGTTACTATTTCAACACTGGAATGGTAGCCGAATCGCTTTCCATTCGTAAAAAAAGGTTTTATTATCCATAGATAAGTTAATTACAATTGGTCTATTTAAAATAATTTGTGATATCCTAACTAATAATTGAAATAATGTTTTGACTGCCTCGTGGTCTTGCGGCACAAGTATGTGTCGGTCGGTCCAAGGTCCTGGGTTCGATTCCCGGGTCGGGTAAAGTGTTATTGGATTTTTCCACGAGGAAATTCTCAGTACCAGCACGGAGTCTGGAATTGTGCCCGAAAAACGGCAATAGGCTTGCCCACTATTACGTGGGAAATGCACCTCTGCCTACCCCTTCGGGGAATATAGGCGTGAGGTTATGTATGTATGTTTTTGGCCTTAAATTTAGTACAAAAAGAAGAAACTGTGGCGACGGTTGTAGGATGCATTATTTTATACATTTTAATTTACTTAAATTCTTTATTTGGATCACATCCGCGCTTACCATCAGCTGCCATCCCCGTTTCGAGTACCATAATGAAGTCGAATCATAAAATCAAACATTGACAATCCAGATCAAGTCCAAGGCCACATATTATAATTATTTATGAATCTGTTCGTGCTATCGAAATATTTGGAGCGTGAATTATTGCTTCACGTGTTATCGGTGATCAGCCTAAACAAGTTAGTCAACTGGACATAGTAAATAGCTGCAATGACCCTAATGCATTGAGTTTGTTTTTCATAACTTTAAAGATTAATAATATAAGCAGTCATGGCCTCGAGGTTTAGGCGCGCGGTCGAGAATTTCGGCGGTCGCAGGTTCAAACCCCAGGCACACACCTCTGACTTTTCTAAGTTATGTGTGTATTCACAATGAATCATCACTTGCTTTAACGGTGAAGGAAAACATCGTGATAAAACCTGCTTTCTTAGGTGTGTAGTACGCCAACCCACACTAGGCCAGCGTGGTAGACTAAGGCCTAAAACCTCTCAGTTGTAGAGGAGGCCCGTGCCCAGCAGTGGGACGTATATGGGCTGATGATGAAAGATTAATACAGACAACGAGTTAACATGTACTTATTTTATTTTTATAAATTAGGTTCCCAACAAAGGCTACAGTACTACATGGTTGCTATTCTAGCGGTAACTAACCATAAGTAAAATCTATCATAAAAATGGAATTTCGAGCAATTTTTATGGCATTTTCGTTCCAGTTATGATTTATATGAATAAACGTCTTTCCTTAATTAATTAACCGAAACATATACCACTGGTGACCCATACTGACATTACAGCCATTGCCATGAACAATCTTAAAATTAATGTCTATGTTTTATGGTCGCTTTACTTCAAAAGAACTGTAAATCTGCCAACCCTGATTGCTTCATAATATTGTAACATAGAACGAAGCTAGATCCCAATCGGGTCTAGTTATCATTGTTTGAATTGTGGAACTTGCTTCGTTTTGCAAAACAAAGCCTGTTTGTGTCTCACTACACACTTGTAAATGCGCAACTGTACAGAATAAGTATTTAAATAATATCATTCAACGTTTGATTATAATAATTTCTGAATGTATATTACGAATATTATAGCCATTTTAGAATAAAGAAAGTTTTCTTAAAATAGCCAGTCGTAAATATTTTGTCGGGGTAAGTCACGACTGCCTTATTGTTTGCAGTTTATTTCTATCATCTTTATACCCCCACTGCTGGGCACGGGCCTGCTCTATTAAGACAGTGTCGCTAGTTGTGACTAGCAACTGATTGCGTCCCATTTCATCAAAATCCAACACGCGTTACGTCCGTTTTTGCAAAACATACGAATAACAATATTGAGATCAAAATAAATGCATTTAACTTACCACTAAAATCGTGAATCCTCCATCCGTACTTCGGGTTTAACTCCTTACGTCCCTCGAAAAGTCCAAAACTAATTATACCCTTAGATTCTAAAGAATTTGACGTCCATATAGCCCGTGCGTCGATCCAGTGTGTCGTCCCTAAAGACGCGACTATTAAAGCTATACACAAACATGACCCAAAAAAGGTCGCGAAAATCATCGAACGTTTAAACAAATTTAACTTCATTGTTAATTATGTCAGATAATCAGTCTTGAATTTTACTCGTGCGTAGTAAGTTCGTTCAACGCTAGATGTCACTAAATCACATTGTCTATATCAACATGGTCGATAATAATTGGCGCGCCAAATCATCGAGTTTTTAGAATGGTTTTCTAACTATTCAACTTGTGGGACCGCGCTTGCTTCATTGTTTTTTGGTTTATTGACGCCTATTCGCCATTACGGTTCGTTTTCTTTTGCCGCGCTCTCACGATGTTGAAGAAATATCTGTAACAAAAGAGAGATAATTATATAAAGTCAAGTTCGTTGATGTTACTCAATCCAAAAGCAAATAAAAGGGTAATTTACGTGAGAGAAAATTGTGAGAGTTGCCTATCTAATAATTAACAGATAGTAATTGACACTCTGAGATCTAAACAAAGATAGTTTTGTATAAGATCACTTATAGATAATTTAGATAACACTGACGACATTGTACATCATATTTAGTTGATATAGGAATAATATTAATTACACATACCCATTGTCACTATAATAGTAGTGTTAACTAAGAATAGGAATGAAACTCTTTTTATAGATAACGTAAAAGAAATGTGTTACAGTAAAATAATTGCCAATGAATACTCAAGGAATCCCTTGTTGCCATTTTTTAAATACATTTACGCCTGCGTTTCCCGATGGGGTAGGCAGAGCAGCAAAATTGCATCTACTTATCCCCATTTTTTCCCATGTAATAGAGGGCGAGCCTATTGCAGTTTTTCGGGCACATTTCTAGATTGACTGCTGCTACTGAGAATATCCTGATGAAAATACCCGACCCGAAAATTCTGTGCCTCGAGACCATGAGGAAGTATATTAAATAAACTAACGTTATTGCTATATGTTACCTAATTCCTAGTTAATAACGAGATTTTAGTTTTCGAACTGCGATGAAATATGCATTTAAGTCAACCAAAAATCACCTTGAGTGTGGGGGTAAGCAGACCAAAAATGTTAGTGAAAGCAGTAATAATAAATTATAAGCAGATTATGTAACCATAACTTTTACTCAATTATTGTCGGTTCACGGCATCAGTATAATAAATTTTATTACAAAAGTTATTTAATTAAATAGAAATACCGCGACAAAACTGACTCTAATTAACTGTGTAATCATGTTTTATAATGAAAGTATGAATATTTTAATAGTAGTTTCAGCGATTTAACAGTATCAATCAGTTACGTTTTTGTTTTGGTAAATCGTTCGATTCGTTTCGATGAATCAGCAGATTTTGGTTTTTAAATGTTACTGTTATAGTTGAAGTTTTTTATACCATTAAAATTTAATACTCTTCCAAGCTATTTTGCCACTTTAAACTTAACGTAGCGTTGTGAGATGAGAATCCTGAAATGGATTGATGGATGTCGGCGAAAAACTTTATGATTTTAGGTTTAAAAAAATTCAAGAGACGAGGTTAAGCCAGCGGCTGGTGATTTTCTCCACGACAACAATTTTCTACACGCATTTTTGTATTTCAAGCGCTTTAGTACCGCTTTAGTACCTACAGTTTTGTCATTTTAGGACTGTCGATCTCTATCTGGACGGTAGTGAGCCCACCATCAAGGGTCAATTTAGACTTGCTGTGACACAAAACTTATCTGAGGGAAACCACCAGTCACACTGAGATTCAAGCTTTATATGGTGGATTTCAATAAGATGTAAAAATGCGGAATGACATATTATTGCATAATCAATATCATGAATAGAAATTGCCTCCAAGCTAAGTTAAGCATCGAATAAAGTCAGATCGAAGTTAGAGATTAATCTATTGAGATTATTCTGTACATTAAAATATATTTTGTTATCAATGTCACAGTTCAACTTTACTTCGGCAATTGATTTTAATATTCATATAAAATTTCAACAGCAATTTGAATTAATCTCAAACATCTTAGGTTTTTATTGTAGTTTATTTTTATATACCAATGAATAAAGCATTGAGATGACGTAATAACTACAGTTACTTTGCATTTTAATTGCGTTAACACTGCATTGTTAAAATTCCATAAAGAAAAAAATCGATATAACCTAAAAAGCACTATAACACGACATATAACGGATTTTAGTTCGGTGGAACAAGGTCTTTTAATCCAATGCATATGTCTTTCGTGGATATAATTAAGATACCCACAATATTAAGAGATGATCTCAAGTTTAAACAAGTCTAATTTCACTAATTGTAATTGTCTTTCTTTTTATGCGAGGGTGAACCCTCATAGCTCAATGTTTTTGTCACCCGCTTTGCTGTGGAGGGAATACTGTGCGTGCCGCTGTTGATCCTGGAGCACAGGAGTTACAGTGGCGGGTGTGTGGTGGGACAGGGCCAAAAAGTCTATTATCTATCTATTATATGCTTGTCGCTTCTCGATTGCTAGTCTACACAACTTTAGCTTAGATTGTGGTAGTCGAATTATGTTTCAATACAATTTTATGCACCATAGCATTCCAGAAAAAAAATCAATCTAAGACCTATGCACATTGCGCTATATATTGTGCGGTCAATGATAAATGCACCTAGATGTTTATGAGGCGATTTGAAGGACGTTTGCATTGTCCTATCTAGATAAGCCCATGGCAAATAACAGTCCATGGCCGCAATTTCTCCCAACTTTTCGAGATCATGGCATGTATATTCAATATTAACTGTAACAGTGGCACGTCGATAGTGTGGGAAAGTACGAGTATGTATCGATAAACTGAATTTAATTGCTTATCGATTAACGGAACGCAACAGAATGTGGGCAAAAAGATGTCGGTCTGTGGAACGTCATACAATCTGCAAAGGTAAATTGTAATAAATAATTGGGTTGCTACGACTAGTCTCCGAGATTGGACAATTTCTTAAGAATCTATAAAAGCATGTATCATTCTGCATGGTTCGCTGATCTGAATGTTGGTATTGAGTACAAAAAGATACAAATTGATAATAGTGATTAGCCAATTAAGACATGAAATTTTTAGAAATTGAATTGTGATGAATGCTTTATATAATTTCAGACCATATTTTATTTATAAATAGTCATTTATGGAAAAGTAATACGAAACTTTTGTTTTTGAACAGACAAAACCTTAAAGGCATACTTATTTCAATTTCTGTCTCGAATCAAACAAATAACACATTAGATGACTACATTTCCGCATGCAAAATAAGCCAAACAGAACGAAAAAATACACCAGCTCATCTCTCAGCGTTAGAAATTTCCCCTGTTTTTTTTTTAATACTAATCCGATAGGTATTGTATTGGTCATCAATACATTATATTCTAGCCACATATATACGGTTCCTGGAACCTTGGCAATGGTATGGTAACGGACGAGCGAAGAGCGGTCACGGCGCGCTGCGCTCGGCCGCCTCCGCCGCGCACATCTGCATATTTACCACATCCACGACACGTAAACACGAAGGTCACTGTTAGAATTATGACACAAATACATGAGGGTCATCTGCATTTCATCATGTATATATAGTTAAGACTGATAGACCAAAAAAACCTGTGTTTGCTTGTTTGTTCGACGTAGCAAAACTTACGTATAACTGCCAACTGTGTCGTGTACATCTTGATTTAAATTGATTTTACTTTTAATTTTCATCTACAGGTTTCCTCATTTCTAACTTAGATACTAATATCAATGCATCGAAGAACTAAGTCGATCAAAATTTAATATCTAGCTATAACCTGTCTTTATAAAATAAATTGCAATATTTAGGTTAAAAGGTAGGTAATAATTTGACTCATAAGTCGTAATTCTTGTAAATAATGTAATGCTTAACATTAACGTTCTTAATAAAACTGGTTTAATAAATATGATTCGGTATCAATACTGACGTCACCACAATCCGGATTCCATAAAACTATGTTGTGGATCCGGTAGTTATTGGCTTCAATGAGTAATCTTTATTCATGGGCTCTATCGAATTTTTGGTGACGCTACAGCCTTTACCTACAGCCTTTTCCTTATTTTTTTAAAGGCTTTGAATATGTAAAGTGACTTGCAACAGACCAATTTGTCTTCCTTCAAATGATTTTCTGGTATTTACTAACAACTCTCAATCGTAGCAATTCCTTGTTTATTGACCCTATAGAAGAACTTAATACATAAAAATAAGACCACAGTGTGTTTCTCACCACAGAGTGTAAAAATGCAATGTGTCGTCTCATTAAGTGACTTCACCCGCGATATGGTAATATGAAATGAAATGAGAAAATTAAATGTATATCGCACAAATATACCCCCGGTGTCCCCGGCGTGTTACTTTATTGTTACATTTATGATATTAAGTACAACACTTTTCTAATGAAATTACAACGGCCAGACTCAGTATGATTAATTTTATTGTTATCATAAAATTATTGCCTAAAGCCTATTCTACTAAAGACAACACTGGCAAGGTGGGCAACTAGAAGATACACTACGTATAATATTAAGTCAAATTAAGGTGCTATTATTGTGACCTATTACCGAGATGGAAAATGATAAGCTTGTTATTACGATATTGTAATAATTCGACGCAATTAGTCGACCATGTTTGCATTAGTACCACCCCAAGTTTAGAGCAGTAATAATATTCTGAACCATATGTTCCGGCCCCACTGTAATGCATACCGCTTAACCAATATTGTCTTAGCCCTTAAATAATATTTTTTAACCAAGGACGCTCAACTACAGATCCTTTTTCATACAAGTTATCGACATTAGGATCATGACGCTGCAAAAGATCCTCAAGACTACTTAAGCTCGAAGATTGTGGGTCGAATAGGACATTTGTGTGTATTAGGTCAATACCGAAATGATGGGTTCATTTTAAATTAAAATAAACGCTAATAAATATTCACAGTCAACCGTTATCACGTTCAGTGATGGACATAATCTCAAGGTCATACATCCTACCGAAAGTGGCCTGCAGCTACCGACTTCCTGAAACCCTATATAAATACACTATCATAAAATTAATTGTATTCTCTAATTACATTTTACAATTGAATTCTTCATGTCTCTGTAACACGCTATGCGGAAGAAATCTCGAGATTGTTTCCTCGTAGACACCGTACAGGTCGTTCTCAAATTACTAGATTGTTAGCAAGGCTTGTGTTACAAGCATAATCAAATTACACATCTTATCCACTTGTTTTCTATCTACAGGTGGATAATATGTGCTCCGGATTTTCTTAGGATGATGTTGACGACGATTTTATATATAGGGAGCCGGTAAAAGAAACAATCGAAACGGCTTATTACGGTCCTTTCCGTATCAAAGCTGCCAGCATCAATATTATTACATAGATATACATAGTTATAGATAACAACAAAACTCTTACGTTCCACTTTTCCACCAAATGCAATCACACATCAAAGCGGTAATGCGATAAAATGAATTCCAATTTTCTCGGTCAAAAGTTGCATACATTGCTAGGACGTTTGCTAATATTGCAACGAATCCACGAACTTTCATTAACAAATACAAATTGTTACATGCGTGTGAATAATTGAATATAGCTTCTGCAAGACCGTGTAATTTCAAAATACATCAGCCGTGTCCGATCCAGCGTCCAGTTGCACACCTATAGCGAATCGATATACAGACCTTCACGTATCATTATAAAATGATCATAAAATTACTGCCACGTTTTTTTGCACCCATGGTTCCTTTGCTGCTTATGTTTAATTAATCATGGTGATATATGTTCCTATGACGAAAGATGCAAGTTCTATTGCCATGTAGATCGTATATGAAAAAATCTTCTCTATGAAGTGAACTAAGGACTATTAGTACATTATAAACAGCCACGGTGTTAAACGCAGATTAAATCTCAAGTACCAATAAGGATTACATCAAAACGTAGCTTACAAGTCCATTCAGCTCTATAATCTAGTAGATAGTACGAAATACATCCTGTACACGAGTAAGATATTGCCTAACTAGAACTTAGTCATACCGTACCGCATAAATGGTCGTGGCATTTCGAACTAGTGTTACTTAACTGTCTCGTTGATTTGCGTAGCAAGTTGGTCCGAGCGACTTTGTGCTCCCAGGTTCGATTAACGGATCAGGGTACGCGTAAGGAATGAGTTTTTACTTTATGGTTTTATGTCTATGCTTATTTAAACTTAAGCGAGGTAAAAACGCCATACTGGCCCCTGCAAGTAGAAGTCGTGCGTTTCTAAGAACTTAGGCTGCCAAAAATACATTATTATACTTATCTCTCCATTTATAATAATATCGTCAAAGATGTAATCAGATGGCTAAAATATTATTTATAATTATTCGAAACACCATTAGTTAAGACACAAAAAGTATAGGGAACTGCTAGCTTTGAGCTTTTTATCTCATTGATAGTTGTTTATTTCGCAAAATACCCAACTAAGACAACGAGGCATTTCGAATCAAGGCTCGCCACAGCCAATGCAAATTATATAACCGCAGCTCTGGTAGGTTAAATAACCGCTTGAAATTACACCACGCGGTTCAGTTGCTGATAATTACACTACATGTAACTGTATTGTATATACGGTAGCACAAAGAACGGTTTCTATGAGTGTGGAAAAGTAACTGCCAAGATTTTTCGCTAAGAATATTTTGTATTTGTATAGACTCTTGATTTTTATTGATTTACCCTGCCATGGTAAAGCTTCCGAAATTTATGATGTCTTTCCCTAGTAAAAAATGTCTAAAAATACTAAAAGTCAATGGAATCCAACGTAGTAAATTATTTATTATAATATAGATAACCTGGGTAGGTTATCTTGTAATTCATATAAGTTTAAGATTTAAGACCAAAGAAAAAACCATTTGGCCGTTTTTGTCGACAACTATGAGAAATCAATACTTTGGGAATGTTTTACAAACTGATTGAGAATTAAAGAAATACACAGCGTTGCTTTTATGTTTATTTGAATCGGAAATATAAAATTTAAGTGTTATTTTCAATGTATACAAGCTTTGGTATGGCCGAGAATTACCGGCGATAAATTCGCGATATTTGTAGAATCCTGTTTTTTTTTTTTGCAAAAACGTCAATTAAGTAAGCATTTCACTAGGTTAATAGGTTATTCTGTAGGTAAAAATTAATTTAATGTACCTTAAAATAGTCTCTTCTACACTGTTCCTTATGCTTTATATCATCACGATAAAATTAAAAAATCAGTTTTTGTTCTCATTTTTTATCAAGTCTGTCTATATCACATATATCTTGTCACTAAATACTAAATATCCAATTCAATTTATGGCAAGTCGAATTTGTGCTACTTCGACATATTTTTTTGGAATTTGGTATTGACAGGTTAATTGAATAAATTACAATCGCACAATCTTACCGTAATGACAATAACATAATCTCCTGTTAACATTATGGAATATGTCCTATTTAGAAGTCTCTGGACTCTACAGAATTTTGACAATTGCAAAGCGTACAACAAAAATACATTCATCAAAATCGAGCACGTTTTGAAACAAACGTTTAAATCTAATCAGTTAGAAATTTTGCCAGTGCTCACTTTCGCGCCGGCAACAGCGGCTCATTATAATCGGACGAAATTTCGTATCGCCAGTAACGTGGACTTAACTCTCGCCACTTCCGTTACAATGTAATGAGAATTCGGTCGATGAAGGCAAATTTAAAAGTATAATTGAATTGATTTTAAACACTTACACATAAATATAACACTCGTCAAGGTATTTAGACATTGACACCAGAAACGACGATATTAATTGGTGAAAACAAGAAGTATTGAAGAGACTCGTTCGTGTTATGAAAGTAGTAAATTAATGTAGATTACCAATGACAATATTGTAATTACTACCCTTACATCAAAGAAAACTTCATGAAATTATTATAAAACAACAATTAACTGTACCACTTTTTGGTCTTTACATCGTGACCATGAATATGCTAAACACATCCATCTTCATAATCCCCAGTATTCCATTGAAACTGCCAAAACTATTTATAATAAAATTCTTAAACAATTACTTATTAATTTGAAGATGAAACGATAAGCATGATATCAATTCCAAGGTTTCTCAAAGACGTTTCAGGTAAACACGGTACGCTGCTTATGAGATGATTGTGTTAAGAATTAAAAAATTTCATGGTATAATTACAGCAATATTTCAAATAAACAACAAATCAACAACAGAGATTTTGTTTAATGCGAGTTGAAATATAATCTCTGTCATAGCTTTTGCAGTTTAGATTTTGAAGATTGTCCAGCTCTAACATGTACTACGACTCATCTCTATAGAACTAGAAAACGTCTAGAAATATCGGCTATGTAACAACATAACAAATTAAAAAATATATATCCGTTCAATTATTTCAAGACACTACACTCTCATAGGTACCCCATGACTCTACCTATATAACATTTTAAACAAAATACTGACTTCCTCATTTGGTGTCATAAACATCAAACACAAAATTGTTCCACGACAAGCACAATTGCGCGTTAAACTCACAATGGGCAATCCACGTAATGCTGTCCTAACCTCTGGTTACGCCATCGGAAGTAAAAAAGCCGTTTGTACCGTTGACGAGAATTTGGCAAGTGTGACGGATGGAACAATGGCTAGTAGGCGAAGAATGGAAACCATGCCTCCAATTAGCTCAAGTGTTCAGCTTTTGCTTGTGTGATGACGTTTATAGAAGCTGTGAACAGCACTGCTGTCATTGTTTTTTATTTTGCGGTCAGTATTTTTTATATCATGGCAATGCACTGGCATCAGACGGTAAGTGAAATACATTCCAAATGGAGCGTTGACTGGCGAGAAACGATTATTAACCTCTCATCCAATTATACCTATTCGTCAACGGATCTACACAGACTGATCCCGGAAGGCGTCACACTAGCGTGAGTCACATAGTTTTACACCCAATGTACGACTACGGAGGTCTTTATTCAGACTAATATTATTTCAAGTCAGTTTTTTGAGACAGTGATACCAGATGGAGCTGACCTTTTCGACTTGGTTCATCTAACTGTAGCGTAGCTCTACCACTTCCATATCTACTTCAGCAGTACCTTCCGCGGCTAATTCTAAGTTGACGTCACCAAAATCACATCGACAAAATGTAAGTTCGTATTTTACACATACATTCAATATTCTCCAAGTTTTTGCCTTCTAAAAATATTTTGCTTAAGTACTGAATACTGTCTGTATCGCTTGCATTGTGATGGAAGTACCCATGTCCACAATATCGTTGATATTCTGATTAACATCGACGTCCTAAAATCTTTCTTCAGTATTTTAAGACAGTTTTTGAAATTACAATAAAATGTTAAATGGAAAGTACTTATTTTAGTTTTAAACTTTCAATAAACGGTATAACGCTGCACAGTTAATCAAAACAATTATATAACTAAAGTAGAAATATATTATTGTATATACAATATCTTTAGTACAAGTTTTTGTACTATATATACAAGAATATCAAGAGCAAATAGCGGTAACATGTTAGCTACTTACAGTAATTAAAACATGAGCTCGTCTTGTTTACAAACATTGCATGTAAAAATCGTTGTAATTTTGCCTTACATAGTTAATTACATGTATAGCACATAAATTATCCAGCAGCGCATTTTAACCGACGCACGCATATTTTAATAACCAAAATCCCAAGTCCCAAGTCCCCGGAACAAGGTTAGGGAGACAGTAGCATATTCTTTTATGATCGAAACACTATGAGAAATCGTTTTTTTTTTAATTCATAACGCGACCGAATTACAAAGGAGTATTTAATGGAATAATATCCAGGAACAAAAGCCACTGAATTCCACAGCATATTCAACTATGCCCATGGAATGCAAAACGATTGAGGCGCAATAAACTATTAGAGGAATCTTAATTCCTCATTGCGTGGTGTTTATTATAGGCGTGTACTCGCTTTCCACTTTCTAACACATGCGTACGTGACCCGCCAAGTAAATAAATACCATTGTTGAATATTATATCAGATAAATTAAGGAAATTTCGGTTGTATAACTTTCGCAATCCGGTTGCTCGAGCGTGATTATGGTTAAATGGATATGAAAATGTTATACTTGGAAAGTTGTGAAATGAATGACAAGGAAAAGATTATGACGCTTGAGGTCTTTATTTTATTTTCCAACTGTAAAAAGATCTAAATGATGTGCTCGTATTTAAATAACTTTAAAGTTCATGCCAATGCAGTGTTAAAATAAACTAATTAGGATATTTAACTAGTAGGTACTTATATTGAGTCAATTAACGAATCGTTGTTTAACAGGAACAAGATGACACAATTTCCGTATTCTCTTTATGTTGTGTACGCATCAAACAGTATGGTAAAATAATATAGCCGAGATACTGTTTGTTAGCCTATTGAAACTATGTAAATAATAAAGATTTCTTACATGTTAAAATGCACCATTAATAAACTAATAGTTCTTTGTGTCATAAGACCACGAGAGCTTATCTAAGAAAGCAACAACTAAAAAAATACCTTCACTTTTCCGTTGCTGTGTAAACGCACTGACCTAATAAGAAGAACTTAGCTGGGTTGTTCGATTGTTCTCGAGCATGTCAGCTTCAGCAATACCATTCAAGGTAATCTGAATGGGTATTGAGAACTAATCCAGTAATCAGATCATGATATACTTGTAGGACTAAGACCTTACTAGGTAGGTATTGCCTACTGGCAATATGCATGTGGGCCAATTCAATATAGGTAAATACAAGGTATCTTGTCCATACCTAATTCGGAAGTATATGTATGTAAGCCGAAGGAAAACATGCAAATCTACTTGGGACATAATATATGTACCTATAATCATTTCTTAAATGACGTATGAAATAAGTAAACATGCAAGAAAAAACATAATATTGTCGAGGCACGGATGCAGTTCAGGAGTTTATTAAGAAACATCTCAGTATTATTATTGCGGTAGTAGTGCAACGTAGCGCAAAAGCAAGAATATGAAATCGATATAAATTCCTTAGAAAATTTTAGCCCTGAAATTATATAATTCTGGAACGATTTTAACATACACATACATGATACACATATTCATACCTGTGTCGCATAGGTAAAGGCTATAGAGTTCTTTATAGTTTTTATAACACACGTCATCCCAGGTATACTGACGCAATCGACGCCATATGGGTATAAAACGTGATCAACATCGGGAACGAAATAAGAAAATTCTGTACGAAAAACCCTTTTAATCAATCACTTGTATACGCTGTTACAATGTTACAAGATCTGTGCATTCCACCGTGCACGTCTTACTTTCCAACAGTACGTGCTAATTATTTCTGCACACATTGAGATGCGTGTGAAGGTTAGCTACAAGTAAATAGGCGGTTTTTCTAAGTGCGGGCTTATAACTACATATTAACTGATAAATGTAATATTGAAACATTTGTATAGCGGAAGAACACACACATTATTTTGTACATTATTTTGTATACAGAATATAATCATGATTATTAAATACATAAGAATTTAATAATCATTTTCAAGCCTTTGATTACAATAAATTAGATATTAATAAATAAATCATTAATCACTCTAGTTTTTGGAATAGCATTAATTCGGGTAAGAAAAACGATGACGTGAACGCCTTATGAGATAAAAGTAGTGCATGTGAAACACTGGGCACTGAGACGTGGCCTCTCACTACAGGCCTCATTAGACGGCTCAGAGTCACTCAACGAGCTATGGAGAGGGCTATGCTCGGGGTTTCCCTACGAGATCGAATCAGAAATGAGGAGATCCGTAGGAGAACTAAAGTAACCGACATAGCCCAGCGGATTAGCAAGTTGAAGTGGCAATGGGCCGGGCACATAGCGCGGAGAACTGATGGCCGATGGGGCCAAAAGGTTCTCGAGTGGAGGCCACGACCGGAAAGCGCAGCGTAGGACGTCCACCCACAAGATGGTCCGATGACCTGGTGAAGGTCGCGGGTCGTCGCTGGATGCAGGCTGCCTCCAACAGGTCACTGTGGAAGTCATTGGGGGAGGCCTATTTTCAGCAGTGGACTTCCTTAGGCTGATAATGATAATAATGACGTGAAACAACTTCTGACATGCCTTCGTATATCCAATATGTGCTTGTAAACAAAAACATGGGGTATAGAAATGAACGTATCGTTAATGCCTCATTTTAACGAGAGCGAAGCTGGTTATACTTCCTTTCCAGTATATTTAGAGGAACCAAAAGATGTACGCTGTTATCTACAGACTTATTACTCGCCAGTTATTCAGATGTTAATTTTCTACTTAGACAAATATTTACAGCATTCTAATAATCACATATTTTCGCAGTTATCGCGGTGTGGTTATTTAAGTAACATCTTATGTACACTGATCTCCTAGTGGAAATGTATATCTTACTACCAGCAAATATGGCTACCGATAATTTGACTTGTCCAACGAAATAATCGGTTTTCTGCGAAACCACCATCAAAGTTAATGTACCTAAGTGATTATAATTCGCTCCTTATTCACACGCAACTTTGAAAAGTGGGAGGGCAACACGTTTGTATTTATCTGCTATTAGTTCGAATAATAATGATAATATTGTCATTAGATTTTATTGTGAAATAAATTTGAATTCTATTCCAGTCAAATCAAATCATGTATCGCGTGACTTTATCAATATTCGATTTTTATGATAATTTCGACCTTTGATTAAAGGTCGCGCTCAAAGGATTGTATGACCCATATTAAAAAACCCGAATAAAGTAAGACAAGTTTCCCTTTATAGTTAACAAACGTCACATTTATTTGGGTACTGCTACTGATACATTACCTTGATCATAAGTGGAATGATTGGGGAGATTGTAGTTCAAACCTAATACAAATAAATCTGACTTCAAAGTTAAATCAGTGACGGTACTTCCATAGAGCCCAAAAGCCCAGTTTCCCTTACAAAATTCCGAATTATAATCTTTTATGTTTAAATCTTTAAAAATGGGAATACCTGACACCACAATAAACAATTATAAACGAGACATTACACAATTAACGTGTAACGCTTTTGGGCTTCTATGGAAGTACCGTCATTATCTTAAATGTACATTATTACACAGCTCAGTAACCATGTTCTTTGATAATGAATGATAAAGGCTGTCTTCCGTAATACACTGGGACAATGTAATGTGTGACGTCAATACAGTACACTGCGACACCGTTCCTTTATACTTTGCTGTACTGGTTAGTGGTTACTGTTTAAAACGGAACGTAGTCCAGTACACTGTCGCCTGACACCCATGTAACATGTAATTTCTGGACGCGATTGAACACGTGATCAAAGCACTGAGAGCACCTACCTCGAAAACACCAGTGCTTACAGTATAAAAATGGCGACAATTTATGACATCATAAATACTGTCAGTCCATAACGGAACGAATTTCTCACCAGTAAGAGCACTGGACAGTGTGAACATACCCATAATAAGAAGAAATTTTATGTAGGAAAACTAAGCTAGTCGCTTTTGGCCAGAAATTGCAATCAGGTACTTTTTAAGGGGATAACTATTTAAATTCCCCTTTCGATACCTTCGAGAACGCATGTAGCGGCGAGTCAAGATTCCGGAATCCATCACGAGCCGCAAAAACGAATGTCAACTCTGTTCAAATGTAACGGCAGTGCTGGATTCTTAATCAAAATTCTACAAAAGGATCGAGTTGAACCTCTTGGCGGACACCTTGAGCATTGAGGGCCGCAAGTGATATGTTATGCTAATAAATGTGTTGAATTGCGAAAATGCCCCTTTCACTCTAATTTGGGCGCTTGTTTGAGTAAGCGTCCGAGACAATCTCGAGGCCACAAGCTTTGCTTTTCATCTTGAGACGGACTTCAAAGACTAGGCTTTCAAAAATCCAAAAACTATGCAGGGGAATTAATAAATAATTTTGCTTATATTTTTTTAATTAAGTACATTTTTTTTTTTAAGTTAAATGATATAGTTTGACAACCCAGTGGCATAGTTGGCTAGATGCCAGCTTGTGAAATGAAAGGCCACAGGTTTGATCCCCGCACCAAGACAAATGTTTGTGTGATCCACAAGTATTTGTTTCAGGTCTGGGTGTTTGTGAGACTGAAAAGTCTCTTCTAGTTTCTGATACCCACGACACAAGACTTGTATCTTAATGTGGGGTCAGAACTATTTATGTGACTGTTGGTTGTATTTATTTATTTATAGTATGTAATTGATTCGGTTTTACCACAATGCCAGAGAAAATAAGTCTTTTAGAGTATCAATGACCTCTAACATAAAAAATAAAGACAAATTGCTTGAAACTGTGGTAGGTTATGTAAGACTAGAACACAGTCACAAAATTTAATATTATTAGTTCAAATACAAGAAATATACTTGTGGTCTTAATTTTTCTATATTATGTATCCCTACTTTCAAAATCATTAAATTCAGTTAATTCATGATTTTTTCCACTAGTCCAAGGAACTGCAATTCACAAACTCGCACTAAGCTAATTTGGGTTTGTCAGTTCATGGAAACAAATCCATCAGGGATTTTATTGAACTATGCTACTTATATGATTATATTAATATTTCTCACATTTAAAAATTACTAAATGAGAGTTGGTTAATAATTTGGTATAAAGTAGAAATATTATAACCGAATATAATCAAAAGTTATTTGAAGTCATAAAATATAAATTAAAAGTGCATAATAATAATTCTCTTATTAGCATAATGTTACAATAACTTTTAATCTGGCAAAGTTTGAGAAATTCACATGCAGTGGACTAAGCAAGGTTGTTAAAATAGAAATGAATAGATGTGCCAAGTAATGCTTTGTAGCAAAAATACTGTTGCTAAGCATTGCATTTGAATTTAAAAAAATCTTCACTTTATTTTGTAAGCAAGCAACCAAAGAAAACTTTTTTATGTATTTAGGGTTTAACTAAAATGAATATTTATTAAATATTTAAACCTAAAAGTAATTTATATTATAAAACTTTAATTAAAATTTAAAAGGTAGGTACTAAATGATAAAAAATCTAGTACCGAAACATTTTAAGGTTCTAAAACAAAGTATTTTAATAATCACCTTTTATAAAATAATATGGATAAAAAGTAGAATTTTTTTGTATGCCTATCATTTATGCAAAAGGTTGTTATCCTTTAAACCCTTACCTGTTTTGCAAGACCTTGTTCCAAAACTTTCAACTTGGGATGCTTGTTGACACAAAAAATGATTCGTGTACACTTCACCACACATTAATTTACACGTATTGAAAGTTCACTGAAATAAATTATTCTTCTAATTATTGCAGGTATTACTTGAGCATACGTGGTATAAATACTTGTTGTTTCACATTAAAAACACCACTCAAAATAATTTGTCGTATGCGCAACCATTACGTTCGGAAATACGAAGTTGACTAGTGAATAGTAGTGAATAGTGATGAAGAAACGAACGAACGGTTGATGGGTTGTGAAAAAAGTAGTTGAATTTGTAAACCGCCAAATTCAAAAGTTCAAAAGTCCGGTACGGTCTTACGGACTGGCAATGTGACGACGACATCTTAACTTAGTTACTTAATGTGTTCATTTGTTTTAGAAAATTTTGGACCCTAATCGAGGTACTTTAGAGTTGAATTTTGTATGAAGTAAATGATGGTGATAGAACCTTGTGTTCTATGGGGAAAAAGGATGCCTATAGAAAAGTAGTGAATCTGAATGCGTAAATGAGTAGAGATCGACTAACTGAACGCAGCCTTTAGTGTATTATCTATGAACGCAGCAAAGCAACTCATTCATTACTCATTCATTAGTCTGAGGTCAGAAAAAGGGCGGGAAGTGTTCGGATCGGAGGGCGCGTTTTTTGTTTTTCTCATATATCATTTTTATTTTTTTTCTTGATAATGGTGAACGGGGGATTAAGTGTTGCTTGTCGGTGTTGTGTGTGGTGTTTTTGATTTAGTTTTCCCTTTTTTCTTCGCTGTCGCGCTGTATTTGGTGAGTCTTGTCTTTTCTGGTGATTGTTGGCGAGAGGATGGAGAAGCCTCCTGATCCAGGAGGGACGGTCCCACCGATGCAGTGGGACGGGGAAGGGGGAGGTGAGGGGTGAATTTGATACGCTGTGTGCAATATCTACGAGTGGTGGTTGATTCTCTGTTCGCTATTGTACTGAAGGGATTAAGGGTTGTATGTGGGAGGGACGGGGGGCGCGCCTTTCGGTTTGGAAATTTCCCGCCCTTTTTCTTTCATCATCATTCATTATACATGAAATTAAATTACTGAAGACTTGGCAGCATGGTCTTCGACCTTAGCCGGTTCCTTAAGGAACAAAGAAAAAAAAATCATTAGTCTCAGGCCCCATTCGCACGGGAGCTTTTTTAACGCGCGTTAAAAAAGCGTTCAAATGCAACAAATGCATTCCCAAGTATCTGTTCACACGACGGCGTTTTTATAACGCGACGCTTTTTTATCGCGCAGTGTTGCATTTTCGATTTTGGGCGTTGAAAATAGAACAATGCAACTTCATACTATTGTTCACACGAGCGGTAAAAAAGCGCCGGCGCTGCAGTCAGTGCGCAGCGCGCTGTTCTCGTGAGCGGACGTGTCTTGTTTATCTGCGTTTGTCAATGATGTCGTTATGATTAATTTCGTTTTAATAAATATAATTGTATTTTTTTTAATATTGTTTTACTTATCTCAGTGTAACAACCAGCTGTTGTACAGATGGTACCTTGAAATTTATTTGAGGGCCAACCATTTTCAACAATATGTCAAACGTTGCTGTTGGGAGAAACGCAGACATGCGCAGCGCCTAGTATAATTGAATAGCAATATACATGTAGGTACGCATAATTTCGCGTTACCTAATAAAGGTTCTTGGTGTTACGGTCGATAATCTCATAGTGCTCTGTCATTGTTAATTAAGTTAAAATAAATAGTTCTTTACAGTTTAGAGTCTTAATCTTTTATTATTTCATCAGTTGCTATAGACCAGGGTTTCTCAAAGTGGCGTTCGCCATTCGACGGCAGGGGCTTCGTGACAAGATATATGTAATGACGACTTGACGCTTAGCAGGAACGAGCGGCAAACATATTGGTTACAACATACATATGTGAGACTGGATTTTCTCACCTGGTCATGATAAAAACTAAATCGACTTCATACCAAGTTAGAATTAAAGTTAAAATTGTCCAAAAATACTCCTAAAATTGACACCATTTGCGACAAGAAACAGGCAAGAAAAGATATTTCTTTTGGCACTTTATCTTTTATTGAAATAGGTAAATCTTTATTTTCTTCAGCAGACAGTTTTATGACTTTCTTTTGGGGGGTGGGGGATTAGTTACTTAAGGCTTAAGGGGTTCGCTGTCACCTTGAAACAGTAACAGCGATTCGTGAACCACAAGTTTGAGTCACCCTGCTATAGACATTCGACAATAATTAAAAAACAAGTGGCAGAAAACTGCCCTTTTACGTATCTTGGCTCATTAAGAGGATGTACCCAGAATGCCTTCTGTTTCATTTTTCGCCTTCTAGCGACAGAAACCGCTACTGCTAGTCAATTAGCGCTAACCATTCTCACGCCTTACTAAAGCGCGAGGTGAGACAAGAGTGATTAAAAAGCGCTCGAATGAACACTCAAATTTAAGGCGTTAAAAAAGCGCCGACGCCGGGTTTTAACGCAACGCTTTTTTAACTCCCGTGCGAACGGGGCGTGAAACTGAACTCTGAGTCTCATACTGGTTCATGTAATGCGTTATACTTATACTTTTGCTGTTTCAAATTTCGATGTTTGAATTTTGCTAGTGATAAGTTTGATTGATAACAGTTTTTTTTAGTTTTACGTGTTCAATATGTTTAAGTTATAATAGTTGATTTTGTGACTGTTAACTCACCACTGTGTAGTGTGTACAAAATATAAATAATATATTCAGTATAATATAAACTAAACAGTAATGTGTAAATATTTTGTGGATTAGGACTTAGGATTTCTTTTTAAAATGGCAGGACGAAGCGAATTGTGGAATCATTATGAAAAAGATGCCATTAGTGGCAAAGCTATTATGCAATATTTGTAAATCAAAAATTGCATTCAAAACAACAACGGCGAATTTGAAAAGCCACTTAAGGAGAAAGCATATTTCTGCTTATTCTATGTTGCCGACGCCGTCAAATTCAAATAATCTTGCGTCTGTACTGCGTCAGCTGCAACCGTCCCATGTGGCCCAAGAGGCAAGTTTTATATTACCAGGGCCTAGCGCCTCTATTGAAACCACCAGAAACGTTAATGTAAAAAACGCCAGAAAAGTATAGATTATTTTGTGACTAAAAAAAATTTGATTTGCTCGATTTGTGCATTGACAACTTCCTTCTATTTTCAATCGTAGAAGAAAGAGCATTTCGAAAATTCTGTCGATGGATACCCGGATACCAGCTGCCTACACGTAAGACGCTCACTAATACAATTATGGAAGAGGCATATATATTAAATGTTTGGATAAGGTTCAAGCACAAATCCGGAAGGAGGTTAAAAGTATATGCCTTACTGCAGATATGTAGACATCCTTAAAAACTGAAAGTTTCATTGCCCTCACTGGGCATTACATAAATCAGAATTTGGAAGTGAACCATGTTCTTTTGGGATGTTGTCAGCTTTTAGAACATCACACAGCAGAAAATATTGCCTCTGAAATTGGTTCATTGGTTGATAAATATAATTTAAGGCAAAAAGTCAACTTTATAGTTACAGACTGATAAGCTAGAAGAATAGTTGCTCATGTTAAGAAAAGTACCGTGTCCTCAGAAAGATTACATGGGTACCAAATTCAACAAGGCAAAGTTCCCAAACGACTCATTCAAGCTGTTGATACAAGATGGAACTCTACATTTTCATGCTGAACCGATTTGTAGAGCTGGAAGATGCCATTCGATCAACTTTGGCTTTTACAGATGGAAATATTCCTGCAATCACCTCCCAATATTGGTTACTTTTTAAACAACTGTGTCAAATTTTAGAACCTTTTGAAAAGATAAGCACTGATATGAGTGGAGAATGCTATATCACTGGCAGTCATAGTAATAGTTGTGACATGATGTTTAATAGAAACATGTGAAAACCTTTTAAGGACACCTGAATTATTAACAGTAGCACAGGAAACTGTGCTTCAACTCAAATTAGGTTTAGAAGACCAGTTCAAATTAATTGAAACAAGTGGCACATTCGCAATTGCAACTTTTTTTGAACCAAGATTTAAAATGAAAGGTTTTTCGGACATAAATCTGGCAATACGGACGAAACAAAAGGTGCGATTATTGGTATCAGCTTTGATTCGCGAAAAAGAACGCGCTGCTGCTGTATCTAGGTGCCCAATTCCTGAGGAAAACAGAAACAAAAATATGGATAAAAGCAATCCCTGGAACATTTTTGAAGAGATAGCTTCAACAAGCACAGGTTCAGGTACACCTTTATCAAGGGCTATTAAGGAAGTGGATATGTACCTATCTGATGCGATGTTACCAAGAAGAGACCAAACTGGTAACTTGACATGCCCTTTGAAATGGTGGAAAAATCACCAGTTTGTGTACCCGAATTTGAAACAAATTTTCATACAGCGATGTAACATTGGCCACATCAGTCCCTTGTGAAAGGATGTTTTCAAAAACAGGATTAATACTTTATGAGAGACAAACAAGACTCACTACAAGTAAAGTGGAACAAATAATGTTTTTGAATGTAAATACACCTTCAGAAATATTTAAATTTTAAAGTATAATAACAACATGTAAATATTATATACAAAAATTAATCAATTAAATACAATCAGTTGATCTTCTAAATACGCCTGAATAGTATGAAACAAAAGACAAAAGAAATACTTATTTTATCAAGTGTTTGTAGTGTATACTATACAATATACATAATATGTTTTCAATACTATTCAGCCAGTCCTAAGCCTGGAAAAGTATGAAGGGACGTTCAATTGATCATAAATAAACTACACATAAACAACACACTTAAAGTAATAGATTATTTTTTTAACATTATCAGACAAAATAAATATAAAATTGTATAAATGCTTTTTATTTGTTATTGTATAATTCAATATATTTCTTTTTTTGTTTTTGATTAGTCTATCACTACTTCAATTTATGTTTTAACTATTAGTGGAAATTGTTTTGGATTGTGTACTATATTTTTACTTTATACTTTTAAATGTGATTGTACTGTATATTTCCCAAATAAAATAAATAAATAAATTACTAGACCAAAGAAATACTTATTTTATCAAGTTTTTGTTGAATATTCATATGTTTTCATTATTATTCAGCCAGTTTTAAGGCTGGGAAAGTATGAAGGGAAGTTCAATTGATCATAAATAAACTACTCTTCTCCACACAGTGCGGCAGATTATACAGAAAACTGAAGAGTATAATTAGCCCCTGTGTCTCGCCTTTGTGGACTATGAGAAGGCCTTTGACTCTATAGAAATCTGGTCTGTTCTGGAATCTTTGCAACGGTGCCAAGTCGATTGGCGTCCGAGTACAAAACCAGCAGTCTGAACAAATTCCAATGCATTGAGGAGTGAGACAAGGGGACGTCATTTCCCCAAAATTGTTCACAAATGCATTGGAAGATATGCTTAAGACTCTAAACTGGAAAGGACGTGGCATAAATATAAACGGCGAGTACATCTCACACCTGAGCTGAGATTTGCAGACGACATCGTCATCGTGGCTGAAACCGTTGCAGACTTGCAACAAATGCTGTCTGATCTGCCTAATTCTTCAGCACGTATCGGTCTCCGGATGAACTTGGATAAAACCAAGGTCATGTTTAATAGACAGGTTATTCCGGAACCTATTGTACTAGAGGGAGTAGGTAACTCTCGAAGTTGTTCAGGAGGACATTTACCTCGGTACAACGGTACAAGTAGGTAGGAACAACTTCGAGAAGGAGACCCAAAGAAGAATACAGCTGGGTTGGACAGCGTTTAAAAAACTTCGTCGAGTCTTTTCGTCACCCATACCTCAAAGCCTAAAGACAAAAGTCTTCAACGAGTGCGTCCTTCCAGTCATGACATACGGAGCCGAGACGTGGACACTGACGATGCGGCTTATCCACCATTTTAAGATCGCTCAGCGAGCTATGGAGAGGGCTATGTTGGGGGTTTCTCTGAAAGATAGGATCAGAAATGATGCCATCCGCCAGAGAACCAAAGTTGTTTTTTAAACGGCTAGCCGTAATGTAATACGGCGGATTATACAATCCGACTGCGATATATATACCGATCTAAATCTTCAGATTTCCGAAACTTAAGAGGGAGGGATCGAAAATTTGTTAAGAATTTAATGAATTTATTTTAAACTAGCTGGGCAATTCCACGTATAAGTGTACCATAAATGAAAAAAATATATATCTGATTTTGGTACTAAAAATGCTTAAGTATTGTGGCATATTTATGTTACTTTTAAGTTTTTATAGAGGCAACAGTTTTTTGATATATATTTTTTGGCAACAATGTCATTTACGAGATGGCGTCGTGAGCTCAGCTGAAAGTGGTTTTAGTGGTGAAGTTTTGATTGAGTTTTCACGGTAAGTCTTTTGAATTATTGTTATATTTTGTTATATACTGACTTTTCAAACGATGACTTATCGATAAAGAGTTCGTAATTCATGAAAATTTTATTTTTTTGAGATATATTAACTTTTTAAAATCACAGTGTCAAGGTGTAGTGTCGGTCACAGAAAAGACATACTTTTCTCTCTAACTAAGGTAAAATTACTTCAATAACATGAAAATAAGTATTTTTTCCTACGTGACGTCGTTACTCAAATGATGGCAATGGTAAAAAAATATTATCTTTTTTTTATAATGCCTAAACTCTTAAAAATATTTTTGTAGTGTCGGTCACGTTGTAGAGTCGGTCATGTAGTATGTTGAGTAAGTCACAGCTCGTATCATAATTAAATGTAGCTTTTTATTTATTTTTTCTCGTAGATGGCGAAAACAAATGTAGAAAGTAAATGCAAGCAGAAAGAGAAGCTGAAAGCTAAATGATTATTCAAGGAATTGAAAAAAAAAGGAATCTGAGAACGGGAAACGCCAACGACGTTTGATGAATCAAACAGCATCGATTGACATGCTTAAAGCCTTACGTGAAAATAAAAAGAAGAGATGCGAAGACACAGCGGTAAGATTAAAGACAGAAAACTAATGTAAGCATCCATTGATACACCTGCCAGTGATGAGATTCCTACTTTAAGCATTTTCCTTAAAAAGCTCATATGGTAAATGGTCGCAAAAATCAATCGGTATCTGCCATTCAGTTCTTTTAAGTGTAGAGCAGTTGTGCATATATTCATCATCATCATCATCATCAGCCCATATAGGTCCCACTGCTGGGCACGGGCCTCCTCTACAACTGAGAGGGTTTAGGCCTTTGGTGGTGAGGGTTTGGCCTAGTGCGGGTTGGCCGACTACACACCTAAGAAATTCCTAAGAACTTTTAGGTGTGCAGGTTTCATCACGATGTTTTCCTTCACCGTTAAAGTACGTGATAAGACAAATTACTCCTGAAATAATAACGCCTAACCACAAAAAAACGAAGAAAATCATCTGCTAATACAGTTGAAAAAGTAAAAAAAATATGCCCGTGATGATGAAAATGTTTGCCTTTGCAAGTATGAAAATTTCTTATTAGGTGTAAACGCGCTATCCAAATATTGCAATGACATTCCTGTTTACGACAAAAAAAAATCACAAAAACTGCTCTTTGTGAAACACTAACAACAACCTGTTGGTATGAAAAACGTAAAACTATGATCTTTAAAATAATTTAGAAGAATACTATTTTATGTGCTGTAATATAAATTCTAAGGTTTCATGTAAAAATACTGACTTTTACACTACACAAAGTGACTGTAGTGTCGGTCACGTTTTGGGTTGTAGTGTCGGTCACAATTTATTTTTTTAATAAATATTTTTTTAAATCACTTACAGCTTTTATTTCACCATTTTTATTAAGTTTGTTTCATGCACTTTCGATAAACATACAAAATAAAGTTATTAAGCCAGTACAGAGGAAGATTATTGAAGTTTAAAAACACTCTCGAAAACGACTTCCTTTTGCATGTAGTGTCGGTCACGTTTATATTTTCCTTAATAAATGATATTTCAAAATGTCATTGGTTGCCATTTTTTCCCTATAAGATAAATTGTTGAAACTGCAAACAAAGCCATATTTAAATTGAAATTAAAAACATAGTACTTATCGTAATATAAGACAAAACAAGACGCAAATTGTGTCAAATGTAGTGTCGGTCACATATGGAATTGCCCAGCTGTGCCCGCGACTTCGTCCGTGCGGAAAATTTATTTTTTATTATTTTTATAAACTAAAAGTAGCCTAAATTACTCCTTATTACATCAGCTATCTGCCAGTGAAAGTCCCGTTAACATTGGTCTACCCATTTCAGAGATTAGCCGGAACAAACAGACAGACAAAAATTGTAAAAAACGTTATTTTGGTATATGTACCGTGTATAAAGCCATATATGCATTTATTAAAAAGCGGTTATTTCAATATCACAAACAGACACTCCAATTTTATTTATTTGTATAGAGTATAGATTTTATAAATTGTCATCACAAACAGTCATTTGTTAATCGTCATGGCGAAGGCAAGACGAATCGGGAACTGAATTCATTTACGCTCTAGGGGCATATCCGTTGGGATCACCGAAACTCTTTGAATGAGAATTCATCTTTAAGTTTTTTTCTTAAGTGTCACATTACTCAACAGTTTTCTTAACACGAAGCGTATTTCATTTCATAGTTTAGGGTGTTTTAGATATCGAATCATGATGACTAGATACTGAGCCCACCTTCAGTTGTAAATTGTCAACAGGGTTGGGCAGTATTTGAATTACTTGTAATTGAAATACAAATACGTATTTTGTATTTCAATTACTTTCTTAAAATGTAATTTGTATTTCAAATACGTGAAGCCGAAGTATTTTGTAATTAGTATTTCAAATACTCGAGGCTTCAAAATACATTTATTGAAATACTCTTTGGTGCGAGGCGAGAGTGTAATGATGGTAAAGCAGCTATAAAAATGTACGTCGTATTGTCAATGTCAAGCAGTGTAACCAGCCCTACAGTTTTTTTTATATTCTCTCAGTTTTAGATTAGGCCTCGAAATTTACAGTCTTTTATAATATTGGCCATTAAGTTTGTGCTCATCAGGACCTGCAATAACAAAACAAAAACCGCCTTCAAAAAAACTATTCCAAAACAAATAAATATGCATTATTTTGTATTTCAATTAAAAATAGATAAAATACTGTATTTTATATTTCAAAAATACCTTACTTAAATGTATTTTGTATTTCGTATTTTAATTACTTGCGATACAGTATTTTGTAATTTGTATTTCAATTAAAGCAAAGCATGTATTTTGCCCAGCCCTGATTGTAAACAAGTTGGATTTAATATTTTAGATATTTTTTTTAGTTTATCTATTTCTATAATCTATACAAATAAATAAAATTAAACCGCTTTTTAATAAATGCATATGGATGTACACACGGTACGTATACCAAAATAACGTTTTTTACAATTTTTGTCTGTCTGTCTGTTTGTATCTAAAATACGCAATTATTCGAATATTGTGGATATATTTTGTCGATTCGAAATCTTTATTAAAATACGTTATTTAATTTGAAGGGGATATTAACGGTATTAACGGGATAAACATTAAAATTTAAATGTTTGACGGGAACTTTTAGCCTTTCCGTTCCACTTCATGCATTATTTTTTTACCCTCATGTGCGCAAATCACATTTAAAAAACGTGCAATATTATTATGATAGCAGTTGTCATAATTATTAACTAGGTGAAGCATAGATGGCGTGATTAACCCAGACGGAATTTTACATTTTTTATTTTTAGTATTAATTTGCTAACATTTTTCAACTAGTTGACGAATTCAACTAGTTTTTAACTAGTTAACCAACAAAAAAAAGGTTACGTTTCGTTGACGCAAAAAACGTCAACGACCCATCCCTACTAGGTACTCATATATTCAACTTTGAAGTTTGAACTTGAAGCGAGTGTCGATTTCGATTGTCGATTAAACAGTTAAGTCAGCGCGAGTAAGCTGAATCCTAACTTTATTAAAAATATAATATCGTTAATTGAGTGATTATTGTAATGGTACAGTAATAACGATATAAGTTTACAAATACATTAAGATTTGTTTGATCTGTGATACTACTTTACTGATATGAATTTAAATAACATTTCATTCTTTAGGGTACAATTAAAATATAGCATAATATGGAAGCCCCTGTGCTTTTATTTCAATAATTCTAAATATATCAACAACAAAAGTTATAAATAATGAGAAATTAACTATTTTAAAATAAACAATAGCTTGTTTATAAGTCTACTTAGTTTTTGGAGGCCTGGCGCCAAAAATATTAGATCCAACGCGAACTGTGGTTGCTCCAAGCTCAATCTAGAAATAAAAAAGTACATATGTAAATGGAATTTATTTTATATGGTAGATGATAAATTCCAAAGGTATTTTCAAATAAATTATTATAAAACATCATCTTAGAACAAAAAGCAAATGAATATAAAAAAACCTGCCTTTATTTTAGACTGATTACATATCTATCCATATCATATTAAGTAAGGAGAAGACAGAGGCCTATTTCTACAACCACATTTCACAAACTGTTTTTAAGTCCCAATTAATAGGGATTGAGTTTTTAGTGTTTTTTCCCACCTGCACTCTAGGTAAGGAATCCCCCCTAGATCTTGCTACTGATAATTTTGCCTGACTGGAAACAGGACCTCTATTACATGCTGCACACTGATGCTGCAGGACAGTTTTTGGAGCTTACTTTTGCATTGAATCCTATTTTAGTCAATATATACACTTTAAATACTTACCGCATGCTCAAAATCACTGGACATACCCATAGACAATTCAACTGTTTTTATATCCAAGTTTAAATTTTGACACACTTCTTGTCTACATTTGACTAGGCAAAGAAAGTCTGGATTGGGGCCTTTAGATGTGTCATAATCATATTGTCCAATTGTCATAAGACCAGAAAATTCGAGGTTTGGACAGTTTTTCAAAACATGGTCTACTAATTTTGTACTTTCTGATGGCTCTATACCATTTTTAGCTGTAATTTAAAAAGGGTACAATTTTTTTTTGTTTTTTAAATGCATTGTTGTAGAAACAACTAATAAGACTATAAAAGTTGTGCCATCTATAGAACATAAGTCTTAACTATGAGATAGGTAATCATATTTAAGACTTATGTTAGATCATGGAGTCAATTTTAAAAGGAATTAAACTTCAGCTTATGTATTCTTTTTTACAACTACAACTGAGAGGGTAACCCTCTCAGTTGTAGGGGAGGCCCGTGCCCAGCAGTGGGACGTATATGGGCTGATGATGATGATGATTCTTTTTTATATTACAATGAAATGTTTTACAACAACAAACAACACAAGGGGATCATTTAAAAAAATATTATGACAAATATTCTTTTTGGTGCTAGCAAGGCAACTGAAATCTATAGTTTATGAAATTGGGCCCACATGGCATGTTTTTAAGTACTTTCTTTCATATATAATGTATTAATTTTAAGGGGTTCCATATTGAAGACAAAAACATGAATAAAATCCTGTATAAAAGTAAACAATATAAAAAGCATAACTAATAATTTACCTTCCTCTCCACTAGTATTGATTTGAACCATCACTTTCAATTTCTCTTGATCCTTTCTAAATTTGAGCCATTGTTTATTTAAGTTATCTGCTAATTTCTGTGAATCAACAGTTTCCACCATGAACAATCCAGGGGAACCAAGTAGTTTATTTATTTTATTTGTTTGCAAATGACCAATGAAATGCCATTTTATGTCTTTACACTTCTCCAAGATCAAAGGATCAACAGCTTTATCTGCTAATTCATTGACATAGTTTTCTCCAAAGTGGCGTTGACCAGCTTCATATGCTTGGGTGATTAACTCTACTGGCTTAATTTTTGATACAGCAACAAGTCTTGGCACCACTTGTGGTAAATCCTAAGCAAATAGAAGAAAACTGACACTTTGACATTACACATAATAATAGGACCACACTTACACATAATAATAACATCAGGTGGCTCACTTGCTAGTTTGTCTCCTTTCCCATAAAAAAGACATTATATCCCACTAGTAGCCTCTTGCTATAATCAAATAAAGAAGAGGACTTGGGTATTCATCTTAAGGAGGCCACACTGGACTCATGCTGGTTGGTAGACTTCATTTATACTATTTGTGGGGGTTTAGTATTTTTACCTATCACAGTGAGTTATTCATTATGAATTTAAATGGTCAGCAAATCAAAATTGAAAATTCAAAAGTAATCCAAATGTACATAACATTAGGTTTATAACAATAGCCAATGGATTCATTTAAAAAGAAGGTTATGATGAGTATTATTCGTATTTAGATTTATGGTGTCCAAAAGATTTAAATGGTGAATAAACATGCCAGATAAACTATGACATTAAGATATATTAGTTGTTTCAATATGCATGTTATGATATATTATAAAGTCACACACTACACCTGTACTGTATGTTGACCAATTTTCTAATAGCGACTTTTCTAGGCATTAAGCAGACTTAATAACAATGAGTCGATGAACAATGAGTCGATAATCATTAAAACTTTGGATGTAAGCTCAAATACGCAGTAAATAAAATTATATCCTCACTTTGCTCCTTCTAGCAACAGCGGCCTCTATTTGAGAGAGCACATTGTTCAGTCCGTACATTATGTCGATTTCGGTTTCAGAGGACATAGCAATTATTTTTGTACCTATTCTTTTACTTGAATGAAATTATTTGACGTTTCTTATCGGAAGCTTTAGTGATTTGATAAGATTAAGAACTAAGATCAAAGATGACATTAGAGTAGATAATAAATCATTAAACTCTTCTTTACAAAAACAAAAAAATATTAAACATACTAATTGTACCTACTGTAGGTACAATTTTTTTCATGGAATTAGTTTGAACTTTGAGAGTCACATTAGATTAGTAGGGAGTTACTTCATTCATTGGCTACAAAACCAAAACTTCAAGTGAACTGTTTTACTTTTAAACAGCGCTGTAGCATTTTAAATTTTACCTATTAGAAATATTGTCAACACCTACAAAAAGTTCAGTCTTGTATGTAGGTATAATAAAATGCTTAGGTTTAAGATATTTAGAATGATTTGTGTTCCAAAATAAGTAAAAAAATAAACACATTTCTGAACGAAACTGTTTCTGTCAAGTCGATTGATTTTCTTAATGTTCGTATTTGTTTGCGTTTTTCACTACGTATATTCATGTTTCTCGGCCCTAAACACTGAATAAATTATGTAGGAATTACATTTTAGGTACATGGGCTGATGACACGTAGCCATGAACGTCTTGGAAAAGGCCGAGAAGGCCCTTGAGTACTTGAAAGCTAACGAGAATTCAGCTAAGTAAGTCTTTCTTTTGGATTACAAAGTTTCCGGTTGAATATTTTTATATAACAAAGATGTTTTTAGGGGCCATGAACTTCAAACAGCTGCAGGGACCCTAGGCAGATGCTTAGGAGCTCTGGGAAGTAGAGCAAACTGCGCTCGACATTATGCCAATTTATTGCATTCGGCTATACCTACCTTGCTGTTTTTGGCCAGCAATGACAGCGTGAGTAACCTTGGTTATTTTTTATAGTTAAAAAACTTGTGATGTGATGCATGATGAAAGAGTTTGAATAAAATACTATTAATTTTAAAAGTTTGCAATGAATACTTCAAACTTGTTTTCCTATATGATATGCACAAAACTGTATTATGAATGTAGTAAATCCCGTCTAAATATTGTAAATAATTGTTTTAATCCTTTACTGAAACTTTGTCTTTGACTACACCATATTAAAAATATACTATATTTTTGAAAGCCTTAATCAATTTAAGTCTTTGGAATTCAAATATTAAGTTTTACAAATAATCTTAACTTATAGTAAACTAGAATTCAAGAAAAAATTAATCATTGTAAGGACTTCTAAATAAATTATCATATTCTGGATATTTGTTAGACACCAGATTTTATAAATTAAAATAACATTAAGTCCTTTTCCATTGCTTCAAAATTAAAATTAAAATACTAACCACCTTGCTTATAATTGCTTAGAGCTAGACTATTAAGTCTAAAGTATGATTAAAATTATCTGAGTAGATTATGTTGATTATGGAAGGAGGATTTATATAGTTTAATTTTAAAAGATATCAACTTTCTTTTCAGGCTGAAGTGAGACTAGTGGGAGATGAGGCACTGAACAGAGCTGTAGTGGGAGGATTTTCCTTTCATTCCTACAAAACAAACATAATCTTACAGAATCAAATAGATCATACAAAGAATGCCAGGTAGGCAAAGATTCAGGCCATTCAGATCCTTTTTTATCTTTAAAAATAGTACTAGTTATTATTTCATGTTTCCTATTAAAAGCATTTCTGATATACATGTAGATCATCTCCCTTTTAAATAACACAAGAAGACACACAACAATGTGGTTAGAGTGCACTTAATCTAGTCCTCTTTGATCATTACATATGTAGTATTGTTATTTAGAATTATGCTGCGCTACATGTAGTACATGTTCCATGTATAAATAATAAAAATGCTTCACACTTAATAGTCATATAGGTGGCCTAGAATGTTGTGAAAAATTTGATATATTTTAATCTCATAAAATTCTGTTATTTACAGATGGATTAGAGCAGCACTCTCGCGCATATGTCTTGGTGATTGCTGGTTACGTCCAGGACTTGGCAAGATTCGCAGCCAGGCACAGTTGTTATTCCCAAAACTGAGTCAGATAGTGAGGAATACCAATGAGATACAACTCATTGTTGAAGCTTTGGAGAATAACCTTCCTAGATTATTAAATGCCTTGGCTGAGTACACAACAGATGAAGAGATTTCTGGTTTGTAGAAGTATGCTAGAACAGCAGAATTTAAACATTATTTAAATTTTTTTGGTAGTCTGCAATCATGTCTGACCATGAATACCTTTGCACCATACATACATTCAATATTTATATTAAAGATCTGTTTTGCAAAATAACCAGTACTTAAAAAATGATAGTTGCTTAGATTCTACTTTAACTTATGGGTTACCTTATTATTATCACAACATGAGATGATCACAAAAATGTTTGTCTTTATTTAGACAATAATACTATTTCCATAATCAACTATGGATAGATTAATGAGTTGGTACAGTGAATGTGGTAGTGTTTGTTTTATAGTTTAGCTATCTGAAAAAAAAAACATATTTTGAATGTATGAACATAATTAAAAAGTTGAAAGTCATTTAATAAATTCTTATTTCAGAATTGTCAAAAGCTCTATTATCCCATGTGGAGACAACAGACCCAGCTATTAGGCGTGGCATATCAACATGCATTGCACATTTATGTTCTCATAGAGAGCCACTACTCACCAATGTTCTGTGTGAAGTCTTTGGTAAGTATTCTTGATTGATTATTAAAAACATATATATATATTTTTTTAATAATCATTACCAAATAATATTCTTAACATTCTATTGTTTAAACATTTTTTCCTACTCTCTAACACCATAAATGTACTATATTTTCCACAGATAAACTATGGCCTCCGACGTCCGAGGGCGCCGTAATAATGGGATGGCTTTGTATTGTCAAAGCCATATTCCAAATTAACGACACATCTAATTTTTCTGAAAATGACCTTTTTAATGTACAAGATTATTTAGAGGTGAGAAGATTTGGATTTAATAATGGTATGGTAAATATTGATGATTATGATAAGAATAGTGCGGTCTAAATAGTCCATACTGTAAAAATAGTGAAAGAGCCATTTATTGCCAATCGGAATAATTTTTTTGGTATGCTTTACCCACATAATATGGAACAAGATTATTACATTAACGGAAAGTCTTATAGCATTTTACCTACCTGAGGATCGAATCTGGTAATTCTCGATCTTGTGCGCCAATTTATACCAGAAAGAAAGGGCAAATAAAAAATTCAATTATTATGTATTTGTAATTTTTTTTCTAGCTGTACAAGCTCTGTATATACTACATAGAAGACTCAACGACTGATCACAATGTTCAGAACTGTGTTATTGAGTGCCTCACTGTGTTGCTGTCTCGCGCCAGTGGGGAGTACAGAAGAGCCTTACTTGAAAGGCATCCTGCTACAATTAACTTAGACGAGAGACACAACCGAAAAGGCCATAGGCGGAATATAAGTGAGTAACAATACTGCACCAGAAACCGAAGGGGAATTTAAAAAATAACGCAAAACAAAGATTAATTCATTTGTATGTGGATTTAATAACATTTAAAAATGAAATATCTAAAGAAATGTTAAGTTATGAGGTCTGAAAAAGAGTACAGAAAAAGTTGGAATAATAAATAGCAATAAACAGTTGTTAAGTAGAGATAGAGAAAAAAGGAACTGTATTAGGAAAAAACAATTTTATTAAAGTACTGGCTATATTTGTTAATTAAAATAAATAAGGTTTTAATTACTTTTGCTTATAACAAGTAGACTGAATCTCTGGCTAGTTCTGGGGCACACGTGTGTGTCTTCTGTTCTAGAGTTCCCGAGTTTGTTTCCAAGGTCAGGCAAGTGTTACTAAGTTTTTATATTAGGGAATCCCCATTGGCAACAGGGAGACTAGAAATCTGTGCAAAAACTGATCAAAGGCTCATCCCCATTAAGTGGAACTTAAAACTTAAATACCACTTCGGGATCAGTGAATGAGTCAGGCGTTATAGAGTGTATATATCACATTTTACTCCAGATCAAATCTATATCACTGTTAAAATTATTGTGTATAAATTATTTTAAGGTTCAACAAGTGTGATATCCTCTCGTTTCGCATCAAGCCTGCCTTCGGAGCCCCGGGATGTGATGGAATTGTCATTTACTGGCGCTCTTCAACTCGGTAGTATATTACATCTCAATACACCAAGCTTAAGTGTTGAAGATCTTACAATTCAGGTAAAATTATTAATAAAAAAAATACAGACTATTTTCTTCTTCCATAATGTATAATTCCTTCATTGGTAAACAAACAAGATGGCCGACTTATCTCTGATTCTAAACACACTACCTATTTATCTGATAAAAAAAGGTTAGCAATAACGAGACTTTTCCCGCGATTTTGTTACCATTCATTTGTAAGTTTGACAATTCTTGTCACCACTAGATGGCGTTATAAGTATATCTAGCGGTGTCGGTAATAACATCAAATTGGCTGAGATTTCTTATATTTATTTTTGTGACTAGACGCCGGATTCTCCAGTAAGTGAGCCAGGAATCCAGGAGATCCCAAACTCGGATCAGCTGTCCATGGATCTGTCGGAAAAGCTTCAAGAATATGAAGAGTGCGATACAAAAGAGGATCATGTCGATCACGCGCATATCGACATTTTTAAGGTAAAGCATTAATATGTAATTCATTATTGGGTGTTTTTATAACTTCTATCCTTGTATATGGGCTTTAGAGTAGGTGCCAAGGAGAAATAAAAAATGTGTTAATTTAAAAAACAAACAATTGAAATATTATGAATGACATTAAGTTAAGCTGTAAATTGCCTGCGTGTCTTTTTTTTTTTTAATTTAGTTCACCCGTTTGTATGATGCAGTACTATACATATAAAAAAAAATCATACCTTTTTTCATTAACGGTAAATCAACAGAACAGCAATAACTGCTACCTTTTCAGATAAACATAGGAACTTCAAATGATGATGATGTCCCACTCAAGTTTTGTACGAGATTATTAGCATCTAAGTTCCTATTGACTGGGAATAAAGGAGACTTAATATCGGACAGGTAAGATATATTGCGTTACTACATTAAATTATTTCATTTAATAATTTACGTAATTGGTCTATAAATCATAAATTAAATTAATTTTGTATAGTTTAATAAAATAATTCATGTCATAATTTTATTTATTTAGGGTGATACGAGTGTCCGTGAAAGCGTCGGCTCTGAATTGCATATCGGAAATTCTGACCGTATACCCCCAGGCTATGACGCTTTACTTGGACAAGGATGCTGATGTCAAGAGTCATAATATATCTGGTAAGCATTTGTTTTGTTTGTCAAAGTTAACTTTCAGCTTCCTATAACTAGTATATAGTAGTATAATTTATCTATCTAAATAAGCGTAAAGCAGCAAAAATCCTTTTTATAATTTTAATAAATTTCTATTTAAACCATGACGAAAAGGACTGATGGCTTTACCGATAAATAGTTGTTTAAACCGCTATTAAATATTTTTCCTAGGTTCATCAGAAGTAACAGAGTCGAATCAAGATCACATCAATGATTTTATTTTGGAACGCAACGTGTGCTATCAAGATTCTCTCACAGACTCCATGAGTCAGGATCTTCTCAATCGCAGTATCGATAGTCAAGCAACGTCCCAACAAACTTCGAAGAAAGAGAGCAAGTCTTTAGACAAGAGTATAGAAGATGATGACCAGAAGAGTTCCTCCAACATCATCAAAAATGAACTCCTGGCTAGTGTCATAACTGATAGCACCAATCCTAACATGACCAATAGCAATTTCACAACCAACTCCAACATGACGGGTAGTAATGACCCTACAAGTGGGTATCCCATGTCGAGTAGTGGGGATATATTATCATCAAGCATCGATTTGGACATGAAGTTCGATCACTTCGGCGAGTCGACGACAAATTTGGACAATCTAAAGGATTTCGATAAAAAATCGGAAAGGCTTAAACGTCCCCTCACTCGCACTGATGAGATGCAAGTGGATACCGTTGAAGGGTTGTGTGAGAATAAGAGTGAGGACAAGGATATGGAGAAGGAGTTCGAATATCAACACGTGTCTGATATTTTTGTTTTACTCGAGGGTCACAATGATCCCCAAATCAGAGGGTTGGTTAGGGTTTGCGCTGGAAATTATTTGGCGGCTGCTCTAGATCTGTCTCATGGTGATTACCAAAGATGGAGGAATTTGAATGCCCTGTCCAAAGATGTTAGTGACAATATCAGTGTCGAGAAGCTGGTCAATATTATCTTAAAGGTAAGAAAAGTTAGAAAAACATGGTAAGAAACAAGCAAGTTTGAGAAGTTTAAGGCATTTGTAGATATGCCAATTCGGCCTGCGTGGTCAATTGAGACCTAATCTTTACACACATACATAAACTCACGCCTGTATTCCCCGAAGGGGTAGGCAGAGGTGCATTTCTGCACCCACATTTCGCCAAGTATGTATCAGTCCCACGTAATAGGGGGCTAGCCTATTGCCGTTTTTCGGGCACATTTCCAGACTCCGTGCTGTTACCGAGAATTTCCTAATGGAAAAACCCAATAACACTTTGCCCGACCCGGGAATCGAACCTAGGACCTCTAGATCGCACGGCACATACTTGTACCGCGAGACCACCAGGCAGTCCTATTCTTTCTTAACTATAAAACCAGTTTCCAGCAGTAGCACTAATGTGGTCTGATTTGACTACAGTATTTTTTTATGTGCTCATTTCAGGGTCTCTCAGACAGCATCCACTCTGCCGTAAACCACACTCTATCATCATTAACTACTCTATCGCCAGCATTATGCAACAGTCCGCATTGGGCTCTAGTAGTTGAGGCACTAAACTCCTTAGTGAATGTAGAGACAAACAGTTACTGGTTATGTAGAGTCAACCTATGCAGACTGTACGAGAAATTGCCTTATAAAAAGTAAGTATTTTTATTTTATAATGCTCTATGGTTTTCTATGGACTAAAAAGTAATGAAATTAATCGCTGGCGCCTACGTACGTTCTAGTGAAATGCAGACGCGTTATTAAGACGACTTACGGAAAGTGGAAAAAAGAGAGTGTAATTATTACTGACTATGGTTATTTATGAAATAAAAAAACAGAAATATTTCATCTTTACAGTGCCTAATATTTATCAATCGCCTATTTAATTAAAAGTAATATACATTCCAGTATAGAGGTAACAAAATGCCGTTTTTTATTTTTAATGTTTTTTATTTATTTTTTAATATAAAAAAAATGAAGTTTTTGTGTATTTCTTCCCGTAATTAACAAAAGAGCTTCGTTGTTCGCTTATGAATTATTAATCCTTACTATCCTTACTAATATTATAAATGCGATTGTAACTCTGTCTGTCTGTCTGTCTGTCTGTCTGTCTGTCTGTCTGTCTCGCTTTCCTGCTAAAACTACTGAACCGATTTAAATGAAATTTGGTACACAGATAGGTTAGAGCCTGGGAAAAAACATAGGATACTTTTTATCCCGGAAAATGTAGTATTCCCGTGGGAATGGGAATAAGTAGCTCTGTCAATATTCTGCTTTTACACCTAAACCATTTGACCGATATGAATGAATTCTTTTACAGACATAAATGTGATCCTATTAAGTAACATAAAATACATTTTATCCCGGGAATATGTAGGGTTCCCGAGGGATGAGCATATAATGTAATGCGAAAGTAACTGCCTGTGTTATGCTTTCTCGCCTAAATCATTTGACCGTTTTCGATGATTTTTAGTATGGGAGTAGATGGAACTCACCAAAGCAACATAGGATACTTTTTATCTCGGAAAATGTAGTATTCCCGTGGGAATGGGTATAAGTAGCTCTGTCAATATTCTGCTTTTACGCCTAAACCGTTTGACCGACGTGAATAAATTTTGGTATGGATATAAATGGAACCCTATGAAGTAACATAGACTATATTTTATCCCGGGAGTATGTAGGGTTCCCGTGGGATGCGCATATATTGTAATGCGAATGTAACGCTGCCTGTGTTATACTTTCTGGCCTAAACCATTGGACTGATTTAGATGATTTTTAATATGGGGCTAGACAGGACCCACCGACGCAACATAGGATATTTTTTATCCCGGAAAATGTAGTATTCCCGTGGGAATGGGCTTTCACGCCTATACTATTCACCCGATTTATATGATTTTTGGTTTGAATACAAATGGGACACTATAAAGTAACATAAGCTACATTTTATCCCGGGAATATGTAGGGTTCCCGTGGGATAAGCATATATTGAAATGCGAATGTAACGCTGCCTGTGTTATACTTTCTGACCTAAACCATTTGACTGATTTAGATGATTTTTAGTATGGGACTAGATAGGATCCACCGACGCAACGTAGAATATTATTTATCCCGGACAATGTAGTATTCCCGTGAGAATGGGCTATCACGATTCACGCCTATACTATTCGCCCGATTTATATGATTTTTGGTTTGAATACAAATGGGACACTATGAAGTAACATAAGCTACATTTTATCCCGGGAATATGTAGGGTTCCCGTGGGATGAGCATATATTGTAATGCGAAAGTAACACTGCCTGTGTTATGCTTTCTCGCCTAAACCATTTGTCTGATTTGAATGAATTTTGGTATGGACATAAATGAGACCTTTAAGGGACATAGGCTATTTTTTAAAATAATTCAATAAGTGCCATTTCGGGCACTAAGAAGACGATAGGTGGCATTAGACCATTTAAGATTCTAAGGATTCATTAAGTTACGTTGAATATAGTTAAGTGCGGTTAAGTGTCATAAGGTGGTCTTAAGTTTACTTAGGTGACTTTAAACGCACTTAGGTTACTTACTTGCCATTATTAGATTGGTATTGCTACTGGGTGGTTTTAAGTTCTCTTATGTGATATGTGATTTTGAAGAGCTTACCCATAAGTAACTTTAAGGAAGATTATGTGCGGTTATGTACAATTAATTGTGCCCGAAAAACGGCAATAGGCTCGCCCCCTATTACGTGGGACTGATACATACCTGGCGAAATGTGGGTGCAGAAATGCACCTCTGCCTACCCCTTCGGGGAATACAGGCGTGAGTTTATGTATGTATGTATGTATGTACAATTAAGTGACGATAAGTTTTATTGGTGTATGTTAAGTGACGTTAGGTGCTATTAGTGGATGGTGAGTGACGTCAGGTGCCATTATCGGATGAATCAGATTCCATTAGTCGAATCCATAAGGCTACAAGTGCCGTTATTGGAAATCACGCGACGACAGGTGCCATAATTGGCACTTATGGCAATTTTAGAAGAATTTTAGTGGAACTTAAGGAATAGAAGAGCTATTTTTCCGTTTTATGAATTTAGGTGCCATTTTTGGAACTGAAATTGCGAAAGGCACCATTATTTGAAGTCAGTATCCTGGATGACTTGAATTCACGTTAAATGCCATTTAGCACTGTGGAGTAGTGGTGACTGGTACCGGTACAGTAAAATGTTATCATGTGCATTTTTATGGGGCTCGGTGTCATTATGCGATGTTAAGTGCCATTATACGCACCTAGATGACATTAGATACATTTTCGCGATAAATTTATGAGACGATCTGAGGTTATGAAAAATGTCATAATGTCACTTGAGACGATTCTCAAAGATAGAAATGACCTCCGGTGGTGAACTACTGCAACAATTAGCGTAATTTTTGATTTATAGATTCACTTAGTTAGTTTCTGCACGCAACCCTGAAGTCTACGCAGACGGAGTCGCGGGCAAAAGCTAGTATAGAAATAAAGCAGTGATGGCCTCGAGGTTTAGGCGCGCGGTCGAGAATTTCGGCGGTCGCATGTTCAAACCCCAGGCACACACCTCTGACTTTTCGAAGTTATGTGTGTATTGCAATGACTTATCACTTGCTTTAACGATGAAGGAAAACATCGTGATAAAACCTGCACACCTAAAAGTTCTTAGGAATTTCTTAGGTGTGTAGTCCGCCAACCCGCACTAGGCCAGCGTGGTGGACTAAGGGCTAAACCCTCTCAGTTGTAGAGGAGGCCCGTGCCCAGCAGTGGGACGTATTGGGCTGATGATGAATATAGAAATATATATTGTAATACTTTTTTGCAGACTGTATACGCTATACCCAGGATATTACGCTAGAAGTAAAATGATAATGGACGCATTAATCCGTCTGCTCGGCGACCACGACCAGAAAGTGAGAAATGCGTCTGCACAAGCTATAGCTAAGTAAGTATTATTGTTATATTTCAATAAATTGACTTTGAAACTGAAGTTCAGAAAGATATAATATAACATTGAGTAAAATTTGACATCTACAAATTCTTTTACTAATGTATGGTCGCCTTGTGCGATAAGGCCGCCCATTGTACTTTTCTAGTCTTCTGTACTCCTTAGTTTTAGTGTTGTATGTACAATGAAGTTTTAAATAAAAAAAATAAAAAATGGATATTGTAGTAAATTCACGTAAACTTTACACAACTTTATTTGGATGAGATTCATTTGAATGATAACACCATTATTTTTTTTTTATTTAAATTATGAGTTACCTATAGTATACTATATGTGAGTAAATAAAATAAACACTTTCCAGCATCATCCCAAAAATCTTTCCATCAAAGCGCCACACCCCCACCACTATGGTGTGCGAGATCGCCTCGGACCAGTCCCGACTGATCTCCTTCGATGACGTCAGTTTATCTCTGGACTTAGTCCGCAGCATTTACTTCTACAACGACCTGCCCGAGCAGTTGAAATGTGGTGAAGTGACCCGCGCCCAATGTCTCAGGGTTGTGGTGGGAGATCTGATGGCTAAGTTGCTGGCTAGCAGCTGTAAGCATTTTTCGGTAAGTGAATAAACGTAGTGAGTAGTGGCGGTACTTCTATAAAAGCCCAAAAGCGTTACACGTTAATTGTGTAATGTCTAGTTTATAATTATTTATTGTGGGGTCAGGATATTCTCATTTATAAGTCAGATTGCTTTTGTTAAATAAAGATTTAAAGCTTTAATATTATTATTAGGAATTTTGTAAAGCAAACTGGGCTTTTGGGCTTGCGATACCATTTCTCTATAAAATAGTAGGTATAGAAAAACAAACATAACATTTATTTTTAAAATATATGTTAAAGCAAGGGATTAAAAACGTGCATGCAACATGGTCGCGTAACATTACCAGGTGGAACATTACGAGAAGTTTAAAAAATCGATTATATTTACGACTTGTAGCCGAGCTTAGCATTTTCATGACATTTCTTCCCAGCAAGGTCTGCTAGAAGCTTTACAAACTGTATCAAAAAAATGGTCTCCATGGAAACATATTGAAGCATATTCAGATCAAGGAATATTGAGTTATTGTTTGGAAAATCTTGACTATTGTAACGGTACGGTTCAAATGAGAACTTTGCTAATGGATTTGTGCTGTATGACTTATCCAGGTATGTAAAATTTTACTCCAAAAATATAAATTATTCACACATTTATTATTACCTTACCAGGTCCCTCAATAAGCAAGGCGATATCTTTGTGGATTAGCTACAATTAATTCACTTAACTTGATACCAATAATGAAGTTATAGTTTGTCTACAATTTTTAATATTCGACTAAATTATGCTAACAACAATTAGTTATGAACCGTTAGTTTCTTACCATAGAACGACATTCAAGTCTATAGTAAAGCTTAATATATAGTAGTAGCTTGACTAATTCTTCTTTCAATGCCAATGCCAAGAAGTAATTATTTAGTCTTCTAAACTAGAAGGAACGGGAAAATTGTTTAAAACTATTGCGAAAAAATATCTCTTAGGAGAAATAATGCATTACGATATTTTATATTTTTAGTTGAAATCCACAACGTGATGCGTCACAAAACATCAAACAGGGACATATTCGAACGTGACACACAAAATTCCAAAGATAGGTGGCAGTACTTGGAAGATACAAGGGTTGCCAACTTAGCGGAGAAGTATCTGCAAGTTACTCTGAAAACTTTGAATGTGTTAGTACACCTGATCGAGGAAGTGAATCCTACTGTTCATCTGAATAGAAGTGGTATAGCTCTGCCTGGTAGTCCAGTAAGAAGAAAAACTCAGGGTTGGTAAATATTTACTCACATAATAGATATAGTAGGTTAACTACAAACTTTTTCCATCACCACTTAATTTTTCAATAAAAAAATTCAATTTCAATTTAAGTGCACTTTAAACAAAAAATGTGTTATGCTGATTATGATGATGATGAAAACTAAAATTATATACTCAAATGACAGCATCTACATGAATGTTTTATTTATTTATTTATTTAAGCCTTTTCTTCGGACACATTCATGTTTATGTTTCGATAATCATTCATATATCTGCATTTTTTTCCATTTTTGTGTGTCCGCTTGCCACGTGGCAAAGGCCTCCTCCAGTCGTCTCCATTCCGGCCTATCTATGGCCACTCTACCCCATGCCACGAATGTAAATGATTTGAAAAAAAAAGCAAATCGTGGAAGTTACTTTTACGGATGTTTTTTTTTAAATTGGCCAACACGAATCATATTATTTATCTTATAGAGTAAATTGTTAAAGGTAAGAATCCTTATCGGTGGTTTTAAAAATATGTTTCTCCCACCACACTTAGTGTTTTCAAAAACATATAATTCAAAATCTATGCTCATTTCAGATTCGATACCCGTCCGAAAAAGTAGCACTCCAACGGACAACCTTGATGATAAAGGATCATTAAGGAAGAAACCGCCAACACCAGCAACCAGTCTTAAAGCAAATTTCAGCGGCCATTTTTATAACGAGCCGTTTTATATGAAGCTGTACGAGAGTTTAAGGGCTACATACTTCAATCATAAGGTAATACTTCAGATTTTATTTCATTTTTATATACGAGGTGGCTATTATATTCATACAATGTGGAAACTAATATTTATATTATGTTTTTTTTCAATACTGTCATAGCAAAGATGCAACACGCAATGTTGGCTAGTATAGTGCCGTCCAAATATACTTGCTTCTATATTTTACACTAATATATTGCAAAAATATAATATGTATAAATAACATAAAAAATCACCGCCTTTTAATTTTAGTACATTTATTTTTCAGATAAACCTAGAACCTAAGTCAAGCATTTTTCACCTCTTTTTAACAACAACACTAAACTCATTAGCAATACAACTAGAACTGTCTACTGAGAAAGAAACCGGCCATGTTACCGAAGAAATACTTTACTATTTAAAGGCCATAATGCCACTATGTCCCAATTTAACAGTATATTGCATCACCCAGTTACTAAAGTGCCTGTTTGGGACCAACATGTTGAATCAGTATAGTGACTATATGAGTATCGATGATAAGAAAGAAGATGAAAGAACTAATTTCTTTCATGATATCATGGTGATGAACCCTCTTAGTAATGATAAAAGTTCCAGAAGAAGTAGCGTTAGTTCTACTACGAGTCAGAAATTGTCTTTGGACAGTAAAAATCCTAGAATGGTAGTTGAAAGGCAGCTGTTGGTAACTTTAGAACATTTTGCGAAGAATAAGTCGGATAGGAAGTGGAGTACTAATAAAAAGGAGTTGGAGAGATATATAAGGCTGTTTGAACCGGTTGTGATACAGGCTTTAAAGGTGAGTTTGTCATTTTTAATTACAAAGTGGATGTTTACTATGTGTGTTCAAAAAGCAAGGTGACTTTGTATTTCTAGGAAAAAATATTTATTTATTCATTAATATTTATATGTTATTCCTATCACTTGTGCCAACGCTTTTTACAATCCTCGAAGCACTTTTGATAAGCACTTTTTAGTATAGTCTTCAACTCTTCCAGCGCTGCGGTCTTTATCTCCTTAATGGTTGCAAAACTCCGTCCTATCATAAATCTCTTTGGTTTTGGGGACAAGTAAAAGTCACATGGCTCTTTTGAGCAAATTAGGATTATCATTGTACGAGTCAGTCGACATACCGACATCCTCAGCAACTTCTCTGACAATTCCAATTGACAATGAATTCGACAGTTTCCCAAAACAATTTTCTCGACGACTGTTCATTGGCATCTTCTCGGTCATCTTGGAAGAGTTTGTACCATATCTAACCGTTATGCCTTTCACAAACAATCTAAACATACTATATAGCTGAAATTGTAAACATATCTTCGTGACGAGAAAAAAATCGATAATGGATTGTATGTTGCCCGCGAGGTTTGAAAAGCCACCTTACTTTTTGAACACACCTCGTAATAATAAATTACATATGTAATATGCCCTCTTACACGATAGAACGTTTTAAAGTCCTTCCGCCGCCCGCGATATGTGCATTTTTTTTTCAATTAAACAAAATTAAAATTGAATAAAACATTAAAATTAAATAAAACACTAGATGAAAATACAGAAAATTCTTGAGATTAATGACAATCTTAAACATCAACCACACTGAAAAGTCAACAACAATTTTTTTTTTAATTTTTTTTCTCATTTCAGAGTTACACCATGCAGAACGACATACCACTGCAGTGTCAAGTGTTGAACCTTCTCAATCAGCTTCTAACGTTGCGAGTCAACTACTGTATGTTGGACAGCGACCAGATCTTCATCGGCTTCCTCATGAAACAGCTGGATTTGGTCGAACAGCACGAGATTCCGTAAGCTCTCTTAATAGGCCAGTATAAATTTTTCATCCACTATAAGAAATGTACTAGCTATGTCAATATTTTTTCCAGGGACTGTTGCGACCTAGTCCACAGTATCTTGATGTTTTTGGTGCAGCTATCTTCGTCAAAACATCATACCAAACAAATCATAGAAATTCCGAAGGTAATATATGGAATGGTCAATTTTGAGCTAAACATAGTTGTTTGTATTTAAAATATCTCATGATCATGCTTTTGTTTCAAAGGCAATATAATACAGTAAATGAATTGAGATTTTTTAAATCACCTTCACCTTCAATTTTTATTCAAGATAACTATAATAAAGCAAATGCTAAAATGTATATTACTGTTTTTAACAGCTGATACAGCTTTGCGATGGTTTAATGGCGTCAGGAGCTCATGCAGAATGCACAGCGGGCCTGGAGCCCGTTGCAGTAAGAGTCTTCAGCACTATGGGGGGTAAGTAGACGCTGGGTTGCTCAATAACAATGACAATAGTGACAAAGCTATTAGTGTTCATAAAAAAGTAATAAACAAATAAATAAATACACCCAACAGTCACATAATAGTCCTGATCCAACACTAAGATACAACTCTTGTGTCGTGGGTATCAGACATTGCGAGACTCCTCAGTCTTACTTGTGTATTGCACCAACATTTGTCTCTCGTTTCGCAAACTGGTCTAGTCAACTGCGCCACGGGGCTGTCAATTATGTTTAAATGTTAAAAATCTAAAAATCCTTTATTTCCTTATTTTACCAACATACAATCCTTGTATTTTCTGGATTCTTTTTGATGACTATGCTAATGCATTGATGCATGCATCACGTCGGTCATTTGTATAAATTATCTTAAATATATAATTGTTGATGTTTTTTGTTTATTATTTTCTAAAGAAACATTACTTGTACTTTTGAAATAAAAATGAGTAAGAAACATTTTTTTCCGAATCGCAGGAGCTAGTATTATAGGACGAGCGCAGCAGCAAGAAGCACAAGCCACAAGAGAAGTTCTGTTCTACATGCTGCAGAAAACTATGCACCAACCAAAGGTGATTATGAGAGACTTGTTCTCTTTAAAATATGCAGGCTACATAAAAATGGAATACAAAATTTAAGTCATCTATCAATAATAATTAGGCTTTGTATTGATAATTTAATCCATCTAACCATTGTTGGTTGGTGGAACGCATATAAAAATCTCATAGATGATATTAAATTATTCTTAAGCACATAGGTTTCTTTTAACCAACACAGACAAATTTCATTTCGTTGAAATTACTTATTCCCTCATAAAAACATAAAAGTATAGTGCTGATAAAACAATATCCGTCTCTTTCACACAGGTGATAGACTTGGTCTCCTGTGTGCTCTCTCTTTCTCAAGAGCACCCTGAGAGTTACTACCGCTACTCAGAGCTGGCGAGTGATACACTCCTGAACCTACTGTCGCAGCGGTCTATCGAGTTGGATACTCCAGGGGCTATATCTTCATTAGAAAGGCTCATAGATTCGGTATATAAGGATGTACTTCTAGAGCAAAGCAGGGTTGAGATACTATTGAAGATATTGTTCAAAGCGCCTCCTGATCAGGTAAGATAATTCATTACAATCATTATTTCTCAAAAAGAAAAATTGTTGACATTTGTAACCCAAAAAAATATATTATAATTATATTATCAGGTGTAATTGGGTGATTGTTATATACTGTAATTATTATTATTAAATTAAATACTTGCTATGTAATATGTATAATCGTGAATATTTTTTTTGTCAGGCGGCCACACCAGTGAAACTAAAACTCCGTTACCTCTCAATAATAATGGTCCTTCTGCGTAAAATACTCATCTTGATACCGGAGAGTGAGATTTTACTCTCAATAAACTATCTGAAGGCTACATGTATATCTCCGCAGTCGATATTTTTCAACGTGAAACCCGATGTCGATCCATTAAACGTGCAAAATGTGAATGAAAACTGCGCGAATCTTTCACCAGATGTCGTTTTAGTGAGGTTTTTGTTTAAAACCCTTACATATGCCCTGCTGGAAGCTGAGGCGTGCTATGAGCCCAGCGGAGTCCAAAGGGATGAAGGGACAGTACAGAGGAACAATTTGGTGTATGCTGTCTGCGTAAATATTATAGTGCAAGTAAAGCACATGCTACATTTGACTAGTAAGTATATATTGAGTATTTTATAGATAAATAAATTATTTGATCATTTCTAAATCAAAGTTTTTCTACCATGTATTAATCTAAAATGAACCATAAGTATTTTTTTATATTTTCCTTTGCTTTATGAGACGGGAGAAAATTGACCCAACATAACGATTGATGCGGTTATACTTAACCATAACCTTTAAGAATTTAAAGGTACCTAAGGGTATGTAATCATCGACAAAGTCGATCAAATGATTGTTATTTTACATTAAAACTATTTTTGTTTCAGCCGGGTGTCTTTTCCCCCTAACTGCTAAAACTGCTCAGAACATTTTACATAATGAACAGAGCGGCCTCAATACTGGTCTCTACAGTCCCGAAGAAAATATACCACTTGATGCTTTGAACTTGATATGTTTAAAGTCGGCACATCGGTTGCCGTTACTCACCGTGCACTGGTCTCATCTTTTGATTAGGTAATGAGTTGTTTTTTTTTATAGCTGTATATATTCTTACTAGCTTTTGCCCGCGACTCCGTCCGCGTAGACTACAGGGTTGGGTTCAGAATGAAAATAAGTTGTAGTCTATTTTACTCCACAGAGTCCCATTTATGTCCATATCAAAAATCGTTTACATCGGTCAAATGATTTAATCGTGAAAGCGTAACAGAAATACTCGTATAGCTACAGTCGTCTACACGTCGTTTCATCATTCTAGCTTCAAAAATGACGAATTTCCACACAAACTTTCACCCCTATTTTTATTTTACCCCCTTAAAGGTACATTTTTATTACAAACTTTGAATGTCATAATTATTTATATCTAATCAACAAAAATAAGTTTCAAGCTTCTAGCTTTAAAAATGACAATACTTCCACACACTACAACTTTTCATCCCCCCTTAAAACCCCTTTTCCTTGATGAAAAGTAGCCTATGTCCTTTCTCAGAGTTTAAACTATCTGTGTACCAAATTTCATTTAAATCGGTTCAGAAATTTTAGCAGGAAAGCGAGACAGACAGACAGACAGAGTTACTTTCGCATTTATAATATTAGTAAGTATAAGGATTAAAAAAAATAGCCTATGTCCTTTTTTAAGGTCTCATTTTTGTCCATACCAAAAATCATCCAAATCAGTCAAAATGGTTTAGGTGTGAAAGCATAACACAGGCAGTGTTACTTTCGTATTACAATATATGCTCATCCCACGGGAACCCTTCATATTGCCGGGATAAAACGTAGGTTATGTTACTTTATAGTGTCCCATTTATATTCATACCAAAAATCATATAAATCGGGTGAATAATATAGACGTGAAAGCCTATTCCTACGGGAATACTACATTTTCCGGGATAAAAAGTATCCTATGTTGCTTCAGTGGGTCCTATCTACCCCCATACTAAAACTCATCTAAATCGTCAAATGATTTAGGCGAGAAAGCATAACACAGGCACCGTTACTTTTGCATTACATTATATGCTCATCCCACGGGAACCCTACATATTCCCGGGATAGAATATAGTCTATGTTACTTCATAGGGTTCTATTTAAGTCCATAGCAAAATTCATATGAATCGGGCGAATATTTTAGGCGTGAAAGCCCATTCCCACGGGAATACTACATTTTCCGGGATAGAAAGTATCCTATGTTTCTTGGGTGGGTCCCATCTACCCCCATACTAAAAATCATCTAAATCGGTCAAATGGTTTAGGCGTGAAAGCATAGCATAGGCAGTGTTACTTTATATGCTTATCCCACGGGAACCCTACATATTCTTGGGATAAAATATAGTCTATGTTACTTCATAGGATCACATTTATGTCTGTAAAAGATTTCATTCATATCGATCAAACGGTTTAGGCGTAAAAGCAGAATATTGACAGAGCTACTTATACCCATTCCCACGGGAATACTACATTTTCCGGGATAAAAAGTATCCTATGTTTCTTGGGTGGGTCCCATCTACCCCCATACTAAAAATCATCTAAATCGGTCAAATGGTTTAGGCGTGAAAGCATAGCATAGGCAGTGTTACTTTATATGCTTATCCCACGGGAACCCTACATATTCTTGGGATAAAATATAGTCTATGTTACTTCATAGGATCACATTTATGTCTGTAAAAGATTTCATTCATATCGGTCAAACGGTTTAGGCGTAAAAGCAGAATATTGACAGAGCTAATTATACCCATTCCCACGGGAATACTACATTTTCCGGGATAAAAAGTATCCTATGTTCTTTCCCAGGCTCCAACCTATCTGTGTACCAAATTTCATTTAAATCGGTTCAGTAGTTTTAGCAGGAAACCGAGACAGACAGACAGACAGACAGACAGACAGAGTTACAATCGCATTTATAATATTAGTAAGGATTATAATCTAATCTAATGTCTGTATTTAATCTGTTAAGGTGTGTGTAATATCGGTAAGCAGTGACGGCCTCAAGGTTTAGGCGCGCGGTCGAGAATTTCGGCGGTCGCAGGTTCAAACCCCAGGCACACACCTCTGACTTTTCGAAGTTATGTGTGTATTCACAATGAATTATCACTTGCTTTAACGGTGAAGGAAAACACCGTGATAAAACCTGCACACCTAAAAAGTTCTTAGGAAGTGTAGTCCGCCAACCCGCACTAGGCCAGCGTGGTGGACTAAGGCCTAAACCCTCTCAGTTGTAGAGGAGGACCGTGCCCAGCAGTGGGACGTATTTGGGCTGATGATGAAGAATATCTGTATTATCTGGCTAAAATCTAGATAGGTGAAGTTTCAAAAATAATGTGGTTTCAGTTATTTAGTCCCCTTGTTAATGTAATGACTTTTTAGTTTACATCATGTGTAAAACGCAAAGCTTCATAAATATTAACGAGATGTTGTAATTAAAAAAATTATGAAAGCTATATCTAAAAGTTGTCTTTAGATTTTGTTTTAAGTTATTATGAGTTATTTGAATTCAATTTCAGGTTAAACTTCCTATCGCACAAGTACTGGCAAAAGCTGGTCGGATTCGCCCGAAATTTACCGCTAAGTGCCGATAATGGAGACACGACGTTACTACGTGTGGACATGCTACAGATCGCGTGTGTGGTTGCTTACTGCGAGTATTTTGTAAGTTATTAGCAGTTTTTTTACTTAATTTTTTCGTCCTCATCAGCCCATATACGTCCCACTGCTTGGAAAGGGCCTCTTTTACATCTGAGAGAGGTTAATATTATGCTTTTCTTATAAAAGGTAAGATAAATAGAAGACATGTGGTAGATTCAGGCTGTAGTAAAATTAACGATTTAATATCAACTAAGCTATAATCAGCTTGCGTAGTGTGTGACGGCAGTCATAATTTTCTTTCATAAAGATCCTAGGCACAAATTAAAAAATACCATATGATTTTTAAACGGATGATACACTCGATTTCATATGATTTGTAATGTATGTTAGTAAAGACAATTATTATTGTATTAAGTATCAATCTCCAACTAGATAAAATCCCTGATTGTATGTTTTCATTCATAGGTAGAGAACGGTCTCACCGAGGCGGTGCATTTGACTTGGTTGCTGGTGAATCGGGTGCATATCCTCATAAGCCAATACCAGCACCACATGGTTCAGAGCCTCATCAGCAAGGTGCAGCAAATTGCGGGCGCGTCCGGTCTTCTACTTCAAGCCGTAGCAGCGAGGTGCCAGAGTTGTTTGAAAGTAAGACCTTTTTCAAAGATTGGTTTTTAAATTTTGTAATAAAAAATAATACTGTATCAGAATTTTAATAAGTCTAATATTTAATAACTAAAGCAATAAGTTTTTTTTTATCACGAAAATTTTGATTGTTTGATATTAAGTCAGACCGTCGAAATATAATATAGACTTATTAGATGATTTCGACTGTTCTTGGTTTCAGGACGAGTTTGCATTAAATACTTTTAAAATACTATCGCTATGCCACGAAAGCCAGTCTGGTCCATTGGTGTTTCTCATCTGTCGAATAATTGGCAAGCTCGAACCTGCTATTGCTGTAAGGTAAGTCTATTTCAAGAACTCAGACTTAAAAATATTATTTTATTTAGAATTATTTGTACAATATTAAAATTATTTTCAGATTCGCAAAGCTAGCTATAGAACGCTGTAAAATATTGAAACAATTGCCAGTAGAGAAAATAACTATGCAACTATCGAAAGAGGACGTCCAAGTTGCGTTGGAACTTTTGCAAAGGGATAAAATATATGTCAGGTGAATATACTTATCGATTTGGTTTTAAGGAAAAAGTTGGAAAATTGTCTTAATTATTTTTCCATTTCTAGATACTCGTCACTTGTGGTGGAATTGAACTCGTTGGCGTCAAGCGTATTCGATTTATCTCCGCTGGATTTGTCTCAGGATCGAGCAATCAACCCGCAATATATTGTAACAACCAACGTCGATTCTAGTTGGTTGATGAATCAAGTTAAAAGCAGGTAAAGTTCAAAATCCCTTTGTATAATATGTCCCTGTGGATATTCTAGTACTGGATTGCAATAGAAGAATGCATGGGTGTTTGATAGTACGCAACGATTTCTATTAAACCAAATAATAATTTTTAGATGTTGCCAATCAGCTTGTTGTCTCCCTAAAGTACCAAAACAAGAGGAACTCGCGCGGCTTCTTTATAATCTGCCGAACGAAGATCTTAAAACTATAATGTCATGCTCAGAGTTCGACAGAAAACTTCTTGGCACATGTTTCAAAGTTGCATCTGAACATTATTTGAGGGACTTCATTGACGTTGTATCCATTTACGAAGCCAAGGAAATAGAGAAAGACAACATCAGAATGCAGAGGGAGATGAAAATAGCCGAAGAGATGACGTCATCTGTTGATAGTAACAAATTAAACGTAGTCAATACCCTACATGTCTTCAAAAAAAGCGATAGCAAAGAGTCAAAATCACAGTTCTTTATTCCCATAACAGACAATGAAAATGTCAAGGAATTTGGGAATCTTCAAATATCAGAAGAGGAGACTGAAATGATCGTTCCGGAGCTACCAAATCTTTATCGAGTGTCCATTACAACATTGGATAAATCGTTAGCTGAAGTTATCAGATTGTTCCCGAAGCAAAGCCGACCCCACAGCCACTCAGAAGCTTTCAATTTGAACCTCGAACATACTATCGATCGCTACACGCGTAGATGCCACCAGGTGTTCCAAGACAAATTGTTTCACAAAGAATTTGTTATACTCCATACAGCCTTGACAGGGTTTCTTAACAGTTTAAAAAGTTTGATTCAATTTATCGATGACGCAGACTGCGATTTACTGGAAAAATGTATGGAAAATTTATTGCCGACTTCTCTAGCAAAGAACATAGCGATATTCTCCGTTATTTCGTTGCAGTACTTGTCGTTTTTGATTAAAAACAAGACTATTGCTGAATCTCCGGCACATGCTGACGTCTCCTTCCGGGCAACTGTGGCGTCGACGGATAATGTTTCAGTCGATAACGTTATAGCGTGGACTGTCGATAATGTGTCGAAGGCATTAAATGTCGAACAGATTTGGACCGAGTTGAATGTGGACAGTAATGCGAATAGGACCCAGTCGGCTGTCAATTGTTTATTCGCTATTTTGAAACATTTAGTCAAAGTGAGTATGTAAATATCTGCATTTTATAATCATTTTTTTAGAAATGGAATTTAATTTTCATCTGCAACCTTATTTTTAACTATATAAGTGCCAATTAAAAAGGATGAGTAGTGATGGCCTCGAGGTTTAGGCGCGCGGTCGAGAATTACGGCGGTCGCAGGTTCAAACCCCAGGCACACACCTCTCACTTTTCGAAGTCATGTGTGTATTCACAATGAATTATCACTTGCTTTAACGGTGAAGGAAAACATCGTGATAAAACCTGCACACCTAAAAAGTTCTTAGGAATTTGTTAGGTGTGTAGTCCGCCAACCCGCACTAGGCCAGCGTGGTGGACTATGGCCTAAACCCTCTCAGATGTAGAGGAGGCCCGTGCCCAGCAGTGGGACGTATTTGGGCTGATGATGATGATGATGAAAAAGGATGTAATTGTTTTTTAGGATACAAAACCTCTCGTACTTAAGCAATACATGCATACTCAAGATCCGGGTCCGAGATCTGATATGATGGTCACAGGAGACAAGCTGGTTACATTGTGGGATTACTGGGAGAAAAGTTTCTATGCAAATGGTCCCAGTAATGTTCTCGCCAGATGCTATAAGGAGCCAATCGAGAAATTACTTTCGAGCTTATCCAGGTAACTTATCCGCTTTACATTGCTGGTTCAGTATCAAATAATTGTAACGTTATAAAATAATGATTAACTTCATTATATTAGAGTTCTGCCTTTTTAGTAATATTTTTTAGGCAAAAGCCTATTCTAGTATTTTTATACATATATCACTCATTGACAAAGTACCCAACACAGTGATACGCCGAAGAACAAAATTAGTCGATGTAGGCAAGCTTCACACAGTTAAAATGGCAATGACATTCATCGAGGAGGACTGATGGTCTATGGACTAGGCCGTAACTGAACGGTGGCTTCGGGAAGGTGCGAGGACACGAGGCAGACCGCCAGCCAGATGGTCGGATGACATAGCCCATGTTATGGATGCGAGTAGCCCAGGACCGAGTAAATAGCGACCATTGGGGAGGCCTATGCCCAGTAGTGGGTACGTGTGGGCTGACAATGACGATTTTTAGTCAGAAAAATTTAAAAAGCTATGTTTTTATTTTATTACAGGCTAGATTTACTAAGTAATATAGCGTTGATCCCGCCTATCGCGTGGTCGTCAGTTGAGGTCGTCACTAACAAAGAGCAAATCCAGAAGATCGATCTACCGCTTCAGACATTGCAAGATATGGATGTTCTGGAGGCATTTTTATTCAGGTTAGTTGTTGACTGGGTACTGAAAGCTATCCACTTCATCAAATCCGAACATAAGACAAGTTAAGCAAATTACGTGTCGGTCGATACGTGTCGATTACTTGACACGTATCTGTAAATTAGGTATGTATAATGTAGTATATCTAGGATTGCCTCGTGGTCTTGCAGCTCAAATATGTGCCGTGCGATCTAGAGGTCCCGGGTTTGATTCCTGGGAAATTTCTTGTAGCAGAACTGAGTCTGGAAATGTGTACGAAAAACGGCAAAAGGCTCGCCACCTATTACGTGGAACTGATACATATTTGGCGAAATGTGGGTGCCCACCCCTTCGGGGTATACATAGTATATGGACAATCCTTATACGTCAAAATTTTGCTAGCGTTAGGATATTTGTATCCATGCGCACAACGATTATCATACTGCTATAGTGACTAATGCAAGTGCGTCATGTTCCGGGATCAGTCTATGTATCTATGTTATATACATAATCTTAAAAGGTTCTTGATAGTTGATCCTCTGTTTCATCTCCAGTGCGGTCACTTTGCCAGTATAAAAGAGCCTTAAAAATGATTGTTCCAGAGCGCAATGTGTGGGGTGGAGTGGTCGCCGCCAGTTCGAGGAACGTTGGGTGGCGTTGCTAGCAGCGTTGCAAGCGGACGCACCTCACACCGCTCTCAGAGCCACGGCGCATCTCCTGCTCTCTACTGCTAGAGGGAGACACGTGCCGCGAGACTTTGTCACGTCAACTGCATATGGGTATGCGTAATTAATTTCTAATCATCATCAGTCCCTTATACGTCCCACTGCTAGTCACGGGCCTCCACTACAACTGAGAGGGTTTAGGTCCTAGTCCACCACGCTGCAAGAAATTCCTAAGAACTTTTAGGTGTGCAGGTTTCCTCACGATGTTTCCCTTCATCGTTAAAGTAGTGTAAATTATTTTTGAGAATTAAAGATTTTAAACCAAACCATATAAACGATTTCAAGCCGGCCCATTTTCAATTATTTTCGAGAAGTATAGAAAAAAAGATTCTTAATTAAATTTTACTTGTGTTTGCATTTATGTTTACAATAAAAATGTGTTTTTTTTGAGCCAAAAACGTTACATAGATAAATATTTTTACGTATAACTTTTTGGTTATCAATAGTTGTCTTTAATTAATTTGTGTTCGAAATAAAGACGGGTTACTATTTTTCTTCAATTAATCCTTACTAATATTATAAATGCGAAAGTAACTCTGTCTGTTTGTCTGTCTCGCTTTCCTGCTAAAACTACTGAACCGATTTAAATGAAATTTGGTACACAGATAGTTTAGACCCTGAGAAAGGACATAGGGTACTTTTTATCTCGGAAAAGGGGTTTTAAGAGGTTGAAAGGGGGGATGAAAGGTTGTATGGAAGTATTTTCATTTTTAAAGCTAGAAGCTTGAAACTTATTTTTAGGCTGTTGATTATAAGTAAATAAATATGACATTATTATTATTATTATTAAATGTACCTTTAAGGGGGTAAAATAAAAATAGGGGTGAAAGTTTGTGTGGAAATTCGTCATTTTTGAAGCTAGAACAATGAAACGACGTGTAGACGACTGTAACTATGTATATGTAAATATATGTCTGTTATGCTTTCACGCCTAAATTATTTGACCGATGTAAACGATTTTTTATATGGACATAAATGGGACTCTGTGGAGTAAAATAGACTACAACTTATTTTCGTTCTGAACCCAACCCTGTAGTCTACGCGGACGGAGTCGCGGGCCAAAGCTAGTTCTAAATAGAGATGGAAAACATTAATGATAACTTATATATTTCCTCAGAATGCAACGTCTTCGCAATATTCTTATCGGAACATCAGCATATCGACTGTTTGATGACGTCAATTTAGAACGAGTACCTCTGCTGAACGATGATTTTGATGGCTATCATTACGCGCAGTTTAGCACTGAGTATCTGCAGTATGCTTCTGGTGAGTAAAACAAATACTAACTCAATACTATTGGTAATATAATATGTATTATTGAAATGTTTACAACAGATATTCTACAATTTCTATTTTAGATATATCCGAAGATGCACCATATAAAGTGAGGAAAGAAGTGAAGCGAACGAGAAAGAACAAGGACATTGACATAAACAGCTGTCTACAGATACTTATGGATGAGATCACTCAAATGTTGGATCCAAAGGTATGTTTCAAACTTTATGGTATATGGTATGGTATTTACATACATTACCTTACGCCTACATAATATTTTCTCTGAAGGGGTAAGTAGAGGTACATTCCCGCACCAAAAGTTTGGATTTATCAGTTCCGCGTAATAGAGGGCGAGCTTGTTGCCATTTTTTGGGCACATTTCTAGACTTCATGATGCTACTGCGAATTTCCTAAAGGAAAAAGTCCACAACACTTGGCCCGACCGGGGAATCGAAACCCGATACGCCCAGATCGCACGGCACATACTTGTGTCGCGAGACCATGAGGCAGTTCTATTTTTTCTCTTTAATTATTTTTAATTATCTAACTATAATAATAAAAAATAGTAAATTATACAGGTTGTATTCAGACCGTGATCGGAAACTAAAGCAGGTAATAGCTAAGTTGATTACAAACCACCTGGCGTTAAAGAAAATCCCGACAAAAAATAAAAAAATTAAGTTTTCCTAACAACCATAGGTATAAAATGTATGTGGTTGTTAGGAAAACGTGTTGTGTATGTGTTTGTGTGTGCGCGTGCAGGCTCGCGCGGGGGTGTGCGCGCGCGCCGCGTGCGTGTGGTGCGTGGAGGCGAGCGGGTGCGCGCTGAGCGGCGCGGCGCAGTGGCGGCGCGCGGGCGCGCTGCTGGTGGCGCTGACGGGCCCGGCGCACGCGCCGCTCACGCAGCTGCCGGGCTGCGGGCGCGCGCTGCTGGCCGCGCTCGCCACCGCGCTGCCCGTGCTGCACCCGCGCACGCACCACGAGCTGCAGGTGCGACAACATGTCTCATTAACTCCATACTAAATAATTAAATCATAATTACTTCAACATTGGCAGAAGACATCCAAGGGAAACCTGCATATTTGAGAATAATAATTATAGAATTTAGTAATAATCTGTAAATCTAGACAAATTTCCGGATATCATGCATAAGTACCTCTATAACCAACGCGCATTACGCCAGCGTGGTGGACTAAGCCCTAACTACACTCAATTGTAGAGGAGGCCCGTGCTCAGCAGTTGGACGTATATGGACAGATGATGATGCATCAAAAGCGTCTACACTCAACACGTACCGTTAATTTTAACTACCACTATCGTGAAAGCAATCATTCAGCAATTCTTGCATGCCTATGATAATTGTGAATGATCTCAATTCCAACCAGGCAATTAAATTGACTAAGACAACCATTTCAGTTTCACACGTCTCTTTACAGGAACTATCAACAGTCCATCAGAAGCTAGTGAAGTCCCTTTCGTCGTCGTACGCGCCGCTGCGTCACGCGGCCCTGCAGGGTTGTCTCCTGCAGCTGAGCGGCAAGTGCCAGCGCGCGGCCATGCAGCGCGCCGCGCACAACCCTTACCAGGAGCTCATCTCACAACTCAACGTCACTGTTAGACAGTACTTGCCTCATAATACCAGGTATGCCTCATAATGCATACTGTATCATCATCATCATCATCATCTGCATCGTCGTCATCATCATCATAATCATCGCCCCATATACGTCCCACTGCTGTGCACGAGCCTCCACTACCATTGAGAGGGTTTAAGCCTTAGTCCACCACGCTGGCCTAGTGCGAGTTGGCGGACTACATACCTAAGAAATCCATAAGAACTTTTAGATGTGCAGGTTTCATCACGACTTTTTCCTTAAAAACTATTTTTTTTTAATTAACTCGTCAAATTGTATTACTTGTTTCAGAATTTCATTATATGAACAAAGTTTGTACTGGACAGTGCTGTTTACTCTGGTCGAGCTGGGATATCCTGATCTCATAAATTTGGCTGTGGATTTCGTGCTAGTCTGTCCGCGGCATTATTGTATTGATTTAGTTATTAAGGTAAGTGAATTTATACTAATTTTGCATCCTCCGTTTAACTAACTTTTTTAGATTGTAAAAGACTTTTCTTAGTATTAAATCAAATTTTATCTTATTGAATATTGACATTGATTAGGTTTTGCAAGAAACCGTAGTACAGCCAAATCAAAGAAAAAAAAAAGATTTTCCGACTATAAAGTGGCTGTTGTCAATAAATTGAAACATACATACATATATAGGTTGATATGGAATTGTCTCGCATTATGCAGCATTCACACTAAGATTTTGTCGCCAGGGCATAACAAACACGATACGTCAGCAAGTTCTTCCAAAAGATTTGAAGAATAATGTCATAGAAAAATTATTGGATAACATGAAGAACTATTCGGAACATCATGCGATACAGATACTACTCGTTCATTTGTTTTCTGGTAAGTAACACTGATATCATATTTTTGGGATGAATTGAAAATATAGGCCCAGCAACCGGAAATGTAGTTTATGTAATAGAAAGTAAACACTCCCGATTTTGGACATCCAAAATATTGTATAATAAAATACCTGGTAAATATAATAGGCATCTGGATAAACATAAAAGAATTAGTTCGTAGTTAATCTATACAAATAAACAAAATTGGAGTGTCTGTTTGTAATATTAAAATAACGGATTTTTAATAAATTCATATGGTACATCCATAAACGCGGTACAAATACCTAAATATCATTTTTTACAATTTTTGTCTGCCTGATTGTTCCGGCTAATCTCTGAAACGGCTGAACCGATTTTGACGGGATACAGGCTGATAGCTGATGTATTAAAGAGTAACTGAGGCTACATTTTATTTTAATTTTTTTATTATTTAATAATAAAAATAAATAATTTTTTTCCGCGCGAACGACATTGCGGGTACAGCCAGTGATCGATTAAATATCAATTTTTGAAAAAAACAAATGATTAACACTATTAGGTCTTTTTTCTGAGACTCTCAGTAGTACCTCGATTCAGCCACACACTGTGTTCTAAAATCATTACAGTGTAGCTCTATTGCTACCCAATTTATCCCACTCATATTCAGTGTTCAAACTATTTCTTATATGTTATTTCTTACAGCTGATAACAAACTTCTAAGCCCAAAGCTGACATCAGATGTTTCAAACATGGACCCAGACGTACTAATGAGCTCTATGGAACGAATAACCTTACTCTACAAAGCGCTACGTCAGTCCAAACAAAAGGAGAGCCGACGGATAATAACAGACACATTGAAATATTTCCTAAGAGAAACTCTACCACCGGCCGCAACGTTAAGTAGAGTCGTGATAGAGTTTTTGGAGTGTTGCAAAGACGCAGAGAAGATAAAAATGGGAGTGATAAGTGAAAGAGAGAGATGGATAGATTGTTCTGTGTTAAATGCTGAAGTCGTTTTTGAGGTAAGTTTATGGTGTAAATTTTTTCTTTTTTAAAAGTTAGTATGTTAATTTGTGAGTACTTAAATAAAGCAAAGGTGATCTATTTTATATATGACTCAGATTGAGTTTATTTTTTCAAAGTTTTTAAGATTGACGTTATCATATTCGGTGTTCGGGAGGACGTTATAATACTCACTACTTATTTTAAATGGATAAATAGCTTTGATCAACTATATTTTTCAGGTATTCCAAACGTCGATATCACAAGACCAACTGCCAGTTCTAAGCGGTTGGATATTCGAAGCTCTATGTCACTTACTAAATGGAAAAGTAACATCCAATCTACTTCCAAACTGCCTCCTAACATTATTAGTATCAGCGAGTTCTATTCGACATATACGAGAATTAGCCCCTATGTCTTACGCCATATTAAAATCAGGATTTTACAAGAACTACAAAGTCGATCAAGATTGGGGAATTTTCAAAGACTTTTTGTCGAACGATAGACAATTGTCGTTCGCGGATCGAAGGTTGTTGTGTATTGTCGCCTTGCATTCGGACTACACTGGACCTCAATTGGAAAGGTTAAGGGAGATGTGCGAAAGCGATGATTGTTTAAGAGATTTACTGTCATGTCTCTGCGTGTAGGTTTTAGGGTGAACTGCACTGTTAGTGGACGTAGAAAAAATATTGTAGTGTCAAATTTAACATATTTTTGCGACTGTAGGCCGGTGTGATTAGATCGAGTGGAACGTAGTCTTAGTAAGGATATTAGTGATGTTATTGTCGGTACGAGGCCTTTTTTCCATTGTTAAATGTCAATTTTGTAAAATGTTTACATATAATTTTTATAGTGGAATTTTAAATTCTTCTCAAAAGATTGTTTCACTGTCAATATATACATATGTGTTGATTCTAAGACATTAATAGTTTAATTCTTACCTGTTTCAGTTAGTTTAAAACATGTTGCATAGTTTTGAAAATACATTCTTTTACAAGATGACAAGGTATAATCGTCAAAATAGGTTCGTGAAATTTTATCGAATAACTCAAAATATGTATTTTATTATAAAACTTAGTGCATGTTAGACTGTTAGTTTTGTAGAGAAGAAGCGAGTTGAAGCAAGTACAAATGGTATGTGACAATGTTCTTAGTGATCGCTGATACTGCGGTTCACCCTACAACTTAAATGTTCAGATTGTCTTCTTAATACAATGTTAATGATATAATTTGAATTAAGTTTAACAACCTCTACGAAAATACTGTTTTTCAGTATTTGCTATTGAGCGTGACTGTACTCTCTTAAAAAGCCATGATACAATCTAATTAATCTCATAATTACCAAACATTTAAATATTAACCAGGAAAGTCTTGATGCTTTCAGTAGATACTCAATTCAATCTGCCTTAATGAGTCCTGCGTAGAGAATAATTGGACCATTATTTTATGATCATTAGATTTTTTCTAAAATAGACCAGGTTTTTTCAGCCTTTTAGGTCATAGCTTAAAGACGACTGCTTTGTCTCTACCAACAATACGCCATAACCTTCGCGAGATTTTATTTTGTGATAAAAACATAAGATAACACAGATCTGTATATTTTGGATATTCATATATTTAATGAACTCCATTACCATAACTCATATTTATAATAATAAAAAATGTCCACTTCGTGTTTAGGTGCACCGAGAAGTAGATACTTCTAAAAATTTGAATTGAATTACTGGAATGGAGTAGAGCCTGTAATTAAATTCTTATTGACGTTTACCCTAAAAAAAATATAAATGGTAGATACATAAAACACGCTTGAAAATTTCGGGAGTGCAGCTTCACGCTTTTAAAATAAAAGCATTTCTAATGGATGTATTTCAAATTAATTGGAGTCAATTTGAATTGATTTTTGTAATTTAGGGAATTAATATTTAATTAATTTAATCTAAAATTATACGGTTTTATTATGTGGAGTGAAATAAATTATAGTTATTTTTTATTGAATGACTAAGTTCAAACTTGATTCCAATTATTTCTTTTTAAATATGACTTCTACTTTTAATTCGTTTTATGTTATTTTAAAATTTAACGAAATTGAATTTAATACATTCCATTATTGTCCTAATAATGAGTAATGATAAACTTTTAATGTATTCAAAGTTTGTGATGTTTAATAAAATTACTATATAAAATGTTTTGTAGCGGGAACGATATATGTGTCTTAAAGTGGTTACGTGATCCGAAATGAAAATATGTTAAACCGTACTTTAGTATGAATTTTAGTTCTATAATATTAGAATTACGCAGTTATTTTGTACATTTGATCTTATATATTTGTTTCTACTGTTATGCTACTTATGAAAACTTAAAAAAAATCAGGATTATATAATCGTCTTGCCTTTTTTACGTCTAAAATCCACACTCAAAGTATTTCTTGTTTACGAACATATACTACATCTGGCCAATGTATAGTGCGCGCCATCTACTAGAAAAGATTAGGAAACTACTTAGAATACTACTTATAAAACAATTAGGGATTCACAAGACTCATACTTTAATATTTACTTTAATGATGAAGTGCGTTCTAATATCATTGTGTCATCAAATATATATTTTAAAATAGTGATGCTAAACGGTAAATACATAAAAATAAGTTTAATAAATAATTTAATTTTAATTGATACAATTTGACTGTTAATTTTGATTGTAGTAAGAAACACAGGAAAAATACAGTATGGTCTTCGAAAAAATGTATGTCGTTTAGCGTCAATATTTAACAACGTCATAGAAGAAATATATTTTGTTCAATACACAATACAATCTAAAATCGAATTTAATCGAATAATTTATATCATAGCTTATTTTTTTATGTATTTCACACAATAATCTCTCTTTTTAATGTATTGACAATGCTTGTTTCTTGTCTCTTGTATCCGAGGGTATAAAGCTGGCAACGTTAAAGATTGAGTTATAAAAAGTTTATTATGAATCAACTGTTGATACAAGTTGGGGTTATATGGATTTGGATTTGATGATCGTCCGAGATAATCGTTAAAAAATATCATCGCTTTAATCCATGTTTTTTTTAAAAGAACTGAGATTACGTATGTTGAAGACTAAATAAGCTATTAATTAAATCAATATTAAGTAAGAAAAATAATTTCAATCTAAAATTATAGAAAATTTCACTATAGAAACAAAATCTTCTGTGTTGCCAGCTTTTACTCAATTTTTGTATAAATAATATTAAATATTGTACAATTTGTATATTCTATGAAATTAATTGAAATTATGTTATTCTATTAATTAATGCTTCCGCGTGTTAATAAATTATTTACCTCTAGTTTTATTCCTTTTTTTTGAGTTTACCATAAATGACTTTCTGGCTGGATTATAGTGCCTATTAATGATAAAAGGTTTTGAAAGACGTTACAGACTGAGCTGGTACTGTAGAATCTTTTATAGAAACAAAAATACACAGCAGAAGTATATAAGCACTACATTGTGGACCTGCACACTTGTGTGCTGCGTGATCTAGAGATCCCGGATTCGATTTCCAGCTTGGACAAAGTTTTTGCATTAGGAAATTATTTGCAAAAGAACGGAGTCTAGAAATGTGCTCAAAAAGTGGAAAAAGGGTTGGGACTTAAAACCCAAACAGCTAAAGTAGGCACAGAAACGCATTTTTACTCGTATGATGTTCTCATAATGTTTTCCTTCACCGTGAAAGTACGTGATAATTCATTGTGAATAGACACATAATTTCGAAAAGTCGGACGTGTGTGACAATTTAGTAGTTTTAGTTGACGTCTTGAAATGAGGCCGATATTTGAGAGCTGTAACAAATATTGAAAATTTCAAATTATTAAATTTAATTCCTCATGATTATCGCGTTGATAACAAAATATGCAGAATACGTCACTATCTTATGTTATTATCGATTTTTACAATACGTGAAATAGTTGATACTGACTCACGAGACGAATACCTAATTGGCGACATAATACCTAATCAGTATGACAAGTTTTATCAAGATCGTATTCTTGCGCATTCTGACTTTATTTAAGTCAGTTTTCAGATATTTTTGACAGCCCCGTAGCGACGTGGTGACATACCAACTTGCGAAACGAGAGGCCGCGGGCTCGATCCCCGCAACGAGACAAATGTTTGTGTGATACACAAATATTTGTTTCGGGTCTGGGTGTTTGTGAGACCGAAAAGTCTCGTAATTTCTGATACCCACGACACAAGCCTTATATCTTAATGTGGGGTCAGATCTATGTATGTGACTGTTGGGTGTATTTATTTATTTATTAAATTTATGAGCAGGACTTACGGCTAAATTCTCTGGGTATAGATATCTTAGCAGACTGACATAATATATCGAATCTCGAATAATGTAATAACTTGAAATAATACATTATTGTATCACTATTAAAACTGTTTATTGTTAACTGTTTTAAAACTTTTCTACATATTTAATTTCGCAAAGGGAAGGGATAATCCGTAACAAAACCTACTACAGTACATTATTCAAATTAGATTTGTTACAAGCGTACCATTTCCCTTTTGCCCAAAGTAGTGTTCCAAAAAGTACGGTATAGGTCAGGGGTCGGCAACCTGCGGCTCGCGAGCCACATGCGGCTCTTTGGATGTGAAGCTGCGGCTCTTTAGTTCCATGCGCAAATAATTTATATTTTATTTAAAAAAAAACATTTAAAATCGTTCTGAATCGCTTAACGAGGATTAGGCACCATTTCTATCTCTTAGACACTTATACTCGCTTATCACTGCACCCCTTCCCTGTAACACACGTCGTCACTGTCGTCAGTCCGTCGAAAGATCCTGAATGACGCCGTCGTTGGATGTTTCTATGTAGGTTTAAATTCGCTTTCGACGAAGGACACTTTGGCGTCTTCACCAGGGATTTGGCTGTGGCAGGAAAACATAAAGGGAGAACAACGAATCTTCAGAATAAAATAAACCACGAAATTCTTACGTTTCACTACATAATAAACGAAGAAGCGTTTTGTGCCCAAACGTTTCCGGTCGAAATAGTTGGTCATGAATTTGGTAATCGAGATTGTTACAACATCTTATCAAAAGCACTCTACCAACGTCAGTTTAAATAATTTTTAAACGAAATGGATACTCAGTATTCCTACCTCCTTCTTCACAATAAAGTTCTTCAATGAAAAAGGCATTAATCACCGTGAATTAGAAGAGGCAAATGGTTGCAAAAATTTTACTTTATGGTGGATATCACGGAGAAATTAAATGAGCTGATACTTCTAAATCTGCAAGGAAAGGGAAACCCAGCCTATGTTTTGGTAGAAGAATTGGTTTGTTTCGAAGAAAGAAATATTATTTTTAAAACACATTCATAGCGATCAATTATTTAATTTTTTAAGCTATATCACAATAAAACCAGTGCAGCTGTTGACACGAATTACGTCAGCAAAGTTATATAAAAAAAATATGATGAATTTGCTGAGAGATTTCAGCAATTCAAAAACAAAACATAACCACTCTAACATTCTTAGTAAATCCTCTCAAAGCAAATTGTAACGAAATCCACATTGACCCATTTGGAGCTGATACTGGATCTCTAGAAATGAAATTGATCGATTAAAAACGTAAAGCTTTGTGGAGCGGAAAATTTATAGAGTTGAATATCAAGTGGAAGAGTTGGAGGTCCAGAAATGTAGGTATGTACGTAACGCAACAAAAGTGGACAGCTTTAAAAGAAATGCCGCGTGTTGAGGCACTTATATTCAACTCATGGAATAGTCTTCCAGATTACTACAGTGAGGTGAAGAAGATGATATCTGGAATGCTGACTATCTTCGGATCGACATATTCGTGCGAGCAAGCGTTCTCTTCCATGAATATATTTTATATTTAAACATTTATTTATTCGTTAATAATAGTTACATTCTACAATTTATTTAAGCAACAAACAAAATTTTTCTTATACAATATTTAAGTAGTATTTAATCATGAACTGTTATATATTTTTAATTTAAGTTATGAATTTATTTTTAAATATATTTTTATATTATTTTTTTATCAATAAGATTATTATTAAGGAAGAATATATTTTTAAAGTAAAGTAAGAAGCCAACTAATAAATGACAATTTAGAGTCGTGTTTGAAACTTAAAACAAGAAGTTATGAGAAAAAATTACCTATCTAAACTTTCTAAAACCATGCTAAGCCAACGCTCCCATTGCATTTGTTTGCTGAAATGTGTGTTATTGTTTTTATCTTTAAATACAAGTTAAATTGTTAAAATTTTCTCCTTTAATAACCAACGCAAAAGCCATCGCTCCTATTGAATGTGTTTGCTCAATTGTTTGTTATTGATGTACAAGTTAGTGTTATAAGTAAATATTTTAAGTTTTTACTTAAATAAAAAGTGATTATCTAATTTGTTGTAGGAAAATACTACTTATAATGAATAAATAGATATTTTTCTTATGAATTAGTTAAAGATTAGTTTTTTATTTTGTATTAAAACTTTATTTATTCAAGTACTATTTATTGATGACAAAAAAAAATTGCGGCTCTTTAAAAACTTTGAAATTTTGTAAATTGTAATTTTTGGCTCTTCTGACACAAAAGGTTGCCGACCCCTGGTATAGGTACATGCAGTTACTTACCTTCACAGATTAACAAAGCCTTGCGTCGTGCAATATAGTAGTCGTGATGAACTTGAGATTTAGTGGTGTGGTCGAGAAAAAATCTCACGGGTTCAAAACATTTCGAAGTCAAGTGTATTCTCCCTCTAAATTGTAGAGGAGCCCCGTACGCTTTAGTGTACCTACTCTAATGCATGTAGAATGTAGCAGTAATTATGTATGCAATAATGAGATTTGATCGTCTCACTACATTTACAATCTCGTTCACTGAGCATATATCGGAATGACGAGCTTGTTGAGTTCATTAAAAAGCGCCGAGAAATTATGGCGTGATTTGCCACAGTAACTTCTTTAACTGGTGAAGTAATACAACGACCTTGACAAACGCAGATTTAATGATGAAAGGGATTAGTGCAATTGCCTCACTGTTCTCCATATTTATAGTTATCATAGCGATTATCTTTATCGTCGATAATTGCTGGACAATGTGCTATCAGTTTAGTGCAAAGCGCCAAACATGGCGGTAACCCGAAGAGTGTACATATTCGGCGCGTTTCTACTAAGTGTGCTATCAGTTTTGTTGACTTTAGTGGCTATATCCAGTGACAGTTGGGTGAGTTTCGTAGTTATGCTGGATGAAATAGGGTGAGGGACTTTAAACAAGACTCTTCAGTTTATGAATGAATAGCTGTGGAACGCAACAAGAAGTCGTTACTTTCCAAATTTGGAGCATGTCACACCTACCGATTAAATTCTGCTATGACTTCAAAATTATCTACGTTAGTGTGACACTATTTGTGATCGCTTCTGATCCTGAACTTTCATGCACTTTTAAACATTGAAGATACATTTCTCTATCGCGTTGTAAAATGAGGCAAGGCGATATAATGTTTAGTTGAGACAGCGCCAAGTTATATACTTTAAGTTTATACTTTCAAGTTATATACTTCAAGTACTTCAAGTCTTAACAGTATTTCATCGGAGGTGCGATGCAACTTGCACATCTAACACTGTTGATGAATTTTGAGCAGCAGGATGATGTACCTATGTCTGAAACATTAGGTAGACATCGGTTATAACACTACCTAACAAGACTTACTGGCCAACCTTCAAAAAATTTCCAATTTTAAAAAACCCGCTTTGCAACTGCCCTAAATGAGACACATGTTGTAAAAGTTCAATACTAATTGGGATTCCCAGATACGTTTTCTGTTACACCTAGATTCTGTAGACTTTTTGTCAATTTACTCACAGTTAAAATATACCTGATTCTTGAAGTAGGGAGGGTTTCGCTGTTTTATGTCAGTCTAAAGGTTGAAAACTTTCATATTAACAAATAAACATTTGCTTCACAATCGAATATTTTGAGATAAAAGGATACCTACATCGTAATATTTACTATATAAGGATAACTGTCTCGTGGTCTCGCAGCACAAGTATGTACCGTGCGATCTAGAGGTTCTAGGTTCGATTCCTGGGTCGGGCAAAGTGTTATAGTGTTTTTCCATTAGGAAATTCTCAGTAGCAGCACGGAGTCTGGAAATGTGCCCAAAAACGGCAATAGGCTTGCTCCCTATTACGTGGGACTCATACACACCTGGCGAAATGTGGGTGCAGTAATGCACCTCTGCCTACCCCTTCGGGAAATACAGGCATAAGATGATGTATGTATGTACATACATATGTATGTATGTATGTTTACACCGGTTTGTAAAAAGAGTTTTGTAGTTGCAAGACTGCAATAAAAACATTGAGCTATAAATGATTATTAATGCCCAGAGATAAGATTAAAAGACTGGAAAAAATATATAAAATAAATGCTTATGTCATTCGTTTTCTGTCCTTATTATAAGGTAGCATTTTGCACTGCGACGGTTGTCGTTGCATGTACGCAGCGCATCAGGGTTTTTAGGCTTATCGTACACGTTAATTGTATCAGCGGAAATATTACGAATTACCTTCTACTGATTCAGATTTATAATTACTATTTCAAGATTTTTAATTACATCAATTTCAATCATTACATTACAATTATAATTATTATTTGTGACTAGATTGGAGTAAAACGTCCACCTAGATAGAGGTCGTAACAAGTCCACTATGGTATCCTTGTCTGTCGTAAAAGGGGTAATCGGGGTCGTTGGTTGTACTACCGCGGTGGTACAGTCTCACTAAAAACTACCCCGAAAAGGGCGGCAGAACCCGGGGCCTCAATTCAGTCGCGGATGCTCAACGCACCATCTGACGCAACGCTGGTAATGCGTGCGAGGACCACAGAGGTTTTAGTCGGTATTCCGGGATATATTTCGTCCAGGCTGTTCGTAATAATGGTACTATTCACATGTATTCTGGGCCGGCAGGCCAGGTACCCCGACTTATCCCGTCCGGTCATCCCTGTATCACTGAAACTGGCAGTTTAATAATTTTCCTCAGTTTAAAAAAGCAAACAAGAATAATTGCAATAGATACAGTTACTGAAAATAGCTCTAAAACGGAATAGAATCGTCCCTGTTACGTGGTTCTCTATAAAAGATAGGCTTGATAAATTTTGGTATATAAATACACCTCTCTTTGCCTCTATAATATTTGGAATGTATGCAATTAATCTCATCATATTAGATCTACCTACTTTACCTTATGTATATGGTGAAGTGAAGCTCAGTGACAACGTTCTTATGGAAAACATGGTGTGGTCCGAACAGAATATCAAATGGCGAGTGATCAACATCATTCTGTACACTGGGAAATAAGATTGTCAGCGGCAATGTGGTACAACATCAGTAACCAGTTTAAAATGTATGGATTCCAGTAGCAGCATCGGTTTACTGGTAATTCATACATTTCTTGATCGAGTTCTCATTATAATAACGGTCGTAAGTCTGCTGTGTGACGTCAACTAATTGTTACTTAATGTGACAAAGTGAAATTGCATTTTAGATGACGTATTTGAGGAAATTTCTTGTGACTAAATAAATTCCGCGGTGGTGGTAGTATTTAATAATAGTATATAGATGATGCTCCTACAAGGCTGAAGATATAGATGGTTTTAAAATATATATATTAAAATTACATATTGCTTTCACACGTTTTTTTATTCAATAAACCATAGACTATTGAAAGCTACGAGATACGATCCTAATGTTTTTCGTGTTGTCTCTTTCGTGCCTTTTTTTCGACTCTATCCGACATAAGAAAAGATGGCCTGATTAATTCTTCCTTTAAAATAACGATCCTCATACAGATACCTGTACCAGATCTTGCCACTCACAATATCACCTACTTAGAGCGGGCTTCACATACTCATATTGAGCAGTTTTATAGTGTCCATCTCTGAACGCATTTATTTGTACTCGTAAATCTGTATTTTGTATGATACGAGTTACGATAATTTTCTATCTCTTTTTTCGTCTCTTTCTCTTTGTAAAGTGATCATTTGTATAAAATGTTTTTTCAGGTGTTATCGACGGCGACAGCAGAAGTCCAGTACCGTGACAGTACCATCAGATATGGCTTATTTAGAGGGGAGCTGACGCTCAACAATATGATCACACCAACATTCAACACACTGTATAGTAAGTTAACATTTAAAGTAATGTTTTGTGACTTTAACAGACTTTATTTGTCTTTTATCAGATTAGATATTGTCGTTTTTTATATTTCAAAAGATCCCAGCACCTTTAGAGAATAGGCGTGGAAGTTACCAATAATAATTGTGTACATCTGATGATAATGATAATGAGAGAGAGAATGCCTTAAAATCAGACATCATACAGAGCAAGCATTCAAAGCAGAGAAAAAGGCCGTAACTGAGATTTTCAAAAAATCTAAACTGATAGCATTATCTAGGTGTTATTAAAAATAGTATAAACAAGATAAGAACTAAATATATGTTGCCAAAAGATTAGAAAGTATTTGTAATACTTATTAATTGGAAGCATACTTAAGTTGTGATTCATTAAATCGTGGTTTTAATACGTGGTTTGTAATTTTTACTGTGTAATACAGATTTTAAAGTAACCGATACGGATAAAATAACTACTGCAAATATTAGAATATTATTTTAGAATATAAAACACCCTGTTTTTATGCCAAATGATAAGAAAATAACCTTAAAAATTTACCACCTCTGTTTAAAGCCTCATCTAATACGGGACAAGCCTATTGCCGGCAAATTTCTAGTCTTCGTAATGCTATTATGAATTTCCTAATAGTATAACTCGATACCTCTTAAGCCCTACCCGAGAATCAAGTCCATTAATCATCAATAATTTACATTGTATGGTATATTGTACCGCGAGACCAGAGGCAGAAAAATTTAGAATCTTACGATGAACTCTGTTTTTTGAAAAGAGATTTTGCAGACGTGGGATTAATCCGCTCTGTGGATTGGGGGCGTAAAAATTCCGCTACGGCTTTCCCTGCCTGTCGTAAGAGGCGACTAACAGTGGCTCAGGGGTGGCTGGGCATACTGCGGAGGCGGTGCGCCATGACTAAAAACAACCCCGAGATGTGCGGCAGAGAGCGCGGCCTCTTGACAATCGCGGACGTTCACAATAAATGAGCGTCCAAAATTGAGTGGGTGGAGGGCATCTCAAGCCCTCCCAATTTTGAGGAGTCCATGATTGGATGGAGCGCCGGGTGGCATCGGGAACTAATGCAGGGCGCCTCTTGCCCTAAGATGGCGTAGTACCGCCCGAAATGCGCGTGACGGCCACCTCTCGCTGGCCTCTCGGTTTTAGTCTGTATGCTGGTGTAGGATTTTGGTTAGGGACCCAACTCAGCTAAGCGGACAATTCTTCCGCGCACCGAGTTGGAAGGCCAGAGACCCCGACACACCCCTTTCGGCCTCCCTCGAGGTACCAAAGGGTTAAGGAGCTTAAGGCGCTTTCCTCTCGTAAAAAAAGACGTGGGATTAATATTGTATCTTTTCGTAAGTAATATTCCCACTAATCGGATCCAATACAACAGCAATATCGATATATGAAGTCGTTCTTCTGGGAATTTTATCGCCACGTTATATGTAATCTAATTCTAGAGCATTAATATTTATAGGCTTTTTATAGCGCTACCTGTATTGTTCAAGATAAGTTACGGAAGCGCGGTAACTCCCCGAAGTAACATAATGCAAAGGAAACGTCTGACTTTAGCTTCTAATTTATATCTTGTAAACACACTTTAATTAAATTGGTAATTTTACAGCATCTAGAGAAGATAAATGGGCTATTATTTATAAGCTTGCTAGGACACATTTGTTTTTTGTTTAGTAGTTTTCTTCTTTGAGTTTGATATTTCGGAACAATTTTTAAATAAGATATTTTTACATTGTAAGTGTAATGACACCAGGGTTGTAATTTTTTTTTTATAATTAAGATATTAGCTATTGAAGATAGACTATCCTCCGATAAGTTTTGAACGATCTATGTAAGATCCTTCCTAGCAAAGCAAATCGTTTTCCGGATTGCATATTCACTGCTACGAGTATGTTAGATGTTGATAATCCTGGTCTTTTAATAACTAAGGTAGTAGTAGTAGATCGATAAAGTGAACATGAAAACTAAAGAAAATTAGAGATATTATTTTCCAGAAAACTAAACTGTCTTTATAAAGATGGAAAAATATAGGCAAAACACTTTTAGTTCTTCTTAGATCTTCGATTATTCTACAGTCCGAACAAAACGTGATATATTATTTTAACCTGATATAATGCATCATCATCATTCTGTATTTTTTACTGTAAAATATTATTTGCAATAATCACATAATAATTTGTTCTTTATCTTTCTTCTGCATACCAATGTAATTATTGTTTTATTTATTTCAGTGACGTGTTTACCAGAATATGGCGCATGCGCATTAAGTTGTAAGACTGAACAAGAAGCAAGAATTGATGAGGCAAGTCAGTCTGAGATTAATCATCAGCCCATAAACGTCCCACTGCTGGGCACGGGTCTCCTCTACAGCTGAGAGGGTTTAGGCCTTAGTCCACCACGCTGGCCTAGTGCGGGTTGGCGGACGACACACCTAAGAAATTTTAGATGTGCAGGTTTTATCACGATGTTTTCCTTCACCGTTAAAGTACGTGATAATTCTTTGTGAATACACACATAACTTCGAAAAGTCAGAGGTGTGTGCCTGGGGTTTGAACCCGTGACCGTCGAGATTCTCGACCGCGTGCCTAAACCTCACGACTTAATTTACCTACTAGTACAAAATATAAACTGTTTATATTTATAAAGTCTTTGATTAAAAGAGAAATCTTAAATTGTTTGTTAATAATGTAAAATACGTTTCAGGTAGCAGCCTTGGCCCAGGGTTATCGGCCTACGCCTGCGTGTGTTTCTGTCACTGACGTTGACATCACAAATCCTTGTACGTACCATTTATAAGTCGACAGAATTTACATACGATTGAAATTCTCATTTCAAGCTTGGTTTCTTCACGACTTCGGAATCCTCAATTATTCTTATAAAATTAATTTGACTTCTGCCTGTAGCTTTTCCTATACGTTTATATAAATTTTGTCAACCAGCGTTATTTAAGACTTCTCCTGAAATAAAAGTATTGTACAATTTTTTCTACGGTACTGTTTACTCTCGTGCCTAAATATCATCATAAACAAACTCTTTTTCGCATGGATATGGATTGCTGCGTTGTTTTTTTTTTTTTTTTTTTTTTTTTTTAATAGTTTGAATGGAATAGGCGTTTGTCTTCCATCTCACCTGATGGAAAGTGTAGATGAAGACTAGGGTGGTACACGCCCATCCAAAAGAAACCTGTTCACTCTACTCTTAAAGGCTCCAGAATTCAACTTATCAGGAAAAATAGACCCAGGCAGGTCGTTCCAAATCCTGGCGACTCTCACCAAAAACGATCTGTCAAACCGTTTAGTTCGACTTTTGGGTATGTCAACAACGTATGGATGAAACTTTTGCCTGCGCCTAGTAGTCCGATAAAGGAATGGAGATGGCTCAATCAGTTCGAAAAGAGCCTTCGAGCACTCTCCAAAGTGCATCCTATAAAAAACTGATAAGCTGGCTACTCGACGACGATGTTCAAGGGTGTGTAGTCTGCTATTTGAAAGTTTTTCGTTGTTAATTAACCTACGGGCTCTTCGGTCAACTGAGTCCAAAGCTTCCAGGTGATATTTGGCTGCACCGTCCAAGAGGTGACTGCAGTACTCCATGCAGGATCGAACTTGGGCAGTGTAAAGGTTAAGCAGCTGTTCAGAGCTGAAGTACCGCCGAACCTTTGAAAGAATTGATAATTTCTTGGACGCTGTTTGTGCCATAGACTCAATTTGTTGGCCAAAGTTGAGGTTAGAGGTGATGGTAATACCTAGAAGCCCTAGATGGTTAGTGATCGGTAAGGATACACCTTCGAAAATGGGTGTTAAATCGAAGCTACTCTTTTTCGCGGAGAAAAGACACGCCTGTGTTTTGGAAGGGTTGAACTGGACAAGATTGGCGTCACCCCAATCGGACACCCACTGCAATGTCACGTTCACCCGTTCAATCATTGACTCTCTCAAGGACCGTATTTCCTCTGGACTAGCTCGCGAGTTGGACATGTACCTCTCAATTACGGTGCTGTCATCGGCGTAGCTAATAATACCGGGTGTTAAAAGATCGTTTATGTGCAGCAGAAACAAGGTTGCAGAAAGAACAGATCCCTGAGGTACCCCAGCATTGATTGCCATTAGATCGGAAGAGCAGCCATCCAAGACAACTCGAATCGATCGTTCCCTCAGGAAGTCACATATCCAGTCGCAGAGCTGAGTTGGTATGCCGTATGCTGGAAGCTTACTAAGTAGTGCCTCGTGCCAGACCCGGTCAAAGGCCTTTGAGATGTCTAGTGAAACGGCTACTGCTTCACCGTGACCCTCCAAGGCCTCGCTCCAAAGGTGGGTGGCATATATTAGCATATCTCCGGTCGAGCGTCCCCTGCGAAAACCATATTGGTTATCACTAAGGAGCTCGTTTTCCTCAAGATATGTCAGGAGGCGATTATTTAAGATACGCTCCATAATCTTACAGATTATAGAGGTGATCGCGACAGGTCTGTAGTTGGCTGGGTCTGCACGGCTTCCTTTTTTGGGTATAGGCTGAACATTAGCAAGCTTCCAGGATCTCGGAACCTTGCCAGTTTCTAGAGAGAGTTGGTATAGACGAGTCAGAACAGGAGACAACTCGGGTGCACAACACTTTAGTACCACTGCTGGAATGCCATCAGGACCACTGGCCTTATTAACGTCCAGGTTCAGCAAACATTTAAGTACCTCTTTTTGGTGGATTTTAACGGCGCTCATTTTAGGGCCAAACGGAGGTAACTGAGGTGGACACTTGCCGTTGCAGTCCAGACGAGAATACTCTGCGAAGAGATTGGCAAATAAATTAGCCTTCTCCATAGCGCTGTGGGCCAAGGATCCGTCAGGTTTGTGCAGAGGAGGCAGCGAAGAGCGACAGAAGTTTTTCTCGACCGACTTGGCGAGGCTCCAGAAAGCTTTGCTCCCTGAGGGAAAGGTAGCTAACTTTTCCCCTATTCGGCCAATGTGGTCAAAACGAGCTTTTCTTATCGCTTTTTTACAGGATTTAGCGGCTGCGTTGTATGTTTTCTTCTTAGCCTGGAGATCCAAGGCTTTGCTTTTACGAGCGTCAACCCAAGACAAGTAGGCTTCACGCTTACGCTTTTCAGCTAAGAGGCATTCAGCATTAAACCACGGGCGAGCTTTGGTCTCAAGGGATACTTCAGCAAAAGGAATAAAATACTCCATAGCTTGATTAATCACACTCGAGACAGCATCTGCGCAGCACGATGGATCTCTGGAAGAAAAACAGACCTGGCTCCAAGGATAAGAGGCGAAAAAGTGACGCATCTCATCCCAATCCGCTGACTTGTATCGCCACACTCGCCTAGTGCCTTTAGGGCTAGTGTCAGGAGGCGAGTAGTGCGACACAGATTTCACCACACAATGATCCGATGTCCCGAGTGGTGGTGAAACCGAAACCGAATATCTGTCAGGATCGGTTGACAGCAGAAGGTCCAGGCAATACGCAGTGTGGCCCACGACGTCAGGAATACGAGTGGGTTCGTGGACGAGCTGAGAGAGGCCACAAGATATTGCAAATTTGTAGACCTCTCTTCCAGCGTGGTCAGTGTCACTATACGGGTACAGCCACTCTTCGTGGTGTGCATTAAAGTCCCCAAGAAACACCAACTGCGCAGATGGAAAGCGTCGATGGACCGAATCTGCAGCTTCACTTAGATGGTTCTATAGCCTTGTCGTCTCCTGGTCTCCGCTGTGCGAACGGTAGACACTGGCGTAAACTATTTGATCAAGGCCAGTATTCACAAGAACCCATAAAACAGAAAGATCAGGAACCTCTAAGTTACGAAGACGCTGACAGCAGATCACGTCCCTAATGTATACGCACACGCCTGCGTGGGCACGGAATTTAGTCTCCAGGATGTACCCTGGATAGTGCAGATATGTTGGATCGGACGGGTTACAGATCTGCGTCTCCGTTAGAAAGAGTAAATGCGGTCTCTCAGTCTCGAGATGGTGATGGACATCATTGAGATTTGAGTGCAATCCTCGGATATTAGAGAAATGCACTTTAAGGGAGAGGAAGTGCAACCGCTGGTTAAACTTACTTTTCTTTTTGGTTCTTTTCATAGTTAGAGTGAATAGGGGAAGGGGAAAGAGGTTAGGACAAAGTACCACACCAGGAGCCAAGCAGCCCGCAAGGAACAATACACCGATGGGGAACTTGTATGGAGAGCGCGGGGACGCCCGAACCCCCCCAGGAGTCGCCATCGGGTCCTCTCCATCCGGTCGCCAACCGGCACGATGGAGCAACTCCGGGATTATGCGTGGCCGGCGGGGCAGCCTTTCACGTGGGGCTAGCACGCTAGTTGGGCCCCCTACAAACCACGGGCGGCTAGCGGAGCACCGTTTCTTCGGATCCCGCTGACCTCCAGGACAAGTGACCCAGTGCATCGATAACTTGCCAGACCAAACGGCTGTCTAATATAGCACAAATACCCAGACCAATCCCCCTTTATGGGCTTCCGGAACTCTCACTCACCTGACGAAACACAGCAGCATTAATATGCTACTGTTTCACGACGGTATTCTGTGAAAGCGTGGTAATTACCCGGTTCGAGCCTGGCCCTTTAGAGCTACTGGTGTTGGTGTAGCTTGGCTCTACCACTTAAGTTGGGTTTAGATTCTCTTCCCGGATAGGGCACAATTATATTGGGCTTTCTTATTAATAAATTTATTTAGTAGAACTGAGTTGAAATATGCCCGACAAACGGAAATAATAACTAAAAGTATAAAGGCGGACTTAATGCCACAGGCATTCTCTGCCAGTCTACCTTTGGGGGATATAGAGATGAAACCTGGTAGGAGTATTCTACAGATAGTTTTACATAAATAAATACAACATACATAATATTTATACATACAAGTACATAAAATATACATACATATAAATGATATAAATATGTATATTTTTAGGTTACACAAATAAATCTCAGCGAGATGACTGCTAATTCCTTAAGAAACTGTTCACAAACTCTCATCGAAATAACCATATCTCTATAATATTCTTCAACGATTCGGACGTGAGTGTATATATTATAAGGAGATGTATTGTTTCAGTGAGTACACCACCTGTGATATCCTTCGCTCTGTATATCAGCACGCTAGTGTTTGCATTCCTTCAACTTCTCTTTGCTGTGATCGCTGCTGGATTAGCGATCGTAAATGCTACTAAAAATCCTACTGAACCAGTTTTCGGTTTGCCAGGTTAGGCTGATTTTCATTATTTCTACGACTTTTACCAGCATTGTACTTGTATACATGAATATAAGGACGGTCTAGAAGACTTTATGGAAAGCATAGTAATTCCTTTGTTGGAAGAACTAAAAAATTTAAAAGTAACTTACTATTATTTCAAAATGCTATATGAGTCAGCTTTTACTCTCATGGCTATTTTTTCTCTCTTTTATTTAATAAACCAGTTAACCTAATGCATACATTTTCACTTTTAGTGCTATTTGATATGCCTAATTAGTTTAATATTCAGAAATAAGTAAAAAATAATTGTCATTTCTTTTTACAGGGTGTCTATGGGCGAATGTGGTGACAGTCACACTGGGTGTTATAGTGTTACTAATGTTCGGTATTTACTGGATGACATCAGGAATGCGAGATCATTTAGCAGTATCCTACATAGCTTTAGGTTTATTCGTGCCGGGGCCTGGACTTGGATACTCTTATTGGTAAGCGTAGTTTAAATTGAATTTTTAAACTGATGAAGATAGTCCCTTAATTGTTTGTATTGCAAATATATAACTTGTTCAAAAGTTTTTTTTATAGTTGGTCTTTCGTTACCCATTGTGATCATTACAATACCTACTTGGTTTACTTATTATGTTTATTCCATTACCATTTGGAGCACCAACAACTCCGATTGCCTAGGCGGTAGTTGATTTTTGGGAATCCATGACATTGGAGTCAGAACTAAGTTTGTGAGCGATTGTATTTATTTTATCTATTTCCTTTAGCAGTGATGGCCTCGAGGTTTAGGCGCGCGGTCGAGAATTTCGGCGGCGCAGGTTCAAACCCCAGGCGCACACCTCTGACTTTTCGAAGTTATGTGTGTATTCACAATGAATTATCACTTGCTTTAACGGTGAAGGAAAACATCGTGATAAAACCATCACACCTAAAAGTTCTTAGGAATTTCTTAGGTGTGTAGTCCGCCAACCCGCACTAGGCCAGCGTGGTGGACTAAGGCCTAAACCCTCTCAATGGTAGAGGAGGCTCGAGCCCAGCAGTGGGACGTATTTGGGCTGATGATGATGATGATTTCCTTTGCTCGTTTCATAAAACTTAAGCTTATAATTATATACATATGACAACTATTTTTTTAAGTAAAAACTTATTTAGCGGTGCTGTGCACGTTTTTTGGGATGGGTAAAAAATGTTGAAGTCGCTTCAGATCACGTGACCCTGATCGAAAATGCGTAAGACGCATTATGTAATATAAATTGTCATGTTTGTGTACGATAGCGCAATAAATATTGTATTTTACCACGTAAACGATAGTAATTTTTTAATGATAAACAAATCAATTCGTGCGAAATCATTCCCTAACCAACTAAAATAATCAAAAATGCACAACGTTAATCATCATCAGCCCATATACGTCCCACTGCTGGGCACGGGCCTCCTCTACCATTGAGAGGGTTTAGGCCTTAGTCCACCACGCTGGCCTAGTGCGGGTTGGCAGACTACACACCTAACAAATTCCTAAGAACTTTTAGGTGTGCAGGTTTCATCACGATGTTTTCCTTCACCGTTAAAGTACGTGATAATTCATTGTGAATACACACATAGCTTGGAAAAGTCAGAGGTGTGTGCCTGGGGTTTGAACCCGCGACCGTAGAGATTCTCGACCGCGTACCCAAACCTCGAGGCCATCACGACTTATATGTTATAACTTATATGTTATACTTATATGTTGTATACAACGTTAATGTTAAAGTTTTTTTTATTACAGGGTGCTGATATGTGCCATACTCTGCAACATTGCGAACATAGGCCTCATACAGCTTAGAGCTTACCTCCTTGAAAGAGACCCTCCTCCACCGGAGATCAAGGTCGACAACCACCCATCCGACGGCACAATATTTATTTACTAGGAATACTAGTGACTACGGCAATAATGGAATATCAGTCGTTTTAGCATGAAACCTCATGAATATTGCTTCTTATGCTGCGATCTACAGCTAATAAGTATGTATTTTGTTCTTTGGATCGACATTTACTTAATTGCCAGACAGAGTGTCGCAAAGTCTTGCCTATCATCTGAAAGTGATAAAGTATTCCTAAGTATGTTGTTTTTTGTATCGATGTCTAATATTACAAAATATTTACAACTAGAAGCCTCTATAGAAATCATTTGAGATTTTGTATTGTGCATTGACCCATTTACATTCATTCCGTGCGTCATTTCATTAAAAGGAGTAATAAAAATAGGAGTCTTTCAATCCCTCAAATTGTCAGTTAAATCTATTGTACAGTTTATTAAGGACAGACTTTTAAAGAGATATACAAAATTATAATCGATTAAGTATCGAATAGCAATTTTTATAAATTTCTAGCAGATACTCAAATTTAAGTGATTGACATAGATAGTAGGTACAATATCATTTTATTCCAAAAAGTCTTAGTATTTATTTTGATTCTCTTATTTATTCCTTTGTGTGTTTTTATGTTGTACGATGTATGAGATATTAAGTTGTGTTCAAATGGCAAATAATAAAACTGCTTTGAAATTTTAACTGAAAATATAAATTTATTTTCACGCGTGCCAATTAAATATTAATATTCTGCATGCTCAATTTTACTTTAATCATCGATCACACTCGTTATATTTAAATTCCTCAAATATTTACAATGAAGTGTTAAAATTGGTTAATTATAGGTAATAATTATGCATAGTTGTAACCATTAAAATGCTTTATTATTATTGTATTTTATTTATATTAAATGTAAGTAAGAATTTTTAATATATTGGTTATTTTATTTTTATAGAAAAGTGTATTTTCACGTCTACAACAATCTTACTTTTAAATATTGCCTACATTATGATCGTTCGGCGGGACCCAATTAAAAATTATAAACCGTAAGAAAATTGATGAGTTCCTGTTGCTACTAAACATAATACAGGTAATTATTTGAGCTTGCAGCTCATTATTGGTCAGATAAACTATACTTTGTTCTATTTTATATCTATTTACATTCTGTCTAGTTTCATTCATTTGAATACATTACTTTAGTTTTTTTGTTGTATTGAGTTTTTTTTTCTCTTAATCCTTATTTGAACACAAAAAGAATAATAATTCGTGTTATATTTTGTTTCTGTTATCTAGGAGAAGACTAAGCGATTTTTCTAGAGTCTCGGCTACTAAAACTCCTTTTAAAAATATTTACTTTTTGAATCAAGTTTGTGGTTAAGCCTTCGTGGGGAACAAAGGTTAGGCTAACTATAAACGTCGTCGTCGACGGACTACACATACCAAGAATCTCCTTGTTCATATCCCGGGTATTCAGAGTCCAGTATTCTTCTTACATAAACGACCAATAAAATTCATTGAAATATCATTAGCTTTGCGTTGACTAGTTTTAAAACAAATTTCGAGTAGGAACATGCTGGCTGGAAATTAATCTATCGAGCGTGGCCTAAGACAGGTATAGCGGCTGTTAAATAATCTAATAGCACAGGTACAATATCCGCTTACCGATGGTTGATTGCATGCAAATTGGAGCTAGCTCGGCCGACATGAGTGGTGACATGCGGGGCAAGTGAGAAGGGATTGAGATCTTCAGAAAAAACAAAATGAATAGTTGTCGTGTAGCAGTTTGATAGTCATGATTTTTCGTTATAGAAAATCAACTCAACAATTTAATTCATCTTCTATTTTCTTAATGACATTTACACTATTAATTTTATAATGATTAACAATGTTTTTTGTGACACCTAAAGATATATGATAAATAAAGATAATTTGATGTATCACACAATACTATTTTCATTTTGTTTTATCTCTGCCTTTATTGCCTTTTATTTTTATTTCTTCTTTTTGCGGTCCGTAATCTCGAAAATTTCCAGATACTATGTTTTGACAGCCCTGAATCCGTAATCGTAACATTTAGTACGGCCAAAAAATAAAATTTTGCCATCGCTGTATCGTACAATTTGAGGCAAAGCGTAAGTGAAGACCGTGGTCCCAAATTTCGCCAGCGGACGCAGACGGCCCGAGCAATTTAGGGCTGGCCATCAATCATTCCACGGTTCCCAACGTTAAGGGGAGGTCGTGATGGAGGCAGCTCGAATAGTTCAAAAAGTTACGTGATTTGCTCTTTTTACGGAGCCTAATGAGTTTATTCCTTTTTGTTTTTGCGGTTTTTATGGAGGGTCTATTCATCAATTATCTCTTCCTTGGCACGTTCGTTATAGACAGTTCTGGGGCTAAAGTAAACTGGGTGTCAACGAACTTTTTAATTATTGTTGTACAATTTAATTATAAATTGTATTGATGAATGTGTATCCATGCCAATAGATGACGCTAGTTTATTAAACATAAGTGTCATTGTGTCATTGCGCCAATTGATGGCGTTACTTGAAAAATAGATCGCGGTATGGTTTACACGACAACTAGTGTATAAGTATCTGTGAATATTTTCGATTAAATTGTCTCCAACCAAAGAGTATAGTAATATATTGTCTCCCTCCTGCTATCTGGAAGTTGAGTTTTAATTTCCTAGGCTTGCATACCATGAACAATTGTCGATATTGAGCTACTTTCTAATATAGGTACTCTTTCGGTTGTCTTCATTAAATTTGAAACGTGTATCCTAGTACTGACATTTTCAGCTAGTAAAATATGTTATCAAACTTACAAAATACAATTTATAATTTACATTTACACGAATTGGCTATATGTACATATATGGACGGTAATGGCAGATTCAAATTGACCAGCTCGTAGTCTCGCGTGTCGTGGACATGTTTTTAAACTGCAAAATTCGCGTCAGCATACTTATTACATCGTTAAAGTTAACGATAAGTAAATATCGGTAAATGCAGTACAACTTTCTAGAAACTTCTGAACCATGTCCACTCGTTGGAGTCTAGTGTAAATTTAGGAACTTTTTAAATGATGTGTTTGTAACTAGTTAGTTACTAAGTTCCGAACCGATAAGGGCAATAGTTTTTGCCGTAATCGTTGTTTAAGTTTATGATTTATTAGGACTGTATCTGCATTTGTTCACAGGATTCGGTATAGTCACTTAGTGCCTGAATAATAAAAGAACGAATAAAAAACGAAACTGAATGGAGGAAACTCCTAGTTAGAAATTTAGTTGTGTTGAGTCTTTTATATGGATAAGAGTATTGTTATAAGTCTTAGTTTTCGAAAGATCCAAATAATTTCAATAGTAAAGGACACCCATAGAATAAATATAATATATAAAGGTGTAAACCGTACAGGTCTAATTCCGAGATCATGCTGTGTATATCTATACATCATCAGCCCATATACCTACGCCCCACTGCTGGGCATGGGCCTCCCCTACAACTGAGAGGGTTTTAGGCCTTAGTCCACCACGCTGGCCTAGTGCGGGTTGGCGGACATATCCATACATACAATTAAAAATCCATTCACTTATATTAGTAAAAAGTACTAAAAATCTGTACATTTTATGCTTTCACTTAACACGTATGCGAAAATGATTGCGTGCTGCGAGTGTCAGTGTTGTAAACTTTGTGCAAACGAGCAATTCACAAAAACTCTGATGACGCCATTCGGAATGGATTTGTAGCACGATCGATGTTATTTGTATAAGCCTGTCAGCAAATTCGCTTGACTGACGTACTCGCTAATGATGGTGGTTATTAATTTCAACATTATACATGTACAGAGTGTAAACAGATTTTTATCGAAAACTAAGACAGGTAATTATGGTGAATAGGAAAACGTGATTTTTAAAAAAAATATCGCATTTTTTGTTGGATCAATGTTTTTGTAATTAATGAAATTACCTATCTTAGGATTCTATCACGGTCTGTTTACTTATACATGTACCTATATCATGAATTAATGAATTTACTGCTTATTCTTAGAAACCACAAATAGCTGAATAAGATAGGCAAATAGACAGTATTTTGTATGGGGACGAGTGTCGCCGCTTGTCTGTCATCTATTCATTCTACTACAAATTCTATAAACAAAAATTTATAATATTATATTTAAAATTAAGGTCTTGACATTACACGCTACGGGAATTACTAAGAAGCGGCCGTCTCAAACATATGATGTCTAATCGTAGGTTCGGCACGCTCGGCATGCTGACATTTTCTTTCTAGTCTTATTCAACTATTTTGTGTCAGAAACGTACTGAGTTTGGAAATGTACCCTAATAAACATTTGACAGCCCCGTGGCGCAGTTGGCTAGATACCAGTTTGCGAAACGAGAGGCCGCGCGTTCGATCCCCGCACCGAGGCAAATGTTTGTGTGATCCACAAATATTTGTTTCGGGTCTGGGTGTTTGTGCGACCGAGCAGTCTCTCGTAGATTCTGATACCCACGATACAAGACTTGTATATTAATGTGGGGTCAGAACTACATATGTATGTGACTGTTGGGTGTATATATTTATTTATAAGCATTTGTAGACTCGCACTTAAATGCTGCAATCGAAACTTAAGGAACGGGCCTTATTACATTTTGTTAACGGTAATTTTAAAAGTACCCAAAGGTCAAAATTAAGCGGAAAGTTAATGATAAAAATGTCACGTACGCAAAATTCATTCATATGAGATTAAAACTACATCATGCTTAACGAAAGTAGGCACGCCCAAAATTTGTTACATTAATTACTTTCATAGTAGGTATTACGTGGAGTTTTACTTTAGGTTAGCCCTGAAAGCATAATGAGATTTTAACATTAACTTTTAAATATCTACCAAAACTCTACAAGTCTAGTTACTTGAACTATTAAACTTGCTAGGGGAAGGCCATTTCACTAAAAGGTTTTGGTAGACTAGGACATGAACCTTGAGCTATTCAGTCTCTTTTTATTATAACCAAGAATAATTCTCTTGTCTTGGATCTGTAAATATTTAGATTATGAACTTCAACATACCATCAGTACCTGAAATTGACCAATATATTTGGTTCAGTTCATATATTTACTAGAGGAAATCTATTAAGCTTATGTTTCAGACTTCAACATAATTGAATTGAATCGTTCCGTTCAACATTGCGTTTCCGCCAAAAATATAATATCCCTTTGGAATTAATTTGAGTTAAAGTAGTCCTGTATATCTAAATAATACTAAGGAAAGAAAAGGAGTTTAATTAGAGAATTTCACGAAAATTATTCGAAGTCTTCATTTATAATACCTACACACGGATTCTATAAAGATAGTTGGAGCGAAGCCATTGAATTAACCCGTCTATTTACACGGGGCTTAATGATTCGTTCATGGCGCAGTTGGCTAGACAACACCCTGTAAAACGTGAGGCTGCGGGTTCGATCCCTGCACAGCGACAAATGTTTCTGTGATCCACAAATATTTGTTTCGGGTCTGGGTGCCTGTGAGACTAAAAAGTCTCTCGTAGTTTCTGATGCCCTCGACCTCAGCCTTGTGTCCTATTGTGGGGTCAGAACTACGTATGCGATTGTTAGGTTAATTTTACTCTTTTATTTTTGATCTCGAATCAGAAATGTATGGAGATAACATTGCAAAAACACTAAAGATTTCACTCCACCCCTTCCTCGACTACATTGCGCTGTAAGTTATCCACATTGAAGCCGTGTGGATGTACTACTTCAAACAAATCCAACTCGTGCAAACAGAGAAATAACTTTGAATAGAAACGCGAACTTTCTATTGACTGCATTTAGTAATTACCTTCTATTTTGATGTTTAATTAATGTCCAAGTTTTGACGTATGTTGTATGCATGTTACACTCTATTATAACTTTTAACGTCAGAGCACACATAACTTCACGCCTGTATTTCCCGAAGAGGTAGGCTGAGGTGCATTTCTGCACTCACATTTTGCCGGTATGTGTGGGGCGAGACTATTGTCAATTTCTGGGCATATTTACAGACTGTGCTACTATTGACAGTTTACTAATTAAAAAAATTAATAATACCTTACCTGATCCGGGAATCAAACCCGGGACCTCTAGATTGCACAGCTTATACTTATGCCGCGAGACCATGACACAGTCACGTCAGCGCATCATTAATTAAACTTTATAACATAGCTGGTAATTTTACGATCGGTCGTCTGTGTAAGACCCATACAGAAAATATCCAATCTAAGCGAAAGCTTCACGATTTACGCAGGGATTGTTCGATGGACCTGCCTGATGACTGCCTCGTGGTCTCGCGGTACTAGTATGTGCCGTGCGATCTAGAGGTCCTGGGTTCGATTCCCGGGTCGGGCAAAGTGTTATTGGGTTTTTCCATTAGGAAATTCTCAGTAGCAGCCCGGAGTCTGGAAATGTGCCCGAGAAACGCCAATAGGCTCGCCCCCTATTACGTGGGACTGATACATACGTGGCGAAATGTGGGTGCAGTAATGCACCTCTGCCTACCCTTTCGGGGAATAAAGGTGTGAGATTATGTATGTATGTTGTTCGATGGACCCTTTCTTCGTAGGTGGGTTCTTAGTAAGAAGGCAGCTAAATTTATTGGGAATAAAAATCTATATAGATATGGTTAAATCCTAGGTTGTTGCACTTAATAGTTTCCGCGAACACTTACTAGATATAGGCGTAAGTGTGTGTTTATTAGGCCCTATTACCATTCATGGTATATATTACCAAAATATTAATAAATGGTGTTTGATTTTCCATCCAAATAATAAAAATTATGTAGATCTGAAAGTTGAAAAACAAAGGATTGCAAACTCATTAACCATTCGAAGAGTTCGAAGTAGCGTTGGCCTCGAGGCTTAGGCGCGCGGTCCAGAATCTCGGCGGTCGCGGGATCAAACCCCAGGCACACACCTCTGACTTTTCGAAGTTATGTGTGTATTCACAATGAATTATCATTCAATTTTACGGTGAAGGAAAACATCGTGATGAAACCTGCACACCTAAAAGTTGTCAGGAATTTCTTAGGTGTGTAGTCCGCTAACCGGCACTAGGCCAGCGTGGTGGACTAAAGCCTAAAACCCTCTCAGTTGTAGAGGAGGCCAGTGCCCAGCAGTGGGACGTATATGGGCTGATTTTGATGATAGTTTATATTTCTTCTTTGTTGCCACTTATTATAAAAGCACTCTGTAGTTGCTACTACATAAGTGAACCAGAAATTGTTAACATTACATGTTTGAGTAGACGTGTAGAGGAAACTTACTTCTTGTAAGTAAACACCGACATTATACACTTTACTCAGAATGCACTTGTACCACGATCTTACTAGGAAATGAAATATATGAGATCCCCTGAGATTACAACATCTAGGAAATGGAAGGTAATAGTATTTCAAATAGAATATACTAGTTTAAAGGGGGTAACACACACTGGTGAATACAGAACGAATTGTAGAACTGTTACGCCATTTACATGAAAATGTTAGAGCCGTATTTGTAATATACCTTTCTCTGTAATATTCTTCTCCACAGAAATTACACGTTCCAAAGCGGCTATAAATAAAAAAAATTTATTCAAAAGCACTTATAAAAGTCTAATTGAATGAAGATTATTTTGACTTTGAAAATTATATTTTTTCAACTCCTTCTAACTTACTTGTGATGGTTTTACAAGTGGAAGATAGTAAGTAACAGCAATAGGCTCGCCCCCTATTAAAAGGGACTGATACATACCTGGCGAAATGTGGGTGCCGAAATGCATCTCTGCCTACCCCTTCAGGGAATACAGGCGTGAGTTTATGTATGTATGTAGATAGTGAGTATATTTTTGTCCTTTGCGAGATCCAAATAACTTAGTTTCGCGGTTATACCTTAAATTAAAAAAAGAGGATTCTACCTGTCTCGCGTTATAGTTAAGTCAAATTACAACTTCGCACTCGTTTACACAGTAGCAGCGTGAAAGTAGACTGGTAGTCATTTTTTCATTAAATCCGATTAAGATTTACCATAGCTGCGTTGGCTAGCATTGTTGGTTTATTAATATGTTACTAGATCAATTATTTAGTTTTCTATCTTCTATCTAAATATCCTTTATATTTAGAAAAAGTATTACTAATTGATACATCTTTTAATCCCGTGAAAATGCATAAGTTCCGAAGCGTTAATGCTAAGAGCTATTCAATTATAAATTCTAAACTACCCAACGGTCACTTTCAATCGTGTTTTCAGAGAATGTTAGAAACCGTTTCATCCTAAGCCCAGTAGTTGATTTATATTCATTGATGGTGAGCCAGCCGTCCTCGCTTCGCACAGAAGGGTTCCAAGGATAATGCGCACTTGGAAATCGCCTAACATATATTATCACGCAGCCACCTGCTGTGTCGTAGCTCCGATAACACGGTCCTAGTAACAGCGTGCGAGAAAAACCCGGATAAAACCGGTTTTTCCAACTAACTCCACTATAATTTTATTCACCGTGCTGAAATTATTTCATTTACATAGTGTATAGAGACCGTGATCGAATACTAAGACAGGTAAAAGTAAAAAATTGACGTTTTCCTAATAACCATAAATATTAAATGTATGTCGTTATTGGGAAAATGTCAAAAATTTTATTTTTTGTCGGGATTTTTATTTTTATTAACGGCAAAGGTTTTGTAATCACCGTAACTATTGCCTGTCTAAGTTTTCAAGTTTTCACGGAATTTTTACATCCTGTATAAGTACTGGCAGTTTTTTGAAAAATGACGCAGGAAATATTAATATGTTGAAAATTTGCACGATATTTCAGAGAATTGTACTCGTACGTTCAGGGTGAGCGTTTTTAAGGTTCAATTGGCACATGCAAACGGTTTACCTAATGGCACTTGATTACTGCATAAGCATAGCGCATGTAGATGCATTTCATGCATTTCAAGTGTTTAGTCCATATTGTATTCGTGGATCGAGAAATTTATCCGTGGCTTCTCATTGAAAGGTCAGATTTCTGGTTAAAAGTGCCAGCTAGTTATAGCCAGAAATATATATGGTAGTTTAGTCACTCGTCTCGGCTGTCAAATGGATACTTATTTAAACATACATACATCAGTTCAGGGACTAGAACAACATTTTGATCTAGGCTGGGTCTATCTCTATGGTGACACCACTATACTAAGTATGAATAAACAAACACCAAACTTTCTATCAAAATTTAAAGAAGTGGGGAATAGTAATTTCATTTAAGTTACCGCTTTCAATGGCTCCACAGCCAAATTTTCGCCGGTACCCAGCGGACTATAAATCTTAAGGGGAAGGGCTTAGTCTAAAAATTGCTTCACGCACACGACCGCCTTCGAAATCCCTTAGGATGCATTTTTTATATTTAATTCAAATTCCAATCCACCATGAACTGGATACTATTACTTTTCGTAATAATTTGTTCATCCCAAATTAACAAATTATTACGAAAAGTAACAGATTCTAATCGGGTGTAAATTTAAAGTAATCGAATGCAACCTGGATGTTTCTCTAGTTTAACGAAGTGTTTGGTAAATTTAGATTCATCTGTTTGGTTAATGGAACGTTAAATTTAATCATCAAAAAAACATGCTAAATTCGTACATCGTATTTCAAAGTTAGTAACTGTAACTTTCAATTTTACACTTAATATTATTTTAATTTCCTAAAATATGTCTTCTTCAGCTTATCTAGATTCTATTAAATAAATAAATATAGCTTTTAAAGTGAATATTTAAAGATGGTACCTACTCAGGTAGCATCAGTTATTTGATCAGTATCCGGTTCTACAATTTAGATTATCTTATTGATACATTCGCGGAGCTTCTGTAATTGAACCAACGGTCTGAGCTAGACTTATTTGCGTTTCATCATACTAATATTATAAATGCGAAAGTAACTCTGTCTGTCTGTCTCGCTTTCCTGCTAAAACTACTAAACTACTAAAACTACTAAATTTAAATGAAATTTGGTACACAGATAGTTTAGACCCTGAGAAAGGACAGAGGCTACTTTTTATCCCGGAAAAGGGGGTTTAAGGGGTTGAAAGGGGGGGATGAAAGGTTGTATGGAAGTATTGTCATTTTTATAGCTAGAAGCTTGAAACTTATTTTTAGGCTGTTGATTAGATTTAAATAAATATGACATTAAAAGTTTGTAAAAAAAATAACCTTTAAGAGGGTATAATAAAAATAGGGGTGAAAGTTTGTGTGGAAATTCGTCATTTTTGAAGATAGAATGATGAAACGACGTGTGGACGACTGAAACTATGTATATTATGTAACTATATGTCTGTTATGCTTTCACGCCTAAATCATTTGACCGATGTAAATGATTTTTGATACGGACATAAATGGGACTCTGTAGAGTAAAATAGACTACAACTTATTTTCTTTCTGAACCCAACCCTGTAGTCTACGCGGACGGAGTCGCGGGCAAAAGCTAATTTTCAATATAAGTTACATTACATTTGTTTTGATTAATTTTTACAAATCATATATTGTTAAGACTTCTGTTCTACATTCCCATCCCCCTTCTGTAGGTAAAGACTGATTCCAATTCATTTAGATACAGAAATTGATCATTTAGAATCATCAATAGATCATTAATTTTAGAACTTGCTAACCACAAATTTTGTATTGAATTAGCTAATACTGAATAAAATTTTGAACAATCCAAAAACGACTGCTCCACTTATGGGAATCGTTTTTAATCATCGTCAAATAAAAAATGAACCTGAAATATTCACCAGCTGGAGCCGTCCAATAGCAGTTCATTACGGAGCGGGCCGTTTCATCACAACTGTGCATAAATATTCTTTATTACTGTCCCCGTATGGCGATGAGTTCGCTCAAGTGCGCCGACGCTCTCCCAAATGTGACGGACATTTGTGTTGTGAAATGAGGGAAATGGACGGACCTCGGTATTTTCTACTTGGATCTTGGTATTTCTATGTAGAAAACTGTTATTAAAAAAAAATGAAATATTAATCAATTTAAAAACGGTTTCACCAAATTTTCTAATAACAAGTTTCTGCTCATTTTTCTGCCTATTTAGAGAGATTAAATGTTAAACCATGATTTTAAAAGTTTGACGATTTACATGCATAGACTCAAATGTGTTTCACTGCGGAGCTATTCTTCATGGACTTTTAGCTAGTGCGTATGAGGTCTAGTCAACCTCATATAGTTCAATCAATTTTCAAGAAAGAGATTTTACTGCCGCACCTGCGAGAAGTGACGCAGTTCCGGGTCGGGCAGTGTTATTGGGTTTTTCTATTAGGAAGTTCTCAGTATCAGAACGGAGTCTGGAATTGACAATAGGCCCGAAAAAGGGCAATAGACTCGCCCCCTATTACGTGGGACTGATACCTACATACTTGGCGAAATGCAGGTGCAGAAATGCACCTCTGCCACAGACATATCTATGTTTTTTTTATTAATAGTCGATCCCAATATTGAGCATTGATATTATCTTAGTTCTTAAAAAAATGTTCTTAACATACAATGAAATTAAGAAGGACCCTTTATCTTCCTTTTAAGAAGCTATCGTATTTAGGCAACCTTTGTTATGCCGGTGTATTAAAGTACGCTTCAGTTTAACACTCTATAGAATCGTTGAATTCGATTACGAAGCTCTAATAACTCATTATTAGGCACAATTACCGAATGGTTAAGCAATTAATCAAATACATAATGGATTAATTTAATCACCAAATAATTAATTCATTCGATCTACATTAATTCGATAAATCCCATGGCTCTTAACAGATGCCAGAGTAGTTAATTAAGACTGTGGAGTTCGGTTAGTGGCTATTTTAAGATTAATTTGTGGATTAATCATAACAACAACACAAGTAACAACTTAAAATTTTATGTATTTAAGTCTCCATAATAGAAAAACTTAACACTAGAAGAAACAGATAACGAACTATAAAGGAATTATATACGCACCCTTTACACGAATCTCCTTTCCAGTTTCTTCAGCTGTTTCGTTTATTGTGTTTTACCGAAAAAATATTTTTTGTGCTTTAAGTATTGTGCGGGCACACAAAACCTCAACAGACAGCGGGGGTGAAACGGAGACGCGGCGGCAGCCGACGAAAACCGAGCGGCGGTCGAGAGGACCCGAGCGGCAGCCGGCGATCGACGACGGGGTTCATTATTGATTGCAAACCGGGAGGCGCGGACGCACTATTGTAACCGAATACTTAATATATTGATTTTATTAAATTTATAGTTTTAATCCACTGCTTGAACAAGTATGCTAGGTTATTTAAGTCGATTAACTTCAGATTAAGAATTTCGTTTGACTGGTTGTACACGTACTTTATTGTGATTCTATTTTTAGCCAATTTCCATTAAAAAAATTGCCAGTATGTCATAAAATTAAATTTAAAATTTAAAAATAAAATTTAAGTAGAGATACTTGCCGCAAGCTTATAATGCAGATGTAATTTCTGGCCGATATGCATGAAAATTACCGCTTGCCAAGCCAGGAATATTTATAAGGTAAAAGTCAAGTATGATAAAGCAATTTTTTAAAATGTAAGCTCTCTTCATGTCCTAACCACGTAAGATGTCTTCTTCAAAGGTACTGGAATGTATTTCGTGACATTTTTTCAATTTTTTTTAAAATTTTTTTTATCGTCTTAAACTGTTTGCTTAGAATGGAACCCATGACTTGATCTTGAAGCGTTTAGATCATATAATATTGTAGGATGATTGTAGGCAAGACTGCCAACAAGTAAATAATACAGTATAAGAGTTATGTTGGTTTCGACTGGGTATTGCTATTGTCATACAAAAAAGAGACAAAATAATCAGTAATAATTGTGTTCTTAAGCCTTTCTCCAATTCATTTCCGATTCATGTATAAGCTGGCAACGTACAAACCATTGCAAGCGCAGCAATTTTTAAGTATCTTCGATATATTTCAATTACATATTTAGTGTTTGCGATATTCTTAGCTAATATTGTATTTTATTGTATTGTATTGTGAAATAAAATTTATTTCACAATTTCTCGCTAGTCTGCTTGAGTGATAGAGATAAGTCCCGAGAGGTCCACTGCGGGAAGCCGATGTCCAAATCCATACAATTTATGTTCATTGAAACAATGCGTTACGTAGATTCGATCTTTTTTGGTAGTTTGGGAAGATTTATTATTATAGTTAGAAAATTATCATGTCAGCGCATTTAAATCCGGTGGAGACCGGTAATCCAGATAAGTTACTAGTAGTTTATACCAGCATCACTTTTATGTATCACTTTGTCCATAGTATATCTACTTCTCCATCCACTCATTATTAAATTATACACTATTTCCTGTATCATACAATATTAACTTATATAAAATCTTAACTGTTCAACAGTATAATAAATACCCCAAATCTTGACCGAGTTAACTAAAAAAAATGAATACAACATAAAAAAAAACAATCTAAAAATATGAAAAACTTACAATAACTCGCTCAAAAATGTTTACGAATAACAAAAAATGGCGCAAATTAAATTAGGAGTCAAGTGGCATCCGACGAAGCGGCCTTTTTGCGCCACAGCGGCAGGTTTGGGCGTTATGCGTAATGGAGTGACATCCAAGGGATCAGTGTAAGGAGATTACATTATTTTTAGGGATTCGCAGTCAGGAAATTGAAGGAACCTCGGGATTTTTCTTAAAGTCCGCGACTTACTTATATAAGTGTCTACGATTTGTTTTGTTAAGATCGAAAATAAAATCATCCGGCTAGGGAGGGTATATCGGTATTTTTCATAAGAAAAATTCCTCTGTAAATAGCTGTGTGCTTCGAATTATTTACGAAAAGATGTATTTTGTTTGACTGAGTCATATTTCACTTGCTCATTGCTGCTTTGAAATATATTTTATTCCACGCTTAAAAAAAAGTTTCATGTATTCGTGACTTGATGAAATAATAAAAGATTAAGACTCTAAACTGTAAAGAACTATTTATTTTAACTTAATTAACAATGACGGAGCACTATGAGATTATCGACCGTAACAACAAGAACCTTTATTAGTTAACACGCAATTATGCGTACATGTATATTGCTATTCAATTATACTAGGCGCTGCGCATGTCTGCGTTTCTCCCAACATGACTAATGTACCAAATCTTTCGATTGAGATTAAGCTAGTATTATGGTCCAATAGTTAATTCATTTGTAAATGTAGTAACTGACCTTCACTTTACTACGGGTATTGGCACAGCAAAGTGACAACATTATTTAATGGCGAAGAAGAAAAGGATACTGTCCAAACAGGGCACGAAGTATGCGAGTGTTAGGAGGTTTGAAGAAAGGCTATAAATATACGGTAATAATAATAAAAGATATGCCTTACATATGTTAATAATCGCTTAGGACACCAGTGACAGGGTGGTTTATAATAATATTATCCAGCAATGATGACAAAATTGAACGGAACCCAATACAAAAATGCTCTGAACTTGCGCTGTTTTTTTAGGCATGTCTGGAGCTATTACTGGTACATTGTGGTCTGACGAAATGTCGAACGCTTCCAAATGGAAGAACACTTTACAGAATTCAATTTTGTTTTTGTCTCCCCCAGCGAATTTGTCGGGTTAAATAAGAATGTGGTTTTAGAACGGATGAAGCCCGCAGCTCAGCAGGAAAAACGAAAATTGTACAATAATGATTATTTTAGAGTAACGTAAATGTGATTAGACACAATTTTACCGTATATTTTTGTCGATTAAAAAATATTTTTTTGCTTCTACTTTTGCGGAAGACCATTGCATTGCAAATGTTCATACTTACACCGAAATTTACCATCTGTTCCTTAAGTTCCACATGACTAAGGGTGGGCATTTTATCGCGTCTTCGTGCTGCTGTATAATTTTCTAATAGAAACCGAATAACACTTTTCCTCACCTTGAATCGTATAACTGTCTTTTATAAACAACAAGATAGTATTTGCTGTACTTTTATCGGGTTACATACACATTGATTTTTTCGCTCAAATAAACTATAGTAAAATTCTATGGATTGCGATAGGACGCGAAAATCCTCGCGTTCACACTGTAAGGGTCAAAATAAAATATGGTTACAGCGAGATAGCTGTAAATTGGTCAGTAGGATTTGGCTAATCTTTGAACCGTTCGAAAAAACACGCTCAGTCTATAAAACAGGCTTATTACATGTTTTGGAGATCCTTATGGAAAATAATATTGTAGCCTTTATTTTAACGTTAAAATACGAGCGATATATGTTTATTTCGATTTTGGATATGCATACATACCAAAAATGAACTTTATGAAATAAGTGGCCGAATACTGAAACGCTACTTAATCTGAGGGAGACTTATATTTAAATGGCTGTTTTAATATAAGCGATTTACTGAAACATCATTTATCGGTTATAAGACTGTGATTAGCATTACCACAAAAAGTTCTTTTACATGACATTTTTAAGTATATACCGCTTAAATTATAACAGCCACATAAATATAAGTTGCCCTCAGATTAAGTAGCGTTTCAGTATTCGGCCATAAGTCTGTTTTGATTACAGGGGTAAGCAAAATTTTATTACGTTAGGAATTTTTTAGTTGTAAAACTGAGTCTGGAAATGAAAGCATCAATCAAAACTGCAGGACTTTTTAGGAGCTTGCCTCTTAGAAAAATCTAGGATTAAAATTGAAATTGATTATAGCAGAAATTGTCTGAGAGTTACACGTTAGAGTATTTTTAAATGTAAGTAACGGGCTTGGGAGTTAGTAATGATTAAAAAACATTATCGTTCCTACAATTGCTTACTGTTCATACGGAATTCTCTAAGCAATTATTCCTTTTGTATAATATGACAATACCTTATTACACACTTCGTTCGTTCACGAACCGAACCCTTGGTAATAACGTTTTCATTTCTCAAATATAAAGAGTTTTGCAGTTTAGCCATTTTTAATTTCGCGGTAGAAAAATATTGAATGGATTTGCAAATGAATTTTTTGTATCAATCATTTGAATATTTTCATAAGGTCAAAAGATTTGATTTATTGTGTTGTTTAAGTATTATTTCAATAGATACTGTTTTGAATATTAATAAGAAGGTGGCATATTAAAAAAAAAAAATTTTTTTACTTTAGATGTCTTTTGCGACATCGTTAGCGTGAAGTTTAATTTAGTATCATAATGTATTTTCTTTTTCTGCAAAAGTAGTTACTTATTATTACCTCATCTATCGGTCTGTGACATTGCTGCTAAAATTCATTAAAAAAGTAAGCGTGCGGTGCGCGATCGAGCGATTCTCCGTTCGATTTCCGGAGCGGTCAAAATTTTAATGAGTGTCATGTTATGAAATTCTCAGTAGCAATAAGTAATAAGTAGTGATGGTCTCGAGGTTAAGCACGTGGTTGAGTATCCCGGCGGTCGCGGGTTCAAATCTCAGGCACACACCTCTGACTTTTCGAAGTTATGTGTGTATTCACAAATAATTATCACGTATTTTAACGGTGAAGGAAAACATCGTGATGAAACTTGCACACCTAAAAGTTCTTAGGAATTTCTTAGGAGAGTAGTCCGCCAACCCGCACCAGGCCAGAGTGGTGGACTAAGGCCTAAACCCTCTCAATTATAGAGAGTGCCCGTGCCCAGCAGTGAGACGTATATGGGCTGATGATGATGATGCATTGAGATACCAGTGCGGTGATGTTTTCTTGCCAATTTGAAAAAAAAATCGCCTGCTATTGGTTTCGGTGTTTCTATTATTTACGTAGCGTACACTATATATTCTCACAGTGGAAACCAGCACTAGAGTAATTGAAAGTAAACTATTTGCCTCCTCGGAATAGAAAACATGTAAAACGAAAGCATAAAGGGTCGTGTGTGTTTTAATTAAACAACCAAACAACTGACACCGTTCGATCCCATTGTTCTGAGTATCTATAAAACATTTGTGGAATAAAATTGTGCTTTTTGTAAAGATCTCTCTATTTCTGTGTGATTAACAAAGAAATAAATACGCCCAACTGTCACATACATAGTTCTGACCCCACACTAAGATACGAGTCTTGGTCGTCGGTGTCAGAGATTTTGTAGTCTCAAGAACACCTAGACAAATTGTCTCGGTACGGAGATTGAATCCACGGCCCCTAGATTGGCAATCTTGTGTATCTATCCTCAAACATACATTCTATTTCCCTAAAGTTATGGAAGAAAATCAAAATACATACCATCACATTTTCCATATTATAGATTAAATAAGGTTAGGGATCTGACTTTTAAAAATATAATTATGAATTCAAATAAAAATATTCAAAAGGATTTTGATAACGACATTAAAAGTTCAGAAACATATAATAGGGTAAAATAAAGCTGTTATTAAACTATAAAAGAATATTTAAATTGGAAATGTATCCATTGTAATATTATATCCGATATTGCACAATCATTGGTGACATAGTTCATAATTTATACATACACAACAACAGTCACTTACCCTTATAGGTATCCCCGAAGGGCTAGAAATGAATTTTTGCGTCCACGTTTCTCCACGTATGTTTTGAGTCTCATGTAGTAGGGGCAAGCCTATTGAAGGATTTTTTGGACATATTCAAACTCCGTGCTGCCGCTGAGAATATTCTAAATTTGAAAAATCTAGTAAAAGTTTGCCCGTCCCAGATATGGGATTCCAGGATCTCGTTATCACAAGGGTCGCAATCATATCTTGTAGTAATGTAGTATGTACAATGTACATACATACATATATGGTTGAGAAATCTTGGGTCTTATGCGGCTTAAGTCCTTTTTACGGGTGTTTTTGTGGGTTGGTAGTCTTAACATATTTGAGGAATGCATAACATTCATCAATATATAAAAGTTTTACTATGTCATGAAGCTTTCGTAACGAAAAATCATCCGTTTGACAATGGAACCACATCGAACCTCCAAAAGTCGAATTTTAATATTACGCTTTTATGAGTATTCCGGCCCAAGAAATTTAGTGCCAGCGGAAATTATCGCATAAAAAATTATCGAGGTCTGTTCACATTTACAGTAGTTTGTGTAACAGTCCAACATTAAAAACTATTTTTGAAGTGAAAACTTCTTTAGCGGCGCTGTGCACTTTTTGGGATGGGTAAAAAATTTTGAACTCAGATCGTCAGATCACGTGACCCTGATCGAAAATGCGTAAGATGCATTATGTAATATAAGTTGTCATGTTTGTGTATGATAGCGCAATAAATATTGTATTTCATCACGTAAATGATAGTACTTTTATACTGATAAATAAAGCTAATCCAAAATATTCAAAAATGCACCACGTTAATGTTGAAGTTTTCCCTTCTGCCGGCACTCCCGGAGTGCCACCCGTTGTCTTTATAAGTGTGATCATAGAAGCTCATTAATTAAGGATTTGAGGAGCACATTGTGTTTGACACTCTAGGAATATTTTACCAATCCTCGGGCTAATCGTATTTATTGAAAGAAAAACCGAAACATAGTTCTGATCTTTCTCGTATTACACATTTGCTTAGGTGCGAAGACCGAATGTTAGTCTTTTATTACATTTATATACCCTAGTACAGTAATTAGTCAGTAACCGCATTTGTAACTGATCGTAAATACAGAACCGCACAAATGGTACAGAGCAAATAAAAAGTAGACAATTGATTTCCTCAAGAGAATACAATAAACAAAACATTGTGTTTTATCACAGATCAATTTTTGTCCGTGGTATTGTGTGGATCCTTATGTAGGGTTTTACACCTTATGGTATAAAGCAACGGTCAGCAACAGGCGGACCTTTTTGTTGACCGCAAACGGTCGATTGATTTATTAAAATAATATTGTTAAGCCATATTGGATCGAGCGTAGTGCTTAATTCATTTTAAGTTGCCTAGTCAATCTATTTTATAAGTACTTACAACGGATATGATTTCATTAGTTTTCTATCTACGAGTATCTGTGGGTGTTTTAAGTTTTGTGTACAATTTGATTATAAATTGTATTGTTTAATTTGTATCCACGCCAATAGATGGCGCTAGTAGATTAGATATAAGTGTCATTGTGTTAAACGCCAATAGATGGCGTTACTTGAAAAATAGATCGCGGTATGGTTTACACGACAAATAGAGTATAAGTATCTGAATATTTTTGATTAAAATGTCTCTCTCCTGCGATCTGAAAATTGAGTTTTAATTTCTTTGGCTTGCATACCATAGAAAAAATTGTGTTTTATAATTCAGCATTTGATTTGAAACCAAAACAATAAATAGGTAGCACTTAATTATTATCAGTTGTTTTTTGATTTTTTCCTTCACCTCGTTAAAAAATTTCCGTATCTGAATCCCAACTTAAAATTCTTGCCGTACCCTGGTATAAAGACTGTTAAGTATGTGGGCACCATCGCTTGTTTTACATTTGGTTGCCGTCAATTTCACAAATTAAACAAAAAAATGGTCACATGTTGGTAATAATAAGCGATGATGTGGTAAAATAATTGTTCATACATGGAAACTAGTAGTGCAAATAATTAAATAATGAATCCGATAATAATAATGCCAGATTATTTAGTTTAAATTAAATTGACGTTTGTTGTGACGAAACCTTTTCAGTGAAGGTGAATTATTAAGACAAACAAAAATTATTTTCCGATGTCGCTCCAATAATTTATTCGTTTAAAATGGAATGAAAGGTAGGGATATTTCGTGACTGTAGAAATACTAAAATTGAGGTAAGATTCGGAATCAATACCTATAACTATGGGATTGGTTTCACTACGGGTCATTTTTTTATCAGTAATATAATATTATGATATACTCGTATCATAATATATTACTGGTAACGTACTTTCTCTATCTCTCTGCCGTTACCAAAAATAATTCCATTCCTACTTTTAAAAACACTTGTAAACAATGTTATAAGTGGTTTTGAGTTCGAATCCAAGATGTACATATAGTTTTAACACTCCGAAATTTTTGGTGTAGGGTTTTCTTTGTTTTAATTGTTCTTACCAGTTTAAAACCATAAAAATATATTTGCCACAGGATATTTTCGGTGTTCATTACAACAATCATTAGCGTAAATGCGATTCATTTATTACAAGTTACAGAATCAATTTTTTATTTCGACTGCTTCTCGGATTTGTATTTACATAACAAAATTACATTTTATATTTAGAACAGAGGAATAAATTTATTGTACGCACAAATTAATACAATGAATACGTTTTCGCATTCTGTATTTTTTACACCGAAATAATTTCACGCAGCCTTCTTAGCAGTGATTCAGTTCACTTAAGAGCGTTTACGCGGTTTTAGCGTAATTTGAGCAATAACAGTACTTTTCGAACCCCTTAATTTTGATGAAAGACTCATTGTACAAAAATTTTAATTACCAGTTATTTTGAGAATATTGTCATCTAAATAGTTAGTGAAGAACATTTTAAGTTTTTTGTGTAATATTTGATAAATAACAAGATAACTGAACGAAGGTTTTCATAAATTTAATTTTAGAGTCATTTTTGAGGCTCAAAATTCGGGTTTATTTATATTTAATCAAAATAAAATGTTGTTGAATTGGAAATATCCCCAAGCAAATAGTTAGTGAGAAACATTTTAAGATTTAGATCCCTTATTCAAGTAATAAAAAATCTAAGGCATTCGAAATATTGAGAAATTACTGTCAATACAGTATTTTTTTTACCCATATATGATACTTAATTTAATAAAACAACAACTTATTATGATATAAGAACGTGTACTTGAAAACGTACAATTTTTGTTTTGAAGAAATTTCGCTTATTATTTTATTATATATATTTTAAAATGTACCTACTATAAAACGCTGTGCTCAGCCCGGTGCAAATCAGTAATCAGTCCGCCGCAAGGCTTTTCAGTGAGAGGACGTATCTATCTGCGCTCCGCCATTTTTAGTTTTTTCGATGTTTTCTCGGTTATCTGACTGCCTTCCGAACAATGATGATGATCAGTGATGTATTTGACATTTTATAGACTCAATAAACATTGTTTCATTCATTTTCATTGCATATCATTAACTATCGACGCTCATATTTACGCGAGTCATATTTACCGAAATCGACAGGCCGCGTGGCGCGTAAACGCTCTTAACATTGCTCCATCTATGGCATAATTATTTACTCTGAAACCTGACTCTGATTCTATAAAAAATACGTAGCTCTAAACTTTTTATGTATTCTACCATTAAACTAATTTACTCTCATTTCCCTTTATAATGGTTACTTTAAATTTCTTCTGATAACTTCGTAGTGGCCTGAATGTTTAGGCATAAGCGTTTATTGCCGTTATGTTGTTGTTTTCCTGTAGTTTTGAGTTACATAACCACTTCAGCGATATTCCTAAAGATTAGCCACCACGCAGTGGATACTAATGGTGTTGTATATATCAAGTCTAAAATATTGTTTTATGTCTTTTGTTTATCTTGAATATCCCTGATACAATTTGTTCTATACACAACCCACAGAAGTGAGATCCCGGGGTCCATTTTAAAGTCAGGTAAAATTTCATTACGTTTTTCTGTTAGGGAATTTTACTGTTGTAAATTGTATGTTAAGATACGGAGACTTACTCACTATTACAAAGGATATATAACTCCCAGTATGTGGGAAAGGAAATATCATCATCATCATCAGCCCATATACGTCGCACTGGCCTCCTCTACGACGTCCACCACTTTAGCGTAAGAAACTAAAACTTAAGAAACTTCTAAGAATTTTTAGGTGTGCAGGAAATATAACTCAGCCTTTATAGGGATACAAATGTGTATGTATTTAACAAATCTCTTCTTTGAATAATTCCCATAGCTTATGTACACACAGGCCAGAAGGCAGTAAAATATGTCGATATAACTCATGGCAAATAATAAAAGCCTCCAGACAAATGAAGCAATCTACATTCAATGAACGCCGATACTCGTTATTTCTTCAATTGATCCTTTTCTAATGTATTTACATGACAAAGGGATCAGAGCTAACAGATGCGAATGAGTTGAAAATGATTCCTAAGGGTGTATTCTCTTGGTAGTAGAGATTTTTAATACAAATCTTATCCTTACTCAAGGTTTTCTATCCTTCCTTTAATAAGAAATATTAAACGGGTCTAAATAATTTTATTTGTGGCGGATTATTTATTTATTTATTTATTTAAAACTTTATTGTACACATAAAAATACAATGAACTTAGGAGTACAGTAAACAAATCAAGTACAATGGGCGGCCTTATCGCACAAGGCGATCTCTTCCAGGCAACCGAGGATGGAGATGAATGAAGAGTAATGAGAGGTAGTTGTGAGTGTACAAAATTACGTAGGAAAAGTTTTACATACATAAACACATACATAGACACATAGACAATACATACATACATACAAAAAATCAACATACATAAATACACATATCTTCAATCAGCGTGACAAGTAATAGTCTATCGTCATTTTTTTAAAAGACAGCAATGACTTTGCTTGTCTTAATATCACCGGAAGTGAGTTCCACAGTCGAGCAGCTTTTACGGTGAATGAATTGTCCATGAAGTTAGTGGAATGGACTGGCGTTTTAAGTTTTTAGTTGTCTGACGACCTCAAGAATCTAGAATGAGATTCATGTAGGAATTGGAAACGAGTTTTGAGATATTGGATTATGTGAGATAGGTAGATAAATTCGCGCTAGGCCATCGTGAAGGACTAATGAAGTCCGTTTCTAACAAGGAGTCACTATAGTGGGATTTGCACATTCGTCCATTCGTTTATTACGTATGTAGTCGTAACTGCATTATAAAATACATACATACATAAACTCACGCCTGTATTCCCCGAAGGGGTAGGCAGAGGTGCATTTCTGCACCTACATTTCGCAGGTATGTATCAGTCCCACGTAATAGGGGGCGAGCCTATTGCCGTTTTTCGGGCACAATTCCAGACTCCGTGCTGATACTGAGAATTTCCTAATGGAAAAACCCAATAACACTTTGCCCGACCCGGGAGTCGAACCCAGGACCTCTAGATCGCACGGCACATACTTGTGCCGCCAGACCACGAGGCACTGCACTATAAAAACATTTTGATAATTAAATCTTAAACTGTAATGTTATAAACACATGCAGTCTGGATCTCATGACGGCAAACAGTAATATTTTTAACATGATTAAATATATTTGCTAACCATTAATTAATCCATCTTTAAATCACCTAAGTTAAAAACCTAATTAGAACTTAAATGAGAAAAAGAACTGAAATTCGCACAAAGGTCTTTGTACACGCACGGCTTACAAGATTTTGTGTGAAATTTATTCTGTATTAACAGGATTAAGTCAGCTTGCGCACGTATCACGAAATCAGCAGGTTTTTAGGACATTAAGGAATAAAGTAGCAGCACAGTCGAAGATATGCTAAAGCTATAATATTTATATATGTGTTGACTTCAGAGGTGATACGTCATCATGATCATCATTATTAACGTTGAATTGTTTTTTTTTTCGTGACTGTAAACAAGCGCCGCTCGCAAGAAGGCCAAAACGTGCCTCCAGAGTGGCGCTGCGCTCTTCTTTCACAGCGTTTTATCTCGATGGATATGGTTTCGCTAGTGACGTCATGCCGACATATGGACGAATCGCCTTTTATATAAAAAAAGTGAAGGAAAAAATTACTGGAACAAATAAGTACTGATATTTACAGTCATCATCATCGTCATCATACGTCCCTCTTATGTTGCTGGAGATTTCCTAAACACGAATTACAAGAGACGTAACTGCACGCATTGCTTTTGGTATCCACATATTTTTGATTTCCATTCAGACCTAATTCAGACGTCTACGTCGTTGAGCCCCGGGCAGAAGATACTTTGTTTATAATAGCACAAATAGATGCGTAGCCATATCCCATATTTGGGCACTCCTAGTTTGTGTACTACAAATATACATTAGTAACTCCATTAATATCATGCCTCATGGTCTTGCGGCACAAGTTTGTACTGTGCGATCTAGAGGTCCCGGGTTCGATTTCCGGGTCGGGCAATATGCTATTTAGTTTTTTCATTAGGAAATTCATTAGGAAATTCTTCAGTAACAGCACGCGGTCTGGAAAAGTGACCGAAGAACAGCAATCGACTCGCCCCCTATTACGTGAGTCTCGTACGTACTTGGCGAAATATGAGTGTAGAGATGCACCTTTAGCTCTTCGCTGAATGCAGGCGTGAGGTTATGTAGGTATATACTATGTATGTAATTTCGTCGCAGCTTGCTAAGCTTTATTCCTTGGTGTCAATTCTGTGCGTGCCGCTGTCGATCCTGAAGTAAAGGATATACGGTGGCGGGTATGTGGTGGGACAGTCTTTATATGTATAAAAATATATAGCCTATCTAATACTTTTTTTTTTTTTTTTTTTTTTTTTTTTTTTTTTTTTCGCGGGGAAAATCCTATTTACGGACCATCCCACCCCCGAGGGGCGAGGGTGTGTCGGACTCACCGGCGCCTTCCGACCCAGCATGGATGTTACCGCCCGTGGATGGGCGGCCGCTGGGCCGGGTCCCTACCAAGAATAAATGCGCCGTAATACCGACTAAAAACCCCGCGACGGCCACCATCAGCGCATTCAGCGAGACGGCCCCGGAATACCCTGAAGCCAGAGCTATGGATTGATCCGGGACCGCCTCTGCGCGGTGCCAAAAGGCACACCAAAATTATAGTTGCTCCTCGGGGGCCGCCAAGGTAGGGTCGGCGGCCCCGTGTGGCCTCTAGGCGCCGGGCTACGTGTTGACCCGGCGCCTCCTACGTCGCCTGTTGCGACGAGCGGGATCGGTCTGCTCCCGATCCCGCTCCGCGGTCTCCTTCTGCGAAATGACCCGTTCGCAGAAGGAGAGCATAGCTGTCCAGGACCTCCGGCTGCCGACCATGGCGGCGACCACAGTCGGCAGCGAGAGGTCTCTCCCCACGACCGCTACGAGAGCGCTGCGCTCCTCGTCCCAGGCTGGGCACTCCTCAAGCGTGTGCTGGGCCGTGTCCTCACGGCAGTTGCCACAATGGTGGCACACGGCGGTCCCCTCCACTCCGACGATGCGACACAGGTACGCACCGAAGCTGCCGTGCCCGGTGAGCACCTGCGTCAGCCGGAAGGTCGGCGCACCGTGGCGCCTGTCCATCCACTGCTGGAGGACAGGACGCACTGCCGCGACGGTCGCCACGCCAGCACTTGGATTCTCCAGCCTGGAACGCCACTCCTCCACGGCGGCGCTGCGGAGGGAGGCCAGCATGGCCTCGACCTCTCTTGGGGCCGGTCTCTGTCCGGTTCGCCGGTACGCCTCCTCCCGCCAGAAGAACACTGACGAGAGGGACTTGGCGTCCAGCTCCCAGGGCAGAGTACCCGCCAAAACGCAGGCCGCCTCATGCGAAATCGTGCGGTACCCTCTAGCGATTCGCTGCGCCACCATGCGTTGCGGACGATGCAGCAAACGGACGCAGCGAGCGCCGAGGGAATTGGCCCACACGGGACACCCGTACAGGGCCATGGACCGCACGACTCCAGCATAAAGGCTTCGGCAAGGGAAGCCAGGACCCTCAATGTTGGGCAGCAGGCGACTGAGAGCACCCGCTGCCCGGACCAACTTCGGCGACAACATTTCAAAGTGCGCACGGAATTTCCACCGACTGTCCAGAATCAGACCTAAGTACTTCATCTGGGAGCCGATGGAAATCCGCACGCCCTCCACCATCAGGTGCGCCTCCGGCGGTGGCCTAGACCGAGGTCCGTGAAAACACAGAGCCTCAGTCTTGTGCAGGGCCACCTGGAGGCCAAGTCGCCGAATCCTGCCCACCACGAGTTCGGTCCCGAACCCGGCGAGCAGGGCGGCCCGCTGTGGGGTCCTGGCCGTCGCTGTCACCAACGTGTCGTCCGCGTAGCAGACGACAGCGACGTCCCGAAGGTTGGCACCACGAAGCACCCAGTCGTATCCGATGTTCCACAGGAGCGGCCCGAGAACCGAGCCCTGTGGAACACCGCACGACACCGCCCGACGGTGCCACCCGTCGGCGCCCGGATACACGACGTACCTGTCACACAAGTACGCCTGCACCAGACGCCGTAGGTAGGGCGGAACCTCGTGGTACCGCAGTGCCTCATTGATGCAGGCCCAGGGCATGGTGTTGAATGCGTTGGCGATGTCGAGTGACACCGCCACGACGCACTTGCCCCGAGACACTGCATCCTCCGCCTGTGCCCTGACTCGCAGAATCGCATGTATCGTCGACCGGCCCCTCCGGAACCCGAACTGGCAATCTGCCAGGTCCGGGCCCGTGCTCTCCAGATGCTCGACGAGGCGCGCGTGCAAGATACGCTCAAAGAGCTTGCACACCTCGTCGAGCAGCACGATGGGCCGGTACGCCGACGGCGACTCTGCGGGTCGCCCCTCTTTTCTCAACAGGACAAGCTTGCCCGTCTTCCACCGCGACGGGAAGCTGCCCTGCTGCAGGCACGCGGAGAACAGGCTGCGGAGCCTCGTGCCCAGCGACTCGACGGCGAGCACCCAGATACGTCCAGGCACCCCGTCGAGCCCCGGGGCCGAGTTCTTGCCCCGCAGCCGAAGCACTGCCGCCTCCAGCTCTTCAGGCGACACCTCCGGGATATCCCTTGCCGAAACTAACGACGATGGCGCCGGTGGACGTGGCGCCATCGGTGGAGGAGTGAACTCCTCGGTGGCCGGGAACAAAGCCGCGACGACGTCCTCGACGAGGTCTGCCCGAAGACTCTCCGTCAGCGGGGGCGCCCATGGGCGGAGCTTGCTCAACGCCACACGGTATGGACGCCCCCACGGATCTCTATCGAGAGACCTCCGGGACTCCTCGTAAGCCGCGGCCTTTGCTCGTGCAATGGCCACCCGCAGCGCTCTCTTCGCCCCTCTGTGGAGGCCGTAGAGCAGCCGCTCCTGTTCGTCGTCGCTAGGTCGGCGGACCCGACGACGACGGTGCCTGGAGAGTCGGCGTAGCGCAGCCGCGCAAGACGCACGCAGCTGCGAAAGCTCCGCCGACCACCAGTACACCTGGTGCTTCGCCGGGAGGCGGGTGACCCGGGGCATCGACGCGTCACAGACGCGTGACATCGCCACCCCGAACCATTCCGCCTCCTCCTCGACCCGCACCGGTCCGTCCGGTACGGAGATCCACGCTTGAACAAGAGCGGCCTCTTCCGCAGCCTCCACATCGAGGCGCTTAGCGGCCCACCGCCGGCCGCCCGTGAATCGGGTAGCGGGACCACCACCGGGCTGGGTAGGGGCCCGGGAAGCAGAGACGCTGTACCGGATGTAACGATGATCGGACAGCGTCTCCTCATCAACCAGGACCTTCCAGCCCCGGACACGGCGGGCAAGGGCCGGGGTGGCGAACGTTATGTCCACCACCGAACCGCCATTATGCCGCACGCACGTGTCCTCCGACCCCCGATTCAGGACGACCAGCCCGATGGAAATCGCCCATTCCTCCAGGGCCCCACCCCGCGCATCCGTCACTGACGAGCCCCAAGCCAAGGACTTGGCGTTGAAGTCGCCGGCGACTAGCACGGGGTGGGACTGGCTGCCTTGCACCACCAGGGCCCCCAGGCGGACCAGAAAGCTCTCGAATTCCGCCAGGGACCTGTTGGGAGAGAAGTACACTCCTACGACCCAAATCCCTCCCAACAAGACCGCCACGCATCCCGAGCCCTTCGCTACTTTTTCGAAGGGCGGGGATCCGGCGGCGCCCCGAGTGATGACGGCCACCAAGCCATCCAGGTCCCCTGCCCAGTCATCCCGGGGAGGGACAAAGTATGGCTCGGAGACCACAGCCACTTGAATCGACCACTGCGCCAGGCACTGAACAAACAAATCCTGCGCCCTGGCGCAGTGATTGATGTTCGCCTGGAGGAAGTTACGTGCCATATTAACTATGGGCGATCTCCATCATCTCCGAGGTGGGCGGTTTCGGCCGCGCCACAACCTCAGATCTCGCACCGTGTAAAGAGCGGTGCGGGACGGAGGAGGCGACGCAAGCCTTAGCGCCCACCCTGTGCCCAGCGGGCTTACCCGCAGCTGCACAGATTGTGCAGTGCGGGTCCGCTTGGCAATCACGGGCCTTGTGGCCCTCTTGACCGCACCGGTAGCAGATCCCGGTGCGGTCACACTCCGCGGTGCACTTAATCCTAACGTGCCCCCTATAGAGGCACCTGAAACACCGCAAGGGCCTAGGCTCCAAGAGCCGAACCCCAGCCGACACCCAGCCCACCAGGACGCGTCCTGCCCTGGTGAGCTTTCCGGCCGCTTTCGCCGGGCACCGGAGCCAAACGGCGCCCAGACCGGAGCGCTCGGCCCGAATTTCCCCCACCCGAATATCTTCGGGCGAGCACTCGCCGAGCCGAGCGACGGCCGCTGCGACTGCCTCGGGGGTAACGGACTCGTCCAGCCCCGAGATGCGCAACTCCGCAGTCTTGACGGGTCGGGTGACGCGAACGCCCTCCGACCCGGCAAGTACCTCCCTCATCTTGCTGATGAGGGAGTCGGCCCTTGCCTCGGACTCCGGCCCGGGCACCTCGAAGATGTAGGCCCCGGTGGCCCCTCGTCTGGCCTTCATACCGGCGATGCCCAGGCTATTGAGGTCCACGTGAGTTTTGACCTCGCGCAGTACCTGGACATACGTCGTGCCCCGCTCCAACGCCTCCGGCAGCACCGTCAGAGTGACGGCGGCTCTCTGCGGGAGGCGGAGCTGGGGCACCGGCTTGCGCGGCGGCTGTGTCGACTGGGGTTTAGGGGGGGCGGCGGTGTTGTGCCCCCCAGAGTTCTTCTTTTTCTTTTTCCCCCGCTTTACCACCTCGGTCCATGGAGTTTCCATGGACACGGGTGGCGGGGGGAGAGGACGCGGAGCTGGCGTCGGCAGGCGCGGTGCCACGCGCTTTCGGTTCCCCCGCTTCCGTGGACGCGGTTGGCGGTCGGGACACGGGGGGGGCACGGCGCTATGACGCACGGCGATGCTAACTTGAGGAGGGGCAGGGATTTTTGGCTCCCCTCCTCCTCCTTTTTTGCCGTCTGCGGCTAGCGGAGGCCGGAGAACCTGCTCCGGAGGCAATCTCAACGCCATCGCCTCGACCCGAGCGTTCAGCATTGCGATCTGACGCAATACTTGCTCGAGGCGATCATCCCCTGGAGACGCCTCGGGCGCAACTGTCGGTCGCGACTGCGACCGAACAGTGGCCGTCAGCTCCTCCAGGAGCTTGGACTGGGTGGCGAGTTCCACCTCCAGTGCCGTCACCTTTTCGCGGAGGCTGGCATTTACCGCCTCCGCGCGGGCCAACTCCGCCGAGGGTGGCTCGTTGGCCAACTCCATCAGCTCCGCAACGCTGACGTTGACGTCCCTCTGAAGTTCACCCTTCAGATTTCTGGACGTCTTCGTCACGTTGCTGAGCCGATCCGCCATCTTAATGAGCGCCTCCCTTCGGGTGGAAGCTGGCATTTCCGGAGCCTTTGGCTCACGGAAAGGGCAGGCCTTCTTGGCCCTGGCCAGTTCCGCCTCCGCTTCGGCTTTCCTCCTCACTTCGGCGGCACGCTCCTTTCGAAGAGCCGCCTTGTATCTTTTGCTGGCTTCAGCCACAGCCTCCTCGTCTGTGGCTGAAACCGGAGCGTGTTCTTTTGACCCCTTGGAGGGGCCAGGCTCGCCTGCGGTGTCGCTGTCACCGAGCGTTGCCTGCCGTCTCCTTGAAACTTTCCTTCTCTTCGCCCGCAAAGAGTCGCAACTCAGTCCGGACTCGGAATCGATCCGGACTGGCGCGGTCCCCTTCGCGGACGTCCCCATTGTAGCAGCAGCGACTACCTCTCCTGGCGCTAAAGCGTCCAGGGAAGGCAGCCTGCCCAACACCTCTGAACATTCCTTATTTTTATTTTTATGTGAATTCATGATTAATCCCACGAGTATGGGGGAAATAAGAGTCCACCCAGGCAGTGCCCCCTGTACCTGGGTAAGCCTAGCGTAACCCGCCAAGAGGGTCGGCCGGTACTCTGGCGGGGGTCGCACTAGAGACTGAACCTCCCATCAGCCATGCATCCCCTCACGGTGCGCCGCCGCTTGGGATTCGGGGTAACTTTTTATAGAGGTTTTCTCCCTCGCGGCCCGGGCGGTTAAGCCAAGGCCCTCGCGCCGGCCGAACTGCGAGACATGACCACAGCTTCGACCGGATTACGAGTTCGACGGTGGAAATGGGGTTCGCCCATTTCCTGCTCGGAAGCAAGAGTTTGCTGTCCGAGCCCGCCGACGACCCGGGACAGATCCGGGATGGCCCAAAAGACGGGCCCCACCGCGGCGCGGTCTACAGGACCGTCCGCCTGGTGTCGGGATTTGGCCGTCGGCACGGGCCGACGTTGCCCAGGGTGCACCGTCCCCGCCAGCATCCGGACTAGCAGGGCACACTAGGAGGTATCCCGACCTCGCACCCCAGCCTATCTAATACTGGAATGAAGAGTTTATTCTGTACAGAGTAGTCACGTAAGAATAACATTTGCGAAGTCTCGCTCCGTGCCTACTGCTACCCACGGGAGTAGAGTAGGTGTATTACTCAAAAATAATATAGTTTTAAATATGCTTTTTTTGTGTCAGATACATAGAACAAAAATTTTACTGAACATTAAAATAATATATAACACTCTATATTGTCTCATGTAAGTGTTCATGTTCATGTATGTGTAAAATTCACAATGCCCAATGTTAAGCAATTAAAAACCTCTGTACAAATTAACGGTGAAGAACTGGATCCTGTTGCGTCTACTACATTTCTGGGCATTACGGTAGACGCAAAACTCCAGTGGGGACCGCACATTCAACAATTGGCAAGCAAATTAAGTTCAGCGGCATATGCAGTGAAAAAGATCAGACGTCTGACTGACGAGGAAGCGGCAAGAATGGTTTATTTTAGCTATTTCCATATCCTTATGTCGTATAGTATTCTTTTGTGGGGAGCTGATGCGGATATTAACACTATTTTTGTTTTGCAAAAAAGAGCCATTAGGGCTATTTATAATTTAGGTCCCAGGGCTTCACTTAGAGAAAAATTTAAAGAAATAAATATTCTTACCGTCACTTGTCAGTTTATATACGAGAACTTAATGTACGTCCAAAAGAATCTTGATAAATTTAATAAAATTTGTAATGTACACAATAAAAATACTAGGAACAAATGTAATCTCGTTCAACACGTAACTCGTCTCCGGAAAGTTAATAACTCTTTTATGGGGCAATGTATACGCTTCTATAACAAACTTCCGAGGGCTATTAGGGAGCTTCTCTTGACACAGTTTAAGAAATCAATTAAAGATAAGCTTTGCAAAAAAGCATACTATAAAATTTCAGATTTTATTGAAGATAATAAGCCCTGGGAGTAATGTAAATTGATCGGAGTTTTGTTGCTATAGTTTGTATCATTATGACATTTACAATGTAAAATTTAAATAATGTAATTAAAAAAAGACATTTATTGCTATTTAAAAAAAATGACATGTCGTGTTGCTGAGGGAGTTTCTTGCCGTTTCTTCTCCACAGCTGTAACACGTTTCGAAGCGGCAATAGTTTAAAAAATATAAAAAAGTGTAAAATGGACGATTCAAAAGAACTTGTAAAAGTCTATTTGAATAAAGATAATTTGACTTTGACTTTGACTTTTCTGAGAATAATTCGTAATAATTTGGTCTAATGCAGGCGGGCATTACAATATCGACTGGTGACACATGTTTAAAAATTTGACGGTGTACCCATCACGAAAACACTGTAAAAGTACAATGAAGTAACGCGTATCATTTGTCTTATTACAGCAATTAGACCGTGTCCAAAGTTTCCTCCCTGGAGCTCCATAATTCTTACATTTATGTTATCATTTCGTAAGGGCGTAGATACATTGCACGAGCGGCATTCTCGCGCTTTGTAAGGCATATACTAATAGGCAAAAAGTATTGCTAACTTTTTATGTGTCGGCTTAGGGTGTGAAGCGTAATCATGATCATCATTATTAGACGCTTACATTATTAGCGTGGGCATTGTGGGTACATCGAGAGTGAAACTAAGGCAACTAAATTACAATTTACAGACTGTTATAATTGCATTATAGCTTTAAATATAAAAGGCGGTCCGCCAGGGATGAGTGACTTCTTTGACAATCCAAATTTTTCTTTTTTTTTCGTGATCATCAAACAAGTGTCGCTTGCAAGAAGACGATAGCGTTCCGCAAGAGTGGCATTGCGCTATTCTTCCGCAACGTAACATTTCGATGGACGTAGTGTCATTAGTGACGTCACGCCGACTTACATTTATAGATTTACTTACGCCTGTATCTCGCCTATCCGTAAGGGCGCATTGCTATAGGTACTTAAGAAACACTTAATAGGGGACGAGATCTCTTTCAAGCACATGGACAGAGTCTAAGAATATTCCTAATAGAGAAATCAAATATCATTTCGTTCAACAATTTCGTCGATGGAACCAAGTACCTTTTGAGCGCACGTCGAACTCTTTTGCAGTAGGACCAACGAGGTAGTTTATGTTTATACCTTTTTCATCATTTAATTTTAGTGTATAGTCCGTTTCGTTATATTATTTTTGATAATATATTTATTTGATAGCAAAATAATAAAGCCCAAAGTCTGTTTCACTGACTAAAAATGCAACAACATCCATATTTAAAAAATGACGTTAATTGCAGTGGCAGTGGATGATATACTTTTTATATTTTAGCGAGTAAATTACTGAAAATAGATGTAAAATACATTTATGTTTTAGCTGCGTGGGATGGTTATATTAACTCATTTTATTAAAATAAATGGAGCATACATACTTTCATACGCACTCATTCATCATCATTTAGGCCTTAGTCCACTATGCTGGCCTAGTGCGGGTTTGGGCTGATGATGAAAAATAAAAGACTTCTAAATTCGACTGTCGTATCCATTTTAATCATCATCATCATCATGATGAAACTATTTATATACAAGTTAATCATATTATTATCAGTTGGATTGCCCCGGTTTGATGGAATTCAATCATTGCATAGATACACGATGGAGCCTAATCGAGTGATAAGATTTACTGATTACATTGAATTATCGTTGTGGTTAAATTATATTACACGCTCGATTAGCAACGCAGTGACTGTTGCAAATCCAATGACGTATACGTTTGTCTATACCTCTATAATTACGTTTTGTGAGTGAGGGTGCGGAAGCCCAATTCCAAAATTCAGATATCAGTCGGTGTATAATAAATATGATAAATATCTAGTCTTAAGTGAAACGGCAAGTCGTGATCATGTCGTGAAGTGTACCTCGTGATGGCCTCGAGGTTTAGGCACGCGGTCGAGAATCTCGACTGTCGCGGGTTCAAACCCCAGGTGGGTGTTCACACACCTCTGACATATCGAAGTTATGTGTGTATTAACAAAGAATTATCACTTACCTTGACGGTGAAGGAAAACATTATGATAAAACCTGCACACCTAAAACTTCTTAGGATTTTTTTAGGTGTGTAGTCCGCCCATCCGCACTAGGCCAGCGTGGTGGACTAAGGCCTAAACCCTCTCAGTTGTACTGGAGGCTGATTATGATGATGATGAAGTGGTTTTTTTGGCCTTTGTTTACCAATGGTACGGTTGACATGGCCCATCCGTGCTTTACTGTAAATTGGCAAAAACATACCGTGATGCTTGAACTGCTCGGTGGAAGTATGGCGCCGCGCTGATTTATACAAAACACTCATTTGATAAAAGCGTAAATTTGCATGCTCCCCGCTCCGCTCGTGACTAAGCGTAGTGTGAACACAAACAAGCCCGTAGGCGAAACAATAAAAGTTAGACGTTGGGGCTCGCTGAAAGTTGCGCGTAGCGTGTTGTGGATCTAACACATGTTACCTTACCCCAGGCAGTTGTTTTACGTGTCAAGATTTATCTATTAATAATCCGACATTGTGTTGGTTTTTGTTTTCCTTGATGTTTGAGGAAAAGGCTTTTGATATGACAGCCGTGGCGCAGCTAAAAGATGTGACTTTTAAAGAGAGTGAATTTCATTTTCGGACGGTATCTTTGTGTGATATACCTACGTTTGTATAATGGTTCCTTCGGATTTACGTATTCGAAGAATTCTCTGGCGTGTTTATTCTGGGGTGCTGGTGTATTTTCTAAGTGTATATGACAGACGTACCTACATGAAGTTTTTTTCCAGTAAAAATCCGGCATACCGACTATTTTACTTAGGCGGGAATTCAAGTTATTTTTCCTACGTAAAAAAAAACATTGTTTGTAGTTTCTAATTATCTACGACACTAACACGTCTAATTCTTCATAGTCTCGTTTGTTTTCTATTAGTAGATATCGCAGTCCAAGCTGACTATAGCGTAACTTAATGTTTCCCGTTTAAATCTTTTAGAATTATCAATAGAATTCTAAAGATTTTAAAAAGGTCCTTTATATTACTTTTCAAATTGCTTGGCGCGCTGTAAAATAATATCCCAGACAAAATCCTGATTATTTTTCATTATCTCAATATCTACTACATATTTCGTTCTCTGGTTACAGACACCCTAAATAAACAACCTCATTTGTTTGCCTCTCATTTTAATATCCGCATGAATATTCTTCACAGAGTAAATAATAATTAAATTAATAAAACCAAGTAATATGTGCCAACATTGTTATTGGAAAATAATTATTTTAAATTGCTTATATCACATTTCTGACATTACGATAGAACTACCATGATATTGACTGCCTTGTTGGTCCCGCGGCACAAATTTGTGTTTTGCGACGTAGACGTCCCGGGTTCAATTTTCAGTTTGAGCAAAGCGCAATAAATTTAAAAAATAGTTTTAGAAGTGAAATAAATTGGGGTAACATAGAACCCAAAAAAAATATTGCCCCTATCATAATTAAACAAATAAAAGTCTTAAAAAAGTGGAAAGACAAACAAACGGACACAGGACTTAGTAATTTCAACTGGTTCGCCGTCAGTATTGATTGGATTTCAAACATCACCATTGAGAGCACAAAGTCGATGTCACAAAGAGAATGAAATGTGTTCACAAATGGCCAAGCCTTTGAGTGTGAAGGAATACGCCAGTGTGAACATTTCGGTAGTGCCAGAACATCTGATACGTTTGTTGTGTGATATGTCTATATAACTATCCAAAATGGCGGTCAAAACTTTGGTCATACAGAGGGTAAGCTTATTGTATTAGAATCGAGTTGTTTGGTTTCTTAAAACTGAAGGAGTTTATAATACCATATTATGAACATATAAAAAAGTGCCGTAATTCCTTTGATATTTATGTATATGTTACTGATTATTAACCTGCCTCGAGGTCTCGCTGCACAAAAATCTAGTGGTCCCTGGATTTTTCCTCTAGGAAATTCTCAGTAACGGCACGGAGCCTGGAAGTGTGAGCGCGAAACGGCAATAGACTCGCCCCCTATTACGTAGGACTGATATACATATACTTGGCGAAATGTGGATGCATAAACACACCTCTGCCCCTCCAGGGAATACAGGCTTAAGTTAATTGAGTAGTTCTGTATGTAGGCGTCATTATTAGCCCAGTTAAACCTCCAGAAGTTTTTTTTTTGGAAATCTCTACTCAGTCACGTCTAAGCTGTTTAATAAGTTCATGAAACTTGTTTGTAGCTTTTCCCGCTGGTTCAGGTAAATTTATAATTTATATCGAACAATGTAATAAAACAGGTGCTTATAATCATCTTTATCATCAGACAACAGACTATAATAATAATCAAATAAACCATTATTGTGTGAAAGCACACTAAACAATCTTACTTTTGCAAATATAAAAGTAGAGAAATTTCTAAATAATTACAACTTTTCTATTCGACAAAATTTCCTTGAACTTTCTCTATTGCTGTTTCTTGCAAAGCCTATTTTTAATCCACACGGCTTACGTAATAGATACGGATCTAAACAAGCCGTTGGTGGCCAATGAGGCCCATATCGGGCTTAAAATAGTCGGGGCCAGGGCCACGTTGCGTTGAGCCTCAATCTCGATGGCTTTTCAGATGCTAGATTAGTATTCTTTACACGTGCTGTATAGAAATTGTAGAGATGGGGTATGTAAGATTGAGTCGGCGCGAACTATTTGTCTGATTCGATTTTATTAAATACAAATTTTAGGGTTATAATTCGACTGAATTATAATTTTGTTGATTTAAGTGAATTGTTGTGTTAAAGTGAATAAAATTTATGATTATTGTTTTAACTGGAGGATATTTTTTTATTGTTGTGTCTGTTTCGACGCAGTGCGAAATTTTTATAAGATAATAGTAAATGTAAAAAAGAGTAATGGTTTCATATGAATTCTAAAATGAAATGAACTATTGTTTGAACTGCAATAATTACATTTCCTTAGCTTTAAAATAGCCATCGTCATCACTATAAATCAGATTATGATTTAACCAGTGGCAGTACTTCCATAGAACCCCAAAAGCCCAGCTTGCCTCATAAAATTACGAATAATAATCTTTAAGCATTTTTTTTTATCTAATAATAGTAATTTAACATATAAATGAGAATATCCTGACCTCACAATAAACAATTATAAACTAGACATTACACAATTAACATGTTAAGTTTTTGGGCTTATATGGAAGTACCGCCACTGGATTTGACGTATTTACGCTTTCAGCTTTAAGCTTATAAATAATATTTGAAGAAGGAGTGAATTACAAGAAATATATCCAAGTGTAAAGGCAGCTATGGAAGTCCCTACACGTCGATAGAATGTAAACGCAACTTTACCAACAACTTGCCCGCCTCATACAATATATTGCGTGGAAATTGTAAATTATAGCCACTGTTACGGTACATTGACGACGTTTATGTTACATTCAATTTAATTTGTAGCTTTCAGATAGTGTATAGAGATACTATCGCGCAAATGATTCTATTAATCTACATTATTAAAGTGACTCTGTCGTTTTATTTCTTATTTTATTATAAAAAAAAACTAAAGGATTTGTCTAGCTTACATGCATACACTCGGACCTATTCCCCGTAAGGTAGGCAGAGGTATATTACTAGTATTATTAACCCTTTCGCGCTTGCAAGCCGTTTTCCCGGAGTGCTTAGATTGACACACAATTTTCCTATACAATAGTGTACGATAGCCCATACCCAAGCAATTTTTAATTCTATGCTTAGGCTCATATTTGAACGGTCCCAAGTGACAGTAAGCGCTTGATATTTTGATATGATGTGACACAGAGAACGAAATTCCCATATTTGTATTAAAATCAAACGTGGCTAAACGTTCTGACCATTATCATTGGAACTAAAAAGGTCGTGGTATTAAGTTGTGTCACCACACATAATCACCGAAAGGACTTAAAATAACGTTCTGCCAGAGAACGAGATAATATGTGCCCTTTTCTTCATTTGCCACGTAAAAGAGCCAAATATCTTGCTCTCTTTTGAGCACATTTGAAGTATGCTGTTACTGATATTTTCCGTATGGAAAAAACTATTACACTTTACCTGGCTAGAGAATACCACCGACATCTCTCGATACTTGCCGCTCACGCACGCCGGGAACTCTGAGGCTTCCTTTGAAAAAAGAAAAAAAATTAACACGGCAAAGACTTGATGCTGTATTTGGATAGCATTGTGCGTCATCATCTGGTACGGTGTTGTAATTTGTCACACTAGAAAAAATGTCGTTTGAAGCTCTCGCAAACAAAGGAGCGATAAACATTTTAAAGAAATTCCACTCGTGTTCAGCTTGATGTTTTACGACGGAAGTAACATCAGAGAATTGGCAATGAAACGTTGGAATTGCGATGTCATCTGTGTAACTTTTTACTTACGCGTTGCCCTCCAAATCTAATTTATGGCTCGAGGTTGATTTACCCTTAAAGTTGCCCCGATAAGAGACTGAAGTTGGAGTTTGGCTAATTTCATAAAGATTTGATGAAGGAAACTCTGCGGATTGACACGAAGTCCAAATCTATGCGGAAACGGAACAAGGGTTCCAAAATTTATCGTACAACTTTCGGTAATTACTGCTAATGATAATTTGTATTGCCTTTACTTTAAATCCTTGATTAATAAAGACATTTCTCGTCTCGCGTTCTCTAAGTGTGGTCATTCAACAAAATAAAATTTTTCAGTAAGGTTAGTACGTATCTAAAGCGGTTTAAATACGTTTGATTTCCGACTACTGGCCTTTGACCTTGGGTCTATTCGCGATTGCTGCAATATCGATACTAAAGTCTTTTGTAAAGATGCATTTCTGCAGCCAAATTTCGCTAGGTATCAGTCCTACGTAATAGGGGGTGAGCCTATTGCCGTTTTCGGGATCTGAAACTCCGTGCTGCTACTGAGAATTTCTTAATGAAAAAACCAAAATATTTCCGACCCGGTAATCAAACCCGGGATCACTACATTTTCTTATGAGAGTTTATGCCACGTACTGAGTATGGCTGATGTGAAATTGTTTCTCCTAATCATCAAAGACGCGAGTGAAATAACATGTAAAACTGTTATGAAATCGGTGGCTAGATCAATGCAATCCAACCGAACGGTTCGCTGCTAAATGTGGTACATAAATAATTCCGCCGCTATCCACGCACTAACAGAATTTGCCCCGTGGCTGCTGTAAGCGGGAATATTGATTTCTGATTTAACACCGTAATAACAGAATGTAACTTACAATGCAGTTGTGAGTTCATGTCACATTGTATTGTGTATTGGTAAAACAGTTGCCTGTTACCTAGAAACTGTTCACCATTGACTCATATACGTTCCACTGCTTGCGCGTAGTTAGTAGCTTAGTCCACCATGCTGGCCTAATGCAGGGTGGCGGACTACACACCTAAGAAATTCCTAAGAACTTCTAGGTGTGCAGGTTTTCTCACGATATTTTTCCTTACCATTAAAGTACGTGAAAGACGTACGCGACTGTCGAGATTTTGTCTCGACGGAGAGCCTAAGCCTCTAGGCCATCACTACTTAATTAGGTATTGTTACGAATGTTGTTTAAACTCTATTACTTAGGCTAAGTATAGTACGGTTCAAATAGGGTGTCTAGTCCCAAGAGACGACTATGATCATTTATCACCAGTCGACACAATTAGGTAAGTCAGCGTAATGCTAATCAGATGAGCGAAGCGGATCTGGGAACGCAATACATAATACGCGACGCGTCTATGGGAGATTTTACACCTTTTGTCCAGTGATCGCTATCCGGTCAGGTTCAAATCCCACCACAATTGTATTCCTCCTATTGTACTGGCATGGTGAATGCATGACCGCTGAGATAGTTTAACGAAGATTAATCGATACAGACAATCAGTTGTGCCACCAAGTTATTTCTTTACGCGACGTTTAAACTACCAATCTTAAGGTATGGAAGATATGAGTTAATTGTTTCAAAGTTTGAAGTTACAGTAAATCTTTACTGTATTTGTATCTACAAATACCAAATATTCTGCTTTTTTACTATGTTGTTTTTATGATCTTGAACCGCAAAACTAGATTTTTCGTGTAGCAAAGAGAAAGACATAAGGTTGAACATTTTTTTACGACTATTCTTTATAATGCTGAAGGTAAAACACGCATGACTTTCTCAACTTTTATGTTCCGAATCACGTAAACGAAGAAATATTTTCCGAATTGCCAGGAGTTAGTAGTGTTTTCGGTTGTGTGAGAGATGTGTTCCCGAGTATGATTCAGACGCGAGCCATTACGGGCACGTGTTACTGACGTAAGGTGAAGTGCTTTTGTTATTTTATAGCTCAGGAGGAGGTTAAATGGATATTATACGTGTAAGGAGAAAATGTAAAGGCTCCAATGTTACATTTGATAACCTACATGGCGTGTATCTAGAAGTTAATTGCGAGGGACTTAATGTTTCATACTTGCAGCGTGACAGACATTTGTTAATATTCTGTCTCGGCTGTAATCCCAAAGGAGTTGGCAGTGGTTTATGACATTTAGGTTTCGTCGGCTTTATTTTGAATCCCACGTATATGAGGCCAACCGACTATGAATTCCTTAATAAAAATAAAAGCAGTAACTTCTTGCGAGACTTGCAATTTGATTCTAAAAACCCATGATCACACGCTGCACATATTCGCCCTGGAAACAACGAGCCAGCTTGTAAGTGAAATTAAGAATAACTTACCAATCATTTTGCTAATTTTCAAGGCTTTTTCTTCTTCATGAAACATCTGTCTTTACCCGCTCATATAAATACAAATTTTAGAATTGAGGTAGTGTCCGGTATTACGTAGTATAGGTATATGTTGATTGAGTTGACCTTTTAAACAAACTCTCTAAGAAGATTTTTCAGTTATGCTGATTTTCTAAATATTTTCTTTCAATATTAATCTACGCTATAACTAATTTATTAATAAAACATATTACTTAAAAAAAACAGAATTGGTTGGTTTCTTCTCAGATGATCAAATCCTCTAGCTCTTCACATCATATAAAAACAAGTATTATTTGTATTTATTGACGTTTTACCGTCAAACTTTTTTGCTAGGTCAACCTTCTTACAAAATACCCCGGAGGCCTGTCTCCAGCCCACAACTTGTGTTTGCAGCTTACAACCCACATTCTAAAGACATCACATCTAATGTCATATTAATTCATGTGATTTACCGGAAAGCGCAGCGTAGGACGTCCACCCACAAGATGGTCCGACGACCTGGTGAAGGTCGCGGGTCGTCGCTGGATGCAGGCTGCCTCCAACAGGTCACTATGGAAGTCATTGGGGGAGGCCTATGTTCAGCAGTGGACTTCTTTAGGCTGATAATGATGATGATGATTTACCAAAACACCGCCCTGAGGGCTGTTGGGTAGTTCTATGTTCCACAGCCCTCTCAAGTGTTTCAGAATTACTTGTGACAAGCTCCCGATAAGTTTACAAGATATTACTTAAGAAACTCCGAGTTCGTGATTGAGTTTTAACGTCATTGTAGAGTTTAGTGATGCTAGCTTTGCTACCTGGGTGGGACTAGGTGGCCAATTTGGTGGTGACAGCCCCGTGGCGAAGTTGGCTCTAGCCAAACTGGTGTCTACATCAGCTTGCGAAACGAGAGGCCGCGAGTTCGGTCCCCGCACCGAGACAAATGTTTGTGTGATCCACAAATATTTGTTTCGGGTCTGGGTGTTTGTGAGACCGAAAAGTCTCTCGTAGTTTCTGATACCCACGACACAAGACTCGTATCTTAATGTGGGGTCAGAACTACGTATGTGGCTGCTGGGTGTATTTATTATTATTATTAATTATATGAATTTGAAGCTAAGCAAAATATTTTGCTTATTTTGCAAAATAAATGATTCAGTAACGCAAAATAAAGAAAAGGAAAAAATGATATGTGCATACCTGTAACATGATTTTGTATGCAATAGCACCTATGATAAAACATATCATATTTCTGTGATAGCCTCATAGAAAATTGTTGGAATATGAAGTAAAAATTACTATTTTAAGTGTTGAAAGCGATGTGAGAACATTTTGCTATCTCGTACGTCCACGCTTAAAAGGCGATGTCAGTTTTCATTTTTTAGATTTTCCGCTACTTAGGAAGCCTCGCCAACGATAGAACTGAAATCTTTTTAAGTTTTTTCGAACAAATTTTACTTATTCCTTATTAGCGAGGAAAGCTTAAACAACCATTTCAATAGACTAACTAGGATATGAAGCAGTGGCGGTACTTCCATAGAAGCCCAAAAGCGTTACATGTTAATTGTGTAGTCTCTAGTTTGTAATTGATAATTCTGGAGTCAGATATTCTCATTTATATTTCAAATTGCTTCTGTTAAATAAAGATTTAAAGCTTAAAGATTATTATTTGGAATTTTGTAAGGCAAGGTGGGTTTTTGGTCTTCTATGGAAGTACCGCCACTGGTATGAAGGTAAATGTCTTCCAACCATAAATAGTGATGATAAACTTCTACTATCACGCCAATTGCCTGAATGCGAGCTGCTGCTCGACTCCAGCTTTTTTTTGATGCCGCCTATACATACAAACGCCCGCCTGTATGGCAAAGATGGAGGCAAAAATGTATTTCTGTACCAACATTTCATAATCATCAGCAGCCGAAAAACGTCCACTGCTGGACACAGGCCTCCCCGAAAGACTTTCAAAGCACTCTGTCGGAAGCAGCTTGCATTCAGCGGCTTCCCGCGATTTTTGTTTCAACGTTTCGCAAGGTTTATTTTATAACCCGGGTAAGGGGGCGAGGAAAAACCCAAAATCATTGCCCAGCCCGAAAATTAAATACAAAATCACGAAATCGTTCGGCGCTCATATTAATCTCGAGACCACGAGGCAGTAATCATAATCAGTGAAAGAAAATATTGTCGGGCGTATTACGTAACACAGCGACACCGATCTCATCTTGGTCTGCGATTTGCAAATTGGTCCAAAAGCCATTTATAACATATCCTTTTTATAATCTTGTTTATATTAACTTACGTATGAAACCTAAAGTTACAATACAGAAATGAAGCGATAACAATATAAGCACAAAAACGGCAAAGATTAATTCTCAACAAGTATCAAGACAAGTTACACAAAGGTTAGATAGGGCACGGTTAGGCCCGCATACACACTGTACCTATATAAGTAAGAGAAAATCAATGAGGTATCGCCAACTAAAGCGTCAGATTGTCGGGTCTACGCGGGGATTAACTTGATTCTAATTTATTGCCGACCTCTTGTTTATTTGTTCGGAAATTATAGGGTTACTTTAGTAATATTGTTTAGTGCTGGTAGTAATATCTTCGCAGCGGTTTGGACGGACTGCCTCGCGGTCTCGCAGCAAAAGGTTTTGTCGTGAGATCTAGAAGTCACGGGTTCGATTCCCGGGTCGGGCAAAGTGTCATTTGATTTGACAGACATTTGACAGCCCCGTGGCGCAGTTGGCTAGATACCAGCTTGCGAAACAAGAGACCGCGGGTTCGATCCCCGCACCAAAACAAATGTTTGTGGGATCCACAAATATTTGTTTCGGGTCTGGCTGTTTGTGAGACCGAAAAGTCTCTCGTAGTTTCTGATACTCACGACACAGGACTTGTATCCTAGTGTGAGGTCAGAGCTATGTATGTGACTGTTGGGTGTATTTATTTATTGGGTGTATTTATTTTTCATTGGGAAATTCTCAGTTGCAGCACGGAGTCTGAAAATGTGCTCGAGAAACGGCAATAGGCTGGCGTATTATTAGACATACCTCAAAATATATGTATGTTTGTAGATCAGGCATTAAACCCGCCTTAGTCACACATACATAAGTCGTTGCGTCAGTGTTTATTCATTACCTACATATTTGTGTCCTAGTGGATTAATCGTAGTCATTTCGTGGTCATTTATTTATTTAAAACTTTATACACAGAACTGTATATAGGCGGATTTAATGCCTGCGGCATTCTCTAACAGTCTACCTTAGGGTGGTGGAGAGATGCAGCATGGTTGGTGTAAAAAAGAATAACAAAAGAATATATGAAAAAGATACAAACATACATACATATGTAAAAAGTTTAAAAACAAAACATAAACAATATTGTGGTATGGAACGTGACTTCGTCTATACCCAAATGTCAAAATGAAAGTGACAATATAAAAAAAAACAACGACATGAGGGTAGTATTAAAAATATAGACGAACAATAAAAATTAAATAAATTGAAAGTGACAAGACAAAAAAACAAACAGTTAGAGGGTATTATTTAAAAAAGACGAACAATAATAATTATATGAAATAAAAGTATTATTAAGCGCTGAGCGATCGTCATGGCTTACGCGATTTTATATTCGAGCGCGATGTTTCCGTGGACCCGTGGCTTATTACTGCCGATGAAGATAAACTTGATGTCTTGGGATACTTTGCCAATAAGGAATTAAGTTCGTATAGTGTTGTGATTTTGACGCGGCTTCCATCCGGAACTTTGACTACAACAGTGCCGGCTTGAGTCCAGCAAGACCGCATGCCAAAATGCTGCCGACTTTTGCTGAATATGTTTTGTCGCGATCTTGTCAGGAACTCCTTAACCGAAACAGATGAGCCTTTCAGCTTGGATTTGGCTCGCCAAACAGCTGTCCTATGAAGTACACTGGAGAACCTGACTAGGACAGGCCGATGGTGTTCTTTGTTTGGAGTCCCTATACGATGACAGGCAGTGATAGAGGCACCTGTGACGTCCTTCACCAACATCGTACCGTTTACTATGGACAACACGGCATTACAGTTTACGTCGTCAGTCTCCGGCACGCCGTGAAAAAGCAGTGCTTTACGACGGTGTCTGGTCTCCATCGCATCGACCATGTTTGCGCATTGAGTTATTTGCTGTCTCAGCAATTGCAACATGTTGAGCGTGAGCTCCCGAAAGGTCCGGAACTCTTCGGCAACCCGAGCGACAGTGTCCTTGGCAGCTCCCCCAGTCTGAAGTTGAGCTTCGAGTTGGGCCATTCGCTGCGAAAAGCTGTCTTCAAGCGTCTTTTGTGTAGATTGGATGTCCTCTAGTGAAGTAATATTAACTGTCTTAAAGTGAGATGTTGTTCTGGTGAAGTTAAACGCTGGCTGGTAGTGGTGCAGAGCTGGATTACACTCAGCAACACAAAAGTGAGTACATTCACAACTTAATTTTGCAAAATTCACGAGTTTGGAAAGTATATAAACACAGTTTAACTAATTGAATTTAAAGTTTTAACCGAAAGCACGTTCACTCAATACACCGACCATAGACAATTTCAATAGTTTATTTAGTCATCAATAGTTTATTCACTCAGTCCACACTGTACTCAGTATTAAGTGCAGGATATAGACGTGAATGGAGAACAATTATCTCTTACTAAATAAAGAAGAGGAAATGTATGTATATATTCAATGCATAAATCCGAGTAAAAGACATAATAATTTGCTTTTTAGTCCATAAAACCTATTACTTGTATCAATATACGATGCCCGCGTCCACTCTACGATAATGAGGCGCGGACTATGTACGAGAAACCTCGACCACTGCATTTGAATTGAAATATATTTGAGTGCACGTTTCGGGAATTTAAATAATAATATATATTTATATTTTTCTGGAGTTTTTCTTAGAATTTATGGAGTGTAGTCCGCCAACCCACTCTGGACTAAGGCTCTACGAGTTATTGAGGAGGATCGGGCCTAGCAAAAGAACGAGCTCGTATTTGTGCTTAGATAAATAGATATCATCATCATTACCAGCCCATATACGTCCCACTGCTGGGCACGGACAAATAAATAGATATATATAAACATTAATTTACTCGTACACTCAAAAATTGTCCACAAAAATCTACAATTTTAAAAAGCAAACTAAATACAATTTATAATATACGATAATACGCTCACAAAAACTCGTATTCAGCTTGAATACCAATATTCGCAGACTTCAATAAAAATCCGTCGGTTCCGCGAGATAACGAGCCCGAACCACAAAGCTGAGGGTTTTCGAATACTTTTGTGTGCTTCCTACTGCTTATTTATAGTAAATTGCTGCGAGTTCCTTTCTTGTTCGAGTGCCCACTATATTTACTGCCTATAAGTATTTGCAAATAATTGCATAGAATTGAAGTAGTGATGGCCTTGAGGTTTAAGTGCGCGGTCGAGAATCTCTGCGGTCGCGGGTTCAAACCCTAGGCACACACCTCTGACTTTTCGACGTTACGTGTGTATTCGCAATGAATTATCACTTACTTTGACGGTGAAGGAAAACATCGTGGTAAAACCTCCACATCTAAACGTTCTTAAGAGTTTCTTAGGTGAGCAGTGGTGGCACTTCCATAGAAGCCCAAAATATCAACATACCTTACAAAATTCCAAATAATAATCTATGAGCTTTAAATCTTTATTTAACAAAAGCAATTTGACATATAAATGAAATATCCTAACTCCATAATAAACAATTATAAACTAGACTTTACACAGTTAACGTGTAACTTTTTAGGCTTTTATGGAAGTACCACTTCTTATAGTGAGGTGTTTTTGTTTGCCCAATTTTCTTTGGGTATGGTTTGAATGTTTTAAAAAAGATGATCTATTTATCATTATTAAATGACGAATCCGTAAGAATGTATGGAAAAAGACTTACAAGACTTACTTAATAGCGATTGCGGATGAAAAGGTTGAAAGATATTGCCATAAAAGAATTAACCTTAACAAGAGAAACAAGAGAAAGAGAGAGAGAGAGAGAGAGAGAGAAAAGCATGAAAGATATGTAATGACCTTACTGTGTGGCATGCAAGTCTCTGCCTATCCCAAAAATAACTATTTTATATTAAAATTTAATTTACTTGGGTTCTCCCTAATGCTGCCCATATATTTAACTTATATCTAAATACAATAATTTAAGGGCCTATATGGTCTTTTTATGGCCCTATCCCACCACATACCCGCCACTGTAGCTGCTATGCTCCAGGATCAACAGCAGCACGCAAAGTAGTATTGACGCCGAGCAATGAGGCTCAGCAAATCTCAGGGAACCTTATTTGTCATGATCCCGCAACGAAGTTAATCAGAAAGACAATATAAATGAGGAGTTGTCCACTTGTCCTATATTGTCTTCTGTACATAATGAAAATTATGAAAATGTTCCGTATTCCCCCTTCTCTTTACTCTGTTGAAATTATCGATTCGCCCCGCGCATAGCGAGTTGCGATTCTGACCATAATCTGCTTTGGCCGGTATAAAGTCCGCGCCAGTTGTTCGTTACCGAAATTTAATTTGACCAAGTCTTGTGTAAAAGGGTAACTTTATCGTTTGAGTTTCTGCTCATTGTTCGCAAAGTTTCAGTACTGATTGAGGATAGATTTTATGAGAAAATGTTTGATATACATATATACTCACGACTGTATTGTAGATAGAGGGGAATTTCTGCACTAATATTTCGCCAATTTTTATTTCGTCCTACGTAATAAGGAGCAGGTAGCGGGCCTTTTGCTGTTGTTCGGCAGAATTCCAGATCAATGAAAAAACCTTTTCTCTAACTCGGGTATCGAACCCAGGATATCTAGAATGACAAATATTTGTGGCGCGAGACCACGACACAGTCAATGTTTTAGTAAGTCTTTATTTTGGTACCAACTACAAAATGGTATTTAGTTGGGTAGTGATAACACGTAGTTTTCTCTAAGTGTTAGCAAAAAGTTTTAGTAACATGCTCTGGTTGACTCTTAATGACAGTAATTTTATAAAGAGTATATGATGAGGCCTCGAGCATGGCCTTGAGGTTTAGGCGCGCGGTTGAAAATTTCGGCGGTCGCAGGTTCAAACCCCAGGCACACACCTCTGACTTTTCGAAGTTATGTGTGTATTCACAATGAATTATCACTTGCTTTAACGGTGAAGGAAAACATCGTGATAAAACCTGCACACCTAAAAGTTCTTAGGAATTTCTTAGGTGTGTAGTCCGCCAACCCGCACTAGGCCAGCGTGGTGGACTAAGGCCTAAACCCTATCAGTTGTAGAGGAGAGCGGTGCCCAGCAGTGGGGCGTATTTGAGCTGATGATGATGATATGATGAGGTAACTTAGAGTTTTGCCAAGAAACACAATATTGTAAGCTTGTAATAACCTTATAAAAGTTATATGTGCATACATATACGGCTGTATCATTGTACGGCTGTGTCATGATGGCTGTATCATTAAGAAATGGACGTGCCTATTTCTACACCCACACTTAGCCTTTTCCAACGTAATTGAAGGAGAAACTTTTGTCGTTACCGAGCATATTTTTAAAATCCACTTATACTTTTTTTAACCCGAGAATAGAAACTGGTACCCTTCGATCCGATAGGAACGCCTACAGGCAAATGATAAAGTTTTTTTTTCGTTCCGAGTGCTTAGTGCTCAGTGGAGGCGAAAACAGTGTTATTAAAATACAAAAATAAACTCGTCCACGTCACTTGTCTGGTGAATAGTTTTAAAAATAGTTTAAAAAAATTAGTTTAATATTGACGATTCAAAAGAACTTGTAAAAGTGTATTTGAATAAAGATGATTTTGAATTTGAATAACAGTTTTAAGAGTCAACGGTTACATATTTAAAAAGTAAATTCTTTGTGGTATACTATAGACGTTGTGAACTTAGAAATAGCTTAGTACTTCTATTTTAATGTTTATATTCGGACTTTAGGTTTGAATTTTATTTTGCCTAAAGAAAGTAGTAGGTTTAATGATTTTTTTTTATTTAAACTGATTTAGCAGATTTTGCTAGATATTGCAACAGACAAGTCAGTATACGAGTAGCATTTATAGCACTAGTATACATATTTCGTCTCTAATAACAACTACCTCAGTATCATAATTTAGAGGAATCGTGTTATTTTTGCATTATTTGCATAGATTGCGAAAGTTTAGTTGATAAGACGATCAACGTGTACCTAAGGATAATTTTAAGTAATTTTATAATTTTATTATATGTATAAATATTTCTTAACAGAAGAAAATATTACATATATAGGTACGATTATTGCTAATACGGATATATAAATATTTATACTATTTATTATTTATAATAAATTCAGGAATTTTCAAAATATTTCATTTCACCAATAGAATTCGCAGTACAGTAGAAGTTTAAACTCTTGCGGGTTGGCTGAGTTAGTAACATTTGAAAATCGGGGAATTGCCATCACAAATTTCCGAAAGGAAAATTCGAATTCTTTTAAAGTGATGTATAAAACTATATCATGGAAGCTGTTTGTAATGATTTATTTATTTATTTATTTATTTAACACTTTATTGTACACTAAACATAAAACAAAAACATAAAATAACATACATTGAAAGGTACAAATGGCGGCCTTATCGCACATGGCGATCTTTTCAAGGCAACCATAGGATGGACAAACTGAAGAGATTTAATTTGGAGGGCAGAGTGTACAAAAATATAGAATATAGATATAGAATATTAGTTACGATAAAAATCATACATACACGAAAAACATAATATACACACATAAATACATACACAAATACATAAATAAATATATAAATAAGATATTGTTACTAATTATTATGGAGATAGTGATCTTTGACAAGTTTTTTAAAATTGCGAGAGTGTTTATTTATCTATTAGTTTATTTATCTATTAGTGACTGTTTATGTAAAAAAAAATTTTTTTATTCAGGATCAATTGTCTTATAGGTTTTTGCAAAACCCAATAGAACCCAACAATAGATTAGACTGAAAAAACAATTTATTATTTGACGCAACCTGCAACAGTGGGATGCCCGCATGGTTCTATATAAAACACAGTTGTGTAGGTTTGAAACAAAGCACTAACAAGGGTATTTCAGTCTATACAGAACACGGTTCCCCGCTGTGTTTACAACGTTCTGCAGATGGTAGATCTTAACAAACATGTAGGGTCACGGTTGGATACCCTTAGATTAAAATAATTCCAACAACTCTTGAATTATGGATTATTTTGTACATCTGAAACAAAGACCATCAGTTGTGTTGATATTTCATGTTGGTAAAATTATTCTATTATAAATGAATAAATACACCCAACCGTCACATGCATAGTTCTGACCCCACAGAATACAAGTCTTGTGTCGTGCATATCAGAAACTATGAGAGACTTTTCGGTCTCACAAACACCCAGACCCGAAACAAATATTTTTGGGTCACACAAAAATTTGTCTCGTTGCGGCAATCGAACCCGTGGTCTCTCTTTCACCAGCTAACCTAACCTAATAAGCTGGTGGCTAAACAACTGCGCCATGAGGCTGTCGTATAACGATATAATTAGTTCAGGAATTGAGTAACGATCTCATCCGCATCTAAACCTGCATTGGTTGCTTCTTTTTAATAATAAAAAAAAACATATAAAAGGTTAACAATAATTTAACTTTATAGTGGCTTTCTGCTAGCCAACTATTAGCACAATTCATTAAGCATGATATATTAAGCCTTGGTTCCAGAACGAACAATAATCATAAAACATTTAAAACTTACAATTATAGTTCATACTTATTAACTTAAAAAAAATAGGTATAACCAGTTAGGTCCAAGATTTTCGCATTTTAGCGTTGAATAGTTTCATACGAGCAGTTCGGAAAAGTATGTGCGACTACAATAAATTTGATAACAGTTTGTCTGCAACATTACGGCAATTTCAATGTTTGGAACTTGAAGAACTTTGGTCGTAACATGTGATAATAATAACGAAGGATAGAATAAAATTTTATTTGCGTAAAACACAGGTGTTACCAGTATACTAAGTGGATTTTAACGTACGATACAGCTGGTCTAAAACATACAGGTTTTTAGTGGTAAAATGGGCGTAAAATAGAAGTGAAGAGTATGTTCAAGATTTTTTTTTATGTTTGATTTACTTAAATAGTCCTAGATTAACATTTTATAATTGGCTACACGCTAGGCTATTAGGTCTCGTTTCGCTAACTCTCCGGATACTGACGATTCTTTGTTCCTGTTACTAAAACTACTATTACTACCACTAAAAGAAAAAAAGTAATTTAAAATGTTTATACACTTTAAACCCTACAATTGATTTGTATCAGAAACTTAGAACAAAACTTCGCGTTGCACAACTACTCCTTTTTTTCTAGCTATTAACTGAACGTAAATAATACCGACTTGAGGTTATGTATACATGTATGAACCAAAATTTATTCTTTCATGTTCTTTGAAATTCTTTATTTATTTATAGTAAAGTTAAAGTATTTTGTAAAGTTTAATTCAAACAATATGCACCATATTTTAATAAGCATAGCAACATTTCTAATATATATCTAATTTAGTGAACGAAGCAATTCTGAATAATTGAAACTAATGCAAACAGGAAAAGCAATAAAATCTGAGCATCTAATTAACAACATCTTTCAGCACGGCAAAGATAGAGTAACCGTTGTACACCGTCTGCAAGGAAAACAAACTCTTTAGTCTCAGGTATTAAAATCTAAAAACAATTACCCTCAACTTTGTTATAACAGAAAGAACAGACTGACAATGAGTGTCGACTGAAGCTGTATTTATTATGCAAAGTATTTGGCCAATGTTTGACAAACATCTCTTGTTATTCAACACAATAATACCGTCCTGTATTGTTCTTCAACGCACATTTAAAAGTCTTGATTGTACCTACACAAGTAAATTATATCAACGGCACGACTTAAGGCCTGGAGATTCTTCTATTGTTTTCTTTTGTTCTGTTACCGTTTAATCTTTCTATCCGGTGAGAACTGCGTGGAGTATCAATTGCGCAGGATTGCAGGTTTTTAGTAACGAAAATTGATTGCTCTTCTGAGATCTGTTTTCGATATCGGTAGCAAAAAAGGATATTTTTTATAGATTATATTTATGAGATATTAACTACTTATGTACTTACTACAAACGATCCAGTTTTACTTTAATATAATCAAAATTGGGCCTCTAAACTCGTTTGTCATATACGTACCAAAGCATAAGTTTGAAGTGACATTGGCGCCATCCCCCCAGCAGTCAACTTGAGGGGTTTTTGAGAAGCTACGATTATAGTAAGCAAGTCTTTTTGCAAGTCTGTAGGCCATGAAGTCCATGCAGAGTCGTATGCTGCTACAGCTATGCCCTCACTCTGTAATGATAGAATATGATTTAATAGTATTGCCTATGGAAAAAATGAAAGAATTACTTAATAAGGATATTAATTTCAAAACGTATACTGATTTATTTGAAATTATTAATACAAGGTACCATAACCAAGGTGAAAAAAGTAAATAAAACAATTTATTAATAGGCAACATCAAACTAAAATTTGGATCCTAGACTTCCTAGTAGTGAAATAAATTTGGATAATCAAGGAATTATATTACGCACATGGCTTCTGGCAATCGCTCATATGCATTTGATTTAGCTGTGACATTCGTAATAAAAGTGTCATACTCACTTATAAATATAAAATTTTGGTATGGGTTATATTGTGTTCAAACAGCACAACACACAAGGACTGAAAAATTTATTAAGACCTAATACTTACTTGTACGACAAGCTCATTGCCCAAATAACAATACAGGTAAGCGTGAATCAAAGACATGATAAGAAATGCTATGAAATTAGCTGTTAGGGTTTTCTGGTTCAATCCAACCTATAAAATAAATTATAAAGTAATAGTGATGATAACACTGTAAATTAATAATATCGATTAAGTTATTTTTTCTACAATTTAGGATATTCGTAACAGGCTGCAGCGACCACTATACATAGAGTGTCATTACTATAATTATATGAAGTGTACATACTAGTCTGTCACGTTTTGGAATCAACAAATCCGAAATAATTATATCGACTTGTGACAGATCACCTTAATTGATTCTTGCTGATCGACACTCTATTTTGATCGCACTGCGATTACCATCAGGAAAAAATGCAGTGACTGCCGTGTAATAAAAAAAATATATTAAGAATTATTGTTATATAAAAAAAGAAGTCATTGTTTTACTTTAATGGCATGCACTATAAAGATTATATTATCCACACTTCAAGTTGTGATAGTTTATTAAAATACCTCCAAAACAATTATAATGTAGAAACGTAATTTTATGTAATTTAATTGATTGAAATGAAATTTTATGTATGAGTAAAATATTTAATCAGATAAAGTTTTTTTATCTTTGAGTGTAACATAAAATACTTACCAAGGTAACCATTATTGCGTTCAAGCAAAGCTCAATAGTAATGGCAAGATTTTGTATTAGGAAATACTCTTTGAACATATTTTCCATAGAATTGCTGTACCTGATAAATGAAATAATAATTATTTTTCAAATAAACATGTTAGGAATACTGGGCGTATTATCAGAACACCTTATGTTGTTCTACTTTTTTACACTGGTTAAATATCTTAAAGGTCACAGAAAGAAGGAATACGTTCGTTTTAGACAAATTTCAGATATGAGCATTGAGCAGTAAATAACAAGACAAACATTTAGGCTTGAGCTAAATTTATAATGCTCACAATTTTCAAGCAATTCTTGTTCTGAATAACCCCAAGTAGAAAATTAACTTACATTAGCTGTGATGTGAACACATAAAAATAAAATAAAAACCCTATCCAACTACAGCAATTTAAACTCTTACCTGATCAGACGAATGTGTTTCTTCACAATCTTTTTAAAGTCCATCCTCATTTCCTCTTTTTTATCTTTTGAATATTGCAGTTCTTTTATTTTGATTTGCAAATCGACTAATTGATCCCTCAAAAACATGATCATAGTGCTGATAAAACTTTTTATGCCAAGGCCTCTGTAACAAATAGGGACTCCAAATGTTATAAGACTTATTTGCGTTCCCGCAAGTAGGTTCATAAAACTTTTAGAAGTGTCGAATGGTAGCCACATTTCGACTGGCATATCTCCTGCTATAAATGCCAAGAGACTGAAAACACTAACGATGACTGTTGAAATTATTGTCGTTGCTGCACTCAGTTTAACCATCAGAGCTTTGTGATTCTCTTCCATCATATCACCAGATGCGATCATTTCTTCAAGAAGATTTCTGATTTTTTCTTTTTTAAACATAAAAACGATAATCTTCAACTCAAAATTATAGGCGACGAGGCATTTGTCCAAACTTGCAAGTACGACAGTGATATCTTGTATGTTATTGTAAATCCCGATAGAAGACAAAGCGAGAAACACCAAAGATAAAGTATGTAATACAAATTCGTAGATTTTATAATAGATCTTTTGGTTTCGAGTCCATTTCTTATTAGGCCACAGCCCGACTAGCATAAGATATTTTGTATTGAATGCAATAAAACTCTCATCGTAGTTAAAGAAACGTTTGAGCTTGAGGGCTGCCATTTTGCAAATGCGATTTAATGGTTTAAAATTGCCAAATGAATAACGTTTGAAATATAAATTGCAATTTACGAACTTTGATGAGGACGGGAAAAAAATACTTGAACGAGCAACGCTAAATTATAGTGGAGATAATGTCATAAGTAGTGAATAATCGCCAGAGTTTGCAAAGTTGAAGGACAATTACGAGTTTGAAATTTACTTTTGCACTTTGACATCTATATTTTAGTTACGTGACCAATGGCGGAGTCTCTGCGGGTTTCAACAATTGTTAGTGGAGTTTGAAATTCAAGTTGCATGAGATCGTGTGCACCTGAAGGAATTATTGAATCTACGCTCATCGCTTGTGTTTACTTAATATTTTCTTGAGTTCTCTGATTTATATGACTTTCAAGTTGTTTTGAATATACTCGTATTATAAAAAAAAAAAAATATTTATTATACGGACAGAATTATTTCTAGGTGATAGGCGCAAATTTTAGACAGCTGGACATTATTTAATTAGACTGCAGGAGAAAATAAAATTTGGATCTAAATAATTGTCTCAGTGGACTTGGCATCCCAGTTACCGACATTCTCAGAGGATAAAATATTACTTTCCGTTTTACGAGATAGACTTTTTTGCAGAAAACATTGTCTGTTGATTCTTTGCAAATCGCGTAGATTAAAACATCTTTTCTCGGACTGGACCTGCATCAGGCAGAATGTTGACGTGATGTGGCGTTTAAAATTTACTTGTTAAGGAATAAGATACCATTGCAGCACGTTCGCACCGCTGTAAATTTGTACATCCCCTATTTTAAGAATAGAAATAACACAGACAGCTTGTTTTTAACATTGCATATTATCCGAGAAATATATAGATCGTATTTTTTTTGGTATATTATCCGCAACGAATATTCTAGCAATAAGTTTTGAAAAGTTGTATGTACTAACAAAATATTTGCTCGACCCTATGGAGATAAATGTGCAAAAACAATTTGATTTGTGACTTTAGTTTGCAAAAGTGTATTTTAAAATGAAATTTACGATGTCATCGACACGGCCTCAAGTGTATTGGATATGTAAACACACTTGAAATTTAGAAAGCTTGGATATCATTTTTTCAAGATTTATGTAGGTAGTTTTGAGTGGTGAATAAATTTATTTATTCAGATATTGTAGTATTTCAGAGTGTAAATATTATATTTTGAGATGCTTAGGTATGCTTTTTTTAGCTGATAAATATGATGAAGTGCCACTTCATTTATTGGCGAAAACATTCTACCTCTCAGTGCTTTAAACATTGTTATTAATATTATCCAACCAGATGTTAAGTTGCATCGTTGAGTATCTAAAAACATACGACACTAATTTGTTGTTTCTTGCTACAACCTTGTCTAGAGACGATAGTTCTAAAAAAAATAACGAACCGTGAATAAAATATTTGGACACGAAAATTTGGCATATTGGTGTATTAATTTAATTGTGTTCATTTTGTCGCGAATTGGATAATGTCATCGGTCTTGATACAAGTTAAATGAAATAATATATAAAAAAACGAGCTGAAATTGCTTCGTTTATAGGTACATCGTGCTGACGAAGTCTCCCTCGTCAGAGGAGAGACTTGCATGAGAATGCAATCCTAGAAATTCAGTCTGTGTGAGCGGGGTTTGAAGAAATGCATTGTCGCAGTAAAAGCGTGGAGTGCTTTACGGTACGCCACAATATTAAAAATGTAGCGTGGCGTCACTACTACTACCAAATTTTCTCAATAATATGTTGCACTGCTGGGCACAGGCTTTCTGAACTGAGAGGGTTTATGCCTAAGTCCACAACGCTGGCGTAGTGCGCATTTGTGGACTATACTTAAGAATTTCCTAAGAACTTTTAGGTGTGCAGATTTCCTCACGATCTTCACAGTTAAAGTACGTGATAATTCATTGTGAATACAATACGCATTTAAAATCGAAAAGTCAGAGGTGTGTGCCTAGGTTTGAATCCGTGACCGCCGAGATTCTCGACTGTGCGCATCAAGTCCATCAATACCTTACTAATATGTTACACTGGTCAGAAAATGTGAGAGAAGTGGAACTTGATAAGTCCATTGTCCAAATAGACTATTCACTTGTGAGAAACGATTCTGACAGTCTCTAAGCAGACGACGGAATCATGCTTGTTCGCATGATTTCGAAGCGTGACATATTTGTTATTGTCATTATGGAGTTTTGTGGGTACAAATATTCAATGCTCTGTCCTTCGATGGGCTAACGTTTCCTTTAAAAAGTACAGTGTTCTCTTACATGAATTCTCTGTCATCGAGTGTGATTTGGATTATTTTTTCGGGTATGTTGGTTAGAGCTACGAATATAAATACATCTTCGCAGTCAACCCTCTTCGTAATAAAAAAATGTATAATAAAATTTACGAAATCGCAATGATTTCATATACATACATAATATATCTCACTCACGTCTCCAACATTTTTTTTATCATAAACATATCCTTTATTTCATTGGACTTTTATTAATCGATCTTATCAGTGAGGCCTCGACTCTTAGCAGGGGTTTTGTACACACATGCCATTTATCCATTGTTGAGATACATAATGCCAAGGAATAAACATGATTTTGACGTATTTACTGTTTTATATTCTTGCTATAGTTTGCGAGAACGAGTCTGTGGAATTCAATTATACTTGTAAAACATTAGACAACTTTACGTAATACCAGTCATATAATAATGCGTGTCGTGTGTCAGCCTGTGTATATTTGTTCCAACTGATGAGAGATTATGGCAACAGACACAATCCTTTATCAAAAATTTACACTATTTTTAGCCGAATTAGACTTCCGTAGGACACAATGATCATCATCATCGTCCACATGCCTTCCTCTACAGTTCATAGATCTCAAACTCAAAGGCGTACAGAGTGTCCTATGAGTAGCGTTTTTCGTGGATTAATCAGGATTTCAAGTTGAAATGGACCTAGGACCTCCCGAACGTATGACGCAAATGAGGTTGAAAACAAAGTCAAACAATTCGTTGGAGAAAAAATCTCTATATCACTAAACAAATATTCTAACCCGTATTTTATGCCAATCCGATGTAAGTACACAATAAAAACAAATATATTTTGAAGACAAAGGGATCGTACATTTTCCTGTAATGTGTTTCGGATACGAGACGAGGCGAGGTAAAAAATAAAACGATGTCGCAGCGTACAGGATCAGTAGTAAATACGTCGGGACTCGATTGTGCAAATACTGGCCATGCAGATTGAGAAGGGTACTACGTTTAAGAAAAAAAAATCAGGAACTATTTTTGTTGTTAAGCAAAAAGTGCTTGTATTAAATTGTTTTTCAAACCTTTTATTGTTTACAGGGACAGCTGTGTAATTTTCTTCATAGATCTTCACAGCAATGGCACGCATATGGTACACATTATGGCTGAATAGGAAAACCAAATAAAACCCTACGCTGGCAAGCGGAGTTCAGTGTCTCGGTACGTAGCATCGTTTCGCCAATGTCAATAAAATAAGTCACTTAAAATTTAAACGACTTTACAAAATATCGTTGCAATGCCACAAATAAAATATGTTTTGCTTCCTATAACGTCGTAGGCTACAAAACAAAACAATACAAAGTATTATTGAGGTGCGAGAAGGTCTTGACTACAAATAAAATACTCAGTGAGCAGTTTCCAATAGAACCTGTTTCATTATTTTGCAAGTAAAAATGATGTTACTCCTCGTTCAATATTCTAATGATGCAGACAAAAGTAATCTCGTCTTGTTAATGTGTACGAACTTTTTAACTCAATATATTCCCCAGACAAATTAATATAGGCGGGTGTTTGGGGTGTAACACGGCCTCGTGGAAGGGTTCTAGTTTAACTTTCTTAATGTTCATCGTGTCTGCGAAACTTTTATTATACGTGGATAGAGCGAAAAGTTGTATATGTTGCTTATAGTATATATATATTATATGTCACAGAAAGTGTGTCAGTAGCCGTTATTAGATGATATTTGAAATAAAAACACTTTTTCGGTTTCTTTCGTCTTTCATCCTTACAATTTATAGTCATTAATTCCAATTCATTTGACCAATCACAATACAAGAATAGTTTATAAATGGAAATGCAACACAAAAAGAGACCAGTTTGAACTCCGACTCAGAAAAGGCAACATAGAAATAAAATAAAAATATGGTTAACGTTAATAATAGCGACACTGAAGCTCTGGTAGTAGGGGACAGTAGTGCTGATACTTAACCAAATTAAGTTTATTAAATCGACATTCATATTTGCTACAAGATTGTAAATAAATAAGCTTATACTACTTACTTCACGCCTGTATACTCAAAGACGTATCAAAGATGTGTGGTGTGACAGACTTTTTGACTAAACATTAGCTTGTGAAACAAGAGGCCGCGGATATGATCTCTGCACTGAGACAAATGTTCGTGTGATCCAAACTTAGTATATGTTTCTGGTCTGCGTGTTTGTGAGAATCTTGTAGTTTCTGATATCAAACACAATACTAGTATGTTAGGGTGGTGACAGAACTATGTATGTACATATGTGAATGTTGGTCGCATGTATTATTTTTCCATTTTTATCTGAAGTTAAACTATATAAGTTATATTTCCAACCTCCGAAAGACTCCGTCTCAGTTACTGAGAATTTCCATTCGGATATTCGTACCTTTGCTGGATCCGGGAGTTGAACTGAACTATAAGTCGCATACTCTGTCATATTTCGAGATCCACGAGTTCAATATTAATATGATTTGCTCAATAGGCAAATCATTTATGTATTACTAGAGTATTACAGTTTCAAAGATATCAAGTTGAAATATGTTTACAATCCGAAGTGGTTTGATTGTGGTCATCTTCACTTGTGATTCAAAATTCAGCAAGATTTGATTTAAGACCACTTTTGCTATAGATTTGCGGTTTAAGAGACGGTGGTTATTTCGACACCATTCGGTATTTAAGTTCTAAATAGCACCGAAAATTGAAGTCTTGTATTTATGACTGTATTCACAATGAATTAACACTCACTTTATCAGTGAAGGAAAACATCGTGAAGAAACCTGCACACCTAAAAATTCTTAGGAAATTCTTAGGTGTGTAATCCGCCAATCCGCACTAAGCCAGCGTGGTGGACTAAGGCCTAAACACTCTCAGTTGTAGATGAGGCCCGTGCCCAACAGTGGGACATATGTATATGGGCTGATGATGATGATTTATGACTACCGGCATTGATGCTTTAAAGGACTTTGTTATCAGTTAAATAATGTCAGTTTTTTGGCTGAGTGTTAAAAAATCTTTAATAACTTAGCTAAGTAATACTTCTGTACATATTTAAATAAGTTTTAATACACACTTCGTGCAAGGAAACGGATAATCTTTTAGAGATTAGCAATCATTAAGTTTCTAAGCTTAATGCGTAACTTTAACGACGCTATCTATATCGAAGTAAGAAAAGTTAAGCTATAAAATAAAACTCACCAGTTGCGACTTTTATCGAAGTTGTGGTAATACGATTCTCGACAAGGTGCGCGCGATTAAAGGATCCACTTAAGCATTGTTTGGCTTTTCTAATAGCCCCCTCTAAATCTACTTGAAGTGTGAACTCGGTTTAAATTAACTATCGTATTAGACTTGCTGTTTCTTCGACTCGCTTTGCTTTAATAGCTAATGTCTTAAATGTGAGTTTGCTACTTGGTTATTAGTTATTTAGTCACACAAGAACTGAAGAATATAATTCTCCCACGAATAGATTTATGTAAATAATACAATTTCTTTATTTGCTTGAAGGGAAGAAAAGCAAGAGATGTAAATTACCGCAACCATTGATATTATTATATATTACTCTTTTATCTCTCGTGGTCTCGCAGAACAAGTGAGTGCCATGCGATCTAGAGGTTCGATTCCCAGGTCAGCAGAGTTATTTTTTCTCTTAGAAACTTGTCAGTAGCAGCACGAAGTCTGGAATTGTTCTCGAATAACTGCAATAGGCTTGCCCCCTATTAGATAAGACGTAAGAATATTAACAATATTGTTATTTACAAAAGGCAAATGTGCTCAGAATCCTGTGTATTTGAACATCCAATCTATTTCAGTATAAACTAGCGTTGACTTGCGTGTTATAATCAAACATTATAATACCGCAGTGTGCCACGCGCCTAACACGATGGGTTAGGCCAGTGTTTCTCAAAGTGGGGTACGCGAACCCCTAGGGGTTCGCCATTAGAAGGCAGGGGGTTTGACATTCGACGCCGGCAAGATTTACGTAATGGTGACTTGGTGCCTAGCAGGGACGTGCGGCACACATAGTGACTACAACATACTTATGTGAGAGTGGGTTTTTACACCAGCTCATGATAAATACTAAATACAGAAATTGACTTGATACCGAGTCAGAATTAAGGTTGAAATTATCCAAATGACTCCTTAAATTGAATCCATTTGCGGCAAGAAACAAGCACACCCAACACATTAATATTAAAAAGATATTTCTTTTGACACATTGTTATCTTTTATTGAAATTATTGATTTACCTTATTTTTCTCAACGGACATTTTTTTTTAATTGGGCTTAATTAATTTCTTAAGGCTTAAGGGGTTTGTTGTCACCTGGAAACTAATAGGGGTTCGTGAAACCAAAAGTTTGAGAAACCTTAGGTTAGGCGGTCGCTTTAATTGCTCGCCAACTATTCACTGTAATTACCAAACGGCTCAGCTCTTGGCATATACGTGATTTAATGTCAAATTTAGCTTACGTTACGGTCAAATTAATATTAGACGAGCCTCAGCGTCAGTTAGTGACTTGAATTGAGTTCAGGTAGAATAAAACGTCCGATTAATATAATCATTTGTCGGAATACAAGGGTATCCTACGCGTTAATTCAATATATAAACTATATTTGTTAAGGTACAGTAACTGTAAAAAATATGCGTAAATTTCAGCATTTACATATTTGTGATTCGTAGAAATCAGTTCTCATTTAATTTTTACTCTTTTCATTTCTAAATTTTAGTGCAAGAACTTTGCGATTGAATAAAGAAAATAATATGGTATTGGCGTGTCCCCTGTAGTTTCCCAGTAGATGGTTATTCAATAACAAAGAAGAAGAGGAGTAATTGAACGCAGTAAAGTAATAAAGATTTTTTGAATGCAATTGTAAGTCTCAAATGATATAAGTGACTACCTCACTGCATGAAGACCTAACGGATAAATATTTTTTTAAATAAATAAGTGTTTTATACATCAAACCGGCATGAGTGTACGGAGTTACTTGCTATGGGAGTTTAACCCTACTAGATACATGGTTCCAACCTAACGTAAGGGAAAGGTATAAACGCGTATAAAAATATGTATTTATAAATAAATCTAATTCTAGCCAACAAAACCAGGTAATAAGGTAATGAATAGGGGGGAACACGTGCGATGCGCAAACTATTTCTCACATTCTTCTCACATTTTTGCTGAAGTTTAACATCACTACTTGGTTCATAAGTTATAACAAGCGTTCATAAGTACTGTTATCACAATATAGAATAATACGTATAAAACTATGCAATATAGGGCTTTTCGGTTAAAAGACCATTCATAAAGTGTCGGTGACAGCAGTATTTTAGTTTTATAGCTTCCGCGTCTTTGCTGGAAATATGGCTGTGGACACTATTATTGCGATTGCTCGAGCGTGCCGTGAACGTGGCTTAAGGTAGGCTTTTCTGTTAACCGAAGGCGGGAAGCAATTTGTTCCTATATTTTTTTAGTATTAAATAACTCGTATCGCGTGAATCTCAGACGAAAAAAAAGCGTAAGTGTCTGACTACGCAATTGATATCAGTAATAGCACTAGAAATAAATAGTTCTAAAGTTTTAAATAGCCAACAGTCACATATTATGTACACAAGTACATAGTTCTGTCGCCACACTAACATACTAGTCGTGATGGCCTCAAGGTTTGGCACGCGGTCGAGAATCGATGGTCACGGGTTCAAACCCCAGACACACACCTCTGACTTTTCGAACTTATGTGTGTATTCACAAAGAATTATCACGTACTTTAACGGTGAAGGAAAACATCGTAATGAAACCTGCACATCTAAAAGTTCTTAGGAATTTATTAGGTGTGTAGTCCGCCAAGTTGTAAAGCAGGCACTTGCCCAGCAGTAGAATGTAGGTATATGGGCTGTTGATGCTGATGATGAATATGATGATGACGGCTCGCTGCTCACAACTAAACTAAAACTCTGAGGTGCCCGCGCGCCCCAACTCCTGTTCCAATGCCTCACGCAAGTAACCGTAAGTTATTTCGACTTTGCGTCTTTGTGGCTTCTTGACTGTCGTGGACGTTCACAAAAGGTGAGCTTCCAAAATAGTGTAAGCGGAGGGCATCTCAAGCCCTCCCAATTTTGAGGAGTCTATAATTGGACGGTGCGCTGGGCGGCAGCGGACTATTTAGGGCGCTTCTCGCCCTGAGATGTCGTACAACCGTCCTAAATGCGCGTGATGTTCACCGAGAGGTTTTAGTCGGTATGCAGGCGTAGGATTTTTAATAGGGGCCTAACTTAGCTAAGCGGACACTTGTTCCGCGCGCCGAGTTAGATGGACAGAGACCCCGGCGTACCCCTTACGGCCTTACGTGCCGAACAGGGGAGCTTAAGGCGCTTTCCTCTCGAAAAAAAGGCAAATAGTGTTGCCGACGTAGTGAGTGCGCACTGGAGTTAAGTAACTATTATTTGATACTCAATTAGTAATGATTGTCTTTTATCAGATTGCAATACGCTCTTTCATGCAATATAATAGCACCTCAAGAGATTATACAGTACAATATTGCTTTAATACGACGACAATTTGTTTTTACGTCGTTGTAATAGAAGTCATCAAAATTAATAACGCAGCGTCATAATAAAGATGTTATCGGGTACACGAGTCTGTTCTGAATCGCTTGTGACAATGCAATTACTGGGAGGAAATGTTTATTAAATATTTATTAAATAAGTATTTTGTAATATGTTGGGATAGTATTCTGAAGACTAATGGATTTTAAAGATAAAATTCTGTAATCGAACGCAATTTGGAAGTCTTTGGCCGTTTGACAATATTTTTGGACAACATCATCCTTCTTATCAGATACTGTGTGGTCATCATGTTGTGCCAGTATTAAAAAAAAGAAAATGAAAGTCGTAAAAATGGTAGTTTTAATATAAATTTTCTACAAGTATACGATGTACAGCAAAAGGCTCGCCTCATATTACACGAAACACAATTAGCGAACTGTGAGTTCGGATATGCAACTCTGCCTACGGTTTGGGAAACTCGGAAGTGAGTATGTATGCATATAGAGTTATAACTTTTAAAAGTAATATATTTTAGACATATTTATGTTTGGGCCTGGAAACTAGTCTCAAAGTCTCAAGCCAAGCTTGCGAACCGAGAGGTAGCCGAATAATAAATTTTATTTAATTACGCATTTTCGATACTTGTGCAAATAAAATAGTACTTTGTATTTATGTTTATATAGCTTATTTTATTAAGCAGTGATGGCCTCGAGGTTTAGGTGCGCGGTCGAGAATTTCGGCGGTCGCAGGTTCAAACCCCAGGCACACACCTCTGACTTTTCAAAGTTATGTGTGTATTCACAATGAATTATCACTTGCTTTAACGGTGAAGGAAAACATCGTGGTAAAACCTGCACACCTAAAAGTTCTTAGGGATTTCTTAGGTGTGTAGTCCGCCAACCCGCACTAGGCCACCGTGGTGGACTAAGGCCTAAACCCTCTCAGTTGTAGAGGAGGCCCGTGCCCAGGACGTATATGGGCTGATGATGATGAGTTTATTTTATCTTCCCTTAATTATTCGCGTTGTCCTAATTATTCCATATTACCAAAAATCAAATTGTTTAATCATTAGAATTACCCTAGAGTAACACGAAGCTAAGTTCAGTTCTGTCCCAACTCCCAATCGAGCGAACATTTCTGGCTACCCAAAATATTCCGGTCTCGTGCTAATTGGTAATCTAAATATTAATTGAAGTGGATCTCTAGAGGTAATGGTTGTTATCTTTGTAAAAATTCTTTAAGATGAAATGAGGGAGAAAATTTGAATAATTTCCGTTTGTAATAAAGTTTAAGGAAAGAATACGAAGGGCCTGAACTACAATCGTCTAAAGCAAGGAGCGTAAATATGTCATCATTGTACCCTCTGTCCTCATTATAAACTGACTTAAATGGAACACTGAGGTCACCTCGCACAAAATACCTAGTATTTTATTATAGTTTTGGAACTGCATGTCTGTAGTGCTATTTTGAAATACATACATACGTACAACCTCACGCCTGTACTATTAAATATGTAGGTAGAAATGTGTTTCAATCCTTATGCTTCGTCAGCAGTGCTTTGTTGTCTTGCATTAAAGGAGGCGAGGCTGATTTTCGGGCAATTTGCAGACTCCGTGCTTTTTCTTGGTTTTTTTGCTCTTTCGTCCCAAAAATCGAACCCATCTCAAACTAGGCATTTATTTATCCAGCAAGATCAACGGGGCAATGAAATTTATTTATATCCATGAATGTAATCAATGAATAATCTAACATCTGAATTCCGAAAAGTGCATAAAGACGTGATTTAGCTATAATCCCTGTATTATTGAAATATTTGGAGTAGCCTTTCATGTATTGAATTCCGAATAAAGTTTATGATTTCAATTTAGAAATGAAATGAGCAAAATTGAGGCTCGCTTTTCTACCGCTAAGAGTTATTGGATATACCTGACTTGAGTTTTCAGATTATATTGATGTTCATTGCATGTTTTACATAAGAGGCATTGGGAATGAGCAAGCAATTGATGGTAATGATCATGCTACTTTAGAGAAATTATTAAATTACATCTGTACTGAGATGATCTAAGACCAAGATTTTTTTCCTATTTAAAAACATATCGGACGTCCCTCGTCCTTTTACGTTTTGCCAAAGCTAGAGATTTGAAAATCCTAAATTATAACGGTATCTTGGTAATTTGTGCAAGTAGCACACCCCTTAATACTTTATAATAGATAGTGAATAAACCGAAAAGTCAGAGGTGTGTGTCTGGGGTTGCCTGCGACTGTCGAAATTCTCGACCGCGCACCTAAACCTCGAGGCCATCACTGCACACACCTCTGACTTTTCGAAGTTATGTTTGTATTCACAATGAATTATCACTTGCTTTAACGGTGAAGGAAAACATCGTGGTAAAACCTGCACACCTGAAAGCTCTTAGGAATTTCTTAGGTGTGTAGTCCGACAACCCGCACTAGGCCAGCGTGGTGGACTAAGGCCTAAACCCTCTCAGTTATAGAGGAGGCCCGTGCCTAGCAGTGGGACGTATTTGGGCCGATGACGAGTGAATAATTAGTTTGCATCATTAGATTTTTTTCATGGATTAACTTAATTTTTTGCCGTTACATGGTCCAGAGCTCTTTCTTATGCTTTCTTTATTTTTTTCTTGAATAAAAACATCTTGTATTGGTATTATTATCTTGTTATAACTTTGATTAACGCACCTACCACGTTAAGTTGAATAAGTAACACGGGTGTTTCTCGTAGTTTGTCACAAGTCAATGAACCTAATTTTCTAAATGCCAGGCATATCTAGCCCGTAATAAAACATTTATTAGCATCGTAAAAGTATATTAAAAGGATTAAGGGGAAAAATAGGCTCTAATAAAATACAGGTGAGCTTCAAAATAGACGGCTAAACGGGGTCGCACTCGGTTAATAGCTTTTTTATAGTTGTAGCAAATGTGATATACTGACCTGCCCTTTCATTGTAAGATGCACACACACACACAAACACTCAGGCTTATAACCAATAGAATTAGAAAGAGGTGTGTTTCTGTACCTACGTTTACCAATTGATTTTTAAATCGCACGTAATATGGGGTTTTCCTAATATCGATTTTTGGGCATATGGGTCCATGCTGCTATTTAAAATATCTTATGGAAAAATCTGACCTTGGGAGGAAGCCAGAACCTTGCAACCAGAATGGTATCCTGCATAATTAACATTCAATGCCTAGTCAATGTTAGATGTAATGATGACAGCCCCGTAGCGCAGTTGGCTAGACACCAGCTTGCGAAACGAGAGGCTGCGGGTTCGATCCCCGCACCGAGACAAATGTTTGTGTGATCCACAAATATTTGTTTCGGGTCTGGGTGTTTGTGAGACCGAAAAGTCTCTAGTAGTTTCTGATACCCACGACACAGGACTTGTATCCTAGTGTGGGGTCAGAACTATGTATGTGACTGTTGGGTGTATTTATTTATTTATTAATTATTGCCATATAGACTAGAAACAAATTAGACAGCTGATAGCTAAGTTGGCGCACAAATGATCGGTGACACTGATATAACACAAAACGTATTTTTAGTACCGATTTTTTATATATCATTCGAATTATTAGGGTAAGAAATGATTTAAAATTTTGTAATAGTGATTTTATCAGCCTACTATACTATTTTTCCATACAGAGACCCTCGCTTATGTCTGTTTCTCCCAATGGTTATACAAAGCCGAGTTGTACACGATTTGCCAGGTGTATTTTAAGCCACGGGCAGTCATTTTGCACATATTCAATCATAAATGCATTAAGCTCTTTACTTTATTCCACTGATGCTCAAGATTACATTGGAATTACGCCTTCATAGCGATCTGGTCTCGTGTGGGCACATAATAGCAGTCTATTTATCATTATAAATTCAACTCCTACTTAAATTTCTATGTAGTATAAACTCCAGATTTTCATAATAATAGTCCTTATATCAATAGAATCAAAAGGTCGTATATCCGAGATAATGATTCCTTGGTATAGGTTTTATGTCTATAGTAGTAAGGGACATTAACAGTTAAAAGACTAGTCTTAAGCGAGCGACGTCGAAGTGGTGCATTAAAGTTCCATTCAGAGTTTTATGAATGTTTCGTCTTTTGATGTCTTTTATTTCTTTATAGCTTTAACTTTTGTTGAGGAGTGTGGATGAATGACGGATTAAAATAATGATACGACTGCGGTTTATTTCGAGATTTACGCATATAGATACAACTTAAGACCTTCAAGAAAAGAACCCATATTTTCCTCAAACGCCGGCAACGCACCGATGATTCATCTGGTATTGTGGGTATTCTTGGGCGGTACTGACCACTTAACACCAGGTGGCTCACTAGCTCGTTTGCCTCCTTTTCCATAAAAAAAAAACCTATATACCGTGGTAATAGTGGAAGTAAGATTATTATGTTTAGGACCAACTGACTTTAGACTAGCAACGAATGATATAATGGGGCAATACGAGGTAGTGAACATCGCTGCTTTTAATAAGACCGGATCACTTTATTGAAAATTCAATTAAAAACATCGAACAGTCACACATACCGAGCACTACTGCTCAATAAAAATAAAAGCATTTGGAGTTGCATATGATTTGTCGTTACACGTAAATAGCTATTTATTTATCCAATTGGTACGGTTATACAAATTAACAACTAATTTTTTTTTAAACCAAAACACATAAAAATAAATAACAAAAGATAAAACAAAAACACAGCGAAAAGAAAAGAAAATTACTCCGAGTTATATGACTTCTAGTGTTTGATTCCAATAATTGCTATGGAAATACAAAATCCTTCCTAGATACCGCAAGGTCTGTAAAACTCTAGAAATGACTTGTGTACTATTAAGTATACAGTTACGCCCATCCAACCAAAGATTGCAATCCATGAAATAGACGGTAAGCAAAAAGTCTCCAAATGAAAATCGAAAAACGTAGACTATTGTAACGGATAAGTTATTGTTTCATGCGAAAATTTTTCCATGTTCCAGCCAATTTCGCTAACAAAAGCCGTCCGGTTCCGTGAATCGTAAGCCTCTTAGATTGGTGAATCAGTAAGTTGTTTCCTTGTTGGATTTGTTTTACTTAGATTACTGTCTTTTTTGCTTTCTTTTAAATTACTTATAATAAGAAGATTCTCAATTAAAGCTATTATTAAAGTATTAACAAATTTGATTATCAAAAGATAAATACAATTGGAAAAGACAATAAGAAATTGGCAGGTAAATATTAAACTTGTAATAAAATTCGTGTTATATATTTGTGCATTTCATATGCAAGGGAAATTAAAGAAATGCTTATAGTACGTAAGTCTAAAAATATACGATAAGCTTTAAATTGATAAATACGAGTATAACATGTGTACTAAAAAAAGGGCAACGAATCGTTGAAAATAAACTCGAAATCATTTTTATTGTTGGACAATGACATTGTGAAATAACAATTTAGCATGTAACAATAACCATAATAAGAAATAACGATTCGAAGACTTATTTATAAACGTTAGTTAAAATGACTGCCTCGTGATCTCGCGGCACAAGTATGTGCAGTGCGAACTAGAGGTCCTGGGTTCGATTCCCGGGTCGGGCAAAGTGTCATTGGGTTTTTCCGTTAGGAAATTCTCAGTAGCAGCACGGAGTCTGGAATTGTGCCCGAAAAACGGCAATAGGCTCGCCCCCTATTACGTGGGACTGATACATACCTGGCGAAATGTGGGTGCAGAAATGCACCTCTGCCTACCCCTTCGGGGAATACAGACGTGAGGTTATGTATGTATGTAGTTAAAATGAGGCAAATCATCTGTAAGTAGTACCTAGTAGAATTAATGAACGTCTATAAGGCTGTTACTAGGTAACCTATTAAAAAAAAACTTATCTCCAGAACTCGGTCGGCCAGTCAGCAACGGGTATTGTAAAAATATAGAGGAAGAATCGGGTGGTGAAAGTGGTGCAAGGAAGGATTGATGTTGGAAATGTTATAATTATAGACAAAGGTAGACATTATTTGCTGGTAATTAGCTTATTCACAAGATGAAGCAATTTTAGTTGCGCGTAAACACGTAAAATAAACAAACGCGTAGCGAGATCTAACGTGAGTCAATAGTTAGTAGCAAAACGAGCGTAGACTGAATAGTATATATGTATCTCGCAAACGAAATACAGCGGTTCTCATACTGACGACTAATGTTGAGGAAATATAAATCTTAAATTATTTATTGCACAATTTTTATTACTACAAATCTATACTACATAACATCACCTACTAAATCTATAGGTACTAATATTATAAAGCTGAAGTATTTCTTTTGTTTGTTTACTTTAACGCGCTAATCTTAAGAGGTACTGGTCTGATTTGAAAAATTACTTGGATGTTAGATAGCCCATTTATCAAAGAATGCTATTGGCTAATATCAAAGTCTAAGTCAAAGTAAAAAAAAATAACATGGCGAGTAAATCATACTATTTTTTGGGAATTTTGTGTGCGGCAGCAGTCGGAAGGACTCACTAAGACAATACATCCGATATTGTACTATAGAGCAAACTGTTCTGAGTCTCTGACTTATCGTCAGACACCAAATGGCGTCCCCACCTGATCCACTAATATTATAAGAATATTTTTGTCCTGATTTAACAATAACTGGAACTATTTTGAAAACAAATTTTAGGTATTTTTGAAATACTGACACAGTATCCGGACATTAGTTTACTCGTAATATACATTAGCTGATGTGTAATATTCTTTGGTGCCAATACCGCCTGTTAACAGCTTTTAATTTTATGAACAATAGTCGTTAAAACTGTATCAATGAAAAAATAATGTACCATAACCATCAGCCCATATACATCCCACTGCTGGGCACTGGCCGCTTCTACAACTGAGAAAGTTGAGGACCTTAGTAGATAAGAAATTCCTGAGAACTTTTAGGCACGAGGGTTTCCTCACGATGTTTTCAAATAATCGAGACTGTGGAACCCGCCTTATCCTGACATTGCTTTCAAGCTATGTGACGTAAATTCGTGAGATGAATTCGTAATTTATTACACTCGCACGTCGTGTAAAGCACTTAGATCTTGATACTCTGGTACAAGGTTCGATTTGGGCTTGACGTAGGGTTGTCAGTTTTCTCACAAACGGTTAGGGGGTATTATAGATCGATTGACCTACATACTTAGGGCTCACTCATTATGCAGGGAGCTCTGGCTTGTCATTCACTCTGTTCAAGCAATTTAGGTCGGCATATGGATGATTTATATTGCCGAGTCAGTGTAGTCTAGTTTTAAGTAGGGTTGATGAAGCATTTCGGAAGTAATTCCCTTCAGTAAATCGAGCATCTCGTAAGACAATCACCACCACTGAACAGGTTTTTTATGGAAATATGATTGAGATGAGTAATATTTTTTTATTTAGACCAAATTATTTATAAAAATCACTTTTAAAAGTGATAGAGTTGCGATTTTTTCCTCCTTGCAATATAAGGAATGTACCCGAACAGCGTGGAATTGTCGGCAGAACAATATTTCCAAACTTCCTTCCCATCTCTAGTCTTTCTTTATCGACTTTCAAAGTATGGCTTTGCAGTTATGACTCGATTCTGATGATGAATTGTGTCGGGTGTCTAATCATAATAAGCTATTTGCGTCATTCTAAGACCTAAGCCATAAGGTTTACACGCCTGCACTACGAATGGACCGGCTATAAGCAAGGACTATAAATAATAATAAATACACCCAACAGTCACATACATAGTTCTGACCCCACATTAAGATATGAGTCTTGTGTCGTGGGTATCAGAAACTACGAGAGACTTTTCGGTCTCACAAACACCCATATCCGAAACAAATACTTGTGGATTACACAAACATTTGTCTCGGTGCGGGGATCGAACCCGCGGCCTCTCGTTTCGCAAGCTGGTTAGCCAACTGCGCCACGGGGGTTTACAATGCAATTTCGTTATATTAATGAGATTTTCATAGGCCTTCATGCATGTTTCACCGGCGTGAAACTTGATCAATGTGTTTCTAAAAATATACTTGTAAACGTACCACCTGACAGCCCTGGCGTAAAGTGAGTCTGCCATTTTACATCTTATGTACGTCTAGGTTTTTAATCCAGGTAAATATGGATGATTTCACGATCTGTTACTAGTGCGTTGGTCCATTTGAGGTTAGGCATACCTTGCTTTTTGAAACGTAGGCAGCTATTTTAGGGTTTCACCCCGAATATTTTTTTTGTACATACATCATTCAGAAAGCTTAAATATGGTTGATAATTGCTGGTTTTTATTTAATCGCCATGTGGGAAAGGGTTAGTTAAAGCAGGTGAAAAGGTCTCCCAGCTATATAACCTATTTTTCCATTTAATATTTCTTGACGTTAAGTTTTCTGTGAGACAATTCTATGGACATAATCAAATTTAAAACAGACAACCTACACCAATTGCATTCAAATTTTTGTTAATTAAAAATGGCATACTACGTCAGAGTAAAGCCAGTAAATAAATCACTCTTACTTTTGAAAATCCCTAAAATATCTCGAGACACTATCGCCATTTTAAAAACATTTAAAGCATCCTGCAATAAACTTGAAGCCTTTCAAACGTTTCCGATACGTTATTAAAGCGGTACCCCTCCGTATAATGAAATAGTGTGAAAGAAGATAGCTCTGAAGCCGAACGACACCGGCGTGAAACTTTATCAAAGTCTACACTGCTGTTTTCAAACGCCCCCATCGCTTGTTGCACAGATTCGAAGTGTTTTTAAGTAGAAAGGAAGGAAGGAGGTTTAAGTAGATATTTGGTATTTAATCAAAAAAAGCAAGAAAAAAGACTTTATTATTGGTTATTTTTTGTATTGTGTGAGTTAGTGGACTTAACAGATATGCAGTTTTTTCAAGATGTTTTCGTTCATAGCTAAAGTCTGTGGTAATGTATATTAAATACACACATAACTTTGAATAGTTGTCTGCGCCGCTCATTTCTACCCATGAACGCCGAGATTTATTTTAGATCTCTTAATCCTGGAGGCCTATATGGCTTGAATAAATTAAGTAAATCAAATTTTTGCATAGTATCAAAACAATACAAATATTTTTGAATCACGTTTTTTCCCTCAGTCTAGTATTTATTAAAGTACTAATGATCGAACTTGTTGTTTCTCTTATCACAGCCAGTTCTCAAGCCAATTACGCAACGATAGCTGGTAATAGGCAAAGCAGAGGGAACTAGTTCAATAACTATAAAGTTCATACATTCATAAGAATCTTAATTACGAACATTAACGATTTGTCTGCTCTGTAGTTAACTCGCTACTCTATGATATTTTATACGAAGCGGCATTTGTTAGATGCTGTTATTGGATAAAGTTCGTATTTGTTACAATAAAATACTTCGTCCATATTGACCACTTTAAAGCTTCTGGGTAGTAAGTAAATGGAGAACTTAATTTTGTTTTTGCTTTATAATACAGACTCAGTGCGCGGATGTTATACATTTTTTTATTTGACGAATATTTCGTCATTTGTAGAATTGAGAGTGCTATACATATTTATTTGAATTAATATGTATGTTGAGGTAGAATCCGGACTGTGTTGAAATAATTTATAATTAATTATGTATACTCTAGAAAGATATGAGCATTAAAAACTAGAAGTTACTTTAGGCCTTACATAAACCGACGTCAGAAGTAAGGACTCTTTTTAGTTTCTTTTTCTAAATGCACGTTTAAGACTGTCTAATGATAAACTTTATAAAATATATAGACCTATGTAATATTTTTATAATGAAGCTGATCGATAATACCGTTGTTGTTTGAAACCAGACAATCTGATGCGATGAAACACACATGTGTAAATCATTTTATTATGGAGTAAATTACTTGTTTTTATTGTCTCTGTATAAATAAAACCATTATTGAACATAATCTGAATCGGCCTCCGTCCCATTTCCGGGCTCGGGTTTCACCTAATACTAAGAAGGTTTAGGTTTTTGTTTATAATACTGGCCACAGGTATACAGACAAATATTCTTAAGACCAATAAAATGAACGTGCCTTATTAAATAATGTAAAGCAAAGATCATCTTTATATGTTATCAAACCAATTTTTTAATTTGCTCTAATTTTCTACCTAATGTATTATTGTATTTATGATACAATTTGTTAATCGATGCAAGGTCAAGTGTAGTAACAACAGCATGCATGCCCATAAAGAAAACATACTTTTTTCCTCTATCAATCCATTTCTAATAACATACAATTTGCACCCACACTGCCCGCTTCAAGTAATATATCATTCACGGAAATTACAGCTTGCGCAAGCCGTGTTTGTCGTTGGATTTTTTTTCGTGAACATACTGTTCACTCAAGTTTATTGTAATCTTTTTCTTCTCCGTGGAATGGCCTTCATTTGTTTTTTTTTTTTCATTATACTTAATGGATATTTGTTTACAGCGCAATTTCAGCAAAGACATACGAAAAAGTTATTCTTGTATTTGCGACACATTAAGCATATGATAATGAAAGAAAATATGTCAGATAAACCTCAGAAAACCTAGAAAAGAATTTAAGACTTCAACAAGACTTTAATTTTCCAAAAAAATAATTATACAAATAGTTATGTTAATTATGAGAAGTTGACAAACCCATATCTGGATAGAGCAGATGAGAAGAAACTGACGTTGATGATAATATTCATGTAGAAAGCGGGGTATATAATGTTATTCAGAGGAATTTATTGAGGATAAGACTAGCGTGGGTGCGTTTTATGGGTTTTATTTACAAACGATTGACGCAGCGGCTCCCATCGCCGCGGGGTTAAACATTGGTGTAGCTTACAAATATTTATCCGCATTATGGGTCATTTTGTTTGCGAATTTTTGGCTTCACCACCACCCACGTTGTAAGCAATAATTTGGGAATATGTTATTCCAATATTTATAAAAAAGAACAACTTTCGGACGAACTGCCTGTCTTCTTTCTACGTGAGAAAATTAGTTATGCATGGCATCTTTCCATGACACACCTAGACCCTAGTAATTCTCCAGTCATAACGATAGTGACAGCTTCTATGGCCCGGTTGGCTAGACTCTGGTGAACGTGTAGTCACGGGTTCGATCCCGACACCGAGGCAAATACATATTTGTATCCATGGTGTATTTGTTTTGGGTCAGGTCGTTGGTAAGACCGTAAATTCTTCGTAGTTTCTGATTATTTATTCTTGCCAGTCGATAGACTATTTTGATCGCACTACATTTACTAGGTTTGGTGTTGTCACTTTCCGTGCTAGTATAAATAAAATTGTGCGTTATTGTCAAGCGCCTTATTTGTACCTTTTAATTAACTTCCCTATCTCATTTTAAAAGGCTAGAAATGCACCCAAGATCTCAAAACATTTTAGATCATGGAGATACTTTTAGTCTTAGTTGGGTTGTTAAATTTACAATATTCACGCTGGTAATAAAAAAAATCCTGTCTCGGGCAAAGTGTTACTGGGTTTTTCCATTAGGAAATTCCCAGTAGCAGCTCGGAGTCTGGAAATGTTATCAAAAAACGGCATTTGGTTCGCCACCTATTACGTGGGACTGATAGTCTAGTCAACAAGTTCAAAAACGTGTTAAATAGAAATTAAGCTCCTAAAAATATGTGCCATACCTCATTCGATTCGGAATGACGTCTAGAAAAATGTTTTTTAAGGGCATATTAGCACATAAAAAATTGCAATAGTTATTAACAAAATAAGAAAAAAAAAGGTATTTAGTTTTTCATTAATAACTTTTAAAATAATGATATTTAAGGAATTATGAAAAAAGATCCTGAAAGAGGAGGAAACTTCCAATAAAAAAGTCCTTACTCCCGGAACTCTATCTATATTATTTATAATTTTTATTTAACGCTGGAAATAGCGCTCCGCTGGGGCGTTACGGCATAGGCGCGTCGTCTAAAAAGCCGGTATATCACCTAAAATAATTTATTTCTAATATTAAATAACAATTAAAAAATTTGAATAAATTATGGTGTAATCTAGACACTTGAACGAAAATAACCACGGCGAAAAATATTTTTTTTGACAACTTTTCAAAAAGTTACACCATTGTTAATTAACTAATGTTTTTCCAATCTCTGTTTTTATAAATTACGGCATAAAAGTTTAAAAAATTAGTCTAAAAATATTTCGCTTCGTGGAGCTCTTCTTACTTAGGTACTTAATAAAGTCATGCAAAAAAAAAATTTTAAAGTTTATTATTTTGTTAATTATATATTTTTTTAAATAGACTAAAAATGAAATTTCCAAAAAATGTTATCAAAAAAATTTTTTTTTGGTAATATCTTATTATTGCTGTTTTTGCATCTAATATAGGTAGTAATTAACATTGGAAAAAAAATTGTTACGTCATTTTTTAAGAAATTGTTTATAAACAAATAGACTATTTTGTAATTTAAAAAAAAATTTAACACGTTTTTGAACTTGTTGACTAGACTATGATGCATACCTGGCGAACTGTGGGTGCAATTACATATGCACCTTTGCCTACCCCTTCAGGGAATTCAGGCGTGGAATTATGTATGTATGTATGTAATAAACAATATTGACATAGGATGATCGTCGTTTGTTGGTATGTAAATATGACGTCACTAATTACAACACCAATGTTGTTTGCTTATTCCGCTCAACTGTGACCGGACTAAACATAATCCCAGACCCGAGGGAAACTCTCGACTCGCAAATATTTACCTATGAAAGGAAAAGTTTCACATTCCTTACAAAGTTGTCTTACAATTGAAAAGACGGATTTTGCCTTTTTATTGGGATCGCTCAGTTTTGCCTTTTTCTGCTGATGTATAGGTATAGCTTTTGGAGTGGGACATGGGGCATTAAGAAATTGCTTTTTATAAAAGAACCTAATAATATAGGGCTTATAAATGTACCAGTATTGGTTTACATTAAAGATAGTTTTTTTTTTTAATTTAAGAGTTAGAATTGGTTTTAGTTTTTGGAACTTTTATGATCATTAGCCTCGTTATGTCTTCTGCTACAAAGCTAATAATTGTTAGGTTTCGGGTGAGACAAAAGAGGGTATCCTGTCTTCTATTTTGAAATCCCGGTAAGACTGTTTATCTGCATAAATGTAATTTCTGCTAAATTACCAACATGAGAATTTAAGAAGTATAAAAGACGTAAAAGTTACTTTTCCTAAACATTCACCCGGTTCTGCCAAAGCTATACAAGACGCGAAATATTTTGTATTAAATTTAATATCAATCTGCAGTACCTATTATGATTGAAAATGAATATCATAAAAGTTTTATAAAAAAAACATTTGAATGCCACGAAAATCTACTTTTACTGAGTTGAAGGCAAACGATAACGAGCCACTTCTAGAGTTTTAATTGAATAAAAAAACTACTGTCCCAAACGACTAATACTTCGTCCAGGTCTTGTTACTTCAGTCAAATGCCATTACCTAAATTAAATGTAACAGCTTTTTCTATTTCAGTCCTTTAACTGACTACAGTGAAGTTTTCTGCCTTTGAATTCCACTGGTTATTAGCTAATGGCCATTCTACTTTAACTTTTAGAGACGTGGGGTTTAGAAGCCAGGCGAGTATAACACAGCAAGCATTGCACGGAATTTTTATTTCGCTTCGGATTTCTGAATTTTGTTACTTTATTTAAACTTCTTTTCCAAAGACTTATTCACAGATTAAAAGACAACGTGCACGTTAAATTTCTTTCGTAATTATCTTTCGTTAATTTCGTGTAACTTTAGTAAAGAACTAAGTTAGGCTTAGGAAAGTTATGTAAGTGTATTTGGTTATTTCTGGAACAGTGTGCTGGCCTACGCCTTCCCTATTACCTAGGATATTTTAGATGTTATATAACAAATCAATTTCACTTGTCAACAACTATGAAAGATTATGAAAGGTAATCGTGACTTGCAAATTAACCCTATCATAGCGGCATTTATAAATATAATGAAACAAACGGTTTGAACGTATAAAGTATGAAAGGAAGATTTGTTCGAAGTTATAAATGTATGTATTTTAAATTTAGAAGTATTAATAAATAAATAAATAAAATACACCCAACAGTCACATACATAGTTCTGACCCCACATTAAGATACGAGTCTTGTGTCGTGGGTATCAGAAACTACAAGAGACTTTTCGGTCTCACAAACACCCAGACCCGAAACAAATATTTGTCGATCACACAAATGGTGGATCGAACCCGCGGCCTCTCGTTTCGCAAGCTAGTGTCTAGCCAAATGCGCCACGGGGCTGTCATGTTATCATCATCATCAGCACGATACACAATGCCATTGCAAGAGTTAAGCCTCAGCTATAAACCTGAAAAGGGATCTGTTTGAAGCGGCATGTGACGTCATTGGATCTTTATCAGATCGCCTGTCTATATTGTTGGTGAGCGTACAATATTGCGTTTCCCATTATGTGTCTTCTACGCAAGATGCTTTGTTACTATTACATAATGGAAAACCCAATAGTCGTCAATATTACAAACTTAGTTGCGTTCATCGTGTCATTGTACCTCATTATAATATTGTGCATAAATATATTTTTTTATTCTTTTTATTTTTAACCTGGATCCAAAAATCGAGACATCAACCTAAAGTACCGTCCAAGATTCTCTACAAAAATATTATCTGATCATTAGTGCTTTATCAGTCTAAAATAAAGTAAGTAAAAGAATACATAAAAAGTTTCAGTACCCTACATACCTCTGGTTTAGTAGACGAATTAAAAGTCATATCATCTGAGTCCAGTGTGACTTGAATCTGTTCCTCAAAAACTATAATATAAAAAACAAAAACTATAATATATTATATTGGTATAACCATACCAATTGGTTGTTGAAGCATTAATAACCCACCCAAAGTACTTTATAAGTTCTGTACAAAATTCGAAGTAACTTTTTTTTAAGGCCATTTTAATTTATGATTACTTCAACCTGCAAGAAATAACTTCTGAATATCCTTTTAAGATATACAATATTATTCAAATACTTTTCACGGTTGAGATATTTTTCTTTTGTATAGATTTGGAAACCTTTTTATCAAAAAGGTTCCGAAAGATTTTATTTTATTTGTATTGCATGATTTTCATGATTGTAATATTTAAATACCGAAATTCCTTGGCAAATATGTTCAGTCAGTGCAAATGCAGTTGGTAAACGGAAATTGCAAACTTGTTACTAGTTTATTCGGAAGTGGGTATACCTACTTTTAGTTTTAAGAAAAAGGACAGAAAAAGCTATATTGGTTCATACCATACCGTGAGATTATTACTGAGAATGAAGTCGGCTAGTTTGTGATAAGTTTTTACATAGTACGATTATGAAAAGTGCGCTTAAAAAGACACTTATTTTTATCTTAAGGCGTCGGTATAGTAGACATATAGAATGTGACTAAAAAAGCTGGAGACTAGAAAAGTGAGAGTACTGTATCTATGCAGTGCAGTATGAATTTTAATGCGTGTGTCATCACGAAAGATACTGTGAGCTTGTCTTACAGGGGTAAATATTAGAGATGTGGTAGAAGGAAGAAAGGAAGGAGAGGTGGCTTATTTCTCAAGCAAATGATTATTAAAGAAATTATTAAATAAAATAAACAGGCGATACAAAACCGAAAGGTTGTGACAACTAGCGTTAAATAACTCTGTCACATTCTTGCTGTTAAACTTAATTGCGTCTTCATGTTGCGTTTTATAGATATGAAGTAATAGTGTATGAGTAAACATATTAAGCAGATAGCTTTGCGATTCCTAATAAAACCAGCAAATGCCGCTATAAATATAAACCAGGCTAATGTCTTCTCAGTCTCGTGAGAAAGGATTAAGTTAAATGAGGCATTAAAAACTAGAAACCTAGACCGTAAGAAACCGACCGAAACTTCTTTGAATTGATTTGAATAAGTTAACTACACTGATGAATTTGAGAAAGATTATAAATCTTATTTTATCACAGTGATTAAAAATATGTAATTGAAACTTGGACCTGAAGTGGGTAGTCGCTAGATTACAGCGAAATCATTTTATAGTGGTCATGTTTAAACTTTGAAACTGATGCAGATTGGATAGATTGGATACAATAGCAATAGGCTCACACCCCTATAAACGTGCGACATGAAACAACTGGCGAATTGTGGGTGTAGGTACAAACAAACATCTGGCTAACTCATTGGTGGTGTAGACGTTCATGTATGTATAAAATCCTTGCTAAGTTGTTTAAAAACACATCATCATCATCATCAGCCCATATACGTCCCACTGCTGGGCACGGGCCTCCTCTACAACTGAGAGGGTTTAGGCCGTAGACCACCACGCTGGCCTAGTGCGGGCTGGCGGACTACACACCCAAGAAATTCCTAAGAGCTTTTAGGTGTGCAGGTTTTATCACGATGTTTTCCTTCACCGTTAAAGTACGTGATATTTCAATGTGAATACACACGTAACTTCGAAAAGTCAGTGGTGTGTGCCTGGGGTTTGAACCCGCGACCGTCGATTACAAACAAATACATACACTATTAGACGTGAATTTGTCTAATACGAGTAGGACATTGACATTAGTCTGGTGACAGAACTACGTATGGAACTGTTAGGTTTTGCTAATCGTTTCAGATCGTTGTGCTTCTTAATACAAAGACACTGCCACCAACTTGTATTACAACTCGTATGAGCCGCAGTATTCTACCCCGGGTTTTCCGATTCGATTCTCGGATCATGCAGTGTTGTCGGGTTACCGGGTAGCGGCCCGAAGTCTGGAGATGCCCCAGAAAATTGTCTGCAGACTCGCCTCCTGTAACATATGACTTCACCCCTGACTTGGTAGACGTAAGTGTACATGAGGTAGCACGTACTATGTTGATCAATAACTCGTTTATTCTCTCATAACCAATTTTCTTCCAAACCAGCCAGTTGTAATAAAATGAACAAGATTGGCATCTAAAATCAATTATAGTTAGTTGGTAGATATTTAATTTATCAGTATTATTGCGGCGGCAGCAAATAATCTGAAAGGCATCTTTGGTCATTAACATCTATCTTGTAATTGTGGTGGTGTAGGGTGGTGTGGTCGCAGTGATAGCGTAGCTTACAATTAAATGGTTTTTACTTATTTTTGAAGTATATTTATACAGGTATTTTTCTGTAATTTCAAGTATGAAATTCTCAAAAGCAGCTCGGAGTCCAAAAAATTGTCCAGAAAACTGAGATTGGCTCAACCTTTGCAGGATATAAAAGAGGTGTATCCTGGAAGTAGTAATACCTTTACCCATCTCTTTGGAAATACAGGCGATAGGTTATGTAAGTATTTCCGTGAACAGGGTTGCATGGTTCGTCCGCGTCATTAATAGTCACGTTTGTTCAAGGTGCCTCGAATACGATTCGCTTCTATTAAAGGGTTGGGTCCATTTCATTATCTCTCGTTAGCAGGCTTGAGTGTGAAAATGTGCCTAGATTTCCTATAGCATCGCTGCCAAAATGCCGGTGTATTAATACACTTCGTTTACCCTTGGAGTCCGCATATATTTTTCCAATGTATGAACTGGCAAGAAGTCTTCATCATCACCCGTAATAGTCCTACTAGGCCTGCTTTTTTTTATTTATTAGGATAACTAACACTTACACATTCTTAAAACTAAATAGTACAAATTATTGTTTAATGTGTAAATGTATATTATAACATTGTTAGGTAATGCAAATAGAAGCATGCTATAGACTTCAATGTACAGTTCAAAATTCTCCTTCACAACTGAGAGAGGTTAAGCCTTAGTCCATCACGCTGGCCTCGTGCAGGTTGGTGGACCACATACCTAAGAAATTCTTAAGATATTTTAAGTGTGAAGATTATCTCACGATGTTTTCCTTCATCGTTAAATTAGTGATAATTCAAAGTTAATAAATTCGAAAACTCAGAGGTGTGTGTCTGGGCTTTGAATCCGCGACTGTCGAGATTTTTTACTTATCCGCACGCCTAAACCTCGAGGCCATCACTTCTGTTTGTATTCATTTGGATACTGTGTTTAATCACCAATGCCTTTACCATTTACCTGTACATAAAATGGAACATAAATTGTTTAATGTAATCTAGTTAATTTGTATACTAGGCATCGTTGTTACAGTTAATGAATAGCGATGGTGACTCAATTACACCCACGCATTTAAAAGGCCTTAAACAAGTAACGGAGTGGAATTAACAAATGGATTGTGTGGATAAAGGGTGCAAAATGTAGGCACGGAGAATAGGCTTACTATAATATTGATAATAAATTATTAACACAAATTTTATTATTTATTTGGGAGTTTATAGTTTAGGAGTTTATAGTTTAGGAGTTTATTCCGAAAAAACTTTAATAATGCTTTCGGCAAAATTATATTTTTGTAGTATAGGAAATTGTAGAAGACTTAAGAAACAAGTTTTCCCATTCGTCTGCCGCCATATCCCCTACAATTTTGAAGACCGGCTGTAATCAATCAAAGATAGTCTAAAAGTTGATAAGTTATAAGCCTATTGACACTTTTTTAAGGTTACCACGAAATAATATAACGAATTATAATTAGGTACGTAATTTGTAGTCTAGCATAAAGTGAGTGTAATAAAAAGCGAAGATAAGGATTAAAGTTGAATATTTTTGTATCTGAAGAAAAAAAAGGCTAAGACTAAAAATCCGCTGCAATACGAACCCCAAATTTTGTCAAACTTGTCAGATACCATTAGTGCGTAATCTTGGCGTACATTTCGACTTAGCTTTGTAAAGATTACACTAATGTCAGAACTCGAGATATTATTGTGAATTCCAATCTCGCGTAGTGAGCTCGTTCCCTCGTAAAATTTGTTAAAGAAAATATATTTTCAAAGTAAATCCTCTTGTATTTAAAAATTGTCTATGGTTATGTATTGAATAAATAAACGGGCAGGTTTTTAACTAACACTTTAGAGCAGTTGTTAGAGAAAGAAATTCAAATATTTCCATTGTCCATGTGCCTGAAAAATACATGCATGTTTTTTAATCAGATGATTATAATTGATTATAAATAAATAAATACACCCAACAGTCACATACTCGTACATAGTTCTGACCTCACATTAAGATACGAGTCTTGTGTCGTGGGTACCAGAAACTACAAGAGACTTTTTGGTCTCACAAACACCCAGACCCGAAACAAATATTCGTTGATCACACAAACATTTGTCTCGGTGCGGGGATCGAACCCGCGGCCTTTCGTTTCGCCAACTAGTGTCTAGCCAACTGCGCCATGGGGCTGTCAAAATTGTGGCTCATAAGTTATTTATTTACACTTTATACAGTGATTATAAAGGTGGACTTAATGCCTAAAGCATTCTCTGCCAGCCGAACCTAGGGTGATACAGATATGATACGCAGCAGGTGTGCAAATAAAATAATTTATAAACAATACACAAATACATACACAAGTTCTTTATGGAAAAGAAGAAAAGCAATTAATAAAATGTGAGTTTTTCCTCTATCTGTCTTGTAGGTTAGACTCTGCCAGAGAAAATCCTACATCTCTAATGCAGGCCATCCTGGCTTATACAAGGTTTTTTTGCTAAAACTTTACTTACCGGTAATTTTACGTCAATCATTTGATTGCATTAGTTCCTGATGGTAGGTGCCATTATTTTAGGTAAATTTTGCGAAGAGAACATTTTTTCTTAACAATGTAATGAAAGTTAAGAATCGTACTAAAAGTAAAAACTTTCTGACGCAATGACTGCGGAAATTCCCAAGTACAAGGAGATTATTTTGTTTTTGAGTAGATAAGAGCGTCGTGGGACCGAAACGCCATGAGCATTATACTCCGCATCACCCATTATCTTGAAATGAAGAGGAGCTAATGACTGTTCTTGCAGTTGCTTCTGAAATATTTTATACGGAGATGGGACAAAGTTTGTGTGCTTAGCATGTTTTTTTCAAATAAAAATTACCGTTGTCATTGAATAGAAGTTTATAAAATACATACATAATACATACACCTCACCCCTTTGTTCCCGAAAGGGTAGGCAGAGGTGCATTTCTGCACCCACATTTCGCCAGGTATGTATCAGTCCCACGTAATAGGGGGCGAGCTTATTGCCGTTTTTCGGGCACATTTCTAGACTCTGTACTGCTACTGAGAATTTCCTAATAAAAAATCCCAATAACACTTTGCCCGACCCGGGAATCGAACCCAGGACCTCTAGATCGCACAGCACATACTTGTGCCGCTAGACCACGAGCCAGTCAGTTTTATATATTTTTTGTTATGTCCAATACTTAACGTTATAAATTTTCCGGAAACATAAATAGGGTATTTGATTAATATTTTTATACTAAGACACCAGGTAACCAGATTCTTAAATGAAGGTTTTTAAATACATACGTACATAAACACACGCCCTGTTTTGCCAGGTGTAGGCAGAGGGACATTTCACATTTATTTTGCCAGATATGTATCATTCCCACGTAATAGGGAGCGACCCTGTTGCCGTTATCGGGCACAATACCAAAGTCCGTGCTGATATTGTAAATTTTATAGTGAAAAACCCAATAACACTGTCCAACCAACCAATCTTGCCCGGCACCTCTAAATCGCAAAGCACATAGTTATGCCGCGAGACCACGAGGCATTTTACACGATACATTAAGTTTTCTGATAGTTCCACAAAAACCTTTGATTTTTCGGGATAAAGTATTTTAAATTTCAATGCGATTCATAAATTATGTGTATCAAATTACATTTCAATCAGTGGGGTTCTTTTTCCGTGATTATTACCAACCATCTTAAAATAATATCATTCATGTTTATTCAATCCTTTTTCTATTATTAGTATGCGTATTGGAAACACATTTAATATGTAATTACCGCAAAAGGAATTGTGTTCAAACGCGCAAATGTGTTCACGTGAAAGCCTAATAATCTATTGATAACATTTAGATTCAATTTGGATTATATTGATATTAATATCGAATTCCGAAACGTTGTAGGTATAGGGTGATTAACGCGTTAATGAGCGTGTAATTCTATATGGGGACGCGGAAGACCTCATTTCGAAATCTGTTTATATAGAATTATACGGGATCTTGCGATTTATAAAACCACTGATGTGTGGCATCAAATTCGGTATTTGAAGCGACCTTGGTAAACTACTTAGTTGCAGATGTAAACTACTTAGTTTACATCTTATTTTTAATAGATAGCTGAGTTTTATCGCTGATTAAAAATATTTTCTATCCAACTAAATTTCTTCTGTTGTATGGCTGATTGTTTGTTAAATGACGAAGCTGTACATTTGTAGGGGTAGGGGTAAGGTGACTAGTCAAGAGGGGGTGTGAAGTAAGCGCAGACACAGAGCCATACTTCATTTCTGTAAGTTAGAAGGTATATCAGTCTTATATACCACATTAGTAATAAATATTGACGGATCAAATGTATGAGAGATTTTGTTAAGGAGCGAGCTTGTTCGCCCGTCATACCCTCTTTACATCATCATCAGCCCATATCCGTCCCATTGCTGAGGCATGGGCATTTGTAAGGCCTTAGTCAACCACGCTGGCCTGTTGCGGGTTAGTGGACTACGCAATTTAGAAATTCCTTAGAATTATTAGGTGTGCAGATTTCCTCACGATTTTTTACATCGCTTATACAAACATTTAGAAACATCTGCTAAACATAAAGCGATAATTATAAATGGGGCAAATATCATCTCACGTCCCCCCCAACTACCAACCCTACCTACACCCGGTACACCCTGCTAGCTAACGGATATGGCTCTGACGGCCGACTAGTGGCGGCATAACCACTGTTATTAGTTAGAATGCCTCAAATACCCAAACCTTCGGTGGGCAGCATCACCGTGGGTTAAAGCATTCCAGATATTGCGGTCACTAACCCCTTTGCCAAGCGTGGTGACAAAGGCAAAATCCCCTAAATGTCCATACGAAAATAGGTGTAGGAAGCTGTAAAAGGGATCTGGGACGTCCTGCAGCCCGATGGTCCTTGAAAAAGGTGGTGGGTAGCGGATGGATGAGGGCTGCTCAAGACCGTGATGGTTGGCGCCTACTTGTGGAGGCCTTCGTGTAGCAGTGGACGGCAATAGGCTGAATATATAAATGGGATCTGTAATATCCTTTATGTTGCAGAGACACTTTAGTGACATGGGTTCTATTTCTACATCCACTTATTAGCAGTTTTAATCTTATTGCCGTTTATTAGGCACATCATCAGCCCATGTACGTGCCCCTGCTGGGCACTGACCTCCTATACAACTGAGAAGACACAATAATTCTCAATGAAGCTGCACGAAAGTCGCTATTGGACAAATAAATAACATCTTACAAGAACCGGGAGTTGAGCATGTCATGAATAGATTTTTTGCCATGGATGCAACAAGGTAGTATCACTACATTATAGTTATCTTTAGCACACTTATAACAAGAAAAGACTTATGAGGAACAAATACAACCAGAAAACGTAAGTTTTAACCGTTTATTATATTTTTCCATACAACTAATAGTTATACGACATTTAACATTTGCAACAAGAAGTTAATCATGAAACGGTAGAACGTAAAAATATCTTAAACTAACACACATACTAAATCTATTATTGCTTTTATGTATTATTCAGAATTTGTACATTATTTACAAATTTTAGAAGAACCTATACACTGATGTGTCAGGTGGACAGATTTTTGACTAGTGTAGATCGCAAAGAGCATTTGAATACAGGTGGCCCCACACCTTTAGAAGCTATTTACGGTAACAATTTTGTAATTGTTGAGATGACACAAAATGCAGAGTTTAAGCCAAGGTAAGGTCATTTTAAGATTTTAGTACCTTCGCCAGCATCTAGACAATGATTGATCAAATGTTGGCTACATCGCCAAGTGTTGGCTCGATTAGAACTCTGAGCACCATAATTTTTCGTCTAGTTGATACCTGAAGTAGATTTGAATTTTATTATTACCTTATTGCATTCTATTATCAATTATAATTTTTAAGATACAGTTCAAAGATATTAGATTTGTAACATATTCATATACATATTTTGAGTAACAAATAACATCGATACACATGATTATTTTACAATTTAATAGATTGACCGCTATTTATCTACTAGGATATAAACTTATATATGAATTGTAGACTAGGGTTACCTATTTACTACATCACATTGACATAACAAATAAGAGTTTCTAAAAAATCACAGTTTCCTTTTTATTTACAAAGCCATTGTTCTTAGGAATAATTCCCAAGAGACGATAGGACTAGAGCCATAGAACAAAACAACATGCAATTTTAAGATCGAATATATGAAAAAAATCAATAGACCAAAGTGAATAGTCAAACAAAACGTATATTCTTCGATGATAATCCATAATATAAAGAAGATTGAAGTTAATTCAACCTCTTTTAAGAGTTGATTAAATAAAATAAAAACAGTCTTCAACAATGGACGTAATAGTCTCAGTTGATTTACGAATTTATAAAACGCGATACTAAGTATACGAGTACATTCTTTGTAAATAATAAATGTTAAATACGAATATTAGTTAATAGTAGTAGCTTAGTTTAATAAAAGATCACATGCTTCGAAAATAACAGAAAATTCAAAAATAACATTGCAAAATCTAATCCAAAAATAAAATTCACACAATATGATATTCAGAAAATAGTTTAAATACTTTTAATAGGGAACATCAGAGACGTAGTTTCATAGTGGAGTTTTTTGAGGATAGTACAGAGGAACAAGCATGTAGGAGTAATATACATACACAAGACTAAGATGTAATTGAATAAGAATCAACGGCCATAGAATACATTAAATTAGAAGGAAAGACATAGCCATAGACATAGCCGAGGATCTAAGAAAAAGGAGTTTCAACTACTACGTTACCTAAACGATCATTTATCTAATGTACTAACACATTGATAGATTTGTTCGTCTTTATATATTCACAACTCGATGTTGATCTACCATCTACTTTAAAATAACGCATTATACTTTTATCTTAGTATTACATTACCACTTATTTACGTATTTCTTTTCCCCTTTTACTTGCAAATAAACTTATTCGAAGCGGGTTTTACTAAACTTAACTGGTAGATAATTTTCTTTATGGATACAATAATTTTAGGTGTTTTTAATTACCCTTAAAGTTTCATATTTCAACATTTAAAATTGATGAAATCAATCGCGAAATAACAAGCCAAAACATAAGTATTTAGTTTTAGTTATTTTATGGGTAGATAAATTAGTAACTTTTGCAACGTGTATTTTATTTGGAATTGAAATAAGACTTACAGCCACATGACTTTCAAGTTTATGGAGTATTATTTTAAATATAAGAATAGAAAAATCAAAGTAGTTGTTTGTACTATCTTCAAAGCTACCCATATTTTAATAGGTTCTTTGTTGTTGTTTAATAAAAGTCACTTAAATCCTTTATAAATTATCTTTCCTTAACCAGATAAGTTTAGTATAACCAGTTTATTACAACTAGCCTTAGATTATTCACTATAATTAGACATAATAAAATAACCAAATAGAATTTGTGTATCATGTTCAAAGGCATTTATATCTGATGCAGACTAAATTAATCGAGTAATTACAGTTCGATTGGTATAATGAGGATATTGTTCAATTGAATTGCTGTTATGTGGTGATTTGATAATTATATTGCACATGGAAAGGGTAAATACTCCAGCCTTAGAGTACACTAACCATTGATATTGCCTATCGGAGAATGAATCGTATATATGTTTGGTTAATAGTTACTCAGCTGGCGTTGATACTGTTATCACAATATGTAATTGTATCTTTGATAATTCATAATAACCCTATTAAGTTAAGATTTAAATTAAGATTACTATACAGGGTGTATTCAGATCGTGATCGGAAACTAACGCTAAACTAAGATAATAGCTGCGGTGATTACAAACACCGTGAAATTAAAAAAATCCCGCCAAAAAATAAAAATAAAATACGTTTTCCTTACAATCACATCTAATTAATATCTATGATTTAAAACGTCAACTTTTTTATTTTTTGTCGGGATTTTTATCACTGTAGCTATTACCTGCCTTAGTTTCCGATCACGGTCTGAATACACAATTTAGCTTGTAAAAGAAGAGGGACAATCAGATTAACATGTGGAACGGTAGGATAATCTGCATCTATCAAGATTCCATTTTAGTGTGACTAGCGGTCATTGTCTTTTGTTTTATGTGGAGTATGCGCAATTAATTACAAATTACATCATCTTTCTAACATAGCCCATTAAAATCAAATCATTACATATTTCGCTGCTGTCAGATCCAAAAAGCCACAATTTAGTTTGAATGACATAGGTAACTGAAATTAGTATCTAAAGTATGTAGACTTTGTGTATCATTAACCAAGCGACGAAATTCCTGTTTGCTAATCAGTGTTCGAAAATGACGATTTGAATTTCGATTGTGTGGCGGAATAACTTTGTCAACCCGGCGCAGTGCAGTGCAAATTCTCAGAAACAGCTAAATTATTAGTTTCACATGGAATACTAGCAGCTGACGTGTTCAGTGGATTTCCTTAATGTGTCATTGAATGTTCAACATCGTACACATGTGTGAATTCGTATCGATTTTATTTTATGAATGTCTTGCATTGATGAAAGGATTTCTCTGTTTTAATTAGTATTAGTCTTTTTACGCTCGATCTTGCTGAAATTGACTTATCAGATTTAGTTGTTTTATATTTTAATATTTTTTTATAATAGTTTTTTCGGTTTGGAAATTAAGTGGCCAGTGTATGTGACTGTTGGATGTATTCGCTTTTTCCATAGCATACTATTTTACAAGAGAAAAAAGCTCACAAGTCTCTCAATATCAGATAGCCCCTCTATCAGTCGTGGCGTTACGTTCCGTTTCACGCACTAGTTGCTTTGTGAGCGGCAGTGCGTGCATTGTACTGACGTATCGACGCGATAGCCTAGAGTGGAACGGAACGGATGGATTTATGGCTCAGATTCATTTTGTCCCACATTCGCTGTATGGGACTGAATAAAAGATCTTAAATGAATATTTTTGAAATAATCCAGATCTCAAAAAAAAAACATTGCGAAGGCCGAGCAGGAATAATAATATCTGAAACAATTGTATTCGTGAATTTCATTTACGTATAATTTGTGAGGAATAAATAAAATTTTGATGTCATTAAAAATCTCACACTGAGAAAAGGCTTTTCATCCGAATTGGGTAAATCGTAGTCGGTCTGAAATAAAAGGCAGAGCCTAGAAATTTAGTAATTTGAAAGGACTCTGGCCTTAAAGTCCCAAAACAAATAGCTGATGGACTAGACTAACTTATACCAAGTAAAATAATATGCCAAGAAATGGAGTAATTTTTGTAACATGTTCAGTTAATATAACAAAGACCACAACATATCGAAGGTTTCAAATTTATTATCCCTTATTATTATTATCTGAAATTGATTTAAGTTTACCAACGCTTGAAAAATCTGTTTCTTGTCTTTTTATGTCCACGTTAACATTATTTAGTTTACAGTTAAACAAATCTAAAAAGCTTTACTAAAAATCTGCTCTGTTATTTTTAAATTTAACGCGTTATTGCCTCCGTTGGTGAGTTATGATGCGTGTGAATTTTTATTCGCGTCGGCGGTCTAACGCGAATGCCCCAGAGTGATTGATTATTGTTAAATGGCGCCTGAAATAAACGAAAATTAACATTTAAAGCTTCTGTTAGAATAGATAATAAGTCCGAGGAGTTGAGTGACGTGGAATCAGTTGAATAATTTATATTTTGTAGTAAATGTTTTCTTCAATGGTAAACACTGTGAGGAAATTTTATATATTTTTAATATTATTGTAAAATTGTTAGCTACAAATGATTTTTTCTTATCTTTTAGATAGATTCGAATAATAGACGTAAGAAGTAGCTGTTAGCTTTTACACAAGTATCTACGTTTATCGGCTTGGGTCATTGCTACTGGAACATCTAATGTTTACATGTAAGTGTATAATGTACTTATGTCAATGTTCACATTTTTTTACTGATTATTTTCTTCGTCACCATCATCAGCCCATATACGTTCCACTGCTGGGCACGAGCCTCCTCTACATTTATAGGTAGGTAGGTTTGCTGTTATCTGAGAGGGTTTAGGCCTTAGTCCATTATTTTCATGTTACACCTCTATTTTCCTCTTCTTTTACTGTCAGACAATACCCTCATTATCCTCTCTTAAATATCTGTCTGATAGAATAAATTATTAATTTTTCGTAACATATTTTAAAGCAATTGTGGAAATTATCCAAAGATACGCTGATTTTTTTACACAATAACATTACAAATATAATACTTAATACTTACATTTATTCAATTTTCTTTAATTACTATTGATTAAATTAATCAATAGTAGTGCAAAATTGTATGAAAAAATTCATAGGTGAAACAATTTAGGAAACCATTAAAGGTAGAGGTCGAAATTGAAGTTTGGCACAGTTTAAAAGTGCTACTTAAGATATTTATTGTCAAAAAAATAAACACAAGATTAATTAGTTTTAAAACATTGAAATAAAACTAAAATATAAGACAAGTAAACGTACATTGATGCACTACTATGAATTAACTTCTTTATGTCTAATACAAACTAAGCGATGTTTATTGCCGTAGTAAATAAAACTCACTCGCGTACTCTTGAGCAATTATTACATAGCCTTAACACTATTGAAGCTTACAAATGTACATTTATTGCTAAATTACATTATAATTCTCTCACGTATTGCGTGTAGAGCGTATAATACATACATGCGACTTACACAGCGTCGACTAATCGCGAATGTTCGATCGAAGCGTCATGGAAAGTCGCAAAGCCTTGTGGATAAATAAAAAATAAGTTTTTTTTTCGAATTTAATTTTTAAATTTCGAAATTGTAAACAGCCAGGTTTTATGTATGTATGTATGTATGAGATATATAAATATTCAGATATGCTAATGCTGTGAATTAAACATACGGGGCAGTTGTTTTATTGAAAATGGTATGTTTTAAGCAACATTTTGCCTCTTATAATAAAAAAAGCGATTCTTAATTTACGTGTTGTATCAAATTTTAATATACCAGGACTGATTAATAATATTAATTATATGTACGTGTATAATATATGATTCTATTACAGACATAACGCGATTATAAATTATGAAACTATGAAAATCTTTAGAAGCATGAACACCTAACAGTATACTATTTATAACTATCGACTACATGTTTTGTTACTATAGTCTACAAAACATATATTGTCACTAAATACTACAATCTACACTATTGAGGTGACATCAATACACATAAAATGATAGCTTTCCAACTTGATTTAGAAAATAAAACGCATTCAATATCATTTACCAAAAAACATAATTTCAAGTAAAAATAAAGAAGTACAAATAAATAATCTTCCTCGTATCATAGCAGAACACTAACTTTCCATGGCTATTCATCACTTAAGATGTCCTTGCGATTTTTAGTCGCGCGTCTGCCGCCACTACACGAACTGAGCGGTCCCCGTGTCTTTCCAACAGCTGAAGCAGCAAGGTAACGCGCACATGAGCGTGTTTTTAAACGCATCTCGGAAGTCACGATTAAAATACGCGTATATGAGTGGGTTCAGCGCCGAGTTGAAATAGCCTATCCAGAACAACACGCCGACGACCACTGATGGCGTCTCGCATGGCTCCCCACATAGGTTTGTCGTGACGTACCTGCAAGAATAAATTTTAGTAAGTACCCAATAACATACATTCTGACCCCGCACTAAGGCCTTTAGCAGTGGGACATTTATGGATTGATAGATTCATTAAAAAAAAGGTTGTTATATTTGCGTTGTTTGCCCCGCAGCATGTCAATATCAGTATTTAGTCGTTCTTGGATGCATTAATGGAAAAAATAAAATGTTCGTATCATTTTTGCGTTGTTTGTTCCGCAGCATATACCGTTATTAGTATTTAGTCGTCCTTTCATTCATAAATGAAAAAATAAATCAATTTTTGGTGTCATTTTTTGTGTCGTAGGTACTGCAGCATACGAGTATGTAGTCATTAGTTCGGTTTGGTTCGGACAACTTATTGTTAGAAATTATAAGTAGCAGTATTAAGTTGAAAACATTCTAAAAAAACGGTGACAGTTTCGCCCTATTACCTACGTGAGAAGTAGAATTATTTACTTAAATGATGTTCATACCTTCTCTGCCTATACCAGATACAGCCGTGAGTATAAAGTAACAAAATTGGTCCGGATTAAAACCACTGTGACCGTAGCTGCGGCCACCGCTGACCGTAAGCGCGTCGACTCACAATGCTGTGACTATTCGTGCGTACGTGTAAATGCGGATTGGGGAGGCGTTGACGAGGGTCGAGTTGGACGTAGGGGCGATGGCTTACTTATGCAGGTAGCATGACAAATGAGAATGTATCTTAGGTGTTCAAAGTATGATAGGTCAGCTTAATTGTGTGAAAAGAAAAAGATCTTTTGGCAGTCAAATATTATTCTGATACAATTTATATGTATATTAAAGATTTTTGGTCATAAAATATTTGAGCTTGAAGATGGGAATACGGATCCTTGAAAGTAGTAGTGCCACGTCGTATTGAGCTTGTATTTCTTTATGAATGAGTCGGATTGTCTTGTTTGATAATATCTTTCAGTTAACGGTCATAGATTTTGCGAAGTTCCGTTCAGTGGGTGAGATTTGTAGGCGTCCACTTTTCTGGTTGTCAGACATGCGTATACTTACGACTGCATTGTAATTATACAAGGTGCTAAATCTAACATAAGTATCTACCTAAGAGAGAAGAGAATGTTATGGATAAGTTATTTTTGTTAAACGAATTCTGACCCCAAGTTTTTTTAGAGGTTATCTATTTATAACTCATTAAGTCACTTCACACTCATTAGAAAGCTTAATAAAATAATTATTTTATTCCCAGCCAAAGGCACCTAAGCAGAATTTCATAAAACTAATCACTAACGTCCTTAAAAAAATGAGCTATGGCACTTAATTTCCAATTAATAACCACGTTTTATGTATCGGCTTTCAATTTTAAACCCTATTTCAAATATATGTATTGAGACAATTTAATTAGACTCAACAAACAAAGTGAGTAAATGCGAGTCCATAAAACTATTTCAGATAAATTGTCATCGGCAAAGCAACTGTCAAACTTTATAATAGGTGAGTGATAAATGGGCGAATTTGTTTAACACAAGTTACTGTGGTGGCAAATTTGATTTATTCGCTTTAAGTGGCTATTCTGTGAAATTGGTGACTTGTTTTGAAACATTAATTTGTTTTATATTTATAAATAGGTATAGAAATTTAGGCTTTGTTTTTTATTTATTAAAAAAACACTTTAGCACAGATCTTAGGCCAGCGTGGTGGACTAAAGCCTAAACACTTTCGGTTATAAAGGAGGCCCGTGCCCAGTAGTGGGACGTATACGATGATGATGATGATAGATCTTTAATGCGTCGCAATCAACTTCATTAAAACGTTTTTTTTTATTTAAAAAGGTTTTGTACTGTCTTTTATGTAAAAATATTTAAAATCTTAAAGCAATATAATTAAGTTGATGTAGGCGTGAAAGCGAAACAAATAGACAAGCAAATAGATATTAATTATCATTAATTGCCATTCATTTATATCTTCTATCTCTAATTCAAATTCGAAGGTGTTATCCCGTGATATCTTAGGTGCGAAACTGAAGTTCCCAATGGCTTTGAAGTCTCAGTTCTGATGTACAAAGTTATAGTGGTTGGCTGACCGAGTTTGCTAAGTGCATATGTGGTGAAGTATTTCTATATTAGTTATTACTAGATTTAACTAGTATCATATCTGGGTCCTATTAGGTACTGTATACATTATTTCCTTCCTTTAATTACTTCCTCCTAGCAGTTTCGTGGTTGTATAGATTTTTATTAATAACATAACCTTACTCCTATAGTTCCTGAAGAGATAGGCAGAGGTGGATTTCTGCACCCACATTTTGGCAGGTATTTATAAGTCCCACGTAGTAGGGGGCGAAGCCTGCCGTTTCTCGGGCACATTTCCAGACTCCGTGCTGTTACTGAGACTTTCCTAATGGCTAACGGTATTGTAAATACAGCTAGTAAAAACTTTTACTGTTACAAATGACTGTATGTAAAAAGAAAAAAACATTTTTGGGTTGAAAAATATTATCTACATTAAAAGTAATATCAAATATATTTACTTTTGTAACATTAGTACCAACTAATGGATGGCCTAATGAACCTATTACGTTTTTAATACGGAAAAATAAGTATAGGCAAATTGTTCGCTACTACCAGTAGTGACTCGTGATGGCCTCGAGGTTTAGGCGCCCTGTCGAGGTTCTCGGTTGACGCGGGTACAAACCCCAGGCACACACATCTGATTATTCGAAGTTATGTGTGTATTTACAATAAACTATCATGTACTGTAACGGTGACAGGAAACATCGAGAGGAAATCTGCACACCTAAAGTGCCTTAGGAATTTCTTAGGTGTGAAGTCCGCTAATCCTCACTAGGCCAGCGTGGTGGACTAAGGCCTAAACCATCTTAGTTGTAGAGGAGGCCCGTACAGTAACAGTGTGACGTATGTATATGGGCTGATGTTTATGATTCGCTACTATTTTTGACGATGTCTTTTACCACATCCTCCTAAATATATCTCTTTACAGTCGAAATTAATACAGTGAGGTTTTAAAGCAGTAATCCAGAGGTTACTTCGCCGACAGATTTAACTCACTCATAGCGCTTCCGTTTATGTTTAACTTTGCCTTAATTCGATAATAATCTTGTCTGGTGGATAAACATGGCTTCCAAGCTATTATTGATTTGGCTGTATATAATTTCCGTAGTATAGTATTAATTACTTCAAAAGTTACATAATTTTACATTATCCATGAGACAAGAGTTGGTTGTGCTAAAATATAGTGAACTGGGATAGAGAACCAAGAAGACCAAAGGAGTAATTTAATTTAAAGTATCATTTAATATATTCTGCTTAATTATTAGGTGCACAAGTAAAGTAAATTCATAAATAATAAATAAAAATAATATAATATTTCCTACAAATGATTATATTTGTCCATTGGAATAGGTCAAGAGTGCTCCACAGCCACGTGAACGCATTAAAGGGTTAATTAAAGCAGACGAAGCGAAGTACGTACGAGTCGTGGAAACGCATTGTTTTTAGTAAAAAACTGTGATTACCTACATATATGCGAATACGAACTGTTGTGATTTCTTTTGTGATTTGTTTTAAAAAAATCGTAAAGCGTGGAGTCTTTATTAGGATTTGAAATGGACTGACTGGACGGAGTGGATGAGGCCGATATTTATAATAATTAAGAGTGTAAAAATGAGTAGGAAATATGCAAGGCAAGGGGATAAGGGAGCATAAGGTAACTATAACAGAACACAAATACATTCACGCTTGTATCAACTGAGGGTAGGCAGAGATGGTCGTATGTCTCAAGCATTGAGTGAGTCAGACATATTTAGGCACTATTGCATACCTCGTGCCTTTATTGAGAATTTTTAAGGTAAACTATTCTTTGCCTGACTTGAGAATCGAACATGTTATTTCTCTTTAGCATACTGGCAGAGTAATGAGCCGTGCCAGATTGCAAGAGGAAAACAATCTAAATAGAAAGTTGACTGACTAGAAACGACTTCGATTATCCTCATTTGTGTTGTTTTACATCTTTAAACGACTTACGATGGTTAATCCAAGCCACACGAATTTCCAACCTCGAGCCCTTGGCCATACATGTACTAGGATTAATTATAATTAAAAATAATATTCTTACCACAGAAAAAAAGGCAGCCAACACAACAAGAACGCTCCAACGATGATGCCGAGTGTGCGCGCTGCCTTATGTTCCGCTCGCCAAGACTTGCCCGCCGCTCGTATCGTCGCACCTGAGACAATGTGGTAAGTCGTACAAATTGTTTCATTATGTATGGTGATGCGTTTTGTTATAGACTGAAATTAATTCTTATTGCAATTTTGATTAAATGATTTGTCGGATACATAGTACCTACAACACATAGAATACAATTGATGGTCTTAAGGAAAATATTTGATTATTAATCCGCTATGCTATGTATGCGTAGATGACTCAGAACTCTGGAAGAGATCAGTCAGTGGACTGAGATTTCTTCCAAACAACCTAATTTACAAAGAGGACATGTAAAAAGATTATTAAATTAAAAACAAAATTATCAGCCCACGGAGAGTCGTCCAGTTAGTACAATATAATTAATTTATTTGGTTTGCTGGATAATAGCTTGTGGTTAAACAGCCAGCTTTGGGCTTGACGTCACCATTTCTGGGAAACAAAATTATATGGGGAGCTTCACGAATTTGCGTGTTGTAACTGCGTGTTGACACGAATCCCGCACGGTAGGAAAACTGTGTTAGCCATAATCATATTTTATGGCATGACTTTGTCACAAATCATTTTTTTATTGCAATCTATTGCTTTCAGATCGAAAATTTCATTACATGAAATTCTGAAGAATGTTTTAGTTTTGTTCTCAGATATTATAGAACTTATTATATAAATCTATTGTATTCTATTGGAAGGCCTTAGTCATCTAGACTGAATTAATTGACGCCTCTCTCTTTCTCTTTCTCTAGAGCTACTAAAGATTGAGGTATTTTTCTACTCATTAACACAACAAATTTTAAGGCCTATTATCACTTACCATGCACTTTTTCAAACCTAAAATTGCCTTACATAAAATCATAGTGTTTTTACCGCTCCGGTTATGGAATTTTTACCGAAAGACCAACGAAGAAAAACAAAGGAAAATAATTAACTGAATCTAGAGGTCCCAGGTTCGATTCCCGGGTTGAAAAGAGTGTTCTTAGGTTTTTCCATTAGGGAATTCTCAGTAAGAGCACGGAGTCTGGAAATGTGCCCGAAAAACGGCAATAGGTTCGCTTCCTAATACGTGGGGCTGATACATAACTAGCGAAATGTGGGTGCAGAAATGCACCTCTGCCTAATACAGGCGCGAGGTTATGTATTATATGTATACTTAAGAGTTTTTACAAGCATTTTTTTCATATTATGCTGATAAGCGAATTATTAAAGTTTTTTTTGACTTAATAAGTTGTAAAGGTTCCCTAAATTAGCTCTTCTGTCCTTTTTTTGTACTTTTCTTTATGAGTTTCCATCTTTACGTAGCAGTCTTCATAAAAAATGATATACGAGCGCAATCTACTTCATAAACGTTGCTGGGTGACTTGAAATTAATGTCTGCCACTTATTCTGATATCCGCCATACATTATTCAAGTAAATTGACTTCATTCAAGAGATTGTTCAGCGTAATAGCTTTGTTTATAAGAGTAGTGTTATACGTCCAACAATAAAATGAACTAACTAAAATAAAATTGTAGGACTGTAAAACTTATAGTTTTGTTTAACACTCAAGTTTATGTTAGTTATGTCGGTATTTTAAGTACCACGCGATAGAAGGCGAGCATATTGCTATTTTTTAAGCACTTTCCCAGACTTTGTGTCGCAACTGTAAAAACCTGACCATAATAAAAAAAAAACAGCGCTGCCCTATTAAAGTTATAGACTATCTTTCCCGTTTACTGATCATAAGTTTAGCAATAAAAATGTCTGTTTGGCCCACCCATTGGGCGCAGTTTTAAATTCCGTGGTCAACCCATGAGAACACTACATTTTTCCGGGATAACATTTACCCTAAGCCCTTTTCCAAAGCCCTATCTATCCCCATAACCATAATCATTTAAATCGGCTCCACTTTTTATGCGTGGAATTGCAACAGATAGACCTAATTTGCCATTTTTTAGTATAGATTGTATAAAAAATTTTATTAAGGTAAATAAATGAATACAATAGGCTCATTATGTTTTTTCGAGGCCATTACACCTACAAGCTGTTACAAAACTTTAAACAACAAGGTTATAAATCCTTAGTTACGCCATGCTACCCCAAAAATAAACTGTAACGAATGTTTACACTGCGAAGTAATTTTAAGTTAAATAATTAAGATTAACTTAATCAGACTCTAAGTTAATTGCTTAAGGCTTGTTACGGAAAGGACCTTTTGTTGGTAGATATTGGGGTAGGGTGATTCTAGTTATATAAAAACAAGTATTAATTGCATTAAAATATTGTATTAATATGGTATTCTCTACCGCGCGCCTAAACCTCGAGGCCATCACTACTTTTTACTGGACTAAAGCCGGACGCGGTCTATGCCCAGCGGTGGGGCGTATATGGGCTGATGATGTTTAATATTATATAGAATTTGTAATTATAATATGCACAAAACCCATTCGTTCGGTCGAACCATTAGTAGCTTACTTTTACATAACCAGACTTTAAGAGAAAGGCATATTAAGTCTTTATTAAAATTATTAACGCGAAAGTTTGTATGTATGGATGTTTGATACTCTTTCATTCAAAAACTACTCGATGTATAATATTTTGAAATGGGGGTTGCTGACACCCTGGAGTAACACAAAAGCCATTTTTTTTTACCGAAAATCTAGTTTCATGAGTGTGAAACCCAGGGCACAGCTGTTATAATTATTTCAAGTAAATCTTGTGTAACTTTTTGGTTGAAGTAAATAAATATTGGCAATATGACTTCATCATCAGCCCATATACATCCCACTGCTAAGCACGGGCCTCTTCAAATACTGAGAGGGTTTAAGCCTCAGTCCACCACGCAGGCCTAGTGCGGGTTGGCGGGCTACATATCTAAGAAATTCATAAGAACTTTTAGGTGTACAGGTTTCCTCACGATGTTTTCCTTCACCGTTAAAGTAAATGATGATTCATTGTGAATACAGGCATAGCTTCGAAAAGTCAGAGGTGTGTGCCTGGGGTTTGAACCTGCGACCGCCGAGGTTTTCGACCGCGCGCCTACACCTCGAGGCTATCACTAGTTTACCAATATGACTAACCTAAAAATAATTATAGGCACTAAGTTTAGTATAGGCACTAAGTATTGGTTAGTTAACCAATTGTCTCGATTCATCATCTATCCACGTTGAATTCAACCCATTAGTATTATGAAAACGTTTTCCACAAGGCTCTACAACATATTTTGCTTAGAATAAACTAGTTTTAGAAATAGACTTGCTTAGGCAAGTCGTTGATCGTAATCGACAATTTATATTTAGGAACTAGTGGTTAAAAGGTCCAATTTACCAAGTAGGACCATTAACATTTTTCTTACTTAAAGGTCGTTTAGGTTTTCATTAGAGAGATTAACAGATAGAGCGAGGGAATATTTTTTCTTTCAAAGTTAAATAGTGTTTAGCTTAGCAGCTCTGCTACTATGCAGGTGAGAAATTGTCGAAATTGTTTTTGGACAGCTGTTTTGTTATTTGGAACGCACTGCATTCACATCTGCGTGCTAGTCAATTAAGGCATAAAAAAACATCTAATACTGCTTAATATTACATTTCGTTACTTAATTCGAAGAAATGTTAATGTAGTAAGCCAAACCTATAAAAAAAAAAAATCGTTGCAAACATTCATTTAAATGGTTTTGTAAAACCAACGCGCTATTTCTAGTTTTATTATCAACGTTCTAATAATAAGTAACCCGACAACGTTCACAATTCCAATTTCTCCAGCAATTATAGTTAGAGCAATCACTTAAGGTAGCCGCCCTTGTGTGATGAATTCCTCCCAGCCATTATGAGAGTGGATCTGAAACGTACCCTTGTAATCGAGTTAGTTCGTCTGTCTGTACGTCATTTGCTACATTCGGTAATGTGTTTCGAAGGTTTTTGGATTAGCTTTGTAACTCGTGATTGGCAATTAGTATTCCATCTTCTCGTAATGAAATTACTGTGAACATTTTCGACATTTAAGGGTAATCATTTTTTTACCGGATAAATATTTCAAGTACGTGAGGGATTTCAACTTTTGATTAGTGGTCCCGATCAAAACTCTTTTGTCTTCAAGCCACCTTAAAGTTTTCGAAGATTCTATACAATCATTAGGCCTCATCATGCATTTTAATAGTGAAAGAAAGAAAATATTAAAACCTTATATAGAACTCTCGACGAAAAATATCTTAGATATGTTAATATTCAATACCACGTTTATTTATTCATTATATATTATTTATTATTATTTTTAGGCACTCTTGATCTAGTGCTCTTCAACCAAAAATATGTTATTTTTATGTTATCTGCCCATAACTATAATCACCTGATCTTATTTAGTGTCGAATAGATTATTTAAAAGTAGAAGAGTATTTTTAAATCGAATAAGGTAATATTTATAGCGAATCTAATAATTTCTTAAGGAACAAATGAGTTAAAATTGAAAATTTGGATCTAAGGCATGTTAGTATATCGCTTTATCCGGTTGGTACTGTAAGTATATTCTTTCTCTCCTGAGACCGCGTGGGCAATTGATAGCCTTAAAGTTGCTGAAGATTTTCATAAGCGTAGGGGTCGAAAATTCAATTTCCTGTTACCATTACAAATTTTGGGTATAATAATTGCCTTTAACTCATCATCTAAAAATACTCTTACAATGTTATAATTGGATGAATTTTAATATACGTTCGGATAGATACGCCGTCGATTTTCAACTGCTGGTACCGTAACTTCCTATTATGAAGGTTCGGTTACCCGTGTCAGGTAACTGTCAAATTCGCGTTACAAGTTTGGGTACGGTTAGTTCTCGTCTCTCACCTCTAACAAAGGCGTTCTCTAATTTATTAGTTCATGCGTTTAATGTGTCGTATGTGTGCATAATTTAAGCAATATTAAGGCAAGCTATTATGGCTCAAATATGATTTTCATGGTATTCTGTAAATAACTTTTAGAAAATATCACGTCAATCAAGACGTCTTTAGGTACTTCTATAAGCAGTAGAAGTCATGTTAATTTTGATGAAATTGAGACTAGAAATGTTTTATTGTTATTTTTTACTAGTTTGATAAATGAGTAAGCCTTATTTCCTGGTATTAGTTTACCACCGTCACTATAAACACCAACAGATTTATTCTCAAAAGTTTTCAATTCTAACATCTCTTCTAATGCCTAAAGTCGTTCCTGGTTTCAACGATGCGCGCAGTCTGATTCCAAAATTCGAATTGTTATTTGCTCAAATCCGATTAATCACATTTTCATAAACATCATAAACGTTTCGATATGAGCCAATCAAAATCCAATTGGGAAGCAAAATGCGAATTTCCGTTAAATAAACAAAATGATTAGGTTATATTTGATTTCCTCATACGAGTAGACACGCCTTGAGTATGTTTGTTCGGATATGTAATGTTTAATAAATGACTACATTTTGTCGACCAGTTCATTTGCTTCATTATTGTTTGTAATTTGCTGAAACATCATTTTGTTTGTTATTTGGTGTATAGCAGGGGGATTTTAACAAATACTGTTTATGATTCTGGGAATAACGAAATTATTCTATTTATTTATAATAGTACGACATACCGAACAAAACTGAAAGTAAGTACAATTCAGGACTTTCAGTGTAAATACTGAGATTACGCTATTTTTTTTCGAAACGACACAACGGTACTGACCTATTCAACCGTAGAAATATACCGCAGGAAAACATCGTGAGGAAATCTGCACACCTAACAGTTCTTAGGCCAGCGTGGTGGACTAAGGTCTAAATCCTCTCAATAGTAGAGGAGATCCGTGCCCAGCAGTGGGACGTATATGGGCTGATGATGAATATACCACATCAATTAAAAGCCTCAAGCGTTACACACACCTCTGACTTTTCAAATTTATGAGTGTATTCATAATGAATTACTTAATTTAACGGTGAAATGCCTAAAACTCGAGGCCATCGCTACTTTTTTTGAATTTTTAACTATTTTAATAGATCTATTTTTTTCTTTAACACGTTGTCCATCTATAACACATCACCTGTATTGTGGGCGAGTTGTCAAAATTTACCACATAAACATATAGACTCAGATTTCTAGTCATATAAAATATTTTCGTAGTCTCCATTATGTACCAACTCGCAATGAGGACGTGATTAAACAAAAAAGTAATAGTACTAACGATTATTTCAATAAGATTTTTGTTTTACTTTTGTTTCAAATACGGGTATCTTATTATTACGGGTATTTTATGAAAGTGTAGAATGATGAGTGTTTACTTGCATACATGCATACATAAACTCACGCCTGTATTCCCTGATGGGGTAGGCAGAGGTGCATTTCTACACCCACATTTCGCCAGGTATGTATCAGTCCCACGTAATAGGGGGCGAGCCTATTGCCGTTTTTCGGGCACATTTCCAGACTCCGTGCTGCTATTGTGAGTTTCCTAATGGAAAAACTTAATAACACTTTTCCCTACCCGGGAATCGAACCCAGGACCGCTAGATTGCACGGCACATACATGTACCGCGAGGCCACGAGGTAGTCGAAGCAGTGTTGTTTACTTGCAATAAATTTAAAAATTACTTATATTCTCAATAAAATATTTTCCAGGTCGTATCCCTTCATGTCAATTATGAAAAAAAACCCATCAAAAACAATCTGGAAAGGACATCTAATTTTTTTTGCAGTGGTGATGCCATTTTACCCATTAGCAGCTTCGCAGCGCAGTTGGTTAGCTACCTACTTACGATACGAGAGGCGGCGAGTTCGATCCCCTCAGCGAGACAAATGTTTGTGTGATCACAAATATTTGTTTCGGGTCTGAGTGTTTTTCAGAGCGAAAAGTCACTCGTAGTTTCGGATACCCATGATAAAAGACTTTTATCTTAGTGTTGGATCAGAACTATGTGTGTCAGTCAGAACAGTCACGTTGGGTGTTTTTATTTATTTAATGAGAATATTATAAATAGCTTAAAATATACTGACCTTGTGCGTTTAGTTCTGTCGCAGCCTTTGCTAGATCCCTGGTAGCTACAGCAGACGAGCAACTTGGCCTCCATCCCGGCGGCGGCTGTCCACTCGAAGACCTTTTGTTAGAACCACCAGAACAGTACCCGGAGCTGGCTGTGTCACAGCTAACGTTCACAGACTTCCTTGGACTAGCCTCCTTGCTTGGACATATATCTCCTAACGCCATCACAACTTCCCCAAATTCAGTCTCTTCCGGTCCAACTTCTGTAAATGTGCTGTAGTTCGGACTTATGTCTGATGGTCTTCTATCAGGATGAAGGTAGTGTGAATGATGAGCTGAATGCGAGGTATGTTTCATGTGGACAGAATTAAGTAGAATATTTGAAGAAGTTCGTGTTAATGCTTCTCTCTGTCGTATAGCTTCACGGAATATTCTGCAGTACATTGATATCATCACCACACTTGGTATCCAGAAAGAAACACTTGATGATACAATAGCATAAACCATATTGACCTTGAATATGCAAACGTCAGGATTTTCTTTCCGATACTGCCGATGTTGTTCTGTAGTATACCAGCCCATGAATATGGGTACGAAGCTGATAAATGCTGGCCAAAGCCAGACATTAGCTAGCATAAAACAGACTGTTCTGTGAGTCATTGTTACTGGGTATTCCAAAGGTCGTACAATGGCATAGTATCTGTCAACTGATATGCAGCAGAGGTGAAGAATCGAAGCGCTGGAGAAGTAGACGTCAAGTGAATTGAAGATATCACAGACTAGAGGGCCGAAGAGCCAGGCATCAGTCAGTTCTGCGCTAGCGTTGAAGGTCATCGCACACAGAGCAACAAGCATATCAGCAACGGCGAGACTGACCACGTAGTAGTTGGTGAGGACTCGCAGCTTTCTGTGCCGGTGTACCGAGATGATTACGAGCGCGTTGCCGAATAGCGCGCCGAGGATGATCGTGGTGAAGACCAGGCCTTTGAGGATGAGGATTATGGTGTGTGGCCAGTTGTGGTCGGGCGCGGCAGGCGGTGCCAGCGTTGAATGCAGCTCGTGGAGGAACGCTGGCTCCGTACCGCGCCCGCGCGCTTCTACCTCGCTCCGGAAAGAGCCATCTGTAAATGAATATAATTTTAATTCTATTGAATCACCTAATGTTATTACTGTATGTTGAGGATTGTTTTTTGATTTTAATGTTAAAGTGACAGCGCTGGATATTATGGTATGTTAAATTTAGTGTAATTGGGAGATTGGATAGATTTTAACAGACATAATATTTATTGTTAATGAATTTATAGACTCATTTTAAAATATTTTCTTTTGCTTTTATTTTTATGCTTAATTGTTCTTCCCACTATGTTTAATTGATGGATTTTATGGGAAATGAATAACATACCGCATTACAGATAATTTTTGCACAAAGTTAAAGACCTATTTTATTCACAGTAAATTAATACTACTCGTATTATACATTTTGATTGTGAACGCCTGAAATAATTCTTAGCAACAAATATGTAGTTGTTTAAACTGTAAACAATTTTAAAAGCTAAGGTGTTTCAACATCTTACGAATTTGATTAATAAATTAAACGCGCAAGATGTTTTACAGCCCCGAGTTTTGGTAACTTGCGTCGTAAAGATATAAATTCTTTACATAAAAAGTTTCTTTAATAGGATAAGGCAAGTTAAAGGTGAACTGGGACAAAGAAAGAAAGAATTTACAAACAAATTCTAAAGGGGTATGTAATTTTAACAAATTTTAGCATAATGTGAAGCTTTTGTACAAGTTATGAATTAAAACCTTGTTGTAGTTACCAGCAATTATTTAGGTACTTAGTTTTCATTAGTTTATTTAACGCTTTGTGCGTTTTATTATTTTTTTTAGATTACTTATATGTACGGTTTAAATATTTAATGTAACCTAGCTTGTATTTCACCATCTTACTAATGAAAATAGTTGTACTTATAGTTTTATAATTTTAATTAAAAACTGTCACATACATACATACATAAAATCACGCCTGTATTCCTCAAAGGGGTAAGCAGAGGTGCATTTCTGCACCCACGTTTCGCCAGGTCCCACGTCAGTCAGACCCACGTAATAGGGGGCGAGCCTATTGCCGTTTTTCGGGCACATTTCCAGACTCCGTGCTGTTACTGAGAATTTCCTAATGGAAAACCCAATAACACTTTGCCCGACCCGAGAATCAAACCCAGGACCTCTAGATCGCACGGCACATACTTGTACCGCGAGACCACGAGGCAGTCGCAAAATCGTCAAAGACGCACTTATTTAATCTGATCGACACATACTCCGATTATAATGAATAAAATCACTGTTTAATATCATTTGTTTCATAAACTCGAGAGTAATTAGGACTCTATAATTTAGAAAATGCATTAAAAGATAATCTAATGACGTAGCAAAACTTAATGTCAATTCATACATTTTAACAATAAACGAAAAACTCTTTCAAACTATCTCCAGACACATTAATCAAAAAAATAGAAAACGACAAGACAAATCTCAGACAATCGCTTTGTTTCACGCACAAAACATTTCAACCGAAAAATTTGCGCGTCTTCAAACACGTCAATGACAAACGTTCAATTATTTAGACAAGGAGCCATTTACGAGACGCCTATTTCCAAAATGGACTCTAAATCGCGTGTAATTGCATTTTCCGATTCAATCTTAATAATATGTGGGGAATTGATTACGCACAATACATGGTTTGCGTAGCCTATTTGTGTTTGTATGGCAAGATTCCAAAACTGAAGATGGTCTATTTTTCTTCAAGATTTTTTTTTCGACAATTGGATTTTATTCCAGCTCGTCACTGCGAACACTGTGATATCCGATGGCAAGTAAGGTAAAGTTTTAGCGTCAATTGGCGAAAATCTTTTTTATTATACTTTTTATTTGCTGTACAAACTATGCCATCACTATACTATGCTATCACTAGCCCCTAATCTGGTGGCTACGTATATCTTTCCACCACAAATGAAGCATTCTGACAATCTTATTTATTGAATTAAGTTAATATTTCCTTCTTTACAGTTGAATATACAAATAGTGTCAACAGTCCTCAGTCACTTGAGATTTATATAACTGAGTTTAATTTTATTTCAACAAGTCAGTGCTAAGAGCCCTCGCTGCATTTGTCGCTAAGCTTTGACTTGGAGCTAAGTAAGCCAGATCCCAAGTCGACGTAGCTGCAATTTAATAGCATTAATTTCCGTCAAGTTTATACAAGATGTTTTTAGTCACTTCAAAACAAAATTTTACGGTCAAATGTTTATTCTACTAATTATTGATTTGCGGAGCAGCAAGACTGCGTAAGGAAATATTAAGTCTAATTAGGTCTTGTTACGGTGTAGACAGGTTACGGTTGTTTAGATTTGTAGACGCGAGGTTTAACCCATTCCATTCCAGCAAAGAAAAACATATGACGCTCTTGGTAACATCTGCATAAGCGACTATTTCAATTATTTTCTTTGGGTATTACAAAACATCAAGCCAAATACGAGTACAGCCAGCGTGGTAGATTAAAAACAGCTTTCGTTTTATGTGTTGAAGTTTTCACGTATACAAGAGAGTCGCGGATATATTCTGCGCCTATGTAAAATCCTGAATTTAAAGCTAGTTAAAAATGACCAAGTGTTTATAAAAATTGACGCTAATCTTGACTTCAATGCTTTTATCATCATCATCATCATCATCAGCCCAAATAAGTCGCTTTTTTCCAATCCCTTATCGTTTAAGAAACGGTAAAAACACACTATGTAATTCGGGTGTGAATAAAAATAATATTCTATTATATTATATTTATTTTATTTGTAAAGGGACAATTGAAACATAAGTATGTACACTAACAATAACTCATTTCCTTTTAATGTAATGGATAATAGGAAGAACACTCATACGACGAATGTCATTTTATACTAGATATCATTATCAGACCATATGGTCTGATCGTATGGTGTGCCCAGCAGTGAGACGTTTATACGTCCCACGGGTACACGGTACGGGTCTCCTCTTCAGCTGAGAGGAGAAGAGTTAGATCATAGTCCACCACCCTGGCCATAAGGCCATAGATATGCTTCCTCGTACAAACAGCGTCCAATGAAATTAACTGTAAGCCTTTGAAAGTTATAAGTAACAGCTTTAATTGCAAGCAACGGCCATTAGTACTTTTGAAATCTACTCAAAAGAACCGCAGTGTCTGTTGCCTGTTTGCAGGTTTCATTTAAATGTCTCTTTAATTTTTAGACTTTAAGGGTTTATTTAGTCCCTAATTACTTTTTTTTCTAAATATCCGAAAAGACTAGAATATGAAATTGATAAAGAAAAAAATTGTATGTTTTATACAATTTCATACGAACGATTTAATTTCGAGCATAAATTGAAATAAAAACGAGAAGAAACCTGTAAAGGCCTTTTTATTATTTACTAGCGGACCGTCTGGGTGTAATGTAATTTTTTCCCGTACCGATTAAACTTAAAAATGTCGACACTAAAACTATTACGTTTTATTCCACCCAATTGACACAAAACCTTAACAAATTTAATGAATTAACCTTCCTCATTCACCACTTTGTCTATTGGCGAAAACCGCATAAAAAAGTCGCTTTGGTAATTTTGTTTTTTTGGAAATATTTTATTTATTATAAAATAAGCAGTTAATGGTAAAACTACATAGTTTTTTAATTATACCCTAGTAATGTAAATGGAAAATGTCCAATATTGTCTTGACTTTTAGACGATTCACCTCAGAACTATATAAAACTGTTCCTAACGCATTGGCATCGCGATGTCTCTTCATTACCAAATTGCTTATAGAAAAACCCAGTAACCCTCTTTCTCGACTCGAAAATTGAACCCAATGTCTCTAGATTGCCGGCACAATTCTATTCGTCAGGACCAACAAACATTTGTATGTTTAAAGCAGTCAAGGAAAAGTCCGGAAGTGAAATGGAGTAAGCAAATTTCGCTACGAACAAAACACAAAAACCGGTCGTAAGAAACTTGAAAGCACTGTTAACGAAACTAATTTGAAGTTGCGACCACAAAACCTCATCGATCGGAAGCCGCCCAAGGTCAAAGGCAACTGTTTGGCAGACGATGTTGGAAGCCGGCCAGAGACCTGCGATTCACATGCAGTTTCGGATATTTATTACGGATTCTCGAATTTTCGAGAGGCATTACTGGCCGGAAAATTTTGGAGATTCATTTTATTCTAATTAAAAAAAAGGTTCGTGAGATTTAATGTAAATTATTTGTGTCAGGTCATCGTACTACTCGAAACCGTCTCAATACTTGACATGGATGTTATCTGTGGGTAAGAGAGCTCAAGTTAGGCTTAAGTTATAAGCTAAGGCTAAGTCTATCGCGCCGTCTTAGAAAGATGATATAAATTAGAAGTTTGTGCTTGATAGTGTAATATTTTTATACTATTGCGAAGATTAGTCGACAAATCTTTTTACTTAATATTTCAAATACTCTTAATTTTGTGTTAATCAAAGGTGACTGCCTCGTGGTCTCGCTGCACAAGTAGTATGTACTGCGCAATTTCGAGGCCCTAGCTTTTATTTCTGGGACGGGAAGTATTATTGGGTTTTTAAAATGTGCCCGAGAAACGGCAATAAGATCGCCCTCTATTACGTGGGACTGATACATACCTGGCGGAATGTGGGTGCAGAATAATACACCTCTACCTACTCGTTTGACAAATATATCCATGAGGTAATGTATCAAAGGGATAGGCTGAAGTGTTGTCCTAAATCTACATATGTGCGTTACGCATTATTGCCACTCATCAAGCAGAGAGCCCGTTGTAGACGTGGTATAACCCTCACGGAAAAAATCTTAGGTATGTGGCTTGTCCGGCTATTGAAGTTAAAATGTTTCGACCGGATGCGAGAATGTATATCGCGGGACAAGTAGACAAATCATACGTATGAACCGATACAAATTTTTGAAAGTCATGGTCACGATCTATCTTCAAAATATTAAGTTTCATAAAATTAAAAAAAAGGTCTCAAATAGGTTCTGTAACGTTTCCAAATTGTGTTATTATGTTGGATAAGTTCCAAACGTTTTTCTCGTTAAAGCCGACTTGCAGCGCATATAAATATTTCGATTCCAATGTAAATGGATTTTTAATTGCATTGCAATGGTTTTGGTACTCTTTCTGTGATAAAATTTATTCAATTATACTCGTATTAGAATTCTCTTTTGAAGAACTGGAATGAAGGGATGAAAAATTCTTGGAAAATTTTCTTTGTGCTTTTTTTTTTCAATGTATCAGAAGTGCTACGAGCACTTTATTTTTTCGGCGAAATTATTCACTGTTATCTTCTTAAATAAATTACCATTTTTATACAAATGTTGTGATCGCCTCAACGTTTACACGTGCGGTTGGGTTAAAATCTCAGCAGTCGCGGGCTTAAGCCCCAGGCACACACCTCTGACTTTTCGAAGTTTTCTGTGTATTTACAATGTATTATAAGCACGTACTTTAACAGAAAAGGAAAACTTCGTGAGGAAGCTTGCGCAACCAAAATTAATTAATTAGGATATCTTTGATGTGAAGTCTCTTAGCTTGCGCTAAGCCAACGTAGTCAACTAGGGCCTAACTCCTCAGTTTTATTGGTGACCCGTGTAATGAAATGAAATAATATTATTTGAATCTATAAAATTTCAAAATTACTTATAATTGATGCTACAATTTTCAAAGCCTAGAGAGTAGGAATAAGCTACAATAACGACCGGTCTTTATCATAATACTTTTAGGAGTAGGTTATTAATGAATGAATGGCCAATGACCGAGAAAAAATACAGTGTTTAAGTTAGTAAGCTAATCTATTTGTACAATATGATTAGACAATTTTGTATGCTGACGAGATATTAATAATTTTTCACTTTGTATTTGTGTGTCATTAGATCTAGTACTTATCAAAGGTTTCATAATTTGTAGCCTATACTTAACATTCCTGAATTTACTTATTAACGAACTTAGTTCGTATGAATATTTAAAATAATGTTCAAGGTGAAATTCTTATTAGGAACTTAATGATAAAATATTAAAGTTCGTTATTTATACAGTTCTCATTACTTTAGATTATAAGCATAGTAGTAAGGTTTAGATTATCATGGGGTTATCGGATATCAGAAATTCTCAACTCCCAGCCAGCCCAATACCATTAACTCCTTACACTGTTTGTGCCATGTGATTTTGAGGACTCAGCGCTTTCTGTTATATAGTAGTTTAGTGTTCGTTTAGGTTGATGGTATCATCATCAGCCCATATAAGTCCCACTGCTGGGTACGGGCCTCCTTTACAACTGAGAGGATTCAGGCCTTAGTGCCACGCTCGCCTAGTGCGGGTTGGCGGACTACACAACTAAGAAATTCACACAAGTAAGTATGTACTTTTTATTCGTTAGTAAACTCAGGGCAGTCTTCAGAGTTTGCTACTGGATGAGACCTTAATGGGGTTATCTATCCACCTTCTTGGCGGAAGTCCAATACCTTGGCAGCAATAAAGCTTTAAATTTACATTTTAGAAGTTTGTTACTCACATACGCCGTATAACCTTGTACGACATTATAAGAATATAGTTAGTTCAGTTTATGATAATAGATTCACATTTCTGGTGGTATATACGTAGATTAAACAGCAATATCCATTGTTGATTGTTTATTGTATACTTTTAAACAGTAAAAATGAATACAGAAAATTCTTTTAAACTAAAATGGACAATTAGCGGCCTTGTCGCTATATGAGATCTCTTTCAGACAACTAGGCATGATGGAGTATTAATACAATTACAATATAATGAAACGCTCGGTTCTATGAGTTCTTAATAACACAGCAATGGAGCAATCGTTATTTGATACACGTAACGTTCAGCGAGTGAGATTGCCAGACTCCATAAGTTACCTAAGTTTACCCCTTTTTTCCCTTCTCGCTAGGTGTTGGAGCATAATATCCAAAAACACTTCTAACATGGAGAATGCCTTGTACAAGAGCCAGTATTTTAAAATAATTACGTCACAATACTCAACGCACCCTACAAGCGATTACGAAGGTAATTATGGAAATTTTCATAAAAAATATATTTTTAGTTTCCCTCCACAATTCCTGAGGAGAAATTGAAAGCATAAAAGCCGCTTTCAAGATTGTAGGAATGGATTTTCTCTCATTAAAACAAGAAATAATGATTCTCAACGATTTTTATTCGGTTCCGTTACGTTTCTGTATTCGAGTCACGAGCTTGAGAGCTGTACATGGATGGAAAAGTTATTTTAAAAACGCAAGTTTCCTTCATCTTGTGAAAGCGAACACAACAAGCGAATGAGGTACTAATTGTTATTAAGATTATACTTGAAATGAAAGTCGGAAACTCATAATGCAATTAAATATAAGTATATTTGGTTTAATGTTATACTAAATTTGAGATTAACCATTATTTCTATGGATAATTATTTAGAAGTAGTGATGGTCTCGAGGTTTAGGGGTGCGGTCGAGAATCTTGGCGAACGCAGGTTCAAACCCCAAGCCCATACATATGACTTTTGGAAATTATGTTTACATTCACAATGAATTATCAAGTACTTTAACGGTGAAGGAAAACATCGTGACGACACCATCGCGTAGTTCCCCAACCCGCATTAGATCAACGTGGTTGACAAAGGCCTAAACCTAAAGTTGTAGAGGAGGGCCATAGTCCATACCCACCAGTGGGGCGTATAAGGGCTGATGATGATATCTATGAAGTAAAAGCGTGGCAAACAAAAATACTTATATCTTTACATACATATTTAGGTACGAAAAATATTATAGAAAGCGAGAGGTAATCATTAGTCTTAATACTTGAATTTTACTGTTCTTTAAGTGCCAATGTTTTTAGTATTTTGCGCCCATTCAAAGTGCCCCTAATGACGCTTTTCAAATTGCCATTTCCCATAAGGTGGAATTTCGGAATTGAGAACTCGAAAGGCACTATTCGCAGCTCATTTTAGTCTATAGAGTAATATTATTATTGCAACAAGTAGTAATATTCAAACTTTATACCTAAATGATGGCCACAGTAATGTATAATGAGTCATCCAGAAGCAGAGTGGAGCTACGATCATCGCAAAATAGCAGGAAGAATAAGAGAAGTCAAGGATGGTGAAAGGTGGAGTATAATTAGAGAGGTATAATATTCCCAGCAGAAGACCACTGCAGACTAATGACGCCGATCATGCTGAAAATAATCTTAGTAAAGGAATCGAAATTGCAGCCGATGCTGTCACAAACTACCCTACGTCTTTAAATACGCAGATACGTACACTCGTATTTGCATGCTCGAACAGGGCAAGGTAAGTTAGGTCGTTTGTTAGCATCGTCCCATCTATCAGTTACATTCCTATCCTTGCCTGGTTGTCTGGTAGACATCGCTTTTAGCGATAAGACCGCCAATTTATTGTGCCTAATTTTGTAAATTCTTTTCTTTTGTCTATGTTTTAATTGTGGTGTTAAATAAATAAAGAGTTAATAAAAATAAAGTAAAGGTAGGTAATTCTTAACCCACGATTCGCCAGCTTTATTTTTAAGTCGCAAATTGTAGTGGGCGATTTTCGTGCCGTTTTCGGGCATACTTCCAAACTTTGTATTGCTACTCTGAATTTCTTGATGGCAATAACTTGATGAAAAATAACACTGGAATCTAACTAAAGGCCTCTGGATCGCACGAAACATACTTCTGTCGCAAAACCAACAATGCGCCTAAATAAATATGTACAAATATTATTTCTCAGTTAATCATATAATAGTCTACATATCACACATGCCTTATTACTTACAATACGATTAGTTTTCCATCACAGAGAACAGTTGTATTTCGAGAATACGTGATTACCGAAGTTATTGGACGCTATTACGGCATGTATGTATGTAATTACATCCATTTTTAGTATAAGATAGTAGTAATAATTCGCTTGGAGGTCCATTTGTGGTTGTATATTTGGGAAAGTTAATTCATTATTTCAGAATCTATGTTCAATAATATATTACGCTTTCAACAACCCGCACTAGGCCAGTGTGTTCGACTAGTACAGCTTCACAACTGTTTGTCCATCAATAGTAAGTAAATCTTGGGTTTTATGTTATACTCGTAATGTGCGAAATTAGCTACCAAACACATAATGTAGTACCAAACCAAGTGAATAAAACAGACTGTTTTGGTATAAGTGCAGTGCGAATCAAATAGAAATAGCGTAATTTCTTAGTAGTTGAAAAAAATATGCCAGCCTGTACATACCCGAGTCTACAAACTCTATAAAAAGCATAATTAGTTATTTTTTTTAGTAAAATAGATTTTACACCTTAGTAATTTTTAGCAGTTCGACGTATAAAGACAAATAGATTATAAATGAAACTACAAAAATGGGCTAATATGCATTCAGAGCATTACTGTCATATTTTTATGTAGCAATGATGAAACTATTGTAGATATAAAATAACAGTATAATAACGAGCAACCATTGATATGAAAATAAAACATATTGATTTTTCCGTCCAAGACCTTGGGCTGATGCAACTTCAATGTCGTGATTAATAAATTAGATAAGCATTTCTTTTATTATACTATGAAACCACTTTCATAGTATAAGAGTTTTTAAAACCACTTCTAGAACATAGCACAAGCTAAAAGATACCTAACTTTATATCTTAGCCGCGCTAACAAGCTGTAGTATGATTTGCTTGGTCACGTTTTCCGGCGCGTTATGTATATTTCAGCGCCGGACCCATACTATGCAATTAAAGGGAAAGATTATGGCAGATGATGTTCTGACATGGTTTCATATGGGTAATTACTTTTGTGAGTGGTACCAACAATTTTTTTTTTATACTGGCACGGCAAAGTGACTCCACTGTACCTGATGGTAAGCACAGTGGAGTCCAAAAAATTAATACCGACCAGCGAGAAACGATATGGTCACCCGCTGGTCGACACAATCATGCCGGCCTGCACAGCCCATCTTTATCAGTTTGGACTGCGGGAATAAACAAATGTTTGTCCTATATTATTAATCAAGGGATGTTAGAAATATACATGGATTTTCGAATAGCTACTTGTAGCTCTTGATACAAACAATCGCTGTCTTTGAATACAATTTTCTTTCACACTATTGTTAATGATCTATCATCTACTTATAACACTTTCACTAATTGATTCTTTCACGAAAACATTTTATTATAATCAAAAAACGTGAATAAGACGAGGCGGCGCAAATCCAGGCCCTCAATTCATTAGCAAGTTACATTAAGAAAATATTTGCACAATCCGCGTCTGAGGTAGGCGCGAATGCTCCGTAAACAAATTAAAGCACGCGTTTAACCATTTTGTAGGTAAATATTTTTATTAAATTGAAAAAAAAATGCTGACTGAATTCAATTCAGGTGATTTTTATCAAGAAATAAATTTAGCTTTCGTTTTGATGGATTAAACCTAGAATTTATTTAAGATGTTTGGGAATTGACAGCTTTCATGTAACATTTGGTTAGAAAACAAGCTTAAAAAAAGGCCAAAACTTTAATCCTCATACTAAGATAAATATACGTGAGACGAAAACTTGTTTTGTAGATTTTAACACCTACGAGTTAAGTTTAAAAATTTTCGTCTCACGTATATCACCTACCACTAATACAAGTCATGTGTTGGTGAACTGTTTCTATGATTCAAGCGAGTAGAGTAACTATAAAATAGTCCTCAACCTCTATTTGCTGCATTATTAATGGGTGACATGTTCTTGTTATGAACGGTCTTCCTATCTGTAATAGAAGAAGCAAACCCTGAAAACGATAAAATCTATGATAAATTCCTAGACGAATGTGGCTCGATGTCATTATTAATTGTACCTTAATGTATTTTACCACAAAGTCGAAGGCTTACAAGCCTTTTAGATGACGATATCACTACCATGATTAAATTCCTTTCACTACAGGTCCTGACTATCTTGTGATGGATACAGCCACGACCGCAAGAAGATGCTACAGCTCGCCTCTGAAACTGAGCGACCAGTAATTAAGATGGCACGTCTTGTGGTCGCGGCCGATGGCTTTGATCCCTCTAGGTTTGCTGTGAACGCGGTTAGCACTGGATAGGTTAGTAAAGATTTTGTAGACCATTTATACTCTAGTATTTAAAATAGTCTTCGTTTTAAGTCTCGTATAAAATATTACAATCTTCTTTTGAACTTTACAGCCTCCAAAGGTCTAGAGGGCGCTATTTCGATTCCCGAACCGAAAAACATTTTTTGTTTAATCTACTTTTCTGTTGACTATACTATATTACCAGCCTGGTGGCTGCATATGGACTTTTGCTTTCTCTACAACAGATAGGGGTTAGGCCTTGTTCATCGCTCTGGTCTATATCAGTTTAGTGGATAACACATATTTAATAATTTTCTCGGAGAACCTTTCGGTGTGCAGGTTTCCTCACGATACTTTCTTTCACCATTAAAGCATGTAAAATCGTCATCTCGGGGTCATCACGAATTTACTAATCCATGATAATTTGCCCAAAAATTATCTCTTAGTGTCAGACACAAATCGATCTTCCAATCAATAAATCAATATTATAATTTTAAGTGAATTGGTTACAGATTTTAACATCAACTGGCCTATGGTTCACACTTTTGTTTGAAGAGCTTAAAGATATAAAACGTACTCCGTATAATTGGGACATCAGCTTGCTGTTTGACTTAATGTTTGTGTAATTTGCAAACATTTGTCGAAACCTGTTATAATATGACGTTGTCTGAACTATCTTATCTAGGCGAGGCCCGCGCCCAGTAGTGAATCGTATTATATTCATTTATATTATAATACAATTAACAGCCACACATTCTCTAAATCAAATAATAAATAAATAAATAATAAATACACCCAACAGTCACATACATAGTTCTGACCCCACACTATACGGATACAAGTCCTGTGTCGTGGATATCAGAAACTACGAGAGACTTTTCGGTCTCACAAACACCCAGACCCGAAACAAATATTTGTCGATTACACGAACATTTGTCTCGGTGCGGGAATCGAACCCGCGGCCTCTCGTTTCGCAAGCTGGTGTCTAGCCAACTGCGCCACGGGGCTGTCAGACAATACTAAGTTATTGTTAAACTACAGATGCTTTGATAATATTTTCAAGTTTGCACATTATTACAGTTATTAATCGTGATTGCCATTCTATATTTGTAAGAAAATTTTATAACACCAAATTTCTATCAGTTAATTAGAGATAAACGAAAATATAATAATGGCCTTTTTATTTTTTATCATTATATTATATAGATATATATTGAAACGAACGTAAAAAATCTTACGTCCTTACGTACTTAAGGACTCCCTCGTGGTTCCGCGGTACACGTATATGCTGTGCGATCTTGAAGTCCTGGGTTCGATTACCGGGTCGGGAAAAGTGTTATTGGTATTTTCCATTAGTTTATTCTCAGTAGAAGCACGTATTCTGCAATTGTATCCGAAAAACGGCAATAGGCTCGTCCCCTATTCGTGGGACGAAAACACAATTAGCGAAATGAGGGTGCAGAAATACACTCCTGCCTACCTCTTCGGGGAATACAGGTGTGAGATTATGTATGTGTAAGATACACTTTTGCCTTTCCATTCAGCAATACAAGCGTCAATGTTTCTATCTAAATAAAAAAAAACATAAAGAGGAGCCGATAACTACGAGTAGAATTATAATAAATAACCCTTTTTAGAAAGTACAATTAATTATTAAAACAAATTAATAAACTCATAAATGCCCTTCATAGTTTTGATTCAGTCAATGAAAATTCTTCGAAGAATATTTCAAATTAAGTTTTCTGTCTAAGTTCCAAATTACGGAGGGACTAAAGATTGGAATAATATACTCCATTAAATATTAACAAAAGAACTTTTAGTGATAATTAGCGTAATGCCTACTGATTAAATATCTTTAGAAGTGAAGGTAATTTAGCTAAATTATAGAAATGAAATTGGCCTTTGCTAAACTGTCTGGGATCATTTATGATAGTAATAAATGCCTGAATCAGTCTTTTGAAAATGATGGATAAAAATATAGTAAGGTGATTTTAGTGTCTTGTCCCGTTGTACAAGTATTGACAGCCCCGTGGCGCAGTCGCTTAGACACAAGCTTGACGACTTGAAACGAGAGGCCGCGGGTTCCGCACGGAGGCAAATTTTTGTGTGATCCACAAATATTTGTTTCGGGTCTGGGTGTTTGTGAGACCGAAAAGTCTCTCGTAGTTTCTAATAACCACGACACAAGACTCGTATCTTAATGTGGGGTCAGAGCTATGTATGTGACTGTTGGGTGTATTTATTTATTTAAGTGATTGCCGAGTGTAGACGTTCCGAGTTCGATACTCGGGATGGGTAGTTTTATTGTTTTTTTCCATTATGACCACTTTTAGTAACGAACGCTTTCAGTTCGAAAAACGGCTATCACTTGTCTTAACGTACGTAACATGGTGGGAAATGCACTTCCAGTGTGTGTTTTCGGTGTCTAGCAAAATTAAATTTTCTTCCTTGATCTTCCTGATTTGTCTTAGGGGCTACATTTTATTTCATGGTAAGGTTAATGTCGGTTATACATATGTAGTACCTTACCTTAGGTTTTCATGTCGTCGATTCCCCAGTGTCATAAGACTAGTCTTTAGGCAGTGCGTTCTACCTGTATTGGCATACGGAACCAAAACTTGAATACTCGCTAAAAGTCTAGTCCACGAATTTCAAGTCACTGAGCGTGCCATGGAGCGGGCAACGCTTCAAGATTGTGATGGTTGGCGATTTTTTTTACGACAGGAAAGCGCCTTAAGCCCTCCTGTTCGGTACCTCTGGGGGAGGCCGAAAGGGATATGTGGGGTCTCTGGCCTTCCAACTCGGCGCGCGGATCAATTGTCCGCTTAGTTGATTGATGGTTGGCGCTTACTAGGGGAGGCCTACGTTTATCAGTGGACGGCGACAGGCTGAGTGTATACATATACCTTCTTTTAGGTATCTTCTCTTAGAATCCAAAGCATTAAGATGTTGTTTTTTTACCTCTAAATATGCGTCTGAAATATTGGTAGGTAGCGTAATAAATTTGAGAGACACCAAAATGTTTTGCCACGTAAACTTTGGCAGAGATGTAACATATGAGCAAGTAAAGCAATTATTCTTGAATTTATTGCCAAGTCTCTCCGATCTTCAACCAGTTACGTTTCCATTTGTTCACCTCAATGTTACGCCTTTATTTATGATTGAAAACGTGTCAAAAGTAATTACTTTTGACATAAATTTATGGGTGGAATTCTTTTTGTTTAAGTTTTAACCAAAACTCTGTGTCTTTGTAATATTATTGAACTAGGCTCCAGTTATCGTTTTTACTTCAAACAAACACGTGGAGAAAAAGCGAGACAGTCATAAAACCGGTATAAAATAGACATTCCAATTAGAGTTTAACGATAGACTGCTTATAAAATGCGAGACAAAATAGTAAATAAACCAAACATACTCTGAGCACTCAAATAAATTCTAATGAATGTATGCTCGTAAATATGAAATTTATTGTAGTTTACATCGGTAAGTGTATTTCATATTATTATTTTATTGCGTCGTAAAGATTCCTTCGAACATTAACCGAGGCGTTATAACGGTGCTTCCATACATTTTTATCAGCCAAGGGTGGCGTGTAATTTCCTTCTATGCGGGGAGATGGAATGTGTGTCGCCACCTCATTAACCCACTCAAGATTCTTATATCCTGTAGCGAGATTTGGCATTTCATTTACGCTGTGTAGGTCTTGTAAATAAATTGGTTTTATATGATGAGTGCCTTAGTTTAAAGAGTAAGTTTTTTTAAAACTTGATGCATAATCGCTGCTACATTATCTGCTGGTTAAAATAAACGTTAAATAAATTAATCTAGTATTCCAAAACTTGTGCCTAAAGTGTCAAAAGCTAAGGGAGATTTTGATCTCATCGCCTAAGGTCAAATGTTTGCTTGGAATTTACCTCCGTTCAAGAATCGAATAATTAACCTTACAACCGAAATGCGGCATGGAGACCGATTTTGATTTTAAAATTACTACAGGTATAATCTCACGCCTGTAATTTCCGTAGGGGTAGGCAGAGGTGCATCCATGTTTGGCAGGTACATTCAGTTCCACGTTATTACGTGAAACTTATATATACCTACCCTATTGAGGGCGAGCCTATTGCCGGTTTTCAGGCACACTTCCAGACTTCGTGCTGCTACTGAGAATTTCCTACGTAAATACCCAATACGTAACACTTTACCCGACCCAACAATCGAACTCGAGACCTCCAGATCGCACGGTGATGAATAAGTGAAAGATGAAGTAATAAATAAAAGGCACGAAAGGAATAATAGAATTCTGACGACGTTTTTAAAACCACGTCACTAAATTGCAGTGATCGTCCGCTTGCGTGCCACGATGTTGGTTTATGTCCACGGTAGCGAGAAAGCCATGAAATACATAATTAATCGTGGATTGAAGTTGGTGCTAGCTTTGCGCATGGTTGCTGTCATGGAATAGTTCAATGTCAATGTTATTTTTCCGTGTTACCGAATGAAGTTTTAAAAGTAGTTTGATGATCAAACCGATCCAGATTTTAAGAACTTAATTTTATATGCTAAGCGGATTTGGTCTCTTTACGTATTAATATTATTACAACTATCATTAACAACCAAAAATACTTAGATAAAATATATTGGATTAAAGCAAAAGAAATCATTTCAAAACAACTTGCATGGCTGAGATTTACTCTATAGAAGTTTTTAAATGGCTAACTCCACTTATCCCCTGTCTTAATTGGGACTTATATCCACCGGCTCGTCGAGTAATATAACAGGATCAATGCCGAGTTAAAATATTTGAAAAATATGAAAATCGTGGGTACGTTTACGATTTTTTTTTAATGAATGGAAAGTAAAGATAGATAAAAAAACAGAGAAGGAGGTTGAACCGCCTGCTTTATACAATCTGAACTGACTCGAGACAAATAAAAGGTATCTATATTTTATCTCCAGTCTTCTTCAGGTCAAATTCCAGATCCCCGGTTCAAGGACAAAGCTTTCAAGCGTGAAAGTTATAGAAAGAACAAAACATGGTGTTGCAAGGTCGACGAAATTACCATCAGCACGCCACGTCTGCCCTTGGCCGGTTGTCATAACCTTGATTGGGCAACGTGGGGTATTGTGTTCCTATCGATGGGGTAAAAATATTTGCGTGTTAGAACGGATGTTAAATATAGATTGGTGGACTTTTGTTGGCTAGGTCAATAAGGTCACTGAATATTGTAGCAGCTGCCGCTGGTAACTATTATTGATACTAATATTTTCGTGGCTTGGAGTATGAGTTAATGTTTTTGTTTATATTGTCAAATAATTTCATTTCCGAAATATGTAAATTGGTTTGATTAGGAAAGGTTTTTGGAATGTTTAGAAAATAAGTTGTGAATGAAATGATTTTAATACAGATACTCGTAAATTAATAATAGAGATCTAATTTTACTATTACTATGGGTGTCCTGCAAACTCTCTTGTAATCGAGCTTCATCAAATTAAAAATTATATGTCGATATGAATTACAAGTTAGCTATAATTAGCATTAGGTTTGCCAAGTGTGGTATTTGAAAAAAATCCACTATAGAAAACGCAATGTCACACTCCATAGTATTATGTCGGTAAATAATAAAATAAAAAAAATGTCGCAAATTAAATAACTACAAAGTTACATACATACATACATAAACTCACACCTGTATTCCCCGAAGAGGTAGGCAGAGGTGCATTTCTGCACCCACATTTCGCCAGGTACTTATATATATATATATAGGCACATATTTGCACCGCGAGACCACGAGGCAAAGTTGTAAACACCAAAAACATAAGTTTCTTTAAAACATAGATTGTAATCTAAAATTACTTTAACTACCATAAATATGCCCTTCGACTTGAAATTCCGACATTGAAACACAACTTTACTTTGCCGATAAGAAAGGCGCTACGGGAAATTAGTCAGTCATTAATTCACCCAACGTCAGTTCCCTCTACAATTAAAATTACAACTTAGTTGTTAAACTTGCAGTAATCAAATTTAGATCTGGATGTCTAACTATAGACGGCCTTCGTCGTCATTTTATGAATCATAAAAAAGTTGATACGCCAATCGACTAAAGAGGATCGCATGACTCGAATCGTTGACGCGATATTAAAGAGACAAAGATAGATTATAATATTATTACTTTTCTATACGACTTCGACTACCTCCAGAACCAGAATGTTTTTAGAGTTCTATTTTGGGATATCAATTTTAGTTTGGAATTTCTCAATCGCAACACGGAGATTGGAAATGTTCCCGATAAAAGTCTTGATCGAGCCGGTTTTACAGCGTCAAGAAAAATTAATGTGAAACAAAATCCTTAAGGCCCAATGCCGTCATTTTAACGTGTCAGTATTGGATTGGAGGACAAGTATTACAAAAAAGGAACACTTTAGATATTTCTTGACATTATCATCATTTAGGTAGCAGAAAGTGTTCCTTGTACATTATATTACTTTAAGTTTATAAAGCCGAGGCGCTTACGTTTTATTGCAACGTGTTGTACGGAATCTGCTTTATGAAATAAAACGTGTTATTTGCACCGTGCGTTGAACGAGAGCGAATAAAGTGCACGAGCGCCTAGCGAAGGCGCATAATAGAATAAGTTTTATTCTCTTTGGTTTTATTTTATCCTACTACTAACCTGTATTGTTTCCGTGTAGTTATAGTAGAGGTAAGAATGTAATATTATGACAAGAAATTTCATACGTACGCACTTTGTTCATCATCAGCCCAAATACGTCCCACTGCTGGGCTCGGGCCTCCTCTACATCTGAGAGGGTTTAGGCCTTAGTCCACTACGCTAGCCTATTGCGGGTTGGCGGACTCCATACCTTAGAAATTCCTAAGAACATTTAGGTGTGCAGGTTTTATCACGATCTTTTCCTTCACCGTTATAGCAAGTGATAATTCATTGTGAATACACACATAACTTCGAAAAGTCAGAGGTGTGTGCCTGGGGTTTGAACCTGCAACCGCCGAAATTCTCGACCGCGCGCCTAAACCTCGAGGCCATCACTGCTTACTTACTTACATCAGGCACTTTGTTACAACTACATATATTCTCGAACGGGTAGGCAGACGTCTATTCATTTTCTGTTTTAGTCACATTTAAACCTCGTTTGCCAGCTTTTTAGTCCCATAGTAACTCTTTGCGCGATAAAAAATTTGAACTCAGAACCTCATACGCCGAATACATATATGGGTATAGTGAAAGTATAGCCATTTGATAAAACTTTTGTTTACTTCTCGTTGCTTCACTTGCACATCACACGTCCAAAATAATCCAAGAATAAATGATGTTTGAAACATTCTTTCGAATCGAAATTTATACGTAAAATATGAAATAAAGCAAAACTAAGGATCATTTAATTACATAGCTGCTTTTGATGGTTTCTAGCAGGATTATAATAATAGCACATTGTACTTTAGTATATTATTAGTAATATTTTTCCTTTTAGTTAGTTAAAAGGAAAAATCAAATTAATGTATTTATAATCTGGTAAAAGAACATAGTACAAAATATATATAATTTTAAAGATCTTAAAGTATGCAAGTGGATAAAAATATAAAAAGAAAAAATATTTACATTTATTTGCCTCGTAGGACACGACGCATAAGTTGTCGTGTGCGATTTTCAGTTCCAGTAAAGTGTTATCAGTATCAATTATTCTCATAATATTTTCTTAAGTATACATGATGACATCGATGGAGAATAGGTTTCTGTAGTCAACGAGGTTAGTCCTCCAGACTATAGGGCTCTTAATTTTTCGTCAATTTTAGTACCACTCTGCCATACTACAATGATCTTGGACTGAATTCTGCAAGGCTTAGACAAAATTTGCAGAATCTCTTCCTGGCAGTGATCCAAATGCACTTTGGTTGAGATTGAACGTTACAGTGAATGCTTTTTTAAGTTCGTACTTCGTTGTCACATTGCATTATACCCGAATATGCAAGAAGAAGCATGTATTATAAAATGTTTAATTATTTATTTTTGTTACATTTTGCTATGTTATAGAAAAATGAAAATTGAATGAAATTTAAATGTTATACAAATGCAAGTGAGTTTATTTATCACGCTTGGAGATCTGAATCGCTGAACAGATTTCAATGATTTTTTTATATGGAAAATTCTATATTACGTTATTGAGATTATCATAGTAAAACATATTAATGCGAGCGAGCGAAGCAAAGTAAAGTTAAATCTTGTCATGTTAAACTGGCATAATAGTGTTGTAAGGCGATACACGATTACCTATTAACAATGTATCTGAGAAACGCTGCATTAACCAACAAGAAAGCAGTCACTGTACATATTTGAATCGCACCAAGAATCTTAAATACATACTCGTACATAACCTCACGTCTGTATTCCCAGAAGAGGTAGGTAGATATGTATTTCTGCTCTCATATTAGTCCATTGTAATAGATACTGAGAATTTCCTAACGAAAAAAACAATAATTCTTTCCCCGACTCGAATCGTTCGAATCGAACCCGGGACTTCTAGATCGCACGAAATATACTTAAATAATAAATAAATACACCTAAAAGTCACATACATAGTTCTGACCCCACATTAAGATACGAGTCTTGTGTCGTGGGTATCAGAAACTACGAGAGTTTTTGGTCTCCCAAACACCCAGAACCGAAACAAATACGTGTGGATCACACAAACATTTGTCTCGGTGCGAGGATCGAACCCGCGGCCTCCCGTTTCGCAAGCTGGTGTCTAGCCAACTGCACCACGGGGCTGTCAATATACTTGTACCGCAAGACCACGAGGCAGTCAAAGGCAGAGAATCTTAATCATTAAAATTAGTCAGTGCATCCCAAAAAGCAGTAATATTCTCGAGCTCACACACCCTAATAATAACACGAACGTTTAACACCCTGTTCATCCCACTCAAAGCTTGAATAATTCATTCAACAAAAGTTCCCATTTCATTAAGGCAGGTAATTTAATGGGTGGTACACCTAATTAATGATTCAATGGTTTGTTAATAATCCGTCGAACGAGTTTATTTGGCCAGCGTCTCGACTGCGATAGGATAGATGTGGACCAACGGTGTTGATTTGAGAAGTTGAGTAATTTGCGATTTTTTGGGGTGTTTAAATAACCATAGGTTAGTCTTGTAGGTACTGCTCTTCATTAGGTGATACTAAAATTATACACAGCATCTAAACAACTTACATATTTATATCCGTACGGCAAACGTGATGGCCTCGGGGTTTAGGTGCGCAGTCGAGAATCTCGGCGGTCGCGAGTTCCTAGGGTCTGAACCCTAGGCACACACCTGACTTTTCGAAGTTATGCGTGTATTCACAATGAATTATCACCTACTTTAACGGCGAAGGAAAACATCCTGAGGAAACCTGCACACCTAAAACTTCTTAGGTGTGTAGTCCGCCAACCCGCACTAGGCCAGCGTGGTGGGCTAAGGTCTAACTATAACTATATGGGCTGATGATGAAACATAAAGTATGTTTGTAAGCCTCTGCCTCTAATGCGTAGAGCTACCACGCCTACGTTTCGCCAGCTTAGTCTAAAGACTCACGTAATCAGTCAATATGCCGCGCTACCAATACTTTTGATACGTATATTAAATTCACTACTGACTGTGTTAAATATCACACTGCCACCACTTAATATTAAACAAATTAAAATAAAATTCAGCTATAACAGATTCTATGGTTTCGAAATAATTAATACATGTAAATGTCGTACACGTAGGCCAATTAAATACGTGAATTGATTGAGTTACGAGAACAAACCGAAAAAGTAATTTAAATAAGTGTTCGTTGATTTTCCTGTATATTCATGTAAATACCATAATGTACCGCAATTTCGCAAGTTACTGACAATATTACCAATAAAAGTTAATTATTAACATTAACAATTCGGAAATTAATGATGTTTTTGTAGAAAAAAAAATATTTAAAAAAAAAGAATACAATTCGCTCAGAATCTATGCCTATATGAGTATAATAATATCGTATGAAAATTAATACAATTGACATTACTCAACATGTAATCTGCTAACGGAATCTATAGCAAAAAAAACGGCTGACAAAAACAAATGACTATCGCATAATGAAATCTCTAAAAGCTAAAATGTTGAATTTGAACTATGAACACTGCGACCAAAAAGTATATTACGAGGAAACTCCGTAGCAGTAGGAAGACGAGAATGCTCGGCAATCCCAATAGAATTGTCATAGTGCGGGGAGATAAATGGGACTCCTTACTGCGGCACTAGATTAGCTTGTATGCATAATATCTGCATATAGTGCAGATTATAACAGATATAACATGAAAATTAAATAGTAACTTGAATGTGTAGGTGTTATATAATATATCTCGTATCTGTATCCTCGTAGGGGTAGGTATATCTCAATATCTGTATATCTATATCAAATTATCTAGGATACATATCTCTAAATTTAATTTTCGACACCTTTTATTGCCGTTACGCGCTCACTTGCAGTTTCCTGGATTCTACGGATATTTTTTTAAAAGGAAAATATATTTTACACTGCCCGACCCAAGAATCATACCAGGGATCTATCGGTTAAACGTACCGGTCGGTGGGTAGAATATTAGAGTAAAATTATTATTGCTTTTAACTTTGAATACTCAATAAAACCTGAAAACGCTGACTTGATCCATCCGATTGTCATAGCTGACAAAGATCTAACGAAGAATATAAAAATAATCTCTAACCGTCTTTAAGTTCCACGAAGCCGTGACGTGTGTCATTTGCAGACTGCCTAAAGTTTTTCGGGATAAAGATTAAAATCTCGTGTGACGTCACGTCGCGAGCATCGGCGACAGACTCCAAGATTTATTATGTTTGAGATTATCCGACTGTGAATGAGAAGGGTGCACCGTATTGTTACTCGACGGCATTGAAGATGTATGTACTGTCGATTGTCGAGGGAATTGCTTTATTGGGTAGTACGAAGTCGGTTTTATAATTAATCATCATCAGCCATATGCTACCCACTGCTGGGCACAAGCGCCTTCCAAAACTAAGAGGGGTTGAGGTTTAGTTACCACGCTGGCCTAATGCAGTTTCCCGGATTTTGTAATTAATAATCGTTGATGTATTTAGGTTAAATAGATTCTTAAATTAATCACTATCACGTGGTCATAAAACGATCATAAAACGAGTTGTGATTGCTCTTTTGCGTGTTTCTAAACAAATAATTTATTACTTTACATTTTATAATTCTGATTTGTCTGGCCACAATGTTATTAATAAATAGACCACAGGACTCTGTCTTTTTCTGTACCAAAATTCCAAAAAACAGTGATAGGCTCGCAATATTAAATGGGACTTAAAAAAATATATAGCGATACGTGAGTAGAGAAATGCATCTATGGATATCTCTGCGGGGTTGCAAAAGTGGGCACATGTATGTAGTTATTAGACATCATCATCATCAGCCCATATTCGTCACACTGCTGGGCACGGGCATCCTCTACAACAGCTAATGCGGGTTGGCGCACTACATCTAAGAAATTCCTAAGAACTTTTTTAGGTGGGTAGGTTTCCGCACGATGTTTTCCTTCACCGTTAAAGTAAGTGATGATTCATTGTGAATATGCACTGAACTTCGAAAAGTCAGAAATGTGTGCCCGGGATTTGAACCCGCGACCGCCCAGATTCTTGAGTGCCTAAGCCTCGAGGCCATCACTACTTATAGAAAAACATTTCATTACAATAAATCTTTGAAGTTTTCTGTTTTCCTTAATTCAAATTTCAGAATACTTGTCTAAGTTAAGATTTAAATACTAATGGAATAAATACAACTTTTGTTTGCACATTTTATTATTACCAGCCAGAGTACACAACGCACGCTAAAGTAGTGAAAGATATGGGTGTCACACAGCGGAAACCACTATCAAGAGGAGCGAGCGTCTCGTTATATCGCCCTGCACAAATGACTGTTCGTGCTTTAGAAGGACTTGGTTTTAGACAAAAGAAATTTGTACGCAGGAAGGAAGCTTAATGGCTGACGATGGAACAAGGACCTTGCAAATTTCTAGTGCGAGTTGAAAGGTGAGTCGTATTGAAATTTAGTCATCAATCTGGGGTAAAGTAAGATTTTTGTTATTGATTCATTTATTTATATATATACTTTAATACTATTTTACTACATATTTAAATTAAAATATGTTTAAAATTATTTATACAATTATGAAATAAAATATTTTTTTGTTTCAATTGTCCCATAATATTTTTATTTTCTATAGTTATTTTTTTTTTAAAGAAAAGAAAGCAAAAGGTATTTCCTGTTAAAATTCAGTACATGCACTACAAACAATACCAAGTACAAATAAAAGGAAACAAAAAAAGATTAACTATAAGTAAGAAGAACTATGAGTACTACTCCATGAGAGTCTATGTAAAAACACCACGGGTAAAAATAATACTTCTTATTCAACAGACTAATGTTTGTGACAAGGCTATTCTTTCATAGTTTATTTAGAGTTGTTTTCGGTCAGGCAATAGAATCCATTGTCTTTAATGTATCTGCAAAAAGATCCCTTCTTTGAAAATTGTTTGGACAATTTTGATTGAAGTTACAAAGGTATTGGTAACGAAAGTTATTTAGGCCTTTTGTCTTTAGTAGACCAACTTAGTTGGTACATCTAAGTAAAGGCAGGTTAAGGATAAAGCTATTTTTACTGTGCTTATTGATATATCTTTGATTAAACAATAGGTCGCTTTGATCCTCTAATTAATATTTAGTACACATACATACATACATAAACTCACGCCTGTATTCCCCGAAGGGGTAGGCAGAGGTGCATTTCTGCACCCACATTTCGCCAGGTATGTATCAGTCCCAATAGGGGGCGAGCCTATTGCTGTTTTTCGGGCACATTTCCAGACTCCGTGCTGTTACTGAGAATTTCCTAATGGAAAAACCCAATAACACTTTGCCCGACCCGGGAATCGAACCCAAGAACTCTTGATCGCACGACACATACTTGTGACGCGAGACCATAAGGCAGTCAGGCAGGGCCAGTTTGTTATCGGTGATACTAACACATTTTAATATTCGACGTCAAGCAATGCTATTGGGTTCGTGCGGTAAGTGATATTGCCTGGAGGTAAGTAGGGAGAATAGTTATGGATAGCTCTCCTGAAATGTGTTCATATTGCTTATTTATAAAACTAGGAGTGCTATATGATTTGTAAAATGACGACGTGGCGTTAAAATTTATACACCATAATATATTCTTGTGATTAATTTTCGCCATTTTCCATTGATGAATCAAAAGATTCGTTAAATTGGTCGGAAACACGGAATAGAAAAGTAAAAATATTAACTGATCGTTTAAATCGATTAAATAATGTTTTGCAAATATAATCACAAAAATATAAAAAAAAAAAAATTAGAACTGCTTGCCCGTGTGTCAGCGTTGATTCAGTGTGTTTTAGTATTTTATTAAAATCATAAAGAATGTTTCGTGCACCGTTGTCACATTAGCATGACGTTTCGTATGTAAATAGCTGAGCATTTCGTTGAATTCTTGTGTGAAGAGTAATAGATCGCACGGCACATACTTGTACCGCGAGACCACGAGGCAGTCGTAATATTTAGTGTTCTAGTAAATCATTGTTTTTGGTCTGGGTTACATAAGATCAAAATACGATGCGGCTTTAGTTGTTTGTTAGTTTAGAATAAAAAATATATTCGTTTATTTATATAAATAATGAGAACATTCAAATCATTTAAAGAATTAAAATCACATTTTTATTTAGGGGTTTATTCAAGTTTTTCGTTGTTTTATTTTACATGTCCTCTGTATGGTTTTCCTGCCATTTACAATTTAAAACAAGCATGTTTTACCATTCATATTGTTTATCCGACGCACGAATTTAATTCAGAATAAAAGAGCGTGACAAGAATCAATGAAAGCCAGCCGAGGACTTTTTGTGAGTCTCTATGTAAGTTAAATAATAATAGGAAAAAACGTAGTTCCGTTAGCTATTGTCGTCGGGGGATGAATAAAACCGACTCTTTGTTGATCTCTAGTGGAAATTAAAAAAGAAACAAAGGATCACCCCTCCATTGGGTCGACCGGCGCTACAATTCTCCTTGGTGATAAATGTTTATGTTCAGCAATGCGTGATATAAATAATATTAATGTTATGAACATATTTTACGCTTATACAGTGATTTAAAATATGAGGAAATACGGGTAGGTAATCCTTGGGTATGTACATTTTTTATACTAGCAAGATACCAATATACGATGATGAGTGCAAAGAGGTTCTTTATGTTCGGTAGTTGTTATTTGGACGGATGCGAAATCTCACTCAGATGTTAACAATGTTAAGTTTTTGGTAGCTTAATAATCAAAAGGATTAGCCAACCAATAGGTGTCATACAATAAAAGGCGGAAAAGTATTTTAAAAAGTAAAGACTGGATAAGAGTAAATCTATGAAGTATTTTTTTGCGCTGAAGATTATGATTTCGTTGCCCGCACGGTCTTATCGTAAAGCCGAGACCTTGTTGCGAATTTTATTACATATTAAAAGTGAAATTTATTTGGTTACCAATGAGACATACAAACCATTTCTTAAAAATAAAAACACTACCCGTAAACACTACCGTAGTTCAATGACAAAATGCAAAACGAATCAGCGTATTCCGCACGGTTAATCATTCATTTACCCAGTTTTCCAAGCAATTTCTTTCCGAAACCTCCGATTTGATCAGTGATTTAGCAATTTAGCAGTCGACTCCACGCGTAAAGATCAGTCGATTTAGTTGGCAGCCTCGACTTGTTAGATTTCTTTCCTATTTTGCTTTAGAATTCTGCCGTTTTGCAACGAACATTTTAAATTGTCGATATCATCTAAAGATGGATAATTTAAAAGTAAAAGATTGAGACAGCAGTAAATTGGTCTATTGGTATACCAGTATCTATGTATCTACACTAGCTCATATATCTTCTACTGCTGGATACCTAGATGTTCCTCTTTTACATTTAGGAGTAGTTAGGCTTTCATCTACTACACGGTCAGTTGGTGAATTTTAGATACCTAAGAAATTCCTCTGGACAACTCTTAGATACACAGTGTTTCCTCATAATGATTTTTTTTTATTGATCAAGTGGATTATGTAATGGTTATTTATCACTGTTCCACACGTTTTTTGGATGCAATGAGGCAAACTCTTAGGGAAAGTAAGATACAGATCAAATCCCAGACAGACACATTTGAAGTTCATCAACCCGCATCAGGAAGTATACTATTGCTTAATATCTTTCAATCCTTAAGAAGACCTGTGCCCAGCAGTAGAACGTATATGGGCTGATAAAGATGACAATGATAAATATACTGGTGTGATAACTTTTCATACAGCGAATACTTCCTTCTGGATGAAATCTCAATTTTCGAAATAAATGCCCATTTTCCGTTCCCAATATTCATCAGTGCTGTGAAAAAGATTGGAACAGTTGATACTGCATGTCATTGACTGGTATCAATTACAGATAGAAAGAGATGAAAGATTTTATCGTGGACAAAACTGCGATGGAAAATGGTGATTTCGATGCCAGTTCAAAAGCTAAACGTTTTGTTTTGTAATTTATATGTTCTTTAAAATAAGGTAGATCGAATTAAGCTTGGTGAAATGTTGACTTCGTGATAATATGCGAAGGATGTTTGATATTTTAATATTATTTAAGGTCAATTCAATCAAATTATTTTTATGCCATAATTTTAGAATGTTAAAATCTTAAATTATAATTCTGAATAAATTTTATAAAAAATTCGTATAGACACGTAATCAAGATAATTAACATTATTATAAGGATAATACATTTTCGATTCGGCCGTGTCCACAAACGTTCTATGTTTTCAAGAGCTTTCTAAAAATACACAATTCTTTATTAAGTAATGCAATGTTGGTTGACCTTTTTATTTCATGCACTTACCTATTTCTGTACACATTTCTACTTGAACTAAATTGTGACGAAGTTGCTCGTAAATTTAACTTTGAGAGTTAACTTACAGTATATAAAACGTCACAAAAGATTTAAGCGAGCGCTCGTGAAACTTAACTCGCATTAGGCTTTGAACAACTTACGAAGGCATCCTTTGAAAATAGTTTTGTTCCTTATACTATACTTTGTGAAATAAACATACACGCATACATATAGACACACTACCATATTAGTTTATTTTCACAGTAGTTCCAATTGTGTCTACATCATCTTCAATAAAAATTCCTCACACTAATTTTACGTAAAAGAGGTGAGTTACTGAATCAAAAATTCAGTTTTCACATTTCAGTTTAAACTTAAAATAAACTATGTCAACTACTCATAAATTTACTTTGCATAATTTTTTCGACAATGAAGTAATTTTACATAAGATTAATTAAGAAATGATGAGATTTAAAATTTTAAATTAGAAGCCATAATTTGAAGATGTAATAAAAAATCTCACAAATAACTGATCGTTTTCATGATACCGACAATTCGCTGATCGCTCCCCATGCCAACAGAATCAGTTGTTGTTCTCTTGGAAATTAGAACCAAAACTTTTCAGAGATCGTTCAGCCAAATTCGTTCCGGAATCGACAATGAGTGACACGCCACTTAAAATTTTATTGGTAAACAAAGGAAAAATCGATATTTAAAAATCGAAAACCAATGCGATCTCGCTGGCTTAAAATACCAAGGACCTAAAACAATCACGAATAGCCACAGCAAAATAAAACAAGGTGTACGAACTCGATGAATATTCATATTTGTATTAGCCCTTTCCATCACTTAAATTTGGTTACATTAAGAGTTAAGCCTCGAAGTAATTTAATGTGGGTGAAAGCTGTTGTGTTCTGAGCGGTGACGTCTTAATCCATGTTTTAAATCATGACTTTAGAGGTTTTGTATGTTTGGATTTTATATTTAATAAATTTTTTTTATCTGTGTTTTAGACACGTCCTTATATTTAAAGAAGATAAAGTTGACAGGGTCTCAATCGTTCTTTAAGGCTTCTCCTACTATTGGCTGGAGAAGGTTTGTCAGTGTTTCAGGTGAAGATGCAGAAGTGAATTGTATAGGTATATTTTCCTTTGTTAAGTTTGGATAAACTCACAACACACCTACATTTCTCTAAATGTCGTGAATGCTTGTTTACATATACAGTGCTGTAAAAACTAACAGCAAATCATTTCAAACAACATTTCTACTGTAAATTTAATTGAAACTGTTGTTAATGAAATTGACAAAGGCCTATTTTAATTAATTTTGATACAAATTTGGAATTATGATACGGTTTTATAGCTTTTCCGTTAAATCCTACTGCTTTTTGGATTTAGTACCTCAATGAAACGGAATGTCCAATAATCTCGATTCGAGCGCCGCTTGTAATTAAATTGTTAATACGTATAAAAGGAATATTTGGAAGCGTTGAAAATTATCTATTGACGAGGTTAGTTTTGTGAGAGATGGATCCGCGAACTGATGATGATCTGATGATCCAAGATTCTTTGATGTGAACTTTGAGTACCGTGGCGTCATGTAACTGCAGGTCTAATCAAATCCCATTATTTGATAAGACACATTTATTTAAAATGCTAGCATGGAAGTGAATACACTGGCGCTAATTGCAAGTGCAGTCCGGCCCGTATATAGTACATACTATCATATACAGTGTGTATTCAGACCGTGATCGGAAACTAAGGCGGGTAATAGCTAAGGTGATTACAAACCTCCTGGCGTAAAAAAAATCCCGACAAAAAAAGTAATTGACGTTTTTCTATCAACATACATTTTATAACTATGATGAAATATTTTTTTGTCGGCCTTGGCTATTACCTGCGTTAGTTTCCGATCACGGTCTGAATACAGCCTGTATATTATATTGTTTATAAAATGGTCTAAACACGATACGAACTTGTCTGGATCACTGTAGTGAGATTTTTTTAAATGATTTTGCTTTGCTTTACTGGATCCTACCACCAGTTATGTTATGTGACTCGACAAAGTCAACAGAAGTTTTCTTGTCAAATTTATTTTTAAATGACATCTCGATGCAGTCTTTGACCCATTTCTCTAAGGTAATCTCGGTCACGCGAAGATATATTTTTGATTGGATCGATAAGGCTGTAGTTCTCGATTTGACATACAACTAACAGTCACTTACTAGGCCATGGACAGAACAAACTCGACTCAACACCGAATACCGATTAATGAATTTTCAGAATATTATCTATCTCTGCAGACCGTTTTGAGGATGTTGATTGACAAGAGGTTGGAGTCTCTCGCCCCTTGATGTATTCTGACAGTGATCGTTTTTACCATCAGTGGGATGTTGTTACTTTTTTGTATAATATGCATGAAAATAAGATTATAGAATCAGGAGTGATAAATAAGTTAGAATTAGGGAACTTTTAATTGTGCCCTGTAGTATTAATCCTAGAATAGAATTTATCGCTTCTCATACGATGGTTTCGCTCCTTTACTTGTTTAAAAAAAACATCAGCCATTAAAATAACTTTCATTTAAAATTCAGAAGCATTAAAAGGGACATAGAACTATGCGAATAATTAACTCTAGTATTTTAAAGCCGTCACAGAACGAATATTAAAATTCCTTTTCACATCTTAAATCATTAATTTTATTTAAGGCCTAAGTCGCTCGGCCTTTGTAGGAATTGCGGTTTTATGTGTGTGGATTGGTCCACAAAAGGATTTGGAGCTTTGAAAATATATAACATTTTGCGATCTTGATTTGTGGTAACATTGTCTTTATTTACAATGGAGGCTTATGAAGATAGAGTTGGTTACTAGTAATTTGATCAAAAAACAGTTTTTTTAAATAATTAAACTCATTATAATTACACAGTCACACAAAACTGCCCCGCGGTTTTATGATCGCGTACAAAACTTTTAGTTAGAACAGTACGTTTCATTTACTATCATTGATTTCATATATCTACATTTAACAAAGCTAACGAAAACAATAAACTAAATCCACAGTAGTTTTAGTACATTAAATATCCAGTGAAATGAACGTCATCTAACTATATACGAAAGATTATGTATTTGACGTTCTGCGATTTGGAAAGGAATGCATTTAGTGATTGACGACTTCAGAAAACTCGAGTTTTTGAACTATCAGATCGAATATAACTTTGCTCGAAATTATGGGTCTTGAAGATTTACCGTTAATATTTTCTGAATAAGAGATTCACTTTTGCTTTGTGCTGTTCTCTTTTTTTGGGCACTAATCCAATCAAATCCATCAGCCAATGGAAGTCCACTGCTGGACATAGGCCTCTCCCAATGACTTCCACAGGGACCTGTTGGAAGCAGCCTGCAACCAGCAACGTCCCGCGACCTTAACTTTCCGGCTTTTTGCGCACATATCCTTGCTACTAAGATTCGAACCAGAGACCTCTCCGTGCATGGCACACTTATTTTCCACAGGATAAACGAGGCAGCCCAAATATGCTATCATATCGTATTTTGATTTTTTTATTGATACGTCTATGTTGCAGCTTATTCTTCCCTTCGCCATCACCGCATACATTAATACTATAACTAAACCTTTGACATAAAAAAGCAAACAGCTATAGTATTTTGTGAAAGTATGCTTATTCCTGTCCTAGAAGGAGATAGCCGACTGTGTAATTAATGCATTGACTGTTAGGTAATGACAAGAGCGACGGAATCACAAATGCGAGCTAAAAGTGGCCCACCTCGAGTGCAATGTACACAGTTGGGTGCCAATTGGGAACTTATGATGGGATGTGGATTCCGTCAACAGATTTCTTGCATAAGTTATATGCGTTTTCAGAATAAAACAATGTTAAATATACCAGCCCATTTACTGATGGCTAAGGGCCTTTAACGATTGAGAGAGCTAATGCCTGTTGTCCGTTCTGCTAGTTAATGGCGAACTTGATATATCCAAGGAAGTGTTTTTATCAATGTCAAGTAAAGTCTTTCCTCTCTCAAGTAAAAAATTTTAAAAATTTGGACCTAAAATTTTTACATGTAGCGAACAGCAGGTCTCATCCTCAAGACTGTAAACGTGGCAGTCAAAGTCAAAGTCAAATTATCTTTATTCAAATAGACTTCTACAAGTTTTTTTGAATCGTCAATTTTACACTTTTTAATATTTTTTAAACTATTGCTAGTCTTCGAGTCAATGCCGTGGCAGTACGTAGTCGGCATGTGTACCTGGTAGGCACCCTCGCACATAGGAATTATGAGTTAACCCTACACCACGATGCAATTAATTTTAAATACCCCTAAATTTTTTGGAGCACTTTAAAACACTGTAAGGTTACCTAACAATGCTTTTAAACCATCACAATATATTGCTAAATGCAGAAAAAATGGCTTAAAGCAACGACCATAGGCTTTTAGTCCACGTAATTAATGTTGCATTTTACAAAGAAAGGGTTGGTTATACTTCACGTCTTTATTTACATAGCGGGCTTATATTTATTATTTATGTTTCACTGCTAATTGCTCATTACCACAGGTGTTTGCTTTCTCAGACTGCCGTTACATAAGTTGTTGAAAAGACAACGTTGCTCTTTGCTTGGCGATTTAAGCCAACGTCTCTTGTAATGGCAATAAACTCAGAGCAACAAGGGTGGTATAAAGTTATTGTATAAATATAACAGAATATATATATAATTTTTTTTTACACCAGGACAACTTTTGTATCCCACAAGACCTGAGATAAACAAAAAAACCATTTGCTGCGCTTACTTGTCTCAGATCGACAGCCCATGAATATAAAAAAATACCCCTACAAATTGACGTGTCGGGGATAATAGACACACATTTTGAATTCTAGCAACCATAACCAGATTAAAACAAAAACAAAATAAGTTCTAAAGACGAAACGATGTCAACATTTATTCGATTGTATAAAATTTATCATCTTAGTTTTAAGGATTATGTAAGTCAATTTGACATTTATTATTTTTAGGCACGTCATGTCTTGCTGTCTTTGTTATTGTTGTTTTGTTTATGTTATACTTCGTTTATCACGCGACATTAAATGCGTGACGTGTGATTAGACCTCTCGATCGCTAGTTCGATTCTCTAGTTAAACAAAGTGGTAATAATTTTAAAAATTAAAAATGCATTTTTTTTATTAAAAAAAAAAAAAAAAATTGCTTGGTGACAAGTGCTTAAAACACGGCAATGTCTTCGCCCCCTATTACGCAGAATTTACACATAGTAAGTTGGCAAAAAGTGAATGTTAAAACTACGAGTATGTGGCCCAATAAAAAAATAATAATAATAATGTCAACAGTAGATAATATAGACTGATGATCACAGTCTTAATGATGTTTTCAAAAAATTCTGGTCGATGATATAAAGGTCATAGTTTGGTGCGGGTTATTTCTTTCAAGTATTAGTCCCTTAGTCTAAATTGTGTTTTGTACTAGTATTCAAATTACAATTATTGTATCAATATTGGTAAACTAAAAAAGATGGAAAAAGTTAAGATCGAGGCTCTGCCATGCCATCCCACGACTTTGAGAACAGTCATTTATTGCCAAAAGTCAATAACCTCGCGAACCAGATATACATATGTAAGTATGTAGACATTTTTCATTGCAGTTTTGTATACGCAAATGTTCTGAAAATGTATATCAATTACAGATCAACATTTGAGTCAGAGATTGAAAGGATTTTTTCTGCTTACATTCTTGAAGGCTAACAGAATAGACAATCTCTCCCTGGAGACCATAGGGGTGAAATCTTGAGAGAATATGCTATCAGACGCTAGGTCTGCTTACAGTGATTTTTTTCCAATAAAAATAATTAAGATAAACCGAAAAAATATTTTTGTATCTGTATTTTTTTTTCTTATTTCTGCAAATAATTGGACCCTGTTAATAAAGTTTACTTATTACGAAATTCAGCGTCAAACTAATAGGATCAACGTATACACAAAGTTTCATTTGTTTGTAATATTAGGCTTATATAAGGAAATTCCTGAACGAAACAAATACCGACGAAGTTATTTAATTTAGAAATTATTGGTTTCCTATATGGAACAAAGACAATAATTATAACGGGGCCTTATAACACAAACTTATTCTTATATAATATTATACAACATAACATTGTACAACTAATATAATTTAAGTAAGTCCGCGGCCTAAAATGCAACAAATTTATGACAAATGACGAGTTTTTTGCAGAAAACCGGCGGGAAAATTTATTCAGTCCCGCGAAAATGTAATGAAAAAAGTATACAAAGTGAAAAAGTTACTTTGATCAGCATCACAGAAGCATACCTTCGTCCAATCCAAACAGGCCGGTGGCATTCCCTTTCACGATTATATTGTACGTTGGGTTTTCAGATAAAAATGTATCCACTTTTTACATAACAATGTGACATGCGAAAAATATTTCAAACTCACTGCAACTCATTATATTAAACGATTCTCAGTGTGGATGCTACGCGCCGTAGCCGTTGCTACGGAGTCTGCGGTAGTACTGCCGTAGCCACTTGCAATACGCGGCTACGAAGCTACGCGACATCTTGTATACTGGTGGGTGCGCGCTCTCTTTCACACTTATAGGACGTTGTACATCCATCTCTGTCTGTAAATTCGACATCCAGAATACGGCTGGACGTAGATTCTGTTTGCTGAAGGCTTGAACTAGAATCATTGTTGCCGTTTTAGCGTTAAGAATTTTTCTTTTGTCATGTTTTTGTGAGTGCGATGCGTGCACATTGTATGTGTGAAAAGGCTATATGCAAATTTTATACAAAAGGGTGTTGAAAGCTTAGATTTCATACGAAAACTATTGTTTTGTTTTTTTTTTGAACTATGCGCTATATACTAAGAAAATTACGTTTCTGTCGTTAACTATAAGTAAATTAAATTTGATTGAAGATTTCATTAAATGTTTGGTATTTTTTATACGAAGTCATAAAAAACGAAAATTTTTAATCCTACAGCAAAGTTAATTAAAGTTGTTTTCAAAAATTAAAGTAAAAAATATTTTATTAGTATGAACTTATATTTTATTGGTATTGATTGGTAGTGTCGACTTCTAGTTGACCAGAAAGTTTATGTAAAGTTAGTAGTTCCTCATACGCGTTGTTTATAAATAATTTACTCTGTTCTGGAAAAGCTAGCTCAATGTTACAACTATATTTTTAAATATCTAGTCAGACATTAATGTTCATGTCATTTTCAAATTTATCGTTTAAATGTCATTGAAATGTCTAATATATTTCATGATGATCTTTACTGGCTTCGAATCAAATCTGTCCATCAGCTTTGGTCCCACGTGCTGGATTACAGCAACTTAAAACTTTAAATTTATCGACCCATCTTAGCTTCGCCCGGACTGAATGTTTAAGCAGTTGCACACAAAAAACAACTGAAACCCTCTCAGTTGTAGAGGAGGCCCGTGCCCAGCAGTGGGACGTAGTTGGGCTGATGATGATGATGATGATGATGATGATACACAAAAAAACCCTATTAAATTAATATGACTAGTCCCCCTCCTTCTTTAATAATTTATGTATGCAGTGTAGATTTTTTTGGTCCAACAACACGTTTGGTTTAGGTGTCACGTTTGAGCAATAACATTAAAAAATAAACGTTAGTGTTTTTTTGCTCTATATTACTGATGCGGATTTTCGTGATTTGACCTAAATAAAGTAGAGACTAGCATAAATACAACATTATACATATATACTGACACTGCATTAACAATTAGTCGGGTAACATTAAAAAATATTATGAAGATCAGTAGGGCTACCATCAACTCTTATTGCGATTCATTTTACGACCTAAACTGAACTGAATCGTTATTTCGTACCATGACATCTATAAAGCGATCCAGTATAGGCTCAACTGCTTTGTAACAATTCAGTTCAAGAATTGAATGAAATTTGGTTCGTAAAGTATTATTGTTCGTTCATTTTCGTACCATGACCCTCTGAAACGACCTAAACTGAATCGCTTAACTGTCAAAAAGTAATACATTTAGCGATCCATTTTAAATTACTATTTTTTAACAGAATTTAATAGTTTCTGTAGCTTTTAGGACTTCTGTGTATTTTTTTTACTTTTTATGGTAATAAGTGATCAATTGAATTAAATTGCTGTAAAATTGTGATTCTGTGATCATATTGTTACAATATTCATTTATACATTAATAATAACAAAGGTGTCTTAAGCTGCTGTAAAAGACGTTCCTAAATTGTTTTTAGATGACTGAATATTTGATTCTTTTCGAATTTATGGAATGTGACAATGAAGCCAGCACGTCAAGCCGTAAAGAAAGATGCAAAGTTAGGGAACAGTCGGAATTCGACTGACGGATCCATTTGTTTACTTCGGTCATCGGTGGTATACTGAATTTACCAATATCGGCTTTCTAAACATTTGGTTTTAAGTTTGTGTGAGGAGTTAAGACCCTTGTTCAAGGTGCCGGGTAAAATCTACCGATCTTTCTGTGGATAAAATGGTAAGAAACATTTTAGAATTAAATAAAAGAAAGACATTTCATTACATGCTGGATTTTATTTAATACATGTAATTCCAACAACTCATAAGTATTTTGTATGTACAAAATAGATTAATATGTGTGTTTTCTTGTTAAAGATATTGACTGCATTGTAATTTTATGCAACTGGGTCCTATTAAAGACCCATTGGGGACATCAAAGGACACCTAATGGCACAGCAGACAGAATCATCCATAATAGCAGAAGGGACCGCCTGCATTGTTTCTCCACAGATGACAAGAAAATATGTATGCTATCCTAAAACCCTGGCTGAAAGAAATAATACATGGGCTAGGTTTTTTTTTATATAAATATTTATAACCTTTTCATGTGCATTACGCTGCTGATCAGACACCTTAAAATTGAGGGTTGTAAGGACTTGTCCACCACACTGCCTTATTGCAGGTTGGTGTTGTAATACCTAAACCTACACCTTTTATTCAAAAAGCTGTTAAATGTACAAGTTTCTTTAATTTTTTTTCCTTTATTGATGTAAACAATAATAATTTGGTAAATTTTTATTACAATCTATTATAAAAACCAATAATTTGTTGCAGGTTTTATAAGAATTTCAACTTTCCAGGTGTTTTGGGGTGTATAGACTGTTCACAAATAGCTATAATAAAGCCTACTGTACATGAAGAACATTTCTATTGTAGGAAACATTATCACTCATTAATTGTCCAATTGGTGAGATTGATCATCTATAACTTAACAATCATTGTAATAAAAAAAAATTGTCTATCCATATGAGTGTGTCATGTTTTTTCTAGATATGTGATGCAGACATGCAAATCACCAGTGTAGATGCTAGCTATGTAGGCGCTACTTGCCTTAAACATTATAAATAATTTGCTTAGAACATTAAGCAATGTATTTATACACTTCATTGGTGTAACCCAAAACAGTTTATTTTTAAATTGCATTAAGTTAATTATCATGAAGCTTTAAAAATAATACTTGTTTTGTTGCAGGAGATTCTGGGTATCCATTACGCAAATATATGATGACTCCAATTAATTTTGCAGCCCCAGGTACAACAGACAGCCACTATACAGCTCTTCATGTTCGGACAAGGAACATAATAGAAAGAACAATTGGGCTTCTCAAAGCGTGTTATTGTTGCCTTTTGGTGCACAATGTTGTACTACAAACCAAGAGTGGCAGCATCTATTATAATAAATAATATTTTATTTACTATATAATTTAATGTATTATTATATACCACCTTATTTGTATTTCATATTTTATAGTTGGAAATAAAATATGTTCAGTACCTTCCTCGCATAATTTTTTTTAATTTTTCTTATTTATTTTAACAAAAGTTTAAAAATGTTATTTACTCGAAGTTTCGCCTGATTCTGGGTTTCCGCAATTCCCTCGCTTGTGATGTTTTTATTATAACTCACGGCTATATCCTTGTGCTTATAAAGAAACTCCCATAAGTGTTCGAGTTCGCCATAAGTAACTGTACACCGTAGAGCTTTACTATATTAAAAAAAAAAGCACTTGAAATACCAATGGTGATACAAATGTTTTTGTAAGCGAAACGGGGTAAAAAATATAAGAACTCAATATATTAATTGATAATGCTGAATATGAATGTTCAAAATATCAATTGCCCCATTGTTTAATATTATTTTAATTCAAATTTATTAAAAACGTAGAATTAACAAATCAAATCCACCGCCACATCAACCTCGACTTGATGATGCGAATGTTGAATAACACATGTTCGAAATTTGAACCAATTTTTAATGTCAAATTATTTAAAGAGTTATGTACCGATATCATTTATTTCACTACAATCAAAATAATTATAAAGGCCTTTATACGTCACTAAATATATTTTTTTACAAATTAAGTATATAAAAATAATAAAATAAACATAAAAATAGGATTAAAATAGTAATGGTAAATACCGACAATTTAAAATGTTGAGTTTCAGAACGCACTCTACTATGGTGGATGAAAGAAACGATAAATGTATAGCGTTGTCTCTTTCAATCAAAGCGATTCAGTTTTAAGTTTCGTTCATTCACTGGCTGCGAAACAATTCAAATGCGACTTTATTTAAAGAACGTCATGGTACCAAAATAAACGATTCAGTTTAAGAACCTAAACTGAACTGCTCTGCAATTGAATCGTTTGCTAAAAGGTCATGGTAGGCCTACAGTACCTACTAAAAAGTAAAAACTAAAACCCAACTACGACGAAAAACGAGGCTCAAAAAGTATGAAAAAAGATTATCAGGACACAGGACTAAACTACGTTACTGGAGAAGCAAGTTAATCGACACATAGACTCCACCAAGATGCCTTTGTTGCAATAGGATAATGTAATTATTAAAGATTTTTACATGGCCTTTTTAAAATCATAACCCTCCTTTGACTTTGCCGTAGTCGGGTAAAAAGAACGTATACAGAATGATCTCAAATCGCGATTCACTTGTGTAAACTTGTGTTGACTATACCGTCGTGTGTGTATTTACTAATGTCGCTGTTCGGCTGGAAACCAATATCCTACAGCAAAGACATTTACAAGCGAGTAACCCTTTTGTTTCTCATTTGATAACAGGTGTGTTGTGGACATAGACTGTCCATTATAAAGCAGCGTTTATACAGGCTTGTTTGTATACATGGTTATCACTTTAGAGGTGTGTCGAGTTACGATACTGAATTCCTAGTAATGAGTTATGTTAACAGCATCACTTTTTCTAACGATGTAAAAATGACATTCTTATTACGTTGGACTCTCAAAAATTTATAGATGATGATGTTGCTGAGATTGATTTAGATTTTCGAAAGAGTCAGTTTTATTTATATTTTTGATTGACTTTTTTAAATAAACACTTTTTAATGCTCTCACCGCATCTTAAGAATCTGTGAATACTAAAATATAGTCATCATCAGCATCAGCCCATATACGTCCCACTGCTGGGCACGGGCCTCCTCTACCATTGAGACGGTTTAGGCCTTAGTCCACCACGCTGGCCTAGTGCGGGTTGGCAAAATATAGTATGAATAACTAAATATACAAAACAGTTACATACATACCTACGTAATTCTTACCATACATTTTATCAAACAAGTCTTGACTTGAATTTCGTCTTGTATCGTGGGTATCGGAAATTACGAAAGACTTTTCGGTCTTAGTAAAAGAATATTTAACTACATAAAATACAGTTATATCATATTTTGTTACCATAAGCGTCGTGTAAGCTTAGTAGTAGAATGTTTTACAATTAATTTTTCAAGTTAAGAAAAGTGAAAGTTAAAAATAAGTTGGCGATGGCTTCGTGAGTATCATGTCACGGCCGCGCTACGACTTTGAGATTTACATGAATGCAGCGGCCTTGGTGCATGCATGTATATTACATCGTCATACAGCCTGAGCCACACTGGCGGAAGGCTTTATCTGGCGAGGTTATATAATTTACCCTAGATTTATACATACTAATTAATATTTTAAATATTATTAAACATTATTAAAATAGGACAACTTAAATCATAGATAGAGACTACTGACTGAACAGTCCCGGGGTTTAATTGTGTAAGCTCGATGTAGGAGTGACAAGTTCTAGATTCCTGGGCTGAAATCAGTAATATTAGCTTTTTCTTTTTGGATATTTTCAGTAAAAGGCTGGAAAAATGTCTGAAAAAAATGTTTAAAATCAGAGCCGGTGGAATGTGAATCTAAAAATAGTCTTTTGAAAAAAGAACCAAATTAATCTTGATTATTATAATTGGAGCTTTTAAATTTAGCAGTGGACATCGTGATTATAAATTGAATTATATATTCATCATCATCGTCATCATCAGCCTCTCTTACGTCCACTGCTGGATATAGGCCTCTCCTATGGAAATTACATATTAGTGAAGATTAAATCTCTGAATAGCAACAGCACCAATTTACATATTTATTTTTACTTTGTAATTCGTAATTGAAATGTATATATATTTAATAAAGAGTGTTTTCTGTCCAATTTGCCTTTGATACTATTTTTTTACAAAAAAATATGTATTCTATTAAAAATATGTTATATAAATTATATTTTTAATAAAAAAAAGCTTAGAAAAAAAATAGAAAACATGTCTTGAACTAGTTTTTGAAAAATATTCATCTTTAAGACATATTTTTATTAACGCCTCGGCTTATTAAATGCTGCAACTGAGTCTGAATATTCTGGAAACCCAATTTCATATTTATAACATTCTTCAAACAATAGTATGTGGGTCACACGATATCTGGGTCGTGGTATCATTGCATTACTTTGTTTTAAGTAAATTTAATAATTGGCCAATATGTTTATTTTGGAAGTGGAATACCAAGAACGGAGGATTTGGTTCTGCCTGAGTGGGTTTCAAAAACTTACGTCTAATAATAAAAGTTTGTGATTTCTGGGTTCACTTGTTTTGAGTTATAAATAAATAAATCCACCCAACAGTCACATAAATAGTTCTGATCCCACACTAGGCTACAAGTTCTGTGTCGTGGGTATCAGAAACTACAAGAGACTTTTCGGTCTCACAAACCCCCAGACCCGAAACAAATATTTGTGGATCACACAAACATTTGTCTCGGTACGGGGATTGAACCCGCGACCTCTCGTTTCGCAAGCTGGTATAGATACCAGAGCTAGAGCCAACTGCGCCACGGGGCTGTCGCCACATAACTGTGCGACATAATGCACATAATGCTAACGCCTGGATGCTACTTAGTCAACGGCCAAAAAATAATTTTAAATAGTAAACGGAACCGGTACCTATTAAATGTCTATTGTTGAATTGTTTAGACAGAAAAAAAATTTGCACATATCCACTTAAAATTACACCAAAATAACAATACCTGAGATTTCATACTCTGACTTGACTGCCTCGTGGTCTCGCGGTACAAGTATGTGCCGTGCGATCTAGAGGTCCTGGGTTCGATTCCCGGGTCAGGCAAAGTGTTATTGGGTTTTTCTATTAGGAAATTCTCAATAGCAGCACGGAGTCTGGAATTGTTCCCGAAAAACGGCAATAGGCTCGCCCCCTATTACGTGGGACTGATACATACTTGGCGATATGTGGGTGCAGAAATGCACCTCTGCCTACGGGGAATACAGGCGTGAGTTTATGTATGTATGTGTCATACTCTCAATCGCATACGATTTATTTACTAGGACCAACGAGACGGCAAAAAATATTCAATGACGGTTATATAATTTAATTTTTCTAGTGTAGTAAAGCACAGTTTTTAATTCCAAGGAAAGTCATGTTTGCAAATGAAAGCGGGCGTGTAAAAGTCTGCGAAAAAAATAGAATGATGCACTTGATAAGTTATTTTAAGCCATTTCCTTTAACCGTAAGGTTAGAGTTCGAATTAATGAATAAGTCATGAACGAGTTGGATACCATCGCATTACAGTAACTAGAACGCATAGCTAAGCAAACCATCGTAGTTTGTATGAATAAAATATTGCACGTATTGCAAAAGTTTGTTTTTGCAACATTTTGTTTGCAGCACAAATATTTTTCTAAATGCGGGGAATAGCGGCATCTCAAACCTAATCTCAAATGAAGCATTACTACATAACTTGTGTATTGTTGAATATTTTATACAAATCTATGTATACTTAAATCATTTTTTAACTAGAACACTATGATTTAAAATTTAAAATGGAAATGTTTATTTTAGTGCAGACTATTATATTTAGTCTATACTATTTTTGAAAAATAAATTCATTGGCGATCTACGATAATAGTATAGTGAAAAAGAAAATGTAAAAACGAAACTGTTGAGTCAATTTAAAGCAGCAAAAAACATGTAAATTTATCAAAATAAACTCATTAGCTGCGTGTGGCCACTTAAAAACATCGTTATTGTCAGAAATAATATCTGCAATGTCCGTTTGCAGACTTACCGTCTCCGAGGCTAATTCCCCCGGAGTGCGCCACTCGATGCTGCGGCGGGACCTTCAGCTCTCATTAAACAGTCTACTGGGACAGAGATTGTGAACTCATCTTAGGACCTGACACAGCGCTTGTCAAACTTTTTGTTATGTTATGGGGAGCATCCCCATGAAAGCCGCTCACAAAAATTACAATAATATGCGGGTTATCCAAGCAAGAAAAATTGTAAGTAGAACAATTCAGTTTTTAGCTTTGACTGGAGTAAGAATTGATTCGTCGACTAGAAATTTCCATTGATTCAAAATCAAAGTGAACCAATTGAGACAAAATCGGCGAGTTACAGTTCCCAAGGGATTTTTTTTTGATAATAGAAAATTCTAAATTTTACGAGTTGAATTTTTACGTTAAGCAAAGTGTTATTGAGTTATTCTTTCGAAAACTTACCAACAGCAGCGAGGAGTATCAATATCTGCCTAAAAACTGACATTAGAACCACCCTCTTTTACTCGTGACTTAGAAATACAACTTTTGGAATGAATATGCAAACTTGAACTTTTAAACTTTGGAGATACAATAGGTTTATATATATTTAAACTAAAAAAACTATAGCTAATTTAATAGCATTTACAATGACGTCTTTAAGAAATATCGACCAGTAACAAGCCATTATTTCCTCGTCGAACAATGTCTCGACCTTCTCAATTGCTTAGTCACGCTGCTCTCAAAAATCCAATATTAAAGAAGGAAGTCCCTTCTCACAACTTACCTGTCAGACACTTTATTACACAGCTTGCAATAAGTGTTGGGAAAGATTGACGTCGAGTTTTACACACACGGCTTTGGAGTATTATTATTTATGTATACACTAATATAATGTAAATACTGTGTGTATTTAAGGCAAATATTTGCTTAACAAGCATATGTAGCATGAAAATTGCTTATAGTTTCCGGGATCCAGAGAATCTTAGCCTTATAATATAAACCCATTGATTAAAATTCACATTCACCTTTATATTATAAAAAACGCAACGACAAGCTTCACTTTTTTAAAGCTTAAACTTAAACACTAATAACTTCATCTAATGCATTCTTTTTGAAAATATTTTTAGAGACAAAAATATTCTTTCGAACAATGAAAATTGAACTCGCTTGCATCTAAGTACAGTGCGGCCCAAATAGATTATCGACAAGCTATTAATAATAGTATTCGTTAAAATAGCCTTCGTATTGTGAATTTTGCACTTTACATGCGGTGATTGTACCAAGTGGACCAATTAGCAACTTACAGCAGCATATTTTTTTATTTTACTTATTATGATTTTTAAATACCTAAAGCTTAATTAACATTATTCTGTATGAAGGAAACTAATATGTATAAGAAGGGGCGTTCCATTTTTATTTGGGAATCGAATATCGTCGACTTTAGTCTGAATGGCAAACGCTGCCGTACGGATCGGAAAGTAAAAAGTGGAAGGCTTAGTTTACTCCATAACTTGAAGACTCGTTTTTAATTTTATCTCTTTGAATTCTATCTGAACGTTGGAATTTCTTTTAGGGTTTTTAAGTTAAGGTGGAGCATAAGGATAAAAAAGTAATCGTGTACACTAATTTCTGATTTACAAAGCCATGCGTTTTTGCTGAATTACTCAGTGCATGAATACTATTTTTTATCAAATATGTCTTATAAAAAAAAAAAACAAAAAAAAATGTTAACTTACCTACCTGGCGCGAATCTCTTATGCTTATTAAAACAAATAGATTTTTCAATACACATACGTGACAACAGTAAGACATTGTCGTGTATTTATGTAACTATGAGATACCAGAAGGCAGTTCATATAAACTCCCATTCATATTTGTAAAATGATAATTCTAATATATATCCGTTTCGAAAGGGTCCTTGTGTTATGATATTTTCTCTGCTTTTATTACCTACCTACTGGGCTGTCAAATTAAATTATAAGATAATTTGTTCATTTCAAGTACGACGGTTTGAGACATTCGGGTTGGTAGGGACCAATCTGTCAACTCAAGTACTCGGCTGATTGATTCATCAAGTTTTAACGGGTTTTTATTTGTGTTTATTCTTTTTAATACTTAAACAGAAATATTTATTGTTTGCTTAAATTGAATGAGAATTATTTCTAGATTGCCTTTTGGGATAAAATCATTCATTTAATTTAGTTGATACCTAAATATTAGATCATAAGTTTGATTGACCATTTTGTGGTTAAACAACTATCAATTTACATATTTTTAATGAAACAACTTTTTTTTGTCAAATTCCGAAGATATGGCGAGGGTTTAAATAATAATTTGTAACGATTATGTAATGGTTGCGGTATTTTAAGATTTTTTTACACATGCTAAAGTTGTGTTGGGGTCAGTTAAGACAATATGATATATAAGCATATCAACGTAGACATTATAATACACCCCAGCAACATGCCTTATACTCGTATGTATTTGGTCAGTCGTTCATTGGCCCAACAATTACTTCTTTATTATTTGACGTCGAGGTTACTTATAGTTCATAGGCCACCGTGACCGTTTCCATCACAAAGATATTGATTGTTTACGAAATAGCATAATAAAGAAACTTATTTAAAGGTAAAGGTAAAATTACTTTCTTTATTTGATCCCTTGAATTAAATTTATAACCGTAATTTATCAATGCCTTAACATCTTAAAAAAACATCGATGAGTGAACGTCTACAAAAAAATCTGACAAATATACCGAATAATTTTCTCGTTCCACACCCGATAAATTATCAGAAACGGCACGTCGTGAGTGAATTTACACAATGACATTTTTACTTCGATTGGGTGCTGATCGGGAATGAGGGAGGCGGGAGATTACACAATTGCCCCCTGTTTTATACTAAACGTTTTGAGATTCGAAAAACTTAATATTCGCATCGCTGTCATCCTGGGGTCATGACACAAGGATTTGAAGGACGGCGAGTAATGAATTTATGTATCGTACGGATGTAACACGCTTTTGCACTCTTTGTATTGATATTCATTATTTATTAGTCGGTTTTATTTCTGAGAGAATTGTAATTCGTATTTAGCTCGAGTGTGAATGGGACAGTTTGCATACATATACATACCTTCACACCTGTATTGCCCGAAGGGGTAGGCAGAGGTGCATTTCTACACCCACATTTCGGTAAGTATGTATCAGTCCCACGTAATAGGCGGCAAGCATATTGCTGTTTTTCGGGTAAAATTCCAGACTCCGCGCTGCTACAGAGAATTTCTTTATGGAAAAACTCAATACCACTTTGCCTGACCCGGGAATCGAACCCAAGAACTCTTGATCGCACGACACATACTTGTGACGCGAGACCAAGTCAGGCAGTCAGGCAGGGCCAGTTTGTTATGGGTGATACTAACACATTTTAATATTCGACGTCAAGCAATGCTATTGGGTTCGTGGGTTAAGTGATATTGCCTGGAGGTAAGTAGGGAGAATAGTTATAGATAGCTCTCCTGAAATGTGTTCATATTGCTTATTTATAAAACTAGGAGTAGATGCCATATGATTTGTAAAATGACGACGTGGCGTTAAAATCTATACACCATAATATATTTTTGTGATTAATTACATCATATATTTTCCATTGATAAAGCAAAAAAAATGTTTAATTGGTCGGAAACACAGAAAAGTAAAAATATTAACTGTTCGATACAGCAATTATTATAAGGTTTTGCAAATAGAATAAAAAAGAAAAGAACTGCTTGCCCGTGTGTCAGCGTTGATTCAGTGTGTTTCAGTATTTTATTAAAATCATAAAGAATATTTCGTGCACCGTTGTCACATTAGCATGACGTTTCGTATGTAAATAGCTGAGCATTTCGTTGAATTCTTGTGTGATAGAGTAATAATGCAGATACTCTTCTATTATATTAAACGTTTTTTGTGAGACTAGTTTTTGAACATGACTTCGTCCAAGTTCCCTTTTTTCTACTGTTTTTTTTAATAGTTTGATTTTGTTAGGTTTATACCATGGTTTCTTTCGTGCTTAGTGTGGCGAAACATTGTATTGTCTGTTGTATAATTATGTCGATTGGAGATAGATTTCTCAATAATTGTCAATGAATTTGCCCTTTTTCTGTATCAGTAAACAGTGATATTTAAGGTATGTTGAATGCAATAAATTCAATGGTGATTGCTGTCAAGATTAAAAAGACTTGAGAAATAATCGTCTGTTACCTTTTGACATAATTATTAATTACGTACACTAATTGGCTTGTATCATTATGATTCACGTCGAAATGTTATATATTTTCGTACGTTACTAATTATGTACTGCCTAGATTTACTTTTATAAGGTACCTTTTCAACACAGTAGTCTATTTTTGCTTTTTTAAAATGTTAAGGTTTTGAACTTTTCCCCTCAATAGAAAAATAACCACTAAACTGAAAGTAACTTACTTCGCGCCATGACATTAGAATTATAATGTAGGCGTAAAAGTTAAATTCTGTCGGTTTGTAATAAATCTTAGTTGGTAATGTGGGCGACATTCCTAGAATTTCCACCTTTGTGACTTTCCGGTGCCGGAACGTCAAAACCGAATAAACATCATGTACATACGTACGACTATACGAAAATACTTTTAACTGCATAATACCAGCGGTGACCGAGGCCAATGACCTTTTGAATAATTAGCGTCTTTTAAACATGGCGTGGGCATTATTCTGTAGTTGTCTCTTCATGACATCATTATACTTGTAACAACAACAAGCCAAATTAAATAATCATAAAATAAATACACTTTAAAGTCACGCGTGACTTTATATAATCCAGAGAAACTACTAAATGACTTTATGCGTACGTCATGAGTGTTATTTAAACTGCTATAGGTATACGGCCTCATCCTAGTAATGCTAGTAGGTATACTTAGGAATCATTATAATACTTTAGAGACCGATATAACCACATCGTTTTATAAGAACCCATAATACCATTTAGTATTCGATTAACTAGGTAGGGTGAAATCCTATCCTATTCTATCCTATCCTCTATTTACAAAATTCGAATTATAGCAGTCATGTACCTACAGTTTACAAGAAAATAAACAATTAATTATGAGCAAGGACAGACGCTTACTTTAGTGTAGGACGTCCTGCAGCACGATGGTCCGGCGACTTGATAAAAGTGGTGGATAGCGGATGAATGAAGGCTGCTCAAGACTGGGATGGATGGCGCCTACTTGGGGTGGCCTTATTTCAGCAGTGCAGGGTGATGGCCTCGAGGTTAAGGCGCGCGGTCGAGAATTTCGGCGGTCGCAGGTTCAAACCCCAGGCACACACCTCTGACTTTTCGAAGTTATGTGTGTATTCACAATGAATTATCACTTGCTTTAACGGTGAAGGAAAACATCGTGATAAAACCTGCACACCTAAAAAGTTCTTAGGAATTTCTTAGGTGTGTAGTCCGCCAACCCGCACTAGGCCAGCGTGATGGACCAAGGCCTAAAACCCTCTCAGCTGTAGAGGAGGCCCGTGCCCAGCAGTGGGACGTATATGGGCTGATGATGATGAGGGCTGAGAATAAAAGGACAGACGTAACTCTGAACTGAACTCTAAGATACATATCTTAAATTGTGCATATCAGGACCTTTGAGAGCATTATCAATCTGATAATCGCCCAAAGAAATTATCGTTGAACACATAAGTAGTTGGTATTTGTTCAACCGCTCGTTGCTTGGTCTTCTGTTCCGCTGAACCTTAACTCATATACATTGCAAATTTTAAAAACCGAATAATTTGCATAAATTGAATTTGGCGTTTATCAAAGCCTGAGAATTAAAAAAAAAGTACCTGTAATAAAATAAGTAATCAATTTACTTTTACAAGCATTCCTAATTCAAAACATTCTTGGAAAAAAATTAAGTCTTAAATAATATTTTCTCTCGTTTGTACTTTTAAGCATTTTATCGTGCTTTCTCTTAAAAATTGTGTGGACTTTACAATTAAATTTGAAAAAATACCAATGTATTTTACAACTAATATTGAACAAACAAACCGTCATCATTTTTATAAGAATTAGATATTGTAGTTGAAGTATCACTTAAAGTGATAAATGAGAATAATTTGTTCAGAGAATGGATTATAATAAAATTTTGCATGAAAGGTTTTTAATTTTTATGTCTCCAGCTTTAAAGAATATTGACCTTTGTAGATTATTCAAGGCCAGCTTAATAGAAACGTCGAGCAGGGCAAAAGTCTAGAGTCAAATATAATTCTGAAGATTACGTATGTATGTGTAGGTACTTACGTAAATACTATGTCTGTAATCTGTACTACACCTTTAAAGGAGGTGTCATTAAAGTGGCTAATGTTGTTTGCTTATTTATGTTTATGTATTGGCTACCCTATAAACCTTCACAGTAGTAGAAAATGCCCGTGCCTAGTGGGACGAATATGGGCTGATGATGATGATAGGCTACCTGAAGTGATTATAGGCCAGTGTGGTGAGCTCAAGCCTTTCACTTTAAGACGAGATCAGCGGCAACCAGTGGGAAGTTTGTGGGCTGATGATAATGATGATTGTGGATTACCTTATAATTTGAAAACTTTTTAATTTTCATGTTTAATTTGGGTACAAATAATATGTCCAACCTCCTACATAACATAACTACTAACATATTATGGCACAACTTTATTGTCACGGCTTAATCGTGAAAACTGAATAAACAAAGAAACTCACTTTCGTATTAACGTTAATAGTAAGAATTTACGCACCAAAAAATATGAAGTAAATTCACGAACACTTGAACAAGAAGTGAAACATATTTGTGTGCAAATTACAAGTGCCAGTTAGAGTGAAAATCGACAAGCCGATTGACAAGGGTTGTTGATAAGGAGTCCTTTTCTAATACTGTTCACTTTCTCGTACTTCTTATTGAATTATATTGACATGTGACGTACACGTAACGTTATACGTATACTTATGTCGGAAAGAGTAAAATATTTCAAAATACAATATTCTTTTTTTTAATAATAAATCTTTATTCATTAACGAGTTTTTTACAACAATTGTTACAATATTAGGGCCTCCTTTTATGTAAGTATTATCTTCTTAAGTATTTAAATATTAGGGTTGCGTGTCCTTGTATAAATGAGCACATGTGGGTTGCCCAGCGTGTCGTTACTATTAAGAGTATTTAGGCCTTAGTTTACTAAGTTGGCTTAGTTTGTGGAGTGTTGGAATTTACATTTCTAAGACATCCCTTGTAAGAACTCTTTAAGTCCCTTAAAGGAGGTTTCACCCACATAACTGAACAATTATGACATTGCACGAGATTTCGGGTTCACTTTACGGGTAGGGTAAAATATTATTTGAAATTATACCCCAAAACGACAATAGGTAATCAAATCCATAGAACTAAAAACACAATTGGTTAAACGTAAGTGAAGAAATTTATCTATGCCTACCCCTTCGGTTAAGTATTTCCGAACGTCTGTTGGCATGAGTGTGTATATGTATCTAAGTTTCCATGTATGTATGTATGTATTTGTCCCGATCCTCTCATAGTTAAGAAGCGTTAACGAAAGCGAGGCGAGCCAATCGTATTAATAGGACGTATTTCCAAACTCCATGAATGAGAATTGTTAAACGGAAAACCCAATAAGATTTTGCCTGATATGAACGACCATTGCTTGCATTTATTTTTAAAGAAGAATTATATAAAGAATCGATTATAATACAGGCACAATTCACGGTATTTTAAACCTTCTTAGCAAAAGTAAGGATATTCTTAATGCAGCGTATATATGCTCTCGAGTAAATCGACGTACGTGAGCCTTGAAAGAAACATTTCTATTCAAAATGAATTAGGTACAAAATCGAATGCAGTATTTCACTGATTTTGTATACTAGCTGTTGCCCGCAACTCCGTTTACGAATTTTTTAACTTCAAAAGAGAGTATTTTTCCGTTTTTTTCCCACATATTTCAATGCTGCTTCGCTCTTATTGGTCATAGCGTGATTATATGTAGACTACAGCCTTTCTCGATAAACAAACTCTTCAGCTTAATGATATTATACCTAAAGATTTTCACGATAATATTCGTTCAAAAACATTCTTTCTTTAACCTTTGTAGTTTGTATAAAACCTCTTTAATCGTTTAATTCCTCCGACGCCGATCACGCCACCAAAGTTCGATGGTCTCTTGGTATGAAATATTTCAACAAAAAACTTCCAATCCATTTTTAAAGTATTTAAAATAAAATTTAAAAGTAACACCGCCTCGGCAAAGTTCAGTTTAAACTCATTTAGTGTAACGAGTTAACAAAGTGTGGATATTTTTTAATTTAACGATCAGCTCCTTTACATATTGAAACTTTTTTGATTTTCTTTTTTAGGATTCCGCCATCGAATGGTCGCAGCGAAAACTTCAATTGTCATACATTTTTTAACCACAGGAAAGATTAGGTTAGGGCATTGGATCAATTTTATTATAAACAAGGAGTTTATTCGGATGACACGAATGAAAATTGCATGCTATTTTTTTCAGAATTTTAGTTATTAATTAGTAGCGTTCATGAGGGAAATAAAACTTCTTATAAGATAATAAATAATGATAAATATATTCACTATCAATATAAACGAATGTAATATAAATAAACAAGTGTTTTTTATGCATTTTGGAAAAGGGTGGCAAAGCGATTTTAAAGTTATATTTAAATTATTCATCTTCTCCTGGTTATTTTGTTTTGAGGTAAAGATAATCTCCATAAAGACTCGTAGCGCTTCACTGCTATGTGTTATATCTTTGCGTGGCACTGTAGGGATTCTGCAGTAGATTGTACCCGCACTGTCTACCAGGACTGGTGTATGGGAATTTTGGTGTGTTGGGATAGTCTCTATGTCTAATGTTAAATGACAAGGTTGCATCTAACAAATATTCGCTTTTAAAATTTCTTGTTATGACTACGGAACTCTTTGGGACAAAGACCGAGTCACACTTGGTCGGCTTTTTTGTCTTCAGTTTTATAATATTACCTTAGAATGGGCTCATTTTAAAAATACGACGTTTAATTATGATGAATTTCAAAAAGAAATTAAAGATTTATATTTTATGATGGTGGCTATTAAATCTTTTATATTTCATGAATAATCCCTGTTTTTTCTTGTATTATATGAGGGAGTGTTGTTCGTAAAATTGCAAGAGAAATTGCATCGCATTACACAAAATCGTTACCTCTGATTGTGATTAACATTTGAAAGTGCAAAGTCAGGCGAACAAGTATTGAAATACTTTGCTCTACAATTTCCTAAGCGATGGAATCAGGAATGAAGAAAGTTGATAATGAGCTGAACACATGACACACACTTGCGTCAGCTATAAAGACAGAAAAGACTCTTGTGTAGAGCCCACGTATTGTCAAAGATAATCTTCGATTTCACTAGTTAGGTGGACTGATAGTCTTACAATGGTTGAACAATGCTGGATGAAGACCTATTCTTACTAATCAGTCTCTATCCATTTATGGTGGAAATCTATCTAGCTGTCAGTCATGCGGTCTGATAAAGAAGTTTATACCTACACGTATAATTACCTACTGCTTCAAGACTTTCTTTGTTGACATCGTTTTCTGCTTCTGGTACATCTGTATTTAAACCAGCGGCTTTACTTCCATAGAAACCCAAAAACCCAGATAGCCTTACAAAATTACGAATAATAATCTTTGTGCTTTAAATTTTAACTTAACAAAAGCGATTTGAGATATAAATGAGAATATGTTGCCCACACAATAAACAATTATAAACTAGACATTACACAATTAACCTGTAATGCTTTAGGGCTTCTATGGAAGTAACGCCACTCATTCAAACATATCTTTACGAAATAGGTATCAGAAAATTGACAACCGAACTAAACCTACAACGTTTAAAACAATATAAAGATTAAATCTTTTATTGGTGTAGACAGATAAATTATACTGGGAGCTAAAACCCTGCTTTCAAGGCAACGTCTTATTAATGAATGTGAAAGTAATTTATTATTTTTACTACATGCAATTAGCCGTTTTATATTGTTCTGACCTTAGTAATTAATTTTGTTGAAATTTCGTAACACATGTTCAGCTGTGAAGTGTAGCTATAAATATTAGTTATTTGGTTAATACACGCTAAATAACTTTCATTGGCAGCACGCATGCAAGATTATTATATTTTTAAGGTTTTATTCGTCTCGGCAGGTTTTTATATCAAAAATATTATAAAATTGGCTGTTGCCCGCAACTTCGTACACTATACTTTCACAAGGAATATGTTTTTCTTTTTTTGTCACATTTTACATATGCTCCAATGCTTTGATAAATTTACTATTTAAGACAAAAATAATTTTCTAATTGAAACTAGACGTTCCCGGGATTAGCGCCTTTAACTAAACACACAAACTCTTCAGATTTATAATATTGTTATAAGTTACTTCGGTATATTATACCTACGTCTCAAGGCAAATCCAATGCAGGGTAGATAATTTTTTTAGCTGATTTCTTTACCGAAAATAGAAGCAGAAGTGTTTTAATATTAATATTTTCGAAAATTGGACAATATTGTCTCTGCAAATCTTCAAATATTTTACTAGAATAATCGTTTTCTCTCCTGATTACTGTAATGTCGTTGAGAAACAAGTTTGACTTAACACGTTCATCGCCAACTAAAATTTTAAAAAATTAGCAAAAAATTATATTGGTTTATATGATTGTATTTACTCCTATTTGATTACAAATACAAGTAAAATTTATGTATTGTATTATATGGTTTAATACGCAGCGATTGCAAACTGCGGCGTGAACAGGCTTCGCAAATTAGGATCTGTCGTGCCGGTCATTTTGACCCCCCACGGCTCCAATGGGTAGATGACGTGCCGGTCATTTTGACCCACCATGGCGGTTAACGTGTTAAGGATGAAGCGTTCAGCCCACGCCTACGGAAAGGAGACGCGGAGTTGTTTCCCTGTAACAAAAAAGGTTAAAGGTGACATCCAATAACCGCACTTTGGATTTATGAGAATCGAGAATTTAAGAACCTATTTAATTCTATTTATTATAAAATTGGGTGTGTTGCTCAGGAGAGACGATAAGAACAATATAAATTAATAAGACCAGAATGCATTTACAATTGCATACACACACACACTCATGCTTGTATTGCCTCAGGGATAGGTAGAGGTACATTTCTACACCCACATTTAGCCAAGTGTGTGTTCCTACGTAATAGGGGGTGAGCCTATTGTCATTTTTCAGGCACAATTTCAAACTTCATGCTGCTACTGAAAAGTTTCCTAATGGAAAAACCCAATAACACAGCCTGAACTGGTAATCGAACCAAGGACCTCGTGATTGCACGGCATATACTGCGAGACCACGAGGCAGCTTAGGATCATCTGCTATGTGTCCAAATTTGATGGCAGGTGGTATATAAACGCCGGTTGAGTTATTGCCATTTACCGGACCGAACCAGACTTCATGTTGATACGATGAATTTCTTATATGAAATACCCATTTTTCCCAACACAGAAGACGAGAAGTTGCACGATCTAATTTATGCTACCGGGTCAACGAGGCTGTCGATCTTCCAACTAGCAGCCAAAAAAATATTGTAAATGTAATTGTGCCATTATTCTTACATATTTTGAAGTTATACTTCTTTTGGCGCGTTAGGGAAAAATGATGAGAGTAAATTTTTACGATGCGTGCGCACACCCTCACGAAAAAGTTTATCAAAAAAGTTTATATGTTTTAGATTTTAAAAACATAGATTAGTGACAGTAATAAAAAGGGATTGACATATTTATTAGTTGTCAAATATTTATGAGTACGTAGAATAAGGAGAAAGATAAAATTTTAGTATAACTTCTAACGCGTGTAAATACATAAATACACACACACTTTTTTCCAAAGCATCTACGTCCCAAACATACAATACCAATCAGAATATTTCTCTAGAAATGGATTCGAAATCAGCACAAATTACCACGTACAGCTGCAGTCATTTATAAAATTGGGTAAATATTTATTGTGCCCGCTGCAGTGGAAACACAACCAAAAACGTTTGCACAGCCCATGGAAACAGCTGCGTGTGACGAAAGTTTTACTGAACCTTCTGGTTGTGGGCTGTTTGTGTTAAATTTATATTAATGAGATTTAAAATTTTGACTGCCTCGTGGTCTAGCGGCAGAAATAATTGTCGTGCGATCTAAAGGTTCGGTTCCCGAATCGGATTAAGTGTTACTAGGTTTTTCCATTACGAAATTTTTAATAGCAGCACGAAATCTGGAAATTTGCCGAAAACGGGAATCGGCTCGCTCTCTATTACGTGGGTCTGATACCTGGCCAAATGTGGGTGCAGAAATGCACATCTGCATACTCCTTAGGGCGTGAAATACCTAAGTATATATACATAAGTACATATAGGTATGTTTATGAATACATATCGAAACTCCAAGGATAGAGGAGTGAGACTAATGTTTCGGAATTAACTAAACTCCACGCTAATGAGCTATAACTTTACGTTGCAGCCAAAAGTGCATATTGCAACAGCGTGCATTGTAAACAGTGTATCGAACACGTCCGCTTTAGCGAACTTCTTGGGTAAGTTTAAATTAGAATTTGTTCTGCAGACCTCGGCTATGTTCAGACACGACGGAATTATTACAATGCAGACCAACTTCGTAGTAACCAACAAAAATTATGTAATAATATTATGAATTATTTTTGACAGCTTTCCTTTTGAATTTAGTTAACCAATGCCTTAAAAAAAATGTTTTAGAACATATTTCATCATCGGTCATATACCGATTTACTCAAAAATAAAATTCCTATAAACTGTAAATTTATTGATATTAATCAGGGCGCAGGCTTCAAAACATATAAACTTTATTGATTATAAATGGCTGAACTGACTTAAATATATTTTTTCATTTGTTTATTGCACAAAATGACTATATTGATGCATAAATTACTGATACAGTAAAAAAATTCTGAAACCCCTTAAATCCCTGTGAAACTTTCATAAAAAAATTGCATAATCTTTTTCCATAAAAATTTCCTATTCTCTATTTGGATCTAGTTCTGAAATCTACGCGAATGCTCAAGCATATTCAAATAATACGAAGCGAATGCATATTTTCATAAATCATAATATACATCCGACATAATATGTACTATAGTTTCCGTAATTCTCTCTCAGTTAATTCATTGCGGAAGGTAGTACTCGAGATCTATCTCTGTCTCGAAACTATATATTCCACATCAATCACGCCTTTGCTTTCCTACGGTAGATAGTGTGGTGAATGAATTGTATTAATTATAATATGTTTAGTACACCAGTTGAAAGCATAACATGTTAGACTTAAATTTGAATTAAGAACAAGGGTGGAGTTTGAAGAGGTCGCTTGATCAGTAGGCATTAAATAACAGAGGTATTTTGACATATAATTTTAAAGTATTTGTGTAATACTGGTTACGATTTTTATCCTAGTTTTTAGTATATTACGATTAACGATCTACCTTGGACTACATTCAGATCTAGAGTAAAAGAAAGTCTCATCATCATCAGCCCATATACATCCCACTGCTGGGCAAGGGTCTGTTCTACAACTGAGAAGGTTTAGGCTTTAGTCCACCACGCCGGCCTAATGCAGGTTGACTACACACCAAATAAATTCCTAAGAACTTTTAGGTGTACAAGTTAATCACGATGTTTTCCTTTACCGTAAAGTGACAATTCATTGTGAATATACACATAACTTCGAAAAGTCGGAGGTGTGTGTGACTTAAAAAAAAACTCAGGTAAAAGTAATTAATAACGCGGAGAATCAAAAGTTAACTATTTATTAAGTTTGTTTCTTTAAACTCTCAATTTAAATAATTTTCAAAATACTATGTTAAATTAATTTTATTTTGCAGGTTTACACATATCACTTAAATTAATCATAATGTATGACATCTGTGATCCACAGAAAGGCTAAAGTTTAATCATTAAACTAGAGGTTTACCTCTCGTGTGTACCCCATAAATTATGTAGAGATGGGGTGAAATGAGAACACCGTAGCCGTAAATTTACCTCGTGGTGTTGTGTACGTAAAGATTCGTAAACTATGATTACATGTAAATTATCATCTGATTTCTCATACATTTAATTACGCACTCGCCATCTTTGTTTTAACAATCACGGAAGCCTTTTTACGTTAATATTAACACACACGAATATGGTCGATTTTTAGACTTACAGAGGTTTTTATAATAAAAAAAAAATAACAAAAATGTATGTGCCGTGCGATCTAGAGGTCCTGGGTTCGATTCCCAGGTCGGGCAAAGTGTTATTGGGTTTTTCCATTCGGAAATTCTCAGTAACAGCACGGAGTCTGGAAATGTGCCCGAAAAACGGCAATAGGCTCGCCCCCTATTACGTGGGACTGATACATACCTGGCGAAATGTGGGTTCAGAAATGCACCTCTGCCTACCCCTTCGGGGAATACAGGCGTGAGTTTCTGTATGTATGTAAAAACACTGACCCAATAATCGAATCGCGGACTGCCTGATCGCATACTGTATACTTATGCCTTGCGAGTAACGAGACAATGAAAAATGAATATTAATTATCTTTACAATAATCCCGATACAATTCAGTTCAATACAATATGTAACTCTGCCACATTCAGTTGGGATAACGACTTGGTAATCAATACTTGACGAGAACGCTTACAAACACCTGTCATGAGGCCAGTAACTTTACAGGTGTTTATTATTTTAGTAAATATAATAAAAAAACACAGCTTAATCTTCAAAGTAGTAGATAGAGGTGGTGATGTACCTACTCTTCGTAATCTAGGTTTAATCGAATATAAGGGGGGTGAACCTTTTGTGGATTTGAGGATAAATATTATGACTTCGTGCTGCCAATGTGATTTTCTTCATGGAAAAACCCAATAACACTTTGCCCGGCCCTGAAATCGAACTCGGAACCTCTAGATCGCATACATACTTGTGCCGCGCGACCACGAGGCAATCAATTTATTTATAAAATACCTTATTTAAGATATAATTTTTAATTAAAAGGTCCCATAAAGATTTTTTGATTCCATAAAGACAAAACGAAAAGTGAATTATCCGACCTCGGAACTCCCACTTTACAGTTGAAGAACACTTCATACAAAGCCTTGCTAATTAAAATATATTCTGAATAAGTCTTGTACAATAATAAGGAGGATGATTATTATTTTGTCTAATAAAAAATAAATAATTGTGTTGACGAAAACAAGGAAAAAACATATCCCAACAATAAAATCTAAGCCACCAATAAAATAATAATAACAATAAAGAATTTCACATTCCTTCGAATAATTTTAAATGAGTAACTCTGATACTTCTTAGAAGATTCACATTGGTTTGCTTCCTCGTTTTAGTTTCATTAATATTCAACCTTTATTGTACCTAGCTCAACGTTAAGACCTCCTCTGCTATGAAGAAAGGATCAGGTTGTATTATCATCTGTGCTCACTTACTACTTAAACTAAATGATAAAACTTCCTCAGTATCGCGCAGCTTGGAAGTGTACTTGGTAAAGTAGATCCGCTTTTTATTGCGTGGAACCTTAATGCAGTTGGCAACAGGGTAAAGAAATACTATCTGCCTAACCCTTTTGGGATGAATGTTTGGTTGTATAAAAAACTATCTATAAAATTCAAAATCGTCAAAATATTTGTAACTTTGGAATCTGGCACCATCTGGAAAATCCAGTCCACTTTTAATTGAACTATCTCTATTTTCTTGTTTTAAATTTTTATACTACCCCGAAATATCCACGTTTCTATTCATATGGTGCTCTAAAAATAGCTTCATTGTTGGCGAAATTGAATATAAAAAAATGAAATATTTTATATATTTATATATTTTACATTGTCTAAGAAATATCATACATACATCATCGTTAATTTATATTTATTTGGTTCCAAAATTAAACAATAGGTTGACGGGTCACGTCTCCGCGATTTCGTCATTTCAACCAAAAATACCTCAAAACAAAGCTTATAAGAAAGTCTTTCTAACGCTCCACTCTAGAAGGTTCGCAACAAACACTTGAACGCGGCTGAACAAAGACGCCGCATTCATTAGCCGTAACCTAATTAGATCGCTTTAATGTGGCTTCACACTGTCTTGATTGTTTAAAGAAATTGTTGGACTGATAGAACATACACAGAGTGTTCCGTCTCTCCTAAAGTCTGGCTTCAGGGTAATAAACTCTTTTACAATCACTGATACAAAGAATATAAATGAATTTTAAAATGTTTGATTGTAATTTTAGATAGGAGGTTTTTACAAAATGTATGTGGTAAAACGTAAACAAAAATAATGGTTTCATCTGAATATTCATTTTAGCTAGTAACTATAACAACGGTTGGAATGATTTTGACTTTTACCGGCATATTATGTACAAAATAATTTTATATTCTCTTATTCCTGAAAATATTTTTATGGTCATACATATCATACTTATTTTTTTATTATTCGAAAAGAGGAATGAGTAAAAAGGCAGAGTATTGTAAATTGATCGAAAATTAATAATAGGTCGTGTGACAAAAAAAGCGTAACTGTTTATATTTTCGTATATCCTTTAAAATAAATAAAAAAACGGATCAATGTACATGCGTGTTGATGAATCCAATACAAATGTATTTACAAATTTATAATTGGAATAACTTTTCAAACAAATTAAAAACAACATCTCGTCACCCCGAACTTTTAATTAATTGATTGAAAAAGTTGCGAATATTTTTCCCTGGATAATTAATTTAGCTTTGTGTTCAATTTGTGTTGGAACGTTTGTATATGGAGTTTTGTAAATAAAAGGTACATTTTGATCATTACAGACGATATATTTTGGGTAAGAATTATAAATTTAGCACAGCGTTGTGTTAGTGTGGAGTGGTGTGAGATGGTTATTCCTGACCAATTAATTATTTGGCTGACTACCTCGTTTGTCCATAGTTTATGCCACGGGACCAAGGAGCACGTGCTCTATAGGACGATCGTGAGTTAGCAGGTTCAATAACCTGGTCAACGAAAGTATGATTGACTTTTCTGTTGGTGTATGCTTTGTTGCGGTACGGAGTTTGGACATATGCCAGACAAACGACAATAGGCTTGCTTGTTTTAAGTGGGTTTCTCTGACTAACGTGGGTGTATAAAAATAGCTCGGCCTACGCCTTTGTGGAAACAGATAATAAGTACCAATAATTTCGATTTTGCTCCTACGATGCTTTTTATTATCTTTGAACAGAATAGAAAAATAATAATGAATAAGTAGTAGACATTTTAGAGTTGATGCAAACATATTGGGCAGGCAGAGGTGTTTGTACATCAACGTTTTATCAATTATAACTAAATAAAACCAAACGTTATAGTCTCACTACTGCTCAGTTGATTTATTTATTAAAAAGTGTGTGTGTGTACTTATGTACACGCGTTAGAAGTTATACTTCATACATAAATATATATTTTCTTAAATAATATAATAATATATTATAAAAAAAATTTTTTACTTTTTATTTATACATAAAATTTGTTAATATACTTACCAGAAATAAAACAAAACGAAAAAAAATTTTTTTTTTAGGTAATAATGTAATAATTAATTAACGATGTAAATAAATTATACATACCGACAATTATCCTCAAATCTATAAATGCACTCAAAACAGTTTATTCAAATTAGTTTTATCACTAATATTCAATATATATATATATATTGTCAGAAATAAGTTGGTGTGGGTGGCAACACTGCATTGGCGAATATAGAGCAAGCGCGGGAAAACGAGACAGATCGTATATTTTCTTGATCGGCCTGAAAGTTTTTACGCGTCTTATTATTTGGTTACTATAGTTACGGCATCAGGTCAAATAACAGTCATTTTAAAAGATTTGAATAATTAAATTTTAGTTTCTAACTATATAGATATACTAATAAATAAATAAAATAATCAAAACTACTTACAATTAAAAAAATATGTCAATCCCTTTTTATTACTGTCACTATTCTACATTCTTAAAATTTAAAACAAACTTTTTCTGAATAACTTTTTGGTGTCGGTGTGCGCGCGCATCGTAAAAAATTCACTCTCATAATTTTTCCCTAACGCGCCAAAAGAAGTATAACTTCAAAAAGGAGATGGACACTAACTTATTTCAACTTATTTGTATCCTTCTCGATTTTGTCAATTTATAATACGAGTACAGTAAAAAGGCAAGTCGTTGGTGTTGACCCGTTTGATACTATTATCTGTCTTAACAATAATTGAAAGAAATAGGTATAACAATGTCGATTTTCGATTGTTGAGAATTCTTAAGTGCCTACAAAGTAGCGTCTTTCCTTTTCTCGTCTACTGTTCCCATATTTTAAATTCATTAGCCGAAAACTGCGATTCTACATTAACAAGTTTCTTGACAAAACAAAATAGACAGACGACAATAACCAACTGATATCTACCGCACGTAAAGATTTAAATTCATATCTGAATCGCTTGGAAAGTAACATACGGAGTAATAGGAGCATGGTATAAAAATATGATTTTCATCTCGTGGGTTCGAATGTCTATTAAAATTATTTGTGCTTCAAAGTCACTGCTCTAGTATAATGAAGATTTTTGCCATCGTTTTCCTTTTCTCCCATTAGATTAGGGTGACCATGCTTTATATTATGCATTTTTACCAAAACATAAGTTTTCTACATTCATAAATACATAACCTCACAGTTAGTGTTCTGCATACCCTGCAGAGGTGCATTTTGCACCCATATGCCGCCAGGTACATCATCTCCATGTAATAGGGGGCGAACCTATTGCCGTTTTTCTGGCACATTTCCAGACTCCGTGCTGCTACTGAGAACTTCCCAATGGAAAAACCCAATAACACTGCCCTACTAAATCCAACCCGGGACCTTTAGATAGCACGGCACATACTTGCGCCGCGAAGCCGTTGAATTTGAATTCAGTTAATTTTCTTTCCACATGCATACCAAGTTGTATATTATATGTTTGTAGTATGTACAATGTACATTCTATTGCTGAACTTTAGGCACTTTTACGGCTAAGAGAAGGATAGGTATATTTCACTTGCCCCCTAAAATTCTATAGGAACCAATTAGTAACATGTTACTTTACAAAAAAAAGCGAAATTGAAGCGCGTAAATTCGAACACGTGAAAACATATTGATAGCTTCAATAAAGTCATTAATATCTCCAAAAAATGAATCATAATTACGTAATGTTACGCTTATATCAGTTTAGCTTCATTGATCCCGTCACCTCCCGTTTCCGTCCCGAGGAATTTCAAATATTCGTCAAATATCAAATGACGCAATAATCGTGTTCAAAATTCCAATTATCGTTTGTCAGTATTAACAGTTATAACTAACAGTTGCAGATTTATTTGTTTTGGATTTATACTATTTATATTTCTATTAATCTACAAAATCCTAATGCATCTATGTCGCTTTGTCAAATTAAAAAAATATTGTTATGAACAGAGAATAGGAAGACTACCTATGTTCTTATATTAGGTCTTCAGCTAATAAATGAACAGAATGCGATGATGATTTTTAACTTTGGTTATTTTTTTACTTAAACAAGTGATTGTTATTGAATTCGTTTTTTTAATAGAAAAACTGTTTACAAAACCTCCTGTACGTCCATAAAAACATTATTTAGATAAACTATAAATTCGCCAAACAAAAGTTCGTTATAAAACATACTATAATAATGTAATCCTATGGTCACAGTACACCAGGGCATGCATTACTCGTGCAGTAACGAAGCTGACGTGTTAAAACGTCGACATTTCACTCAGTAAATTGCTTCGAACCTCAAAAGCGATAAAATTCCCGCCGCCTCAACAACCTAAAAATATAGATTGACTTTTTAAGGGAATTTTTCACGTTTAGCTTGTGGATACGTGAGTGGAATTACGTTGCCGTCAAAGTGATTCTTTATACTTATAATACTCTTTCAATACTTATAAGACAAAGCCATTTGATAGCAAGTGATGTTAGTTGCAGCAGATCTTTTGACTGCATCTGGACAGTAGGTACTGTGTGGCCCGGGCGGCTGCGGCATTACGGTGGGCGCTTCTCGCTCACGTACCGTGGTCGCCCCACTCGGCGCGGAGATGGCCACCGGGGGGTTTTGGTCGGTATGCCGGTTTAGGGATTTTTTTAGGGACTCAGCCCGGCACTAACATCTGCGCGGATATGACGTCGCCGCGCGTCGGGCTGGAAGACCGGTGACCCTGACATATGCTTTCCGCCCCCCTCCCCCCTGGGCTGGCGGGAAGTAGAGCCATAAACAGCTTTCCCCTCGAGAACAAAAAAAGGTACTGTGGGGCAGTTGGCTATTCACGAGCTTGAGAAACAAAAGGCGGCGGATTTGGTTCCCACACTGATACAATTGTTTGTGTGATGCATAAATATTTATTTCGGGTCTGCGTGTATGTGAGACTGAGATATCTCTCGTAGTTTTTATTTATTTATTTATTTATTTATGCTTTTTACACATTACGTATAAAGGCGGACTTAATGCCTAAGGCATTCTCTAACAGTCAACCTTTGGGTGATGCAGAGATAAAAGGTAGGTGCATAAACAGTAAAAGGGTAAAATAATATACAACAATAATAATAAATGGAACAACTATATATATTAACATAAGTACACAGATAAGTAAATAATTATAGGTAATTACAGATACACATACAATACATAAAAATATATATGCAATATATAATATATACATACATACATAAATAAAAATATATAAAAAGAGGGGAAAAAATAATCAAACATCACACGTATTGTTTAGTTCATTACAAAACAGCTGCCGAACTTTCATTTTTAATACCCACCAAATAAGACTTGTACATATTTTTGTGTGTCAGAAGTATTAATGTGACCGTATTTACTATTTTTTCGTTCCATCTAGAGGATCTGATTTTAATTTCTGTTAGGGCATGATGTTATTAGAATTTTCTGTTACTAGCACGAAGTTTCTCAAAGATATTGGTTCACCTTTATTACATCATCATCATCATCATCAGTCCATATACATCCTCCTCCCAGGGGACTTTTATTACGTGACATTTAAATCAAAGCTGGTGAAATCTTTTTGTTGATATCTGCTTACGCTCAATCTTTTCGGCTTTTGTCTAATTCTTCCGTGATATATGTATCTACATATTATGAGTAGGTACATAATTATTTGCTTAGATTTTTTTCCGGGATAAGAACTAGTTCCTCTGACTGGTGAAAAAATAGCCGTACTAAAAGCTGTCGAAGTAGAAGAAGAAGCATTATCTCATAGCATTTCAAATATAAATAAAATTTGTTCAGCATTTGAAATTAATTATACTAACGCTAAAAATAATCTTTTAAAAGTAAATATCGCCTAACAAACACGCAGATAGTGCGAACTAATAAACTTCTCGCAAAGCCGACTCGTTTAACTAAGCACTAAAGATTAATGTTATTAGTTCGACTGTTTAACTCCTTTAAAAGCTTAGTAAAGTCTTTATAGGATACTATATTTTGCCTGCGGATGTATTTGTTTTATTTTTTTTAACACTAAAGCAAATATGTGATTTTTGGAATGTGTTTTTTGGTAGAGGAATTTGATTACAGTGGCACATTAGTAAACATTCAAGTATTGACAGCCCCGTGGCGCAGTTGGCTTGACACCAGCTTGCGAAACGAGAGGCCGCGGGTTCGATCCCCGCACCGAGACAAATGTTTGTGTGACCCACAAATATTTGTTTCGGGTCTGGGTGTATGTGAGACCGAAAAGTCTCTCGTAGTTTCTGATACCCACGACACAAGACTTGTATCTTAGTGTGATCAGAACTATGTATGTGACTGTTGGGTGTATTTATTTATAACGTACGGACCAAGGATTGCGAGGGGGGTGGTGTTGGTTGCGTTTGCTTAGTTTTGATGACATGGGAGATCGGAGGTCTGGATGGTGATATTACGTAAGCAATTTTTTCCCCCCGAATTTTCAAAAATATTAGTTTCAACATCCATTTCCTATAATTTACCAATTTGTTATCATAACTATTATGTGCGTAAATTCTCTCTGTCCTAAGTTTATTGCTTCACTTGCTGCTGCTACTCAAGAATCAAAAAGAAACCAGTATATATAAAAAGTATATGTATAATGTTTACGTAAGCAGGTGAGGGGGCAATTAGAGATTTTCTTACATTTTTACTGTAATAATTGTAAAATTCCGTCCTAATTCTAACCGAATATAAACAGACCGAAACCGAAGCGCCACACACGAGCCTGTATCATTAAAGCGCATTCGATATCCTATGTACAGTCTTAGCTATTCGCACGGTTACAAACATCTAACTACCAGTTAATTAGACAAGCTACCTCACCGAATAAAACTTAAAAGGGGCCGATTTCCAATAAAAGACCACATGGAAGATAATGTATCCATGCAAATAGTAACACCATTGATGTTAACATAAGACTGTGAAGGGGCGTATCTCGTTTCTGACATAAGTATTCCATCTAATGAAAAATATTTAAGTATGGTTTTCCAAGTCCGCCAACCCGCACTACGCCAGCGTGGTGGACTAAGGCCTAAACCCTCTCAGTTGTACGTATATGGGCTGATGATGATGATGATGGTGGTTTTCCAAACCTTAAAGAATCCGTGTTCAAAAAACGAGACATATTCTCTACGGCTTGGTATTATATTTCCAAACAGTTTAGTTTCAACAAGAAAAAAATCAAGTGATGCCACCTGACGTTTCGCACATTATTTTTAAAAACCCACATAATAATAATAATTTTTTGACCCACAAACAGATTTTCATATTAAAATATACGAAAATATACGAATTTCTGAAGTTGTCTAAGAAGACTACCAAGCTTACGAATTGACAGGGATTTATTCATTTGAACATTTTGGGATTTACAAGTTGAATATAATTTGCCATCTATGTACAGCTTTACATTTCAAATGCTTAGATACGCATGAATTATCGATAATGAGGTATTTCTTAGAAATAATATTGGCAACCAAGAAGCTGAACATTTTAGAATTATAATACTAATGCTTTAAATTGCGTATTCCTATATCCACGTTTCGCTATCTGAGTTTTGTTGGGAGCTGAGCCTATTGCCGTATTGTCCTAAGACTTCACTATGTGAAAAACCTGAAAACATTTTCTCGTCCCGGGAGTCGAACCCGGCACCTCTAGACCGCAAGGCACTCGGAACGCGAGGCAGACGAAAACAGTGAAGCGGTACCAAACTATTTTTGTTCACTCCGCCACAGTCAACAAAAGCAGACACTCGAGCTTGAAACTCCGAAACAAGACGAATAAGTTTCTAAAACAAAATTTGCAGTTCCCTTCCATTTAAATATGTTTGTATTGTAATGAAAAACTTGGGCTATTTCGTTCTCGTCTACTGAATGTGAACTTATCATATTTCTGTCTCTTGAAATAGTTTCAGGACATCTATTATGTATTTTCAAACCTCATTATATTAAAGCCATTTATTTATAAATATATAAATATTTGTGTACGTAAATTAGGGATGCCAAAATAATATGGCAAGAAACTACTTCTCTAAAATGAACTGATGATTCAAAACCCACATTGTAGATGTAGCTAATAAATACTATTCCTAGTTTTATTCCCTTTGGTAAAAAAAACTTACCAATTGAAAAAATTATTGAGGGTGGTCAAATGAGTAAAAGGACATCATTTTCTTATGAAAATTTCGCAAAATAAATATTGTTCAGTAGAAATTAATTGTAAATTATGAATTTTAATGCAAATTATATCTAATAAAAGTAAAAAGTATAACGATACTTCCTACAAAATTATGTGAACTTACTATAACAAATTGGTATACGTAACATAACTTATTTTTAAATAAGTGGGTACTTGTCAATTAAAAGGGGTCGAATTTTAGACGTCGTCGACTCCCTAAATCGGAGTTCGTTTGTGTCGTCGTATTCGGAAACCGATTTCAGTTCAGACAGGATATCGACCACTTGGGAATCTCTGGTGCGTCACTGCTGGACAAGGGCTCCTTTTACGGGTTATACAACATAAAGGAAAAAAAAAAACAACTCGTTGCAATGGGCTTCCAAACTCTTAACATCATTCATTTGATCAGACAGGTACAACTAAACACAATAAATAACACGTCTTCTCTGCCTTCCAGAGGAAATCCTAGTTATTTTTTATTTATTTATAAACACTTTTTATACACCATGGATATAATACACAAAACAGAATTAAGAAATAGGAATACTTAGGACTAAGTGACAATAGGCGGTCTTATCACTGACTGTGATTTCTTCCAGACAACCTCATTTGCAATAAGGACATGTAAAAAGATGACTGGGTAATCCAAAAACACTTAAAACGAAAAAAAAAAACAACTACAATGATGTACCTTAACTACAAACTACATTAGTTACTACAGAAAGTCCCTCAGGGACCGCTGGATTTCACTAACCGTTTAGGTTAATGAGTAACATTTTAGATGCATTGTTTAGACATTGAAATAATTCATTACTTATTTTGATTCATTACATTTGTTAATTATATCGCTGCTTTACTTCAAATCATTTTTACAGCAAACCTAAGCGTAGATAATGAGAATACTATATTCTCTCTATTATTTTCTTATTTAATATAAAAAATAATAACAATATAGTTAGATTTTTTAATACGTAAAAAATAGTTTTTTTAGTAACTGATCAATCAATAAGCCTTTCATAATACGATAAACAAATATCACGAATCTGGTTTCAGTGATTTCGTTTTAATAATCAACCAAAGGCTTTTGAATTTCCAGTAGTGTTTTATTGTCTAACTAATAGCAAACAACACAACAACACTGCTCATCGTCATTACCTGCTAGCTTCGACTATCAATATTGTTGATTTTATATGTTTTGTTGACTGAATGTGTTTTTGGAAGACATAAAGCTTCACAGTCGATTAGATTTTTTTTCTATTCCAAAAACTTTGCCAGAAACCAAACTGCGAAAAAGTATAAAACCAAAATAAATTATGGCAAAATGTTGAGTGGCAAAGTCTAGGCTAGTTTAGTATAAGTCTTGTCTTAAAATAAGAAAATGATGTGACTATACAAGAGCTATATTTAAGAATTTTAAGCAGGCGAGAAACTTGTTCATCCACGAATGTATGATAAGCACAAAAGTTGCGACTCGCTTTTAGTTTTATTTCTATAATATTGACGTCGCGTAAATAGTTTTAGGAGTAGAATTATGATCACATTTCTTAGGTTTAATTTACTTATTCACGTCTCAAAAATAATGTAGCTCAGCATGTGCCCAAAAAAGGAAAATACTTTACGATTTCACACAAGTCACGCTATAAATAGGGCTTATATTTCTTAACTGTGAAAATTCGCTTTCAGTTGTTTAATTCTCGGTGCAAATGAAACAATCCTACGCTCAACCCATCCGCGCCCTAACACAAATTAATTTACCCATCCCGCTACCTCTTAGTAATGAGGGTACCAATTTGACCCCAAACGGGTACCCCTATTATACTCGAGATATTGCCTTACAGGTATTCATTTGTAATCCACTAGGTAATTTGAATTCCGCTAGGTGGCGCTCCTTAGTAAACAGATCTTTTTTGGCTCTATTTTGAATTTAATAGTAAAAATAGTTCAGTTCCTAATTTGACCATAAATCTTTTATCAACCCACTGAGTGACTGTTCATACACCACCACGAGTGTTATCTCAATGTGCATTAGTGTCGTTAATTATTTAACCGAACTTTAAATAAAGTGAAGTTATCCGAAACATAACTTGTTAGTGATTACATCGACATCGCTGAGGACATAACAATAGTTTCAGTGGAGGTTAGTACGTAATTATTTCTCCAAATAACTTGGCAAAGAACATAAACAAGAAGAATTTGTAAAAATCTACTGCAATTAAACGTTACATTTTTGAATTGCTTCGAGCTGTGCTGCCATCTAGTGGTATTTTACGTTATATATCTGCAAGTTCCGCGCTTACTGCCATCTTGTGTGCAGTAGCGACAAACTGCTGATCCACGATTGAAAATCCACAACGTTTCGCACACCAACCACAGAGGACGCCACTAGTATCAAAATTATAAAAAAACCGAATCCACATAAATACGATCTCTATATCCTAATATATAATAGAATAGTATAAAAACATCGATTATCACTTATAAATAGATAATTATGCCACCTAAACGAACACCACCTTCTGAATTGCCTGCGCAAGACTCAAATTCAAGTGATAAATCAAGCGGTGCCTCACGAAAAAAAACTATTCCTACTATTGACGACGAACAATTGACAGACTTTATGTCAGAGATGAAACAGTTATTCCAACAGTTTAAAGAAGAACAAGAAAAAGCGTCAAATAAATTATGTGATGCCGTTGAAAACATGCGTTTATCGGTTGACTTTTTGACAAACAAGTTGGATTCGATACAGGCTAAAGCAGATGATTTGGAAACAAATCGTAAGAATGATTTGCAGTATATTAAAGAACTAGAAGAAAAAATAGAAATTTTAGAACGTGGTGCTAGATCGACTTGTCTAGAACTAAGAAACATTCCTGTAGCCGCCTCGGAAACGAAGTCGGACCTTGTAGAGATATTTAGTAATACTGGTAAAGTACTGAGCACGCCGATCCAAAGAAACGAAATCAAAGATATTTTTCGTCTTCAGTCCAAAGATCCAAACAACAGGACCATAATAGTAGATCTCACAAGTGTACTTCTAAAAGAAAAAATTATTACTAAGTTTCGGGAATTCAACAAAAGCCCATCAAAACTAACAACTGAACACCTCCATATCAGTGGCCCAACAAAACGGATTTATGTATCTGAAAACCTTACTGCAAAAATGAAAAGGCTCTTTTTCTTAGCCAGAGACTTTGCCAATAGCAATGACTATAAGTTTTGTTGGGTTTCCCATGGCAAAATATTCCTTCGTCAGAAAGAAAATGCACCGATAGTCCGCATCACAAAGGAAACAGATCTTAAAATAGGCAAACCTCAAACATGACTGGTCTTTCAGAAAGAAAATAGTCATTTTAAGGCAATATTTTTGATGTCATGTATTTTAATTCCTATAATTTTTAGTTACAATTGTTATATCCATCTACACATATACACATACACACTTAAACACATACATATAATCACACATACACAATATTTTCTTATATATTTCTATACGTATGTTCCAACACATTGCAAAAATAAATTATCAAATATGTTAAACACCTTTAGTCAACAATACGACCCCTTAATGGTTTATGACCGCAGTTGCAAAACCTACAGTAATGGATAATAATTGCCATTCCATTTTAATCGAAATAGACAATTCCCAAATAACTCAAGCGTTTCAATGCAATACTGAGGATCTTCAGCACAATATTACAATAAAAAATAAAGATCTTACAATTATTTCACAAAATATAAGAAGCGTCTATAAGAACTTAGATGATTTACACATTACTTTAAATACTTTTTGTTTTACCCCTGACATTCTAATACTCACTGAATGCCGACTAACTCAGGATAAACCTACCCCACACTTGACTGGTTACAATCCTTTTGTAACCAACAGAAGCATCAATCAAAACGATGGAGTCGTGGCATATATAAAAAATGAGTTAGTAGTAGAAAATATTAAGGAAATTAATTTAAACTGCGCGTCCTGTCTCCAAATCGATACTAATAACTGTACAATTTTAGGTATATATCGATCGCCTTCAAATACAAATGCAGAACAGTTCATTGATTCCTTAGATTCGCACTTGGAAAGTATAAAAAGACATAAAACAATAATATTAACGGGGGATATAAATATAAACATTACTCCGAAAACTAGAGAATTGGCCCAAGAGAAAAACAATAGAATAAATTACTTGAATATGCTGTCTGTACACTCTATTATGCCGGGTCATTTCATTCCGACTAGAGAACACAGCTGTTTGGACCACTTCATGTTAAAATTGGGAAACAAAAACATATGTGCAACAGTTGCTGTACTGAATACAACAATCACAGACCATTCAATGATATTTTTAAGTTTATCTCATGTTAAAAATAAGAATAAATGTTTAAAACAGAAAACCATCACAGACTTAGATAATGCTCTTAAAGGTTTAACCGGAAAAAAACTTACAGATCTCTTTGCTCTTCACGATCCCAATATTCTAACAGAAAACTTAATTAGCAAAATTAGTGAAACACTACAGGAAAATACCCATGCTATAACTATTCCCAAAAGTAAGCGCATAATAAAACCGTGGATAAAACCTGGGGTATTAAGATGTATCCAGAATAGAAACAAACTTCAAATGAAGGTTCGCTCAGATCCTCATAATGAAATTCTTAAAATTACATACAAACGATACCGTAACTTTTGTACCAACTTAATAAAGAAACATAAAAGAGACTTTGATAGAGAACAATTATCAAGTAATACAAAAAACTCTAAAATCCTTTGGAAGAATATTAAATCCATTACAAATATGAATCAAAATAAGTCGGATAATTCTAAACTATTACATATCAAAACTTCTCCTACGGAATCGATAAATTTTGTAAATGACTTTTTCTCAAATGTCGGTAAAATATTAGCTGATGATATTTTGTCCCAGCCGCTTCTATCAAATCAAAATCACATAATTTCTACCACTAATAATGCACAAGTCAACTCCTTTGTTCTTCTGGAAACAGATGATCATGAAATAAACAGCATACTCATGAATCTAAAATCGGATAGTGCTCCAGGCTGGGACAAAATACCAACCACTTTCCTTAAACTCGCTAAGAAAGAATTGGTTCCTATTTTATGTCACCTAACCAATTTATGTTTTCAAATAGGTGTTTTCCCATCTTCATTGAAACAATCAATTATAACACCAATCTACAAAAACGGTGACGAAGGTGAGGTAACCAATTATAGACCAATCTCAGTTTTACCAGCAATATCAAAAATAATCGAGAAAATTATAAATAAAAGATTGATAAAATACCTTGAGGATTTCAACCTACTTTCGGACACACAGTACGGTTTTAGATATGGTCGATCTACTGAAGATGCTGTTACTGCAGTCAACAATTACATAGTAGAACAACTAGATCGAGGCAACAAATGTCTGTGCGTCTATATTGACTTAAAAAAAGCCTTCGATACCGTCCATATTACCACATTATTAAAAAAGCTAGAAAACATTGGCATAAGAGATACTTGTCTCACACTTTTTAAAGACTACTTAACAGATAGGAAGCAAAAAGTAAAAATAGGAGAATACAGTAGTAAATACGCAAATATAAATTTTGGTGTTCCTCAGGGTAGCGTCCTGGGCCCTACCCTTTTTCTCATATACATCAACGACCTCTGTAAATTAAACATCAATGGCGCTAAGATCTTCTCTTATGCCGACGATACTGCCGTAGTTTTCTCGGGAAAAACTTGGGATAGTGTACGCAACCAAACGGAATCAGGACTCGCAAAAGTGGCTCACTGGCTTAGGTTAAACTTACTGACAATTAATACCAAAAAAACCAACTACATATGTTTTTTCATCTGTGATCGAACACAGCCTGGCGACGATTATAACATTCGATTACATAATTCATCTTTAGACCATGACAATAATTGTAAATGTCCCACCATTACAAAAGTGAACTCCGTCAAATACCTAGGCGTAATGATAGACCAGAGATTATCTTGGCAACCACAAATTGAAAATATCAGTAATCGGATCAGAAAATTAATATGGATTTTTAAAACTTTGAGACATGTCGCTACAAAAGAACTTTTACACAAAATATATTTAGCACTAGCGCAGTCTGTTCTAGGATATTGCATTCCTATTTGGGGTGTGGCTCCCAAAACTCGACTTATGCAAGTAGAAAGAGCGCAAAGGGCGCTCTTAAAAGTCATGTACTTCAGACCCTACAGGTATCCCACAGAGTTGCTATATTCCTCCAGTAAGACACTGAGTGTGAGGAAATTATTCGTTTTAAGGACAGTTTTAAAAACGCACAAATCATTGATTTTTGACTCAAATACAGTTAAAAGAAATTTTAACATTCTTACAGTTACCGCAACCAGAACCTTTTTTGCAAGGAACCAGCATCTAATTATTTCCACGCGTTTATATAACACAATTAACAGGAACCTCAATATTTATCCGAAATCGAACTTTGATTGTAAAAATGCAGTAACTGACTGGCTATTGGAAAGAACCTATGATGAAACAGACGATATTTTGCAAGTTGTGAAGTAGAAATATAGAATATATTATATTGTAAAGAAAAAGTCACACACACACACACACACACACACACACACACATATTACTAAATTGGACTATACTTAATTAGATTATATACTTAATTAGAATTTGATCCTATGTTATTTGTCTTCAATTCTTTCAATTTTTAATTTTTATCAGAACTGATTTTATGTCAAATATTATTTGTTTTTATTTGTTTTTTAAGTTTTACTACAATTGATTTTATGTCTCCTGTTGTTGGTTTTTATTTGTTTCTAATTTTTATTAGAGTTGATTCTATGTCAAATGTTTTTTAGTTTTTATTTGTTTTAATTTTTTCTTAGAATTAATTTTATGTCAAACGTTATTACTTATTTGTTAATATTTTTTATCAGAAATGATTTTATGTCAAATATTATTTGTTTTTAAGTTTTACTACAATTGATTTTATGTTTCATGTTTTTTATTTGTTTTTAATTTCTCTTAGAACAAATTTTATGTCAAACGTTATTACTTTTATCTGTTTTTAATCTTTGTTAGAAATGATTTTATGTCAAATGTTTGTTTTTATTTTTTATTTTTATTATGTTCTTATATATGCTACATATAATTAGGTACTTCAAATTTTTATGTTTGTGAGATAGCAGGGTCTCCTAGCACAAGTATGGAAATACTTAAAAGGAGGCCCTAACACTGTAACAATTGTTGTAAAAGACTTAATAATGAATAAAACAAAATAAATAAAAAATAAATAAAAAAAAATCCACGAAGTGCAAATAAATAAATATTAACAAAACAGCACAGGTTTTTTATATGGATTTTATAATAATTAGTGACTACAGGTGGGACTCAGTTACTCCTGGGCGCAATTTTGAATCCCGTGTTCATCCCACGGGAACATTAAATAAAAAAAACAACAGCCCCGTGGCGCAGTTGGCTAGATACCAGCTTGCGAAACGAGAGGCCGCGGGTTCGATCCCCGTACCGAGACAAATGTTTGTGTGTTCCACAAGTATTTCTTTCGGGTCTGGGTGTTTGTGAGACCGAAAAGTCTCTCGTAGTTTCTGATACCCACGACACAAGACTTGTATCTTAATGTGGGGTCTAACTATGTTTGTGACTGTTGGGTGTTTATAAAAAAAAAAACAAAAACAAAACGCCTGTTGTAACTTTCTGAGTAATATGTTTCGTTTTAAACCCCGCTCAGCGCGGGCGTAATTTTATAACACTAAAAGTACCCTATTTTACTTCGGAAGTTCCCATTATATCCATACCAAAACTATTCAAATCATCACGAAGTTTTTGCGTTTATTCGTCATAGAAATCCAAAAATACAAACCTTTCCTCTTTATACGAGTAATATTATATTACAAAGTATAAATAATGTTAGCATATATTTATATTTTGCTTTTACCGATACTTCGTTTATCTGTTAAGCTTAAGTAAAGTGTACATATTCAAATAAACAAATAAAACAAAGGTACAGAACGACACGGTTGGTACTTGCAGTTTCGATCCTCGCACCGAAACAAATGTTTGTGTGATCCACAAATATTTCTTTCTTGTCTGTGCGTTTGTGAGACCGTAGTTTCAGATATCTACGAATCAGGACTGGTCTCACTATATGAAATCATAATTATGCTTCAGTTGGGTATATCTTTTATTTTATTTAATGCAAATTATAAGCTGATCACCTGTATCTGCGTTACGAAGTTAGGAGCATTATTTACCTACGTGTAAGCTTTGAATATGCAGCACGATGATTGCCTTTGATCCCCCTCTTCCCCATTTGTTGCGATAAATCTCCGCCCTCTTAAAAATGAGTTAAATTATTTACACCACGTTGTTTCGTAAGCGACTTTGCCATGAGATTGTTACCTCATCCTCAAAAAAGCGTGGGCTGAGGTGAATAATAAGCGCCTTAATATACACGTACTTTTTTACCCCAAATATTATATATGTATGTATATTAAAGATGACGACAGCGTTTCCACGCGAATAAGCTTCTTAAATAAGATTTCCGTGTTGTTCCTTATGTCTTATTCATGTAATGTTTCTCGTGCAAGTGAACTGTATCGAAAATGAGAGGGGAGAATAAATTGTAGTCTTGTAAAAAATTATGCTTCACCAATAGGCAAAAATACGTATAATACGTGACGGAAATACGAAATGAGTTCCTATTACTAAAGTTGGACCATACAATGCTTGTTTAAAAGGAGCATTGGTGTGACGTAACGATAACTATCTATAGAAACTATAGGTATATTTCGAAGCGATCGTAGTTAGTGACAGGACCGCCTATTGGCACACTTAATCTTAGGCATGTTTAAATTTCATTTTGTGTCATCCAATATGGTGTACAATAAAGTATTTACAGTGTGTATAAAGAACGTTATCGAAAGCCAAGGCAGGCAATAGCAACGGTGATTACAAACACCGTTACATTAAAAAAACCCGATAGCGGTCTTTATACATCCCCTGTATAATATAAATAAAAATATTTCCACACTAAAATGAATTGTTTGGCACTATGGTAGTCTTGTAGTACATAAGACACGTCTACAAATAAAAAAAAATACCTTCTATTAACGTTCTATCTATAGTTGTCTGTAATTTTTAATACTTCTTGTATCGATTCAACTATTCAGTGGGTTAAAATGACGTCATGAAAAGTCCAAATGTCATCGGAGTAATCAATGGTAATAGGTGCGTATCTATAGCTTAAAATTTTCGATAGCACCGCAGTCAATTATTTGATTAGTCTACTGAATATGCAATATTATACGTATTTAATTCTTTTTTTCTTTAATCAAGAGATTCGCACTGGCACGAGACACAAAAAAATGATTTTTCATTTGGTGCCTTTTTTTACATTTACTTCTCAGTAGGTGCTATTAAAGTAATAAATTAATTAATATGTCATATTTTAATCAAAAATGAAATAGTTTACCCATGCGTCTCTGACCTATCTACGCTTTCGCTTTCGTTATTCAGTAAAAAAAAAAAATGTTTTTTTTACATCTTATAAGTTTACATTAATTAGTTCAGCTCAATTTTATTAACATTAAATAAACGAATTACGAACATACGAATACATTATTATTTTAAATAGAAAAACAATATTTTACAGAAATTGACATAGATTAGACCGTCTGTTACTAGTGTTATGAAGTGAATGCACGCTACAGCGCGCGCTGGCCTGAGCTCTCCTTCCATAATGTGCCCCACTACTGTGGAGTGACGTCACACCCAGTCACGCCATTTTTAGCAGACGGTTGTGCCTCATTTTACATATATTAATAAAAATTATTGTTAATTACTTATTAACAATAATTTACTTACAACGATTTTTTAAACGATTTATTTTTTTAAAAGGAGGAGGTTTCGCAACTCGACCATATTACACATACATTTTTTTATGCATGTTCACGGATAACTTCGTCGTTTTAAAACAATTTTTTAAAATTTATTTACACTTACTTCTGAAGAAATGAAATATATTTCGTATACAATACAGAATGTAATTAAAATGTTCCAATACCCGACGCGAAATCAGAATGGTGTAAAACTTCGAAAGTAGCTGCGGGCCGTTGAGTTCCGCAATTTGCTCAAACTGTAGAGCAACGCTCGTGTCGTTCTGAAACTTTTCCATCGGGATTATCATATTACGTTGAAGGGAATACTATTGCAAAATATCTTCACACTTTACCCAGGGTAGGACGTAGATTGTTTCAATAGGAAATCTTTAATATCTATTTTCTTGTGATTGGTAGATTTTTGGGTCTCCCAAACAGTTATGTACGAAAACGCTGGAATCAAATATTTGTAATAGACTAATAATATACATTGTATACAACATTAGTCTTAATTATCCCAACATATGAGAAATAAACGTATTTAACTAGTTGATAGTCATACATATTATACATAACCTCACGCTAGTATTCCTCAAAGTAGTATACGGGTAGTAGGTACATTAACATGTTTCACCCAGTTTTAATTACCGAAGATATAAATCTTCTAAATCTTTCGGTAGTGTAATCGATGATTTCAGCTAATATTAGCCACATTAAAGAAGGCTTATGTGAATCTATATCACCCATTGACGTCCCCCGGACGGACGTGTCCATCGGGCACGGATGCCGTCTCAAATTGAGATTGCGTAGGCGTCTATCATGTTAGCCAGTTGCTATGAAATATTAAATTACGAGAAACGAGAACTCTCATGTATGTAGGCTTCCTCACGATTTTTCCCTTCCCGTCAAATGTTTGATAATTCATGGCGAAAACACATACAGCAAACTTACTAACGTTTAAGGTAATATAGTTATTTCATTGAGAATAATATTTAATAATCTGTTCATGAATTAAAATGTATGTGAAATGTTATTCCGACATTTCACAGATACATCGTTGCCAAAAAGTGTGAGTCACAACAACCCTCAATGCCAATGTCAAGTGCTTGCCAAAATCATTTTATACCGTGTTATAACCAAGCGAAATAAAGCAATGGTGAAGTTGAATATGTACGTATGTATATGAGTATGATTCTATATGTGTATATATTTATATTTGTGTGTATGTATACTGGATTATATTTCATATTTTATATGTGTATTCCTATTTTCTTGTTGTTCTTAATATGTTAGTATAATTATATGTATGTGTGTATCTTCACCAGTTCGTTATTTATGCGCCTACTTCTTTTATCTCTGCATCACCCAAAGGTCGACTGTTAGAGAATGCCTAAGGCATTATGTCCGCCTTTATACAAACTGTATAAAAAGCATAAATAAATAATAATATGCTGCATTTGAGGTTTCAAATGCATCATGGGTTGCAGCAAAGTTTCAAAGAATTATCAGTTTCCAAAAGGTTTAGCAAATATTCTTAGCAGAAAACGGTGTTACAGTTAACTTGATAAAGAGTTTAAACTTGAAGTGAAGTGTTTCTTACGAGACTTCTGTTTCATTGAAACTTTAAATGTTACATTATTATAAGAGTGACCAAGCAACAAGAAAGAGAATATAAGTCAGAAAAAAAAATAAAGCAGGTAGATAATTTGCGATGCTAAAGATTGAAGTAGTAGAAAATAACCAACAATGTAAACCACGAGATAGAGATTATTCTCTGGAATTAAAATTCTACTGTAGGAGATAGAGTGTCAGACACTCGACTAAATTTGTCTGTAATGTCTCAACCACTTGCTTGCTTTGTTGCTGGAACTTTAGGAACCAAGTATATTTTACTTAGATGTGGAGATATGATAAAATGAAAAAAAAAATACGTCAAATCAACAATTAAAGTGTACAAGGTTTGTAAAAATAGAATGATGCTTCGTTACAATTTGGACAGCTTACTTAAGTGGGGCATGCGAGAAAGTCGAAAGAATCAGTCCACATTCGGTGCCAAAACGGATGTTTATAGTAAACTCGGTTGGCAGATGAATCCTATCTGTGTTTCAAGGTCAAAGCGCCGCGCTCCATATCTGCAGGGAATTTTATTGGACCGTCGACGCCATCGCGTCTGCGGAATGTTCAAGTTCAATTTCAATCAATATATATTGTCTTATAGATTCTTTTATTCTATGGCATACCCTTGCAGCGAGGGATCGAGAGGTCACGGGTTGGAAAGTTATTATTTACACCACTGCCTTTTTAAGGATATCGGCATGAAAATATTTATGCATATATGTATGGCGGGATGGTCAATGCAGGGAAAGTCAAACTCGAAATTCTTCAAAATTATTTTGAAGAGGTTCTTGCGCTTAGTTTTTTTCAATAAGGGTGCCAATAAAAGCTGTTTGGTTAGCATCATAACCTTACGCTTGTATTCCCCGAAAGGATAGACAGAGGTGTATTTCTGCACCCACATGTCGCTAGGTACCTACGCACGGAATAGGCGCGAGTGGTTTGAGGTGGTTTGCAATGGTTTATTAATCAAACACTTATCGTTTGTTAAGGTAATAATTTTGGTTAAAAGCCTTTTTTTACAAAAGATAATGTCATATAGTTTCTATTTACTTGTACACTGCTATTGATATGAAATCGATGAATAACATCAAAGTTAAAGTAAAAAGTGAACGCTCATCGTTTATTCATGCAAGTATCTCGAACCTATTATTAGGCAGAATATACTTCCACTGCTTGTTTACAAAGGGTACAACCTCTACTTCATAGAAGTCTATGCATATAAAATTGGAGTATGTAACAAGTAAGTAAAATAGTAGCTTTGAATAAATGAATATGAATGTTTAGACTATAATTATATATATAAAAAAAAACATTTTATGAAGTTTGAAATGCTGTGCAGATGTTTTGTTGGATATTTACTGACGTCTGCGTGTTTGCTCTTTCTTTTATTGGTCTGACAAAGTAACAAGACTGCACCTGATGATAAAAGGCAAGAGACTGATATTTCACGCTACACATGACGATCCGCGTCTTGACATGATGATCGAATGATTCAAGATAACAGGACGGACAGAACACGTGGACTGGCAATCAAAAAAAAAAATAGTACATATGTATGGACACCTGTAATCCCCGAAGGTGGAAGGTAGAAGGTAAGGAAGGCAGTGATGGATTTCTGCACCCAAATTACGTCAGGTATGTATCTGTCGCACGTGCCTATTGCCGTTTTCTGAGCACATTTCCAGTCGGAGTCTCGCTGCTACCGTGATTTTTTTAATGTAAAAACCCAACAACACTGTGCCCGACTCTTAATCGCACGGCACATAATTATGTCGCAAGATCACGAGGCAACCAAAATGAATTGTATAAATACTTTGAAATATTTTTTGGTAAAATTATACCAAATAAACTGAGAAATAGTTTAATCGTAGTCAAGAGTGGACATAGATTCCAGATAATACACCCACATCTCGAACAAAGCTTTCGTCCTAAACGTTGCATTGTAAAATACGAGGGATGTATTGATCAAAACACAGCCGAAACAAATACTAACTACACAAACACTTGTCCTGTAAATCAAAATGTTCCGGATTCCCAATGCTAGTTGTGACTTCTTACAGAAAGTAACATTCTTTAATAGCAATACAATTGATGTATATATCGGCCAAAAGACCTTGAGACCAGGAAATTCCATGGTTCAAGGAAAAAACAACAATTTAATCCGAAGATATGTCAAGGGCGGGGACACAGACACCGCGGCGCGACGTTCAAGTATATTTGTTACGTATACTGGCAATATACATAGTCGCTAACTGAATATAAGCATGTAGTTTGAGGCGAAAGTTTTCTTCTTAATGCTTTCATTGGTCAATTGTAACATATTTTGTTATTTTTAGTGAGTTTTTTAAACCATTTCGAGTTAAGATCTTTAGGATATTGAGAACAATATGTAGGGTAAAACTATACAAGATGCCCCAGCGTACAAGACGCCTCACTGCTCTCACACTCACAAAAATAAAGATAGGCGATTTAAGATGACGCATAAAATGGCCGCTAATCCTATTTCGACTCGTCTTGCGCTAACACGGGTTTCTTGCATTTATTTTTGAAATTGTGCTAAAATCAGTGAATTAGACATAAAAACATATTGCGGTGAGTACTATATATAATTTTCTCAATTTTACTAAATTTTTTTTCTAAATTATAGTTAGAAATACGAAATCTGTGATAAATAACCTACGATTTAGTCCGCTTCTTACAGTTGCTAACGGTTAGTGGCGCCGGCGTTTGAGGTGGGGCGTCTTTTAATATGGTATTTACAAGACGCCTCAGTTATCACAGTGTAAGACGCCCCATTTTTTGTGTAACAAAATAATACGTATATTTCACATTTTTACAAAATGCCACGAAATTATGTAAGATCTACCTTGCGGGCATCTTAGTCTGAAACTGACCTGGATGAGGCCATGAAAAAAGTTCGTGGAAGAGAAATGGGTGTTAATAAAGCAGCACGAACATACAACATTCCTTCAAGGACACTTAGAAGACATATTTTGGCCGGAACATTGAAGGTTGGCCTTGGAAGAAGGCCCGTTTTTAACCAAGCGGAAGAAAAAAAATTGTTGCGCACATCAAACAACTCGAAAAAGTTGGATTTGCACCAGATCGGAAGGATGTCAAAGAAATGGCGTATCAATTAGCCCAGAAGTTTAACATCAAACATATTTTCTCGGATAAATTTAAAAAAGCTGTTGATGTTTGGTTTACCGGATTTTTAAGCAGAAACCCAGAGCTGAGCCAACGAAAATCCGAAAGTTTATCTCTTGCAAGAGCATACGGAGTTAATCGCGCGGAGAGAAGCTATTAGGAGGAAAAAAATGGGTAGAAGTAAACGAAAATAAGTTAAAATATGTGATTTAAAAGTTGATCTCTAACTAAACTCTCATTTTTTTAAATTATTTTTAAAATTTATGAAGATTTGTTACTTATATTTTACTGGGGCGTTTTGTAACAGAACCGAGGCATCTTGTCAAACAATGTCAGTACAAAACGCCCCACCATAGGTTTTAAAAAATCTAATATTATGTGTGATTGATAATTCTCAACTACCAAATAAATATGCCAAATGATTCTTAAATGCTTGTTTTTTAATTAAGTGCCACTAAGTTTCTCAAATAATTTAAAAGTAAGGTGTGATTGAAGTCTAAAAAAAAGTGGGGCATCTTGTATAGTTTTACCCTATACAATGCATGTTTATAAATTATATTAATTAATTATTCTTTTAGCATGCAGTTAATTATTTTATTTTGCTAGAATGTAACTATAAGTAGAATGTAACTGTAACTATAATGTAACTAGAGAGATATTTTTAATTTACTGGGTTCCCAATAGGGCCCTTGTACTGGGTTCCCAAAATAAAAAAAGGAATCGCCAGTGACACTCACATATTTGACTCCCGGCAAATGCTGCAACGAAATTTACTGAAAGAAAATAAGCAATATAAAATAATGAAATAAGAAGTTCTTTTATTACTGGAATAGGAAATACAATTTTTATATCGATCGTACTAACACTTCAATCAATCCAACTTTTCCCCTCGTCTTTTCATTTTCAATGACTTACGTACAATTTCCTTGATTTATAGATGTTTGTGAGACCGAAAAGTCTCGCGTAGTTTCTCATATCCACGTTATAAGACCAGTATCTTATTAGTGTAGGGTTGGGTGTATTTACTTATTTGTTAATATCCAGCGTTGATTAAATAACTCTAGTCAAGCTGATACATCGTTTAATTGACATGTATTGAAAAAATAAATATGTATATATATGGGTATATGTATTAAGGTATTTAACATTATTAAATTTAACTTGCATGTATATAGGAGCTTATTCTATTCAACTCATCTATCGTAGATGTATCAAAATAAGATCCTTTCGGAACGCGCTGAAGTCGGTTTTCGATTGACTTTATTCTGTTTTTCTCTCTTCCTCACCAACAATAGAAAAATGTTTTCGTGACAAGATTTTTATTTATTTATATTTAAGTTCGATGAGACGGTTGACTGGGGATGGATAGAAATTTTAAAATTAGGGCCAACTGGCTAGAGATATTAATTTATTATTAATAATTGTTTCTCGGTCGTTTATAATCTATTTAGAACGCACTACAAACACCGGGTCTATTTAGCAGATGGTCTTATAATACTAATGCTAAACCGATAAAGTAGCATTAACAAGTGGTAGCTATTTTCATTTCGAAAAATGTCAAGTTCACAAAATTACACCAAAGCGAAACCATTCGGGAGAGTTGAGTCAAGGTCGCGACGGATTCCAAGAGCCAAGGCGTCGCCAATTGATATATGATGGCGCCCTTGGCATTTCTGCATCCCGGGTACAGAGCGGTCGTTCACCGTACGTATTGATTTTTGTGTCCGGCCCGCTCTGTGCACTGGCACAGATTCTGTAAGCAAACGGGATACTATTAGTTTCAAAGTTATTGTTGTGTTTAATTAAACCTCGTGTTCGCCATACTGTATTGCTTTTAGCAATAAGTCGTTGTTTATGACGGCGTTTGTGGGCGATTGTGAAATAGGAGTTGGGTCCATACTTTGCGACAAATGTTTGCGGTGTAAACTAGTATCTGTTTTTTAATCTCCCTGTATTTTTTCTATTGGTCGTATTTTACAATGGCGTCAAAATTATTAAAAGCATTTTGCCATTACAGAAAGATTATGTTCATTTAAGAGGTTTTTTTTTTATTTATTTTTTATACTGGCTCGGCAAAGGGTCACTTTGCACCTGATGGTAAGTGTAATGGAGTCCAGAAAAAGTGCCAACCAGCGAGAGATGATGATCTCCCGTTGGTCGACGCAATCATCTTGTGAAGAAGTTTGGGGGACTAATACCATGGTGAACAAAGGACCGACCGCGAGACCGCGTCATCCTTTCACCATGATTGTAGCCCCCCCCCCGAAAACCGGATATACACTGGCTGATCCCGGATCGCGGCACACTTGCATGTGCCACTATGGCGGGTTTTACGCCCTGTGTACGGTGGTCGCTATCCGGGCGGATACGAATATCCTACCACCATCCATTTTTTATATTCGAAAAAAAATACCGGTGCGATAAAGTACAAAAAACGTGTAAAACATAAACCGATTAAAAAAGGTATAATAAAATACCAAATGATCCTATAATAGCCTTTGCTCAGTGACCCAGTTTGGCTCCCACAGATTACGCGTATATCCGATGTGACTGCACATCTATTCCAATCACAACATGCTATTTTTAGACTGCAATAAGTCTATAATATAATAAAAACACCATAATCATTTGTTTTTAACTCCTTCCGTTGGTCCTCGATCTTCTTGTACTAAAAATAATATGTATGTATGAACTGAATACTTGATCACACACATGCTTGAAGAGAGCAAAGGTGTATATCCACGTAAAACCAGTTATGTTGTAAGGCCTAGTCCTTGCGGCGAGTCATTTACCGTTTTTCCGGTAAGAACGTTGCCAGACTTCGTACTACTACTAGAATTTCCTTATGGGAAAGCTACATAACACAGCTGACTCAGGAATTGAATCTGGGACTAAAGATCACGCGGAGCACTCATTGCCGCGGGGAAACGGAACAAGCACACAAGTCACAATGATTTATATGTAACATAATATATTTGCCATTGATAAAATACCTTTACTTCAGTAACTTTTCAATTTTGCAGAAATGGGTTATTTGTAGACTCGCATTCCGTTCGAAATATGTATTTTAATATCACTTCATGCAATAAAGTTGGCAAGGGTGATGGATTCAATCTTCAATGCAAGCCGTCTTTAAGGTCGCCCCGAAGTCGAAACAACGATATTTGCTATTGTTTTTTTGTCCTTCAAATCGAAGAACATTCGGATCAAAGAAAGGACATTAAGCAGCATTTAAATAGCTAGATAAAGTCAATTGCTTAAGAATATTTTAAAAATTCCTATTTTCTTAATAGGAATTCTCAACTTTTTGTCGTCGGTCATATTATTGTTGTGGTTTTCCTTAATGTTGTTTTTCTTTTATGGATAAATTTGTAATAATTAAATATAAATGAGCACAATGGTGACAAAATTAAATAAAATTTTACTTAATAAATCCATTGCCTAAACTAATATTGTAAATGCGAAAGTAACTCTGTCGATCTTTCTGTTACGTTTTCACGCCTAAACCGCTAGACCGATTTGAATGATTATTTTGATATGAAAATAAAAAGGATCTCTCTCTCTCTCTGGTCGGTCCCTCATATCTGAGGATCGTGGTCAACATTAGGGTGACATCTGGAGCGGATGATCTGCTTCCACCGGATTCTGTCCAGCGCGTCCCTTACGGCAGTATAGAATGTGGAGGACGACGACTCTTTCACTTGATCGGACCATCTCGTTGGTGCACGACCACGTGACCTCTTGCCTTCGGTGTTCCCAACCACAATCAAAATAAAAAGGATAGTAGGTATTTATTTTATAGAAAAATATATTTTTTTCATTTTCATTCATTCAGGAAACATCTCTCAGAAAATTATGACAGGCGTTATAAATCTTATATATAAAAATGAATCGCAAAATGTGTTGGTAAGCGCATAACTCAACAACGCCTGAACCGATTTCGCTAATTCTTTTTTTGTTGTGTTTGCTATTGTTAGGAGAAGGTTCTTATGAAAGAAAAAGTTAAGAAAATTGCGAGGAATATGGTAAAAACAACAATTTAATTTTCTCATATAAACTGTTCTACCTAATATTCTGTCAAACATTTTATGTTTATCCCGTCAATATGGTTAATGGTCCCCTCAAATTAAAGAACGTATTTAAATAAAGGTTTTGAATCGACAACATACATCCACAATATTCGAATAATTGCGTATTTTAGATTTTTTAAATGTAGAATAGTGTCAGTAATAAAAAGGGATTGACATATTTATTGATTGTCAAATATTAATGCGTGCGTTCAGAAATTTATTTTTAAACTCCTTGGTTGTACCTGATTTACAAACGAAGGCAGGTTCGGTAGTCATCACGCTTTGAAATCTAAAACACCCACAACTATGCAATGGAATGCGCTTGGTGTTAAGAAAATTGTTGAGTAATGTTATTCACGTGACTATACTGAAAAGACAACTTAGAGATGAATTGGTGCTTGAGAATTCATCAATTAGATTGATCTAAGATTTCATTGATCCTAACGGGTATGACCATTGAGTTCAAACGAATTCAGTTCCCGATTCGTCATGCCTTCGCAATGACGATTAACAAAAGATGTTTGTGATCTTTTAGACAATTAAAAAATATATTAAAAATTTATATCACAAGGTGCATCATCATCATCAGCCCATATATTATGTACGTCCCACTGCTTGGCATAGGCCTTCTCTGCAACTGAGAGGGTTTAGGCTTCAGTCCACCACACTGATGCTTCAATGAAGAGAATTGAAACCGACTGCATCCCATCCCATATGTACATGTTTAATTAAATCATGACTTGCGGAGACACGATTGATGCATTTAATTTTCGTACTTATTTATTTCTGTATTTTTATCTCAATAAAGTGCTGAACTTAATATTTATTTCCATACAATCAAAAATAAACTTCAGGTAATATGTAAATATGTAACATTCAATGACTGTTAGGGGATACGAAGTTTTCCGGGTCAGGTAAAACTACTTAATCGATTATCATGAAAATTTGTACACATAGTCTTCGAGATATAAAAAAGGACATAGGATTATTCTTATTAAAAAAAATACGGATGATAAAAGAATTGAAAAATGATTGAAAAAAGATTTAAATCACTTTTGGTATGTAGATAGGTGGGACCCACCGAAGTAACATAGGTGGGAATGGTTACCCTTACTATTATATAAATGTGACGCAAAAACAATAATTTTGGTATGACCATAAATGAGACCCTGTGAAGTAACATAGGCTATGTTTTATCCCGGGAAAATGTAATGTTCCCATTGGGATAAACATATTATTAAAAATACGAAAATAACTGTCAGTTTTACTTTTACGCCTCAACCATTTGAATTGATTTGACCTTTTTTTAAATTCAGTAAGTGCCATTTTGGGCACTTGAGGGACGACTTATAGATTCACTTATTATATTTCTGTGCCCAACCCTGAAGTCTACGCGGACGGAGTCGCGGGCATAAGCTATAAAAATATAAAAATTGCGATTACAAAACAGGTGTTGTTCGTAGAAGGGTGAAAATTTGGGGTTATATGTATATTCAATGCTGAATCATAAAAAAATAAAAACAAAAAAATGTCCACAAAATAAAAATAAAATACTTTTCGGGTTGGACCATCCTAGGGGTATAAAAAATAGATATGACTGAATATACATATAAAATTTCATCAAAATCAGTCGAGCCGATTTGGAGGCTGTTTCGAACTGTGACACAAGAATTTTATATATATAGTTGTATATGTATATCTCACTCTCTATACAATTTTGACAATTTTTTTTTGTTTAATTTGTATATCGATCAAAGCAATGACTGTTATACGTATTATTATAATTTTTCAGTGCTATCATCATTTATTTACATTTTAATAAAAAAAAATCAAATTAAAATGGTCAGTATAAGATAAAGGTTGATCGTAGAAGGGTGAAAATTTATGATTATAATAATTTATCAATGCTGAATCATAAAAAATAAAGAAAGTAAAGTCAATAGAAAAAAAACATACCCCTAAATGTTAAACCCTTAAATGTTGACCGATTCTCAGACCTATCTATAATATACACACAATATTTCATAAAAATCAGTCGAGCCGTTTCGGAGGAGTTTGCCAAAAAACACCGCGACACGAGAATTTTATATATACCTATGGCAAAACAACGTTTGCCGGGTCAGCTAGTTTATAATAAAGGTGAAAAAATTGTTATCGAGGTAAAGTCATTACAAACCCCCTGGCGTTAAAAAAATCGCAAAAAAATTAAAAATTTGAAGTTTTCCTAACAACCTACATTTTATACCTATGGTTGTTAGGAAAATTTATAAATTTTCGCTCGAGTTTTATTTACCTCAATTATATTTTCAAAATATTTGTTTACCCTTTAAGTTTAAATGCGTTTTTCAGTTGTTTACAAATATAAATACTGACACAAAGCAAACTAGTCCAAAACTAAGGATATACAAAATCTAAGCCGATATTCCTGATAGAACTTTTTATGTATAATATCGTATATTTTCGATAACAATTTTTTCTGCTCACAAAGGGTTTCGAGTACGCTTTGTTACTTGTGTTACTGGCTATCCAATTTCTATTTTGTATAGATTTATTTTATTGCGTATACTCACAAGAGGATTTGACTTTTTATTGGATGAGATTTTGTTATTGATGCTTTCGATATTTGTTGTATATAATTGACGATTTACACTATTTCATTTTTGCTTTTTTATGGTAAATAAAATGCCAATATCTTAACTTTTTTTTTAGGAGCGAGTAATTTTTAATTTTGACAGCCCCGTGGCGCAGTTGGCTAGACACCAGCTTGCGAAACGAGAGGCCGCGGGTTCGATCCCCGCACCGAGACAAATGTTTGTGTGATCCACGAATATTTGTTTCGGGTCTGGGTGTTTGTGAGACCGAAAAGTCTCTCGTAGTTTCTGATACCCACGACACAGGACTTGTATCCTAGTGTGGGGTCAGAACTATGTATGTGACTGTTGACAAAAAAAAAAAAATTAAGCAATCTGGTGTACGGAATTGTTGACAAAACTGCAATTTGTAGTAACGTTTAGTTATCTCATCACTCATTCCATACGATGATTTACTTCACCTTGAAAGTGCGTAATAAGTAGTTATTAAACTGCCGTTTACTTCACACAATAAGTGTAATAGGGATTCGAATCTTTAAGCGCCTAGATGATGTCTTGGTAGATCATGCATCTGATACTTCAATCGGTTTATCATCAAACACGATCCTGATTCAAATCTGAGCTCAATTTAAAATTGATCTTCCATTTTATGGTAAAATCAAAAGTCACAGATACATAGGTACTCGTATGCTCTTACTCCGAAATTATTAGATTTGAACTATATCTTGTTCAATTTTATAGCTTCATTCTAAAGAACTCGAAACGACGGTATTAAGCGCGATTTGATATCCAATACACGATAAGGTCCATATAAATATATTTACATTCCAGCAAGATTTGTGCTTTTAGTTGAGAAAGGGCATTGACATTGTAGTAAGTATAGCCATTATTTCAGTCCAAGGGTTGTGTGATAGAAATCGCTCATTTATATAAGATTGTACAATATGTAATGAGTTTAACAACGGGTACAATAAAATAAATAAATACACCCAACAGTCACATACTAAATAGTTCTGACCCCACATTAATCTTAATGTAAACATAAACTCGTATCTATACGAGTCTTGTGTCGTGGGTATCAAAAACTACGATAGACTTTTCGGTCTCACAAACATTCAGACCCAAGACAGAATAAATGTATGGTTGTCTCGCTGGACACGCGAACTGTGAATTTCCATATCGCATAAAAGTAATATTACCGGGTTTAATCACAGGTTTGCCTTTAATTTTTTCCGTTAGCATATTTTCAATAGCAACATTAAGTCTAAACCCATAAGAGAATGAACTCAATCTCTCTTAAGACAACAAAAAGGAGTGCATACATACATACACCATGTGCATATGACAGCCCCATAGCGCAGTTTGCTAGACACCAGCTTGCTAAACGAGAAGCCGCGGATTCGATCCCCGAACCGAGACAAATGTTTGTGTGATCCACAAATATTTGTTAAGGTCTGGGTGTTTATGAGAGCGAAAAGTCTCTCGTAGTTTCTGATACCCGCGACATAAGACTCGTATCTTAATGTGGGGTCAGAAGTGTATATGTGACTGTTGGGTGTATTTATTTATTATTATTATTTATACTTTTACTTCTGCCTATAGGTTTAAACCTTAATTGTAGGTAAAGATTACCGTTTTAAAGGCACGCAGACTCTTTTATTTCTTCTTTATGGTTAACAAAACAACGCACCCATCATAACATTAGAAACCGGCGCTTTCCCCTTACATCAAGTATAATATAACTAACAAATTTTCTGCCCTTTATATTTAGACCTGATCTATCTACTCTTGTTTATTAAAAAACGTACTAACCACCATAACTTGTTTTTCAACTATCGCTCAAATGAGCTTAGGATTAAGGTAGAGTTTTTCTTCTTGGACAAAATAAGTTATGAGTTTAAGAATCTGTGGGGTAAATAAAAGGTTTCCACTTTTAACGTGACAAAGGCATTTTCGCCCCAAAAGGAAATAAGTCGATGACCCAAAATCGTGTATTTTGATGATTTATTCATAAGTACAACTGACAAAGCATAATGGTTTCGAGTGTGATTGGTTTTCAAGTTCGGTTTCTAACTATGCGTGTTTTGTTAATGGAATTGATTTGTCGAAGAATAATTGATACTTCTAGTTATGACAGAATGTATTTGTTCCCTAAACGGCAGTTCCGTTAAATTTTGCATGACCTTTACTTAAAGGTCTCTCTATGTACTTACATAGAGGAAATCCTGAACTTTCTGAACTTTGGCACGCCTATTTAGCTTAGGTCTTTACCTAAAGTCTTTACTTTCGTAGTGTTTCTTTTTTTTTCGATACTACTACATAAATAGTTGGCCTGCCTAGTGTCAAAACTTTTGATTCAATCATACTTGTGCGACTCAACAGTTCTAATACGGGAAATGAACTTCTACGGAACTTTTCCTTGGGCGAAACAGTAAGAAGACCAAGTTTAAAAAGGTTTTATCTAGAGCAACATCGACGTTTCTCTTATTCCCTAACTTGAATTAAAAAAGTACCAACTATACTGCATGTTATGATTATAATGTAATATATATTTAATCTTGATTTGGAACAGCTGAGATATCTTTAATATTATCGGTATTCCCTACAAGAATTCATCATAATAATGTTTTAGTCCCTTGGAGACGATGTATTTAAAATATATAATACTTTTTCAGATTCAGCTTAGTTACTAATAAATTTTAGGTAATCCGTCGCAAGCCTGTGCTGTTCAGCTCAATTCCTTAGGGTAGCCTAAAAGACAATAAATATTTTATGCGTTCATTGATCTAAGTCCCTAAAGTATTAAAAAATCTACAGGGTGTACTCAGATTGTGATCGGAAACTAAGGCAGGTAATAGCTACAGTGATAACAAACCTATTGGTGTTTAAAAAAATCCCGACAAAAAATAAAAAAATTGACGTTTTCCTAACAATCATAGATATTAATTGGACGTGGTTGTAAGGAAAATGTTTTATTTTTTCGTTTGGATTTTTTAATATCACGGTGTTTGTAATCACCGCAGCTATTATCTGCCTTATGTTCCGATCACGGTCTGAATACACCCTGTATTTTGTAATTTTCTTTACCACATGCTTTTAAGTAATAAATTACTACTTAAACTCTGGAAGAATTCTACAACACAATATCGTTGAATGTTGCTTACTTTCAGACAAAGTTGCAATCTGTTTATGATAGCATAGTTTATGTTGGACTGTCTAAATATATGTGATATTATGTGTCTAAGTTTGTTCCACAGTTAGACACCTCTCCAAAGCCCATTCACAATCGATTCCGTGCCATTTTTAGTCACAACAAAAATGTCTTTACTGAATTATTTTTCTCGACAAGAATATTGTTCGTATTTCCGGATACAATATTACGTTTAATATATACGCGTCATTAGATTCCAATATCGTTGTATTTGACACGTAAAATTTGCCGCGGGCGTTTAGCGCGTGTTTTGTTACATTCTGACGTAATATCTTTTTTTTATCTTATAATATAATATAAGATTGGAATTTCGCTTATCGCAGTACTGGACGTGTTTATAGCTTAATTCAGAATTTTTGATAGCCTTTGAAGCGTAAGGCGGCTGAATAGAATATGTGAAGCATTGGACGTCAGCTCACTTGGTAATCTGACGATTATTTATGTAGACATACTACAAATTCGTTGGACGCAACCTGCTCCTAACTGATTGCAATGGAATTCTTGGAGGAGGTTTACTCTCAGCATTTTTGGCCAGTGATGACGTAAATAAAATATGATTATCTGTACTCGAAATTTATTCCGTGCACTATTTGATTACACTATACTCCTCAAGACCACCACACACGTGGCCATCAAAGAGCTTCAATTTGTGTGGTATAATTACGCAGAAGTTTTTACTTGGAAACCAATACCTCCTTATTTGTAAAAGCGATCACAATAGAATAAATCATTTTTGCTCTCTTTTGTTAGTCGTAATTTCTACGATACAAGCCAGACCTAGTATACTTTTTTTAGTCTTCGCTCAGAAATATGTTAAAACTATTTGCTCCTGCATTCAAGAGCAAACTTAATAGTAATAAATGATTTTATTTTTATTCTTATATACAGTATAAGGTATCTTTTATGTGTCACCATCATCATCATCATCAGCCCAAATACGTCCCACTGCTGGGCACGGGCCTCCTCTACAACTGAGAGGGTTCCATTATTCACACGTTAAAAATAAAAAAGTGTACCGTTACAATTTTGTAACAACCCTTAATTTACTACTGGTTTGTTTATTTCCAAAATATCTGTAACTAAAGAGGCCTTTTGCTATTTCACACTGAAATGTAATCAGAAGGCGAAACACGCAAAAATACAATTATCCCGACAAAGATAACCGCAAACACAGGAATAAACCGATCCCCGTGGTACGAACGAGCCGAGACGTGGGCTGAAAACGGATAATCAACTGAATGTACGCAGGGGATGTATTTTTACTGTGGAAAAACAACAGTTCATTCTCAACTGTTCGACACAAGTATTTAGAATATTTCCATACGTACGCGCATTTTTTACGATAATCATGTGTGAGAAAGGCGGGTTAAATAGTATTAGGGAAGTCAAGTGACTTGAATTAAAAGGCGGTAAACAGAGTCTCGAGGTCTTCTAGGCGCATCATGGTAGGTGTGCATTTTAATGGAAAGACCCTTTTTCGTTGGGCACGCTTAAAAGGCAACAGCCTTCCGAATCAAGCTAAACATATGAGCGCCTTCTGATACCCCAGTATCTCAAAGAATAATAGAGGTTTTTCTCACCAGCGTAGTCTTATTCGCAAAGAGACCTGCAATGGTGTGGTATTTGTGCTTTCTCGCCTCGTCTGCTAAGACAGGTATTCCTTAAAAAAAAGCGATGCCGTACTACCGATATCTATTAGAAATGATATAAACTCAGTGAATGATCCAGAAGGTAATGGAAAAAAATTGAGATACAGCGAAACCTTTCTGTACCTTTCTCTTACCATTCTTACCTTTCTCTTAAAACTAAGTGAAGCATTGAAAATGTTACACATGACAATCTTATCTACCCCAGCTATCATTTATTATGATTTACGTACAGTGATCATCTTGTTGGGTACAATATCACAATCAAGGCAGCGAGAATTGATATTTCTGTGCTTCTACGACCCGTATTACCCTTAGTCCGACATTACCCCTGTTACATACAAATAACCAAGCCTTAAATATTCAACATACGCAGGAAAAAACATTTATTCTATAACTAATCCACTTAAATACGATACAAAAGGGATTTCGTCGGGTTGGGCTGACGCGTCCCAAATTGGAAATGGGATGGATATAAAAATGGCATTTGTAGTTTAATAAAATAATATACCTCAGGGCGGTATAATGGTAGTAAATTGGTGTTTAAAGAGGTCGTAGATGGAATTGGTTGGATCGAATACTGCGTTATTTTGGGACCAAGTGCCATATTAATCTTTTTACTTAGATAAGGTTACATACATACATACATAACCTCACGCCTGTATATCCCGAAGGGGTAGGCAGAGGTGTAATTCTGCAACCACATTTCGCCAGGTATGTATCAGTCCCACGTAATAGGGGGCGAGCCTATTGCCGTTTTGGGGCACAATTCCAAACTCCGTGCTGCTACTGAGAATTTCCTAATGGAAAACCCAATAACACTTTGCCCGACCTGGGAAACGAACCCAGGACCTCTAGATCGCACGTGCCGTATGCTTGTGCCACAAGACCACGATAGATAAGGTTCTATGTGGAATTTGGGAAATAACGTGCGACAAAATAAAATTTTGTGATTGATTATGATCTAATAATTACCTAACGGAAAAACGTAATGAACCTTTAACCGATTTAAAAATCTAACTTTGTGCTTTTCGATCACCTACCACACAAACAGGAACGAAACTAAGGTGCGGATTAGTAATGTGCGAAATGTTATTTTTTTTATATTTGATAGAAGTGTTGTGTTTTGAAGTTTCGAATTCTATTTTTTTACTGTCATTAAAATAACTGTTTACATTATCATGAACTATTTACATAAAATACAGTACGGAATAAATAAGGCCACTTCACATCCATAAAATAAAGTACAAAGTAATTATACTTCGATAGTTATAAATATGTACATAGTGCCTTAGACCCTTGTAATCTCCTTGTCTAGTTCGGATAAGTACAACTATTAGTGACCTCTCGGGAACACTTGAAAATTCACCAAGTGCAAAACTTTTAAACACGCCAGCACTTTGCTGGAAAATCGTTTTTACTTTAAAAAAGTTCCTTAACAAGGATTATCGGAACTTATAAATGTTTGTTTAGTGAAAGGAAAACTATTTTTGAGTTTGTCGAAACATAAGTTTGCGAACAAAACAGTTTGATTCATAAACCGTCTCATTTACGTTATTTAAATTAATGTTATATATTATTATAGTTTATAGTAATATTAAAAAGATGTTCAAATATTTGTACAGCGTATAAAAATTAAATAAATATAATAAATGAATATTTTTATGCGGTCAGATTCTGATAAATGTATAAATTGAGGGCGCGCTGAAGTGGCCACGTCAGAAACACGCAACGAGCGAAGAGTGAGGACTCAATTAAGCCACACAGGAACACTCGTTTTTGTTCGGCAATGACGTCAATGCTTATGGATTTATTTTGTGTAATTTGCAAAAAGTGCTGGGTAGAAATGGAAAATGAATATTTAGAAATAAGAAAATGATTATAGCAGAACACAGTTAATATTAATATAGGTATTTTTTTCTAAAATCAGCAGTCTCCGTCTGACTTTTGGACACGGCTACTTTTTTATAACTGACAAGTAAAACATTAGCCCATACAACTGATTTAATCACAGAAATATATTGGAATCGAATAGTTTTTTTTTTTTTTTTGTTTAAATATTTGTATATCACGTTTTACCATACCATCTTTTTAATTAATAATTGTATATTATAATTAAAATTCTCAACCGCACACTAAATAATCTTTTTGTAATTTAAATGATATGAAAAAAACATTATACTGTAAATAGCGGCATAGAAAAATATGCTATAAAACTAGATTTGTCATCATAATTTCCAACCACAAAAATTACTACAATTTAGACGTCTCACTGCTGAGCAGAATCGTCTTTGACTGAAAAGGGGGGTTAAATCATTACAATGACACGTATCGTTAGTCTACACACACACAATAATTTCCTGGTGGAGAGATCTTGAGTACGCATGATTCGTCACGAGATTATCCCTCTTCATTCGTGATCAATTATTTCGAATAAAAACATATATTTGAAAAATCATTGGCGTATCCCGCTATAGGCATATATCCAACATACTCAATTATTTAATGGATATACACACTGATCACGAAACGCAAAGAATAAGTTCAATTTTCCAAACATAGAACTCCCATGGGCGTCGTGTCTGTTGCGCAATACTTATATTTAATATCCGATATCTTCCTTCTTCGTGACCCTTTGTTCAAATCGTCATTATAAATGCTCAGATCTTTTACAGTAATACCAGCTGAAAACAAAAGTTTTCTTCATTGTTATTTCTTTCCACGTTGAAATGTCATTTATAAACGAAAATATTTTGCTAGAAATTTATAAGGCCCTTCTGTTTTGCAGGTTGAGGGTATAGTTAAATTAGAATCTTAGATGTTTTTATCGTTCGTAAAAATAGTTATCCTAATTTTGAGGGATAAAAAGGTAAAGGTAAAAACAAAAGGTAAAAGGTAAGGTAAAAGGTAAGGTAAAAGGAAAAAAGGTAAAAACACTACCTCAATTATTTAATTCTTAAATATAATAACTATAAGTTTGTTGTAACTTGATCAGCAATAAATTAGGAAAAATTTCTAACTCTGTTGACAATGTTAATTTACTCGACTATTTTTGTAAGAGAAATTTAATTGAAGATACTTGGAATTTTTTAATTAAAAATTCAAGTACACTTAATTCTGTAGCCCTGAAAGAGAAGCCCCTTTGCCTGGTATATTTTACATCTTAGGGTAAAGAGTCTATTGCCGGTTTTTGGGAACATTTCCAAATTTTTCAGGTACTTCTATTTCCTAATTTATCATACGTTATATAGGTAACTTAAAAATAATCTGTAATATAGATGGTAGGTATAATAAAGGTTTTTTTTAAATATTGGGATATGAAACCTTCATTTTCACCGCAGCAATAATATTTATTAAACGACTAATCAAGCTTATAAGTTTCAATCCATCAATTCCAGTCTAACTGGGGACAAACATTTTCGTTTTATTTCTGGAACTCTCACTGTGGCATTAACCCTACAACGGTAGATACGCTCGCCTATGCCATAAAATGAATAATAGGCGAATATATCACGAAATTTTAGACGCCGGGCGCCGACGTCGCCGGTGGGGCGAAAAAATTGAATCGCCAATCCCGCACGTAACCGCCAATAACCAGCTGTAACCGGTTTAGCGACGCTTTTGTACAGAAAAATAGATTGATTGGCTTCACGATGTTTTTTTGAATGCAATCCAATTTGATTCGTTAGGGTGTTATGTTTTATCGGTGGAATTTGTTTGCTAAATTGAATACTCTTTTGTTCGACGCTGTTGCTAGGGAGTCTTTTTGAGTTTCATTCGATGATTCAATTTTAATGTTTGAATGTAAAATATAGGAGTGAAAGGCGTTATGCTTGTTTATATAATAATGGAAGAAAAAAGAAGAGATAAAAAGAAGATTTCAGCCCCGTGGCGCAGATGGCTAGACACTATCTTGCGAAAAGAGAGGCCGCGGGTTCGATCCCCGCACTGAGACAAATGTTTGTGTGATCCACAAATATTTGTTTCGGGTCTGGGTGTTTGTGAGACCGAAAAGTCTCTCGTAGTCTCTGATACCCACGACACAGGACTTGTATCCTAGTGTGGGGTCAGAACTATGTATGTGGCTGTTGGGTGTATTTTTTTATTATTATTTATTTATTTCGTTCGTGAGCTTGAAGATCCTACTAATAACATCAGTGTGAAAGTTCTTATAACATTCGATTTAGAGTCAATATTTTTCGGACATTCAAAATTTACGAGACGTTCACTTAAAATAAATCCATATAAAAATACATCTTTATAACAAAGAAGCGAACCGAGCATCACTAAAAATGGAGATGGAAATTTCTCCTACAAAAAGTCTAGCGTAACATAACAATTCTTTGTAACAAAACGCGTGTATGAAAACTGTAAACATTTGAGAAGTAGGAGCGAACCCTTTGAAATTCCGAGACGCGTTCGTCTCTTGTTTTTTATTCTTTTACTTGTGTTTCTACCGACCCAGTTTCACGTAACTTGTCATAACACTTATGGGCGGTTGTGTTTGTATGACGGCTTAGGGAAAATTGATGGTGAATTGTTTGATCGAAATCATCTTGTTAACATAACGTGGAAGTTACTGAACTTTCTACTTCTGTCCTTTCGAATGTATTTATGGTAACTTCTGTATTTCCCGTATACTTTCCTTGTATATACAAAGAAAATTAATGGCTTATATAAGCCTACACACCTAAATCACTAGTTACATTCGTAATCAATAATCATGCTTTAGGGATGTATATCACTTTGGAGCTCGATATTTTATTTTTTACTTTTGACTTATTTTATTAGGAAAACATTTTTTTTAAATCTAGAAAAGTACTCCTGGTATTGGATTTGGTAGTATTCGGTGAATTCCACCTGTTACCCTCTCGATACGGGTAACAGGGCATTTGATATGCTCTTCAAAGCCCCAACGACCATCTATAACAAGCCCCAGGTACCTTAAAAACAGTGTACTTGAACTTCTTTCTCACCCAGCCGAATCGGTAGGTTGGGTGGAATCTTGCCTTTCTTGTGGAACCATAGCGCTCCAGTCTTGTGGAGCGCTATTTTGAGGCCCAGCTCGTTAATTTTGTCAACAAATTGTCACCGTGCGCTCTGCAAGGTCTAAGGTCCTCTCAAAAGTGTCCCCGTTAGTAAGTATCAGTGTATCATATGCGTAGCACACGATAATTACACAATCTGGGAAATCAATTCGCAGGACTGCATCATATGCAATGCTTCACAAAAGTGTGCTCAGCACAGATCCTTGTGGAACACCGTAGTTCATCTTTCTTCGGATCAAAAATTTATTAGCATCCACGTATTGTAAGTGACGTCCCCATTGTAGATTGCAGATAAAGTGATTGAGTCCCATGGCAGGGAGTTAAAAACATTGATGATATCTAGGCTAATCGCCCCTGCTAATCTGCCATGGATCCCAACGTGCCTATAACTCAGACATTATTATTAAAAAAATATATAATGTTTATTCCTTCAACTTATACTACCTACATAGTACCTAGTAATAAGGTTTACACCTTTAAAACATTGATATAGTGTTATTTAACAGAAATACAAAATGTTCGGTGCAAAAATGCATGCAAAATGTTGGTCGACCAATAAAACCGCAAGCAAGAACCTGTAGCATCACAACTTTATATGAAAATATAAAGCTTTTCCATGTTGTGCGAATTTATTTCAATAAGCGTATAGTGTAATGTATATTGTGAATATTCCTTGTAAAACTCCGTTTGTAGTAAATTCATATTCTTCGAATAGCGAAGTATTTTTACAATTCTTTTTGTTTGGCCACGTCATTCCAGCTAAAAATACACATTTTATTAAGGGACACTGCTGATCTCAGCTTTTCTGTGCATAGGTCTCTTACTGGGCTGAACAAGTGTGACTCCACAAGTAAAAAAGTAGTGAGCGTCTTAAATGTCAAGTATCTACAATTTCAGCAAAGGAAATAAAAGAGACTTCGAATGATTATTTGGGGCTTTATTGTGTTATTTTAACTGGTTTAAAGGCAAGGGACATTTTAATCGCACTCACTGAACTAAATATCCTACTTGTTTTACTTGATTTTGGCTTTGAAATATAGAGTTATAAATATATTTTTGCATGTAATTGGAGTGATCCCTTTAGTGCTTATGACATCGAATGTGACCTATTAATCCTTCTGTTTGACCTAACATGTTTTGACGTACACATGTACACCATCATCATTAGCCCATATACGTCCCACTGCTGGGCGTTGGCCTTCTTTGAAACTGAGAGGGTTTAGGCCTTAGTCTACCGCGCTGGCCTAGTACGTGTTGGCAGACAACACACCTAAGAAATTGCTAAGCACTCTTAGGTGTGCAGGGAACCTTCAGGATGTCTTCCTTTACATTTAAAGTAAGTGATAATTCATTGTGAATACACACATAACTTCGAAAAGTCTAAATAAGATTACCGCGTTAATCAAATATACTATTACGTAGGTACTTGTCCTAGTTTAACGTTATTTATTTATCTGTGTATATATGTTAGTTATTCTATTTATATGTATTTATTTAACCATTTAACTATTTATGCACCTACCTTTTTTATCTCTGCATCACCCAGAGGTTGACTGTTAGAGAATGCCTTTGGCATTAAGTCCGCCTCTATACTTAATGTATAAAAAGCATAAATAAATAAATAAATAACTCTCAAAAGAACCGTGGATACAAAATGAAATCTGGTTTGTTTATTGTTATAATATATACTTTTATAAAATTTACTAATAAAAGGGACCTTAACCAAGGAGATAAAAAAGAGGCACAATAAAATTTCAATCACAATAAATCCAAGACATTAACGACTACGTCTCCGCGGACGCTGGAAGCGGCTGATAATTGGAAACGTGACTCAATTATTCAGTATTTGCTCATTTCGTGTTATGCCTTGGATATTTGTAAAATCTCTATGCTGCGTTTGAATTCAAAACGGTGAAGGCAAGTAGCTGATTAATAGTACTAAACAAATGTGAATTATGAATTAAGAAAAAATTAAGGCAACGTGGTCAATTATAGTACTAAGTAATATCAGTTCTAGAGTGGTGTTATGGCAGAAGTTCGTATATATCACGATTATCTCTTTTATGACTATGTATGAATTGCTAATATATTTATTATTCGTAAAACTACTGAGAATCTAATTTGACAAGATATTTAGAAAGCAAAATATTTCCTCATAAAATTTCAATATGGGTTCGAAAAAGCCGGTCGCATTATTCCACAGCGTCCTCTACAAACGGTCTGAAATATAAAAGGTTCAAATATTATTTTTATGTTACGCTTAGGCCCCATATATCTTGGGTTTAAAGCTCTATAAACAATGAAGGGTGGCAAAATGGGGTAGTTACCACCAGACAGGCGTTTCTGTTTCGTGACCTGTGAAATATGTTTTTTATAGCCTCCCCGTTTACGTCTGGTTCAAATAGTACAAAATGTTTCGCAAGTTTAAGTATGGATCGTGGTAATTTCTTCATTAACCCTATTTTTAGGAGCATAAACCTTAATTTTCGTAATAAATAGTTTTTCGAGGACACCACAGTAATTGCGTGATCCAGTTATAAATACACGTTGTTCGTAATTTTTTTATGAGTTGTTCTCTCATCATCGGGTGGAAACTATACAATAGAATTATACTAAACTATAAAAACAAAATAAATAAATAAATTCTTTATTGGTCACAAACAAAATATAAAGTATAAAAGAGTTCCCTGACTTCTGCACTAGTATAAACTGTGTTGCAGAAGTCAGTGTCTTCCCTTTAATTATCACCATTATCATATTGGCCCTGGTGGAGTGACAACAATTCTTAAAGAAAACTAAAAGAAGCAAACAAAATCAAAACAAAATAAAGCAAAGAATAAAATAAAAAACGTAACAAAAACAATTAAATCTAAATGCTAAATAAAAAAGCCAAATAAAAATAAAATTAATGTAATTTTGGAGAGCACTTGCTATGAGAACACTTAATAATAATAATAATTTGTCTTTTAGTGTGTGTGCGTGTGTGTGTGTGTGTTTATGTGTGAGTGTGTGTGTGTGTATGTGTGCGTGTGTGAATATCACTTTACTACAAATAAAAGATTTTCTGTTTCATTATATCCTAATTTTTTTAGCCAGGTAAGTACACTATATTTAAATTTCCTGTTATTTAATGTTCTGATTTTTAGTAGTGTGTAACATTTATTATATATTTTAGGGGCAACAAAGTTAAAATGCTTTTGCCCAAACGCTGATTTTTGGGCTGGTACCGGGTAATGTTGGAGTCTTTTGTTTTGTATGGGTAAGTATGGCACGCTTTTAGCGTGGAACCTTTTTAAAACTTCGAAAATATATATTTTTCTGACTGATAAAACATTGGCCTGTTCATAAGTCTCATTGGTGGGATGTTTAAACGGTAAAGAAAGTAGTACTTTTAAAATTGCTCGTTGTGCTCTTTCCGCATGCAGAATACGTGATTTACCAGCTCCGCCCCATGCACAGATACAGTATCGTACAAGGCATTCGCACAGTGCTTTGTAGGTTAGAATTAAGAGTTTCATATCACCTACTGATCTTAATTTCTTAAAAATGAAAATTAATTTTCTGATTCTACCCGTGAGTGTGTTAATGTGCATGTCCCAGTTAAGACGATAGTCAATGACCACGCCTAAATATTTTATGAAATCAACTCTGGTAAGGGTCGTACAATAACAGATGGATTTATCATCATTTCGATTACACGGGTATGTATGTATTTTCAACGTGTAGTTCGAAGGGGCTTTAGTCACAGCTGTTTTACTGAAACAAACATATTTTGTTTTGGAGAGATTAAGGGACAACAAGCTGTCCTCTAGCCAGGCTGAAATTATGGCGAGGCCCTCTTCAGCTTTATGGAATACTGAGCTCCAGTTGGTTCCATGGAATGTAAGGACTGTATCATCGGCAAACATGGTTATATCAAAATCAGTTTTGGCAACATTGCATAAATCATTTATATAAATGAGAAACAATGTTGGGCCGAGAGTGCTGCCTTGTGGTACGCCATATTTACAAATGGACTCGTCACTCACAGTTCCATTAAGTCTGACACATTGGGACCTACCTGAAAGGTAGTCTTTGAACCATTCCAGAACTAGACCTCTCAGACCCATATTTTCTAGGCGCCTAAGGAGTATTGGTATAGACACTGTATCAAATGCTTTTTGAAGATCTAAAAAGACTCCCAAGCATTTCTCCTTCTTATCTAGGTATGAAACTATTTTTGATGTTAGTGCTAGGACAGCGTCTTCTGTTGATTTCTTTTCCCTAAATCCGAATTGATGTTTGTTGAGTAGATTATTCAGCTCTAAGTATCTTGTTACTCTTTTATTCACAATTTTTTCTAGTATTTTTGATAACGTAGAAAGTAAGGAAATAGGGCGGTAGTTCGATGGTTCACTTTTATCCCCAGACTTAAATATTGGACATACCACAGCCTTCTTAAATACCGATGGGAATATACCAGTTTCCAGACTAAGATTACACAGGTAAGCAATAGGTGAAGCAAGGCAACAAATGTTTTCCTTTAATATCTTTGCAGTTATGGTGTCCCAGCCTGGTGCACCGCTCAATTTAAGCCCAAGAATCATACTTTGAACTTCAAATGAATTTGTGGGGGTTAAAGACATAGATCGAAGTGGCGAGGTGCTACTTGAAGATTGCCGTGTAAGATCTTTTTCGGATACATCCATCTGTGTCAGTATTTTATTAGCCAGGCTGCCGCCAATAGAGGTGAAAAAGTTATTGACCTTGTTAAGAGCTTCTTTCGGAGAGTCAGAAATGTTTAGTAGTTCTTCAGTAGGTTCATTTTTGCGATTAAGGTCACATATTTCTTTTACAATCTGCCAAGTATCTTTTGTATTACCTTTGCTTTTACCAAGTTTTTGTTGATAATATCGAATTTTTAGATTTTTAATTATATTGTTGCACATATTCCTGTATTTTAAGTATTTTTGCTGTTTTTCTATGTCATTGGGTAACTTTTTGACTTGAGTATGAAGCTTATCCCTTTTCCTAATACAATTGACCACTCCTTTTGTGATCCAAGGTTTCATCGGTTTAAGTCTATTAGGAATTTTAAGAATTGTAGTATTTGTAGTAATAGTGTTGATTAATATTTTTGATAAAAGTTCAGCCGCTAGGTTCGTGTCATTAGAACGGTACAAGTCCGACCAATCGATGTTATTTAGTGTTTCCTTAATTTTCGTGTAGTTAATTTTTTTTTTATTGCAATAATGGTTTTTTATACTTACATTGGTTTTATTTATATGTAGTAGTATTGGTGAGTGGTCTGTCAGTTTTTGTTCAAACACAATAGTTTTACAGGATAAGGAGCATTTAAGCATTATGTGATCAAGACATGCATTGAGTCGTGTTGGCAATGTAATGCCTTGTTTAAGTCCGTGGAGAGCCAGCAAGTTAAGGTAGTCTTGTGCAGCACTGGATAAGTTATCAGGCAAAGTATTAATGTTTATATCCCCCACTAGAATGACGTGTTTCGTATTAGTGTTACTTAGAATTTTATTCAGAGAGTCTAGGTAAGTGCTTATCTGTCTAAAACTGGGGGGTCGATATGTACAGATGATTGTAAATTCAGGTTTAATAGTGACAACGAGACAATTACCCTCCAGAAAGTCTGGCTCTGATACATTGACCGATAATGTATTGCGCACGTACACAACTACACCATCATTTTGGTTGTAGCTATCCTTTGTCCAAGACATTTCATAATCATGCAAGCTCGGGGGTGTGGTATTTTCATTAGTCCAACATTCCGTAAGCACAATAACATCTACAGGAATGTTTAAGGCAGTAACAAAAGCTAAAAATAAATCAAAATTGCTATTGATACTTCTTATGTTCAGAGAGATAACGGTCAAGGAGTCACTATTTGGGTCATAGTTTATAACCTGGGAACAAAGTCTTGTATCATTTAAAGGTAAACAGTTAACTATGCCCGATACATCGATCTCAGAGGCGACACTGTTCACATTAATATTGAATTTTAAAATTATACATAAGAATTACCACTTTAATCCAACATTTGAAATTTATTGATCCTTTGTTTACATTGAGAATGGCATCTTTTAATGATACATTAAAGTATTCATTGCCTTTCTGTGTATATAGTACCCTTTTTAATATATGTGATAAATATATATGAGAATGAGTAAAGTGATATACAAAATAAATTTTGTGTTTGCGACAGTGTGTTGTTATACAGGAGATATGTTGTGTGGAGTGAAAGCAAGTGATTTCCGTAAATATAGTAAAAAGATAATAGCTATAAATGACATAACAAAAATTAAGAACATACAAGACAAAAAGTAGCAAACATAAACATAGTCATATTGTTAATTTAATTTTGTCTAGATCGGCTTCGGCGTTAATACGTATTTGTGGATGCTCTTCATTACTTCTCAAGTAAACTATGCCGTAGGATGTCCAACAGTACTTAAAGTTATGTGCCTTTTGAAACTGCCTTGCCGCGTAATAAATTCGCTGTGTTTTTCTAGTTAACGTTTCGGAAACGTACACAGGTTGGGCTGGTGTTTGCAGTTTAAGGTGTGAGGTACTAAGTTTATCCTTATTTTCCTTTGTCCTGTTGAATTTCTTGACACTTGACATAACTTTGTCTTTAACAATAACGGTGTTGAAGTCTATTCTGATTGGGTTTGTGTTGTCTTTGGACTTTATTCTGTAAATATCCTGAATTTCTGAGTGTTCAATGTGAGTACCAATAGCTTCTCCCAGACTCAGAACCATCTTGCAGAGGTCTTCTTTAGTCTCGCCTTTAGATATGGGAACGTTTTTGAGATCAATGATGGACGCTCGCGATTTTCGCTCTAGTAGATCGATTTGCTCCTCGAGTTGCTGAATGATCTTTTTGTCCTCCTTGCGTTGAGTTTCCAGGAACGATATAGGGGAAACAGTATAGTTATTGGCCAGTTAAGCGACTTCAAGATCCAAAATTTCAATTAAAATTAAAACTTTCAGTAGGAAATAAATAAAAGTTATTACATATGGTTTCATATTTTTTTTTTTATTAGATAAGTCTTGTAACATACACTTTTATCAAACATTTTAGAAATAAAGTTAACAAAAAAACAAAAAACTTAAAATTACAGTAATTGGCCATAACATTGTAGTTATTGGCCATGAGATCATACAGTAATTAGCCACATAAAATATAAATTGAAACTTGAAGACATTTAGAGTAATCTATTGCATTCTCATCAAAGGGATTTAAACCACATGCTCGAAAACCATTTATAATAGTTTCAGGCTTTAAATCATCTACAACAGTTTTTAGAATAATAGCGATGTTTAACTTTGTTACCACCTCTCCAATGTTTTCTCATTGAAATTTTCGAACTGCGTTACGGTACATTCTTTTAATAGGCCCAAAAACGGAAACATCTGCCGGCTGCGTGATGCGGGTTGTGTTAGGGTGAAGAGCAATTAGTTCAATTCCTAGCTCTTTACAAGTTAAACTAAGCTGCAAAGTGATATGGCTTTTGTGACCATCTATGAATAAGATAACTGGTTTCCTGATTTTCTTTTCTGTGAGGTATGGAGCAAATATTTGGGTAATGAATTGAGTAAAAAACATCCGCCGTCATCCATCCCGTATCACTGCGTCCTATACCCCATTTAGGTGGCACTGAAGCAGCGATTTTTTCAGGGAGTCGTTTGTAGGGAAACACAATTAATGGAGGACAAGTCTTGCCATCAGCAGAAAATGTAAATAATACTGTTACATTTTCCTTGGAGTTCCCTAGCTCCACAGAATAAACATTTCTGTCTCCTTTAGCGGCAAGTACGCGACTCTCGTCAGCGTTGAAAACACGTTTTGGATCCTGAATTGCCTCTAACAAATTTTCACTCGTCAAATAGTTTCTTATTTCAAGAAACCATTTCTTTATGTCAGCTTCAGACATGCAGGCACTGGCTTTAGTTACTCCCTCGCTGGTTCTTTTGACTAAACAAGGGTGACGTTTTAAGAAAGCTTTTAGCCATCCCAGACCAAGTCGATTATTAACAAAAGGAGTAACGCGTGGATTATCAGTCAAAAAATTTTGAACTGTGTCGAGAACATCATCTGGCTTTCAAGGAAAGCCTTTACGGGCCATTTTAAGCAACCATTCTTCGATAGCATTTTCTTCTTCAAATGACAAATACGGTGTTGGGCCAAATTGAGATTTTGAAGTAGGATTTTTTAATTTAAACTGTAATGTACCTCTAGGTATATTATATTTTTTGGCGACTGCTCGCAAAGACATAGTTTTAAAATTAATTTTTTCTAAAGCCTCGTCAAGGGCCTCTTTTGTGTATTGAGGTATCTTTGGCATTGTTTTTTCTTTATGAACCTAATGTAAAAAAAGAAAATAATGTTAAACTAATTTCTTTAAAATGAAAAAATATATAGTAATTGGCCTACTTTATCTACAAGTTACTTTTACGGATAACACAGTTATTGGCCTAGGCCATTAACTGCTCATAACGATTTGAACATTATAATAAATGAATATGACGCTTATTATCATATCAGAAGACGTTTTATTCATTAACAACGCTATTTATTTATTTATTTTTAATTATAGTAATTGGCATAGGAGGCCAATAACTATAAGCTATTCAAATAATTGGGATAGTTATTGGCCACTACAAAATTTTAAGGTTAATATGAATATAGGTAATTTTTTGCCCTAAATATGTTTATAACGCATAACAAGGCACTATTTTATAGAATTTGAATAACGGCACTACTACATATATTTCATAAAGTATTCCAAAAAAAAAGTAGCAGTCTTAATATTTTTTTTAGAAAATTACTTACGTTGTACCTCCCGGCAAAATATCATACGACGAAAAGGAACCAGTTCCCCTAGCGGAATTTTGTTAAAACTATTTGACAGATGATGAAAGTGTTGCCATTAATGCAGTTTTAAATCTACTATTCGGGTAGGTTATTGCTTATTTTAGGCCGTCAAAGTTCAAATGGCCAATTACTGTATAGGGGCCAATAACTGTAGCGTTTCCCCTACGCGCTAAAAAATCATCGTTCTTTGCAGACATAAATTCAACACTCTTCTTGAGATCGTTGTTTTGCTGTAAGATATCATTAATCTTGAGCAGTAAGTCTTCAAAACGGTTTTCTAGTTGTGTAGAAAAAGTACTGAATACGTTCATAGTAACCACGTCCCCATTTAATCTGTCATTTTCGAACTTCCTTTTTTTACGATCCGCGAGGTAGGTACCAGTTGTTGAAAGATCGGGGGTAGACAAACATTGGTGCAGTGGCGTCTCAATCACAATAGAGCGCGCGTTATCTTCAAGCGATGACGACGGCGGTGGAGGAAGAGGTGCAGGTGAGGCGGGGGGTGTGCGCTTGAGTGGCATGATTCACTTGCTTCACTGTTTAAAGTACCAGGGCGCAAGAAATAATAAATAGTTAGCACGTTATAGTTGTCTCAGATTACGCCAACTCTTTAAGATAATACTTTCTCTCTCTAGCAATTGTTACAGATTTTTGTGTATGTAGTTGCACTCACTTGTAGTAATTTGATGTATCCGTGTGTGCGTTGATCTAATGGATACGCCGTATACTCTTTAGTATTGCTGCGGCTCTGGTAGCTTTTTGTGAATTTATAAAATTTATTTAATTTAATTTAACTTTTTATTTACTTTAATAAAATAAAATACACTCGAAACACGTATGAACTCCACAGCGGTCCGGGGGGAAGGGGCTAAATACTTAGGTGAATTATTTTTCGAAATGCTTTTAAATTCGATATCAAAATTTTCTTTACTAAATGTTTTTTAAGACACTTTCGTCGTCGGTTTTTTAAAAAGACATTATAATTTTGCCAATTTTAGTAAAACAAACGTCTCTGAACTTACGAAATGCCTGATCTTCACCCAAATGGCAAGTGTTCTTGCACATTAACTCAACGCACAAACAGTTTGATTGTCACATTGTAGTTCCCTTAGACTCGGCTGGTATAATTGGCTGAAAAAGAGCTGCAAAACAACAACTATGAGAGCGAGTGGTTTTGTCCGTAGGCACAATAATTCAAATAACTACTATAGTATGCAAAAATATGACACTGAACAATTAAAGAAACACTATTAAGAAACCAAGTCTTTAAAGTTCTTTTTTTGCCTATCAACAATGGCAATAAATAAATTTCCATCATCTCGTGCTAATAACTACAACTTTCTAACAATGACTATTTTAACTTTTCAATATAGGTATGTTAGGACATCAATAGGGTCAATCAACAACTGTTGCAATAGATAGTCAGCAAAATAGAAATTTCTCTATTCATATTTCCAGTTGCTAACCAAAAACACGTGAAAATTAAACGAAGCATCACACCGAACACTTCGACGAATGGATCCGGATTACCTCACCCGGCCTTTTGAATTTGTTTCAATTTGTACAGAAGATTAAACCGGCTCCTTAATATATACTTAGGGTCTGTATGTGGGAGAGAATGTATTGTGTGAGCAGGATAGAATATAAGCGGCGACAAACATTGTCATAACTGAATTCATGAATTTGAAAATACTCGTCGTACTCAGAGCTTTTCAGTCATTTGCCTATTGCTAATGAATTAGATTTCATTAGAAGGGCAAAGATACAGTTGTAATAAAATTTACGCAACTATGAGTCCTTTACAATATTTTTTTATCGAACCAGTCATAATATGCGGTCATTAATCAAGAGAACCTTTGGTAGTAGCTTATATCACTTACAATAGACGTCAGCATAGGTTTTGGTATAAGACTTGTATCAGACTGGAGACACACATTTTTTTGAATACTTGATCAGGATGTAGACTAAGGCACAGGTAGCAGAAACTACATGGCTACCATAGTACGTATTAAAGTAGCTATCATATGCTATCATATTAACATATGAGTCATCATATTTCGTATCATTTTGTATTGCTAAAAACGTAGATATTTATAATATAAACTGATCACCATTGCTTTCCGTTTATCTCGTTTCAAAATTCATATTAAATTTTCTATTCCAATGACGCTACTTATCTCAAGATTTTTAAATTATTATTTACGCAGGAATCATTATCAGGGACAGATATTATTTAAATTGAAATATCAGAAAATGTAAAATGGGATAGAATATATAAGACGAGCTTTAGCGGGAAGAGCTTCGCTCTAGTAAATTTTGTGCACAAATAATATGAGCTGACCGACATAATCGCAGTTGTGATGCACACAATGTTGACTTGTTTGTAAAACATTTTTATTATCAGAAGTCTCATAAACCTAGGGAAACATATATCTTTTATATTTTGTAAAAGATCATGGGCATTCAACAATTAACATCTGGCGATTTGTCACTACAACAACGCTTTTAGCATTGTCTCTCAACTGATTTATATAATTAATAGATCGACTTCTTTTTTATCTTCTTCGCCTATTGAAATTGTTTGGAAAATGCTTAACATTAGTGGCCAATGTTCTAATTTTGCTAAGATAGAATAAAATAGTGGTTATTATGACCGCGCTACTTATACCTAATCATTTCTTTTTATTTCAGTTTCATATTTTTAACAAATTTCCGCTTCTGCTTATCGATATAATTCTAACCTTAGTCCACAATAAGCGCAGGCTGAGTCCCAGCCAGACAACCCGACCGAAATCGTCCCTATGCTAATACAGTGTTGTTAGAATAATTCCACGGCCAGTGTTTGCAAATCGTTTTAATTCTGTTTTTTGATTACAATCCAGCTTTATTTACATAAAACTGATTTAAGTTTTTTTGTCGGGAGATTTGAAATCAGAATTTATTTGGCTGTTTTGTTTTGCTTTCTGACCTACCATTTTGATTGTCGCTTATTCGAAACTAAGACCCATCATATTTACGTTTCAGTATATATATTTTTTTTTATGGGATAGGAGGCAAACGAGCTAGTGAACCACCGCCCATGAACACCCACAATACCAATGGAATTATCGGTGCGTTGCCGACGTTTGGGAAACTTCTTGTTGATATTCTAACCTTAAATTATTGATAATAATAATTGATAACATTACAAATACAGATCTCTCAAAGTATTTTTCAATATGAGAGGCTCACTAGCCCACGCTTCCGCAGGATAGTAACACAAACAAAAGTCTTTCTATAAGGTAGAAGAGGCCTGTGCTTAGCAGTACGGCGTGTATCTTATTGTAACAACAACATATTGAGATTCCTTTTTGGTTCTATATATGCCATACTCTTTCCCATATTTCATAAATTAAATAAATAAATGGATTATTTTTTTTTAGGCTGTAAGTATAACATTAATATTATTATAACGCATCAAATTGGAATAATACGAGAGAATAATTATATACTGCCTCGACTGCCTCGTGGTCTCGCGGTACAAGTATGTGCCGTGCGATCTAGAGGTCCTGGGTTCGATTCCCGGGTCGGGCAAAGTGTTATTGCATTTTTCCATTAGGAAATTCTCGGTAACGGCACGAAGTCTGGAAATGTGCACGAAAAACGGCAATAGGCTCGCCCCTTATTACGTGGGACTGATATAGGTATACTTGGCGAAATGTGGGTGTTGAAATGCACCTCTGCCTACTCCTTCGGGGAATACAGGCGTGAGTTTATGTATGTAATGTATGTAATAATTATATAAATAATTAGAGGTAATTCAATATTAAGAAAAACCCTTCAGATTTCCACTTATCTGCAGAAATAATATACCAACTATTTATGGAATACGAGTAGGTATATGTTTCCCGACCAGTAGGTACTACCGGGACGCGCAAAATCCATCACAAAGCTTCTAATCGGATACCGTAGAGTGCTTTGAAAAGACATTAATTATCTCTGTATGGAATCTCAATTCGGGGTATTACGTCCTCTTCCTGATTAATCCTCTGTTTTTACGTTACTTTGAGAGTCATGTATTTCTTCAAAGCTTATTCTGAGTGACATAAAGTTCTTAGGAATTTCTTTGGTGTGTAGTCCGCCAACCCGCACTAGCCAGCGTGATGAACTAAGTCCTATAAACCCCTCTCAATTGTAGAGGAGGCCCGTGCCCAGCCCAGGATGGATTTATTATGATGATGGGATTTATTATGGGCTATTGCCATCAATAGCCCTATGATGGCAATAGCCATCTCTGCATCCATATGCAGAGGGAGTTTCTTGCCGCTTCCTCTTCATAGGAAAGACACATTGTGGAGCGACACTAGATTTGGTTCAAAATAGAATTTATACTGAGTTACATCTTTAATAAGATTTGTATTATTTCCTTTAATGTTCCATACCTACCCAGTCAATTATACCCGATCAATTTATACTAAATTTAACAAAGTTGCTCTTGTTTTTTATGTATATTTTATATTTGAGTTTTTCTTGATCTGTCACGGATGTATACCTATAAAAAGAAATTAATGTTCCTCTCGAGTGTCCCTAAACCAAAATAATCAAAATTGGTGCAAATCAAAAAGTTTAGGCCTGAGAGTATAAATACAATCTCTTATACGCACTTAAGAAATGTAAGTAGTTACTGTATATTTTATTACGTCAGATATATGTAAAATCGAATCTAAACAAATCCGGTACAATACTCTAACAATGAGAACGTGAATTATTCGGAACGTAATAAGATTATGTTAAACCAGATCCTCGGGTGTTTAGAATAGAACTTAAAATACATTTCTTAATTCAGTAGAAATTGCCACTTAGGGTTGCGTAGATTTAGAAGTAAAGGGTACACAAGGGATTTAGCCCTTGGTTGGAAATACGAAGGCCATCAGATTTTGGTGAGATTTGAATAATATTTAATCAATGTTGTGAATGATTGTTTAGTTCTGGTATATTAACATTTAGATGTATTAATTTTCGATTTATAACTATTTCTGAGGGTACAATAAATTGTTATAAATAAATAACTTTATTTATTTTATAATTTTGCACTTTATGGCTTCCCGAAAAATGTCTCGCACTGGTACTTAACCACGTAGTAAGTGCGAGACATTTTTCGGGAATATTTGCAAACTCTGGGCTGGTGATGAAAATTTCCTTACGGAAATACTAAAAAGAAAAAACTTTGTACCATTCGACAATAGAATCCGAGACCTATAAACCCCACGGCAGTCATTTGTGCCACGAGAGCATTTAACAGGCCCTTGTTAACTTAGCCTGCATCAGAGCAGAAATACAACACTAAAAAAGAAGTATACGCATAATTTTCCAGTAATAACTTTTTTCTAAGATGTTCCACAGATCTGTTAAATAGTAAAGCAGCCAGTTATAAAACGTGTCCATACTTTACTTGTACTTTTTGAATCAACATTCGCATTTTAATGAATATCTGTCAAAATAAGAATAAAAATATTTATTGGCAAATAATTTTCCACGAATTAATTGTAGCGAGTCATCGATATCAATCAAACTTGTCTCATCCATTTATAGTTTTTAAATTAACTTAGAAGTTTTTAATTTTCCACGCGTCTGCGCGGATCAAGAGTGATTTATACTTTTGTAATTATTAATTTATCTGTGTTTGAGTACAATTTTATTTGTAAAAACAATTTATATTAATTTTCACTGACAGATTCTCTTTGCAATATTTAAATTTCTTTTTTGTTCCTAAAATAAATAAAGAATAAAAAAGATGTCTACGTAAACCCTGACTTCTTAGGTCGGCTGATAACTCATACATATAATACATAATTACATTTTCGCATGCATTTCCGAAGGTTATTCCTACAACCGCGTTTTGCCAGAAGTAGTTTAAGCCCCAAGTAACAAAGGGCAAGCCTATTGCCGTTTTTCATTACATTTCCAAGCTTCGTGCTCCGACTAAAAATTTTCTATATAAAAATACTAAAAATACTTTGCTCTACCCCGAACCCCTAAGACTTCTCGATCGCATATATAACGTAAAAGCCAGATGACTTACGAGGCAAACAACTTCATTATTAAATATTCTCAGAACTAGTATAATAATCTTGCTAAGAAGTTACCGTTTTCCTTGTAATTATTCCTTCCAAGTGTTAAATAACATGTTCGCTTCTCTTTTCTATACCAAAAAATAATTATCCCTAAATTGTTCCCAGGAGATTCCTATATCAACAAACAACCTATTACAATACAGACAAATAAGGAAAACGGCCAAGCGGTAGGCTGTTTCACAACGTCCTATATTGAGTACAATAAATCGCGTTTAATTAATTCCGGTAATTGTTGTCTTTAATTAAAAACGAGGCGAGGCTCGCCGCGTGATCGGCCATTTCTGTAATGGATTTAAAACGCCACTTGATCAACGACCGATCAATGCTTGTCACTTGGAATCCCTAATGACATCACTTTTAAGCTAGCTATAGACAACAATAAAAGAAGAGTAATTTTTTCGTCTTGTAGTTCAAAATGTAGATCGAAATGGTACTAGGTTCCAATAATATTTATCATCTATCTCATAAATGTCATTAAAATAACTATGAGACTCTTCTTGTTTTAGGTGTTATAAACTGTAAGGCTAATTTATTATAATAAGTACATATATTACTCATTAATTGCTATCAACAGAGAGAGAGAGTTCAGAGACTTACCTGATATATATAACAGTTGGGCCTGTACATAAAAAATTATTATTAATTTTATCCAAGCATCCGATTAACTTACACAAAACAGTTCTGGCAGTACGTGTTACTCCGGTCTTTCAACACATTAAGTACGCTCACTTTATCACGAAAAATATTAGAGCTCTGTAATTAAGATACAAAAATACATCAAATACGAAACTCATTTATATTCACAGAAATTCAAGCGTAGTTGATATATGAAAACATCCTTTGAAGACCTTTCACACTTAAAGACGACACACTAAATTAAACTCAACGCAAAAATAACATGAAACCACGTTTCATAGTTTCCATGAAAAGCGTGCAAATGGAAATAAATCCACAGCGCCAAGTGAATGTTTACGAAAAAATATTTTTACTAACAGCCACTTGCGACGTACTCACAATGCTTAGAGAATTTTATATAAATGAAACGGCTGGCGTATTTTTTTTTACTGATGATAATTGTGACCAGATCTGCTTGAGGTGTATCTTATTTATTTTAAGTTTGCAGTAAAGAAACTTTAATTGATTTTTAAACAGATCTCAATATTTCAATAATAAAAACTCAATTTTAATTAGAATTTATTACACGTGTATGAATCTATCTTTACGAAAATGTTAATCTATGGCTAGTAAGCTAAACGGCTGTCGTACCCCACTGCACGAGGGTAGTTCTGAACTCTCTCAACACTTTATAGCTAGATATAAAATAGTTGTTTAACACGCCTAAAGAATACAATAGTTTGAACATGATTTGCTGCTATAAATAGAAGAATGCCTGTGAAAAATGTTTGTCTCGCCACAAAACCCGGAACAAATAGTTAGGGATTACGCCAAAGTTTATCTGATTGCCGCGGGTTATTCGTTCACACCTAGTTGTAACTGCGCTAGATGATGGATCACCCAGAATATATTTTCGCCAAATTACTGACCTATACTGACCAAATTACTGACCTTGCTGTGGCGTACCTAATATTTAATTTATTTATTAAATATTTTTATTTATTAACATATTTAATATTATGTATATTTATCCACAGTTACACTCACACGCATTACACAACACATATACATTACAATACATTACACTTACAGAACCCAATATATTAAATGTGGAGTACATTGGAGTCACTGCATACCACGGGTCGGGCGTAAACCTGTTTTGCGTGGCGACAGAGATAAGCGACGGCGCGCATCGCTCAACTCACGCGCCGGCCGCGGCCAGTCGGTACACCTCTCTCGCTCGCGAAGCCCGTGTCACCTGCTACCTCACCGCCTTATCTTGTCCGCGCTTAACAGCTGATTATTGTGAACATTCTCGTACTGTAATATCTGTCTCATCTCTTTCTGTAATGTTTACTTCTTGTGACTATATTATTGTGTGTGTTAAATTTATCTTCTTGTATCGTGTATATACTCTGACTGTGTCTATTGCTGTATATGTACTGTGTGTGCAATTAAACGCCATAAACTGTTTTATGCTTATCATTGCGCTTGCGCTTATATCATCATCCGGCATACATCATCCACGCACGCAACACCAGGCGCTGTCGCTACGTGCCCGTATCCGAGCACCCCGACGCCGTTTATAACCATCTACACACAACCGCTAAACTAGCCACACTACATAGCTAAATTACTATGTCTTAGCATAAAGGAAATTGGAAGAGATAGATACTTAACACCTTATAAATTTCTGGGGCATAACTAAGGTTCACGAGTTTTATCAGTGGTTCTTTTACAATTGTATTGGATTGAAATTAAATAATAATATTTTATATAATCGATAATATAAAATTCATCCCGCAGATTCATAGGTCATTTACTAGAGAAGAACGGCCAAAAAACCCTTATGAGGCCTGTTAAAAAAATGCTTCCAAAATGATGCAAACATTAAATAAAATCCGAATCAATGAATCTCATTTTTCACTCAACTATAGTAATCAAAATAATAATAGGTGAGTAGCTTAATGTGAATAAAGATACCGACATTCGACCAAATTAAATTTAAATACATACAGATTATTGTCGTTTATTATATTGAAACTGGTGAAGATTTAATTTGTTACATTGAAATAAACTCGCGTGGAGATGCAATTGACACAGTGACGTGAGATTGCGCTACAAAAACATTTTTCATTCCCGAAGTGGGATCAAAGAGTATTATGGAGATACACTATTAATGGAGATCGGTAAATATTATTTTGTTTTATTCCAAGTAGGAATGTTTGCAATGTTCGTAACATTTACGTGTTCAGCGTTTGTGTTTTATTTTATTTTTAATTATCACAGCGCGTGACTGTTGATTGTATTCTTTTATTAAAACACCAAACAACTCTATGATGTAAATAACATTTGAACCGTTTGTTCACCAAGGGACTATTGTTGTTTTTTTTTTCTGTTGTTGAATAATAATGGATAAAATAATAAATGGTTAAATAAGCTAAGTGCGATTTTCCGAGGCTCGTATCGTATTTCTGGACATTGTTGTAGGAAAAGGACTAAAGTATAACTCCTCGCAACCGTAGACCTAGCCAAAATAGTAAACATAAACATGTGTTGATAGAGAGAGTATAACTTGTAAGTAGTCGTAATAAAAAGTGATTTGTTTTTTTTTTAATCCGCTTTCCTTGTTCCAGTTAGTAAAAAGCACTAATTAAAAAAAAATTGCATATTTACTAGTTCAATAAATTTAGTATGAATTGATAAAAAATAATAATTTCATATTATAAATTAAACTCCATGCGTATGTATGTATGTATGTATCTTATATCTTTAAATGAGCAATTCTTGTATATATATATATAATTGGAATCTCGGAATCGGCTCCAACGATTTTCATAAAATTTTGTAGTATATAGGGGGTTTCAGGGGCGATAAATCGATCTAGCTAGGAATCATTTTTAGAAAATGTCATTTGGAAGAAAAATAACAAAAAGGAGGCGTTTGAGTAGTCTCAACTGAAAAATATGATTCTTCCTGACATCTATTGGCGAATAATAATACTATTTTTTGTGAGCAACTAATTGCTTTAACGACACAACAGCAGATGGCGTTGTTAAGTAACATTATTCATATTTCATCATTTTATTAGTAATTTGTACTTAAATATAATTTCCAAAAAACAATTTAAAAAAAAAACGAGCAAAGCTCGGTCATCCAGGTACTGTATATTAATTCGTAAACCTTCGATCGGCTAAACTACTCGGATCCGAAACAGCGATTCAGACAGCGACAGAGAAGTTTTTGGTGAAAACTTCATGATAAGGATAGAATAAACACCAGTATAGTCACATCTAGGTATTAGCAAAACACCAAGACCTCGCAAAGATAGTCCCGCAGACAGATCTATCAAAGTTTTCCCATTTCACTCCGGCTCACGATATTCTCTCGCTCGCAACTCTTGCGTATAGGCAGACAGCTTGACATTTTTGTTGTTACATTAAAAACAAAATGATAAAGAAGCGTATCAGTAGACCGCCAAAAAGGTGTGACGAGCGAAAAGAGTCTCTCGTCACTTAATGTATTTTGGGTGTATCATTAATTGTGTGCTTCATACAAATTATTTCAACAACTAAACCTAAATATACCTCACGCCTGTATTCCACGAAGGGGTAGGCAGAGGTGCATTTCTGCACCCAAATTTCACCAAGCATATATCAGTCCCACGTAATAGGGAGCGAGCCTATTGCCGTTTCTCAGGCACATTTCCAGACTCCGTGCTGCTACTGAGAATTTCCAAATGGAAAAACCCAATAACACTTTGCCCGACCCTAGAATCGAACCCGGGACTTCTAGGTCGCACGGCACATACTTATGCTGCGAGACCACGAGCAGTCAATTATTTCAACATTGACCGAACTCATCATGAGGAAACTGTCAGATTTGAAAGTACACTTACAAGAATATTTTAGATTTGTGAAATGCAGCAGGCCGCGCTAGGCGGTCGTGGTGGATCATGGACTAATTCTTCTCCAATGCAATTTAAGCATTTGTAATATGGTTTTGGTTTAAATAATTTGGTCCTAAAATCATTAGCGGAATCCCTCTGCAATATTAATAAAATAACAGTTAGAGCCAACTCAATAAACCGCACAATAAAAATACACTGACGAAGAGTATTTATAAAACGGATTGGTCTGATAAACAATTGACTAATGCATATTGGATATTGTAGAAATTAATTGATGTTATGTTAGTCATGTTTTTAAATTTAAAGCTGCATTTACAAATATTATTTTACATATTGCGTACCAAAATAAACAATCAATTTCCCTGTTAAATACACTCAAACTTATATTGCTGATGGGTAGGCAGAAGTGCAGTTCTCCCCCACTTTTCCAAATATTTATTGAAAATAAAATTTATCAATTTAAAAATCGAGGTTTATCCTAGCAAGATTTGAACTGTTCACTAATATGTGGCGACATATTAACTTAGATCGTCTTTGCTCGTATTAATGTCTTTAAGATATTTTTGTGACGTAACTACCTACTTTTAAAGTGGATTTATTTTTTTACAAAGAAGAACTGGCAAGATGCATTTTTCCTTATAGTAATAACATTTTCAACATTAATAAACATTTCATGAATTATTCAATAAATAAATAGATACACCCAACAGTCACATACATAGTTCTGACCCCACACTAGGATACAAGTCCTGTGTCGTGGGTATCAGAAACTACGAGAGACTTTTCGGTCTCACAAACACCCAGACCCGAAACAAATATTTGTGGATCACACAAACATTTGTCTCGGTGCGAGGATCGAACCCGCGGGCTCTCGTTTCGCAAGCTGGTGTCTAGCCAAAAGCGCCACGGGGCTGTCGAATGAATTATCACTTACTTTAACGGTGAAGGAAAACATCGTGATGAAACCTGCACACCTAAAAGTTCTTAGGAATTTCTTAGGTGTGTAGCTCGCCAATTCTCACTAGGCCAGCGTGGTGGACTAATGCCTAAACCCTTTCAATTGTAGAGGAGGCCCGTGCCCAGAAGTGGGACATATACATGGGATGATGATGATGATGATTAATAAACATTTCGGGCTCTCAGACTACATGTAAAGTAAAATTTATGTATTGTTGTCCGTTTGTATTTAGGACGCAAATATGTCAAACGTAAAGCTCGGGGAGGCGGAATGTAAATGAAAAATGAGAGATACTGCTTAGCTGGAACAAGAGAAGTCTGCATTCCTTAAAATGTCTTTGAAATTTCACCTTTATTCCGGGAGAAGGTTATGTCGCGTCAAAAATATTTTAAGTGACGTCATACAATTTATGTCATATGCTGAACACGAGACCGATATGGTGAACTAAGGCTCAACCCTTCTCAATTATACCCGACGTAAGTTTTTGTACTCATGATTCGACTTATGCTAAAACTGGTTTTTGCCGACAATAAACAATTTCGAAGACATGATGTCAAAAAAATGATTTAATCTTTTTGGAATACATAAATTTAAAAAAAGCAATATTCATATTGTTTGCCAGACTACTATAATTAGAAACAGCTTTCAAAAAGTATTCGAAAGAGCCTAGTACTTTAATGAGCCAGACAAAAGCGAAAAAAATCAGACATTCGAAGTCGGGTCCAATAAAAAAGTCTGGGGTCTTTTATTCGAAAGTTCTTGTAGACCTCTGGGTCCATTAACGCTTGCCAGTGACTCGAATACAAAATGAAGGCCCATTGTGACCCGAATAATGTATTAATAAATCATAAAATATGTTTGTCCGTTCTTGATTTATAGACGAGAGCTTTATCGTGTTATTAAGGATTATTTACGTTGTATTTGGCGGGTAGAATTTTTATCAGACTTTTTGTTTTCCGTCTCCCTTAATGAAGAACAATTCCCGTAATGAGCAGGGAGACAAATAAGCTAAAAATTATTAAACACTAAGATTTTAGTGCCCCAACTAGCATGAGGGTATTAAGAAAAATTAAAAATACAAATATTATTAATATTGATTCCATTCAGTTTCATTTTCATTCAGTCACTTTCATATTAAATAAAACTTTCTAGAAGATTAATCATTAAAAGAAAACATGCGATGAAATCTACCTAAGGCTAATTTACATATAAATCTTTATAGGTTACATAGATCATCGTCATCATCAGCCCATACTAGTCTTACTGCTGGGCTCGGGCCTCCTCTACCATTGAGGCGGTTTAGGCCTTAGTCCATCACGCTGGCCTAGTGCGGGTTGGTGGACAACACTCCTTAGATATTCCTAAGAACTTTTAGGTGTGCAGGTTTCCTTATGATGTTTTCCTTCACCTTTAAAGTAAGTGATAATTCATAAAAAATCAGAGGTGTGTGCCTTGGGTTTGAACGCGTGAGGTTACATAGATAGGTAATATAATATAATATGTGGGTGTGTACACCCATCCTGCATCACTTCAAGGCATTTGAAACGGTTTTGTAATTAAGCATGTTTAATCATATCATTTTATTTTATTTTAAATGTTTCAATACATCGCTAAACCGCACTAAGCCAACGTGATGGACTACTGTCTACTCTTGGTTGTAGAGCGTGCCTGTGTCCAGGGACGTAAGTGGGCTGATATCAATTTAAAGGTTGTTTCCGTACTTACATAAATCAATAATCTATACGTTAACTTACAGCCTAAAATATAGGCAGTAGTTTGGTAATTGAAATTATTAGAGTAGATTTGTTTTTAGCACTGCTTCGTGGTCTCGCGGTACAAGTATGTGCCGTGCGATCTAGAGGTCCTGGGTTCAATTCCCGAGTCGGGCAAAAGTGTTATTAGGTTTTCCATTAGGTAATTCTCGGTAACAGCACGGTGTCTGGAAATGTGCCCGAAAAACGGCAATAGGCTCCCCTATTACGTGGTACTGATACATAATTGGCGAAATGTGGGTGCAGAAATGCACCTCTGCCTACTCCTTCGGGGAATACTGGCGTGAGTTTATGTATGTATATATGTGTTTTTAGCACTGATACACTCCTTGATATGTTTTGAAACGCTTATCTTTCTATGATTAGCAAGATACATCGGCTTACAGTTATATAATAAGAGCTTTATAAGTAACAAAGTTAATATAAGTGGAATAAGAGTCCGCGCACACGAGTTTTGTAATAAAATTTCAATATTTTTCTTGTTACGGCCAACCTGCGCTCGTAAAAGTTTGTGTTGATGGCCCACTTTGCTGCCATTTTTGGTTTCGATTTTCTTATGTCGAAGTACTAAATAAGGTTTAGAGAGGCAAGATAATGATACTTATATTTAGATGAAGATAGTATTACTTAGTAATACTTAGTACAAAAATACAAACCTTTCCCCTTTATAATAATATTACCTATCTGTGTACCAAATTGAATTAAATCGGTTTAGTTGTTATAGCGTGAAATCGTAATAGACAGACAGACAAAATTAGTTTATAATATTAGTAAGGATTGCGTTGAATTCGTCGATGATAGATTCAAGTTTTTTTAGAACTTGAAATTTGCGGTTTTACTAAGACATTTTTCTGTGATTTGAGTATGAGGAAAAGGAAAAAAAAAATTATTTCAAATATTACAAGAATAATATTGAGGAATTATTTCGTCTTAACTACATACCTTTATGCGATTCTATTTATATTTTTATACGCTTTATATTACCTTCGTATATAAGTATGTACGTTAGTATGTTAATGTTAGTAGGTATGTAACGGAATTTTTGAACATGATCTTTGAACCCCTTCAAAACATCGAATTAACTCGAAATTTGGCATACTTAGTAAAGACCGATGACAATTTAATATTTTAAAAAGTTTGACCCGTTTATATCCTTACTAGGATAATCAGGATTAGCGTTTTTTGGTTACCTGAGACCCGAAATATATTTAGTGCATTTTTCTTTTACACTCGACTGCCTCGTGGTCTCGCGGTGCAAGTATGTGCCGTGCGATCTAGAGGTCCTGGGTTCGATTCCCGGGTCGGGCAAAGTGTTATTGGGTTTTTCCATTAGGAAATTCTCAGTAACAGCACGGAGTCTGGAAATGTGCCCGAAAAACCTATTATGTGGGAATGATACATACCTGGCGAAATGTAGGTGCAGAAATGCATCTCTGCCTACCCCTTCGGGGAATACAGGCGTGAGTTTATGTATGTATGTTTTCTTTTACAAAAATACAAATAATTCAATTCAATCTATATTTGCGATGGAAAAAAAAATGCCATACCATTTTCATCACATCGTTTACGCGTTTTATGTGTTTGCATCCATTTTCTTTTCTTTCAAATAGAAACAAGACACGTACGAAATTGGTCCGAACTATTTGGAATATTCTACATGGGCTTTGCGCATCTGATACTGATAATGTAACATTTAAAGGATTATTGCTTATTCCATCGGAGTGTAAAGTGGCTGTACAATCTGAACGTTGCATCGCCAAATCCGCCAAATGTTTGAATTTTATGTGTATTTTACACCTTTTACTCGCATCGAAGCGATATAGTTTTTTTCTACAGAACAGCTGAATTTATATATATTTTTTTATGGTAAAGGAGGCAAACGAGCTAGTGAGCCACCTGATGTTAAGTGGTCAACACCGCCCATGGACACCCACAATACCAGAGGAATCATAGGTGCGTTGCCGGCCTTTGAGGAAAATATAGGCTCTTTTCTTGAAGGTCCCTAAGTCATATCCAGTCGGAAATACCGCCGACGGAAGCTGATTCCACAAAGATGTTGTGCGAGGAAGGAAACACCGTTTAAACCGCACTGTTGAAGAACGCTATTCATCCAGATGGTAGGGATGGAACTTCAATTTCTGGCGTGTGGTGCGGTAGTGAAATTCAACAGCAAGTATTAACCCGAAGAGTTCATCAGAGCACTCCCCATGGTAAATGCGATAAAGGACACATAGGGACGCAACGTCTCTTCGCAAAGCTAGAGGGTCAATTTTGTCCGAAAGGATCTGGTTATCGATGATTCGAGCAGCACGTCATTGAATGCGGTCAAATGGGAGAAGCTGTTATTGAGGGGCTCCAGTCCAGAGATGAGAACAATATTCCATATGTGGCCGGACCTGTGCCTTATACAGCTAAAGGCGATGAGCCGGCGTGAAATATTGCCTCGCTCTGCTGAGCACATCAAGCTTTTTCGAAGCCAGCTTAGCTTTTGCTTTCAGATGACGGCAGAACTGGACTGTACTCGAAACATCGACCCCAAGGATTCCAATACTAGACGAGATACCAGGGGAAGTGCCAATGAACTGAGAAAAATAAGTGAAATAAGATTAGAAGAAAAATAGACAGTATTTTGTATGGGAACGAGTGTCTCCGCTTGTCTGAACATAAAATTTATACTAAGATGTCACAAAATATCTGGAAAGTTTAATAAATTTAGTATTTTGTACTCATCAATTATTTTATTTAGTTTATTTTTGCCTCCCCTATAGCCTATTAAACTAAGTTTTTTCTACAAAATATTAATAAAGCCCTGGATTGTATTACTTCGTTGTATAGCTGATGAAACGTAGATATTTTTAGACACATCTGCAAAACAGGCGCCATAATAAAAAAAAATGATATCCTTTCGAGAAAAATAAACTTTTATTTTTTTTGTTAAAGTTTCTAAGGTTTAATCGTCTACAGCGACCTAATTATTCGTTTTATGTACAATACTGGTTATTGAGGTCATAAAGCATATTATTTTACATGGAAAAATCGAATAATAGTAATAATAAGACTTGCACATTTCAAAATATCTAAGCTGATAGCCGAAAATCGGGAGCTTTTAGGAAAAATAAATTAAATTCCAATATCTCGAAAACGGTTAAATTTCGGATAGGGTGTCTCATAGTAAAATCAGTCAGAAACTACACATCCTTAACGGGAATAGGTCGATTTAACCAATAACCCTGTATATTGTAAAATCGGTGTTCGACTTAGCTGTAAGAAAAAATGGAAAATTATTGCAACATATAAATTGTATGAACGTTTTTGTTATTATTAATGTATATGCATTGTTTAATTGAAGCCTGTAAAAATAGGTACGTAGATTGCATTTCATCGCCAGCTTTCATTCATCTCGACAGCTGTATTTAAGTCCCAAATAATAGGGGACGAGCCGCTGACGTTAATGTGCTCTTTTTTTTTGTCGCATCTAGTATCATTTTGTACAATCGAGATTTCTAGCAACAGTTACTGCTAGCGTTAATTTTAAATATATAAAATCTTGGAAAACAGTTTTCAACCTAAATTAAAATGGCAGAGCCCCATGTGAAAACACAAGTATTTTGTTGAAATTATTAATATTATAAAGATTGACGAGAAAAAATTACAACTAAATTTATAAGTGAACGGTTATGTATCTTACATCAATATAAATTAATCAAATGTATTGAATAAATAATAAAGAAAAACATCAATAGCCTCCTCCCCTAGGCGAAAGAACCCGGTAATACGCGCCAATTCACACTGCACTACCAACGAAATTATTAAATAAAACCTTTCTACACATATTTGAACTAGGTACATAATCTCGCTATACTCCGTGTATCGTCCGTGGAGGATGTTAATAAAAATTTGATAACATCTGCGTGGAGGCAAGCTTCCGAAGCCAGGAAATGGAAAAAGGTGAAAAAACTCTAGCCGACACGACTCCCGGTGGTGAAATTTTTGCCTTCCCTATATGTATTTGCGTCTGATAACATGAATGTGCTTGTGAGGGATGAGGTATTTCCGTTGCTTTTTTTTACAACTGACAAATATTACATATAAAATTGTGTTAGTGTGATGGAACTGATAGTCATTTGTTTTAATTCTGACTTCCCAACAACTGCATTAAGGAGTTTGTCACATTACAATCATATGTTTATGTACGCTTTATAGGTATGCTTTTGGGCTCGGGTTAAATCTACGGTTAATAAAAGTTTGCATAAGTTCACCACGCTTGCCTCATAATTGACTTATTATACAGGGTGTATAAAGGACCGTGATCGAATACTAAGACGGGCAGTAGCCTCGGTGATTACAAATACCGTGACATTAAAAATAATCCCAACAAAAAATATAAAAACAAAATACGTTTAAATATGAACTACATACATTTAATACTCGTGGTTGTAAGGAAAACGATTTTATTATTATTTTTTGTCATTTTTTTTTAAATGTCACGGTGTTTGAAATCACTGTGGCTATTACCTGTCTTAGTATTCGATCACGGTCTTTATACATCCTGTATAATATATGTCAATTATGAGGCAAGCGTGGTGAACTTATACACTTGTATAATATTGGGAAACGTACTTTATTGACAGCGAGGGCTATGTTTCCAAGGGTACGATTTAGAAGAAAAATATACCACATCCATATTACTACGTTATAGACCCTATTGGGTAGGTAAAAATAATAAGCTAAGCCGTTCGTGACCACCGGGCGGGGTCGCGCGTGACCTAAGGTCACCGAGGACATCTGGCCTCGGGGTCATTAGTGGCCATAACGGTGGATTGGATTTACATTTATTGGAAACACATTTTGTGTCGATTTGCTGTGATGTAGGCGTAGTGGAGGCGTTCACTGCTTAGTGTTATTTAATAGTCGGATAGGAAGTCGGTAGCTATGGAGTATGTCTATGACAGCGATTTTAAGGTACATGTCAACTGTTATAAGTAGTTTTAAGGTTGTTATTTAACAGCGTTGTTTTTACAGACCGCGTTTTTATAATTTTTCTATTTTAGAAATCTCGACTATAAACAGCTCATTACATAATCACCATTGAGTATCTAATAATATCATACTACATTAAATTTACGTATACTCTGACGGCGCTACTTTCTCCGTAAACAGAGATGATAAGAACAAGATATAAAAAAAGTGGTAACATTTGGCTAAAAAAATTGTCACGGGAATTCCTAAACTAACGTTTTTGTTTCTTTTTCACATGATTTCTACATTCAGCTATAGATATGTTGAACTGTTATTTTTAAAGTCAACCGTATTTTTTAACCGATTGAAAAAAAGGAGGAGGTTATCAATTCGTCTGTTTTTTTAGACTAATCAAATAAAGTAATTTTCAATGCAATACGTTTTGATCGTATTCTTTGTGATTAAAATAAACTGTCCACATAAAAATACTGTAACAATGTTAATTGCCTTTGCTTTCACATTCAATATTCTATCAGATTCCTGATTACAACAAAACAGCGCGTGGCAGAATGTTTTTTACCTCTCTCCGTGCTCTCAAAGCGTTCTCCCTCCGGGCGAGAACGATCTCGCTAATTTGTCTCGAGTGTCGATAATATGAGCGTTAAGTGCGAACATCCCTCCACAATTAACACACCTACGCTTCACGCCTTCTATAAGTAAATATTATAAATTGTTTGGATGAGTTATGACTTTTTTTATATCGATTAACAAACAATTTTTTTTATGAAAAGTGTGGCCATACGAAAGATAATCGTTAGAATTTAGAAAAAAAAAAAGATAAAATCCACCCCGAAAGATGAATAACAAGTAGTAAGATGATAGCCTCGAAATTTGTAGACGCGTAGCAACGCACCGCAGAGATATTGCTTAATTAATTATTCGAATCCTGCTATAAAATATTCAAAGATGAAAGAGTGAGATCATTAATTATAATTGATAGGCAGACTAGTCAGATGACATGAACCAATGTGAAAAAACTCAATAATATTTTTTTAGAAATGAAGGGAGATTTTTTTTCAATAAAAGATAAAATAAATGATACACACAACATTCCTGTTTAATACTGATCAAATTATTTATAAACCAAATCATCATCAGCCCAAATACGTCCCACTGCTGGGCACGGGCCTCCTCTACAACTGAGAGGGTTTAGGCCTTAGTCCACCACGCTGGCCTAGTGCGGGTTGGCGGACCAAACCAAATAGAAATGATAATTCATTACAATTGTATATTATGTAATTAAGCAAGGCAAAAATTATTCAGGAAAAGTTTCTGTTCTTCTCCATGCTATATGTTTATAGAAATAGTTCGGAAAAAAATATCAAATGCCATATCAACATATATTTATACGTTACAGAACGTTGATTTAATTATACACACACGTTTCTAATATAATTATGTTTACAATGTTATGTCTGATTACTCAGCCGAGATGTACATTATGTAGACGTATCTTCATTTATTAAGTATTGTTCAAATAAATCAATTATACGGTACGAAAGAAGGGTCAATCTCCGTGTAGCCCAGCCAGATTTCATATGAAATCTTAATGTGAGTTTTATGATTTAGTTAAAAGTTAATTTTTAAAGCGCTTGTCTGCAATTTGAACCTTAATGTCATCGTTTGTAGCTTTTTATTACCTACAAAAAAAAAAGTTTTTTTTATAGTTTGCTTAAGGCCAGTGATTTTCAATAAGGATTTGTATTTTCAATTAAGAATTAAAGATTTTGTCGCATTTTTCTTTTATTTATAAAATAATTAAGTTATGCATATTTAATGTTTTAATAAATTTTCTTTATCAAATTTTTTTTTTTGTAATGCTCTTATGATTTCAAGGACCTTATGTCATCACGTATAAACAAGAGTTAATAACATCCGATTAATTATACAAAAAAAAGAAGTTGGATTGTTCCATAAAATGTGGGTTTTTAAGATTTCCATGGGGCATACAGTGGTCAAAGTACATACGTATGCAAAACACTTACAATTACGAGAACAAACGCTTTTGCAACTGAATATAGTATCAAGATTGCCTCGTAAATGTCAAGTTTATCCACTTTACACACATTTACCGCAACAGTAAATAAACAGAGCTCGAAATCGTCGAGAATGCATGAAGAGATCTTTAAGGGTGCTTAAAATGAGAGACGTGTAAGATGTAAGAAAAAACATTCGAATAACGACAGATGTAAGAATCTTCCTGCTTTTGCATAAGATTTAAATTAGACTGGCAGGACATCAAAAGAAAACTGAAATGTATGACAGAATTATGAAATGATGTTTATGCTCCAATAATTCTTATGCCACAAGACATATCATATTAAAGTACATAAAGTAGGATGCGACAAAGGTCGCATACCGAGCATGCCCGTATAATCGTTATCCAACCTACTATTTATTGTCCCAATAAGGAGACAGATTGTAGTAATAGTGGAAAATAAATAAAAAATCTTATGCCTTGATTTAATTAATTTTACGGGAGCTACCATAATATTACCACTATGTTACTACTGCTGTAGAGTTATAAAATAATTATTATTTTAACATTTTCTCCGTCCTGCATGCTACTGAAAGTAGATACAGGTAATTCTATTTGATGCACAAAAATGTAAACACAAAAACAGCATATTTTTTAAACAAACAAGGTCACTACTTTTAACCAGTTGATCTGAAAAGTTTGGAGGGCCCTAATGCATTGAGAATATTGCGATAATGATGATAAGAAAAAGTAAATAAAGTTCGTACTTTCATCATCAGCCCAAATACATCCTACTACTGGGCATGGCCTTCTCTATCATTGAGAGGGTTTAGATCTTAGTCCACCACGCTGGCCCAGTGCGGGTTGGCGATGAAATTCCTAAGAACTTTTAGGTGTGGGTAGGTTTCATCACGATGATTTCCTTCAACGTTTAAGTAAGTGATAATTCATTGTGAATACACACATGACTTTGAAAAGTCAGCGGTATGTGCCTGGGGTTTGAACCCACGACCGCCAAGATTCTTGACCGCGTGCCTAAATCTCGACGCCATCACTTCTAAGTTCGTACTTTATGTCATCACAATACACTATACAATAAACATGTTAGAAATAAATTAACAGCAATTTTTACAACATGCTGCTGAACTAGTTTAACGAGTTGGGGTCAAAAACTTTCCAGCGTAATTTAATTGTGTGTAGTGGTAAGGTTGGGAGCTGAAGTTCTTGAATAGTTAAAAACTATGTACGCTATTTACTGTGACCTCCGGATTGCGATAATGTAACTACGCCATTTTAATAATATAATGCTTAAGAAATTATTGATGGCTTCAGTGGTGTGCTGTGTACAATTATAATGGAATGAAAGGTTATGGAATTAATAACTATTATTCATCTGGAATCATGAGTGTTCTTGGGCGGTTTTGCTAATTTAACATTAGATGGTTCAACTTTCTCCTTTAAAGTCAAAGTCAAATTATCATTATTATTATTCAAATAGACTTTTACAAGTTCTTTTAAATCGTCAATTTACTATTGCCACTTCGAAACATGTTATCTTTGACTTCTTTCCCATTAAAAAATTAATTAATTAATTACAGATATTTTACACTCGACAGTTATAATCATGTTTGAGGGCATAGTTATGATGTATTTTACCAAAAAAAAGTAACACAGAACTTAAACAAAGTTGCAACTGTAACAGATAATATTTTTGACAGTATGTACTATTGTAATTATAAATTTACCCTTCAGTTCTTGACAAAAACACCGGCATTTCATGGAACGACCTAAATAATTATTCAGCGACAATAAAACCGTCTTATAATGAAACTCAATTAAGAGTCATGTAATTTGACCTTAATTACACCACAACTCAGTGGCAAATACAAAAAAAAGTTGGTTAGCTTCTAAGTAATTCGTTTAAAACGAGAGTCGCGAAATAATTTCTTTTTAAATTAGTTTCTTTTTTGCGATAAAGAAAAACGCATTTGTGCTAAGTCCCAGTGCTCATTAAACAGATGAAGTTTAGCTTATTCTGTTATAAGATAGAGATTACTATTGTCCTATCAAAGAGGTCCAGCCTTAAATTTGTTTGATCGTGCTACCGACCCTAGGGCAGCAGTCTCATTGATGTATTGGACGTTGGGAATTCAGCGGTGACTAGCTTCACAGAACAGTTGAATAAGACTAGAAAGGAAATGTGCCTAACCTACGATTAGACTATCATAGGTTTGACACGGTCACTTCTTATTAATCCGGATTGCGTGTAATATCAAGATATTTAAAATACATGTTTGACAACCAATAGCAGCCCTTCATAATTGTTTGGAAAATTTTCATTGGTCGTGTAATCGAAGTAGAATGAATAGGTGACAGATAAGCGGCGACACTCGTCCCCTTTACAAAATACTGTCTAATTAGGGAAATAGACACTATTTTGATAATGAAAGGTAGCCACAGAACAGCTGAATAAGATTAGACCCTTCTAATCTTATTCAGCTGTTCTGTGGCTAGCTTTCATTTGTTTAAATTATGTTGATGCTTGCACACTTGTATGACTAGTCCTTACAATTGTTATAGCTACATGAAAGTGTTTTTCACACCTCGGCTTCGCCGCGGCCAACAATTACGTGTGATAGTAATATACTATTGTGCATTATTTATTTATTTTATAAATTTTGTCACACACATATTCTGGTCATAAGGCATATAATTTTCATTCTGGAAAAAATAGGTTCCTGACGAATTATTGTTTTGTTATTGAGGCAAAAATTAAAAGTTAAAATTACGGCATACAATCTTTATACGCTAATTAAAATAATGTCAAAGTAGTGTAGCGTTTTTATACAACGTTTTACGAAATGTTACAGCCACATATTTACGTTAAAAACGCTCGATCCCCGTTTCTTAACCTTTTGTTGTTTTTAAGTATCCGATTATTCTGAGCTCGGAGGCGGAGTTTTGATAAAACGATTGCCCTTTTAAGATTCCGTAGACGAATAGCTGTGATTATAACCCTAATAATTTTATCCTGTCAGTCTCTTTTATTGCAGACGTTGAGTAATACAATAGAATCAAAAAGAGGGAGTCATGGTGTAACTGGTTATACATGTATAGTTCTACCTATGTATATCAGCTTATATATTTACGTCCCACTGCTGACCACGGGCCTCCCCTACAGCTGAGAATTGAGAATGAAATTCTTATGAATATTAGGTATGCCGGTTTACTCACTATGTTTTCTTTCACCGTTAAATTACGTGATAATATCTATGAAAATTCATTATCAATACAAACATAACTTCGAAAAGTCAGAGGTCTGTGTCTGTGTGTGGGGTTTAACCTAGAGGCCATCACTACTCTACACATGTGTAGATACTTAGTAAAATGTACCTACCTGTTCATTAACATTTTTTCAATAACATTGTCCGCCAACCCGCACTAGGCCAGCGTGATGGACTAAGGTCTAAACCCTCTCAGTTGTTGAGGAGGCCCGTACCCAGCAGTGGGACGTATATGGGCTGATGATGATGTTCATTAACAATTCATAAGTCGTCGATACCTAAAAATGTCATATCAAACTTTGTCTATTACAAAAAAAGCTAATTATTGCTTTCATAAAAAATAGAAGCCTGTGAAACTGCTTTGGCTGTAGTTTAATATAACTATAGTTATTAACGTGAAAGGAAGGAAAAGCTTAAAGGCTTGCAATCAATTACATTAGACTAGAACATAGCTGGTGAAACATGACTGTTGACATACAAGTCAGTCTTTCTATTTGGGGATACAGGTGTATTTGCGTAGTCCTATCATCTAATGGTCAGTCATTAGAAAAAACAGATAATACAAAACAGAATATAGTTTGGAAGACCACGTTACATACATATTTTTTACGCCAGTCATTACGGTAATGACGGAATTTCTTACGATATCTTAAATTTTCTACGGATCTCTCATTTTATTTCACTCTGCTTTAACCATTTTGTGTTGCTTTTCCTCGGAGACTGTCGTGAATATGTTATTATATTTCAACGTTATAAGTAAACAGGTGTAGGGGTGGCGAAAAATTTGTTGCTTTATTTTGAAGCAGAATTTTTTGTGTTTCCGAGTAAGGTGGATGTAAAAACACTTTTTGTTGTTCAATATAGCATTTCATGCATCAGATTTAATAAAAATGGCTATAATAACTCGCTTCTCATCAGTTTGTTCATCAGGTGTAAAGGCGGTAACTTTCAAATATTCACAATAGGTTATACGTTATAAGTGCTAATTATTATTATTACGTAAAAATATTATTTTTCGTCAAGGCCTAGCAGTGGTCGTTCTTTGGATGATGATGGTGATAAAGTGTGCAGCGAGCTCCTTTTTAATTCCTCTATTTAAATCACAGATTAATAACAGTGGTCTGAAAGTAATGGCATATCATTACTTCATAAAAGCGACTAATGATTCTGTATCTCCATTAAATAAATTCATAAATTACAATTTGCGAGAATTGAGAGTTTAGCCTGGCCTTGATGCTAACCAAGAGCCTTAAAAATGAAAATATACACACACATCGACAGATCAGACTAAGCCATTTAAATTTTAATGGGCAGTTACAGTCGAGAGAGCGTTATCATTGTTTTATGTGACAAATCACAACATTTGGAACAAGTTAGAAGCTGTATCACTGTTTTTCACTAGAAATGAATGATTAAATATTATATGACTACTTAAAAATGCCTGAAAAAATTACTTTAAATTTTGATTCTGAAAATTGTAGAAGTTGAGTTTGGAATCTCAGCACCAAACCACAATTCACGCAACAAAATGCCATTTATTACAATTATGCCACCAAGACATATTTTCTTACGCTTCCTTTAAAAGTTGTCAAGGGTAGTAAGTAGAAACACTAGACAAAAAATAGTTTTGAAACTTTATAGCCTACAAAATGTTAAAAATACATCTAGAACTTCTTAATTCTTGCTTCAATACGACAAAAGCAGCAATAATTTCTTACATATTTGAATACATCGTGAATAATATTCACAATTTAAAACTAAGCTAGCAAAATAAAGTTAAAACTTCGATGCACCTGAAGAGTAGTCGTACGGTAGAACGTGAAGATAGTGAGCGTGGAAACGCATTAAGCTCTTGAGTTACTTCGATGGGAAATGGCAGCGCTTCCTTAATAACATTTGAATACATCATGGAACCAATATTCAAGTATTTGTTCAAGCGGAAATATTCTTATACTGTTGAATATTACTGAATGGAAATAAATACTCAGTTATCCTATTAACTGTATTATTTGTATAGACACAATGTTTCGTGACTTAGGAATCATAAGTAAACTAAAGGTAGGACCACATTTTACTTTTTTCTCATATTTCATGTCTCCCTTTTTTCTAAAATCCTCCAGAATCAAGTTGCAGACTGATATAAAAAAATGAAAGTCATTTGGCAACGTTTAAATAGCACGGAATTTTGGCTCGGAGATAAACGGCAATCTGAAAACAATTAGGTATTGGTTTCTTCTATTGCGGAAAAAATCTATACTTCTGAGGAGTATTTGACAAACATATAGAAACGTGTCGAGAAAAACAATCAAAATGTAGATAACATATAAACAATAAATTTCGTATATTTATTGTTTATGTGAGAACAAACATGGTATGAAAGTTCTTCACAAACTTTAGGGTCACTGATATGAAACCCTTGTAATATTATCGCTCAAGGTTATAAATTGCAACATACAATTAGACGGTAGTCATAAAACGTGCCGAGGCCAAGTTTGATCCTAACGTCGCATAATTGCTAAATTTATTGACGCGATACCGTGCTATTGTGCTGGGAATGTTTAACCAAGTTTTAGATAAGCGTATATTTGAAGCTGTAAAATAATACATCAAAAATATTGCAGAGAATTTCAAACAGAATGATGGTTTTAAAGCTGGTGTATATTTGAATGAAGAAATGTTCTAAGGAATGGAAAGTTTCTATTTTTAATTTCTTTTCTTGTGCTTGTGTGTTCATGTTAAGTGGTCTTACAGTGCTTACTCCAAAGCTCAATTGAAACTAAACCTTATTAGTCGAAATAATTATACTAGCCTGTTTTTGTAGGAATATTCTTTGTTTTTTACGTTTTCATGTCAAAACTGATGTACATATATTTTTAATATCCCTCGGGATCCCATTTTCACGTCATGTCCGGAAGCTACTATACTATCTACATTTCGTATCATGGGCCGTATATTTGTCTCTCACTTTCATTTTTCCCATATTTTATTGACTAAATCTATCAAAGTAATATTTTTTTCTTACCAGTTACTGCAAAGTTCATCATGTTGCCAATTTTCAAAATGATTATTTTTTATCTTCATGAATATAAGCGGAATCCTTATATAGTATAAGAAAATATTATCAACGTCAGTCACAAGACGAGAATTAGTGGACCTTAAAGTCTCTCAGAAACAGCGAAAGAAGCCTATAAGTTTAATCTATCTAGATGGCGTCAATGCTGCGCTTACCGGTGCGTGGCTTCAACTTACCTTAAGTCCTATTTTCTGTCCCTTAAGAAACTTTACAGATATATTAAAGTAACACAAATATTTAGAAATGATCTCATAAACTTTTTTCAACATTCAACAAAACTGAAACTAGAAAGGGTCTTATTTTATCTTGACGTATATTTATCTAACAAAAGCACTCAAAGAAAACTTATAACTCCAAGCAAAATATTAAAACGCTGACAAGTTAAACAAGTTCGGGGCGCGGTTTTCGGCTGGTTCGTTTTAAATTGCCCTTTGTGAAGCAAGTTTTGACGCTTAGTGGTTTAGTCTACGTTTGGTTATTTATTGGATACTTACCGCTTTGTCCGGTCTTTTGTGTTGTTACTTGTTAGTAATCATTCTTTGCCAAAAAAGTTATTGTGGTTAGTATTCTTTGTGGTTTTTATTTCAAATTTAAATGATGATAAAACAATTGATTTTGATTGAACATCCTTCGATGTGCAGTTGATTGGCTACCAGCTTTTGAAACGAGAGGCCAGTGGTTCATTTTATGTCTGCGTATTTTTGAGACCGAAAAGACTATCGTTGTTTCTGTTGGTAACTGGGGTAAGGTATGTTTGTGTATTTATACTATTAACATGGCTTGGGTTAAGCATTTAGTCACGACTTGATTTTCCTATTTGAAGAAATCTCCTATTTATAAAGCATAGTATAAAATTTCAGATTTTATTGAAGATAATAAGCCCTGGGAGTAAGTTAACTGATCGGTGTTTTGTTTTGTTGCTACAGTTTATATCGTTATAACATTTATAACGTAAAATTTAAATAATGTAATGAAAAAAATAAAATATATATTGCTATTTTTTAAAGAATAAAAATGACATGTCGTGTTGCTGAGGGAGTTTCTTGCCGTTTCTTCTCCACAGCGATAACACGTTTCGAAGCGGCAATAGTTTAAAAAAGTGCAAAATTGACGATTCAAAAAATCTTGTAAAAATCCATTTGAATAATAAATTTAAATAAATATCCATTTGATAATTTGACTTTGATTTTGACTTTATATTCGGGCTTAGAAAAGTGACCGACACTTACTCCACGATATCGAATATATATATGTATATATCATCGACAGATACGTGTGATTTGAATAGTAATTTGAAGTACATTTTATGTGACCTTGTTTTACAAAAGTTACATTAATAGGTAAGTATGGCAGCGAGTTTCTTATTCTTGTATGTAAAAGTTTAAGCATGCGAAGTTTAATTAATCAGTTATTTCAAAACACAGAACTTTACCAATATCGTATACTTTAAACAAACAATTTTAATTTAAAGAAGGGAGCTCCGCAACCTGTACACCGCGTTTACCGAATTCCGCGGTTGACTCTCGCAAAATGTTACCTACGTTTTGGAAATCGCAGCAACTTTACAACAGTATTAATTAAAACTTTTTGCTTTTACACAGTAACATTATTCGTACCGTATGAGCCCCTATAATGTATGTTGCAAGGAAATTTATAGAATTTACTGATATCCTATACTGTCTGTATTTGTTGATGCTGTTTTGTCTGCAACTAATGAGTACCAGGATCTACAGCGGCACGTATAGTAGTGACATTTGAAAGATTGGGCATAGACAATTTTGTGACACAAAATGAATGTTTCAGACACTCAAGTGACCTTAGTTATGTTAAATGTTTTATTTGCATTTATCAACTAATAATAATTAAACAGCAGGGGGGTTGAAACAATTTCTTATCCACCTCTCTACATAGGAGAACGGTAAACAAAGAAAAATATTCTTCGTAGCGTGCGTAGTTAGTAGAAAATTCGGTTTTTAAGTGTGTGCTTTTGAGTTTAATATTAATTTTATTTTTTATTTATTTATTTACACTTTTTATACATTAATTATAGAGGCGGACTTAATGCCAAAGGCATTCTCTAACAGTCAACCTCTGGGTGATGCAGAGATAAAAAAGGTGGGTGCATAAATAGTTAAATGGTTAAAAGAATATACAATATACTAATATTAATGTACTAGATATGTCAAAACCGCCAGGATCTTTGCAGTGCTCTGTAAAAAAAATCTTCTTTGAAGTTTCATATTTTTGGCCGCTAAAATAAAAACCAGGAACGCATTCTATTTTTTAATGTTTGAAAAATAGAATATTTTAACACTAGCGATGTGACCGCGTTGAGCGCACGTGTAGTGATGTGCATTCAATAGATTCGTCCCGTGATAGAGGCGCACTCCCGGGAAATCACGGGATTGGTGTAAAAACGTACTCTTCCGAAGGCGCTTACTATATTGTGCGGCAGGTGCCAAAAGCTTACAGCGTTTTTATCATCTTGAACGTTGTACTGCTAAATCAATTCATTAATGGACTTTGTTTTTCATTCAAATTGATTTTTTGTAAGATTTGAATGGAGGAGACTTTTGTTCGGCAAAAAACTTCTTGTGACTATTTATGATGATGACATAGCTTCTAATTTATAATTAATGTTATAAGGTGGTTTTATTATAACTATAATCTTGAACCCAACAGGTTAAGTTATTAGTTACCTAACAGCAAATAAAATCACTTTTCGTAAAATATAGTTGTTCAAGTAACTAAGACGACATTCAAATAACTATTGGCTTTTAATACGAACTTGACTATCAAACGCGATGTAGTAAATAGTAGTTATGAGTTAAAATAATGACTTTACCATGTCATTGACCTCTTCGGCAATACTACCCACTACCGCCCGTCCCTTGGCGATTGCCAATAACCGTCGAAGGCGACGTCTCCGCGAGCTATATTAGCTGCGACCGGTGTCGCACAGGTGATTTTTCTCCACTAGTTTTATCACTTTGTTCACGACATAACCCAGTCTACGGAGTGGGAATAGGAGATATTACCGATGACTTCAGAAATTTGCATACATTTTTCAAAAGGGAATTGTGAATTTTTAAAAAGTCTGTGTATATATTTGTCGGAGAAGACTGAATTGACTGACTGGTACGAAGATGAAGGTTCTGTCTACGTACCGCTACTATTAGGAGGTGTTAGATATGTTCTGAATGGTCCGTATATACTGATATGAAGCAACTATCAAGTAAAGCCGAGAAGAGTGAAAGGTTTGATGTCACATCTTTTTCTACTAGTATGAAATAATAAGTACATACATACATAAACTCACACGCCTGTATTCACCGAAGGGGTAGGCAGAGGTGCATTTTTGCAACCACATTTCCCATCAGCCCCACGTAATAGGGGGCGAGCCTATTGCCGTTTTTCGGGCACATTTCAAGACTCCGTGCTGTTACTGAGAATTTCCTAATGGAAAACCCAATAACACTTTGCCCGACCCGGGAATCGGACCCAGGACCTCTAGATCGCACGGCACATACTTGTACCGCGAGACCACGAGGCAGTCTGAAATAATAAGTATTATGTTTACAATTATGATTGTGCCTAATTTGTATTATAATGTCAGAAGTATTATTTTAAACTTAAGTAGCCTTAAATTTCTCATACGGTACAACGTCATTATAAAAATTATGTTGTAAATTTTTGTTACTAACATCCAGTTATGTATTTTTAAATTTCTCGTTGCGCGTGATTGAGTGCTCTCCTGGGCGCTTGTCTGCCTTCGCATAAGATACACTCATATATATTATATTTAAGTAAATAATAGGTGTGAATGCGTTGAGATTAATAAATAATACAAGGTCATCATCAGCAAGCATCATCCTAAGGTTGGCTGGTAGATAATGCCTTTGGCATTAAGTCCGCCGTTTATATTAATGTAGTGCCGTTCATATACTTGCAGTGAATAAAAGAAAGATAAAATGAAAAGCAATCTTTTCCACCGCAGACAAAGGATGTTAAATCTTTTCTGTATTGAACGCATTTCCCCTACGAAATGAGTCGAATAGTGTAGGGGATAAAGTGACAATTTTCTTAAAGCGTCTTCTTACTAGAACTAATATTAGGATTTTATCTTGAAAGTAGTAAATAAATGAGTCTATCGTTCGCCTTTGTGTTTCTTAAGAACTACATAAAACAAAAACTGAAATTAGTTTTTATAACAGCGAAACAAAACAAAAGTTGTTAATGAAACGTTATAATTTTCAGCGTTTTTTGGACAAGTGTTTAACATTACGGAGTTAGATTTTTATGGAGATTTCAAACTCATTGACCACAATCTGCTTGTATATAAATAAACTAATCAATTGCCATTAATTAAATGGGTTAGGCGTATATGAACAAGCAAAAAAATCTGGTAGTATCGACGTTCTACCAAAGCATTACTTGGAGTACAATTTAATAGTAGAAGACTTCAAATCACTGTTCTTATAGTTACTGATCTTATAATCCGACTATTTTCTTTCCAATACTGCCTCATTCAATTAGTCTCGAACTTAGAAGAACAAAAATTAGAGTATTGTTAAGAGTAAGTTCATCAGCAGCATTGTGTGATCCAGCCAATTAAGCGACCGAGTAAACATTTCCAAATGTCCACAGTCGTTGAGTTAACAAATCAGAAGTCAAACAAAATAGACAATAAAGAGATCGACAATGCAAACGCTCAGCTAACTCAATTAGAGGACTAATGATCCGCGAACGCTTTGTCTGAGCCAGTCAGTGCGGACAAAAGAAACTTTGCGCTCAACGATTTAATAGGCTAGTTTTTATTTTTATTCCAGCCTGTGATCTGCTCGAAACAGCCTATTAATATGTACATTCATTCAAGAACCTCATTTGTTTCAAGTGACATGCACAACTTATCTCAAATCTCTATTTCTTTATCCTTAATCTGTGAAAGATGAAAGGTCAATAACTTATATTGCGAAGAGTATAGTAGACGAACATATTTGAAATATAATCTGTCATAATTGTATCTACTAATTGTGTGGTTGTTTGTTTTTTGTATCTGTTTTTCGTATAGCCAACAATAAAACTTTTCTTTCTTCTTTTCTTTCATAAAAAGCTACTGCCTCGTGGTCTCGCGGTACAAGTATGTGCCGTGCGATCTTGAGGTCCTGGGTTCGATTCCCGGGTCCGGCAAAGTGTTATTGGGTTTTTCCATTAGGAAATTCTCAGTAACAGCACGGAGTCTGGGAATGTGCCCGAAAAACGGCAATAGGTTCGCCCCCTATTACGTGGGACTGATAGGTACATACCTGGCGAAATGTGGGTGCAGAAATGCACCTCTGCCTACTCCTTCGGGGAATACAGGCGTGAGTTTATGTATAAAAAGCTAATTGAAAGATAATAATACTTGACACCGATTGAATAACTTATTCAGTACACAATGCACTGGCTGTACTCAATATGAGTATGAAATATGAGTTTCTTTGAAACGAGCCATACATTCAGAATATATTTTCAACAGCACACTGCTTTACCGAATCATACATTTAAAAAACCTCTCCGCAGGTGTAAAATTTATGGGGGAAAAGATACAGAAAAAGCATGACGGGAACTATGTAGCCTCTGGCCATCTCACATGTAGAAGAACACTTGTTTGGATTTCTGTCGATCAATGTTCACAACCCATCACTGTACAAGAATATATCGTAGCCCGAGCTAACTATAACGTCTCTATCCATCAATAGGAATAAAAGAATAGGAAATTAGAGTTGTATAGTTAATAGGACGGAATATTGTATCAAATTGTAAATTTCGATTCCTTCTCACTAAATGTTGCAGTTTATTTCGTAACAACCTTATAAAAAAATGGCAAAGCTCCAACTAAAAATCTCATAACGCAGATGTTACGTCACAATTAGGTATTCAGACGTTGAAATTACTCACGTCTGACCACATGTCCCACTAATACCTATTCAGTATACTCGTAATTTATCAATCATGCGTCAAGCTGTACAATAACAACTGGCTTGACGTTCCGGGTCATAAATTAAGCTTGGATAACAACGTTTATATCAAGCAACAAGTCAACAATTCACGACTCGTCTTAATTAATCAAGTATTTTTAGACAATTTTCACTTACTAGGAAATTTAATAACGTGTTAGGGCTGAGGGAAGGGCTGAAGCGATTTAGTAAATAGTTCTTATATGAGTAGAAAATATCAATTCCATCATTGTGAAAAATGACATTTGTATACTTAGGGAAAAAATGCAGTTGATGTCAAAAGTCTCTGACTTTTATGAACTACCTACATAGCTATTATAAGTTAATTAACGCCCGATATCGAATAATAAGAGTGAAAAAACATCTTGAGAAACAAAAGTACCTAAATATTTTTTAATATATATTACCACAATATTATATATTATATTATTATCTTGTTTTTTTCTTATATTTTTGTGTACCCCTATATACTTACTTACTTTACCTTCTTACATTCCATCCAAAGGTTGTCTGGAAGAGATCATCCAGCCGTCCATCAGCCATAGGAAGTCCACTGCTGAAAATAGGCCTCTCCCAATGAGAGGTCGCTCTCAGCGATAAAACCGTCAATTGTTCCACTTTTTATTTATAATTCGATTATTATAAATTCTTGTATAAATGTGGGTATAAATAAAGAGTTGTCTATCTATTTATCTACAACCCTACATGCTTCGTGTTTCCTATCGTCTGAAGATTTTTCTCTCTTTTATAATGATAGTGCACACTTTAATAACGCACATATGTACATATATCCATTGTCCGTTGTCGACAATACCGATGACCTGATTAAATAATCTAATATGCACCGCAAATCTCATACACGCTACGTTTCTTCTAACAAAAACACATAAATTAATTAGTCGTCTCTTGGATGTCGACATCGGCAATTTTCACATCGAATAAAAGTGCTTCCAATTAAAAAAAGAAAAAAATGACGCAAGTTTCCCTCTTGCACCAAACGACCACATCTGCCTCCGTGTACTGACCTAGATTTGAACCTGAAAGCCTGGTAGAGCATCTGTTGAACGACGCTGTTCAGGTCAAATTAAACCTTTTCGCTCAGACTTAAAATTTATTTTCACATAACAGCTGGGTACTTCAATCTTTGTTTTTACCTTAACTGGGATATATTTTAGCTCGTACAGTAATACTGTAACGGGACGGCTTTATGCGATATATTGTTTTTACTAATAACACCATCAATTGATGACGAATGTAGATAAATTTATTATTTATCGGCTTTACGTCTGAGGAGCCTCTCTTCGTAATTAGAGATGTGGGGTAGTTTATCGTGATTGTGGTGCGAAGGGTCCTGAGGTCAAGAGGTTAGATGTGTAAAGGTCAGTCCGAGTCGTGTGGTTCAGAAGTCTTAAATATTTATTTATTAGTTACCATCTATATGTAGTTATTGGTTTTGCAGACCAACAATATTAATAAGGTAAAATCTGTTGTCTTTGACATTGTCCGCGTGGGATTAAAGTTAAAAATACTTTTTAAAAACCAAAGTGTAATTCCAAAGAGGCTTGCACTCAATTTCACAGAGAAACAACCTATGTGTATCTTTATCACACGATTCCGTCTGCCAATTATTCGCAGGTCGGTATATTTTAATTTTATAAGTACTGTGGAGTAAGACGTACTTTATTTATTTATTTATTTATTTATTTATTTATTTACGCTTTATACATAACATATGTAAAGGTGGACTTAATGCCTGAGGCATTCTCTACCAGTCAAACCTTAGGTGGTGCAGAGATGAAAAGCGTAGGTGCGTAAATTGATTTACGATATACTACACAAGACATTAAACAACATACATACATACATACGATATAAAAATCATAAATATCTTAAGTAAATATATAGATACTAATATAATACAGATATACATATTACATACATAAATAAATACATTTATATAAACAAACTATTGTTCTGAAGCATCTGCCATTCTGGATGTCAACAATTTCCGTACTTTCAACTTGAATGAGTAACGACTCGTACACGTCCTGATTTCCAAGGGAAGTGCATTCCAGAGGAGTATAGACTGCACAGGAAAAGAAGAATGAATGAATTCGGAGGTGTGAGATGGGCAAAGAAGAAGAAGGTTATTGGCAGATCGAAGATTTCTCTCATGGTTGGCATGTAAAAATTGAAAATAGGGGGTAATGTAGGAAGGGGCATTAGGAGAATTTAGGAAAGAATATAGTGTAGTGAGCGCGCGAAGATTTCGACGCTGACGAATGGGCAACCATTTGAGTTGGGAACGGAAGGAAGACACATGGTCATACTTGCGGAGATTGTATATGAATCGAATGCAGTTATTAAGAAGTCGGTCAAGTTTATTGAGCTGGTCTGCATTCAGGTCAAAATAGCACACATCACCATAGTCGATAATAGGGACTATCAAAGTTTGTACAAGCATAGCCTTGGTCCGCGACGGTAGAAAGTTTTTGAGACGGTAAAGAGCTCGAAGTATACCTGTGACTTTTTGGCTAACATAAGCCACTTGAGCTTGCCAGGTCAGGGTGGAGTCAATATGAAGTCCAAGGTTCTTCACAGTGGAACATAGCGCGATAACGGTGCCATTGTAAACAATTGGTGGGACAACTACATTGTTTAAATTTCTCATTTGACGTTGGCTGCCTACAATGATGGCCTGGCATTTGTTGGGATTCACAATCACGCCAAACTTTAACAGCTTTTTTGACAATATAGTGTAGTCAACAAGTTCAAAAACGTGTTAAATAGAAATAAAGCTCCTAAAAATATGTGCCATACCTCATTCGATTCGGAATGACGTCTAGAAAAATGTTTTTTAAGGGCATATTAGCACATAAAAAATTGCAATTGTTATTAACAAAATAAGAAAAAAAAAACAAGGTATTTAGTTTTTCGTTAATAACTTTTAAAATAATGATATTTAAGGAATTATGAAAAAAGATCCTGAAAGAGGAGGAAATTTCCAATAAAAAAGTCCTTACTCCCGGAACTCTATCTATATTATTTATAACTTTTATTTAACGCTGGAAATAGCGCTCCGCGAGGGCGTTACGACATAGGCGCGTCGTCTAAAAAGCCGGTATATCACCTAAAATAATTTATTTCTAATATTAAATAACAATTTAAAAATTTGAATAAATTATGGTGTAATCTACACTTGAACGAAAATAACCTCGGTGAAAAATATTTTTTTTTACAACTGCTCAAAAAGTTACACCGTTGTTAATTAACTAATGTTTTTCCAATCTCTGTTTTTATAAATTACGGCATAAAAGTTTAAAAAATTAGTCTAAAAATATTTCGCTTCGTGGAGCTCTTCTTAATTAGGTACTTAATAAAGTTATGCAGAAAAAAAATATTACAGTTTATTATTTTGTTAATTATAATTCTTTTAAATTAACTAAAAATGAAATTTCTAAAAAATGTTATCAAAATAGACTATTTTGCGATTTAAAAAAAAAAATTTTACTATCTTATTGCAAAGGTAAAATGATGATTTAAAAAAGAAAAAAAAATCTTAAATAATTTTATTTATTGTTTATAATCGTTTTTTTTATATTTCAATTGTTTAAATAATTAGTTAAGAAATTATTTTATTCTTAATAATCATCATTGACCCTTTTCAATGGAATAACAGAGAAATATTTTTTTTTTTTATAAATAATTTAATTGTTTAATAACTTAACAATTTGTTATAAACAAATACTATTAACCGTTATATTTTTTTTCGAAAACTTCAAAAAATTACAAAAACAACCATGTATAACAAAGTTAAGATTATTTTTTTTTTTTAAAGTTAAGAAAAAAAATTTTTTTTTTTAATTTTCCTTATCCGAAGGAAGTTAAATACGGTGAATTTGGAGTGGAAGGTACTGAAGATTCATAAACAGATGTATATATGCATAAAACTTACTGGACGTTGTTTGCATCTCGTCTCAAAGTACCTACTACAGCTGATTCACACTGAGCGATCCGGGATGTGGGTGAAAGGCATACTGAAAAGAATGTTATATTTTATACTCGAATATTTGTAAAGTAGTGATGGCCTCGAGGTTTAAGCGCGCGGTCGAGAATCTTGGCGACCGCGGGTTCAAACCCCAGACACACACCTCTGCCTTTTCGAAGTTATGTGTGTATTCATTATGAATTATCACTTACTTTAACGGTGAAGGAAAACATCGTGAGGAAACCTGCACACCTAAAAGTTCTTAGGAATTTCTTAGGTGTATAGTCCTCCAACCCGCACTAGGCCATCATGTTGGACTAAGGCCTAAAACCTCTTAGTTGCAGCGGAGGCCAGCAGTGGGACGTATATGGGCTGATGATGATGATGATGACGATGATAATGAATTTTTATAGGCTTAGCGTAGTGACAATACTAGCGTTTGTTGGTAAGCAGTAACGATAAATAATGCGTTGTATTAATCTTAATATCGATGAATATATGAAACAAACACACACAAACGTACACAAACATCCATAACCTCACGCCTGTATTCCACGAAGGGATAGGTACAGATGCATCTCTGTACCCATATTTCGCCAGGTCCCACGTAATTGGGGGCGAGCCTATAGCCGTTTTACGGGCATATTTCCATTCTTTGTGCTGCTATTGAGAATTTCCCTATGGAAAACCCAATAACATTTTGCCCGACCCGGGTATCGAACCCGGGGCGTCTAGATCGCCACGCACATACATGTGAGGCAAAAAAACGAGGCACGAACATTTTAGTCGTATATCGTTTTTCGATAGAGAATAATGCTTATTACCCATTGAGTCTTTCGATCGTTAAAAATGGACACGTATTGTACCTTAGTAATATACTCATTGTTTGAAAAAATATGTAAAACGTAATACCTAAACTATTACAAATATTATCACTGCCTCGTGATCTCGCGGCACAGGTATGTGCTGTGCGATCTAGAGGTCCTGGGTTCGATTCCCGGGTCGGGCAAAGTGTTATTGGGTTTTTCCATTAGGAAATTCTCAGTAGCAGCACGGAGTCTGAAATTGTCCCCGAAAAACGGCAATAGGCTCGCCCCCTATGACGTGGGACTGATACATACCTGGCGAAATGTGGGTGCAGAAATGCACCTCTGACTACCCTTTCGGAGAATACAGGCATGAGGTTGAGGCGATGTTTTTATGTATTTTAAATTCGATTAAATTCGGTTCGGGTTACACAAACTGTAATTGAGATTTTCCATTAGAAAATTTTCAGTAGAAGTGTGTGTAAGTATTCCCTAAAAACGACAATACAAAATATAGGTAGCCTGCAAAACGTGGTTGCAGAATGCGAGTATGCCTATGCCTAAGGAGACTGTGTCCTTTTTAGTGTGTATTAGGAATGGAAGACGATGCCATCGAAAGTAAAGACGAGATATAAAAGAAACACTAACACAATGTTCAATATTGATTGTAATTTAAAATGCAAATTGTTATCTGTGTCGACTAATCAACATACACACCTCAAAATTAGACCATGTCGAGGTAATATTATGCAAGAGTGTAGTAGATGAACTGTAAAATTCGCTATTTGGTGATTACACCAAAGTCATTAGACTCATCGGATTATGAGAAAATGGCATACTGATGCGCTTTAATAACCCCGTTTTGCAGTTTATCGTCGTAATATTAAGTGAATGTATTATCGGATGGGCAATTAAAGTTAATGTTTAAAACTGAAATGCCTTAATAGGTAGGATTATTTTGTGCTCAAGCATTGGGTTAAGTTTTTAATCGAAGTAACGTGTGCAATGTTTCAGCATTGTTTAAATCAACCTTAAATTATTTAAATTCACTGTCTGCATGGAGCTGTTTATGGTGGATCGAGATGGGAAAGATTAAAGCTCATAAAATAATCAGGAAAATTCTCTTATAGGTTTAGTTTATCAATATTTAAGCTATGCATTTGTTTATTTAAAACTTCATTTTTAGCCCTATCCCAGCACACACCCGCCACTGTGCCTGATTGCTGTTGATCCTGTGCACGCACAGTATTGACGCCGAGCACTGAAGCTCAGCGAATCTAATAAAACTAATTTGTCATGATCCCGCAACGAAATTAATCAGAATTTAAAGGAAGAGTTGGAACACAAAGAGTTGTCCACTCTTAAAACTCAATTGTACACGTAAGATAAAAAAAATGCAGTACAGAAGACTAAATTAGTACAAAAGGATATGTAAAGGAAACAAAAAAATAAAAATAAGTTGAGTGTGATTGTTTTGTATAAGTATTTTATTTGTTTAATAGAAGAGGCCCATGCCCATAACTTTATTGGAATCGTGCGCACAGTACAAGAAAAATTAAAGAGTATAAATAAGCTGTTTATTATAATATTGTGAGTTCTGTCCCCGAACTAAAACACTTATTATCGTTGTGTGAAGGTTTTTGTTAGTATGTGAGTACGGCGATAAAACATAATATAAAAATACTATTTACGAAATTCTGTTGGGCACTTAGTACAATACCTGAGACGTATTTATATTCGCAACTCATGATGAATCCAATCATGTTCTGTTTGAAGCACAGAACAGTTAAACAAGATGTACGTGTAGTGCACCGATACATAGAGTACTTGCGTAGCGTACCTTGCTAACTGCTACTTACAGGTAGGCACCAGCCTCCCAATAAATTAAGGAGCTTAGGTTTTAGTCCGCGCTGGCTTATTGCGGCTTCGTAGACTTAATATTTTCCTTGAGAGATAAGTGGTGCGCAATTTAGTAATGCTTTTCTTTGCAAAGTAAGAGATAATTTAATGTAGCTTGAATGAACTCTTGAAACGACAACGCAGACAGATGCCTAGTCTAAGTGACCAATGCTATTTCGCATTTGGGCAACAGCTAATGTATATCCAGCTAACTAGACAGGTAACGAGACTGGCATAGTTATATCGACTGTTAATATGTTTTTTTTTGTTATTGGAACGAATTTCCTTACGGCAGGCTTGGAGGGGATAGGGATTTTGCTGCGCGACCGAACTGAAAAAAATGTGATAGTAAAATGCGTGGAAAAGGAATGCGTGGAAAAAGAATGCGTGGAATAAAACCATGGCATGCGCATGGCAAGTGAACCAGCAAGTGACTTGAATGCAATTGACAGTGATAATTCAGTGCAAAAGAATTAAATACGTAAGTATTAGTTGATTCTTTATTAATAATTAAAAATAATAATATTTTTTTGTATTGTTTTTCCTTTTGAGAACTTCCGCTGCGTGCGCTGCGGAAACGGTTAAAATTTCGCTAAAATAATGTATGACAGAATTGTTCCCCTTTAAAAGTTCTAAAAAAAAGTCCGCGATAGCATATGTCTATCATTTAAGGTTGGCTCACTATAATCTTTTTATGCTAACCAAATTAGTTCTAAAATAAAGCATTATTTGTGAAGGTGTTTTCATAAAGATGATATTAATCCTTATCCAAATAAATACGTTATTCATCACAAGTATTTAATTTAAAAGAAATTTGCCCTTTACATCATTTGATTTCAATGAGTATCTTAGGAGATATCGCAGTTTTAAAATAGCACCGCAGCGAAAAAATTATCAAGCGCGCAATTATGATGTACGAGGCGCCGCGCCGGTCAGCCGGTGACGTCTAAACCATTTGACCGATTTGAATGATTTTTGGTATGGACATAAATATATATATATATGTGTGTGTGTGTGTGTGTGTATGAATATTTCTTTTTAAAAGTTAATTCTGTCCTAAATATATATATCTTATATATAAAATTCTCGTGTCACGGTGTTCGAAATTTATCTCCTCCGAAACGGCTTGACCGATTTTTATGAAATTTTATATGCATATTCAGTGGGTCTGAGAATCGAACAACATCTATTTTTCATCCCCCTAAATGTTAAGGGTGGTCCACCCCTAAATATTATTTTTTTATTTTTTTGACAAAATTTATTGTTTTTATTTTTTTATTATACAACATACAAAAATACATACAACCCCGAATTTTCAACCCTCTACGATCAACCCCTATTTTTTACTGGCCATTTTAATTTTCAACTTTTTTCTCAACGAAAGAGTACGGAGACTGACAACCATCATAGAAAACCAATGCGGATTCGTGCAATACATACGATCCGGGTCTTGATGGAGACATTTAAAACTAGAAAGAACGACCTTCACATTCATCAACCTCGAAAAAGCGTTCGACCGAGTCCCGAGACCACTGCACTGATTTGGCAAGCATTGCGCTTCCAGAATCTCCCCGAGTGTTACATAGTGACCCGAGTACGATGCCCCGCGGGAGTAAATGAGGAGTTTCAGGTACAGATAGGTACATCAGGGATCGGAACTCAGTCCATTACTATTTAAAGTGGAAAAGTGAAGATTGGCTCTGAAAACTGCTGGCTTGAGATAAGCAGAGAAAAGACAGAACACATGCACTGCAACTTCTCAAATAGCAATTTTAGCAATACCATCACACTCTAAAACGCCACTCTAAAGACCGTTGACCATTTCAAATACCTCGGCAGTGTACTCTGTAGCGATGGCAACATAGACGCTGACATCAAGCACCGCACCAACTCAGGCAGGCAAAAGTGGAGATAAATTACTGCGATTCCCAAATGCCAATAAAAATCAAAGGTATATAAAACAGCAGTGTTGGCCAATCACAAAAGCACAGGTAAACAAGGTGCACGTCAACGAAATGCGAATGCTCAGATGGTCTGCAGGCGTCTCACTTCTGCATAAAGTATCTACCAAATGTGTATTCAGAGGCAGCTTCAAAGTGACACCAATACCGGAAAAGCTCAAAGACTAAAGTAGTCGCTGTAAGTAATTAAAAATCAAAATCAAAGGCCAAGTTTATCAGAAAGTGGGCTTTTTGCTGCCAATGCCAAACGAATCTCATATTTTTTGGGTTTTACTTTATGGGTGGCTAACTAAAAAAATATTTCCTAGAAATAATGTATATGGCAAAACAACGTTTGCCGGGTCAGCTATACATGTTATAAATAATTCTCCGAAGGAACTTCGTTCCTACCTGGTGTCCCACGACACCAACTCATCATTTATATAAATGACTTGCCTTACTATTTATACTTTGTACACTTTATGGATAAACAATGTAAGGGTGAACTAATGCCTGAGGCATTCTCTACCAGTCGAACCTTAGGTGGATTATCTTGCTAAAATTATTTTGCTCCTGTGAAAATAGACATAGCAATCCGATGATAAAAATCTTGCTATAATAGATAACAGGCGTCTTTAATTTTTTGACGTCACTTTATACTTTAAAACTCATTTAAAAAATTCAGATTGACAAAATTATGTTATATCAATAAGAAAAATCATTTTAAACTCTCGTAAAACCAACCTAGATACAGGAAAAACAGCCCTGTAAATTTTATTATTTGGGCCAACATGTTCTATAACAGACACAAGTCCGCACTTGTGTCTGTTATAGAACATGTGACCGCTCACGTTGCCGTGCCAGAGCAAAAAAGAAACATATAGATAAATATATGACTTTATTTATTTATTAACACTTTATTGTACACACGGAGAAAATTAACAAAGCAAGAACTCAGATCGAAAAATAGTACAATTAGCGATCTTATCGCTCAAGGCGATTTTTTGAGCCAGTATAGGATGGAAATAAAGAAAGGATAGATGAGAGGGTAGACAGTGTGTACAACATACAGATATACCTACTTAATACATACATATCTTCAAAATTCTAAACAAATACATAAATACAAATAATACTATAAAAGGATATATGTATAGCCGGAGAGATAGAGAATTTATATATTAGATAATTCTGTTAGATTCGGATAAACTCAAAATCTATTTAACCGATTTAGGTGATAATGAATTAGCTGCCCAACTTGATAATTAAGCCGGGTCCTCTCGATCCCAAATCACTAACGTACGTCAGGGGATCAAAATATAAATACTCAAACAAATAATACTTCAACCGCTAAGATTCAAATAATGGAAACCTCTTACTCAATTCAGACAATCCCTCGTTTGCCTCGCGTGGAGAGAACAATAGGCGTTAATAATACAATCTTCGCGAGTCTGTTCCACGTACGAGACTAAATTAATAATTGAATTGACACGATGTCTCCTCAGTATTCCTACCTCAGTTGCAACTTCATAATATATAATGCGTGAAGCATATTGTAGGGATATAGCACACTAGAGATCTTGTTCGAATGCTTTCTGAACAGAACGGTAAGTTTTTTTTCTATTTTGCAAAATTTCATATTTGGAAGTGATCTGTCATGGAAAAACGAGTAAAGAATAGACTGCCAGTTCTAAGGGCAATCATATAAACATGTAGGTAAACCAAGCAGTAAAATCTTACCCATTAGCCCAGCGGCAGAAATTAGCGCCTGTTAGTAAGGTATAGTTCCTGGTGGGACAAAGCATTATTTAACTGTCTTCTATATGACAAGACCTATCCCTAGTAATCCCCTAGTTAAGTGGTTAAGTGGGACTTAAGAACAAGACGTTGTTGACATGTTTTAAATCTCCCCACGTTGTTTGACTTTTCCGTTAAGTAATTGATATTGCATTGTAAATACACACATTACTGAGAAAAGTCTGTTTATATGTTTATTGTGTCTGAAAAACCTGAAACCGAAAAGAAGAAAGAAGAACAGAACTGAACATATTTTGAATCATGCAGTCACAACTTCTACGCTTTCAACGATACTGAATATAATATAGAAACATGCATACGTGTTTATGACAAATTCTACATCATACTCATTAAGTACGGTCACTTTCCGGATACATCGACATCTTAATAGAGCGTGCATGTACCTCAAAGCTTTGTACCTGCGTAGAAGCCAGTGTATCGCTTTTATTCCAAGTACTTTAACAGTATTTAGAAATGTTCGCTGAGTTATAGACACAAAGGAATAAGTTAGGCTTCCTGTGTAGTTATAAATGTCTAACAATTTATGCGCCGGCAAAGTTCTGACTACTCCTACACAGTTAACACGTTCCGGTAATTACAGTTGAAATTCCTATGACTGTTGATTTTCCAAATGTAGGGAACTTCAGTCCGTGACTTCAATGAAAAATGTGTGAATTAAAAAGCAGTGGACGAACAGGGATTTCGTTTTTAAGAACTATTTTTATTAATAACATTATTATAAATATCGACTGCCTCGTGGTCTCGCGGTACAAGTACCTATGTGCCGTGCGATTGAGAGGTCCTGGGTTCGATTTCCGGGTCGGGCAAAGTGTTATAGGGTTTTTTCCATTAGGAAATTCTCGGTAATAGCACGGAGTCTGGAAATGTGCCCGAAAAACGGCAATAGGCTCGCCCCTTATTACGTGGGACTGATACATAGGTACTTGGCGAAATGTGGGTGCAGAAATGCACCTCTGCCTACCCCTTCGGGGAAAACAGGCGTGAGTTTATGTATGTATGTATGTATTATAAATATAGGCATGGTTCGGTATAATTATATTATACCCCAATGGTCAAGTATGATTTTTTTTTGACAATTTTTTTAAGGATAATTACCATTTTGTTTCTCGATCCGTTCACGATGTCTTGCGATAGCTATTTGCATTCATGGTTCTATTTGTAAAATATTCACAAAGTTTCAAATAAGTATTAATTATATTATTTATGTTTCTTTTCAGCAGAGATCCGATGGTGTAAGAACGGAAAATCTAAATCGTGACGTTAGATGTGGTTATGCTTCTTTAATAAATTACATATTACCATAAAATTCTGTTAAAACTCTTTGCAATGCCCCAAATGTAAAAAAAACTGTAAAAAACACATTTTAATAACAGATGCTTTCAGCTATAACTGGCTGTGATCTAATGTTCTCTTTTTAAATAGTTTCTCGTTTGGTTAACGTGGAGTGGGAGCGAACACACAATGCAATGCACAATAGGCGGAATACAACCTCGGCTGTATTACGCTTGCACGGGCTAAATTAATATTTTGCTTTAGACTATGTTTGCTATAGATAAGTACTTTTGTTGTTTGTTAATGGTAGGTATGGCTATATTCACGCTGTAGTGTATAATTTGGCCTTTTTTTTCCGCGGGCAAAATCCTATTTACGGACCATGAGGGATATTTACGAACCGGAGGGGCGAGGGTGTGTCGGACTCACCAGCGCCTTCCGACCCAGCATGGATGTTGCCAGGTCCCTACCAAAAAACAATGCGCCGTAATACCGACTAAAAACCCCGCGACAGCCACCATCGGCGCAAACGAGACGGCCCCAGTATATCTTTGCATATATTAGGTGTGCAGTTGGATTTGTATACAATAGAGTTCAGCCTATCTGTTTACTGCCGTCTTCTTCTTCTTCTTCATCAGCCCATATACGTCCCACTGCTGGGCACGGGCCTCCTCTACAACTGAGAGGGTTTAGGCCTTAGTCCACCACGCTGGCCTAGTGCGGGTTGGCGGACTACACACCTATGAAATTCCTAAGAACTTTTAGGTGTGCAGGTTTTATCACGATGTTTTCCTTCACCGTTAAAGCAAGTGATGATTCATTGTGAATACACACATAACTTCGAAAAGTCAGAGGTGTGTGCCTGGGGTTTGAACCTGCGACCGCCGAAATTCTCGACCGCGCACCTAAACCTCGAGGCCATCACTGCTTACTGCCGTAAGAAAATGTATGTGTTTACGTAATTATCTGCAAGAACCTACCTATTTATTTAATTTCTTTTTGTATTTGATTCATAGCTAAGGGCTCAAAAGAATTATGTAAATAAATAACACATAAAACTTTTAGATACAGATAGCCCCATCTATGATATTGTTACAACAAAAGCTGCAGCGTCATCTGTTATTTGAAACGTCAATTTACCTCTTGAGAATGGAGTTGCTTATTTTCGTTAAGACACAATATAGTACTAGATACCTAAACTAGATGGCGTTAAAATACAAAAATTTTATGCTTTTAAATATTTCGTAAAGCAAAGAAGGTAATAACGTCTATTTAACTTTACAGATGTCGCTAAAGAGAATAAGTCTTTTTTGATACGAAATTATGCAAAATTGTATTTTTGTAATGTTAGTTTTAGTTTCATAAGAGGGCTCTAATAAAACCTTTGTATAGATTTAAATGATAATACAGTAACACATACAAAACACGAGAGTTTGTAACAAAGAGGCTGTCATAATGACATTAACTGGAGATAGAAAATTACTTATTTAAAAAAAAACACCTTCTATTTCATAGTATGGCAATGATTTTAAACAATTTTATTTTTTTCAATGATAAATTGGTATAGTGGGTTAGTGGTATGGGTTCAAAAACATACAAAAATACAAACCTTTCCTCTTTGTAGTATTAATATAGATCGATTTTAATATCAACTTTTGCTGAACATAGTAAAACTAATCTTTAACATGCGCTGCCGGATTTAAAACAATATAACAGGGATTACGGGTTAAAATTGAGTATATTTTACAGTGAAAGGGTCGAAAGAGCCCTGAAACTACGCATCAGCAGGTATTCACCGATGCTGACTTTGTAACGTGTATGCCAGGTTTAACATAAAGGCTTGGACACACCACTAACAATTCTACACAAGTTATACTTCAAGGTTGAATGTCAGAAAACTTCTGAGGCATTAAGTCCACTTTTATACATATTGTACAAAACTTAAAAATAAAAATAAATATTTAAATGTAACCGACACGAATTGTCTTGGTATTGAAATTTGTACATCTTTGGTCAATTGCTTGTTTCAAATATAAATTCCTGTTTTATTGATCCGGTCTGTGGAGCGAGTCGAGTGTTACCACAATTGTTTAAATCATGTAACAAGCAAGTTGAGCTTTTTCAAGTATTGTTACTTAGTTATAAAATTAGATTGGATAATTTAAATACAAAATTTAAAATAATATTGTTGCAAAAATATTCTTTGGCCTCATTGTACCAAGAGCATTATTATGATGCCTCTCATATTTTTATCTCTCCGCGAGTTAATGTTTCGGAACGCAGATAGTCGATGCGATGGGTCTTTCGTCCCTACTTTATGAGAATAAAGGGGAGAAGATGGCCTGATTACGTATCGGGATTTATTTAACACCTGAATTTATGCATTTTACGCTTATCCTAGGTTACAAAGGAAGAAAAAGTCATTGAGGAATTGATAAATGATTTGATGTGAATGCTGGAATTACAATTGTGATTCGAAACATCTGTTTATTTCGTTAGCGCTATATTTTTTTAAATTAAAAAGGTTAGGCCTTAGTCCACCACAGTGGATTTGAGTTGTTTATCGTATTAAACATATCTAATAATTCTTTGAGGATATCTTTTCGGTGCGTGTGTGGCGAAATGTGGGTGCGGAAATGCACCTCTGCCTACTCCTTTCGGGAATATAGGCATGAGGTTATGTCGTCGTGATGGCCTCGAGGTTTGGGCACGCGGTCGAGAATCTCGACGGTCGCGGGTTCAAACCCCAGGCACACACCTCTGACTTTTCGAAGTTATGTGTGTATTCACAATGAATTATCACGTACTTTAACGGTGAAGGAAAACATCGTGATGAAACCTGCACACCTAAAAGTTCTTAGAAATTTATTAGGTGTGTAGTCTGCCAACCCGCATTAGGCCAGCGTGGTGGACTAAGGCCTAAACCCTCTCAATAGTAGAGGAGGCCCGTGCCCAGCAGTATTGACGTATATGGGCTGATGATGATGATGATGATGATGTTATGTATGCTACGTGCGTCATAGCTTAGACTTTATGTAAAGGCCACATGTTTCTCTTTAGCATTTGTAAACTTCTCTTACTTAATAAATAAAACTGCTACCTTTTTTCCTTTACCATCATACACTTCTCCCCCTAATAAATAAACTAAATATTTGCTACAATCGTTTACAGTCGCTTTATAAGATTTTAAACAACGCCACATGCACGAAACTTCTTCCTAACTACTTAGGTGGAGTGCAAGTCCGCTAGTTGTGTAAGAGTTTCGGAACGAGACACAAACTTCCGATTTCAGGTAAGCGAGATTTACGGATCCAAGTTGTTGAGTTTAACATATCACGTATATGATTACTCGTAAATGCAGTAAGATGAGTTAATATTACTTTTTAATGCAACTTCTTTTTATACTGGCACCGCAAAACACCACGTCTGATGGTAAGTAGCGCTGCCCAAAAAAACTATTAGCTGGAAAGATATGACAACGATGATGATGATTGACACAACTATGCCGGTTTGATGTGATACACTGGCTGATCATAGAACAAGCTGATCTAAATCATGCCTCTAGAATCTGTGATAGAAAAGTGTGATCGCCACTTTTAACGACATAATCGTGGGCCTAGATCCTAAACACATACATTTCAAAATCTGTAGGTGTATTCTTTAGGTAATTAACACTCTTATACGGTGTTGTTGTGATGGCCTCGAGGTTTAGGCACGTGGTCGAGAATCTCGACGGTCGCGGGTTCACACCTCTGACTTTTCGAAGTTATGTGTGTATTCACAATAAATTATCTCGTACTTTAAAACTGAAGGAAATCATCGTGAGGAAACCTGCACACCTAATAGTTTTTAGAATTTCTTAGGTGTGTAGGTGTGTGGCTGATGATGATAATGATGATGATACGATGCTGTAAAACTTCCTGATAAAATGAGGAAATTAAATGAGATATAAATTAGAAGTTACCAGACCAGTGTGATGTATCTATTTATTTGGAGCTTAGCAGTGGGACGTATATTATATGGACAATACAAAAGACTTTTTACAATAACCCGCAACGCTCGTAAACTGTAAACTGCTGCATAAACTGAATTTATTACACAAATGACAATGGCGATGAAATATGTCCACAAAAGGACTTCATCTTTGTCATTATTTTCGTACGACACACTTAAAATTGGTGATAACAATTTGTTAGTAATTTATAACAAGCTCTCACAATTATTTTAATTGGGTCGTAGAAAATTTGGAAAATACTACCAATTATCTTGTTTAATTTTTCTATACTTGATTAATTATGATCCTTCCGTCCTGTGATCTTAAAAATAAATAAATATACCCAACAGTCACATTCATAGTTCTGACCCCACACTATGATACGAGTCTTGTGTCATGGGTATCAAAAACTACAAGAGACTTTTCAGTCTGACAAACACCTCGAGCCTAAGCAAATATTTGTGGATCACACAAACATTTGTCTCGGTGCGGGGACCGAACCCGCGGCCTCACGTTTCGCAAGTTGGCTAGACAACTGCGCCACGGGGCTGTCAAAATATACCTATCTCTGATAGTTTCTGATATGTTCGACATGTATAAAAATGACTGTTGGGTGTATTTTTTTATTACAATTGCGTGTTTTTTTGTGTTTGCGTCTGACAAACACCCAGACCCGATACAAATATTTGACAGTCTGATCTCGAATAAATTACACTGTTATAGTGAAAACAATGAGAGAAACGTAAAAAAAAACACAAAACCGTAACAGTCCAATATACCTACTGAGCTCAATTATAAAATTTTATGACCAATACAATACATTGATGGATGTTAAAGTGTGGGTAGTAAGCTAGTATGCAAGAGGATAAAATGGTTCTACGACAATACGATTTCCATACGGGTACTGTAAGCGTTCATGGTAGAATATAAGCATTTGTTATTAAGCGGATTGTCCACTTTACCGCAATACCTGTAAAACTGTTCATAATTAATTACTTTTTTTTCGATGCTGAAGTATTTAGTTTCCTGACGAATTTATGACTAGAAATTATGTAAAGTAGCATTATTGTGCTGTTAAGTTTCGATCTGCGCATGAAAGTATTAGTAATCGTCACTCCAAATTTATTTTTATAAGTACAAATATGTAACATTTCATCTTTTTTTCGTTCACAAAAAACACGCAATAATAATAAAAAGATACACCGAACAGTCACATACATACTTCTGACCAGCGCTAAGGACTTCGTGGGTCTTCTGTCGTGGGTATCAGAAACTATCAGAGATATTTCGGTCTCACAAACAAAAAGACCAGAAACAAATGTTTGTGGATCACACAAACATTAATTGCCTCCGTACGGGGATCGAAGCCGCGGCCACATGTTTTACAAGCTGGTGTCTAGCTAACTTCGCGACAAGGCTGATCACGCTCACGAAGAATAGATAATAGAGTACATAGAAAATGAAAATGAAATTTAACTTATTTCATTGCAGATAGTTTTATTAAGTATACTTCAATATTAATTTATCAAAATCTCCCACATTTTAATTACTCAAAACCCTCAACCTAGCAATAGTAAAAATAAAGACTGATAATAAATTTACTATATACCAGTATAATAAGGTTTTATTTCATAAAATGATAATACGAAACTTATAAAAGAGAATTATTTTAAAAGGTATATTGCTATACTTACGCGTAGCACGTAATATAATTTCACACTAGCGCCTAAGATAGGGCGCCGGCGTTCAAACGTTGAAAACGTTTCGTAGAAACTCCCTTTCGTAAAACTTATGAATCTAATAAGAACCTCCTTACATGGTTCTCAAATCCGATCAGGAGTGTGCGACGTTTTTCCTACAATTGTGTCTAGCAATTTCCATTTGTAAGCCGCAATGTAAGGAATATTATTAATGTACACGTAATTCTCATTCAGACTAACATGGTGGTTAAGCTGGTATGAGTTTATCAGGTACAGTGGTTTAGAGTGACAGATGACAAGACAGTGAAAATTTATAGTCATTTAAAAAAAGTCACTATAATTGAGACTTGTATAAAATACAGTAGAATCTCTTCAATTTTATTGAACTTGGTGGCTGGTAAATGCTGTGATAATACTTAACGTGGGAACCGAGTCAATCCTGAAGGTACTTCAATTAATAATATTAAAATGCTAATTATTGCGATTCTTGGCAGGTGTTACAGTGATTGCTGTAGTGTTAATAAACAAATAATAAAGGCTTAATCATAAACTATGGTCCAAGATAACGTTTTCATGATGGTAACATTAGGACGATACAGGATAATTTCAAAATAAATCATTTCAACTCCATTTACGGTTTTTAAACAAAAAGTAAAAATTACATTATCAGAATATAAAATTTATTAACAACAACAAACTCAACAATAACTAGCTCTATAATACTAATGTAATTCACAGTAAGTAACTTTACTGTTATCTCATTTAAACGCGGCTTCTAGTTGACGCCAGTGTGAAACTAACATAAAAGCCTCCAGCAGCTAACTAACCGTGGAATACTTTTGTTGTACCCTCTCTGAATACAAATAGAGAGTAAAATCGTAATATGGGAGGAACATCAATAGTTTTTGTTACCTTTACGCGTTCTGTTTGCCTAGTTAGTGAAATCGGCTGTTAGATCAAAGAACAAAGATTAAAAACTTTTTGGCTGTTTTTGTTAGGCTTTATGTCCCTAGAGTCGAATGACGTAATTTCTTGTCTATCCATGTCAGTTCGAATATGGGCCATTTTACTGACTGTTCGAATTGAGAATGTGAAGTGAAGCAGTTCTCGAGTATTGAGGTCAACCAAATGTTCGAGACAGAACTGAGAAGTGAAAAAATGGTTGTGGTTCTGCCATTTACTTTTATCGCCTTTAAATATTACATACCTACTGGATTTATGCAGTTTAACGAAGATGTTTATTTGAGCTTGCGACGCTTCAAAAGTCTGTTAAGAAGTTATAGACTCAACTCTCAGCGTATTTTATAGTTCGAATTAATTTAATTGAAAATAAATTATATTAAATTGGCCCTTTCGGAACGCTTTTCGATGCTGATATTTTTTGCTACTCTTCCGAGACACCGGTAGTGCGAGCGCTATTTTAATGAGGAAATGTTCGAATGAATTTGTACTATTTTGAAGGTGGAAGTAGCATTCATTATATTTGGTTACGAAAGCACACTACATTTGATAGTAGTAGTTTGCGAATAATTTTTTTTATTTATTTTTTATTTATTTATTTAACTAAAACAATTTAACATAAATACATTTACATTTTTTTTTACATGTTACATGTTTTAATAACAGTGGCTACAATATTAGATTTACCTACTGTCTCTACACTAAGCAGAGCTTGTCTCGTAGAGGCAGTATGCTCAATAATTTTCACAGCATTGGATAATAATAATAGGACCGACGTAGGCAAACGGAGAGTAAATAAATAAATCAGAAATTACAAATATGATACAAAGGAAAAACAGAAGAACATTATTAAAAATCAAACGGTTAGTAAACAAAACAAAAACAAAAAATAATAACAACCCAAATGTGTGTGTGTGTGTGAGTATGAGTAATGTATATGTAAGTAAGAGTATATGTGAGTGTGTGTGGAGATTCATAATAGTATGAAATGATTTAATAGTATGAAAAACTATTTCCTTCCACTAAGTATTTTCAAACTTTTTGTTTCATGCAGACTGCAGAGGTAGTAAGTAAATGTTCAAGGTGGCCGTTTTTATTCCAGAATTCTATTTTCTGTGAGTGCCATGAGGCACCTTAAACGGTGAATCGGGGACTTCAGGCTTAGGGTCAATGGGGCTCAAAAATAACTTGAAAACGTCTCATAGAACATCTGGCATCAGATCTGTCATGTACAATTATCGTTAAAAAATTGTTAAAGGGCTCCTTACAGGGCTGCCAGATTGTATAATTGGATACAAAATATGTATAATCGGATGGTGTATTGTATCCATGACCATTTCGTATAATACGATATAAAAATCGTAAATCAAACTGTCTAAAAGCTAGGGTAACTAAAATAAAAACAAGAGCTAGAGTCCAGTCTCGAGTTTTCGAGCATTTATCTAGGTAGGGTAACTGAAATTCTAAAAAGTCTCGAATCTCAACTTTTTATCTAAGTAAAATAAAAAAAAAACAAGAGCTACTCTCGAGTCTCGAATTTTCGTCCATTTATGTAGGTAACTAAAATTCTAAAAAAAACAAGAGCTAAATTACACAATGGTTATGTATAATGCGATCAAATTTCGTATAATTGCAGATACTAAACCGTATAGCTGCGATTTATTTGCTGGCAGCCCTGGCTCCTTATTTGATGCTTAAGGCAATTGTATCAAATGATTTGGTGCTCTCTACAACCATTTATAAAGCCATACTTCCATTAAATGCACGTAATGGCCACAGAAAGGTATAGCACGGTATGTTGGTATAGGATTATGGTTAACCGTTCGGCCGTAAAATCTACTTACATACCTTCGCTTTGAAACAAAATACGAAGTAATAAAAACGAACTACCATGATTTGAATATAAGACAATGAAATATAAAAATAATATACATACATACATAACAAACAAGTAGTGCTGGCCTTGAGAGGTAGGCCGCGATCGCGGGTTCAAACCCCAGGCACACACCTCTGACTTTATTATGTGTGTGTCACTTAATTAACACTAATTGTAACTTATTTTAGCGGTGAAGGAAAACATCGTGAGGTAGCCTGAACACCCAAAAGTTCTTAGGAATTTCTTAGGTATGTAGTCCATAAACTCGCACTAGGCTAGTGTGTGTGGACTAAGGCCTAAACTCTCTCAGTAGAAGGCCCGTGCCCAGCAGTTGGAAGTATATGGGATGATAATGATGAAACATAAAAATATATAGTTAATTACAATTATATGTACATCTGTGTATAAAATATCAACGCACCAACTTTCGTGAAGATTTCGACATTAAAAGTAAATAGTAGCTCAGAGCAAACAAACTTTTCAGTGAGATCAAGAGAAACTCTAAAGAAAGGTTATAAACGGACATTTCTCGAGTTGTTCTTTTGATAATGCTCTCTTTTAAAAGTCTGCAAGTTGGCAAAACAGGGCCTTTGAATGACTTGCTACTTAAGTCTCTCGGGAGCCAGCTTTATACTTTTCCCTGTGGAAGTGTAAGTGGCTTTATTTCCACTGATTTCGATATTATGTCGGATGATTTTGATCAAATACCCGCTGAAATCATTAGAAATCGTTGTATTTTTACACTGAACGTATGTACGTATTAAAAATGCAGAGTAAAGGCAATAACAATAATACAACTTTTCCTTGCCTCTGCACATCTTTACGCTATTTTCTCAAAGAGTACATATAATTTAAAGAATCAGTATTTAAAAAAATCTTAACTTACGACGCGAACAGCAACTGGCTAGTTTATTTAGAAATATCGTTTTATTTAGCTAACTCTAAAATTGACAGAGGTCATCTAAAGAAGTTTTGTCTCAATTTTTTATCATCATCATCATCATCATCAGCTCAAATACGTCCCACTGTTGGGCACGGGCCTCCTCTACAACTGAGAGGGTTTAGGCCTTAGTCCACCACGCTGGCCTAGTGCGGGTTGGCGGACTACAAACCTAAGAAATTCCTAAGAACTTTTAGGTGTGCAGGTTTTATCACGATGTTTTCCTTCACCGTTAAAGCAAGTGATAATTCATTGTGAATACACACATAACTTCGAAAGTCAGAGGTGTGTGCCTGGGGTTTGAACCTGCGGCCGCCGAAATTCTCGACCGCGCGCCTAAACCTCGAGGCCATCACTGCTTTATTATATTTTATATTTAATATTTTTTATATTTTACTAAAATATAATAATATTTAAGTTAATATTTTAACTAAAGACCTACAAGTAAATCCCCAAAAACCAATGCAATAAATTATTATTTCCATATTGACATTTGCATCAGTAATTTACAATATGAATCCAATAGACAATAAACGAGCACGACGTTATGATGACGTTGAGAGACACACTCAGAGCCAGTAGTTGACCTACATTACGTTTAAATGTAGGCATAATTTCCATTACGATATTAAAAGAGTTCTATAAGAGTCATACATGCAATTATTCTGGTTTATGGTTCCATGACAGGCAAATACTGAAAGCTTTATACGCTCAGGGTTAAACTCACTACCGTTTCTTCGATTAGTATCATTACCTACAGTCCACAACGTTATTTTATAAGATTTAGCTATTTTTAAAATAATTTAAAATAGGAACATGACACGGTTCCACTTGGCCGAAATGTTACAAAAATAGGCTATGTATTTTGTAAGGTCCTATCTACGACTTTACTAAAGCTAGTACAGCGATTGACTGCCTCGTGGTATCACGGACCACGGTACATGTACATATGTTCTGTGCGATTGAGAGGTTCTAGGTTCGAACCCTGATCGGTGATGTGTTATTGTTTTCTTTTTTCATAAGGGAATTCTTAGTAGCAGCACGGAGGTTGGAAATGTGCCGCAAACATGGCAATAGGCTCGCCCCCAATTTCGTGGGACTTATACGAGTACATCCTTGGCGAAACTTAGCTGCAGAAATACAGAAACCCTTAGGGGAATATCGGCGTGAGTTTATGTACCTATTTGTTATGAATTAAAGCGATGTAACGGTCAAATAAGGAGTTCATCATCATCATCATCAGCCCAAATACGTCCCACTGCTGGGCACGGGCCTTCTCTACAACTGAGAGGGTTTAGGCCTTAGTCCACCACGCTGGCCTAGTGCGGGTTGGCGGACTACACACCTAAGAAATTCCTAGGAACTTTTAGTCTTCAGTAATATTAGTAGTCAGTGATAGCCTCGAGGTTTAGGCGCGCGGTGAAGAATTTCGGCGGTCGCAGGTTCAAACCCCAGACACACACCTCTGACTTTTCGAAATTATGTGTGTATTCACAATGAATTATCACTTGCTTTAACGGTGAAGGAAAAACATCGTGATAAAACGTGCACATCCAAATAAGGAGTATTTTAACAATATTATAAAAAGAACAATGGACAATTGCCACATGTTTATATCCCAAGCTCCGTGCCGAATTTTGACAAATATATGAAGATGCATTGAGCAATAAGACCACCAATTGCACTTTAGTTCCCATTGTATATTGTTTTGTTTATTATTTCCTAGTGAACAACAAAGAGTTTATAAATAAGTAGATACACAATATACATTTATCTGATTTCAAAAATTATAATTTTGAAATAATATCGAGTGATTTGTAAATAGCTTCCAATTAGAGTAGTAGCAAAGAAATTTTAAGGCAGCCTTTGTGCGAAAGAGGTAGAAACTAGTTTGTTCACTTTGTAACATTTTTCTATCCCAACAGAAATTCTTTTGCCGGACCGTTGTTGGTGTTGAGTGCTTTATTTTGTTATCTCAATTATTATATCTCTTTTGGATTCGTATAAAGGATCACACATACATACTTATGCATATCATGCATATGCATATGTATGCGTGCCTGAAAAACGGCAATAGGCTCGCCCCCTATTACGTGGGACTGATACATACCTGGCGAAATGTGGGTGCAGAAATGTACCTCTGCCCCTTCGGGGAATACAGGCGTGAGGTTATGTATGTAATTTACCCGCAACACAGTATGGAATGAGTGCAAAATACCAAAAAATATTTTTTACGAAGTGTGCCTGTCTTTTAATAAACTTCTGCCTAGTACCACGAGTGGCAAGCGTGAGGGAGTCAGTATTTTTTACTACAGATAAAAATATGAAGCATGACCGGCCGAGTAGCACTTGGCGTCTACACAAAATAAAATGTATGAGCGTACGTTTGTCTCTGTTACAGCCAGCACTGCGCGATATTTATTTCAATTTTCAAAATATATTGCTTATTTTATTTTTATAATCATACGGGAGGCAGAAACACAGATTTTGTGTATTTCTTTCGTATATATACGTATGTATAGATAAGATAAAGATAAAAAACACTTTATTGGGCACCATTTAAACATACAAACAAAAACAACTTAAATATAGTGGATACTCGGTGGTCTTATCGCTTAAAGCGATCTCTTCCAGACAATCAGGCGTGATGGCATATTCACCGAGTGATTAGCGAGATGTCTAGCTTTATCAGCGTAAATTGAAGTCAAGAATACTTCTTTAAAGATTAGCTTTGAACGTTGAATTCTTAAATACACCAGATTTAAAACAGTTTTAAAAATAAACCAACAATAAGTATAGAATAACATTTGTGAGCCCCCATGGCGCAGTTGGCTAAATAACAGCTTGCGAAACGAGAGGCCGCGGGTTCGATCCCCGCATCGATTGTGTGATCCACAATTATTTTTTTCGGGTCTGGGTGTTTGTGAGACCGAAAAGTCTCTCGTAGTTTCTGGTATCCACGACACGGGACAAGTCCCGTGACTTTTCGGTTTTAGGTTACAAGTATCCTAGTGTGGTGTCAGAAATATGTATGTGACTGTTGGGTGTATTAATTTATTTATTTGAATATTATAATCAAATTTTATAATAAAAGTGCATTTGAAGTGATGTCACATTACAGTGTCAAGATAAATAACATTTGAAAAAAATAGCTGTTAGTAAGGATAACTAACAAAGCATCATGTAATTTAAAAATTGCATTTAAACTATTTCCTTCGTCATGTCACGGAACGAAGCTATTAAGACTGCAGTACGCAGTAGTGTATTGTAAAACAAAGCCTTGAATAATCTCTCTTATGCGCTGCTGTCTCCCTGACATGTTCATACTGAAAGCAACGAAATGTTTAGAGGAAATGATGTACCTGTAGGTAGAATAAATATAATATTTTTAAAACTGTATCAAAATATGTCCTGCCAGTTCTTTAATATGATATGGAAAATTCAATTAAACTTGATGTTTTGTTTTTTAATTAATAGAATTTTTATTTTGTTACCGAGTTCATTACATGTGTGGAATTAGAATTAAAAATATTTTACCTGGATTTTCTTCCCGTTTCTATGAGAACGTAAAGCAGTCTATTTTGTATTTTATGTAGTAATTTGCAGTGATGATAGCATTAGATATGTGCCATTGCAACCCTCGATGCGATCAGTGGCACGTATTGAAATAAAATAGGGCAGTAAAGCTCATTGAATCTATCGTAACTTGCATTTAACCTGATACAATCGAATATATTATATACTTTGTATTCACGATAGCTAGGCAACAGGAAATCTCTGCCATTAAGTATAATTTTTAATCTTTGTAAGTATACTAGCTGTAGGCCCCGGCTTCGACTGCACGCAGGTTTGGATTCCGTCCTCATTCCACGAGAACACTGCATTTTACCCTATGTTTGTTTCCAAGGTCTTATCTATCTCCATACCAAAAACCGTTCAAATCAGTCCAGTAGTTTAGGCGTGAATGCGTAACTAACAGACAGTTAGTTTCGAATTATCATATTAAGAATGGATATTAGTATAGATTTATCGGTTCAAAAGACAATAACATTTCCTAACATGGCATTTCTGTGGAGAAGATAAGGCACGGGTATACTTCCTCAACAACTCAAAATATTTTTTGCTTATCATCCGAAATGGTTCCTCTATTTTTTTCTTATTCAACGTTCAGTCTACAAAATGAAGCTACATTAGTGCCATTTGCTACAGCAAAAAGAGACAACGACGTTCATACACGACGACCAATTTAATTTCATATCTTACACTACAGTTAGTTACGAACAAATATAAGATTATTTTGTCTGTTCTGAGTCCTGTTTTCATACAATTTTAATTTTTGAAATCTGATGTGGCGTCTGTACTAGATAACAATATATTTACATTTGTTATATCCATTACAAAAACTTTACTGTTATATATTATTTCCAAATGAACATATATTTTATAAGTTATGAGACAGCTAAACTTCGGTACTCGGGTAATTAATTATTTTTTAATAATCAACAAACATACTCTTAAAAAAACTCTTGACTGCCTCGTGGTCTCGCGGTACAAATATGTGCCGTGCGATCGAGAGGTCCTGGGTTCGATCCCCGGGTCGGGCAAAGTGTTATTGGGTTTTTCAATTAGGAAATTCTCGGTAACACCACGGAGTCTGGAAATGTGCCCGAAAAACGGCAATAGGCTCGCCCCCTATTACGTGGGACTGATACATACTTGGCGAAATGTGGGTGCAGAAATGCACCTCTGCCTACCTCTTCGGGGAATACAGGCGTGAGTTTATGTATGTATGTATGTACTCTTAAAAAAAATATTAACCACAAAAAAGAAAACATTTAACGGAATATGATCTAATTTTGTATCCCACTGCTGTTTTATCGCTATACTACAATTTCTGATAGTCTTTAAAAAACACTCTATCTTTTGATATAACTGCTTTAAACGCTAGAAAACGCACTACTAATAAAAATGGCTTGCAATTTTCTACCAACCAATTATTTTCTCTCTGCATCTAACATTGATGTAATCTTCCAACATTAATTAAAGTCGTGCTACCCGTTTCATTGGAAATATCTCGCGTAGTCTACTTAAGGTTAGTAAAACATCAAGAGGAACGTCTGCAAGTCCTCAAAGAGGAATTCCAAAGGTATGTAGTCACCAAATCGCAGTGGGACGTATATGAATTTATATAGATAGATACGAGTCAAGTGGGTGTTGATGTATCATAAAAAACAATGTCAAGATTGATGGTAATCATAATTATATATCTAATTATCTTCTTTATTTATGATGATCGCATTATGAGCGAAAATAATTAAAATCTTAATAACATGGATTTCCATTTTTGAAAGCATTAACTCGAGTACGTAATGCATGTCGAGAGAACTACTTTTCTCTTATACAAGCTATTAGTAGTATTCATTCATTCATCGCGCAAATACAAATAAGAAACATAATGTCAGCCACATTAGACCACCAAAAAACTCAGCCATAAGTCTTAAAAATCAAATATTGATTTATTTATAAAACATCTTACGTCGTTTTTTTTGCTCATGAATTATAAAAAAAAATTACAAAGGCGACGGCTTAATTAATGGTAGGAGATATTTTGTCTACGGGACTCTTATTAATCGATCGAAACGTGGCAACTAAGCTGGTTCTTTTTGTCTGTTTTCCTTTAGATAGTAACACCTCGTTTATCAAATCGTCCTTAGAGTCCCTTTATTATGTTCGGCTATACTGTTATAAAATACTCACTAAGATGTAAGACGTAAGTATTAAATATTTGTGTTCGAAGAGATTAGAAATTGTTGGATCAATTCCTTAAAAGGAAGTATATGTTGTAACAACCTAAGCTATCTGTCTATACTCACATTCATTTATGCGTCATTTTATTTGTAGTCAAATTTTTGTATTAAAATCAAATCGTCATCGAAGTTATGTTATGTTTTTTTTGTGCAGAACTGAATAAAAATTTGTACTATTCAATGTGGGTGTCTATGTGTATTTATACTTACATATGTATGCTCAACGTATTTTATGAATGATAATATTATTTGTACAAAAATAAAACAATTTGTCTCGCCAAATCATGACCAGCCCATATACGTTCTACTGCAGGGCACTTTTAGTCCACCACACTGGCCCAGTGTGGGTTGGTGGACTACACACCTAAGAAATTCCTAAGAACTTTTTTTAGGTGTGCAAGTTCATCGAGATGTTTTCCTTCACCGTTAAAGTACGTGATAATTCATTATGAATACACACGTAACTTCGAAAAGTCAGAGGTATGGGCCTGGGGTTTGAACCCGCGACTGCCGAGATTCTCGACCGCTGAATGATATAGTTAAATTGATGTTTAATTAAATCACAAAAACGTTTTAGCTCCACGGCAATCAGGTTTGATTAGCAGTCAAATTCCGTATTATGATACATCTGTAGAAATATCTTGTTGTTGCGTTTGTTCCGACGTGACACACTTGTAATTTCGTTCTGTAAAGGCGTGTTTACTAGTGATGAAATTGTATCAACTTTGACTCGACATTTTCAGTATAAGTACAGAAAACATTTTCATCAGCATTAACATAATGTCTTCCTCGAGGCCTACATCCATTTCAAATAGAAATTTAAGAACGAAATAAGTACGAGTATATTTGATTTACTAAAAAACCTTTTGTAGGAGTAAAAAGAAAAAAAAAAACCATTTTGAATCAAAAAGTCGTTTTAAGGAAAGATGTTATTGAGTTGATATCTTTGTTTACTGTTACTGAGTACTGTTACTTAATAGTTTTAATTGTTCGCTCAAGTGTTCACTTTACAAACGCTAACAAAAGTAACTTTCCCATCTACCCGCCTTAAGTCCATTCCTCCCTAATGTACTATTTTTAGGACACTATATTCAAATTAATGTTGTTGTTAGGGCTCTTATTTTTATTGTTTCTGATGAAATTCGTAATATATATTTTTATAATAACATAATGTTTTTTTCGCTGTAAAAAATGTTAAGTGATTTTAATGTAATTTTTTCAAATTGATAATTTTTATCGACTAAGATAAGCATTATGATCCGACTTCATATACCGCGAAAAAAAGTTATTTTTTCTTAATTACTAAGAACTAAATTTATACATTTCATAAAAAAATCAAATGTTTTCGATGCTTGGGAAGTCCGCCTGACTTTTGAGACGACGTCTTGTGTGAAAAGTGATATAAATAGTTTATCCAGATTCTATGAAGTGATTTTTACGAAAGTACATTTTCACCGTGAACAGAGGTTTGGGTATGCGAGATGGGCTTTGCGAAATTGTGGAGCATCCCGGACCTGTCTATTTTATATCTACACGATACTAAACTCCACGAATAAAACTGTATGGATGTGGCAAAGTGTTTTTTTTTTTTTTTTACAAAAAGCCAGATTAAACCTGACATTATTTACAAATAACAATGAAATTTCCTATTTAGTTTGGCTCACGTCGGTTTTTACGCTAATTTGAATGATGATTTTTTTATAAACATGAATAACGTTACAATTTAAGGGTGCTTTAGACTTTATTCCGTCACTGCACAGATATTGATCAATTAGTTCTTGACGATTTATGCAAAAAAAAAAACTTTGTCAGTCCCAATTATTGAACATGAATCATGGAAAAGCGGTCTCAAATCAAATACCAATTAATTGTGAGGCAGATGCATTATAGTCTACTTCTTTCATATCCTACTATCATTACTAGAAATAGGTTAAAATACCGTCTCCCGTTTCTTTCTACATCGTTGTTAACCCGGTTTTTCACGCTCTCTCTCGTCTCTTGGGAGGTCGTATATTCACTTAGGCCAAACCTCGGCTCGCCGTTCCCCAGTTTTACGGCGCTGATAAAAATATCAGCCGGGGCGCCATACGCAGCGCTTTTACGCCTGATATTAATTAAATTTTGCAAAAATCATTCACAAATTTTGAACACATGCTCACGCTTGTATCACGTAAGGGTAAGCGAAGGTGCATTTCTGCAGCTACGTTTCGACTAAGTCGTTTTAAGCCACGCGCAATAGTAGATGATTCCATTGCTGTTATTCAGGCTTAGAACCAGACTGAGAATTTACTAATACGAGTAATAATAATAACCTAAAGAGTTCTGCACGACACGGGCATCGAACGTAGGACCTCCAGATCGCACGGTACGCACTTTTGTCGCAAGACCAAAAGACAGTAGGCTCTGTGTTTTGCTTAATCAGATTGAGAGTATCGCTAAGGTGAAAATTATGTCTATACGATTCAAAACTTATATTTAGTATTTATTATCATAATAGCAATATTTTCAAAAACTTGAGCAAAACAGAAACACCTGTCAAAAACATCGCTTGTCTTATTGAATTTCCATTAAGGCAAAACTCGCAGCAAGTTGCGAAAAGACTCTATAAACGCCAAAAGTATCGGATAAAAGATTAAACGGATAAAAAAGAAAGAAATGAAACGTTTCTTATAAGAAAAAAGTTCGCCAACACAATTGAGTTGCGTGAACTTTGGCAAAGAAGATTATCGCCCGAGACGGAACGATTAACTTTTGTATGTATGGGTGTTGTTTGGAAAATCAAAAAGGAGGGCAGTATATTGAAATACACGCGTTTGTAACTCGTGTTAAATAAGGAAATAAGGAGAAATTATTTTTTTCATTATATGAGGTTGGCAGACTACACAACTAAGAAATCCCTAGGAATTTTAAGGGGTGCAGGGTTCCGCACGATGTGTTCCTCCATCATTTAAATATTTGATAATTTATTATGACCACACACATTACTTTGAAAAGTAAGAAGTGTGTGCCTGGGGTTTGAACCTGTGACCGTCGAGATCCTCGACCGCGTACCTAAACCTCGAGGCCATCACGACTTTACTGCTATTAATGGTTTCACTCGCGCCTGTATTTCCCGAACGTGTAGACAGACGTTAAAAACTATATTCACATTCCATCGGGCCTATTTCTCAGAATAGGGGTTTCATGTCCCACATAATGAGTGGGCCTATAACAGATTACTCAATTTAAAAGCTCCATGCTGTTATTGAGGTTTTTCCAATAGAATGATTCAATACCATTGCGCAAGACCTGGCTATCAGTACGACGACCACAAGATTACATACCACGATTTATACCGTGGTAGCAATAACAGTCATTGCTAGTTGGAGCAGGATGTAGTCTGCCTCCGACAGGTCCCTGTGGAAGTCATTGGGAGAGGCCTATGTTCAGCAGTGGACTTCTTGTGGCTGACGGATGGATGGAAGAACAGTCATTAAAATTAAACTATTCAAACTGAAAAGTATAAAATGAAAGCATGAAAGACTTTACATCGACGTGGATAATAAATAAATAGCCACAGATACTGGTGTACTCAGGGTGTTTGCGGAGCGCCAGCATCGCAGCGTCTGTTTGCCGAGCTATCCTCGTTCCTTCGAATCTTTGTTAACGATGCAATCGTACAGTCGACGCGAGTTTGCTTTTCAACTGATTTCAACGTTTGCGCTTTAGATATTAATGCTGGTGGAATTAAAAATGTGGAGCTTCGCAATTTCAGATGCTATGAATTTGCATAAAGGTGGAGTGTTTGGCGTTATTGTAGATTTTGTCGTGGATTGCCGACATGTTTAAATTATTATTACACATTAAAGCGTATAAGTCCGTTCATATTGTGAAGCATTTTCACTTATCTTTTAGTAGTCGGTCTTTAAGTAGCTGGTCTGGACATGATGGATTTATTTCATCATCAGCCCAAACACGTCCCACTGCTGGGCACGGGCCTCCTCTACAACTGAGAGGGTTTAGGCCTTAGTCCACCACGCTGGCCTAGTGCGGGTTGGCGGACTACACACCTAAGAAATTCCTAAGAACTTTTAGGTGTGCAGGTTTTATCACGATGTTTTCCTTCACCGTTAAAGCAAGTGATGATTCATTGTGAATACACACATAACTTCGAAAAGTCAGAGGTGTGTGCCTGGGGTATGAACCTGCGACCGCCGAAATTCTCGACCGCGCGCCTAATCCTCGAGGCCATCACTGCTTCAATGGATTTATTTATTTCACCAGAAAAGTATAGAACCTCGAGTATTTAGGTTTCGAAGCTTTATTTTCATCGCTATTCAAGTCAACTGGCGTTTTTTTGTGGAGGTAGATGGTTTATAAATTGGTATTAATAATTTACATATTTTAAAACAACAATGTTAAAACTCAGAACTCGTATATTTCGCTGATCGTTAAACTGAAAATGCTAAAGTACACGTTAAAACTTTTAAAGTACCCTTTTATAGCACAAATAGAACATTTTACTTTACTTAAATGACATGATGAATAAATAAAATCCCTTTAAATATATTAGGAAAATTATTTAGCCTATTCTGACATTTATATGTCAGAATCTTTTTCTTAAATAATATCCTTAATCTGTGCAATCAAATTAAGCACCCCTCCTTATCAAGTAAATCAAGGAAGTCCCGAATATTCACTTAAATCGTTAATGTTGAATCACTCACAAGTCCCAAACCTTTCACACATCGAAAAATCCAATTTACTGCTGAAAAAATTGATTAGATGACCCTCAGGATTAAGGATCCAATTCCCTCTGGAGACCACTTGAGCATTTTAAGAGTATACCCCTAAGAGTTTTTATAAGTTACGATTTCATCGTATCCGGTAGAGACAATAATTAATTTCGTATTTTAAGTTATTTTCACAAGATTAACGGAGAAAGTAACTATACTTTCAATATTGGATTTAAATATAAATCTTGTACGTGTAGTACTCGTGCCTTCACGAGGGTAAAGTATTGGCTCGTTACGTCACCAGCAGTCAGGGTAACACGTCCGCTCTCGCCACCGGCTCGCACAAGACTGAGTCCCCCACTACCCGTGCTCCCGAGACAAGTATACAAACACTACAGTACGGTTCCACTAAAACGAAAAGAATAGTGTCCTATAAGCGACCATATTTCTAATTATTTCTCAATAGCATAGAATGTCGGGTTGTATCCTTGCAATTCGACGCCATATTGTCTTAGTGTGGTCTGATTTCATTGGTTTCACGCAGTACCTAATATATTATTAGCTATTCACATACACAACTGCTCGTAAGGGAAAGAATTTAAATGTTTCATCGGTCTCTCCAGAGTATAAGTATTATAACACCCGGAATCAGACATGAACTGAGAGAAAATATTCAAATTTACCGTCGTACATTTCTTTTATAAAAAGCTTGTCTCCTCCAGTAATGTATGCGGAAAGTCGGTGGAGGCAACTCCGCGACGCCGCGGAGGCGTGTCGCGGCGAGCGTTGCCCACGTGATCTGCGTGCAAATCTAACCAAACAGTATTCATAAGAAAAAGTTTTTTTCATTCCACTGGTAAGTTTGAAAACCTTTTCTAACCCTATAAATATTAATTCATTTTGAATTATTTGATAAAATAAATATTAACAGAAAAGTTAAAGATTCTTGCGATGATTTTATATGCCAAAAAGTTAAAAAAATAATTATAAACTGATATTGTAGTTCGATTAGTACCACAAAAATCGACAAATGTGGGATGTATTTTCTTATTATCTATCAAGTCAAATGAACCAATAAGCTGATGTTGTACAGAAAAAAAATCATAAAATTACACGACACGATAAATCGCATCGGCCAATATAAACATAACAAACTCTGTGCCTGTTAAGTAAGGCCACATTTGGGCTTATATCGGTCTAAGAACTTGTGAGGCTTTTACGTTGAGAGGCCATTTACCACCAAAAGGTTGGCTTCAAGCCTGTTTAATGTTATGAGCTGGCGTTCCTAGCCCATGTTTATGGGCTCTCGTAAAGATATTTATTAAAACTGCGCAACAATTTTTAGTGAAAGTTAAAAGGCCCTGTTTTGCGTAAATCCTTCGTATTTATTTTTTGAGAGGGAGATTTATTATTCATACATTGTATTTTGGTGTAAGTATTTAGGTTTTTCAGTGAATGTTTAATGAATGGCCGGATACTTTCGGAAGTTAGGTTATGTTTATCTACTCGTATACCTACTGACGTATATTTTGAGTACAGCTCTTAACGAAGTTGTTGTTACGTGGAAATCAAACTACGCACTGTCTTGTTCTGATTTGTATAGGTATAGGAAGAGTTTGTTTCAACTTACATCCACCACTGTTACTCATGTGCTCCAGGACCAACAGCGGCACGCACAGTATTGACGCCAAGCACTGAAGCGAAGCGTACGTAATTGATCCTAATTTGTCATGATTCCGCAACGAAATTAATCAGAAATAATGAGAAAACAAAGAGTTGTTCACTTCCCTCCATAGCAAAATATTGAACTATGAGGTTTCACCCTCACGTAAAAAAGACAATTACAGTATAATTAGAGTGTAATTAACGCATCACGGGTAAATAGCTATATTATATTTAAGGAATAAATAAATGGAACATAAAGTGCAAGCTGTTAAGTTAGCTAGATTTAAATGATTTTTGATATAGATGGAACCTTGGAAGAGATCATAGGCTCTCTCATCAAATTGCGCCCGGGTGAATCGCGGCCCGACCGCCATTCATCCAACATATGTAATATATTATATTAAATATACATATAAATCTTTATAAAAGAGCCAAGCGCAGCCAGCCGAGCTCACTAGTGTTCTACTAAAAGGGGTAAGCAAATCCCTTCCACAATAGGATCGTTAGATGTTTCACGATTGCGTTGCGTTCAGTAATTCTGTAACTGTACAGACGTTATCTCAGAACACATAACTGTTAATAGCTACAGACGCTTAGGCGCAGACGTGCGTGCCTCGTTCTCATGGGAGAGTTGATTTGAAGTGTTTTTGGAACCGGGCAAGTTACGCACTGACCTATTTAAGCTTTTAAGACTGTCTTTGACTGTGCTTTAACTTGTATCAAAAAATATTTAAGGAATTTCAATAAGCATGAAGCTGTATTTACATACAGCTTACGCTTCAGCTTACTCTGCGCTGTCATTCGTCGGTAACTGCAGCTTACTGAATTCTTGCGGGACAAAATTAAATTATGTGCAGAATAAAAACTATGGATATGACCTGTTGATGATGACATTGACTGTGAACCAGAGTTCAATAATCAAACAGGAATCTAACATCTCCTTCTAGATCCTATTGATCAAAAGGTGTCAAAGCTTAACAAACAAAAACATATTTTGAATATAATTCATGCATTCTTACACTACAGTTCTTTTTTGGTCACAACATGAAATAAGAAAATAATTTATGATAAAATAAGAGTAATAATTTCACCGTACTCTCTTCAACGCTCATTAGTAAGATGGGTCTTACTTTCCGATTCAGGTGTGGTCTACCAAACGGTCCTTAGCAGACATAAACCTTCATTTACACGTAGGCAGATAATCGTCTATACATACAACATAGTTTGTTATAGCTACCATTATGGTATAGTACGTGGCTCAGTTATATAGCTAATATAGTTTACTAAGTTCCTCCGTCCATTATCTTGAATTCGGGCAGGTATTTTTTGCATCCGTTCAGTTTTTCGTACCCCAACTTCGGCCTGAAGTGGAAATACTTTTTGTGCTCTCGTAATTGACTAAACAGAAAAGTGAAAGGAAGGGGCCTTTTATATAAATAACTAGGCTTCTGGAGATTTATGTCGTGATAGCCTTGAGGTTTAGGCACGCGGTCGGAAATCTCGACGGTTGCGAGTTCAAACCCCAGGCACACACCTCTGACTTTTCGAAGTTATGTATGTATTCACTAAGAATTATCACGTATTTTTTTTATCGCCATTTTGCGTATATCGTCACCCCACCTAGCCAGAGGGCGTCTTACACCACGTTTGCCGAGCCGTGGTCTCCACTCCAGAACTTATATCTTACAAAGTATTATTAACCATGTAGCGTTTAGTAAAAACAGGTTCCGTAGCCACCCTAGTATTTAACGAAGTCCAAATGTACGTATTTGTCACTCGTAATTAGGTACATTGTTGGCCGCACATTTGCTTGACTGTGCTAAATGTTTGCAATTCATTTTAATACACAAATACAGTGCCGCGCGGGAAACGGTTATTACTGACTGTGTACATTTCCATTCTTCATTATTGTAAAGTACCTACATATTATATAATGATTTTGGACTGTCTGTTTACGGAATTATCACGTACTATAACGGCGAAGGAAAACATCGTGAAGAACCCCGCACACCAAAAAGTTCTTAGGAATTTCTTAGGTGTGTAGTTCGCCAACCCACACTAGGCCAGCGTGGCGGACTAGGGCCTAAACCCTCTCAGTTCTAGAGGAAGCCCGTGCCCAGCAGTGGGACGTATTTGGGCTGATGATGATGATGTGTAGATTGTATGCCGTAATTTATTTCGATTATTTAGTCTTCGACCAGAGCGTAAGTTTTGCACAACAACTCTTTAAGCGTAGCGCAATGAAATATTTTATCAAATTTAACGCTGCCTCAATATTTCCTATGAATATTCTGAATCGCTATTTATCTATCAACATCATCTATAAACAAGACACAAAAAGATAAAATTCATACTTATCATTCAGTCCGTTGCATGGTCAAGTTCTTCCCTCATAATTATTATAATTTCACCTAAAATCGGTTAGTTAGGTTAGCTGGTCAGCCCAACGGTCGTCGCAAAAATCATTAAGCCCGTTTTCGCCGTCGGTTACCCATAAATTAGAGGGACAAAGTAACGTGGCGGTAATTGTGCTTACCAAATGTACTGGCGGGGTAACTCATATCAACTGTCTGTCATGACACGTTAAATTAATCCTTCTTATTAAGAAGTAAAGAACGCTATTCGTGATACCACATAAACTGTGTACAAAGACTGTTGGATTTAGCTAATATTGATGTACTTGTATTTTTATTCCTATGTTTATTCGACTGCCTCGTGGTCTCGCGGTACAAGTATGTGCCGTGCAACCTAGATGTCCTGGGTTCGATTCCCGGGTCGGGCAAAGTGTTATTGGGTTTTTCCATTAGGAAATTCTCAGTAACAGCACGGAGTCCAGATTCGCACATTTCCAGAAATGTGCCCGAAAAACGGCAATAGGCTCGCCCCCTATTACGCGGGACTATAATACCTGGCGAAATGTGGGTGAGAAATGCACCTCTGCCTACCCCTTCGGGGAATACAGGCATGATTTTATGTAAGTATGTATGTTTATTCTTCTGTAATAAAATTGAATTTAGTCCTCATTACAACAACAAAAATAGTTTTCTACATAGACAAGAAGGAAAAGTGGTTGGGAGTCCTTTTGGAACTGAAAGAATATAAGTAGATTAATACATATTATTCCATATTCCTGACCGATGCGTAAAGATTTGTACTTAACATTATAATATATAGAAAGAAAGAAAAAATCGTTTATTGTCACAATGGAGTCCATGCATTTATAAACAATATTTAGTACAAAGAATGATATAAAAAATTAACAACAGAAATGTTATTATTGCACGTCCTCATCGCAACAACTAGGTGGTCAATTCAATATTAAGCTGCGATATGAGTGATATGACGCGAATCATAGCACAGTATGTATGTATAACCTATACTTTATTTGTTCGTTCATATATAATCAACTAGCGTAAAGGCTAAATCATTTACTACCTTGATAACTCTATATAGTAACTACGTACACTGTGTCAGGATTTTAGTATCTATGAAGATAAACTTAACACAAGGACCGGCGATGGAGGCCAAAATCTTCCTGTACATAATACACATGTTTGTGGAAATATATTCAAACAACAATATTCGTCTAGAATTTCTCGTTCCCTTTTGCATAAAGTAGATCGAGATGTGAACTTTTCACATAAGTAAAATCTAAATTTATTATCGGAAAACTTTTTTGCTAGAACCTAAAAAACTCGAAGCAAGTTACGCCGCGCGTTCAATACTTGTGTTTTGCATAACTCCGGTTGTTTCGAGAAGTTTTCTTATTTGAGTTCTGTAAAGTATAAGTATCGTGTTGTAGAAACGACACAAAAATACATCTAATAAAGATTTTTATCCTACAAATTTCGAGTAAGATTTTTTATGTAACTATAATATGAGGGTTACACGTTTCTCTAAGTACATATATTGGAAAAATGCTTTTTCCGTGCCGAGAATCGAATCCGGGACAGCTTTGCATTACCTATCAATTCATTCAATTAAGTTTCTAATTTTTATTAATCTTTTATTAATTTACTCACCAATAATAATCTGGCTTAGAAACCTTTATTTCACAAATTTTATTTGTTACTAAAGCAAAGAAGCAAAACCCGTATAAATTAATGCCTCAATATTAAATATTTTAATAAAATAAAAATAATCTCTAATGAACAGCTGGGCTTTATAATAACGCTTGGAGTAAAATAATACTTTTATAAGCAAGCTGCGGTGTAATATTACTTTATTATTAAAGTGATGCTTGTAATATTATATTTGACAACCTCTTTGGGGCCGAAAAGGTATGAACAAATTTGAAGTATGAGTATAATATAAGTATTAAATTTATTTTGAATAAAATAAGTCGGCAGTGGATTGATGAGGACTCAGCGTATCTTTTCAGTTGACAGTATTTAGACTGACTGCACAAACCATCAAGTGTCAATAGTGATTGTCTTTAACCAATTTATTTAAATTATTAAAATAACAATTAGATAGATTAAGTTTATTTAACAGCAGTTGGCTAGAAACCAGCTTGCGAAACGAAAATCGAGACATACGTATGTTTGTATGATCCACAAATATTTGTTTCGGGTCTTGGTTTTTGTGAGACCGAAAAGTCTCGTATAGTTTCTGATACCCACGATACAAGACTCGTATCTTAGTGTGGGGTCACTATGTATGTGACTGTTGGATGTATGTATTTTATTTATATTTTAATCATGTCTGATTTTAAAATGTTTAAAATACTCCTGGAGGCATTCATAACGAAACCATCACTGCAATGGTGGATTCAAGTCATAAGCACACGACTCTAAATTTTCGACGTTATATTTGTATTTTTATGAATTATTACGTACTTAAAATGGTGAAGGAAAACATCGTGTCTGAGAGATCTCTGTAAGGAATTTTTCAGGTATATAAAGTCCACTAAGCCGCACTAAGCTGTGTTAAGACCTAACTCCTCTAAATACAATGAGAGCCTTGTTATGGTACGTTAGCGCCCTGATATTATATTATAAGTCGTTTGAACACTTACGCATTTCTCATAGAATACTCGTAATACACTGTTAAAAATCGCTGACTTTTTTAAGGGAGTAAAAAATGATAGGTGCCATGGACATGACATTATGTCTAGAAGCACTACCCGACCTCAATACGTGACTGGCCGAAGTAAACAAAGAAAAAATACAGCGCCTGTTTATTCTGCTCGTGTGTTCCATTGCGAAATTGCGCAAACCGTAATTAATAAATGTATTTAAATGTTGGCAACGAATATTTGGGTTACATCATTAACAGAAATACAAATAATATTAAAAGATCGAATAATTTTACAGATGTATTATTAAAACTTATTCACTTTATTTTTCTATATACCTACGCGTTACATTGTTTAGCTCTGTCATTTTGGTAAAAGACACTCGAAGAATCGACTCCCTCATGGTCTTGCGGTACAAGTATGTGCCGTGCGATCTAGAGGACCCAAGATTGATACAGAGTTCGCGGGAAGTGTTATTGGATTTTTCCATTAGGGACTTCTCAATAGCAGCTCGGAGTATGGAAACGTGCCCAAAAATGGTAATAGGCTTGCCCTCTATTACGTGTGACAGCAGCACAATTAGCGAAACGTGGGTGCAGAAATGCTAACTTCTAAATTATAAAATCTAAAGGTTATTATCTAAGACAGCCCCGTGGCGCAGTTGGCTAGACACCAGCTTGCGAAACGAGAGGCTACGGGTTCGATCCCCGCACCGAGACAAATGTTTGTGTGATCCACAAATATTTGTTTCGGGTCTGGGTGTTTGTGAGACCGAAAAGTCTCTCGTAGTTTCTGATACCCACGACACAGAACTTGTATCCTAGTGTGGGGTCAGAACTATGTATGTGACTGTTGGGTGTATTTATTTATTATTTATTTATTTAGCACTCACATAAATGTCAAGCTTAAATCTTGAGGAAATCCTGTGCAGCCGATATTTCGCTCAATAAATTTCGACTCATACATACATAACCTCACGCCTGTATTCCCTGAAGGGGTACACAGAGGTGCATTTCTGCATCCACAATTCGCCAGGTATGTATATGTCCCACGTAATATGGAACGACTCTATTGTCATTTTTTGAACTCGGTTTTCTGAATTTCGTGTGTATATGAAATCTATCAATCCATATTAGACTATCAGGATGCCGACAGTGTAATCCCTCTAATTTACCGTAATTTACTATTTAATATGCCGTGGGGCTTACTAACCATTGTATTAAATTATGTAAATAGCCTATGTTATTTCCCAAGGGCCCATCTAGGTCCATACCAAAAATTATTCAAATCGGTTTGGTATTTTTTAGGGTTCCGTACCCAAGAGGTAAAATGGGACCCTATTACTAAGACTTCGCTGTCCTTCTGTCCATCTGTCCGTCTGTCATCAGGCTGTATCTCATGAACCGTGATAGATAGATATATGAAATTTTGACAAGTAATGTATTTCTAATGCCGCTATAACAACAAATACGAAAAAACAGAATAAAAAAATATTTAAGTCAAAGTCAAAGTCAAAATATCTTTATTCAAATAGACTTTTACAAGTTCTTTTGAATCGTCAATTTTACACATCTTAATTTTTTAAACTATTGCCGCTTCGAAACGTGTTATAGCTGTGACACAACACATAAGGGTGGCACAACACATGATTTTTTTGCCGTTTTTATAAAAATATGTACGGGATCCTTTAATAACATTAGTAAAGAGGAAACTAAGGTTTTTTTTCCCCAATTACATAGAGAAATATTTTAATTCTTATCTCATTAATATTATTATTCATAGACACATTTATGCTTAAAATAAAAAATATTATACAATAGTTGATTAAAATAGTATAAAGCTTTCACAACATCTTTTTATATAATAAAACTGGTATGGGATTAAAAGTTTTTCAGTTTTCCCCTCAGTTTTGGCACAAACCAATGATCCAATAGTCTCGTACACGCGATTAAAAGATTTTCTCCGACATCAGCTTACAAAGAGTAATGAATTAATGTAAGAACATTTCTTTTAGTCGGCCATTTTTGTCGGTATCAAGATCAAGGTCTAATGGATAAGATAAATAAGATGAATTTTATTAAGAGCTTTGCTAGACTTGAAGATTTAATATTAACATACCTGGAATTCCTGTAATTAATGCAGACTGATCTAACAAATTGGACTTAAAGCAATTCCTTCATAACCGTTGAATAAGCCCGCTTCCAACAGACAATCGTAAATGGTCTGATAAGGAGTTTGACGAAATATTAATGTGAGAATGACAGTTTTATTGGGTTCTAGGTAAGTTTATTTGTAAAACCAGCTATATTGATTAAACCTTATGCTTTCTTGAACTGGTTATTCATCAGTGGCGGTACTTCCATAGAAGCCCAAAAGCGTTACACGTTAATTGTGTAATGTCTAGTATACCATTTTTTGTTGTGGGGTCAATATATTTTCATTTAAATGTCAAATTTCTTTTGTTAAATAAAGATTTAAAGCTTAAAGATTTGAAGCTTCGGCATTTTGTAAGGCAAGCTGGGCGTTTTGGCTTTTATGGAAGTACCGTCACCGTTATTCATGTGTTTTAAAATTGTTTGGAGAGACTTCTAGGAGACTGACTCCTTATTGCTTTTCAGCAGACTCTTAAGACTATACTGCGCTGATTTACCAGTGCACAACAAAAACGTTTACACATAAAATTAATACAAAAACGTCCAGTATAAACTCAGACACAACATTAATCTGTCACATCCAGAGCGGATGATATCCAAGTCATAATTTTTTGCGGAGATTTGCGCGATGGAACAAAGAAATTTTGATATATGTATAACACGCGACGCGTCCCAGGATAAAGAGTATTAGCGTGCATTCATTTATATTACTTATGTAGCCCCTCCTTAATCTTCGGGGCGGACACTGTAAAATGTTTTTTATGTCGTTGGAAGCTTTGTTTTCGGGTGAGTGACGAAGGTCCTAACCTTGGCGTGTATTTAAAATATCTTTTTTACGGACTGGCAGGCTTGGACGATCTACTTCTCTAATGGTATTGGCAATATCCAGCTACTCCTAATTAACTTAATATGCGATTTGTTTGAACTTATGGTGATGTACTTTAAGTCGAGATATCACATTCTTTTTAAATCAGTTTTTCAATTGTCAAATACTCGATCACGATACTCATTGTTTTGGTATTATGTTTTTTTTAGTTTTATATTTAAAGCTTGTAAAAATGACGTTTTGTCAATTTACAATTAGTTTCTACCTTTGTTTTTACATCAAGTCAATCTTACACCTGAACGAAATATGATTGGACAACATCGTGTTTATCATCATGTTGTACGGCGTTGTCACTTTTTCGTCTCCGATAAACAAAAAAATAGTCCAAAGGGTGCAAGTAACTTACTGCTACTGCGAAGTAATAAACAAAATAAAAGAGTATCTTTCTTTCCACTTCGATACAGCTTGATTAATAGCAAATGCAATGACGATACTTAAATTAATGTTCGCTTTCATTGCATAGTCCTTTCGATCTTTAGTTCTATAAGCGACAGACAGTTCCAAATAATTATATAGGTAATATGTACTTTACAATAATGAAGAATGGAAATGTACACAGTCAGTAATAACCGTTTCCCGCGCGGCACTGTATTTGTGTATTAAAATGAATTGCAAACATTTAGCACAGTCAAGCAAATGTGCGGCCAACTATGTAATTACGAGTGACAAATACGTACATTTGGACTTCGTTAAATACTAGGGGTAGCTGCGGAACCTGTTTTTACTAAACGCTACATGGTTAATAATACTTTGTAAGATATACGTTGTGGGTGTTTGACGAGGGATTTAGTAGTAGAGGAAAAGTATGTTGGTAGATCTGAGAGAATTCTGGAAGAAGAAAAATTGGACTACTCCGTTATTGCGAATACCTGACTTAACCATTAAAAAAACAGAAGTTATATTCAAAATACACAATAGTTAAAACGCTTAAATGTAAGTGTATTCAAATTGAAGCATCAGCCTCGATTGAGCCATTATGATATGATTAGGTGTGCGTCGCGATAAACCTATTAAAATCATTTGTCATTCACCAAATAAAGTCTCACTACCAAGCCTGACAGCTTTTAATTACGAAGATTAACCTTTTAATATGAGATTAATGATAGGCACGCACTTTAAAATATCTCGAAAATGATCAAGGTGATAGCGCAATTATTTGCTACGCGCAATGTTATCTGGACAGGTGTCTTGTTATGATCCGATGTTTTTCTTATTATCAATATCATCATTAACATTTCTCTAGATGCTAACATTATATTTTGTTCATCATACTTTATCATTCAAATATCGTTTAAAAGGCCGCAATCTCGACTGAAGAACAAATATCACGTATGAATTTTTTTGATGAAATAATTATAAAACAAATTATGAAGACGAAACTTTAAATACTTTCTTTTGATGTCCTTTGTATGTAGAGTGTAATTTTACGAGCTACTGAACCGAAAAGAAAGTCTTTTACACCGCCTCTGAGGAACATTATAGTAATATACATGTGAAGCCGTGCCGAAGCCTTAGCTCATAGCTTTTAATTTTATTCAGGTGTAATTACGTCACTCAACTTAATAGCGTCACATATTTTCTGTTATTTGAGCAACGAGCCACTTAATAATCCACTTAAAATGTCAAACAGGTGAAAATTACACGATCAAAGCTGTTCTAGAATTGAGGTCGTAAAATACTCGAAATTAAATCCATTTAAACATAACTTTTAACGACATTTCGCAGACATCGGCGAAATAATACCTTTATTTAACGTGTTAATCAAAATGAAGCGAAAGTTATAAATGAAAATGATACATTTGTGCAAAGTCCGTGCGAACTTTTTACTTTTCTTCTATTATCACAATGTAATGAGAGAACAATGAGGAATACGATTTTAATACAAAATAATATTAGTGGACTTACAGTACGTGAAAACTTGTGGCAAATGCGGAGGAAGGTTAATAAGGCGATTTTATAACAGAGAGATTTTATAAAAGTTCTCGAGTGGAGGCCACGTACCGGAAAGCGCAGCGTGGGACGTCCTCCGACAAGATGGTCGGACGACCAAGTAGAGGTCGCGGGACGTCGCTGGATACAAGCTGCTTCCAACAGGTTCCTGTGGAAGTCATTTGGAGAGGCCTATGTCCAGCAGTGAACTTCCATTGGCTGATGGATGGATGATGGATAACAAAGCGACAAGGCAGTTGGATACGGACTGCTAAATTAGATGTCGAGTATTAATAAAATATGTCTACATAAGGTAAAAGTAAAGATTGACAGTCTGGAGTCAGGACTGTTGGGTGTATTTATTTATTTGAGGGCTTGCCTAAATACCTGTCGATACTCAAAAAATATAAATGTTTTTATAAAATAAATTTCATTTGTTTAAAAGGATATTTAAAAATAAACTTTTATTTGTAGCAGTGGTTGAAAATAAAAAATATTATTTGACTTTTGCGTTATAACATTATTAAATATTCATAAAACCTTAAGCTATTACCACTTAAAATGGCTCATGTGATAGATGAGCTGAAAGGAAACCGTTTGTTGTGGTATGGGCATGTTATGAGAAGGGATAAAACGTAGGTAAAAAGTAATGAGTACGAAATTTAAAGCATGCACAAGCAGAGGAAGGCGAAAGAAAAGATGGGTGAAGTGCGTGAGAGAAGATAAATGAAGACATGACGGCTAATAGGGATGTTTGGAAAGATAAAACATACTGCGCCGACCCCAAATAAATTTGGGAACAGGACAAGAGGATGATAATTAATTCTATTAACAGATAATGAAGATCTAGTGATGTTAAGCCTCCTATAAACCAGTCTTACTTGAACTTAACAGTTTGTCAGCCGTATTACCATTCAATGCAAAAAAGTATGTAATTATTGTTTAAAAACAAAATACACCCAACTGTCACAAAGTTCCGACCCCACACTAAGATACAAGTCGTGTTTCGTAGGTATCAGAAACCACGTGAGACTTTTCAGTCTCACAAACACCTAGGCCCGAAAAAAATACTTGTGGATCACACAAACCTTTGTCTTGGTGCGGGGATCGAACCCGCGCCGCGGTCTCAAGTTTCGCAAACTAGCGTCTAGCCAACTGCGCCACGGGGCTGTAAAATTTATGAAGTGTTGCATACCCTCTTTTCTATATAATCGCAAGTCGCCGTACTGCAATTCCGTTCGTATTGTCCCAGGTGTCATGTTCAAACAAGTTAGGTACACGAGCCAAGTTCTGCGAACAATCGGTTATTGTTAACGCTCCGTGCAGAGAAGTTACATTGTGACACGGCTGACATAAACCACGACTGGCGAATATTGCGAGGGTGTAGTTGTTGCAGTTCAATCGATGGCGAATTGCGAGGATGTAGTTGTGGCATTTCGGCCAACCTTGAAAGTTATATGTGACGATTTTGATCTATTTATGAAACCCCACATTTATAACTTCCAAGCTGCAGTGGAGATAATTCGATTTCTTTATGATAGGCAATGATGAAGTCACCTCTATAGCGTATGCAAGATCGAGAATATTTTTGTATGTAGGGTGGAAACAGACCGTGATCGAAAACTGGTACAGGCAATATTGACGGTGATTAGGAAAATGACAATTTTTTTTCTTTTTTTTAGAGTCAATGTATCTGTAATCACCGTATCTATTCCCTGTCTTAGTTTTCGATCACGGTCTATTTACACCTTGTTTATAAAGAGTACATAATATAGATTATGAAATATGTTTGTCCTTTTGGGGCTAAAAATATTTTGAACACTGCAGTATTTTTCGTAATTGTGCAATATTTTATTGACAGCCCCTTGGCGCAGTTGGCTAGATACCAGCTTGCGAAACGAGAGGCTGCGGGTTCGATCCCCGCACCGAGATTTGTGTGAACCACAAATATTTGTTTCGGGTCTGGGTGTTTGTGAGACCGAAAAGTCTCTCGTAGTTTCTGATACCCACGACACAGGACTTGTATCCTAGGGTGGGGTCAGAACTATGTATGTGACTGTTGGGTGTACTTATTATATCTTTATGAACCTATGTAAACATTTATAATCTTTCAACATATATTCTGTTCCAGAAAAGTACCAGAAATAAATGAAATCTAATTGTCTTCCACACAAAGAAAACGATTTTATATATAGCGCTTTGTGCCAAGTGGAAGGTAATCAAACAATATAATTATTCGACTTCAAATAACACACCACCCCAACACTTTTTATCTCCTCTGATATTTGTCACGAACACTACAAAGTAGGTCTGCGACAACAGTCTAAAGTTACATAGTAAAATATTAAACACATAAATTAGCCCAGAACCCCGAACAGGACTACCAAAGTTCTCGCCAAGTTTTCATCTGAGTATAATTTATACGTCAACAATTTAACGTTTCGTTGGGTTTTAATTATAGTTTGAATAGTTTTGCGGCGGGTTCGACGCTGGCTAACTGTTGGATGCAGCAATCCGAAACCACAGCCAATTTACTATTAACAAATTGAAGCTTGTAGTTGCTAGGATTAAGGACTTTTTGGATGTAGTGCGGCTATACTGATTACTTAACGACCTTGGCTTTCTACTAGTATGTATCAAACCTTTATTTCATACATGTGATTATAGAAGTAGCTATAAGAAATTATTAGACATAACGCGACTTTTATTATAAAGCCGTCATAATTCTAATTTATACTATCTCTGACTCTACTTCTAAGTATGTATATGTGTATCGTATTACTGACTCAGCAGGCATTAACATTGAACTCACAGTCCATAGATTATCGCCCCTGTACTTGATACTTTATCTGGACATAGCAGCTTTTATTTAACCATCTAAGATGTGAGTTTTCCATACTAATATCAAAAATGCTCTGTATAAATACTTTCCATAATACAGTAGAACCTCGATAAGTTAAAGTCCAAGGGAAACCAAAATATTTTAAGTTATAGAGGTTTTAAGTTATCAAGGTTCTATGTTAGGGATAGGTTAATATAGAGGTAGGTATGTACATATGTATGTATATACCCTTGTTCCTATTTTTACTCGAATGCGTCAGAAGGATTGGTTCAATAAAATACAGAAATTTAGGTTTAGTCTACTTAAAGAAAGTCTGTGATTTTCTTTTGTTTTAAACAATTCACAGTTTCTAAATCGATTTGATTTTCAATTACAAATAGAGAGGAGAATACATTATCTTTTAAGTTGCTCTATAAATGATCGTACAGTCGTTAAAGCTCTTTTTTCTTCGTTGATTGATACGCTCGTAGATGAAGTTTGTGGCTTTTTTTTCGGAATTTCGAAGAAGCAAACAATAGGTGACATGTATTGTTTACGTTAACAATTTAACTAGTGAACACGTGCAAGCAATAAATACCGAAACCTTTTGTTTTGCACTCTTTCAAAATGACTCATTGACAAACAATTTTATGTTATAGAGGTTGTGGAAACATTTCTTTAAGTTACTGAGGGCCAATACAGAGATTACTTATTTAAGTTATAGAGGTTGCGTATTTTAAGTTATAGAGGTTTTGGGCTCTGATGGGAAGGGAACATATTATTTTTTGAAGTTATAGAGGTTTTTAAGTTACCGGGGTTTGAGTTATCGAGGTTCTACTGTATATAAAAATATGATTCGCATAAAAGTCAACTTTATCTAATAAAAGACTTGGTAAACATTAAAGAGATCTGGGAATCTGGTCATTAATAGTTATGAAAACTAAAAAATCTCTCCTACACGACCTTATCTTTTGAAAAGACCTTCTATCTCAGACAAGCCGCAGAAATTTATCAGGCCATTAAGGTTGAGAGCAGCAATTGAAGAAATTTACCACATCAATATTTCACAATTGAAGGCGCGATGTCAAGGCTCCTTAATTGGGATGCGGCTTCTAACAGGGGCAGTCTATAAACTTCACAATGATAATTCGCATTAAAGGGACGGCATTTATTGAACTCTTTAGAAATCCATCGAACTGTAGTGGTTTACTGAAAGCGAACGTAATTGCATGAGAAATTGGAATATTATTTATGCATTTATGAGAGAAAACATCGTTTCACGAGCTGCATCATTAAAACGGTTTGAAAAATGTTGGAACATTTTTGTTATTCCACCGTATAGATTTTCGGGTTGTGGTTTTGTATCTATTTTTTCTACATTATTCTTTGTGAGCGAAGCAGGGAAATGTCTTAATATTTATTTATTCAAATTTTTTAATTTTGGTATTGTTCGTTACTACTATTGCGTATATTTTTTATTTTCTGTGTTTTCGGTGACAAAAAAAATATATATCGTACAATGCATATAAAATTGTTTTAGTAGCTTTAGCTATTATTTTGGTCTTCTTTATATAGTTCATGTCGATCTATTTAAAAAAAGCGTAACGTCTTCAGGATAACATCTGGTGTTTTGATTGTATTCATCAATTGTTTCAGTATTTCAAGCGTTACAAAGAAATAAACAAAGCCAATTTCGCATATATAACATAAAGATAGTATGTCGCATAAATAAACTCAATGGATCGCTTATTTATGCCTTTTGATCTTTTAAGAACAAGTACAGAACACAATAGGAGTCGTAAAGAAAATGTTAAGGTAAAAAGGAATAAATAATCACAATGTTCAAGAACAAGTCAGACAGTAGCATTGTCCCAAGGGACTGATTCCTTTTTACTACTCCTTTGGGGATGTCATGAAGCAGCGAAATTATGAAAATAAATTAAACTCTTATACAGCAATAAGATAATGAAAATGGGACTATTAGCCTGCTTCTTTGGTCCCGCGGTATAGCGCATGCGATCAAGAGGTCTCGGATACCCTTCCCGGGTCGAGTAGTGTTATTAAAAAAAGTAGTCTGGAAATGTGCCTAGTAAAAGCCAAAGCTGTCAAAACGATATAATATAAAAAATCATGTAACGTACTCAGGCATGAATAAGTGAAATTGTGTATGCATAAATGTTAAAAAATTTCACAACAGAGCTGTTATTGCATCAACTGTGAAAACAAAACGGAATTTATTGGATTATGATGACGTCAAATTGGATTAACTGCATGAACGGTGGCAATGGAATCAGCGAAAATTTCGTTGTATTCTCTTTTTCGAAAAGTTCTTGGTTTACAAATGTATATTTACTATAAAATATTCATCATCATCATCTTCATCAGCCCAAATACGTCCCACTGCTGGGCACGGACCTACTATAGATCTACTAGAAATATTTTCTATACTATTAATCATTTGTGTATTTGCAAAAAAAAAACAGTAGTTACCTAAAGTTTCATTTACTTGAAGTTGCAATAAAAGTTTTGAAGATCCATTGTCTTTATCTCTAGAAACACGATCAAAATTTTAAAAGATTTTCTAGAAGCAATTCAAACTAGCGATAAAGCAATATAAAACTGACGAAGTAAGCAATAATTTCTGAATGAAAAAGCTTAGTACACTTTTAATAATAATATAAGTATAAAAACTGCAGTAAACCTCATTTACTTCATGCAAAGTGTTTCTCACGGGGAGTGTTTAGCTTTTAGCGTTCGTAACAATGTTTCCTACGGATTTATTAAGCAGAAATTGTGTTAAAATATGAATTCCCAGCTCATTTTTTCCACATAATACAGGAGCTCGATTTTTATCTCACATAAAGAGGGGAGAAGGATTTATTTTCCTCTTAGTTTTAATGGATGGAAAATTTTGTTCAACGAATTTGGCGGATTATTGTTTAGCTATTTAGTATTATTTACGTACATAAATACATCAGCTAAAGATTATATATAATAATAGTATGTCAGAATTTATTTGCACATAATATAATCTATGAGACGTATTAATACATAATAATATGCATTCATAATGACGCAAATTAATGAAATTTTACTGTGTATCGTGATGTGTATCTACAATATATCGTGCTTATGTTATCCTCAATAGAACAAATTATGAGAGATGTTTTAGTCTCTTAACCTATTCCTCCCCATTGTCAAATTTTTTAGTAGGTACACTATATTTTTTCTTAGTTGTTAGTGCTCTTATTTTTATTGTTTCTGATGAAATTCGTAATATTGCACTATTTTTCTAATATATTTTTTTTTTCGCTGTATTTTTTTTAAGGCGATTTTAAAATAATTTTTGCAAATTGATAATTTTTATCGACTAAGTAAGAGCATTATGATCGGTCTTCATATACTCAAAAAAAAAACTCATATTATTTTTTCGTAATGTTACCTACATTTAAGAACTTAATTTATACATTTCATCAAAAAATGTCTCTATCAGCGCAAAGGGGGTTACCCAATCATATTGTTCACAATCGAAGTAATAGAAGACCATGAACCAGATAACTATCCAATTGAAGGTTTTACAAATTGCAAAGATTTCTCACGTCAAACACAACGTACTATGAAAAGTTTTTGTCTGCCAACGTTGGTTTATTGTAGGCGATATTTCACATTTCAAAGAATTGTTTGTTTTGAGTGAGTTGGGGCAAACGTTTGTATGTTTGCCGAATATTGAATGGATAAATTTATGTACGACAGTATTTATCAGCGTGAGATTGCGACGGCCTAGTATTTTGACTAGTCGGACTTGTAATATTTGGCCTAGAAACAAATCAAACTACAGATTTAAAAAAAGTTGATTGAAGTTAATGTAGCGCTGTAGATTGGAGTTTCTTTTTTAACTGACAGGTTCGGTATTATCATTTCGCTGTGGCGTATATACATAAAAATACGTATATACTGAAAACCGACATAACGCAATATTCTTCTACTTCAAAGTCTAAGTCAAAGTCAAATTATCTTTATTCAAATAGACTATTAGAAGTTCTTTTGAATCGTAAATTTTAAACTATGTGAAACTATTGCCGCTTCGAAACGTTATATCGCTGTGGAGAAGAAATGGAAAGAAACTCCCTCAGCAACACGAAATGTATTTTTTTCTATAGAATTAAATTAAAATTAAATTACATTATTTCAATTTTACATTATAAATGTCATTACGATACAAACTGTAGCAACAAAACAAAACTCTGATCAATTTTCTTACTCCCAGGGCTTATTATCTTCACTCGCTTCGTAGGTGTTTTTCTTTGTCTGTACGAAACAAATGTTACAACGTGTTCAATTGTTTTTTACAATTCTATTTCCCATCTACCCGTTTATACGGCACTTCGAGCTACAATTATTTTTTTAATTTGTTATCTCATGCCTGTATGTCCAAAGGTTGAGTATCGATTATTTTTTCATCCACGATTTTCCATGTACATGTATCTTGAATCCTTAATAATAAATAATTAAAATAGTAGTAATATCCTTTAAAAAAGAGCATTAAGTCTTGCAGAAGTGAATATTTGATAGCAGAAATTAAAAAGCACTCTTCAGGTAAAATGACTTGTTTAAACATAGCAAGGTTACTGTAGAAATATAAGAGGTGATAAAAGGTACCTTGGTGACAAAATTTAAACAAGGCCTAAAACTGAAAGTTTTATCAAATTAACGTAGTATAATTATAGAAACACGGACCTGTCCATCAACTTTGCTAATTTATTATATGTATCAGTTTACTCTTTGTTGAAGTTGTGTAATGAAGGGCAAGCACTTCCAATTACGGGATCGGAATTTCAAAGAGAATGTCACGAAACAAAACCTGGCGATAGAAATAGTTTTATAATTATACAAAAGTGTGCTATAAATAAAACAAACAAAAACAAAACAAAATGTTTTTTAAATAATTTTGTCCGCTGCACGATGGAGGGTTGATACTCGTATGTGCGTCAATATAAAAATCGTAAAGTATAGTAAAATAGCCTGAAAGTCTCTGGTAAAAAGAAAATAGCAACGCACTCCACAGTGGCAGTAGGTTAAACTACGTCTATACTTTTCTAACGCGCCCATTCTCGAGCGAAGTTTATGAGTTAGCAACATTTAATCATTTAGTTACTGTAAAATTGTATCAGATAGTTTTTTGAGACACGACATTTCTTTATAAAGCACGCGAATAGTTGACGTATTCGATACCACAATTCAATCGATTATTACAAATAATAAATATTTTAAACTTGCCATTTTCCACTAGCGCCATTACCACCGATCGTCTGTAAATATTCAAGTCCTGAATTCTATATAAGTCATTTGCCGCTACCCTCAATGATGTATAAGTAAAGGGAAGAGTAATCGATCCTCACATTTCTATATTAAAATGTATTAGTTTGCAGATACTAATTTAACTGGAACAAACTACACATTAATCAAATGTAATACTTAGTCTTTACAAAGCTATTACTAGGAATAACTATATAATATTATACATGCATACCTATATATCGATAGGTACAAATATTATATGTAAAGCTGAAGAGTTTGTTTGCTTCAACGTGCTGATCTCAAGAACTACTGGTCAGATTTGAAAAAAATCTTTCATTGCTAGATAGTCCATTTATAGAGGAAGGCTTTAGGATATATAACATCACGCTACGACCAATAAGACCGAAGTAATAGTGAAAAATGGGAAAAAAGGGTAAAAAATAATCTTTTTGAAGTCTAATGTTAATTCAGAGCTGGGGGCAACAACTAGTTCCTAAATAATATTAGTACTAAGAAGAAAGCAAATTTCAAGATAGGAAATTAGGAAAAAAACCTTTCAGCTTTAAGCTTAAGCCTCCTAATGATCCCGCGAATTCGAAATTTCATCTCCGCATCTTAACGGATTACTCAAGGATTTGCCTTGTATAAAAATCTTAAAGTGGATTAACAAAAAAAAACGGGGATTTCAGATTACTTTTTTTTTAAGATGTCTACTCTTCTACCATTATTTTTATTTAAGCATAAGTGTATGTAGATAAGTCCACGCAAAATAATTTGATACGGTTAGAGACGATCTCTTGTATGTGCATTCCTATACTGTGATCAGATGGTCCTGACTAGGTCATTATTTTGTTATTTTTTTAAACATTTCTTTATTAAATATTACCACTCTTAGGTGCTACAAATTGTCAGAATGACTGTTTTTTTTTATACTGGCACGGCAAAGTGACCCCATTGCACCTGATGGAAAGCGTAATGGAGTCCAGAAAAAGTGCCGAGAGATGATGATCTCCCGTTGGTCGACACAATCATGCCAGCCGAATACCTTTATTGTTAAGAAGTTTGGGGGACTAATGCCATGGTGAACAAAGGACCGACCGCGACAAATCGGCCAAAAAATGCCGGCACGGTCATTCTTTCACCATGATTGAAGCCCCCCTGAAAACCGGATATACACTGGCTGATCCCGGAACGCCGCACACTTGCATGTGTTACTATGGCGGGTTTTACGCCCTGTGTACGGTGGTCGCTATCCGGGCGGATACGAATATCCTACCACCAGCATCCATCCAAAAATTCTTTGAATTTCTTTCATTCTTTCAATCAATATCTTGATGTATCTCTATCAAAGGTATTGACCAGTAGAAAATGCGCCGTTAGAACCAACTCACATACCGCGATTCAATATTTACAATAAATATCTGGGTAGACATGTAAGAAATCAACTCGTGATATCCAGGCAAAAAGGGCAGCGCAAAAAATACCAGTAAACGGAGGCCGATGTCGATTTATAACACAAATCATGAACTTAGCTGAGCCTCTGAAGTACTAACTCGGCCGAAATTGCTGCGCCGTTTGGAATACTGATGTCAATTTTGATTTGAGGCGTATTCGATAAACTTGAGCGGAATTGTATTTAATAGTCAGCCTCCACGGTGCCATTAGAAAGCAGTCTGTGAAAGAAGAGACTGTAGGTATCATTCACGCTCTGAGTCAAATATTGGTCGTTGTGTTTGAGACACCGAAGAGTCGTATTTGTGATACAAACCATATAAAACTTGTATCTTATTTTTACTTATATTTAACTACGTTAGTGACTGTTTAGTGCATTTATTTATAATTAGGTGATAGCTTTATTAGCCATACAAGACATCTTGAAAGTGAACTTGAGCATAGTTCAGATGCAACTTTAGTTGACTAAAAATGTAACGTACATAATATTGTAAAAACATGCCTTATTTATCTTTAAACCTACAAAACCTATAAAACAAAACAATATTGCTATATTTTTTCCTGGAAAAATAAAATGATCCCTAGGGATCGGTATAATCACGCGCGAGATTCGCGGCTAACTTTCGCCCCCAGGCTATATCCCCATGGGATATAAACTTCAGCGCGGACGTAATGGTGCGAAATTGTTTCATAAAAGCGAACCTATTTTTAATTGAATTATTGTTCTGAATTAACATTTATTATTTTGTCACAATTTGATTTGAGAATATTTTACTTTTGTTGTTAAATTTCTTGCTTTGTTCATCATCAGCCCATATATGTACGTCCCACTGCTGGGCACGGGCCTCCTCTACAATTGAGAGGATTTTGGCCTTAGTCCACCTCGCTGGCCTAGTGCGGGTTGGCGGACTACACACCTAAGAAACTACAAAGAAGTTTTAGGTGTGCAGGTTTCATCACGATGTTTTCCTTCACCATTAAAGTGCATGATAATTCTTTGCAAATACACACATAACTCCGAAAAATCAGAGGTCTTGACCGCGTGCCTAAACCTCGAGTCCATGAATGCGTTAAGGCACTTGTAGATATAGAAAAAACTACTATTAGTATCCGCTATCTCGTCTGACTTACCTTCTGATAGCCATAAAACCAACGTACACATTCTACACGTTTTAATTTAAACATCAATTACATTTGATTTGTATTTCATCAGCGAGCACAACGAAATGAAATTTTCCAACTTCGTCACTGGACTGTTAGATTTTAAACGGACCACAAAGGTACATTTAACTGTAATTACTATTTTCTGTGTTTAAATTAAATTCAAATTATTAATACGGATATATTCACACTATATAATTATTGATGTCATATTCATGTGATTTCTATTAGTTACTGAGATAACCAAGACTTGGCTAATTGATCATCATCATCAGCCTATATACGTCCTATTGCTGAACTCGTGTTGTAGAGGAGGCCTCCACCTCGACAACTAAGAGTGGTTAGACCTTAGTCCACCACGATGGCCTAGTTAGGGTTAAACTACACACCTGATAAATTTATAAGGTTGCATTAATGTACTCACCGTAGTCTCGGAACTCGTGTATCCTTTCACATCAGGCCGAATATAGCCCCTGCCACTCGCAGCAACTTCGGCTGCAGTATGTCAAAATGGGCGCGGAATTTCCACCGATCGCGACTGTCCATAATTGTTTTAGTAAACACTAAATTTGATAAATCAGAGGCGTGTTTGACTCGACCGCGCGCCTAAACCTCGAGGCCATCACAACTATAGCAAATTACGTTTTTGAATCATGGACTCTGAGGGATCGAGTATTGGGTACCTTTTTTCCAAATCATTATTTTTGCAAACTGATAAAAAGTTATATACAACCTCGACTCCACATAACATAAATGTAAGTATAGGAAGAACCCTTGATACATATGTATTTATATTGCAATTAGTTCATATACGAATACGTCCCATTGGTGGATGGGGCCTACTTCACCGTAGATTAGGTCGTAGTGCGTGGAGCGGAATGATGAATTTCTCATACCTAAGAAATTTCTTTTGTAGATTTTGTCTCGATTTTTTAACTCATTTGCATGAAAAAATTATTAAAAATACACACAAAAATCTACAAAAAAATCCTCAATGGATCTCTCATTGATTTAAAATTTCTCATAAACATACTTTATTACGGTACCCTAAAATGCACTTATAGGTAAATCCATCTCAACTTGAAACATAAACTCAACCTCTCGCGTTGTATATCCTTTTGCAGGAAATTGGTAAAGAGAGGGCGCGTAGCTGACCTGTGGCTGATGCGGTTAGCAATGTACGGACGGCCGCTTCGGGTCGTTGACCTTTATTGCCTAATATATGTGGGCTTTACGGCTTGGGCAGTGAGTTATTGATTTGAGTTATTAGAATGACAGGGTTTATTTATCCGCTGTGAATTGGAGGATTTATGCGAGAAACTGCGGATGTCTTTAGGTATTACGCATGTTAACAATATGTATATGTATAATGTAACCCTCGTAAAGTTTGGGATTAGTAGAAAGAAAGAGGAAGATACTAGAAAAAAAGAAACGTAGGTATATGAGTTATTTCGATTGTAGTAAAATGTAAAATAAAATAAAATCTAAACGATTACCTTCATACTCGGAAAATTGTATGGCTAAGGTTTCATTACGAGAAATTCAAAAACATTTAAAGAATCCCAACAAACTCAAGCCTGCAAGAGGGACTGAAGCTCTAAAGAATGTGCTGGTCCAAACGTGGGATTAATATGTCTTCTTTTTTTCAACATTATTCAATCAATGCTGAATCTCTCAATGCCCCTTGAAACGTCCACTAATAGAATTTAAAATAAGGGAGAGAGCAGATTTCATAAGGATAATATTATATTGATTATTTGTGATCAAGCCACAAGCCAGAAATCGCAGCTTCTAAGGTAATTTCTCATCCACTTCTGAAACCACGCTGTGGAAGCAGAAATATCCTTTCATACGCGTTAGCTATTTGGAGTGAGGCCTCACAGCCCATTCGGAAGCCAATTTCCTCTGAAATCTTGCTATAACATTACAGAGCATATGCAGCAGTAAGTCAATTTCAACTGGATTTTTAAATAAATAGTAATAAAGAAGAATTTGGTTTTAAGGTTCTGGTGTGTTGTTTACCAAATATATATTGGCTTGAAATACACAATTGGATTGGAATAAACGCTTTCGTAGTAGTATTTTACTTTTGTATAAGTAATTAAAAAATGTGACAAAAAAACAAACATTTTAAGAACACATAGATGTGTAAAATGCTTTGTAGATGTACAAACAAAAAACAATAATAAAACAGGCTTTGCGCCATAGTGAATCTGGTATGATAGTTAAGTATTCAACTATTTTTTAATATGGCGGACAAAGGATTCAAAAAAATCTGTTCTACAGCTACAAAATCCCGAGCCAAGGCGAGGCTAGCTGTTGTTTCGAAAAGATCATATGAGTTTATCAAAATGATATATCTCTATTCACATAATGTAATTCATTGTACACATGCTTTAGGATATTGAATCATCATCATGGATAAGTTGATTTTATTCATCGACTAGTACGTACATCGTTATTATACGACCTACGCGATGTGTTCTGGCTTAACTACTGCCGCCATTGTTAAATATCAATAGCCCGGAACAAGTTTTATATTGTGTTTCAATCAATCAGTGGGATTACTAGCTGACCGATTTTAACTTTTTCTTTTCTTAATCCTTTCATTCGTTATTTGTGTTGACTGTTGAGATCATCATCATCATCAGCCCATATACGTCCCACTGCTGGGCACGGGCCTCCTCTACAACTGGGAGGGTTTTAGGCCTTAGTCTACCACGCTGGCCTAGTGCGTTTTGGCGGACTACACACCTAAGAATTTTCTAAGATTTTTTTAGGTGTGCCGGTTTCATCACGATATTTTCCTTCACCTTTAAAGTACGTATAATTTATTTGTGAATACACACATAACTTCGAAAAGTCAGAGGTGTGTGCCTGGGGTTTGAACCTGCGACCGTGGAGATTCTCGACCGCGCGCCTAAACCTCGAGGCCATCACGACTTGTGACTGTTGAGATAATTGCAATAATTTATTTCTAGTCGTTAATTTAAAAAAAAATTTAATACTCTAAAAAACTACGTTCACAAATCGCCATGACACTATCTAAGCAGTCACTGGTTCGAATCCAAGGTACTATTAAATATACGAAGTCTACCAACACTTACTAGGCCAGCGGAGAAGATATAAGATTTTATTTCTCAATGATAATAGGTGACGCCAAGCATTCGGCATTCGTCTTAGAATAGTGTTTCCTTACAAGAAATCAAACACAAAAACAAAACAGAAACTCAAACCGAACCGAGGGTCGAGTCCGATATTTTTAGGTGGCACGTGCCAATTATTATCAACAAGATAATAATACTGTTGGCAGTATGTTGCATTATAATAAGTCATTTTTTAAATTATACAATAGTTGAAACTCGAAGCGTAATTTGAAGTCGTACCACTGCTTTCTCTTTTTACTACAATTGCTCTCTGGAGATTTTGCGGAAGCAATGTAGTGTTGTGTTTTGTATTGCGAAGACTACACTTTGAGGTTCCTTTGTAGAGACGTCATTCTACTATTTTGTAAAGTTTAATAATGAGTTTTGTTTCTTTGTAGTTCGAAACACTTCTATTTGTTGCGAAGTATAATTAATTAGTTTTTATTGTGGAGCTCCTGAATGGATTAGCTACAAAAGCCCGACGGTGTTGAAGAGTGGAAGTTGCATTCACCAAATTCAGTCCTTATGATGGAAGGCCTAGGGATCATATTCGTTTAAAAAACATATTTGTTTTACTTATTTACTGTTATGCAAGCGAAAATGTCGCAAAAAATACATACAGATATTTATTGGTAATCTCGCTGCCGGGACCAGATTTTTAAAGCTTACCAGACATTTTAATTACCTATTATTTTATCTTTTCTTTTGTTTCACATCTGACTCTATATTTTATTGAATAAAGCGTATGCATTCACGTTTCAGGGGTGTATTAATTCCTGATAGATAACCCAAAATGTTTATTCACTTAACAGTGAAGTAAGGTTTCACATATTTATTGGATTACTCAGACGGTGGTTAGTTTTCGTTTAGGCAATTCTTATTGCTATGTATGTCGGTGTATGTCCAGCTGACTTTGGTAGGCGTCTTTATCATAAAATATGTCCATATCTAGTCTTTGAGTTCTATTTTAATGGTGGCTTTATTGATGATTTTTATTATTTTATCACAAAATTGAGCGAAAATTAGCGGTCATATAACTAAATTTTGCCTCACGGTTATAAAAAGTCATCACCATCATTATAACGTCATCACAAGATTCAAAGACTCAAGATTTTAAAATGTTATATGATTCCAACAGGTAACTGTAACCAAAAGGCTCCGAGAATATTATTTCTAGCATATTGCATATTATTTCTGTAGCATATAGTATAGTAAAATATTATTACATAATAATGGTTATGATAAGGATAATGTTAAAGACAGCTAACGTTTTAATAAATTCGATAAAACTTATCACAAGAAAAATCCTTCATAAAAACTCATACGATTAAATTTATTCGCTTTTTAATAACTTCCCAATGGGGTGCGCCAATCTTTTGAATATTATAAGGTACCTATATAAGGTATTTATGCTTCTTCAGTACAGGAATGATTAAATTGTATAGAGGAAAATAAACTTTTAACGAACTTAAAATGAGACATACAGAAGGATTGCCATCCTCCAGCAAATACACTACAATTTCGGACTTTAACTATTCATACGAGTAAAGCCACATCGAACAATACCTACGCCGTAAAAGCCCGCAGGCGCTAGTTCGAAAGCCAAATTGCAAACATTAATTCATTGATATTTGATCAAAGTCCTAATTATCGACCGTTTCAATCGTATTCCAAACAGAATCAACTTAAGCGTTAATTGCAAAAGTTTAACGAGATTACAGTTTATTCAGGAAACTGAAATTCAACTGGTGATAATTTCATGATTTGAAATATTGCTTCACGAGGGTAAGACATTCAACTCTAGACGGTTCTAAAGAAATGATAAAGTAATTTAATTGAAAAAATAATAATATTAAAATTGAATGTCTGTTTCGAGGCACTCCTTTATTAGATTTTTTTTATTTCCTTCATTGCAGATTGAAAAAAAATATATTTTGTTGCCGGGCAATTTACAAAAGTTTACAAACAATATAACTTACACAGGAAACAATTATCTTTTAATTCAGCTACGTGCTGTAATTCCGCTTGTACGGTATTGCAGCGCTGATTTTCAATAAATTGATATATTTTCAATATTTTATAGACAGTTAGGCGTATATAAGACATGTAGGCAGGCGGTAGTAACATTTAAAAATATTCGTTAAGAGCGTATGCAGTTTTAGCCTAATTTCAGCAAAAACAGTACTTTTCGAACCCGTTAAAATTGATGAAAGACTCATTGTACAAACATGTTAGTTACGAATTATTTTAGGGAATATTGTCATCTAAATAGTTAGTGAAGCACATTTTAAGATTTTTGTGTAAATTTTGATAAATAACAAGATAACTGAACGGAGGTTTTCATAAATTCACTTTTAGAGTCATTTTCGAGGCCCAAAATTCGTGTTTATTTATAACATATTTAATCAAAATAAAATCTTCTTGAATTGAAAATATTCCCCATGCAAATAGTTAGTGAAAAACATTTTAAGATTTAGATCCCTTATTCAAGTAATAAAAAATCTAAGGCATACGAAATATTGAGAAATTACTGTCCCATTTGTTTCCCTATACAAAATAAAGAGACTCCTCCCAGTTGGTGGCTGTAAACTGGTACTTCTTATTTCGTCTTAAAAACACTTATATAGCAAGAACGGTTATGCTACTGTTATTGCTGCTATTTCTCCTTTATGGCTCAAATATTTTCCAGAGCAGTGGTTGCATTACTTGAAGACAACTTACAAACTCTATTAAAACTGAATTGATTTTACTCACGAAGTTTACTTTGTTTTTGAAACACTTATTGCCACCAATTACTAATAGATAATTAACAATCAAGTTTATAGTCATACCCTCAACCCTACCGGAAAATACAAGTCTTGTAATATTCTATGGAGTGTACAACTACCAGTAACTTTTATATCTAACAGTCACCCGAAAATTTTGGTATCACAAAAATAATGAACTTGTTGCGACAGATCAAACTCATGACTTCACAGGCTGGGGATAGTCAACTGCGCCGTGAATAAAATAAATCTAAAAATTAATTTATAACCCTCTCAGGTGTAGACGAGGCCCGTGCTCAGCAGTGGGAAGTATATAGGCTGATAATGATGATGGTGATTAATTTATAATACAATTTCATCTAAAAATGAAATATCCACATTCATACTGTATACATACACACATACATAGCCTCAGGCCTGTATTCCCTAATGGGTTAGGCAGAGGTTCATTTCTACACCCACATTTCGCCAGGTATGTATCAGTTCCTCGTTATAAGGGGCGAGCCTATTGCCGTTTTTCGAGCACATTTACAGCCTCCGTGCTGCTACTGAGAATTTCCTAATGGAAAAACCCAATAACACTTTGGCCGACCCGGGAATCGAATCCAGGACCTCTAGATCGCACGGCACATACTTGCACCGCGAGACCACGAGGCAGTCTATGAAATATCGTGCTGATGAAATATCCAACGTACATAAAATACTATTATCAATCGATTTCATTATGTATGTATGTAGAAGTTACCTTAGAACTACCCTTGCAGCATGTCGTATAACCCTCAGTAATGACTCGCATCCTCTCAATACTGTCCACCTACTAATGAAATCAGATAGTTCGCCCAACGTTAATGTACCAACCGGCACAAACTAAATTCCTGAACAATGAGAAGTCGAAGTTAGTGAAGTTGCGCCGGATGCCGTTTGTGACACTACCGAAGTGCTGATGGCAGACCAAAAACTGTTGAAAACAACTACGGCTACTGCAGCCTATAACTATTCTATCAACAGAAAATTCTCACTCTCAAAACATTTCAGAAAAATAGACAATAATAGAAAAATAGAATACGCCATACACTTTATTATCTATTATTCTGAAATGTTAATATATAAGAGTGAAGAGTTTGTTTGTTTGCTTAAACGCATTTATCTCAGGAACTACTGGTTCGCTTTTTATGAGTAAAGGAAAAAGTAGCAAAAACAAAGAAAAAAATTTATTTTTAAAGTCTAAAATTTTCGAATACAGAGTTACGGGCAACAGCTAGTGTCTACATACAGGTTGTATTCAGACCGTGATCGGAAACTAAGGTAGATATTAGCAGCAGTGATTACAAACACCGTAACATTAATAAAAAACCCGACAAAAAATAAAATAAAATACGTATTCCTTACAACCACATCCATTTAATATCTATGATTGTTAGGAAAACGCCATATTTTTTTTTATCGGATTTTTTTTTAACGCCAATGGATTTCTAATTACCGTAGTTATTACCTGCCTCAGTTTCCGATCACAGTCTGAATACACCCTGTATAATTAGATAAGTAGGTATATACAGCGCTGCATTTCGTTGTAAAGTAAACACGAAGTTGCCAACTCCCTATAAACACAGTTAGCCAACTGTCGCTATGTCCATTACAGTTCTAGTATCATCGCACACAGAACTAGTTTGTTTGAATGATAAATGAGCAAGTATGACAGGTCTAAAAAAGAGGATTGGCTCGTTGGTGTCGCAGTATAAATGTGTGGCGTGATATCGTGAGTCCCCGGCCTCGATTCCCAGGTCGGGAGTATTGGAATGGATTTTTCGATAAAAAAACTCAGTAGCAGAATTTATATATTAAATTACTCGAAATATGGCAGTAAGCTTGCCGCATCATACTTCGGATTAAAACCACAGACAGCGAATCGTGTAAACAACTTTAATAGAAAAAGGGGTGACAACACGGCTAATAGGTATTTATGAAAGAAGAAGACATACTACGTCAACCCTGTATCTCCAAGAATCCAATAATTTTATAAAATAAAAAATACTTTTCATCCTCAAAGCCCCTTTGCATACACATATATACCAATTATGTTTTAGCCCCACGTAATAAGGGGCGAGTCTATTGCCGTTTTTCGGGCACAAATTCCAGACTCCATGGTGCTATTGAGAATTTTCTTATGGAAAAACCCTACAACACTTTGCCTGACCCGGGAATCGAACCCAGGACACCATTAGACAGTCAGTAGGATACTATACCTACTGACTGTGTATGTTTTATATCATCACACATCATCATCAGCCCAACTACGTCCCACTGCTGGGCACGGGCCTCCCATACGCCTTTCATCTTTGCACCGCCTGAGGTTCGACTATCAAATAATGTTATGTATGAAATGTATATAAAACAATAAAATCCATTAACGGTTGTAACGGTTTATGCAAAACGATCAAAATCACTTGAATTTATATTCTTAGTAAGGGTGATTACATCTTCGCATAAAAGAGAAAAGGGGACGTCAAAAAAATAAAAAAACCGTATATATCCCGCATGAAGTTGAAACTTATCTGCACGTTGGACTACTTTTTCGAACTTTGTCGAAAATTGTTGTTACTTCGATATATGCGATGGATTTTTAATTTTGAATTTTTGTCACGTTATTTTATTTTTAACCCCCGACGCAATAAGAGGGGTGTTATAAGTTTGACGTGTCTGTGGGTGTGTGGGTATATCTGTCTGTCTGATTTCAATTTAGTTTTTTTTGTATTAAGGTGACTTATGTGCGAGTGTTTGATGAAAATCAGTTGAGCCGTTTAAAAGTTGTGGGGGGTGAAAGTGGGGAAGAATAACCGAATATCTGCAAATAAAAAATAAAAATAAAATACGTCGCGTTGGGGAACCTTGATTCATTTATTAATTAATTCATTCAAACAATCATTCATTAGATAATAATTATGGAGGATTAATTTATGAATGAATCATGGTCCCCCAACGCGACGTATTTTTTTAAATTATTATTAAGACTGCCTCGTGGTCTCGCGGTACAAGTATGTGCCGTGCGATCTAGAGGTCCTGGGTTCGATTCCCGGGTCGGGCAAAGTGTTATTGGGTTTTTCCATTAGGAAATTCTCAGTAGCAGCACGGAGTCTGGAAATGTGCCCGAAAAACGGCAATAGGCTCGCCCCCTATTACGTGGGACTGATACATACCTGGCGAAATGTGGGTGCCGAAATGCATCTCTGCCTACCCCTTCAGGGAATACAGGCGTGAGTTTATGTATGTATGTATGTATTATTAATACACACTTAGGTACTTTAATATTGAGTTTCTTTTTATTTATTTTTTAGTTTTTAAAGGGAACTTAGGTTTTTGTGTCGGGTTTTTTTAAATTTTTATTGTTAAAATCTATTGCTTACCACCTGTCGTTCTACAATAGGTAAAAATAAGCTAACATTCTGACCTAATGAGAATGCATTGGCATACCATATATTATATTTCTTGGTATACCAAGAAATAGTAATTTATACTTAAGTAACATATGCGCTGTTAAAATCATGTCATAGTTTTAAGTTGTTTTTTGTCCTTATAAGCAAATAAGGTTTTATTATAAACCTTTTTTATCGCTATAAGCAGGTCATGCAAGAGTATCATTTAAAGATTTTTTAGACTGTTCAAGTATATAAATTTGTCGTACTTATAGGTTCTAAACACTCTCAGTTGTATTGTAGGGGAGGTCCGTACTCAGCAGTGGGATGTATATTGGAGGATGATGATAATGATTGTCCTATTTCTTAATTTATATAAGACTAGCCGTGCCCTTATTTGACCTACATTAAAAAATTATGTGTCGAATCGTAGGTTTTTATAACAAAAAGTTTCATATTACTATTGCAGACTAAAATTTTTCTATAATTTATTCCTTGAGCCATTTTGTCTGAAAAACTTTGTCACTATAATATGCCTTATCTTGTTATGATCCATTAAAGTATATAATGTGAATTTTAATCAGCTTTCACACCTCGCCATGAAATAAAAAATGGCCTACCAGCGGTAGCGTGAGTAGCACGCGTTCCGTGCTAATTGTGTCTGATCACGTATGATACAGCGGTTAACGGCCAGACTTGGCAGACGTTGGCGTGTTTTCAACACGTTAGATTGGCGCTTTGAGGTTTGCTGGCGTTTTTTCTGCTTTTATACCGTTTTTTATCATTTATGCTATTTATACTAGAACTTTTAACACTTTCAGCTTTAAAATGTGGCGTTTTAAACCTTAAAGCTAGTAAAAGAACTTGTTAGAAGCCTATCGCTACCTACATAAGGTTCGCTAACATTTTTGCTTCTTTTATTCCGTTTTTAACAGTTACTGTTTAAGCTTTGGCTTTTAGCACTTTCGTATTAAAACTGTGGCTTTTTAAACCTTAAAACATGTGATGGGCTAGAGTTATTTCCACTTTTATTCTGTTTTGTATCATTCTCGCTGTTTTTACTCCTTCTTTCAACACTTTTAACTTTAAAATATACGATTCAAACATTTAGGTAAACACATTGCGCCAATTGTTTTGTTACTCATCCACTTTTGTTACCGATATTACTTAATTGTAAACATAGGGGCAACCCTTTGATGCTAAGAGAACTCAGTTTACTAAATCGTGTGTGCAGTGTAGATCAATCGGAATATTACATGCGCCTCGCATAGATCGTTTAAATATTAGTTGCAAGTGTACAGAGGATTACTGCAGAGCTAGCGTGGATGAATATTGGATTTAGAAGGATCACAAAACGACAAAAAAGTCTTATGTAATACGAGTATCATCAGATTTGGTGAAAAAAGGCGTGGGTAGTTATTTTTGCGATTCGTGAAATGCTTGATGCAATTGAACCAATTGGATAACTTGAATTGACAAATGCCCACTGACGTACAATAGTTTATGATAATTACTACCTGTGTTATGTATGAAAAATTAAACTAGATATGGGAAAGGTAAAGTTTGTAACTTCAATAACGTCGAGTTTTATTCGTACTGGCACCACTGATCTAGCATTAAGACAAGATAAGAGATTGAGATCACATGCAATTTTTCCGTATGTATAATCTTTTAAAAGCCGTCTAAAATTACAGAAACTTCGATTATTTCCATGCACATTTCGCAGAAGAATAGAAAAAACTCGTCCCACATACACAGAATTAAAATATTTATCCCTAACATCAACAAAGCCGAGCTTCGGTGTATGGCCGGGACGTTGAATAACTTATCTCTCTTTATAAGTACGAGGTTTTTTCTGTGAATGTAACAAATGTTTAATTCAAGAATTTCGTGTCTTCGCGACGTTTTATTCTTGCGTCGGATGTCGAATCACGTGTTTTTCTAAAGTCGTATTGAAACTAGAAACTATTGAAGTCTCTATCAGGAATGATTTATGTCAAATTAATGTAGATGCTATATTTTAAATGTTTCAAGATGTTGTTAAATGTTTATAGTAAATAAATAAATATTTTTTATTATGTAACTATACTTTTTCGATATAAAAAAGTCGTGATGGCCACAAGGTGTAGACACGCGGTCAAGAATCTCGACGGTCGCAGGTTCAAACCCCAGGCACACACCTCTGACTTTCGAAGTTGTGTGTATTCACAAAGAATTATCACGTACTTTAACAGCGAAGAAAAACATTGTGATCAAACCTGCAGACATAAAATTTCTTAGGTGTGTAGTCTGCCAACCCGCACTAGGCCAGCGCGGTGGACTAAGGCCTAATTCCTCACAATTGTGAGATTGTGTGCTGATGATGATGATGATAATTTTTCGCAGTGTCTACCCTTTTTGTATTTATTTCCGTTGATTTGTTAATGATAGGTATAATTTGTTAGGTAAAATTAGCAAACTTTATGAATATAATTTTACCCCCTTATTTATTTACTTTTGATTCAAATTTAAAACATCAGTACAATTCCGTTTAAAGTGGTTATAAGAGCAATAAAAGTAAAATTTAATATTTAGTGAATAAAAAAATATCAGTCAATACAATTGTGCCAGCCTATTACGCAGTTATAAAATTTTATCCCGTCTGCTGGAATGAAAAAATCTTAACCATAACGTATACCTCCAAAAAAGTAATATAATTTCAACAATTCATCCATACCCAGGTGAGCTCTGACCACTACAACTTCGTCATCCCACTAATAGCGAATGGCATTCGAATAAAACCTCACTTTACATACCGTCCAATCCGTCTACCACTTTTCACGTATGAAAATGTAAATAGAAAATGTACGGAACCCTGCGAATGGTGGGCCTTATGAATTATTAAAGGAGCCAGAATAAAATTACACTCAACCTGAGTATCTTGGAATTTTTTTCCCCATTTTATTTTTCGGTCGCCCGAATGGTAGTCAATTAAATTTCGTAAGCTTTTTCATACAATTTTGAATGAGATGGCATTGTTAGATGATTTTTTAATGAGGAATGGGAGATGTTTTTTGATTTTTTTAATGATAATAACATTTTTAGTAATAAATTTATTATTTCAAAATTGAAAATTATGATAAATCGAAATCATAGGAGATACTTATACTAATAATTTATTGTTCTTTATATTAGATGTTTTGTTTTGTTTTAGTGATTTGCAGACACTCTGGAAGTCCGTGGGGAGGACTATATCCAGTATAGTTATAGTCCACGTTATTTGACTGACAATGATGAGAAGGAAATAAAATTATTAAATACTTCATTGGCCACTTTTACAAATGAACATACGCCAACGTACTGAGTCATAAATGCCAATCGTAAAATTATCATCGAATCAGGCTTTTTATTATCTTTACATTTAATGCAATAAAGGTAATATTCTACGGCGAGAGATTTCCATACTAAAACTATTTGAATACCATCGAGACGATAATAGGGCGACCATCGATTATCCGAAGACTGAGTGAGAGATGAACCTATAATCACCCTGATTGAGTACAAAATTACAAGCCGTTAGTTTAATGAGAGCGGTTCAGCTATTAAGACAAAATAGACCTATCTAAATTAGATAAGCGATACCACACATTTCTTGTTTTTGTATTAAAACATTGCTCCGGCTACGTGGTTGTAAATACAAATACGTATATTTTTTTAAATATTTATTTTTTCGTATTCGTTTCGTCTTAATAATAATTGAATGTAGTAATATGTTAAACTTATCCATAACAAATGTACCTATTTACTGCACATCTGCAATCACATAATAGAAGGTAATTTTGTTATTTCTATTTTTGAGAGTCTACATGTGCATGTCATATTTCTTTGAATGAATAAATTGTCTGATGATTTACTAGAAAAAACATAAAAAATTGAATGCAACATGACTTTATAGCTTTGTATTCCGACGAGCTGTCAAATTAGCTACTGCGCATTTCTACTCCAATATATGTGAGTCATAATTTAATGCGTGGAAATCGAAGGACTCTTTACCTGGAGAAAAACACATGATAAACACGTTAATATGTAGGTAATACACTATAATTTTTTAGTACTCACTTATTCAGCTCACACATACCCATAATGCTAGCCCCTAAATACCAGAGCTTAAACCTTAAAATATTCGGACGTTCGTTTGTTTATTTATGCAAAACGATCGCTCTACATAGAGACGGATCTACCTGTCCTTTTGGCACGGTAGAGTCTACACACTGTACATGTTTGCCGACGCATACGTATAGATACATAGAGCTGTAGAGGGACTGAATAAATTCAACACGTGGGATTTAAAGTCGACAGTGATGTCGGGATTGGGCCGCTAGGAAATTGCCTCTACATGAAACTCAGGCAAAAATATTCTCTGCTTTTACTGGTTTGTGTGAGTTGCAGGTTTTTTGTGAGCTTTGTGGCTTAGAGATTTTAGTTTTGAGGTATAAAGTGAAAATTTTATAGCTACGTGTTGTATTAAATTAACTCAAACTCTGTTAATACTTTGTAGTTAAATACATACATATGTATATCTACATTACACTTATGGAGATTTTAAAGTAACCGAACACTTTTATAACCAAAGGAATACTATTTCTACATCCTTGTTTCAGAAACTTATCATCGGTGTAATTTGAAGCGAACCTATGACCATTTATCTTGCAAATTTTCCTACCAAGTGCCGTTCATTGTGCAGGAAAATGTGTTGACATGTGTGGTAATAACCTGGAATAAAACCTGGGATTCCTCGTGCTATTTACACGCTCATTTATGACTAACAAGGCAATTAGAACGATTCACATAGTGTATTTTCATATCCTCATTACTCTAAACCCACCCGTCCATACTATTATTGTAAATGTTAAAGTAAATCTTTCTGTCAGTTACAGTTTCTCGACCAAATTTCATACAATTTCAATAATATAATATTTGTTATACCTTGGAGAAGGGCAAGATACTTTTTTGTCGTATTTTGCTTACTTAAATTTATCATATAATTTTTAAAAACATAGTGCAAAAAGTTTTTTTTTTACCATCCTGCGACGCTTGATCATTATGATTTTTTGACAACTTTCTACCTTGCAAAACTAGTACTGCGCGAACAAAAGTTAGGGTTTAATAATAATAATGAAAATAACAAGTGAAACCTAGTTAGTTATAACTAACTCCTGACGTTTTTAATAGTAATTTCCCAAACGGACTATAATGGCATGCTACGTTTTTTTAAGCAAACCAGTTTTGCATACAAAATGGACGACTGTAGGAACTCAATTTAAATTTTACATAATGGCGCAGCTGTAATTTCCAATATTCTGTACGGGCGTTTGTTTTTGCCATCTGTCTTGGTTCGAAACTAAAATCAACATGAATAGGGGTTCAAGTTATCGAACTTATTTTCTATATTTGTGCAGCTGGCATTATTTTTAAACTACCCCCTATACATAGTTTAAGCACTGCATTTATAATATAGTTGATACAAATGATGAAAAAGTAAAAAAGAAGGTGTGTAATGCCCTTGAAGGCAACTCTAGTATCGAAATGTATTTTTGTTATAACAATAATTAAATTTAGAAAGGATATCACTGTGATGTCTAGTACTACGCACTGCCCGTAATAAAAGAAGAATAAAAGATCAATTTCATTAATTGATTATCCTATCAGTCGTAGACTAGAGCTAAGCTAAACGTTGTCCCACTGGCAATCTTTTCGTATTTACAACTTTTACTTTTAACGATAAAGTAAGTAAGTAAAATATTTATGTATGCTATTCCCTCGTTCTCCAATTATATTAATCCAGGCTAATCTTACGTTGCCAAGCGACCCGAAATACACGGAAATATTTGCAAATTTTACAAAGAAAGAACCCTTGTAAGAATGCCAAATGAAACGGCTCTACAAAGGCTCCCGTTGGGGTCCCAACTATAAATCATAAAGCTGACGACCTTCAACTGTGATATACTTGCCCTTTTGTTTGGTGAGACCTCTGTTGTCATCTGGAAAATAATATAAAAAAAATTGTCCTCCTGGTTGCCTACACCAGAATAGCAAGAATATTCTAAATGAAATACACATGTATAATACATAATCCATTGACGATAATTATACTTATTTTAAAAATATAATAGCATCAAAAATTAATTTCCAAGAGGAGGCTCATTTCAGGGCAAATTTAATTGTTGTACGACAAATTGAGAAACGAGAATTTAAAATCAGCTCTATTTATCTACTGTGACCCGTAGAACCGACCATACTCTGTTATTGAGAGGAGTTGCGCTGGGTTTTTTTGGTATTAAAATCCGAAACTGTATAATTTGTATATTATTACTTATTAAAAAAACATACATTAGACCAGAAGCGCTAGGTAGAATAAAACAACGCTTTAATAAACTTGAAAAGCTATGCAAAACCGCGGCCGTACGCTAGTGTATTATAATAACAGTGATATGTAAATGGTGTTTCTCGCTTCGTTGGCTAGGGGCGCTTGTGTGTTGCAAATTGAGCTTTACTGCTTGTCCACACGAGGATATTACGATGGAAATGGAGATAACAATGCATGATAAAAATATCTGCTACTTAATAAGAGTTTTCAAGCATGTACAGAGAAAGAATATCAATTGATATTGCAGCATCTGGTGAAATTTTCGTTTTGTTTGTATCAATTTCTGAAGATTCTGTCGGTCTAAGGACTAATAATGACATGGATCGAGTTCAGGAAATGTAAAAATAGATTTAGTAGGCTTCAATTGTATGAAGTTTTACAAAAAATATATTTTGAATTATTGACTTGACGAAAACTTAAATTGAAATGACGCAGTAAATGTATAGCCATGGTCATATTGCGTTTAACCAAGCCTATAGAGAAATGAATTTGATTGTATTCTTGAGATTTTTTTAGACAAGCATAACGGAATAAACCATACGTCCCAATGATATGGTTTTCAGCATTTCTGAACAGGTACCTACTGCCAGTCTACGAATTCTATAAATGACCTCTATGTTGGTATATGCTATATGACTGTTCTTCCCAATATTTTAAATTTGATGCCTGACGATGATGTAAAATTCATCCCAAATATTTTTTGGATAAATTTATATGTTCCTGCGTTATGAGACTAGTAATAATTGTATTGAATGAATAGGAACTTACGTTTAAAGAAGCAAATACCACTCGGTAGTATGAGAAAATTTTAATTTCAATTTAGTCGAATTATGAACTATGCAAAATGCTTTTTAATTAACAATTCATTTATTTAATAATAACTATGTACTTTAATGCAAATTATATTTATAGTTATTATATAGTTCAAATAGGCAATAGTATATTTTTGTCTTCCGGCTTATTAATTACTTTTCAATGAAAGTATCAAGTTTTTTTTCAAAGGTGGATATCAAATTTGGACGTATGGTTAGCGATTTCAATACAGGTCTTCGGAAAGGGTTTGATCGTAGATTCAGACCTGATACTTTAGAAAGAAAATAAAAAAGCTCTTTAACTAATGAATACTCAAAACTCTTTTGTACTCGTAGTTTGCTCCGTCTCTCTTGTTATAATTATTGCTTTCATTACATAGTATTTAAATCATAAAAGTAGAGGAAGTCTGTGGTCAGCAGTGGGACGTATAAGGGCTGATAAAATCCTTTGTATAATTTTAATATGCATAATACCTTATCAAAATCAATGGACTCCAATAGATCACATTCCAGCTATATTTCAGCAAATAGATATATATATATATATATCTACATAATATACACAATACACAAATGGAAACATGCCATTGTCCCAGTGTGGCTATAAATCTACGCCAACTGTTTAATCGATAGGTGCAAGCTCACGCGGTGGATGAACGCGAGTATAGCTTAGTGAGCTGAGTGCAGCTGCGGCATCGCAATCGATATTTTAGTGCAGGCTTGAGCATCCTCTGAGCCGTTTTTAATAGTGCGATTTAGATGATTGGATGGGTGGTTGAAGTTAATATAAGTAGGAAACTATGAATATTAAAGAGATTCGTTTAGATAGTATGGTAATATCTTGACAAGAATTGTATTGACATTTTGTCCCTTTTATTGAACATTGAATTCGGAATTATAGTGCAAGCAAAGGAAAGTAAAAATACGACTTTTACACATATTACGTAGATACAAATGTAGATGAAGTATGCTAGCGAATTATTTTACGATATAAGACTAAAAAGTTTAACTATGTACGAATACATTCAGATTAATAATTAACAATTGTGCGGGCCGGCATAATTGTGTCGACCAGCGGGTGACCATATTGTTTCTCGCTGGCCGGTATTATTTTTTTGGACTCCATTGTGCTTACCATCAGGTACAGTGGAGTCACTTTGCCGTGCCAGTACAAAAAAAAAAGCTACGATAGATTTTAATAGGTACTTGTGTATGCATTTTGGGCAAAAAGGTGCAAACAAGAACGAAATACCTCCCACTAACTAAAATATACATACATAACCTCACGCCTGTATTCCTCGAAGGGGTAGGCAGAGGTATTTGCATTTCTGCACCCACATTTCGCCAGGTATTTATCAGTCCCACGTAATAGGGGGCGAGCCTATTGCCGTTTTTCGGGCACACTTCCGTGCTGCTACTGATAATTTACTAATGAAAAAACTCAAAAACACTTTGCCCGACCCAGGAATCAAACCCAGGACCTCTAGATCGCATAAAGAAATAATAATAAAACTATAATAATTCTAATAATTGCAACAGCTGTGTTAATAAAAAAATTGTCGTCAATGTAAATTATACTTTTGTTTGGGTACCCTTGAATATAATTATGTTATAATTGTTGTCTTAAAAGATTGCAGTTAAGAAAAAAGATGAATATTTAATAAAACACTTATACTACAACAAATAAAAAAATTTTCAATAGTAATAAATATTTAAAATTATTCTTTGAATTAATCCCTAGATCGCAAGGCACATACTTAAGCCGCAAGACCACGTGGTAGTCTAACAGTCAGTAACAAAAATATGAGTACACATTATTACGTCTTATTGTCATGCTGATCTTCATTTGTTTATAGCAATATAATCCCACGTCAGATTTCATCAAATGCAATACCATTTTAGAACATTAATTCAACGAATCAATCGGCTCTTGGAAATTCGGCGTCAATGCAGAAGCAATTAACCCGTGGCAATGCAATTATGGCGCGCGGTTGATTCAACTTCAATATCGGACAAGAGGTCGGAATCGCATGCATACCTCATTAAAACTATTGGCTAGGATCGTGATCCCCGTCCCATAAACTTGGGTAATCAAGCAAAACGGGCCTTTTAGGCGAAACGAGCGGTCAAGACATATTGTCCTATAAATAGCCAACGAACCTCTAACTTTAATGTTGCGAGCTCTCATCGGTTTTATATGCTGCTTAGTGATAGTTGATATATAGTATACTCGTAATGTATACTTATAAATTAACCCATTCCTCCCCACAGTCCTATTTTATTACGCTATATTAATTTTTTTTTAGGTGTTAGTAAATTCGTAATTTCATACTATTTTTCTAATAAAATATTTTGTCGCTGTAAAAAATATTAATGTAATTTTTTCAAATTAATCATTTTTGTTGACTAATAATAATTATATTTTTCTGATATTATTTTTTCTTAATGTACCTAAGCTAAGAACTTAATTTGTTTCATTAAAATTCCATTATTTTTCGATGCTTGGGAAGTAATGGGTTAATACACACTACATTATATCTAGTTCTTATTTGATCACACGCTAAGATAAAAGAATTGTGTCCTGGGTATCAGAAACTAAGAGAGATTTTTCGATCTCACACCCACTCAAAACCAAAACAAGTATTTATGGATCACACAAACATTTATCTCGATGCGGGGATCAAACCCGTGGCCTTTGGCTTAAGAAATTAATGTCTAGCCAATTACGCCATAGAGTCTTGTGTAATTTACAAAATATTTTTACCGCAAATTATTTCACGAAATATTCAGGTATTCCTTTGTAGTCTAAATGGAATCGTTAATTATTACTGCAACTTTGACTAGTGTCTTAATGGCACAGACGTAGCGATGAGAATCTCCGAGACAGAATACCAAATTCCGATGTCTGAGATAAGTCTCCTATTTCAGAATTTATTTTTAACATGAAAAAAAGTTTCTTTTTTTTAGTTTATATTAGTAATGTGCCAGATCGTCAAAAATGCATAACCGCGGGTACAGATATGGATATTTAGTCTCAAGATCCGCGGATACGGACATGGATCTTGTTTTTCTTACTCAAACGGTCAGCGCGTGACCTCGAAACGATAGTTGACGTCACGCCCGCCGCAACGACGGGCAGGACAGGTTTCGACTTGCATTGCGCGCGTATTACTTTTGTTTAGTGTAACTAGAATAATCATCTATTTAGAATTTATTATTGGTTTCTCATTATCTCTTAGTTATAAAAATGATGTTAAAACTACCTAGTTTCTACTAAATTGATCTCATTGTAATTACAAAATATATATGAATCATCATCATCATCAGCCCAAATACGTCCCACTGCTGGGCACGGGCTTCGTCTACAACTATATATGAATAAATGTTTGCAATTAAAGGTGCCAAATATTAGATTTCAAGAAATAAAAAATATTCTGAACAGATTTTTTTCAATTATACTACTTAATCACATATTTAAAGTTATTATGCAACATGTTATTCTGCCAATTAAATTTGAAAAAGAATAAAATATCCGCAAGAAAAGTGACGGATACGGACACGGATCTTATTTCTCCCGCGGATATCCGCGGATAAAGATACTGAGATTCGGAACATCACTAGTTTATATTCTCTAGACTTTCAATTACAGATATTATTAGAAGTAAACGATAGTAGATTAATTAAAGAATGATATTCAAATATGAATAATATCATTAAATATTTTTCAAGCCGCTATGAACTTCTACCAAGCACCACACAATAAGCACACTCGGAAATCACACAGTAGTTGATAACTTGGCTCTTTGTATTGCATTCAACGAAATGAGCTTCTATTCCGACAGTAGATCACACAATGGCGGCACGGGTGGATCATTTTCATACGGCAAAATTAAATTATAACGGTCTTGTATAATTGGCCTTGTGGAAACCTTTGAAGCTATTGTGCCAGCAATCGATACTGACTAGAGTATTGACTATTGAGAAGAGTTTAATATTATACACACACAGTCATACCTGTACCCGCGAAAGGTTAAGTAGAGACATATTTTTTCATCCACGTTTCAATAATAAATAATTGGGTGCGACAATATTGCCATTTTACGAAAATATTACTTCCGGTGTTACCAAGAAATTTCTAATTAAAACCTTATTATACTTTGCCCCAATCGGGAATCGAACTTGGGAGCACTATATCGTACGGCCAACACTCATGTTGTCATACCATTAGGTAGTACAAAATATATATCGGTAAAAAATCTCATTGTAGTATAAAATAACACGTAGTACAGTACACTACACTACACGCGTCGTATACATGTTCGATACCCTAAGGCACATTGTTATTTGAGAAACAGTATGATCGATGTCGCTTTAAATGTGTACAGAGTTCCGCCAATAAGCTAAACATTTTTTTTGTATTGAGGATGAGTTTTTGATCAAACATGCATAACCTCACGCCTGTATACCCTGAAGGGGTAGGCAGAGGTGCATTTCTGCACCCACATTTCGCCAAGTATCTATCAGTCCCGCGTAATAGGGGGCGAGCCTATTGCCGTTTTTCGAGCACATTTCCAGACGCCGTGTTGTAACTGAGAATTTCCTAATGGAAAAACCCAATACCCGATTTGGGAATCGAACCCAGGACCTCTATACTACACAGCACATAATTGTGCCGCGAGTTTACCTGGCAGTTAATGATCAAACATGTCTGGGTTACATTATAACATAAAACGGTATGGATGTTTTTTTTAACACACTTTAGGTGATAGTTAAGTAGTTTTTTTTTTCTATATATTTTAATCACACCTAAAAAATCAAGATTCTGTCGATGCCAAAGGTTAATAATAGGCCACAAACGCGTATGCTTTCGATGGATAAGGAATGTAGATTATATTCTGTGCGCATATTCTGGCCACGAGCCTCCTTTACAATTATAAGGGTAAGGGCATCTGCCTCTAAATACCTAAGAAATTTCTTGCGGAGAAAATCACGATGATTACTTTCACCGCTAATAAAAGTATATATTTTAAATTCACAAAACTTCAGAAAGTCGATTGTGTGTGCCTGGGATTTATACCCGGACCCCGCGTCAAATCTTAAAAAATAAAAAATTATAGGGGAGAGTCCCACAGTACCGAACACCTAAGCCTGGGTGACAGTAAAAAAAAAACTAATTTGGTTTTTAACATTTTAATGCATTTACTGAGCGCATAACAATCATAGACATTCATATAAATCAACAGAACAAAGAAAAATAACTAAAATAAATGTTTTAACTCGGGTTCTTCATTGGTAATTATTTTTGTTAAACTCTATTATGGCACCTAGTACCGAACATTGATATTAACTGGCACATATGGCCATCGAACAGATGCCGGTACACTTGAAGACTTGCTACCTTCTTAAAGGCATCTGATACAAGTCCTGCAATATCAAAGTCGGTAATTCAGGAGCTATCCTGCATTAGCTCTCATCCACATTCCGTGCATTATAGGCATTTTAAAAGGCTTCATAAATGATCAGTCCAAAGGCTGGAGCTTGTGTGTCGTGTGCAGTGGCGAGCTTATAAGGTGAATATTGTTATCTCTGCACCAGTTTATTACATCCAAAGTCTTGTGGCTGCCATCAACCAAAAGCAAAATTGGCGACACCTTCGAGGGTCGAGCAAACTTAGTAAAATGATACAACCATTTTATAAAAAAAACTCGTTGTGCATCCAACCTTTAGGTTGGGCTACAGCTTCACTATCTGGGAGAGAATTTATCATTAACCTTTAGTGCATTCTCTGGCGGGGAAAACGAAAAAAGGAAGTATAAAATAGCCTGTAGCACTCATGCAAAATAAGATCGTAACATTTTTTCCCCTATCAGCTGAAGTAAGCTTCCCAACTTGACGAATGCTTTTTTTGTCATCACCTTTCCATGCTTTTTTACACTTGTAACGCCTGTTGATTTTTTCCATAGTTAAAGATGTATTTGTTCCTGAATGAATTCAATACATTTATAATATGCATCGTATTAAATAACAGTGTAATCCCTAAAACATTTTCGTTCGGTCATAAGGGCAAAAATACTGTTCGGTACTAGGGACTCACTGGAGAGAATTAATAATCATATAAAACAAAAATAATAAGTTTAATTTAAATTTTAGATACCAAAACGCGAAAAGTACTTACCGACGATAATTAAGACTCGTATCAAAATGGTTCAACTCTTATATTCAATCTACAACTAATAGGTGAAGTTTGTAGGTGACGACAGTTTCCCGCATAAAATGCACAATGACCGTTCTTGCTCAAGTTGCGTGCGCCACAGGCTGCTCCCGCGCCACCCGCAGCCTATCTAGCTTTGTCTCTTTCCGTTGCACGGCAAAATATCGTCCTTATTCATTTATTAGTTATGGTTACAGCTTTCGTTCGGTACTACCTGCCGTTCGGCGCTAGGGGACTTCCCCCTACGCTATTCGGACAGGTATATGAGAATACAATTATCGCATGTAACAGCACATACATGTAATTGGAAATCTGTTGAAACGGAAACAGTAATAATGCTAACTTGATATAAATTTGATTCATATTTTACACCCGATAGGACCCGGCATCGCGCACCATGTTATATAAATAGTTGTGGTACTAGTTATACTGTTAGTACTGGTTATATAGGACCGCCTAGTGGTTTCACGGAACAATTATGCCGTGTGTAGGTTCCGGATTTGATTCCCAAGTCGGACAATAGTGGGTGTTTCCATAAGGAAATTCTCAGTAGCAGCACGGAGTATGGAAGTTGCCGAAAACGGCATTAGGCAAACGTGGTACTTAATAGGGATGTTATGGATATGATATTTCGGATCTGGATACGGATATGGATATAGGAATTAAATTATATCGGTTTCGGATACGGTTACGGATATGTAATCATTTCGGATTATCCGCTAGTTTCGGATAGTTTCGGTTACGGATATCAGATTGAAGTAAAATATAACTGTTTTATTATGTTTACATTTTGCACAATCTACATTACCTTGATAAAAACATGTCCAAATTAAAGTCGATATTGGTCGCTTTTTGTCTACTCATATAAAAATCAATTTTGTACTTAACACAAGACTTTCTTAAACTATCCGAAACTTCTGAAACGGATACGGTTACGGTTACGGATATATTTTTATTTCGGATATCCGATAGTTTCGGTTACGGTTACGGAGCTCCATAACATCCCTGGTACTTAAAACAAAATTGGCGAAACTAGGCTGCAGAAATGACCTTTTCCTAGTCCTTCGGGAATACAGGCATGATTTCAGTATGCATAAAGGTTAGATTTATTATAGTCAAATCCCTTTTAAAAAAAATCTTCCCCCAAATCTGAACTCAACTTCATTACCAATAATCGAACTTAATTTAAGCAAGGTCATTTTTGATACGCTTCCAAATGTCTTCGTAAACATATTTTTCCACAAGCTAAGAAGGTCGCATATTGCAAACATAAATAGCCTTCATAAATCTGCTTCCCATAGCTACCTTATGGTGTTTTTCTCGTGTGACCACCGCCGCTGAGCAGCTTCGTCGGTCAAGCCGCGTGATTTATATGGCTCTTAGGGTGACGTGAATTTTGAGATGGCACATTATTTGTTTGGACTACTTGCAGTTGGGCAATGTATAGCAATAGAAGATGACCTTGTTTGAGGGTTGATAGCAGGAATGTACTTTAGTTTATAAAATGAAATGTCCTTTTAATTACATTTTAAGAATTCACATAAGTTATTTGCAAGACTATATATGAATATGTACATATTTACTTCATCATCATCATCATCAGCCCAAATACGTCCCACTGCTGGGCACGGGCCTCCTCTACTACTGAGAGGGTTTAGGCCTTAGTCCACCACGCTGGCCTGGTGCGGGTTGGCGGACTACACACCTAAGAAATTCCTAAGAACTTTTTAGATGTGCAGGTTTTATCACGATGTTTTCCTTCACCGTTAAAGCAAGTGATAAATTATTTCTGAATACAAGCATAACTTCGAAAAGTCAGAGGTGTGTGCCTGGGGTTTGAACCTGCGACCGCCGAAATTCTCGACCGCGCGCCTAAACCTCGAGGTCATCACTGCTTACATATTTACTTATTATTTATTAACTCTTTATTGTACACTAGGAGGCAATTAACAAAACAAAAACACAAAGGGAATTCCAGTACAATTGGCGGATTTATCAGTCAAGGCGATTTTTACAGACATCCATGCGATAGACATAAAGAAGGGATAAATGACTACTATGCTACTAAGAAGACTACACTAAAGATATAAAATATGCACATTTGTTAAACCTGAACTACCTACTAACTTTATACACGACTCGGAAATTGAGCACGTAAAATCTCAACCTCAGGCCGCACACTTTTGCCATGGAATCGATGAGTTTGTCGGTCTAAATTATACATTTAAATACAGGTTCCCACATAGACAGGTACTTTCATCTTTCAATAGTAAGCGTGTCATACATACGAAGGGGTGATGGAATGTAACATTTGTGTGAGACAGAAAACAACTTATATGTTATATCGGAGAGTGCAAAACTCGCAATTATGGCGGGCGGTGACACAGAAAATTAATTCTGTAGACGTGCTACCTCCGAGCCTCGGTGAGCGTGAGCGGCGGATATAGGCGCCCACACACTTGGATCAAATAGTAGCGTAATGAGATTTTCCCCCTGACATTATTTTTTAAAAACCCTGTCCATTCTGAAGATAGATAGATTTTAGATTATTTATATATTTATTTGGATGTACGTAGTTATTGCTGCCGTCATTAAACACCTACAATATTGTAGCTTTTTGATATAGAAGAGGAATCAGATGGATTGGTGGACGAGAGTTTTGCCGGGTATCTAGCTAGCTCTCTGATTAACACAAGTAAATGCAAAACCGATTTCATCAGTTTATTTTTTTCTGAGGCTGTGGTCACCCAGGTCGAGACAACTTTTTGTGGTAAAAACAAACCCCACAAAATCGTCGCCTACTATCACCAAATTTTTAACAAATGTTCAGCCTACCCTGTTTACGTTCTATAGTAAGCGGCTGTTGCCATTGCAGTTGGTAAAGGTCCAAATAATGATAAATACTTGATAAGGAGCAACACATATCAACCTCGATATTACAATACATACATAGATACTATTTAAGTCTATGTACATATATAGACTTTCTATAAAAATAATTCCATTAAATTTATTTTATAAAACAAATGAAAATCGTTATAGATTAAAATCGGTCTTGGTTTTATGTATCTTCAGATTAATCCTCTAGGGACAGAGAATCTGCTCATACAGTTTATTCCCATTTAAATCTGCTATCGAAAGATATTGAAATATTTGGTAATAAAATCTAGACATTCATGTTTACGAGACAGAATCTTAACTCACGGAGAAAGTCGCAGCGCCTGATAAAAATCTACAAGCAATGTACACTTTGTTGATGTGTAGACAGCAAATTTTAGTTTCGTTAAATAAAAACGTGTATATTGTCCTTTATAAAGGAAATAAATAAATAAATTTAATTACGCTTGTTTTTATTTTAAAAGGTACTACCATCGAGGCTTAGTTTTCTGGAATATAACAAAATATATTTATTATGTAACGATTCGAAAATGAATGAAAACTTTGAAGCCAATGGTGATTGGAATATCTTACAAGGGCGTTGATTCATTAGGAAGACCTTGGAGAAAGCCCTTGTCTAGAAATAGGCACCATGAGGCTGATTATAAAAAGGTTTTCAAGTTAAACTAAGATACACAAATAGCTTAAAACATAACCCTCAAATCCACATCACGCCCACACTATCCTACCCCGAAGTTCCAAACTACTAAATAAATAAATAACATAAATTATTCAATTCACCAAAATGGCAACAATCCAATAACAGCGTTCATAAATCATATTAGAATATCGGTGAGGGGATGGGCGTTTCATCTCGCGCCCAAGTCGCCGCGCCAAGCCGTTTAAGGTGTTATTTATGGGTTATTTTAATTTTAATTAACAGAGCCCCGTTCACTAGGCCGCTCGTTGAAGCCACTAGACGTTTTCGATGTTTTCTTTAATCTTTTATATTTTTATCATCAACGTTAATTAAGCGGCCAGTTTGATTAACTGACTTGAGCAGTTCGTCTTGAGATAATTTTTTGCGACTTTCTTATTTGTATTTAATATTGTTTTTTTTTATATTCTGAAAGGAGGTTGAGTTTTATTTTTGAAATTTTTAAAATATAACACTACATTTTTTGCGTAATCTTTTCAGCGATATAACATTAATAGTAATTAATGTTTTTATTTCCTTGGTTCTCATATTTTCGCAGCTAGCGATATGCTAAAATAGAACTGCTTATTTTCTGTGGAAAAGAGCTATGTATTCCCTACCTCTAACTATACAACGTCAAACGCTTCTCTAATTCTGCAAATTGGAAACCATACTAACAGTTAAAACGAAACTTGCCTTTTGAATACCTCTTTGCTATAGGAAGAATTAAAACCGTTCTTCGTTCTGTTGATCAAACTTACGAATACCACATATTTGAAAGCTACATTTTGAGTAAATACATGTACCTATCTTCATTGATGGATGATAGAGGAAATTCGATGATTTATTATTAAAAAATACATTATTTATTTAGCAGCCAGGAACTCGCACTACGATGCTATATCGTGAGTAACATAAACTACCAGTTTTAAGTGGAAATGAAACTTGCAGCCTTTCGACCACTGCGATTACTTGCTATAAAATAAATGTATGATATTAAACAGTCGTAATGCGTAACGCTTCCGATTAATAATTAACTATTGGAATAATGAGTCATTTGAATCTTAACCGTATCTTTATTCTCGACTACGCCTTTGAAAACGTATTGAAAAAAAACACTATAACTCGCTAATAAATTCAAAAAAACCTAATTAAAATAATTGTTATTTTATATGTTCGCATGGAGTATTATCATGTTCTCAAATTAAATGTATAACTAAAAAAACAAAACCCTTACATCTTTCGGTGGGTAATTAGTGCTCATAACCCTCAAATACAAGATATAACACTAAAATAAAAATAAAGTACATATTAACTCCATCTATAAAAGAAAAATCGCTCTTATCTCCCACGTATCGTAAAACAAAACAATTTCAGCGTCAAAATTGCACACATTCTCTTGAAACTTTTATAAAAATGGCACCGTTGTCGACGCTTTGTACTATAGATATTCGAGCGAAATTGGTGCAGGAGATAAGCTAAATCCATGTTGGAGGCGGTAGGAAGCCGGTTGCGCCAGTTGGTGATAAACGCTGCTTTTATCATGTGTTCTCGACTGTAAATTGGGAACAATGCCGCTACCAAACAGTGCTGTTATCTCAGTAACTCTTGTTTGCTGAAAAATAAATACTACATCGGACATATACGCTTGCATCCCCGAATGGGTGGGCAAAGGTTTCTATATCTAAGTTTTGCGAGTAGTATAAAGTGTCATGTAATAAGAGGCGATCGTATTCTCGTTTTACGGGAAATTTTACTTACACGGATTCCTACTACTAGAATTTATGCTGCTACTAGAATGTGTAATGGAAAACCCAATACTGCTTTGCGCGATCCGGGAACGAAACCAAGCAACTCTCGGTTGTCGCATGCCGCTTGTTATAGCCACGGGATCAACGAGACAGTGAAGAAAATTTAATATTGAAAATGTAATTCAAGTCGTGATGGTCTCGAGGTTAGGGCACGCGGTCGAGAATCTTGACGGTTGCGGGTTCATTTCCCAGGCACACACCTCTGACTTTTCGAAGTTATGTATGTATTCACTAAGAATTATCACGTACTTTAACGGTGAAGGAAAACATCGTGATGAAACCTGCACACCTTAAGTTTTTAGGAATTTTGTTAGGTGTGTAGTCCGCCAATCCGCACTAGGCCAGCGCGGTGGACTACGGCCTAAGCCCTCTCAGTTGTAGAGGAGGCCCGTGCCCAGCAGTGGGACGTATATGAGCTGATGATGAATCAATAGATTGATTATTAATATAGATTCTTCTGTGTTACTTAAACAGATCTTTATTTTGGTCTTTCAATGCAAGCAAGACAACACGTTTCCACTTTAATCTAATTAAAACAACGTTTATAAGTGAAACCATATTTTTTATAATGGTTGCCAAGTCAAAATACAAACTGTCTTCATATTGTTGAAGTGGTTGTCCATTCAAACAAAATATCGAAATCCATTCGAGTTCCAGTACCTATTACTCGCACAACCATCAAACGTAGCAAAGTAAACGTTTATTTTACAGACAGCTTTGTCTCAAAGCATAAACGAAATGCAAATTGCTTAAACGCGGATACACAAGAATGATTTCCCATGTGTTCCGCCCGCGCACACCCTTTGTAGTTGGAATGCGCTCCATTTTACTATAAATGTTTTTCGGGACGGAGTAATTGCTGTATAAAACTCGGGGTAAAATATTTCATATTGTGTCAATAATAAGGTCCAAATTATAATTAATGGACAATTTTAAGTATCGTAGATGCTCATGAAGAACTGATGTATGAGATTCTGATCTATCTATTACTTAGAGATATAAAACATTTAACATCATAGTAACTTAAAAATTACTCATAACTAAGTTACTTCTCTTTTTGACGTTAGTAAAAAATATATTCAAATCGGTACCTACATATCAAATCTACATACGTACTATAAAAATATTAAACCCTACTTGAAATAAATCATACTTTCATTTTTGCTTTGATTGTAATTCTTTCATTCTCATATTTTTGTATGCATCGTCCTCATGAATAGTTTCCAGAACTCATACTTAGAAAGCATTTATAAAAAAATATTTAAAATCTCAATCTACCCCGCACACAACAGGTTCCCTTTATTCCCTAAATAGTATTCAAACAATGGCCACGGTGCTGGATAGAATTTATTATGGCCCCAGGCAATCTGAATAGAGTCGAGTGAAGCAATTTTAGCTGGAATCAAATCAAATTTATTCAACAAATGAACCGAGATTGGATCTTTTGCGATTCATGAATATTGAGGAAATGATGGCAGACCGAATATTTCTGAATGAGACTTTTTAACGCTCTACAGATGAGACTTTCAATAGGGAAATGACTTCCTTGTTGCATTTCGCGTGGTTTCAGAATAATTTAACAGTAGTTTTTATTGTTTACGTACCTACTTTGAACTAAAGTCTTATAAAAAAGGCCCCTTAAAAGCCATTAAATCAATAATAACAGCAGTCTTGCATGGCTCTAAGAAAAAAAAGTAATATGATGCCGTTCGTTGAAGAAATTATGCGTACATAATTTTTTTTGGTCTCATAACAGCAAACCTGATACAAAGATTTTTGGATCACAAGAACATTTGTCGGAGCAGAGAAAATTGTGCCTACAGCTGAGAAACTGATTCTAAAAAATAACTGTAGTAGTAAAAAGTAACTGTAGCCGTAGATTTATTAAACACTTAGCTTAAGTCAAATTGCGTAGCAATATGCACAAGGCGTAGCTTAAGTGCGGGAATACCACGCGTATCGTAGACGCCGCGTAGCAAGCCGTAGCTTTTCGTAGACAACGTTGCGGAAAAATTATACATCGTACGATGTAAGCGGCGTAGTGCCAGCTTTATAGTACTTGAACGAAATTGTGTTTATATTAAATTATCTTCACAAACTGGCATCTCTTTTGGATAACGAGTTTCATGGAATAATATTTACGACGAACACGTTAATGTAACTTATGCTTGTTTATTTTTATTAAATTATCTAGAAATATATGGAAGCTTGTTTAAAAGATTCTCGAGTTAAGACGATGTACGCAATATGTGTGTAGAGTTAGAATTCCATTATTACGTGGGACCAAAACTCAATTAGTGAAATGTGAGGGCCAAAATGCCCCTTTGCCTACCTCTCCGGGGAATACAGACGTGAGTGTATAATGCATATGTATATGACAGTATTTATATAGTAAGTATTAGTTATTATTATTATATAGTATTCTAAATGATATGAACAATGCTAAAACCTAGAATAAATACGAAGAACAATGATATCCAACTAACCCTACCAACGGACAATACAAGTCACGCAAAGAATATAAATAGCATCAAACAAGTCTTTGTTTCTTGTTTGGACGCAAATTGAATTATCGTATAAATATAAAATTATTGGAAGGTCAAGTTGTGTTTACACGATTTTGCTTATTGTATAAAAGGTTATGTCATAATCTATACTTGCCTAGCATGGTGTACTACCTTAAGTGTTTAAGACTTAGATGAGGTCGTCCTTAGTAGTATGACATGTACGAGTATATCGGCCCATATACGTTCCGCTAATGGGAACGGGTCTCCTCTACATCTGATTACGCCTTAGTTCACTACGCTAGCTTAGTGGGGGTTGGAAGACTACACACTCAAGAAATTCCTAAGAATTTTTAGGTGTGCAGGTTTCTTTACGATGTTTCTCTTAACCGTTAAAATATGTGATCATTCATGTGATCATTGTGAATACACTTAGAACTCCAAAAAGTCAGAGGTGTGTGCTTAGTCAGAGGATTGATCCTGCGACCGTCGAGTTATACTCGACTGCGCGCCTAAACCTAGAGGCCATAACGATTTCTAATATAGGTTTTGTACAATCCACCTAAATTCTAGAGTTTCAAAGAAAGGACTCTACTGGGCTATCATCATTGAGTAATATTATACGAAGGAAGCTTTTTATTAAGATTAATATATGTTTTAATATAATATGTAAATACATTAATATATTTTCTAATATGATTATTAAATGTAATAAAATATTAGTTTGATGCCACCCATTCTCGTTTCTCGTTTTTGCTAAGTTCACTCCAAAATACGTCTACTCCGCGGTGTTATTCGTTCTACTGTAAGTATGCCACGGAATGTCACTCCAAACTGTTTGTAGGCAAACAATGTTTGTGAGTAAACTAAGGAGCAAACGTAATACTAAAAGTATGCGTATAAAATGGATAAATGATTCCAACCAGTTCCTGGCACTTATCCAAAAGTAACAAAAAATCTGACAAAGGCATTCTTAGAAATTGTTTGAGCAATTCTTTTGTGACGTCACTACTGCGGTTACTTGACAGTGGGTTAGTGTGAAAGGTCACACGTTCTATGTTTTGTTCATCTTATGTGGCTTTGGTTGAAGTAGTAAGCTTGGAGTAGTAGTAGTAGCGCATGAGGGAAGATATGAAAGAAAAAGGGGTGAATGAAGACACTACGACTGATAGGGATGTTTGGAAGGAAAATACATAGTGCGCTCACCCCAAATTCTCGTAAAATTGGGATCAGGGCAAGAGGATGATTATAATGATGTTGGTTTGATACCTTAAAAATTTTTTTTCAGCATGGCGAAGATGTTTAGACACCAACGTGAGGCCGCGGAGTCACATATCTGTATGACCAAATGTATTGTGAGGTTTATAAAATCGTACAGTTTCTCGTAATGTGTACTCATACTAATATTTTATAGAGGAAAGGTTCGTATTCGATATGGACATATGTATGTAGATGGGACCTTGAGAGGTAACAGAGACTACTTATTTATTTATTTATTTAAAACTTTATTGTACTAAACTATGAAGTTCAGTAGACTATATTAGTACAAAAAGCGGTCTTATTGCACAAGCCGATCTCTTACAGACAACCATGGAAAGCAATGTAAAAAGAGAAATAAAAGGTAGTCGTAATGGCACAAGGTTGAAAAAAAAATTAAAATAAAAAATAAAACAGATATTGTAGAATATAATAATAAAAAAATTGAGTAAATAAATATCCATATATACCCTCTCAGTTGTAGAGGAGGCCCGTGCCCAGCAGTGGGACGTATATGGGCTGATGATGATGATGATGATATACACAATATACACATAAACATACATACATATGTAGGTACATGCACACATCTTCATTCAGCAAGACAAGTAATAGTCATTCAGCATTTTTAATACTATTTATATAATATAAAACTCATTTACTAAAGATATTACCTACTCATGAAGTTTTAAATATAGATATCATTTTGACTGACCATAAAATAAATTGAATGATCATTGGTATGGACATAAGTAAAGCCTCCAAATCTCTAGCTTGCCATCTACCAATATATTTTAATCCCTTCATCATCTACACCTCATCTTGAATTTGTTTTATTATAATTTATTATTTCCGACTCCATCATTCAAAATCATCACATTACGATTCAAAGTCTTTAAGTCCTCGCGTATTTGTGAAACAAATTCTCGACAAAGCTGTTAATCTCAAGTCATAAACGCAGATGATATAGCTTAATGCTGTCATTAAAGACGACAGTTCAGTTCAGGACGGAACAGACTGGTTTATTACAGGTGCGCCTTCACAAGCAGTTACTCTCGCATTACTTATTGCTAGTCATACGAACTTTATTAGCGTTGTTTACGGTGGAAATAATACTATGGTAGAAGCGTCTTTGTTGAGATGTAATGGACATGTTATAAATTAAAATGAGTATTTTAGAAGAAATGGTCTCGCGGCACATGTACGTGTCATCTAGATGTCCCGGGTTCGATTCCCAGGTCAGGCATAGTATTATGGGTTTTTCCATTAGGAAACGACGAAAATACATGGCAAAATGTGGGTGCCGAAATGCATATCTGCCTACCCCTTCTGGGAATACAGGCGTGACTTTATGTACATATGTATAAAGAAATTAAAAAGGGCTACAGATAGTTTTTGTTTTTTATTTTCTTTTTGAGACAATAAATTGACGACACAATTAATGGTTTCTTATGTTTGAATTTTGAAAATAGACTTAAATAAATAATAGACTTAAATAACTTTTGTGGAGTGTATAATGCCATGCTTGACCTCTTAACGTTTCAAAAATTTTACAGTCTTCGTGATCACGGGGCAAACTAAGATTCAAGTCTTAGTGTTAGGTACCTACAATACCGTTATATAAAAATAGAAATTTTATCACATTTTTATTAATCCTGATGGTAATACGAGTAGTAGTACGGTCAAAACGACTTAATTGTTTAATGGCATGAAATGTCTACAGTTATTCTTTACTTGTCGATATAAAAGTGCTAATGGTAGTCGAATATACCTTTTGATCCCAGAACCTTTTGATTTGATATTCAGTTGATCCCGGAGCAAGTGATCTATGGTGGGCTCTAAGTCGTGTATATGATTTTCGCAACCCAGAGGGATATGAATATCCTATCACCTGCAAATTGACGAAGTCTCTTACCGAAAGTAAAACGCGATGGTCTTGCTCGTATATAGGACTAGAAGACTTTTTCCTTCTTAAGTCCAAGCTGACAACTGACAAATATCTTTATTTTTATTTTTACTTAAATAAAAAAAAAAATACACCCAACAGTCACATAGTTCTGACCCCACCCTAGGATACAAATCCTGTGGCTATCACAAACTACAAGAGACTTTTCGGTCTCACAAACACTCAGACCCGAAACAATAAAAAATTGTGGATCACACAAACATTTGTCTCGGTGCGGAGATCGAACCCGCGGCCTCTCGTTACACAAGCTGGTATCTAGCCAACTGCGTCACGGGGCTGTTAACTTACCTACCAATATTATTATGTTAATAAAGTGTGGAACGGAGGTTCATAATAAAATTATATTGTTAGACAATATTAAACGTCACGCCTCGCCAAGTCATGCTGACTGTTCGTGTTGTAATAGCTAAAGTGGATAATTTGTATTGAAGCAGCTTTTAAAGAAGTTAAGAAATAATTTAAGACTAAGAAGATTTAAAATGCGAGATATTTTATCTTCAAATAATATTATCTTATTCATTTTTATCTTTATTTGTAGGGTTCCGTAACCAAAGGATAAAACCGGACCCTATTACTAAGACTTCGCTGTCCGCCTGTCCGTCTGTCACCAGGCTGTATCTCATAAACCGTGACAGATAGACAGTTGAAATTTCAACAGGTGATGTATTTCTTTTGTCGCTATAAAATCAAATACTAAAAACCAGAATAAATCAATATTTAAGGGGGACTCCCATAGAACAGACATGTTTTTTTTTGCCGTTTTTATACTCGTAAATAATGGTACGGGACCCTTCTTACGCGAGTCCGACTCGTACTTGGCTGGTTTATTAATCATTATCTTCATTTTTAATTTTATACACATCCCACTAATGAGAACGAGATTTCTCTATAAACAAAGGGTAAAAAAAACTTGTGAAAAACGCTTAGGTTTCCCCAAAATGTCCTTTTCGATTTTCCCTTAGGCCGCGACCTTAAAGTTTTGATCTCAACCACTCGTTTTGCCCTCGAGACCATCACGACTTCTATAAATAATATGCACCCACAAATTCTTACATTATCACTATTATAAGCCTTTTTAAATTTCCATTGAATATTGGTTTGAGTTAAAGATGAGTCTGTGGTTAAAATATTACCATGTTATTAAATCGAATTGATTTCAGAAATTGGCAAATAGTAGCATATATATGCAGTATTGTAAAATTAGTGTTCCGTTCAAAAAGTAAGTAGGTATAAAATCAGAGGCGAGAAAGAACCTACTTTCATACAAGATTGAAATTAATAAATCATTTCTAAAATCTCCATCCCCATAATATTCAATCTTAAAGTTATATTGCACTGTATTTACTTTCTTTGGATGTAACTTATAAAAATGTAAATCACGGTATACTGAGTGGAATGAATCGAGACACCCTGTTCGCTCTCAGTAACGGCCATTAAATATGATGGTAGTAAAGCGTTGACGGAAGCGATTTTATAGTAAAATTCTGATTCAATGGGACTAAATATGCTACTGTGATGTGATGCGTAAATAGCATATCATCCATCCATCCATCCATCCATCAGCCAATGGAAGTCCACTGCTGGACATAGGCCTCTCCTAATGACTTCCACAGGGACCTGTTGGTCGCAGCTTGCACCCAGCGACGTCCCACGACCTTTACTAGGTCGAATTAGAAATGAGGAGATCCGTAGGAGAACTAAAGTAACCGACATAGCCCAGCGGATTAGCAAGTTGAAATGGAAATGGGCCGGGCACATAGCGCGGAGAACTGATGGCCGATGGGGCCAAAAAGATCGAGTGGAGGCCACGTACCGGAAAGCGCAGCGTGGGACGTCCTCCGACAAGATGGTCGGACGACTTATAGTAAATAGCTTATAACTAAGCAAAATTAGCGAAATATCACTAAATTCTGTAATGTTCCAAATTTTTAAAATTGAGTCTTTGCCCCTAAGCCCCGTGACGCAGATGGCTAGACATCAGGTTGCGAAACGCGAGTCCGCGGGTTCGATCCCCGCACTGAAACAAATGTTTGTGTGAACCAGAAATGTTTGTTCCGAGTGTTTGTGGGGTTGAAAAATCTCTCGAAGTTTCTGACACCCACAACACATGTTTCGTATCTTAGTGTGGGGCAGAATTACGTATTTTACTTTTGGATGCATTTATTTATTAAGTACAAAAATCTATAATATCTGGCAAAACAAATCGGTACGGTTGGATCTTAATAATGCATAAACACACATTCCTAAAAATCATTTACAAATTTACTCACGTTCGAGATGTAACTATTTCTCACACGATATAACACTACGTGCACTGCTACGCAGATAATCGCTTACTTTATAGCCCCACGTGAGCCGTTATGGTTCAGTAACAAGAGAAACTTATTTCTAAATTGGGTGTCGAGACTTTTCTAAGCTCGCCTTTGACGTTATCGTTCCGCTTCTAGAAAAATTTTGAACTAGGAATTGGTGTGACTCCTCGAAGTCTGGGAACATAGAAAAGGATGCAGTTTACTTTTAAGTTTGCAATAAAGTTTTGAGTATCATCGTTAAAATCAGAAAAATCTTCACTACAGCGCTTCAGAAATTTAAAAACTCACTTGAGATAATCAGTCGGTACAAGTATGTGTCGTGCGATCTAGAGGGCCCGGGTTCGATTCACGTGTCGGACAAAGTGTTATTGGGTTTTTCCATTAGGAAATTCTCAGTAGCAACACGAAGTATGGTAATGTGCCGCTAAAACGGCTAAAGGCTTGCCCCCTATTACGATGGACTGATAGGTATATATCTGGTGAAATGTGGGCGATGAAATTCATCTCTGCCTAACCCTACGGGATAAACAGTTGTGAGGTTTATGTGTGTATGTACTTAAGATGATATTATTTGTATATGGGTATAATTCATAACGGTCTGGATAATCCGGCGCACGACCCATAAAGGCACCTTTTTGTTGTGTCGCTGGTTCGGCACACTCTTTTGTGAAAGAACATATGTATTGTAATTAAATTTATCAAACACATTAACGGTGGCAGAAAACAATGTGAAGAGATCTAAATATCTAAGATGATTTTCACAAATAATTTCATAGGTTTGTAGGATAGACCATATACACTGTCATATTCGATTAATAAGTCAGCGAGTGGAGGCCGTGCACGGGCAAGCGCAGTGTTGGGCGTCCACCCACAATACGGACTGACGATTTAGCGAAAATCGCGGGAAGCCGCTTCCGACAGAGCACTTTGGAAGCCTTTGGGGGAGGCCTATGTCCAGCTGTATACGTCTTTCGGCTGATGATGATGAATAAGACAGCTGCCAAAATGTGGGCGTAGAAAGTATTATGGACTACAAGCTGTTTAGAAAAACATCCAAATAATTGTCGTTTAAAGAGCACCTCTATTTTGAAAAATGATCGTTTATACAGATTTTGATTCGTCCAACGATTCTGGACGGAATAAATCAAAATGAATAATTTACAAATTTTGTGCTTACGACATAGAAAATTCTCGTTTGTAAACTTTCAAACTCCATCATTTTTGACTCAAATACAGTAAACTTCAGTTCGCCTATCTTAAGTGAGTAATAAACTGTCGCGGGATCTTGGGGACTATTAGCAACAATATGACAAAAATAACTTTGGGCTATTATTATGGCAATTCATAGAATAAACGTGTCGAATCAAATCGAATTTTACGATTGCACGTAATAATTGCTTTAACGGTGAAGGAAAACATCGTGATAAAACCTGCACACCTAAAAGTTCTTAGGAATTTCTTATGTGTGTAGTCCGCCAACCCGCACTAGGCCAGCGTGGTGGACTTAAGGCCTAAACCCTCTCAGTTGTAGAGGAGGCCCGTGCCCAGCAGTGGGACGTATTTGGGCTGATGAAGATGACGTAATAATACGATTACCTTTCAATGCCTAATTATATAGAAAAATATTTGCACTACCTTGATCGATACGGGGTTGATGGATCCTAGTTCGATTCCTGGTGTGGATATTGGTTAGCTATCCGTTTTTTTCGCCAGAAACTTATAATTAATCAATTACAACTCAAAGCCTGGACATTCCCGAACATCGGCATCATCATCATCATCAGCCCAAATACGTCCCACTGCTGGGCACGGGCCTCCTCTACAACTGAGAGGGTTTAGGCGTTAGTCCACCACGCTGGCCTAGTGAGGGTTGACGGACTACACATCTAAGAAATTCCTAAGAACTTTTTAGGTGTGCAGGTTTTATCACGATGTTTTCGTTAACCGTTAAAGCAAGTGATAATTCATTGTGAATACACACATAACTCTGAAAAGTCAGAGGTGTTTGCCTGGGGTTTGAACCTGCGACCGCCGAAATTCTCGACCGCGCGCCTAAACCTCGAGGCCATCACTGCTTATTGCAATATTGTAAATGTTAACGAACTCTATGTTCAATTCCAGCTTTGAAATTATGATGGACATGCGCCTAGTAATTTCTACTTTAAATTGCACTTACGTCAATGAATTGTTGACGAGTTTGGCGTCATCATAACGCATTCTGTTTTACTGACGCAGTCGACACGAACATTGTTAGCCTTAATTACGTACTATCAATAATATTTTGACATTGTTTTAGTGTGATGTCATTAATGAATTTTTTTTTCATTGTTATATGGAAATTAACTGTCTTGATGGTTCTGCTCCGAAATGATAAATGATGAATATAGAATGTAAACATCCTTAACTGATACCTACGTCATAATCAGTGGCGTGCCTAGGGTCTCTAGCTAGGGCAAACCCAAATTTTTATTACGGTTTTTATAGTGTATTTTTTTGGTCCAAAAAGTCAGAGAACTAATAAATAATATAAGTACCTACCGCAAATTATTTACATTCAAGATTTTGACATATTGATGTAGGTATATTATAGTATTTACTGGCCTAACAAAGAAATAATTATTTGTCGCTAGTGATAGTACCAAAAACCATCAAATGTCGGCGAAAATTATTAGAACAATAATATGTCCAAATTGTGCACAAACGTCGTGTCTGTCTAAATTTGAATGCGAGATGTTATAACATAGACACATGTTATATCATATTGAATTTTATTAGACAAATAACTCGACTCGAATTGGTTTCAAACCACATAATTAAAAAGTAAACAGTCAAATTCTAAAAATTACCTATACTCGTAAGTTCATTTTCATGTCGTGACCTTGAATGCAAGTTTTTTTGTTGAACAAAATGATAAATAATACAATATGTATTAATCTTAGAAATAATACGATGATGATCAACGCGAGAGTTTGGAAATTTCGTGACAAAATTAACGAGAAATGAATAATTCAATGCGTTGTTTACAAGAAATCAAAGTACCTATGTTTTAATGCATTCTACAAGAAACAGATAAATTATTTAAATCATTACAACAAGAATTCCACACATTTTAAACATTATATAAAATATGCAACACAAACATAATATAACCTTTTCGTATGGGAACATTCAACTATTCATATAGTTATGTACTTATTAATCGGAACTTATTATAATTTTTAACAATTAGAGAAATACTCGAGTCTGGCATATATTATGTAGGTTTTGGACAAGTTACGAGCCGTTTTTTCACAGTATAATTTAATGAATTTACCTTATCTTCGAAGAGCAAAACATGTACACACTTTAAGTCGCCACGAGGATTAACAATAAACATCACCCATTTTTTATGATCACTGTAGTAATATTCTAAATACCACAACAAATTCTATTTAATTTGGTTATTTCACTCAGTAAACGTAAACAATTAACAACGTGTGACCTTGACAAAGTGGGCTTCACTACACTCCAGGGTTGCCATTAAATAAAAATATATTGCCGTGTTTTGGATGTGGAATTAACGAGTTTTGTTTTGAGTTTTTTTTTTTATTGTGTTTTTTGGAAATTATATTTAAGTACGAATTACTAATAAAATGATGAAATATGAATAATGTTACTTAACAACGCCATCTGCTGTTGTATTGTTAAAGCAATTAGTTGCTCACAAAAAATAGTATTATTATTCGCCAATTGATGTAAGGAAGAGTCATATTTTTCAGTTGATTTTTGTTATTTTTCTTCCAAATGTCATTTTCTAAAAATGATTCCTAGCTAGATCGATTTATCGCCCCCGAAACCCCCTATATACTAAATTTTATGAAAATCGTTGGAGCCGATTCCGAGATTCCAATTATATATATATATATACAAGAATTGCTCATTTAAAGATATAAGATAAGATTTGGTTATATCTATGTTTTAAAATCCAATGGGAATTTCGACGTAGTGCGAAAGAGATAGAACTAGTAAAGTGAAGCTCACGAGATATATATTATTATTATGTTCAACATTGATGTTTACTCTAAACTATTGACGTTCGTGCGCCCGCGTTTCGTTTTTTTTAAATTATATGGGCAGGGATTTGGCGCGCGGCGGCGCGGCTGTATGGCGGACGGCGGCGCGGCAAAAATACGTAAATTTCTGTTTTTGGATAAATATTTTGTTGTTTGTATTGAATTATGGAATATCTAGTTTATGTTTCTTATTCGGAATTACGTAAAGCAAGCTGGGCTTTTAGGCTTCTATGGAAGTACCGCCACGGGTCATAATGTCTATCGAGTGCCAAATTTAGCAAAATCCGTTCTTGTGTCTTGATAAATCTGTCAGTCAGTAACTATTGCCTTCTATCATCATCAGCCCAAATACGTCCCACTGCTGGGCACGGGCCTCCTCTACAACTGAGAGGGTTTAGGCCTTAGTCCACCACGCTGGCCTAGTGCGGGTTGGCGGACTACACACCCAAGAAATTCCTAAGAACTTTTAGGTGTGCAGGTTTTATCACGATGTTTTCCTTCACCGTTAAAGCAAGTGATAATTCATTGTGAATACACACATAACTTCGAAGAGTCAGAGGTGTGTGCCTGGGGTTTGAACCTGCGACCGCCGAAATTCTCGACCGCGCGCCTAAACCTCGAGGCCATCACTGCTTTTTCATTTTTACGAAGTCGATAAATGGTAACATATAAAACAGTGCTACAATACACTTTACCCCTTTGTTTTATGCAAAGTCGAGCTATTTTTCTTTATCCAATCCCTTTCAAACATTGTTAGAACTTCACGACATTCAACTCGAGGCCCCGAGAATAAAGCACCTGAACCATAAGTCTCGCACTATCTTAAAGCGAAATGGGCCAAATTTATGTGCCAACTTCGCATTTGACTTTGAAATTTGTACTCGAATACACCTCAGAATTAACGACTTTCAATTATACGCGAATTACTAAACAAGTGATATTATTTTATAAAGGATTACTTTGAACTGGTTTTATAAAAGAATTATTCCTTTGACGATGAAAAGAATTTGCTATACAACAAAAAATCCTAAACCACCCTAATTTTATTTTACTAATAGTCGACAACCAAATTTGCCAAGGTAAAGTTTTATAAGCGGTAGGTTGAATATTGGAATGAGTTTCGAATATTTAAAATTGTGAGTGTTTCGTAAATATTATCACGTATCACTGATTAGGTGAAACAATCTCATTTTCACATTTATTACTTTGACTGCCCAGTGGATTCACGGTACAAGTGTGTGCCGTGCAGCTTATAGATCCCGGGTTCGATTCCCGGGTCGGAAAAGTTGTGTTGGGTTTTTCTGTAATGAATTTTCAGTAGAAGTGGGGGTCTGGATATGTTCGAAAACTGACAATTGACTCGCTCGTATTACGTATGACAAAAATACAATTGGCAATATGTCCCAGAAATACACATGTGCCTACTCTGTCGGGGATATAGGCGTGTTTCACATTTATGATGTTTATCACAACCAACACTGTGAAAGTTTTCATTTTAACTTTCTATAATCTGAATTTATTAGTCACCCTTATCAGAACAGTAGGCCTACCATGACCTTTTAACAAACGATTCAATTGCAGAGCCGTTCAGTTTAGGTTCTTAAACTGAATCGTTTATTTTGGTAGGTACCATGACGTTCTTTAAACTGAGTCGCATTTGAATAATTGTTTCGCAGCCAGTGAATGAACGAAACTTAAAACTGGATCGCTTTGATTGAAAGAGACAACGCTATACATTTATCGTTTCTTTCATCCACCATAGTAGAGTGCGTTCTGAAACTCAACATTTTAAATTGTCGGTATTTACTATTACTATTTTAATCCTATTTTTAAGTTTATTTTATTATTTTTATATACTTAATTTGTAAAAAATAATATTTAGCGACGTATAAAGGGCTTTATAATTATTTTGATTGCAGTGAAATAAATGATATCGGTACATAACTCTTTAAATAATTTAACATTAAAAATTAGTTCAAGTTTCGAATATGTGTTATTCAACATTCGCATCGTCAAGTCGAGGTTGATGTGGCGGTGGATTTGATTTGTTAATTCAACGTTTTTATTAAATTTGAATTAAAATTGTATTAAACAATGGGGTAATTGATTTTTCAACATTCATATTTAGCATTATCAATTTATATATTGAGTTCTTATAATTTTTACCCCGTTTCGCTTACAAAAACATTTGTATCACCATTGGTATTTCAAGTGCTTTTTTTTTCAATATAGTAAAGCTATACGGTGTAGAGTTACTTATGACGAACTCGAACACTTATGGGAGTTTCTTTAAAAGCACAAGGATATAGCCATGGGCTATAACAAAACATCACAAGTGAGGGAATTGCCGAAACCCAGAAGCAGGCGAAACTACGGGTGGAGTAAATAACATTTTTAAACTTTTGTTAAAATAAATAAGAGAAATTAAAGAAATTATGCGAGGAAGGTACTTACTGAACATATATTATTTACAAGTATAAAATTGAAATACAAATAAGGTGGTATAAAAAAATTACATTAAATTATATAGTTAATAAAATATTATTTATTATAGATGCTGCCACTCTTGGTTTGTAGTACAACACTCTGTGCACCAAAAGTCAACAATAACACGCTTTGAGAAGCCTAACTGTTCTTTCTATTATGTTCCTTGTCTGGACATGAAGAGCTGTATAGTGGCTGTCTGTTGTATCTGGGACTGCAAATATAACTGGAATCATCATATATTTGCGTAATAGATACCCAGAATCTCCTGCAACAAAACAAGTATTATTTTTAAAGCTTCATGGTAATTAACTTATGCAACTTAAAAATATACTTTTTTGGGTTACACCAATAATGTGTAAATATATAGCAATATATTTAGAACATAAAGCATTATGTTCTAAGCAAATTATTTACACTTCATAATGTGTATAATGTTAAAGGCAAGAGGCCTGTCTATGTATAATAAGTTGCATGCATTTATTTTGTCATAAGAAACCAAGTAGATTTGTCAAGACTTTCCAAATAATGTTTTAAAGGGTACACATTCCATATAAATGAATCATGTGTAGCGCCTACATAGCTAGGCATCTACACTGGTGATTTGCATGTCTGCATCACATATCTAGAAAAACATGACACACTCATATGGATAGACAATATTTTTGTTGTTACAATGATTGTTTAGTTATAGATGATCCATCTAACCAATTGGACATTTAATGAGTGATAATGTTTCCTACATTAGAAATGTTCTTCATGTTCAGCAGGCTTTATACTAGATATTTGTGTAGTCTATACACCTAAAAACAATTCTCATAAAACCTGCAATAATTATTGTTTTTGTAATAGATTGTAATAAAAATTCACCAAATTATTATTGTTTATATCAATAAAGGAAAAAAAATCAAGAAACTTGTACATTTAAAAGCTTTTTGAATAAAAGGTATAGGCTTAGGTATTACAACAAGAAACCTGCAATAAGGCAGTGTGGTGGACAAGTCCTTACAACCCTCAATTTTAAGGTGTCTGATCAGCAGTATAATGCACATAAAAGGTATTAATATTTATTAAAAAAAAAAACACTTTTACCTAGCCCATGTATTATTTCTTTCAGCCAGGGTTTTAGGATAGCATATACATATTATCTTGTCATCTGTGGAGAAACAATGCAGGCGGTCACTTCTGCTATTATGGATGATACTGTCTGCTGTGCCATTAGGTGTCCTTTGATGTCCCCAATGGGTCTTTAATAGGACCCAGTTGCATAAAAGTACAATGCAGTCAATATCTTTAACAAGAAAAAACACATATTAATCTATTTTGTACATACGTACAAAAATACTTATGAATTGTTGGAATTACATGTATGAAATAAAATCCAGCATGTAATGAAATGTCTTTCTTTTATTTAATTATAAAATGTTTCTTACCTTTTTATCCACAAAAAGATCGGTAGATTTTACCCGGCACCTTGAACAAGAGTCTTAACTCCTCACACAAACTTAAAACCAAATGTTTAGAAAGCCGACATTGGTAAATTCAGTATCACCGATGGCTGAAGTAAACAAATGGATCCATCAGTCGAATTCCGACTGTTCCCTAACTTTGCACCTTTCTTTAGGGCTTGACGTGCTGGCTTCATTGTCACATTCCATAAATTCTAAAAGAATCAAATATTCAGTCACCTAAAAACAATTTAGGAACGTCTTTTACAGCAGCTTCAGACACCTTTGTTATTATTAATGTATACTTAAATGTATTGTAACAATATGATCACAAAATCACAATTTTACAACAATTTAATTCAATTGATCACTTATTACTGTAATGTCCTGGTGTCTGAGGTAGTTTGTATAAATAATACTAATAACACTCAGTTTCAATAGCGTCTGGCGCACCCACTCGGTCCGATATCAGGCGTAGTAGTGAACCGATTCGAGTGGGGAACAGCGCTTATATTATAATTTATTTTCACATCCACCTTACAATTTATAATATAATATTACATCTTCACTACATACACTACATCTCTTCCCTTTTAATAATTTTAAAAATAATTTTATTTGATTTTTAATTCTTTATCTTTAACCAATCATATATTTTATAATCACATAAAAATAATCAATCATTTGTTACGCTAACATATACAATATATAATAACATATTCATATGTTTAATCTATTTGTATTTTCTCGTTTTTGATGAAATGAAATATATATTTTTTCTATAAAATGTCAAATGCATCACTTAAATTTAGTCATATCACAATTGAATTTACCGCACCGTTCGGAAGGCAGTTATCACTAGAGAAGAACGGGCAAGAAACTCTAGTGTTGCTCTTTTCCAATCAAGAAATAGTTTACAATATATAGTCCATTCTCCTTCAATTTTCTCAGGCGTATGATATTTCTCCTCCATTCTTGTCCAGTTCCGTTGACCACTTGACCAGCATGCATATTATATGTACCTATATCAGCTACCCATACATTGCGTTATTGACAGTCGCATCGATGATTTTGTAGTCCAAGTGATCCTTAACTCCTTTATTGCAACTGAAACAGTCTTTAATTACTAAAAGAAAACGACTTATGGGCAATGGTCCAAGAAAATCGACGCCAATCCAAGGTTAACTGGTTAATGTTTTATGCGCATAGGGTTAGGAAGGAGGTTTTGGTGCTGAGTTGATGTTGGTCTAATTTAATACCAGAGTACAAATATTACATAACATTCCGCGACTGTATCAATTTACATGCATACATAGATACATAAACTCACGCCTGTATTCCCCAAAGGGGTAGGCAGAGGTGCATTTCTGCACCCACATTTCGCCAGGTATGTATTAGTCCCACGTAATAAGGGGCGAGCCTATTTCCGTTTTTCGGGCACAATTCCAGACTCCGTGCTGCTACTGAGAATTTCCTAATGGAAAAACCCAATAACATTTTGCCCGACCCGGGAATCGAACCCAGGACCTCTATATCGCTCGGCACATACTTGTACCGCGAGACCACGAAGTAGAGTATAAATTTTGGCTTACTTTACCTACGTACGCGGTCCTGTTTTTATAGTAACGGTTCCGGTGTCCTTCGTGACTAGCCACGAGTACTTTTGGTCTAAACACAGTTGGAATAACAATTTGATTGCCTCGTAGCAGCAAATTATCTTGAAAACAGTTAATTTTTTAAAGACCATGTAATTATATTGACACTCTGTTTCTAACTATTTTGGTAAACACCATTTTTCATTCATACTAGCCTGCTTCAGTTTACTTAGGGAAATCGCCAAAGGGCCAACCTCATCGACTACTAAATTGAGATAGTCGATATTGAACGGCTTAGGTGGTTCCGTACAGCCACACAACAATGACAATGAATTAGATATGTTTTTCTAGCCTAGACTGTATACGACATTAAAAATACATGATTGTAGGGGGTTTATGTTCATTAAGTAATAGGGAATTGCGCAAATACCCAAACTAATGCAAGAGTCCTTTTCTAAGTCTGACAACGTTTCTCACGTTCTATCAGACTTATGTTGCCATATGCAATTATCCTTGGCTTTACTTCGACGAGCACAGCTAGTACCTACAACTGGACTGACATCGGCAAAACTTGTGTCTTATCAAAGGAGTCAAAATACCCAAACAGCTAAATCCTTCGGTTTAGTTATCGTCCCAATACGAACTTATATACGCGGTCTTAGCTAACTTTAATTTCAACAACTCGCGCAAAGGCTCACTGTACATATTATGTTCCTAAATTAGAAGTCCACTTGCATACGTAGTTAACTAAACCCAGAAAACTTTAACTTTCTCAATAGTAACACTCTCTAAATGACTCGATATATTATATATTTTAAAGTTTTAACTCCGTATGGAGCCCAAGAAATTATATACTCGTACTTTCAACGTTTCGTATAATTTTCTCGCCTCATCAACCTCGTTACCCCAAAGACAATATCGTCAATAGATTCGACTACGCCTTCATAAGGCAATAAGCCTCTCTCTCAATTTTGTAATAATTTTTAGGTGTGCAGGTTTCATTACGATGTTTTCCTTCGCCATTAAAGCACGTAATAATTCTTTTGTGAATAATAAATACACCCAACAGTCACATACATAGTTCTAACCCCACATTAAGATACGAGTCTTCTGTCGTGGGTATCAGAAACTACGAGAGACTATTCGGTCTCACAAACACCCAGACCCGAAACAAATTTGTGGATCACACAACCATTGATGCAGGGATCGAACCTGCGGCCTCTCATTTCGCAAGCTGGTGTCTAGCCAACTGCGCCACGGGGCTGTCAAATAATGTTAATGCACACATAACTTCAAAAGTCAGAGGTGTGCCTGGGGTTTGAACCCGTGACCGTCGAGATTCTCGACCGCGTGCCTAAACCTCTACGCCATCACGACTTGGGTGTTACTCTTTAATAAAGGCTTGGCTAGCTTGCCTCATGTATGCGTAAATTCTAACATCTCCGTTCGCTTTTTAAAACAGGTACTTACATACTTCAGTAGAGATCCTATCAGATGAACCCTCAACAAATTCAATAATATCTGTATTATTTAGTCCTTAAAATTTCGAGTTCATTGTGGACTCGTAAAGGTTTTGAACTATACAACAGGGTAGACAAATTGGTTGAACAAATTCGTCTATTTGATAAGGATTTGAACATCCTTGATTTTAGATACTGTCTAGCGACGCAGACTAGCTCTTTGCCGTTCCGATTTTTATTCAACGACCTCGTTGATCTTTAATTGTTTTAGAAATAAAGATCATTTAGGTACCGTCTGGCGAACCAAACTACCTCTTTACATTCAGTATTAACTGCATTGATGTGACATTAAAGCATGCGATAATAAATTAAAATGTACGGCATATCTTTATAATACAAACTTGAACAATGCAAGATTTATACTAGTTGAATATAAAACATTCATAAATAACAAACAAGTCTTATTAAATGTCAATTAATAAATTATTTTATTTCGGGGAAGTAAGCCATTCTGATCTTTAATTACATAACGTAAGCGTTATACCCAGGAGATATTTTAAATCTGTGGGTAGGCCGACGCACAGCTGGTGTCGCCAACCGGTGAAAACAATAGAAACCACATTTCAAATAGATAAGCAAGAAACGAGCTACGGTTCGAACATCTGTGTTTGAACACATCTGTCTTGTTAGACAGAAAATTGAGCACTGTTAATGTTTTACATTTAATCCATCATAACGTATTTTTGACGTGACTGAACTTCACTTCAACTGGATGTTCATTCAGACATAATTGGGTAATACAAAGTCCCCTAGAATATATTCCTTAATTTAGCTAGGCGTTGCCGGCTAACAGGCAAAACTTAAACCAAGGTATTAGGAATGTATAATGATCGGATAACTTTTTATCCGCCGTATCAATTTACTGATCGGATAACTTTTATCCGCCGTATCAATTTAATGATCGGATAACTTTTATCCGCTGTATCAATTTAATGATCGGATACCTTTTATCCGCTGTATCAATTTAATGATCAGATCACTTATCGGCTGTATCAATTTAATGATCGGATAAATTATCCGCTGTATCAATTTAATGATCGGATACCTTTTATCCGCTGTATCAATTTAATGATCAGATCACTTATCTGCTGTATCAATTTAATGATCGGATTTCTTATCCGCTGTATTAACTAAATATTAAAAATATTTAGTTGTTTATAACAGTCAAAAATATTTCAACTTAAATGTTTCATATAGGTACTCGTAATATCTAATTATATTCATTCGAAGCTTGTCAACACTACAACTGGTTTCATAATATCAATTTAATGATCGATTAAATTGTCGCGAGGCTATGCATGTATTTTATGCAATATCAATTTAATGATCAGTTCAATTGCAACTGCTTCAGGTAAATAAACACTCGACATTCAATAACAATACAGATATAAGTATCAATTTAATGAAACAGATTAGTTTTAATCTGCGTAGTTAGGTAGGTATCCAATTTCAATAGTGAAATATCCTACAATCGCTAGGTAAACCTTAATACAATTGTATTGGCACCATTAACTAACGTTTAAAACCACTGGGCGACAATAATACTGGCAACTTGCGAATAACATTACTTGTTATTGAATGTCATACATTCTATCCTTTTTTTTTTTTTTGTAATGATTATTATTTTGTACTCACTTTTGTCCTCGTCGCCAATGTAATGTCCTGGTGTCTGAGGTAGTTTGTATAAATAATACTAATAACACTCAGTTTCAATAGCGTCTGGCGCACCCACTCGGTCCGATATCAGGCGTAGTAGTGAACCGATTCGAGTGGGGAACAGCGCTTATATTATAATTTATTTTCACATCCACCTTACAATTTATAATATAATATTACATCTTCACTACATACACTACAATTACCATAAAAAGTTAAAAAAATACACAGAAGTCCTAAAACATACAGAAACTATTAAATTCTAAAATAGTAACTTAAAATGGATCGTTAAATGCTTCGATCAAATATACACTAGATTGAGGATCGCGAACAATATCAGTTATCACTTGTTTCTTGTTTTAAGTGGCTGCGGTTGCTTATACTTACACATTTGTGTTTCGTACTACGATATGTACAAAAAAGTATTAAAATATAAACAACTCCAGGAAACAATAAACCTTATTTCTTTACAATAAGATTTAACAAAGCTTATAATATATTTAAATTTAAGACGTTGTCATTGAAAACGAGGAAATAAAAATGCCATTTTAAAAGAAAGTCTTTAATAAATGAGTACAAATATTCTAAAATAACACGACACTGTTAGGCAATAAGATTGAAAATAATTTGTTGACATTCGGCGCTCACGCTGTTTTAGAACTAAATAGTTTTTGAAGCGTCCACTTCGAACAGATTCATTATAGAAAGACATAGAGTGGCTGTTTTTTGTTATGTTTAGCCTTACTTCGTAAGTGTATAATATTCGGTTATATTTGGTAGCAAAAGTAGAAATCGTTGTTGATCACGCCACAGGTTTTGGTATCGAGAAATAATAATTAAAATAAAAACTGCAATTAAAAAAGTTTAAAGTAAATATTATAATTGAAATCATTTTGCTCAGACATTTAGGTACGCAAACACACTAAGTTATCCTTTTAATTACCATGATATAAATTAAAGTAAAATAAATTTTTAAGACGCTTATTCACTTTTTGTTAATTATGATTTTTTTTCGAATTCCCCGAGTATAATTTTGCGGCACGTTGTCAATTGTTGTTTTAAGAATTCTTTTCTTGGTGTGTCACATAAAGATGTCACATCTGATACAGAAGCTTCAAGAGTTTTGATAGAAACTACATCATTCTGAGGAATACCGCGTTTTTCTGCAGAGTCCACATAAGTAGTTTTTGTGGGTGTGGCATGTAAAAACGAACTAGTTATGGGAAGGTTGATAAACTTAATAAAAAAAAAATACAATTAATGTCGTATAACAACATTCTTTATATATAATTTTATATTACCTGATTTGATAATTCATTTGTCAGGTTGGAACAATCAGGTACTTGCACTTTATTTGCAAACTCATGAACTTACAAATTGCGAAATATTAATGAATAACATAAAACCTATATAGAAGACATAAACGTTGCATAGTATTTTAAATACTTTGTTGTATTTACCTGCAATTTAGGCATCGCTGTTTTTAGTAACCTACACCTTTGCGTACATACATACATACATAACCTCACGCCTGTATTCCCCAAAGGAGTAGGCAGAGGTGCATTTCTGAACCCACATTTCGCCAGGTATGTATAAGATCCACGTATTAGGGGACGAGCCTATTGCCGTTTTTCGGGCAGAATTTCCTAATGGAAAAACCCAATAACACTTTGCCCGACCCGGGAATCGAACCCAGGACCCCTAGATCGCACGGCACATACTTGAGCCGCGAGACCACGAGGCAGTCGCGCCTTTGCGTATTGCCCGTTATATCCATTTTATCAATATGCAAAGAGCATATTGTTGATTATTTACAAGGCTTGTAAAATTCTTCTCCTCGTTCTCTTGCAACTATTGATACCCATTCTGCACAGCGAAATGGATTTCTAGGGAAACTAAAAAAAAAGGCTAGTTCTACTCAACTCCATTCTTGTTCTAGTATAACCAATTTTGGACATAGGTTGGCACATTGTACCAAACATTGGTGAAACAATAATATTATTTGTCAGTTTGCTCATATTTATGTCTAATTCTCTATTTATATGTTAAAAATAAATATTTATTGACATAAACTTGCCGAAAAAAAGATATTCGCTCCGATTTTTTTGTATTCCGATGATTATTTTCACAACTTTTAAACGCGCACTGCGGCATGTTGACGTGTTAGCGTTGGCGACGATTGGACCATACTGATTACTGATTTGAAATAAGACCACATTTTTTGTTGTGCTCTTATTTTTCGGGCCGTTTTTGAAGTGCTCATCGGAAATCTAGTATATATTTGATCGAAGGTTAAATGTAGGTATTACTTTTTGACAGTTAAGCGATTCAGTTTAGGTCGTTTCAGAGGGTCATGGTACGAAAATGAACGAACAATAATGCTTGACGAACCAAATTTCATTCAATTCTTAAACTGAATTGTTACAAAGCAGTTGAACCTATACTGAATCGCTTTATAGATGTCATGGTACGAAATAACGATTCAGTTCAGTTTACGTCGTAAAATGAATCGCAATAAGAGTTGATGGTAGCCCTACAGGTAAATGGCAGGCATACCTATACATAAAATAGCTCGTGAGCAGTTCCACGTCGATAATCCACCAACGATTACGTTCGTCATGAATTTGATTATTAATTAGGGAGCGGAGCGGGAACCGTTTAATTTGGCCCTTGTCGGCTGCCGCTGCCTCGCTGTGTTGCTTTAAGGGGGAATGCTTTAGAAAGGTTATTTTACGTGAAAATTTTATTTGAAAATTGTGAAATTCTTTAGAAATCCACCAATTAATACTAAATTATGAATGAAAAAGTAACTTCGTCAGTTACGATGATTTTTGGTATTAAAATTGTGCTCGGGCAAAAACGTGCCAAACCTCATGTACTGGATAAAATATAACGATCTAGTCCTTCCTTTAGAGTTTACTACTTACTTAGTTCCTTTAAGTTATTTTATACCTAAGAGTATATAAGGGAAGGGTCAAATGTTTTGAGTTAATGTTTTTAATTAAAAAAAAATAACTTTGAAGTTATATTTGCAGCTAATGTTTGACTCTCACCGATGAATAAATAAAATAATAAAAAGCTAAAATCTTTACTTATTTTAAATAGTTATAACGAAACGAAGGCTTTGAAAAAAGAACGCACTTCTAATTAGAATTGCACTACAGTCAGCAAAACTCATTTCCTTTTTATTTTTAATTTGTTTTCTTCGTCCTATAAATTTTTTAGATAGAAAGAAAGAAAGAAAGAAAAAGATTTTATTATTGGCTAGTGCACGAAAATACATTTTTTAAAGAAAACAACTAGTAACTACACGCACAAATCACACAGCCAACAATGGTCCTCTCATTCAGCTACATGCTGCAATTCCGCTTGCACGGAGTTGCAGCGCTGATTTTCAATGAGGGGCCAAGTGACAAAACGGACGCTAGGTTGGATTACAGGCAATAAAAATAGAAAAAATAATAATAAAAGCTTACCAATAATAATATAAATGTAAAATAAAGTATAGTAGTACAAGTAATTAATTACATTACAACAACAGTGATTTCAGTATATATTATATATTCGCCACTAACTACTTTCTTTTACTCCAATAATTAGAATTAGCACGAAGATAGTCTTGTGTTTAGTATTCAGATGTTATTTTTATAATTTATGGATGTTGTGTGAAACTTATTATTTTAGTCTGCTATGACTTATGTATAAATTTCTCCTAGTTGCATTCTTAAAGATCACTCATTATTTCTACTAACTGGAAGACAATAAACCCAACTTTATGAAATTTGTATTTGTAAAATAAATAAATACACCCAAAAGTCACATACATATTTCTGACCCCACGCTAGGTTACAAGTCCTGTATCGTGGGTATCAGAAACTACGAGAGACGCTTGTATCCAGCCAACTGCGCCACGGGGCTGTCAATTTGTGATTCAGAATATCGACATGTACAGAATGTTTGAAAAAGTATGAGTCTTTAGTCTTTTAAAAGTATGATTTTGTTCAATCTGAACAAAATCAAAGTACGCCACTTAAGTATTGCGAAGGTATCTCACGCTCACTAGATTACTGTAAGCTGCCCTTAAGGGATAATTTGCGTAACGTCCATGCGACGTGCTCCAAACGGGTGTCTTAAACGAATTATCAAATTAACTTCAGCCGAGCGCCTCTTTACTCTAGTCGTGTCTGATTACCTTATGTTCGGCGACTCTGCGATGTTGTTACTCGTTTGTTTAATGTTTTGATTTGATATTTAAACTTAAATGGAGTCTGTTCTGCTTTGATATTGGAGTTTTTGTCTAACTTTGTCAAAGCAACAGGAAGAGGTAATTTTCCAGTTTAAATGTGTATCGCGACTCCGTTTGGGAAACTTTTGACTTTCAAAGGAATATGTTTCCCCCTTTTGCCACATTTTTCATAACTACTAATTTCAATTGGTTGTGCGTGATGATATACAGCCTGTAGCCTTCCTCGATAATTTGAACTATTCAATGCAAAAATAATTTTCCAAATCGAACGTGTAGTTCTTGAGATGAGAATACACCAGTATAGATTTAATGTATAAATGATAGCAAAATAGGTATAATGACGACAACGTCATCAAATTGTTTACTGGGATCAGATCTCTTGAAATTAAACGCCAGTGTAGGCCAAAAACAGTATAATAGTTGAGAAAATGACGCCAACCTGGATTACTCAAACTGTTTCTGAATGCGACATAGTTTAGTGGCTACAAGAAGTTGTACATCTTGTGAGCTGAGCAATGATCACTATCTACGTGAACACAAATATCTTACTACTAGCTCATTTTATACCACAGATATTGTATAAGGAGCTTCTAAATAACACAAGTGAATTAAATAATAAATGTGTCCAGAAATCCATAACTATGCTCCAGATAATATGGAATACATTATAAGCTAATAAATAAATAATAGCAAAGACACATTTTTATATTGTATAATTATTAGTCCATGTGAAAGTTCAAGAATTTTTATCGCATAATTTATTCTTACATTTCCCATGAAAACAAAAATAGCTCAAACAAGAATAGCTAGTTGATAGAAAGTTCTCGAATCAATCGGATTACTTAGTAATTATTGCAATTGTTCAGTTAACCGTAGTTGGGGGCACAGGGCAATGGGTTCACAATAGCCATTGGTACGCCTCAATAATCCCTAAAGGGTTATTAGACATGGCCGGGATGTTCTATACAACCGTGTTTAGGCAACAAGTTAATAAAGAGTATGTATACATATATAGGTATAAGATAGATATTTACGTATTATGTATAACAATCAAGTTTACTGTGACTTATTAGAGCTTCAATGTAGTATAGAATGGGAAGAAATGATCATGATTATCTGTGTTTAAACAATTAAATTTCTAAAAAACTGAGGGCTAACAATTTACCACTTAGTTTATGTACACCCAATCATTATGCACTGGCTTTTTAAATTGATCAGCTTAAGCTTTAGATCACCACGCCGGCCGAGTCCAAATTGGTGGTCTTCATTAAATCAACAAATTTCTTGTGTAAAAACTCAGCTACGAATATTTTTGTTTCCATAACATTTAATTGTGAGATAATTCATTGCAAATCTATCTACAAATGACTTACAAAAGATATACATATAGATATGGTCAAACATCAAAAACAAGCGAGAATTTTTTTTCAACTGCCTTATGGAAGCATCAGGACAAAATGTCATTCGGACGTGTCGGGGGCACGTGCGTCGCTTGTATAATTGCGCCCTCATCACTGTCATCCCGTTTTTCACGGACTGTTAGTGAAAATCTATTTTTCACTCGACCGTCCGATGGGGGAATTAGAATCCATATAATGAATGGCTATTTGGAACTACAATCCATTAATTTCATAGTCCATTTCCACAATTAATCTATATTTTACCTAACGATGAAAAAGGTTGAACAGATCAAAGGATTGTTTAGTTACTGCCACAAAAGATCAAGCGATGATTAAAAACAAAACGGAAAATCTGCCACGCAAACTAATTTTACTCGGCTCAGTCCCTACTTCCTATCAAAAGCACTTCGCTCGCATGCTGTCTACAACGTCTTCTCATAATGTGTACGGAGAGTTGTACATGATGCCTAGGATACAGTTTGCTCTTGATTTCTGACTGTAATTATTGTCTGTAGCTTATAAAAGCAAAATTAATTCTTAATCTCTTTTTATGGTCTAACTTACTTCGATAATCATCATCATCAACAGCCTACAACACATACGTCCTACTACGGGTACGGGCCTTCTCTACAACTGAGACGGTTAAGGCCTTGGTCCACTGCGCTGACCTAGTGCGGGTTGGCGGACTACACACCTAAGAAATTCCTAAGAACTTCTAGATGTGCAGTTATCCTCACAATGTTTTCCTTCACCGGTAAAGTGCATGATAAGCAATTTTATTATAAATAATAAATAAATAAATACACCCAACAGTCACATACATAGTTCTAACCCCACATTAAGATACGAGTCTTGTGTCGTGGGTATCAGAAACTACGAGAGACTTTTCGGTCTCACAAACACCCAGACCCGAAACAAATACTTGTGGATCACGCAAACATTTGTCTCGGTGCGGGGATCGAACCCGCGGCCTCTCGTTTCGCAAGCTGGTGTTTAGCCAACTGCGGCACGGGGCTGTCTATTATGAATACACACATAACTTTGAAAAGTCAACGGTATGTCTGGGTTTAAAACCGCGACCGCCAGATTCTGTCTCGCCCGCGCGGCTTAACCTCGAGGCCATCACTACTACTACTTCAATAGTACGTATGCAATATTAGAATAAAGTCATCTATCTACTTTATTTTTATTTTTTAGAGAAACAATAATATATTTTCCATAATCATATTACTCTTACATACATACATAAATACATAAACTCACGCCTGTCTCCCGTTGGGGTAGCCAGAGACTATAGAGCCAAATGCCACGGTCCAGACACACTTCTTTCGCTTCCTCATCTGTCATTATCCTCATCAAGCATGCATGTTGGTTTCGATGATATTACTGTCTGTCTGATATTAATCTAGACACGTGCGATTTATTATCAAGTCACGAACGCTAATAATAGAAGTACAGGTATACGTAACTATATCTCCAACCACGTGCAACGGAATTAATAATTACGTATTCATTAGGAATATGCTGTATTTCACATTTCGTGTGTCATGTTCCCATTTATAATTAGTAGAATGTTCCAAGCCCATCTAACCTCAGGCCTCCATTAATTTTAAAAGCATAATGTATGTATGTAGTTAAATCGTTTCAATTAATTGGTGGCAGTGAATTATTGCTGTGATCCACTCAGCGCACTTGTTAGGAAAGGCCTTTACATTGCACATTTCGAAACAATGAGCCCGTGATTTATAATTAACAGGACTATATAATCATAAATATTAAAAATTATAAAATCGCTGTCACATTATTTCACAAAAAGTACAGTAATATTAATGTGCTGACTCGTAAATATAATATCTTATTTGGGTCAATCGCATGAAGATTTAAAATGGAAAAAAAACCTTTGAATTTGCTTTGTTCAAGCCTATTATATCGCATAAAAATGAAAGGAGTAGGTACAAATATCCCTTCCATAGCGTTTTATTTTTTAATATTAAATTAATGATATTTCATTAATACTCTCATAACACTAAAGTGACTTGTGTAATCGACAAGATGTAAACTAAATAATTCGTTGCCATAATGTAAACAATATTCTTCTACAAGATCTATCCATGTTGGATTAGAAAACAATCCGACATTTACCCGACTTGGATCTCAACTCTTCAAAATTGGTATATCATATAATACATAATAAATCTAGCTGATTTTAAAGTAAGCGATCCGGCATTTCCCAATAAGATACATCGAGGAATATTCGCGAATGAACTACGCAGAACATCAGTGACCATCAAACCCTAAATAACAACTACAATACCGTGTTTATGATAAAACACTATTTATATCGCATTAAACGTACAGTGGCAACTGGAGACTCTAATGTGCTTGGATGTCGTCCAACAGTTCAATGTGATGGTCCAATGTCGCCCCTTGTATAAATGCACTTCCTGCTTACGTGTACATGAATTTGTGAATGTATTTAAATACATGGATGGCTATTTTAGAAGAAAATAAGTGAGGCGTGCAGTCATTTGCTTCAATGGTAACAAAATGAACCAATACGTCGTCTATTTTGGATAGTGGTACTTGGACTTGTTTAGATAGTTATTTATTTCTGTTTGCGTATTTGTTCTATGTACATACATACGTACATAATCTCACGCCTGTATTCCCAGAAAGGGTACAAAAACAGAAAAAAATCCTATAAATTGATACAATTGCCAATAACGAAATACATAGAATATTCTGTTTTATGCACGTGTACCTATCGTTTTTAGACATGACAAGTGATAAATGTGTAAAAGAGGCTCGACTCGCGAAGTTTTCAATGGCCAATTTGAAATTTACATGCGAATTCAATAATTTTGAACCGTATTTCGTATGAGATAAGGCGTATATCATTGTGGCAGGCAGAATAACTTTTGTATGCTAAGCAAAGATTTATGTTTTTTCGAAAACGTCGGGCTGGACGTACCTTTTGTATTGAATTGTAGTTGCGTGATATATTAGTAAACAAAATAGATGGGCTCGCTATAGCTCTGCTGAAAAATAGTAAAAAATCGGCAGCGAGAGGTTCAATTGACGGCTTGATAACTTATTCGAAACTTTAATGAGATGGATTTAAAGTATACTTTGCAATCTAACTTTTATCAAGTGTTATTTTATTTATTGTCTGCGAAAATAGTTAAATGTCGCGTTAATTCTGTTTGATGAATTTCGTGATATAGAATTTGCTTTTTTTATTCCTTTCTGTTACCTACGCGGTTCTGTTTTGGCCTAACCTTGTAATGGGGTTATAAAAGTAAAACACAAATCAAAAACTTGCTCCAAAAAGTAACTTCAGTAAAGATTTTCTTAAAACCGTACTCAACATGCTTAACCTTTATCATATCGATAATATAGACATTATTTTACAATTAATATTATTTACGTTGATTCACAAATTAATTTTTAAACCTACCCCCAACCATTCAAAAATTTCTCAATGCGTTGGCATTTGTAAAAAGTAATAAATACATAAAGCACACAAGTCGCAAAATCGATTACTCATAAAAACAATCAAATGCCAGACGGGTACAAGCCATGGAGTTACGTAACCCACATCGATCGCCTAGATCGGCTACTAGCCTCAGATTTATAGGTCAAACTTCCAGGCAAACTGAGTTTAAGGTTTGACTTTGAAAGTTTAATACCAGAGTTTATAGCTTCTAATTTAGGATATTGAATCTCTGCTGATTGCGTAAGATGTCTGTGGTGAAACCACGGTTTTAGAAACTATACGTTGATTAACGGGATCATTATATATGATGATTGATATTGATTTTATTAACGGGAGACCATCATCTCTCACTGGTCGGCACTTTTTCTGGATTCCATTGCGCTTACCATCAGGTGCAATGGGGTCACTTTGCCGTGCCAGTATAAAAAAAAAAAAATCGCATGATCAAGGAAATAACTAGGAGGTTCTATTTAAAAATATGAAATGCTGACTATTAATTCCTAACGTGCTTATTGAGCTATATAAAAGAAAAAATGTAGTATTGGTTACTCACATTCTCACCTGTGTCCTCCCCTTGCCTTACGTTGCACTGATCCTCCACTGTAATCCAACTCTTCACAATTCACAGTCAACAAATACCTTTTTTTCGATTTTCGTTTCTCGTCACTACGACGGCTATTGTTGGCTGGCGCAAGGGTGTAGACAGGTAGGGTAGTAAAAAGAATTAGCGTTTCAATTGTAAGGTAATAAAATGTTGTATAGTTTCATTGTGATGTAGATGACGTCGAAATATGTGACGTTTTTCGGAGGCGAGTAAACTTCCGGATTTTTAAATGCCAGCGATGAAATCTCCCTAGTCACTATCTATGATATAAGATAACAAATCTGAAACTGTACCAATATGACTTTTATAAAATAATTGGCTAACAGTATAAAGTACCTACTTAACATTTCTCTTTAAGGATTGCAGGGACTCACAAATGAAATATCGAAATTATTATACGAAACATTTTCGTTTATTTTGCAAAAAGCACATTTTATTACATGCACATATTAGGTGTTTCACTTAAAGGTTAAAATCTCGCCATGCATCATTTTATTTAAATAAATTAAACAATCAAACATAGGATTCAACGAAATGTAACATTCAAAAACATTTTAATTTTAAAAAAATATTTTAAAAATAATATTTCACAAATTACATTAAACAAATTCTGAAACATTGTCAAATGCAGATAGTACTCGTACATATGTCTGGAAGTGTAATTAAATTACCCCAATTTCATTGAATCCCATTTTACATAACAATAATAATTACAATATTAATTAATTAATTTCATCTATATCACGTGTGATAATCAAATGAATATATACATCACTTATCAAATAAAATTTTACTTAATGCTTTGTGATATCTATAAATTATTATGAGCAAAACAATTGTTCTACGCTATTAAATCGATTTTCTATTTCATTCATACTAAAAGAGTTTGATTGTGATCTTTTGAAAAACGCTAATCTTGCGTTCTAAGTTTGGGATGATTTTCTTTTGTGAGTAAATATTTGATCTGAATTTTCAAAGCTCCTAGATCTAAGAAACTATAAATTCCTTCTCCAAACATTTTTTTCCGAAACTTGTATCACAATTAAAAAAAAAATGGTATGATGAGAAATAGCTTATAAGCCACTGCCCTCAAACTTTTTGCCTGCATCACCTAAATATATCCCAATCAAACTCTAAAAAAACAATGTATTATCTATCAATACAACACTCACTTTGATCAAAACCGCAACAGCAACCGAACTATCACAGACAAACAATAACTGACGATAATATATCGATATAACAAAAACACACTGACTATAGACGCGATAGCAAATCATTACCCATCACAAACAGCTCACCTGATGAACAGAGAAGCTGAAATCAAGCTATTCTAAACACGGTCTACTTACAACGCTAAATCCATTTTAATTACAAATATTGCTGTTTTCTAAATTCCATTATTTGCCAGTTGGCGAAGGCCTGACGATGCTAAAGACAGGCAGTTTGAGGCCTATACCTCAACCATCATAGACGTAACACAGACACTTAAGCAATAGGACAACAATGTGTTATGTATAGAGATGTATTTTAAATTTATTCGACGTTTTAGGAGTGGATATCGATTTCCATATACCGCGAAGATTCGTCGGAGAGTAGACTTTGCTAATTTTAACTTTGCCTGTTATCCACTGATGGAGAAGCATCATTTATATATTAATTTATAATCCTATTATAATATAAATTAGGATTTATGTTATATTATATCCGACAAAATTTACTACCGGATAGAATTTTACTGTTGTTGATTTCGTTTTAATCGATCAACCACTCCTAAATCTATCGAATCTTTTGCACTAATGAGAATACATCCCCATTTATTTAAAGAAATTAGTAACATCTAGTTCATTAAAATTCAATACTGAGACTATACACATTTCTAATATTAATTCACAATTTTTGCTACAGACACCGCTAACAGATATTAAGGAATCAAAGATCTAGCGAGAGAGAGAACAAATAACAAAATACGATGGACGGACTTTAAATGAAAATTAAATAGATTGAAAACAAAATAAAACCTTTTTTGAATCAGACGGTACTTTTATGAAATAATGTGTGTAAATATAAAAAAAATATAAAATACAAATAAATTAATGTTATAGTAAGAATTCTCACGAGAAATTGTATTTATTTATATAATAGAGTATCAGAGACACAAAGTTTTTGTTACAAAGGCCCTCAGTAAGTCATGAGACATTTCAAACGCGACACTTCGAAGTACAGTTGTAATATCTAAAGAAGTCACAACCATATATTATTACTTTTTTTACATTTACAGCCTGAAGTGACAATAATACAATTTCGGGCACTATACAAAGTTGGGCACAATTTTATTACAAAGTGATACAATTAAATTACATCGTATTTATTGCTTTTATTGTATGAATATTTTTTTAATTTATTGTATCTCGTAAATACAATTCATTGATATATTTTGATTTTATTATTGGCATTTATAAGTTTGATTATGCCCAACACTAAACAGATACTAAGAATTGCTATACCATATTATATTTTATTTTATACGTCTAAATATTTCACATACATATATTTTGAGCCTAATTACATACTTATTTAAAAGGAAGACACATTGAATTTACAATAGCCATCGTCCAAATAAGGTGATTTGAAAATTTCGATTGATCAATTCAACTAAACTGAAAATTATTAAACCAAACGTTTTCAAACCACCTTCTTCAGACAACAAGAGAATGTGAAATTTTAAAGTTAAATAAATAAGGACACTGGGAGTACATAGAGAATCTTTTGACTAATAAATACGAATATAAGTTACACATAATAGAATTTTACGATAAAGATTTATAATTAAAATGAATGGACTAAGTTTCCGCCGTCCTTGCACCTCTGATATAGAAACCAGTCGCTGTAGTACCCTATTTGATATTCGGATATATTTTGTCATTGGCATACATTTGTAGATTCAAACCCAACACATTTTTTAAAACTATTAAAAGTAAATATCGGACGTATTCCATTTCTTGTGACATTATTAAGATACAGTTCTTTATGTCGCGGGCATCAGAAACTAAGAGTGACTTGTCGATCTCACAAACACTCAAGTATGAAAGAACTATTTCTGATTCACTGAAATCCTTGTCTCGATCGACTGGTTCTAAACCAACTGCGGTATAGAGGTTGTCAAAAGCAATGATAACGTTGACAGTAATACCAACTTTAAACAAGACTTTATTATCTTCGAATACTGCCGACTGCCTCGTGGTCTCGCGGTACAAGTATGTGCCGTGCGATCTAGAGGTCCTGGGTTCGATTCCGGGGTCGGGCAAAGTGTTATTGGGTTTTTCCATTAGAAAATTCTCGGTAACAGCACGGAGTCTGGAAATGTGCCCGAAAAACGGCAATAGGCTCGCCCCCTATTACGTGGGACTGATACATTCTTGGCGAAATGTGGGTGCAGAAATGCACTTCTGCCTACCTCTTCGGGGAATACAGGCGTGAATTTATGTATGTATGTATGTATCTCCGAACAACTTTTTTGCATGTGTTAATAGATATGTTGTTTCAGAGTATCATATTAATTGGGTCAATTGTTACCATTCCACCCGGCTTCTAATACATAAACTTTCTGATTATATTAGGGGACCGGACATAACCCTGCTGTGTTTGGAAAGCGAATCGGTAATGTGATCAGTAGCCCCAATGTTTGGAGAGTGACCGTATTAAGTCCAAGCGGGTGATGAGTTTCTACAAACATACATATATTATCATCAAAATTAAAAACATACTTCTACTTTTGCACTCCTTCTACTGTTATGATATCTGTGGAGATTGGGGCAACTAGCAACATGAAACGTTGACCTCGGAAGACACTGGGCAATTAACACACATATTATTTGACCTTTGTCCACAGCTTCATATACTTCATTATAATCAAGAAGATCAAGCCATACGATTTTGATGTAATCTCCTTGTACCTTAATAACGCTGTGTAGCATAATTGCAAGGATCTCAAAAATATATACGGTGATGTAGTCTAATTTTATTGAAAATATGGCATAGGGCAGGCATATTGGCAGGTAGGTTAAGGAGTCATTGATTTAAAACGTGGTCAGTCCAGTTAAATACAATTTTGTTCGATATCTGATTATGGATTTTGCCCATTAAGCGTTAATATATCGACCTCCCTTAGGCGCATATATTAATTAATGTCAGCAACACTCATGAATTAATGTGTTTTGTGTTTTATTGAAATTTTCTGAACTCAACAACAGCAATTTCCCTAAAATTGACGCTGCCGAGTCGTGTTGAAATTGATCGGCGTCCCGTTAAATGGAAATGAGTTTTGCTGTAGGCTTTAAAAAAAGGTATACCAAGTGTGAAGTGCAATATAGAAAATGTGTGATTATTATTACCAAACCCTATTGTGATAGACAAGAAGAGTAAAAAACAGCTACATATGCTTGGGTTAGTTTAAAAAATAATGACTGCCTCGTGGTCTCGCGGCACATATATGTGCCGTACGATCTAGAGGTCCCGGGTTCGATTCCCGGGTCGGGCAAAGTGTTGTTGGCTTTTCCTCTAGAAAATTCTCAGTAGTAGCACAGAGTCTAGAAATGTGCCTGAAAATTGGCAGTAGGCTTGCACGTGGGACTGATACATACCTGGCGAAATGTGGGTGCAGAAATGCACCTCTGTCTACCCCTTCGGGGAATACAGACAATACTCGTTGCACAGTAGGCTAGACTCCATCAATCGTGATGAAACCAGTCGCGAGCTTGACACATGTCTTTTCTTTCTATAATATAATTATAAGTTTAGATGTTTTAATTCCATAAATTCTGATTGTAAGACAAATTGTAACGAGTATTGATATTTATGTGATCTCGATAAAGTCTCTTTCCAATTAGAAAAGCGTAAATTAAATTTCCAGCCATTGCAAAAGTCATCTTTTAAATAGTTGTTACGTATTATCATACTGTGTCATCTTTTGGGTTTTAGGGTACTTTGGTTGAGACATTAAAACTACCTTTCTACATAAATATAGGACGGCAGAAAATCTAGATGTAAATAAATACATACTACGAAGTAAAGCTGAAAGGCAATCACAAAAGATTAGTGATGTTAAATTCCTTTAATATACAAACATTTATTTCAAGTACATAGAAACGACACTGACACACCAATCTAATCGGTTTTGTTATAAAGTTAATAGTAGCACATCAATTAATTATTTTAAAAATCTTTTTTTTTCTCTATTGAAGCGTTATTTGTCCCCATATTATCGTATCTTCCTAACCAAATTCTATAATTAAGTCCTATAATATAAATACCTCAATTAATCTATTCAACTATGTGACTGATTCAATTAATTTACGTACAAAAACATGTAATACAAAACTAAATAAATGTATTATACATCGTAAGAAATAAACTTTTATTTACAATTAAATTAGGAAATCACTTTGAAGATTATAAATAAAATTACCTAAAGAAATATATTAATGAAACAAAAACAAAATTAGTAAATCTTTTCAGAAAAAAATTAAGTTATTTCTTTCCTATTATAATATTGCACTATAACTATTTAGTTCCTAATTAAACTTTATTATAATTTTTAATAAGTTAATCTTAGCATACTTTAAATATAGATTGATATTTTAAATAATTAATTAAATTAAACTATTATTTACAATTTGGCCTCATTATTTTAATTACAATTAGGCCATTATTACACACCATTAGCTAGATTATACAAAGTTACATTTTTTAATCATTTAAATGTTTGACTCTATACATGTTCTATGGAATGATCCTATGAATATTTATCTAAGGATTCATAATGTTTTAGAAGATATAGGAAAAATATAATTTTTAGAATTTTATTTAGAATGTGTATATTTATGAAAACTATATACATTTAAATATAAGTAAATTGTATGTTTGTACGTAGACAATATGATATAAAATATTATCTCATACCAATTCAATCACACACCTATAATTCAAAAAATAAATTATTACCAACACATAAATTAATACATTGTATTTATTTGACCAGAATCGAGGAAAACAAACCATTGTGCTGAAATGTTCTCTAAAACTATATTTACATTGTACTAATTATATGAATCTCACGGATTTTATTCGCTGCAAAAACATTAATCATTTTCAAAATTTACATTTCTATTGGCAGATTTTAACCCACGCTATATAAATCCCTAAATTTCATTTAAACTTCACTACTCTTGTACCTTCACTATACTAGAAAACAATATATTATACTACTTAATATTTACACTATCAGGGAGTCAGTCACACTTGGAAAACTAAGTACACACACCGATCTACTTCGTTGAGACTAGGCCTCTTACACGGCCGTCACTTCGCGGTTCGGCGCTATTCAAAGGGACGCGAGGTCCGAAGTCCTCCGGGAGGGCACTGGCACCCGCAGCTGCGCTGATCCTCTTCTATCAAGCCTCTCCATCGCATCCAAATCTGATGCACTGCGTCTGCAAAAACTGCAGAAGGCACAAGCCAACGTGTTCTTGAAGGCGTTACGAAAATCTCGGTTGAAATACGCGTAGATGATTGGATTCAATGCGGAATTAAAGTAACCGGTCCAGAACATGATGACGGTCACCACGTCAGGGCACTTGCAGCTGTCACACAATGATGTTGATACGTAGTATAGAAAGAATGGCAACCAGCAAAGTATGAAAGCGCCCATGATAATGCCGAGCGTCCTCGCAGCCTTATGTTCCCTCTTCATTTTCAAGATGTTCCTGTCTTTGGTAGGAGTTGTGGCGTTGATATGCAACGCACCGTTTTTGTCGCCAACTTCTCGAGAATGTCGGTGCATTAGCATTGCGTTGCCAGCCCTAGCGTGAAGGGCTTTCTCCTGCCTATTCGCCTCTTTAAATATAGCTAAGTATGTGAATATCATAATGGTGCACGGGATCCAGAATGAAATAGAACTTGATATCACAGCGTAAGGTTTGTTCACTTTGAATTCGCACTGGTCACTTTGTTGTTCGCGTAAGTAGTCACTAGTTGTGTACCAGCCCATGAATATAGGCACATAGGATATCGTGATAGGGCTCAACCAAGTCGCTGCTAACATTATAAACGCCATCTGGAACAAACTTTTCAATTGTAGGTCTTATTGTAATTATTGAAAACACTTCGATGAAAATTCACTAGCGCAAGAATTTAAAGATTCCATATTATAAATTAATTATTTAGTATTAAAATGTATTTTTAAATGTTGCCAACTTAATAGGTATTTTAATCTATTCCAGGACAAGCACTTTGATAGAACTTTGCTTGCTAAAATAATTTATTATTATTATTATTTATTTATTTTTATGGAAAAAGGAGGCAAACGAGCAAGTGAGCCACCTGATGTTAAGTGGAACACCGCCCATGAACACCCATAATACCAGAGGAATCATTAGTGGTTTACCGGCCTTTGAGGAAAATATAGGTCTCTTCTTGAAGGTCCCTAAGTCGTGTCTGTACTGTTTCTAATATACGAAGGCAAATTTTACTTATTCTTTTTTACACATTTGTTACGCCTCTATATCAATGTTTGCCGTTAAACATCTAAGGATGTAATATAATAATCCCCTGAATTTATATAATTATAAATCGAAATACAATTGAATTTAAATCCAACTGACCTTTTTCGTCATTTTGGTCGGATATTTCAGAGGTTTTACGATGGCGTAGTATCTGTCAACGGATATACAACACAAGTGCAGTATGGAGGTGGAGGTGAAGTAAACATCCGAGGAGTTCCACAGGTCGCAAATAATGGGCCCAAATACCCATTTGCTGTAAAACTGGACACTGAAGTTGAATGGCATCACCACCATAGCGACCAGGATATCAGCGAACGCTAGGGACACGACGAAGTAGTTCGTAATGACACGAAGCTTCCTGCAAGAGACATTAAAATTAATAAGTTTTTTTTTCATGAAATTAATCTAAATATAGCAGTGTTAGACATCAGACTAAATTCAAGCGTAAGTAACTGGACGTCGTTCGATACATTATATAAACATAAGGGATTTGAACCCATGGCCTTCCGTTTTATACTCTACTTATTAAAGGTAATGAAAAATATTTTATTATTATTACAGGGCTGTTTAGGTCCAATCAGATTAATAAGAAAATAATACTAGTATTACTAAAGTAATGCTAGTATGTTTGTCTTTTATCTATACAAGAATAGAAAATAGGCTATAAATCTTACATAAAGTGGCAACATAGATAAATAATCTGTCAGCGGTTCTAGACCTGATATCCAGATCTACTATATCGGTAAACCTTATGACCCTATAGCCACACAACAACACGAGTAACAACTGATAAAAAACCGAATTTGACGTTTCGAAACTACCACATTTGAAACAGAAGACTACAATGTAAAATTTACCTGTGTCTCATAACACTGACAATGACGAGCATATTGCCGAGCACTGCCATGATGACGATGAGCAGCAGCACCGACATCCGCAGCTTGTAAAACACGCCCAGCGTGACCTCATCGTCGACCGCTGTGCCGTTGACTGTTAAATTTACAGCCGCGCCGACTGCCTGCTCAGTTACGTTTTCTCGATCCATATGGGGCGGCCTGCCAACATCTTCAGATTAAACCTACTGACTTTTTATAAGAACATCTAAAGATTAGTTATCATCAACGCCATCAGCCATGTGATGTCCTTATGGAAATAAACTTTCCCCGGAAACTTGCAGCGAGAGCTGTCGAAAATCTTAAGTAATCCATACTAATTATACAAATACGAAAGTATCTCTGTCGGTCTGTTATCTTTCACGCCTAAAACACTTTGGAAAGGACACAGGGTACTTTTTATCCCGAAAAAATGGTGAGTTCTCGTGGGATAAGGTTAGCATTATACGAGTAAACTGCGACCAGACGTAGTCCGGCCCCACAGCTAGTATTTAAATATATTGAGTTGGCTTGTTTCTAATGTAGTCATGGGTAATGTGCTAAACCGATTATATCTGTTTTAGTATTGATTGGTAAAATGATTGAAAAAGCTAAATAATATTATCCGTCAGATAGATTTGCTCCAACTTGAATAAATTCCCGGAACAGTTGACTTCAGATAGATCAGTGATAAAAACTGTGAGGTTATTATTTTTTGTTAGCTGTCGTTGACCTAATACCCTGTAACTTGGTCTCAGTTTAGAGGTATACAGAAGAAAATGAGTTCTATTGCTTAATATAACCTTGACTCGATTTTTTTAACACTTGGATCTTATGTACTTAGGTTGATTATGTCTGCATTAGCTAAAAAGTGTTTTGTCTTATCCTGAATAATTATAATCTACTATGTTTAAGAAAGCAAAAATAGATTGCTTAGTTGAGACAGATTACAAAAACATTTACCGTATTTGCTTCAATTTTTTTTATATACATTACCTTTTTATTTTTACAACATCAATGTATTTATGCATTATGTAGCATACCTACTCGTAGTTAAAAGAGATTTTTTTCCTAAGACCGAAAAGTCAACAATCGTCATCATTAATGTGAATGGCGCCAATTAAAAAAAACTGCTAGTTAAGAAAAATCTTACCTTTTATCTCGTCCGTTTTATTTTAAACTCAGAACAGATCCCTCCGTCCTCGCTCCTAATGACCCTCTTTGGTTCCTCTTCAAGAATCATTATTATAACACCTGTTCTACACACAACTTTAAATACTTAAGATTCGGACACAAACTTGAGTTAACATTTTCTTCTTTACAACCACTTTCGAATTTTCAATCACTTTGATGTTCATCTTTTGATGTTGAAGTTTTCATCTCCGCGTTTAATTCGACATCATCTGGAAAGAAGAGAAAATGTTTAGTAATAATGAATTTGATTGATGGCATTATCAGATACATAAAGAAATTAAAATATCAGACATTTAGGTTAATTTTAAAGATTTAAAAACAATTTTTACATTATCAGTTATAAATGTTTGTGTGAAATCATAAACAGACTGTTGGGTGTATTTATTTATGATCAATATTCAATCGATTCTAGATTTCATTATCCACGAAAAGGCATATTTGTCGAGTCGTAGCTTTACTGGCAACGCACTGGATTTATCTTTAGAATCGTGTGATATTCTTCACTACATAGGATCAATAAGTATATTTATGTGAGGTTATATTATACCTTATGTGCGGTGTTCACTGTACTGGCACGAAAATACCTACTATCGGCTAATTCAACGTTTTTATCATGGTTACGTGTTCAAATAAGGGTTAACTAAATCTATGAGTTTCGAAATGACAAAAAATAAATCCTGATATTCAAGTAGCAAGCCTAAAAATGAGCATTCAAATACTTTTTTAATTTTACATAAAAACTTTCGTAAAAATGTATTCTCATTGTTCTCAGCCCAGATATTTTTTCACCCCAAAATTAATGTTTTAGAAGGCTATTTCGGGTAATAATTACGCCGTCCGGCCCTAACTGAATAGATATAATTTTTCACCGACACCAAAGCCCCTTTTCTTAATTTACGATCGCAATAAAGATTCGCGGCTTGAAGGAATGACTTTTTTTATAAATGTCATAATAAAGTGCTTTATTACCAGGCTTATCACTCATGATGGGGTCTTCTGAGATAAGCTTCTAAGCCTTTGAATTCTCATTTAATGTTTCGGTTCATTTATCCTCCTTGTACCGCCTTTTTACAGATAAAGAGGCTACGTCTTAAGAAGATTTTCCATGAATTAAACCAATGATTTTATTTGATTGAATTTGATTTCACTTTGACTGCCTCATAGTCTCACGGTACAAGTATGTGCTTTGCGATTTATAGAGGTCCTGGCTTCGATTCCCGGGCAGTGTTATTGAGTTTTCCATTACGAAATCTTCAGTAGCAGCACATACTAGTTTGCATTTATGCCCGAAAAACGGACATAGGCTCTCCCCCTTTTACCTGGGGCGAAAGCACTATTGATGACTTGTGGGTGCAAACATGCACCTCTGCCTACCCCTTCGGGGAATATAGGCGTTAGGCTATGCATGGATGCTCACTTGTAAACAAACGTAGGGTAAATATATTTAATTAAAAAGCAAGCACTAATCAGGAATAATTGCTTTAATCTAAAAATTAAATGTATACTATGAAGTCGTGAGTTAACACTAAGTATAGTATCACGGTTATTTGATACGATTTACGGAAGTGTGAACAGGATGCGAAATTCATATTCTGATTAATACGTAAGATCGTATAGTTTGGAACATAATATTGTATTTTATTATTATACTTTATATGCATGGATTTCTTGAAGATATCTGAATTATTTGCTCTTCAAAATCTTTCAGCTAGAATTTTGATACCATAAACCTCATTTAAATTTTAGTATACATTTTAACTAGACATATAGTGAGCAATATGTAATCATTCACCAGAAAAATACTACAAATTAAATGTATGATCTTTGAATTGCGATGTCATTGACCTAACAGTTTCGCTGTAATATAATCGAGACATTTGACTGCAGGCAGAACAAAATCCCTCCCTAAGCTAGATCTCTTAGTATAAACAATCAAATTAATAATAATGTTATTGAATTTAAAATCTTATTGTAAATTCACTTAAAACAACACTAACAATAAATAAAAGGGGTAAGCAAAGGGAAATTTCTACGCCTTTATTTCTACAGTTGTGGGTTTTAGGTCGAATGTAATAAGGGCGAAAATACGGCAGCTCTGCGAGCACATCTAGACAAGCAAGTTCACTCCACGCCACTATTAATAATTTCCTGATGAAAAAACTCAAAACCACTTTGCAAAACTTGCAAATCGAATACTCGATCTCTTAATCGTAAGCTGCACACTCATGCTATAAGACAAAAGAGGCTATAGAGCCGAATTTATCAATATATGTAAATTAAGTTGAAAAAAGATAATAAATTAATCGTTACCGAGGGAAAACAATTAAACAGCTTATTTAGAAATTGTTTTTGACTACAAAGAAACATCAAGCATTGAATCTAAGGTATAACAGAATAAAAACTAGCATGTAAAATGTCATCCAAAATTACAAAATAATATAAGATCTATATCAATATTGGGGTTATATGCCGTAAAATTGGGAAACATGTACCGAAAAACACAGGACGCCGTTTACGATATTTTATTGCCTAATTTACACCAAAAATGTTGATAATAAATATTTTTTATGGCTTTTAATAAAGGTGTGGTCATTCTTCACGTATATTAACTGTTTGAACATTCATTTCGATAGTGCTGTAATACATATTTATAGATAAAAGCAGTAGATAATAAAATGACCGGACCGAGCTTTTGTGATTTAAGGCTCCCTTTGGATAATTTACAGTCAATCTCTGTTATGGAGAATAGAGGGATTAATTCAAAGAATAATTTTAAATATTTATTACTATTGAAAAACGTATTTATTTGTTGTAGTATAAATGTTTTATTAAATATTCATCTTTTTTCTTAACTGCAATCTTTTAAGACAACAATTATAACATAATTATATTCAAGGGTACCCAAACAAAAGTATAATTTACATTGACGACAATTTTTTATTAACACAGCTGTTGCAATTATTAGAATTATTATAGTTTTATTTTTATTTCTTTATGCGATCTAGAGGTCCTGGGTTCGATTCCCGGGTCGGGCAAAGTGTTATTGGGTTTTTCCATTAGGAAATTCTCAGTAGCAGCCCGGAGTCTGGAAATGTGCCCGAGAAACGGCAGTAGGCTCGCCCCCTATTACGAGGGACTGATACATACGTGGCGAAATGTGGGTGCAGTAATGCACCTCTGCCTACCCTTTCGGGGAATACAGGCGTGAGTTTATGTATGTATGTAAATTCATACATTTGGAATTCAATGTAATTCATATTCATATATTTCTTTTTGAAAATTTATGTTACTTGTCTCTTTTACATTGTTTATGACCAGCCAAAAAATTTTTCTGACTAGTCTAAATAATTCCGTCTAAATCTATCCCAAGACTTATTTTTATCTTTAAGAGCGAGTGAGGCAAGCGGCCCGACGAAATTACCCCAAACAAAGCAGAGGAGTTTATTATTAACCCCAAGGGTCGGATTTACCGAAATGGCATACGAGTGGGGTGACCTTTTTGCGGGCTTTAATAAGCTTGCTGTGCCTAATGATTTCATAAACGACTCCAAAGCCATAATGATGGCGGTAATTGCGCTTATCCGGCACATAAGCGTAATAGAAAAATCACTTCCATAAATGCACCAAAACCATAGAAAACTACATGCGATTTTATTTCTTTAACATTTATCTAATTCGAAATATAATTTATTTTTTTGAATGACTATTATTGAAGATTGTAACTTATGCATATATTTTTCTTTCTAATTTCTCTCACGCACTCCATCCACCGTTTCCTTGGCCCTTCCTCTGCTTGTCCATCCTTCAACTTTCATACTCATTACGTTTCTACCTATATAATATGCTTCATTCCTTCCCATAACATGCCCATACCACGATAGATGGTTGTAAGCGTTGTAATCCGTGAGTTCAAAGAGGCAGTCTGATTTCAAGTAAGTAGTAGATAATAGTGTAATCCATCTGTCTAAAAATACTATGTCAATAATTAAAGCTGTTACATTTAATATGGATATGGTTGATAAAAACTCTAATAGAACTAGTTTAAAATAGTCAGTTTTTTAATTAACATGCTTTCTACGTAAAATACGTACGTTAATAATATTTTATTACGAAATACTCTAGCCCGGAAAAGTCTATTTAAACTTCTGTGAGTGCCCACTTTGCTTAACGAGGATGTAAGTGTAATAATGGAAGCGGTTAATAGTAATTTTATTGTGCGCGTAATGGTTTGACAACAAGAAAACTTATCATCAGTACAAGATGATCAAATCTGACTGGTTTTTATGTTGTTTCAGTGGTTTATTTAAATACTGTATGCAAATAAACTAAGAGCAGCGAGTGTTTGCAATTATCTATTTAAAAGATTATTTTTATGACTTTAGTTACGTAAATCTATGTTTTTACGTAACATTAGTGAATAATCAACGGATTACGTTAATTACAATAAGGCTTTGTTTTAAAATGAATTATCATCATCATCAGCCCATATACGTCCCACTGCTGAGCACGGGCCTCCTCTACAACTGAGAGGGTTTAGGCCTTAGTCCACCACGCTGGCCTAGTGCGGGTTGGCGGACTACACACCTAAGAAATTCCTAAGAACTCTTAGATAGAACCCGCGACCGTCGAGATTCTCGACCGCATGCCCAAACCTCAAGGCCATCACGACTTTAAAATGAATTATACATCATAAAAATTTATTATTTGAATAAAATAATGAAATACTATTTACTTATTTTAAATGGAATAAGGATCATCAATTTTAATTTGTTAATAGGCATACACTATGGACTAAGGCCTAAAACCCTGTCAGTTGTAGGGGAGGCCCGTCCCCAGCAGTGGGACGTATATGGGCTGATGATGATACACTATTACACTGAAGACATTTCCTTTAGATCGTTTTAATACGGCAACATAGTAGTTAAATACTCGATGAACAAGTAAATCCTAAAATATATTTTAATTAAGACACATTCAGAACTTTTACATCCAGCGTACGCGATGTTGGACGCAGCTTAATGTGCAATTTCCTCGCAAAATTCGTCCAATCAAAACTTCGAAATGAAACTGCGGTAAAAAAAACCATAGTTGTTAGCGGGACTAGTGGGTTTTTTGCGTTCTGCTGAACATCGCCCAATTTTCTCAGTTTAGTGACTCGGAAGGTGATTCGGGATGGGCGCGCGGGTTTTGTTCCCGCCTCGTTTATTTTTGTAGCGTTACGAGAGCAAAAGTGATTTGAATAGGGGAATATTTTAATAGAAGCATAACAGGTGCCCGTGATGACAATAAAATGTGATTTGTGACCAAACACATTATACTAAGATTAGTGACGTTGAGTATTATCGGAGGGCTAGTCGTCACATCAGTATAACATGTATTAGTTATATAAGTTATATCTGTATTCGTAAGTTATGTAAGTTATATTCGTCTTCAAAATTTTTGCATAAGGTTTATATTTGGTTTGCGCAAATATGACCATATTTCTAAGTACCGCGCTATGCTCAAGTGGTTACCCATTCGACTTCGTCCGGATACACACGTTCTTTTCCTTCTATACAATATTTTGTATAATCCTTTCACTCCTTCCTATTTAAAAGTCCGATTCGAATTTCTTCATGAATCACATGAGAGAGCCTTGAGGTCATCAGAAAATTTAAAGCTGAGAATGCCTGTGCATTCCACAACTTTCATGGACAACTCTTTTACCGTTAAGGCCGTTCGGTTGTGGAATGCACTTCCAGTTCAAGTACGACATGCACAAACACTGTCTCAATTCAAAAGACTTGTGAAAGATCATTACTCCTCTCAGTCATTTGGAAAAAATTAATGCTTCGACCGCTTATTCTTATGTATATGTATATTTTGTATGTTTGTATGTATATATGTATGTATGTATGTATACATGTTTTGTATGTATTTGTATATGGACAATGTAAATTAATTAAATATATACATATTTATTTATTTTTCTTATTAATTATTGTATTGTACACATCAACTACTCTCCCTTCTATCACTTGTCTATGTCCATCTTATGGTTGTCTCTAAAAGATCGCCTTGAGCGATAAGACCGCCAATTGTACTTCATTCTATTTGTGTATTGTTTTGTTCATTATTTCTTAGTGTACAATAAAGAGTTTATAAATAAATAAATAAATAAATATTCTGTATATGCAACGTACATATTGTCTTGAAATTTTAATGATATTGATTTACTAATATTGTACTAGTAAAGCGAGTGTCATGCGATTGAAGGATCGCGAGTCGAGCTAAGTGCTATTAGCTTTTATATTAGGAAATAGCAGCATCAAAACATACCCGAGCCACAACAAGCCCCTTATGAGAAGGCTTTAAAAAAACCAGCGAAATTTGGATGCATAAATCTACCTTTCGAGGATACTCATCATCAGCCCATATACATCCGACTGATCGGCACGAGCCTCCTCTACAACTGAGAGGATTTATGCTTTAGTCCACCAAGCTGGCCTAGTGCGGGTTGGCGGACACTGCACACCTAAGAAATTCTTAATAACTTTTAGGTGTGCAGGTTTCATCACGGTGTTTTCCTTCACCGTTAAAGTATAACCGTACAGCGTAAAGTGATAATTCATTATGAATACACACATAACTTCGAAAAGTCAGTGGTGTGTGCCTGGGGTATATATACTCGAGGATACTGGAATGAGGGTATGTTTATGCAAAATACATATACAGAATCCAAGTAGCTTACATTGTATACATAAAGTTATGCAGACTACATCGAAGAATTAAATTGAGCAGACACGCGAAATGTTAAATAATTATAATTCGCTGCATGAGAGAACACGTCCGCCTGTTAATTAACACAATTCTTCTTCATTACGCAATGATGAAAATAATTAATAATTTAACCAATTTGCGGGCATGGCATGCTGCGTGACATTGTTATTCCAATTCCAACTGTTTTGCGGTCGGACTGCAATGTGCAAATCCACCAAATGTTCTTTATGCTTCATATCATGACAGATTTAATATGCATCACAAATGATTTGGGTCGACGTAATGTTATAACTGTTTTGTGGTCTCGCGGTACAAGTATGTGCCGTGCGATCTAGAGGTCCTGGGTTCGATTCCCGGGTCGGGCAAAGTGTTATTGGGTTTTTCTATTAGGAAATTCTCAGTAGCAGCACGGAGTCTGGAATTGTGCCCGAAAAACGGCAATAGGCTCGCCCCCTATTACGTGGGACTGATACATACCTGGCGAGATGTGGGTGCAGAAATGCACCTCTGCCTACCCCGTCGGGGAGTGCAGGCGTGAGTTTATGTATGTATGTAATGTTATAAATGCGAATGTAAGTTGTTTTTTTACGAATCATCGGCCCATATAAGTCCCACTGCTGGACACGGGCCTCTTCTACAATCGAGAGGGTTTTATGCCTTAGTCCACCACGGACTACTCACCTATGAAATTCCTAAGAGCTTTTTCCTCCCGATGTTTTCCTTCATCGTGAAAGTAAGTGATAGGTAATTCATTTTGAATACACACATAGCTTCGAAAAGTCAAAGGTGTGTGCCTGGGGTTGGAACCCGCGACCGCCCAGATTCTCGACCGCACGCCTAAACCTCTAGGCTACTTCTCTTTCTCTGGTTTTTAAGCACTAACGCCTTAATCGCTGATTTATAAGACATATTTCAACGCTTTTTATGGCTTTAAGTTCGATGAGGAAGGCAGCGGTGCATTTCTGCTCTCACTTTTCGCTAGTAATTATATGCTCAAATCCCTTAATCAAAAGTTCCAATGTAATCCAATAATACTATTACTAGTGCCATAAAAAATGTATGATACCTTGCTGTTAATTCATTTGCTCATTTCAAAGTCTTAGATAATTGCTTTATTACTTACATGATATATATTTCATACTATCAATCAAACAACTCATCTTCTTTTTCCTTTTAATCCACAAAACTAACAATTGAGGTCAGAATCAGAATCTTCTAAAAATGTACTTGTGCTAGTTGCTTTAAAATTCAAATCCAATTTTTATACCGAAAGCGCTCTGCGGATCATCCGGTGAATTTGTAAAAGCCATCAGTCCCTAGCAGCAATGTCTATTCGGATTTAAAATATTCTGATTTCTGTCGTATCAAAATTAAATAAGTAACTTTTGTTTTTGTTTAATTACAAAACTTAACATGTAAAACTACAGTATTTTACTCATCAAGTTTTATTACATTTTATAATTAACAGGATAATTAAAATTTCAACTTTACTCTGAAGTTGCTTAATGGTAGAATTTATTGGCCCTAAATACAGTTTAAGTCTTATGTGCTGTCATCACCTATTTTTCCTAAATATTCATAACTCTAAATTTGTGTTCGCTATACGGACAATCGATTACATCCTTCTTATACTTCAATACAACACTTTAGTAATGAAAATGTCCAATCCATTCTTCTATGGAATGCGCTCCCGCTCAAAATAGGGACGTCCACTACACGAGAAGTGTTCAAAACTAGAGTTCGAGAACTGTTTCTCAAAGAGTTAGCAGAGTCATCTCATTGATATTTATTCATATATGTGTTTATATATATATATATATATATTTATATGTTTATATATGTGTTTGTATGTATATATATATAATATATATTTATGTATTTGTATCTATAAATATTATGTATGTTTTATATATGTATGTGTATGTAATCACACCTACAACCTACACCTACCAAGATTTATCTCTGCACTCCCCAAAGGTAGACTGTCAGAGAATGCCTATGGCATTAAGTCCGCCTTTATACTATCATGTATATAAAGCTATAAATAAATAAAATAAATAAATAAAATCATAATATTTCATCATATATTAAACATCAAAATTTATATCACATTCCTTTGTCTTTCTTCTGCAAAGGAATGAATTATTTTTTATCGTGGAATCCGCACAAACATTCATAGAACTATCAGTTTGTCCTTAATAAAAGCGAGCGGACCATTTGGCCCGACCTCCCAGCAAGGGCAGGAGTTCCTATTGTTATGCCGGGCGCTGGCGATTTACGAGCTACGACCAGGGACGCCTTGACCCCATTCCAAATGACACTACTGCCGAATATTTTTAGAATTGCCAGCTATTTTTGCAAACTCTCATATCAACGAAGATTTAAATCACACACGGGGATGGAAGGGTGTGCAACCCTAGTAGTCCTTTTGAAGTGATTTATTTTGATGAACATAGCATCAATTGCTTCTTTGGTTCGCGATATATAGTCCCGGGCTAGATTTTTAGATGGGGCAATATGTTATTGATAGATTTATTAGACAACATAGTCCATGTAACCGGAAAGCTATGGATGAGAGTAGCTCAGGACCGAGAGAGATGGCGTGTATTGGGGGAGGCCTATAACCAGCAGTGAGTGCATGTGGGCTGAGAATGATGAAATAAATAAATATGTTATTAGACTTTTAAGTGAGAAAGTAAGAACTTTTTTAGAACACACCTGAAATTACGTGGGATTTAAAATAAAGCTGGCGAAGAATAGTTTCAGAAATATAACTCCGCTTACATTTCATTTGACTATATCTAGTACGAGTACAACAGCGCTAGAAAACAGATAACAAGTTGCGGGACGCGGCGATACCTCGTCACTTGGTACAATCTTCTTAATCTGTAAGTAGAGTTTAGGTACTAAGAAGTTTTCTTATCTTATTTTCCTCTTTCGTCACATACAAAGGTCACAGTTCGTGACGTCATACATGATTCTGGTGTATAGAGGCCTACACAGAATTTATGATGATTTCACTATACCACAAATCAATTAGCATCAACTGCTTTTTGACATTACACAATTTGAAGAAAGTTACATTACGTTACTTTGAGATTATGAGATTTAATCTGCATTTAAATTTTGTCATTTTGCGAAACATGTCTTAGATGTAGAAACGGTAAATACTTATTGTATTACTTTCTTTACGTCAAACTGTACGTCAACCCGTTAAGCATTAAGTTAGTGAAAAGAGAAAAATCTTGGTGGTGGTGGTAGCTACTATTGCTATTTTATATTTTGTTTATATACATACTTTGCAGAGGCGGTACTTCCATAGAAGCCCAAAAGCCCAGTTTGCCTTACAAAATTCCCAATAATAATTATCTTTAAGCTATAAATATTTATTAAACAAAAGCAATTTGACATATAAATGAGAATATCCTGACCCCATAAACAATTATAAACTAGACATTACACAGTTAACGTCTAACGCATTTGGGTTTGTATGGAAGTACCGCCCCTGATACTTTGGTAGCCAAGTAACTGATATTAAACTCACTGTTTTGGGTTAAAATATGGCATGAAAGAGAGAAAGTCGGCAATCTCTCGTCTTTTAATACAGTCATGGAAGTCTGTCCAATTATGTAATGTGGATTGCTCTTCGTGTTAGTTCAATTTATGTTCAGCGTCTCTCCGTTTCATAATAGGTATAATTATTATGACTTGCAATGCCACAACTTTATGGTCTTTTGCCAATGCGTGTCTTTGCCGTTTTAATAAATTGGAGGATATTCTCCTTCCTATAATAATGGGTCTTTTAAGTGAAGCATTTTAACGGGCCGTCATGTTTCCTTTGACGAGAGATAGAAATTTGGCGCCACATTGGCAGCTTGAACAGCAGCATGCTAACCATCAGGTACGTTTTCGTCATTTTGCCATGTAAATAATTATAAATCCATTAATATAATATCCATTAAAAAAAGGCTAATATTATTAATACATTAAAACTTTAAAATTAATTATTGATATACCTGTATTTGACCTCTGAAACCTTAATCAAATACCCTTATATTTGAATATTATAGATTAAATAACTTGAATAATAGTAAATTAGCGGGCAAAAGTTCATATCTGAGACGTCTTAAATCTTTACGTTTCAATGAATACAAATTGAAGAGAGATTGAATATCGAGATATTAATTTACATAAATTCGATCTTAAATTTCTGAAAGATATAGTACGGCGAGACAATACCTTATGGTTCGTTGTAACCGATATTGACTATAATAATAACTGGGTTAAAAATTCACATTGTTTAAGAGATTTTACTATTTATTTAGTCACGGATTTTGTCTGAAATGTAATCAATTTTATTATTTTCTCGTTTATTATTGTTTTTTTAAATAATAAATTATTTTATGAAGTATGCAGATCTCCTGATATGTGATTTTTTATAGACAATACCACATAAAGTAAACAAAGAAGACCAAAGTACCACACTTTTTTAAAATTTTGTTTATAGCAGAGCACAGAATACGAAACAGACAGTGGATATACAAAATAAAACAAAAGCATAAAATACAAAGTCTTACTAGTAAAACGAAACTTAATAAAATGAGTACCTACATTTTCGTCTTTTAGAAAAATATTTTAATTTTAATCAAAAAACTCTTGAAGCTTAAAATACGGAGATATTTTCCTTATCTTAATACGGTGAGCCCACAAATTCCGCCTAACAGAAGAAATAAAAACGAAATCAGACTAAATGAAAACTCTTTCAAGAAATAAGCGAGGGCTGCGCAGGGCGTGATCAAATGAGCGACATTATAAAAAGACGACGGAACTTTATGTAAAATTCAAAAAAGTCGCCCCAAAATGCTGTTTGTTTGGAAATGAACTCGCATTATGTCGAATTATTCTAGAGGTTTTCCTTTGCTTTAGTAAATAAGACTTAAATATTGAAGAATTACTACCGCCTTGTATCTATTATATACATAATATACATATGTACACTTTGGATAAAGTGTATGTAATTTAAATTTACAACAAGTCTTTTTGATGATTATCAAAAAAAAAACGAATACGATAATATGATACAGCCACTTTCATAGCAATTTGTTCCAATTATAAAAATATTTTTTTAAACATGATAAGCGGTTTTTAATATACCTAAAAATAGAAAACAAAATTGCGTGTTCCGATTCATTTGTGCGTCACGCTATTGGTGGTGAAGCAGACAAAATTTGCGTGCACACAAAAAACAGTATTGGTTGTTAATATATCCTGATTACCTTTTATTAAGCCATGATTCCACCCCAGTGTCCTAGTTTAGCAACTTCGGAAATGTAGGGAAAATAAAAACTTGATAAATGTTTCTGGAGCAAGGGGAGTGAAATGTTAACGGGAAAGAGTTTTGAAGACATACAGAAACAACATTGCGGCGTAAAAGAAAACCGGTGTCGTGGATAATTTATTGTATTTTCCTTTAATTATATTGACACGTGCCAAATAATATTAATAAAATAAAACATGCGCCTAACAGCTACAAATAAGAGTTTAAATATATGTCATCTTATACAAGTCTTATTATTGAGAATCAGAAACTTCAGTGACTTGATAACTATTTATACTTTTAATTGTAAAAAAAACATGTTCAAATGAAAATTTTCAAAAACTTTCATTTTTTAGTTTTGGGGATTAATTTTTAATAGTGACTACTTAGTAAAAGTAAACATGGATCTAAGTTTCATGATCAAGTGGAAAATGGGGGGTTCACTTGACGTGGTCTTGCCCTATTGCCATAAGAATCCAAAATCAAACTAAATTTATAAGCGTTGGGGACCAAACCTGCGACTTCTAGTTACACAGGCTATCATCAGCCCATATACGTCCCACTGCTGAGCACGGGCCTCCTCTACAACTGAGAGGGCCTTAGTCCACCACGCTGGCCTAGTGCGGGTTGGCGGACTACACACCTAAGAAATTCCTAAGAACTCTTAGGTGTGCAGGTTTCATCACGATGTTTTCCTTCACCGTTGAAGTACGTGATAATTCATTGTGAATACACACATAACTTCGAAAAGTCAGAGGTGTGTGCCTGGGGTTTGAACCCGCGATCGTCGAGATTCTCGACCGCATGCCCAAACCTCAAGGTCATCACGACTTCGTTACACAGGCTAGCGTCCATTCAAATACGTCATGGTGGATGCAGTGGCGATACTTTCCACCTTGCCTTACAAAATTCCGAATAATAATGTTTTAAGCTTAAAATTTTTATTTAACAGAAGCAATTTGTCATATAAATGAGAATATCGTGACCCCATAATAAATAATTATAAACTAGACATTAAATATTTAACGTGTAACGCTTTTGGGCTTCTATGGAAGTACCGCCACTGGGTGGATGTCAATAAACCAATTTAAGAAGGAGATTATTACGAATAAAATACAAATGAAGTATTAAAATAATTTTATTATACTGTAGATGTTTCATTACGTATAATAGAAAAGTGTAAGTGAACAAGCTGAAGATAAAATTAGTATAAGTAAAATTGATAAAGCAAAGTAATTACAGATTCCAGTAAAAGCGTTACAATACCTTAGAAATTTATTTTGTAAATAATTTACACATACATACATACATAAACTCACGCCTGTATTCCCCGAAGAGGTAGGCAGAGGTGCATTACTGCACCCACATTTCGCCAAGTATGTATCAGTCCCACGTAATAGGGGGCGAGCCTATTGCCGTTTTTCGGGCACATTTCCAGACTCCGTGCTGTTACCGAGAATTTCCTAATGGAAAAACCCAATAACACTTTGCCCGACCCGGGAATCGAACCCAGGACCTCTAGATCGCACGGCACATACTTGTACCGCGAGACCACGAGGCAGTAGTAAATAATTTAATATGATATATAGTTATAAAAAGGTAATGATAAAAAGTTATGCGGGCACTTGTGTGATACATTCAGCTATCACGCTCATCGTGACTTGCGATGGTAAGGATGTTGTTTGAAGCGGTGTTAATAATATTTCAATTCCGCGACTCGGCAAACGTACACTACGTTTGCTCGGCAGTGTAGGGCGCCCTCTGGCTAGGTGGGGTGACGATATTCGCAAGGTGGCTGGCAGCGGTTGGATGAGGAGGGCCGAAGATCGAGCCCAGTGGCGTGCCATAGGAGAGGCCTATGTCCAGCAGTGGACGTAAGAAAGGCTGCTGATGAAGTAATAATAAATAGTGGTATTAAAAAGTTGCTACACTATATTTTCATTTCCGATACAGCACATTAAGCTGTTGTAGCAATTATGTTCCGATGTAACACACCGTCTCGAATTATCCTTATCATTCCCCTTTAATCATCATATTCAACATGATCAAAGCCGTAGTCGGTACTATTCCGCAATAACATAAGTCCTTCATTCATTCAATTGCGCTCTGCGAATAGTTCCATCAATAAATCTAATTGAACTGTTGAGTGAACGATTGTACGCTAACGACCGGATCTGTGACACAAGGGGTCCGGACGTTAAATTTTATTTGTGTTTCCTACAGTTGCAGCACTGCTAATAGATGCTTCAAGCATACCTCTTGACACATTTTTTATCTCTTCTAGGGGAAAGTGGTTACCCTTCGTACACTTTTTAGATTTTATTTTTTTACTTTATGATTAATTGTCGAATTTATCTAGTTTATGTACCTAAGTGTAACAAATATACTGTAGTTTGTTACAAAAAAGTCTAAAACTATTATGTCAAAAGGTTAAAGGGTTATAGCCATTTTTCAACGATAAGATATTTGTACGAACGTACCCCACGTATGGGGTACTTTCGTACGCCATGAGGTAGTATTTAAAAAGCCAATTAAAGTCTTTAATTTTTTGAAATTATTATTAAAATATATATTTATCTAAGAACTAACTTAATAATATGTGACTTGACTCATAGTCGATAAATCTTTCTTTAGAAAAATAACAAAAAATAAAATCGTTCATCCCTAGTTTATTTATTGATAATTCTAAGCTTTACAATGAGCCTAAATAAGATGTTTACCATAATTTTGTATGACATCGTTGTACAGTCTTTGACAATTTAAACTTAAAGTAGGTAATTATACATTTAGTTGAAGGGAACGCTGGTGGAAGGTTGTGGTTCTAGAGCGACAGTATTTGTTTCCGGATTAGGTGGCACATTTACCGAATTATTTGAAGCATACACGTCAATGGTACACGTCCTGGTGGTTAATGAAATCTAAAGGGGAACATTCGTACGCGTACGAATGTGCCCCCTGTCTGGCTGTCCGAATGCACCCCATGCCTTTGCATAAAATTAAAATACAACTTTATACAAATTCTAATTTGGTTTGAGAAATATTACAATTGAAACTCAAAATAAACAATGTTAACATTAGTCAATCATCACCATTTTGTCAAAAACATAACAATTCTACTTACAATTACGAACTAAAGTTAGGTGAAAAATTTAGTCACCGCGCGCGAAAACGCGTTATGTCTTGTCAGCTGATATGATACACCGTAGTGCGATTGGCGCGACACTCCGCTAGCAATATGTCGGCCGGTATGTCTATACACACAAGCAAAGGCGTTTTTGTGTGCCTTGTAGATTTTCTGTTATACTAATTGTACGAATGTGCCCCGCGTACGAATGGTGACCACTTTCCCATATGTATTAAATTTCTAACTACTAAGGATGCTCGTAACAAGCAATCTTCGATCCCTTACTATCTCATAAAATTATACTTTTAACATTAACATTTGAAATACATATAAAATCAAATACTAGTTGTATCAACGCTTTTGATTATTTCATTGAACCTACGAGTTGTTTTTTTTAATTAATAAAATAAATAGCAATATAATGGCCAAAGAATAAGACTATTTAAATGTGCCAAATCGCTTATTAAAACATTAATGGCCAGTGGATCTTTGCCGACTTGAACACGTTCTGTCTCGCTATCGTATTACAAGTCAGTCAACAGACTAAGACAAAGCAGATATAATCAAAACGATTTTAGCTGAACATCTGTTAGTAAGGCCTAAAGTCACAATGGATTAATGTAGCATGTTTTTTAAAACATATTCATCACCTTTATTAAAATTTGTTTTCAATTGCTCTTGAAATATATTTTACGAATTTCTCGCAATACGTTGAATGATGTTTTTGGAATTTGCCGCTAATAGAATACTCACAAAAAACGATTAAAAATACTTCAGCGTATAAAAGAGCTAAAAATAGTGTTAATTGCCCCACGGGAATATCAGATATTTCGATCTAAACCATCACGCGAGGTCGACTAGTGGTCAACAGAGTCACTTACCATCTGGATACAATCGTAAAGATATAAACGAGCACCCGTAAACAAATATACATATTTGTGAGCTATATTACTAGTTTTGAATGAGATGAAGATCAAATATTTAAACCACTTCAAAGCAGTGATCATTTGAAACGTAAACATGCACGTTTTATTAGTTTCCTTGGATACAATAACGTGAGATTCTGTAATCCGTAAATGGTGGTCTAGAGCAAATTACTACGCGACAATTTTGTTTCGTCGAACTAATGTCGAATTAATGAATAATGCTAGACCTTTTTTTCTGGTCAATTTCCTCCATTGTTGTCATATTTGCCATTCTCCGTTGTAAAAGTATTATTGAAAATTATTAATAAAAAATGTTAATTGATTTTTATTTATTTATTTCAAACATTTTCATATTTTATTTGTAGGTAAAAGTATCATGAAAACCATTTTTGTTATAAACATAGCCTCATCGGGCAAATTAAGTGTATTATCAAGAGTTCATTGCATCAATAAATTGCGCTGCGTCAATAATAATAAATCCCTCATTAAAAATTTTCGTTAAATTTACCACAAGACAGCGTATTTTTCTGAAAGGAAAAACAACTTTTATTTCTCAAAAAACATAAAATACAACATCAAACTAACTAGCTCGGATAACAGGGAGATAGCAATAAATGAAAAATGCATTTACCATCCTTCATTTACTTTTAACATTTTATTTAGGTGCAATAAAAGGCTGCGCCAGTGGCGCTGAAAGCTCCAGTCAAAAGATAAAGCTCGTCGTATCTACGAGGTAAAGCTTGCCTTTCGGGCTTCAGATAAAAAAGCTCTGTGACAATCTCTGACGGGTGCCTTTGAGGATATTTCGTTGCTCCTGTTTTGAAAATTTTGCTGTGTGGAAAATTTCACAGCAATTTGCTCTCGCCATGAATAAGATTCATAGAATCGTTGGTATGCATTTGTAGTACGGGGATTATATGTTTATAACGTAATGGATCCACCGTTCTATATATCTATCTAAACGGTGAAGGAAAACATCGTGGTGAAACCTGCACACATAAAAGTTCTTAGGAATTAGGTGTGTAGTCCACCAAACCGCACTAGGCCAGCGTGGTGGACTAAGGCCTAAACCCTCTCAGTTGTAGAGGAGGCCCGTGCCCAGCAGTGGGACTTATGTATGTATATGGGCTGATGATGCTAGTTTGCCTTGATTTTACTGTGAATTGACTCGTGCGATCGACAGGTGTTGATTTCTTCTTTCGTTCTTTTTTTACCAGATGTAAGTACTGACAAGACCATCGGTGAACAGTAATGGTCTTGACTTCTAATAATTTAATTATAGATATCACAACTTAGATGTAGAAGACATCTCTTCCGATCCCTACAGATATATTTATGCGTCTTTTGTGTGCAAAAAGAGCGGCAAAGATTTTTTAATCTGCTAACATACCACATAAACATTTGAAAGAACGCTATAGATTTTTTATCCTACTCATGTACATACAACACGAACTCTTTGAAGTGCTGTAGATAGAAGTTTGGCGTTTCCATGATTAAGCTGCAATATTGGAGAAAGAAAATTAATTATTACATCGGATTTACTCTACGAGTTTTATTTGGCACGCTGTCCGCAAAGAGATTGCCGGCTTAAAATGCAAAGTCCATTTTTCGCGTATCAGCATTTTGACAGCGTTCGAAGGGAAATGAGATGCTATTAAAATTGTTAACGGTACAATATAATATTCATGTAACTTTTTTTTAAAAATAATATTTATTATGATACATTGCTATCCAGTAATTTTTGTAACCAGATCATGATAAAACATAAGATCAAAAACACACAATAGGTATTTAGATTTTTGCTTGAGATGGTTTTGAATTTTAATGTTACGAGAACGACTTATTTTATCTATAACATCAGGGATATTAAATTAAAAAGGAAAATCTATGAATAATGTCTCTAGTGTCACACCTTCAGACATCAATGTATAACACCAGGTTCTAGAGTTCTTGTATTTGTGTGTATATACCAAAAACGGCCTTTGGCCAGGGTCCAAATTAAAAACTTGCACTCCAATATAAAGTTTCCGTATTTATGTAGTTATTAACGGCAGTGTTTGTATTGTTGGGAGATTGATATTCGCTTTGTGGTTTCGAGAGTAGAATATTAAAAAATGAGCAATGAAAAGTGAATTGTGTGCTTGTATCCTCCTCCTTCCCTACTTAGAGTAGTCGTTCTTATCACTATGTGCTTAAGCTTGAAGCATTAATTATACTCGTATAAGCCTTTTTAAACACAAACATTTTTCTTAAATGAGCGATCCTGGTTATTTGATGACGCCAAATGGTTTGTGCCCACCTTTAACAAAGGGCTTCGCCATTCCCTTCCAATCTTTCACATGTAGCGCTTTGTATGTATGCGAGGAAAAATATATGTTGTGCTAGGTAAAGCCATAAAAAGCCATTATCGCGTATTTCTCCAATCGAAACTTAATAGAACATAGCAAACCAAAAAAATGCATAATTAATGCAGAATTATACAACGCTTATACATAAAGTGGTTATAGTTATAACGGTAGACAATTGTTATTCTATGCGCGTAAATAGCTGACACAATCGATTGATTGAGGCAACACCTGCAGTGTCACACTGTCACCGTGTCTATTATTAAAGTCTAGAATGCAGGTCATATGGAGATTCCAAGTGTTCATATACACTAGTGTTGCAAGTCAGATTATACGTGGTTGAGGAATAAAAGGCTGTATTTTGTACATGTATGGTAAAAACTTACAAAATATTTAGGGTGTAATTGGACCGGTTCCAAAAATAATAGTGTGGAAGATCAAAAACTTAGCATTTAATTATTAAATGCTAAGTTTTTGATGCGAAACGATTTTTTTATATTTATACCCAATTTCGTGTTTGCATGAAATAATATATTTTTTAAGGTAACGCAAAGTTACTAATCAAAAGGACTGCTCGATCACCAGCACACGCACTTAAACCGCATGTTTTGAAACTCAGAAGTAATGAATAACATATTATAAAAAGACGCTTTATGCCAAGGTACAACAATCAACATGTTAAGATTTTTTGTGAATTATAGTACCTATCACATACATATATACGTACATAAATTCACGTCTGTACACATTTCGCCAGGTATGTATCAGTCCCACGTAATAGGAGGCGAACCTACTGCCGTTTCTCGGGCACAATTCCAGACTCCGTGCTGCTACTAAGAATGTCCTAATGGTAAAATCCAATAACACTTTACCCGACCCGGGAATCGAACCCGGGACCTCTAGATCGCACGGCACATACTTGTGCTGCGAGACCACAAGGCAATCATTGTATCATTTTAATTCGAAAAATCCTTATTAACTAAACCTCGTAACTGAGCTCTACATTCTATGTATAGTATAGGTATATTGTCATCGTGATTCCATTAGGGGTGATATCATTAGGGGTACAAAATATGTCTCACCTTTAAGGTAAAGGAACAATAATCATGAAAACGTAAATGTACAAAAAACATAATTGAACAAAATTATGATAAGACATAGATCGCTTTTTAATTGCGGCCGTGACCACATTAAGGCCAACTTCGGCAGCGGCGTGAATTAACTTAATGCGTGTTTGGGAGTTTCGAATGTACCTCTGTGATTATATATGTATTTACTTTTAGGTATTGCTTTTATTTGTAGTGGTCTTGCGGCACAAGTACATATGTGTGGTACGATCTAGAGGTCCCGGGTCGGGCAAATTGTTATTAGGTTTTTCCATTAGGAAATTCTCAGTAACTGCCCGCAGACTGGAAATGTGCCCGGAAAGCGGCAATAGTCTCGCCCCCTATTACGTGGGAGTGATACATACGAAACGGTGGCAGAAATGCACCTATGACTACCACTTCGGGGAATACAGGCGTGAGGTTATGTATGTATGTATGTATTGGAGTTATGAGCACTCAGTGTTAGAGATTTGGATAGTGTGTGTAACAGTGAGAGTTTTACAGTCCAATTAACACGTTTGCTGAATATTAAGCTTGAGTTTCAACCATTGCTACATTCGCAAACTCGTCCGTTTGTCGATCTTTAGATGAAAAATATACAAGCTGTATTCAGACCGTGATCGGAAACTAAGGCAGGTAATAGCTACGGTGATTACGAACCCATTAGCGTAAAAAAATCCGTCGAAAAAAAAAAGACGTTTTCCATACAACTATAGGTATTAAATGTATGTGGTTGTTGGGGTCTAAAAACCTTCAATTTCGTATTTTGGTTTCGTTTGAATTTAGGGTTATCTCTTTTTTCGTAGACGAAACCTAAATTAAACCATTTAAAACTTACAATCAGTGGGCGGTACTTCCACAGAAGCCCAAAAGCCCAGTTTGCCTTTCCAAATTCCAAACAATAATAATCTTTAAGCTTTAAAAGGGAATATCTTGATACAACAATTAACATTTATTAACTAGACATTACATAATTTACGTGTAATGCTTTTGGGCTTCTATTGAGGTACTGGCGGTACAAAGACAATACAACCAAATATAAATAACGAAATCGCGTGCCTTCATAAATTTACTAACTGTACAAAACACTGAAATAATGATTTATGTAGCAAACTATTAGACAGAAACCGAAGTGCAAAGATTATTAAAATCAACAGTACAAAGTTGACAGCCCCGTGGCGCAGTTGGCTAGACACCCGCTTGTAAAGCGAGAGGCCGCGGGTTCGATCCCAGCACCAAGACAAATGTGTATGTGATCCTCAAATATTTGTTTTGGGTATGGTGTTTGTGGAAGCGAAAAGTCCTGCGTAGTTTCTAATAGCCACAACACAAGACTCGTATCATAGTTTGGGGTCAAAACTTAGAGTTTGATATTGATAATTAAAAAGTTGTTACGCCGATTCTTCTACACGAAGGCTCTTGCCTCAAAGAGTTCAGAAATGTACATAAACTTGTTGGACCTCGTTTGAAAATCGACTTTATGTAATATATTTATGCCACGTTCCATTCCATTAGTGAGTTTCCTTTTTCGCTTTAGAAGGCCAGGACAATATATTCACGTTCTGTGACTGTTGTTATACTACAACCCGTGGCGCAGTTGGCTAGATACCAGCTTGCGAAACGAGAGGCCGCGAGTTCGATTCCCGCACCGAGACAAATGTTGGGTGTTTGTGAGACCGAAAAGTCTCTCGTAGTTTCTGATACCTACGACACAGGACTTGTATCCTAGTGTGGGGTCAGAACTATGTATGTGATTGTTGGGTGTATTTATTTATTTACAGGAAGACAACACAATTAGTTGAGCTGATAGCTGCCCAGCCCTGCCAGGCCACTAAAAAGTCATTGAAAAAGACCCACTGTAGTTTCATACTGCATACGATAATAATCAACGGAGGACGTAGAAAAGAAGGTGCAATTCCAACTTGGTGATTTTTGACTGCAATCTATTTCTGTGAAATAGTGCATGAAAGCCAATTTTCATTATAATGCTTCACTCTGCCAACACCGTTATGGGAAAATGCGAAGATAAATCTAGATATCAGACCGTTCAAAGCATTTCATAACTCATAGTGTCTATAAAAGCAATTGGGTATAAAACTGGCCGCAACTCACACCGTTTTCTCAGAAATAAAAATATTAAATACGATTTTTTCTTAAAATTACAATTGAAAACAACTTTATTATGGGTGACAGGGTCGCTAGGATTATTAACTCAATCTGTAATAACACTTAACAAGTTCACTTTTTACGGTACTTTATTACTTTGTATATTACTTTTGGCTCACCTAATCTTTATTATAAAGCTGAAGAATTTGTTTGTTTGGGTAAAACTGCTAATCTCATCTATTGGTTCGAATTACAAAAGAAATATATCGAATATTCCATCTATCGAGAAAGGCTATAGGTTACATAACATCATATTGCGAGACATAGGAGCGTCAATGAAATATGTATGTGGTAAAAACGGAACAGTATTCCCTTTGAAGTCTTAAGTTTTGCATACGAAGTTGCGGGCAACAGCCATTAAGGTATAAAAATAAATGAACTCTCTAACGGAAGCCTTATCCGTTGAAGCAGCTCGCTGTTTTGTATAAGAAAGTCGTATCTAAATGTAAATGACTGCACCTAAGAACTATAATGGTTACATACTCTCAATTAATGCAAACCACATGTGAAAAATTTCGCAAACAAAGATATAGAATTAAGGTCATAGTTATATTTTTTTTATCATCATAATCAGCCTATATAGGTCCCACTGCTGGGCACGCGCCTCCTCTACAACTGACAGGGTTTAGCCCTTATGCCACCATGATGGCCTAGTGCGGGTTATAGCGGACCGCACACCTAATATATATATTTTTATAGTAGTAATAAAAGCATTGTATCTTTTTTAGTATTTTTCATTCAAAATGGACTAGGAAAATACAGTTAACATAAAATATTCTAGATCTGTTTACATAAACGCAATGGGAATGTGGGAATTTGTACGTCCTGCCAACTGTGCCGTAAATATAAATTAGGTATAGTTTAAATTACTATTGATAGATTAATGTTTGGTAAATAATCATCTGCGCTGAAAGCTATGTTATAAATGTTTACATTTTGAGGTAAATAACAATTAGGTCGCATATACAACACTGCCTTAATTTAAAAGGGAATATTGTTCAGAATTAATAAAAAAACTGTTGATTAACTTTCTATTACCGACTTAAAAAATAATGTATACTTATGGTGCTTTATTAGTAAATTTAAAGACATTATGATAACTTACTTAACACTTTTAAAAATAATAGATAATCAAGTTAATTAACGTTCGAAATATTTTAAGTTAGTGCAATATGTCACAGAATAAAATAATTTTCATGTCGAGATTTCTTGTTGTCAGTTTCCCTTAAAGACCTTAATTAGAATTTGTATTTTTTTAAACAATTTAACTGGCTCTTAAACTTCACCTAAACGCAATTAAGAAGGAAAACGAATTGCGAACAATTTGGCAATCAAACGCGACGTTCCGAAATTGATGAGGGCGACATAGAAGAAGTTTAAGCAGGATAATCACATTCGGAACGACATTAATAAAGCCTCCTACCCCCGACACAGATATGAGCTGGGAGCTAACTTTAAACATAAATCTGTTCTCCGAAACACATACGCTTAATAACTTTGATTATCCTCTGTAACTTTCTCGGTAACTCCGTAATGCGAATATTTTGAAACTCCGTAGAATCGGTTTGATGTAGATTCCATTAACGTGTTTGTATTATAACATTTATAATTGGAATGAACGTTATATTTTTATGGCACAATGTTCTTTATGGATAATGATAGTATCTACTATTTCATCGCGTAAATTGATTTTTTCATTCAGGAGACTATTTGTTGTCTTATGAAGGCTGGCACAATTATTTTTACTACTACTCTGGCTAAAGCAGTTTCATTTATTCTTTAGTGCATCTGATAACGAGCACGGTGCTGTCAAAATAATCAAGGGGCGGAAACTGTCTTCCTGTCATCACTCAAAACATTCGCAGACGTTATCTTTCCTGTGTAATAACAAATAATAAATATCCTCCAATTCTTTAATATTATAATATTTTAGTATAAATAAAAACGACTATTATTGAAATAATATTCTGAAATACTAATAAAGATTTTATAGAAGTCCAGTATCAATATGGTGTGAGTGGCAGCCAATCGACTGGCTGTTCCTACACCGATAAACACCAATACGACTCCGTAAAACGTAATGGTTGACTCAGTGTCGTAAACAACGCTCTTGTACAAATTGGGCTTCGTGTAACAAATACTGCTGTGTATGGGGCCATTAACAGCCCTATAAGTATTGATTGATATAAAATACTTTATGTCATTTTATATGCGAAAAGAGGTATACGCATGTATCCAATACATAATTATAATTAGTAGTATTATTCCAAATGTAACGTAGGGCTAATTCCATCGAATCCATCCATTCTAATATTATAAATGTGAAAATATCTCTGTGTGTTTGTCTGTATGTTACGCTTAAACTGGTAAAATACTCACTAAACTACACTAAACACTGGTAAAATAGTTTTTGGGATGAGAATAAACAGAACCTTACTTTACTTGGATGTCGACCTTAAGAAAAGACCTCAAGGAAGAGAAAGTGGACCCCACGATGTCCCAGAACAGACGTCTCTGGAGAAGGAAAGCCGACCCCGACAAGAAACGGGAAAAGGCCAGACATAGAAGAAGAATAGTTAGAACTTTGGAAAAGGACTTAAGATACTTAAATGCACTGTGCCCCTGGAATGAGATCAAAATAAAAAAATGCCGGTGTGGTGTTGGCCCACAAGTTGTTAACTATGAAAAATGAAGATGTCTTAAGAGTTTTAAAGACACTTTAAAATTAAATAATGATGTACTTAAAACTGCTTTAAGGAAATTTAGACCCTCATGGCCACATTTCACACAGCTAAACAAGCATTTCATTAAAAAATTGTATGGATGCACTTAGGCTGTCTTTGTGTAGCTCGTATTAGTTTCTTTGCAAATCGATAGTGTTCTAGCCGTGAATAAGACAAGGACGGCTTTGTGCTTCTAGGTTTTGCCGTTTGTAAATTATGTATGTAGTCCATCAACCCGCACTAGGCCAGTGTGGTGGACTAAGGTTTAAACCATCTCAATTGTAGAGAAGTGCCGTGCCCAGGACGTATATGGGCTGATGATGATGATGATGATGAATGAAGTATGACAATTCCACACGGAAATGATATATATATATATGTAGCTATAAAAATAGGCTTGCAAGCAATTGTTATTGACATCACCACTAAAATATCATAGCGATAAGTTTGAACAGATAGAACTTAAAAAAATCCACGATTAAAGCGTTTAAGAATTTTGCAAATAATATTAAAACGTAGTTGATTTATTTTGAAACTCCATGATATATTAATGGGTAATGGACGCAATTGTATTATCATCATCAGCCTAAGGAAGTCCACTGCTTAACATAGGCCTCCCCCAATGACTTCCATAGTGACCTGTTGGAGGCAGCCTGCATCCAGCGATGACCCGCGATACCTTCACCAGGTCGTCAGACCATCTTGTGGGTGGACGTCCTACGCTGCGCTTTCCAGTACGTGGCCTCCACTCGAGAACTTTTTGGACCCATCGGCGGATGGGGCCAATTGTATTATAACATAATATAATACATATAACTTAAACGTATGATGTTGATGCTTCCAACGAGAAAAGCTATAACTGTAAAACTGGAGTGGTATGCTCCTTTCAATAATAATGGCTGTATTGGTAAAGTTAATAATAAAGATTAGGAATAAAGTCTGGCTCGACGCTATGGGCGAAGTACTGATTGAACATTTTATGATAGATAAGTGTGGGTTACTAATCAAAACTTGTATTATCTCTTCTTTAAAGTTTCAGTACTATAAATTGCGTATTTTTTTTATTAATACGGTGATGCACTCATTGCTATACCTCGTTATGATTAATCTATACTAATATTATAAAGATGAATCTAATCTCAGGAACTCCTGATCTTAATTGAAAAATTATTTCAGTGTTAGATAACCCAATTATTGAGAAAATATATATATATCATTACGCTACAACTAAAAGGAGCGGAGCAGCAATGGAAACTGTGGCAATAAAGGGGTAAGAATATTCCTTTTGAAGTATTATGATACGCTTACGGAGTTGCGAGCAACAACTTGTTTCTAAGCTAGAAGCAAGTATTACACTTTTAATGAGACGCTATTAGCTCCCGTCATAATTAATATTCGCATATAGTATATTAAAATAAAATAAATACACCTAACAGTCACATACATAGTTCCGATCCCACATTAGGATACGAGTCTTGTCTCGTGGGTATCACAAACTACAAGAGATTTTTCGGTCTCACAAACACCCAGACCCGAAAATATATTTGTGGATCACACAAACATTTGTCTCGGTGCGGGGATCGAACCCGCGGCCTCTCGTTCGCAAGCTGGTGTCTAGCCAACTGCTGTCAAGGCGCTGCCAATATTAATTAACGAGTATCAAAAATTCGGTGTTACAAACCCCCACATAAAATTTAAAATACAAAAAGAACCATAAAAGTTTAAAGCTTCTGATTAAAGCGTGAAAGCGCCGGCAAAAGCTAATATTTTATATTTTGTCGTTTTCATTTTAAACGTAGATTTATAAAGCAATTAAATTGTGCCTGCAATGCGCAACCCTGGCTAAACTGAATTAAACCTACAGTTGGAAACATCTGCAGTAAAGAGCTGTGCACGTAGGTAACAAGATAATTTCTCCTTTGGATGGCTATCTAAATAACATTTGGAGAGACGTAAAGACGTCAGAATACTCCATAGGGACGAGTTGTCCCTTATCTGGACTGTATCTATGGACGGTCTCTATTCAGATAACTGTATACCTATTATTGTCAATTCTGCAAATCTTTGAGTGTCACAATTAATTTACAATACAATATTTACTAACAAATTTCTTTTTTTTTATGTGGTATATACAATAATATTATACATACATATTATATAGTAGGAGAAATACTTAAGACATTTTTCCAATATTAAGTTGAGAGAAGAAAAGCATAACAAAGTAAATTAAATTCACATTCTAATTTTTGTAATAATTTGATCTATGAAATACTTATTGACACAAATTTCGTGAATAACACCTTTCTGAAGACTGAGGTGAATGCAGAATGTATATATCTAACTATCTTTATTATACAAAGGCTAGTAAACACTTCCATCATCGTTTGAAAATACAACCGAGCGCTTAAAAAATTGCCCGAATCATTTGCTTGTACAACGCTTTAATAAAACAGTGGGACGGATAATAATATGCAAATGGAGCTGCAATGTAACGCGAAATTGTTTTGGCTCGCATTGTTTTCGTTTGTTTGAACTGATGTGCAATGTACGACGTGATTGTCGGAACGCACCGCTAAAACGTTTTGTATAACTTTGCAATGTTGTTTCAATAAACTATCTCGTTGTCATGTTGTATAAGACGAGATGGAGAGGCCGTGGTTTGGATTCTGAGTCACGGAAAATGTTATCGAGTTTTTCCTAGTAGAAGCACGGAGTTTTGAAATGTGTCCAGAAAAACGGCAATAGAATCGCATCCCATAAAGTGAGATTTGAAATCATAACTGGTGAATTGTGGTTGTATAAATGCACCTGTCTACCTCTTCATGGATATATACACAATATTTCAATTTACTACCATAGCTGGGTAACTTTTCACTGTGTTTTGGCAGCGTTTGTTGCCTTAAGAAGTTTTTGCATTAGGTGAATCATAAATTCGGGCAGTAATTTTAGCATCTTGCTCTTGAGTTTATTTATAGAATTACTGTATGCATTGTTTCTGTTTATGTTTTACCTGTCTGTATTTGCGCAGTAACAGTGCATCAATATTTATTACCATTCAGCTCTTTATTACTAACTCTTTATTATATATTGAAGTTATCTAAGTAAATGTAAATAACGTTTTAAACTTAAAGTGACTGATGGTCTTAAAGATTAGGTGTGCGGTTTGAAGAGACAACGAGACTCTTTGACTTTTTGAAGCTACATATGTGTGTTTTCAAAATGATAAAATTCATCACACAGTCACAAAAAAAACCTACACAAAAAATGTTGCGTATTTTAATGTTCAGAAACCGGATTTCTACGTAAACAACAGTGAACCAATGGCCGTGGCTGTGGCCAATTAAACTAAAATTCAGCCTGAAAGATTTTTAAAGCGTAGCAAATGCTGATATATCTAATACAAACAGATCGAACCAACCACAGTAATAAACGGGAAAGCGAATCGGTTAATGGAAACGTATTTCCAATGAATTGTCTATTGTTGGTTGGTTGTTGTTGTCTATACAGAACTTCACTAAAAGCAAAAATCTGTTGCAAAAGTTAAATCCGCCGCACCCAATGTGCCCGATTTAATACTTTCAATAAACAAAAATTAAGCCAGCTCGATGCATGAAAAATAAATGTCCACACATCAAACCGCCGGATTAAAAAGCTGATACTCAAATAAGAGTGACGGCGTTTAAAATGATTGGCTTTTAATTCATATATTTAACTGTTATTATTTGCAAGTGGATTTTAATTAACAATAGCACTTTCAATTTACAGATAAATGAAATATTAATTCAGATTGTTTTTCAAAAATGGAATTGTTGTAATTATCTGTAATTAGAGTAATTGCCACTTCATAAATAAGCCCTTTTTAAACTGACACGGAAAAGTGACAATACCTGATAAGTATAGTGCAGTGCAAATAGTTTGCATACTGGCAAGAAATGACCGTGATGTTCCTTTACCAGTCAAACTAATATGCCAGATGTAAAAAGGAAAAAAATAATAAGTATGTTTTATTAATAGATTTCCTGATGTGTTTTTTTTTGCTAAATGTAATTCCAAAATTGATCTTTTATAAAACTGCTACCAAGTTTCAAAGGCGCGGTAAGTAAAATCATAAATGTTTTTTTTTTGTGTTTGAAATGTGTTTTCTGGGAACCTTCGACACGCGTTTTAGCTTGGGTCTTGGAACTTTAAAATCCTATAACTGTTTCTTTATTTCAGGTCAACATAACACTGCTACTACTTAATGGTATTTTCCGTCAGTCTTTTAAAACATTTTCTTTTATTAAAATTGCCACATTATTGAACTTCTTTCGAGATTAAATTTCAAGGGTAGCAAATGATGAACTAAAACGAGAACCATGAAAAATTTCGCGTTCCACAGATAAGTGAAGTGTTTAAAAAGATGTGAGCAGTTACTTTATTTATTTTGCACACACTTGAATCCCAAAATATACTCGTATAGATGAATTTCTACACCTAAATTTTGCAAGCGTTTTAAGTATGATCTAAAAGGGGGTGAGACTATTTCCGTTTTGCGAGCATGTTTCTAGACTCCGTGTTGCTACTAAGAATTACCTAAAGTAAAAGCTATAAAAACCTCATCCATTAAAAAACAAAGCCATTAAAAAACGCAAACCGAGTCACACAAATTGTCCTTTTACCAGTAGTTAAAACTAAGCTCACCGTTTTATTTTAATGTCAAAAATAAAGCATCAAATTTAATTAATTACACGTATGAATATTAACAAGTTCAAACCACAAAATTTAATTTGCGCAGAATAGTTAGAAGAGAGTCGGGTAAGTGGGGCTAACCGACGGACCGACCACTTAAATAAAATTGTAACGTATAATAAAATACTTGCCAGAAACTCGTTTTCACTGAAAATGTGTGCTGTTTCAATGACTGATGTTTGCATGTTTATTTATATATTATGTTTTTCGAGGCTTATGAGCTGAGGCTTTATATACTCGTACCTACTCTAAATTTACGATATATTTTTACGCAATCGGTTAGAGACTAGCCTGTGAAACGAAATTCCATGGGTTCTATCTTGTTTTGGAACAAATGACAGTATGATTGTCAAGTATTTGTTCCCTATCTGAATGTCTAGAAGTATAAGTAATACTTTTATTGTTTCTGATACGCATGTGGTGTGCGAAAAGAAACACATTCATTTTAATCACACATCACAATTAAGTCCATGTACTAAGGTAATAGGTAAGAAAGGACCTAGATCATCCAAAAGGACATTCGTTCTGTAAATCAATTTGGAAAAAGGTCAACGACCCCAATTAATCTGTTTTGGCTTCTTCTTTTACTCCAAGGTAAACCTACTCCAATAGGCCTCATGCCTATAGTTAAAAAAAAAAATTGAAAGTCGTTGGAGCGTACCTACTGCTTTCATAATATTCTGATATTCCACCCGAATAAACCCGGATAAATAAAATGCTCTAGCGCAAGGAATTTAATTACCAATATTAAAAAGGATTCGTTGGAAAATAACACGCCGCCTTTATATTAAATTTTCTATGGAATAATCATATCACGATCTAGTAGCTTCCAACTAGTTATTACAGTCGGTTGGTTATTTAGTTTATTTGATGGAGACTTCAAAAAATACGAATCATTACTGAACAGGATTCTTTTGGCAGTTTGATTGATAAATATTTTAGACAGTGTTAAGTAGAATAGGTTGCTCCTGTTCTGTACCTTTTGTTGTTTTATCAGACTTTAATGTAGCGACAAAATAGACAGTTTCAGAAGCTTATTTTGTTAGAAGACAAGGCCTGTCTGTAAAAACATACAGAGAAAGTTAAGAGCCCCTTTCTCTGCCTAAGCAAAATAAATTACGGGCTAAATTGTAAATTAGTTTATCTTATCTTTTGAGAGACGGGTACGATATAGCACATAAAGTGACTACATCACGTCTTTCGTTTTCGTATAAAAAACAGTATCATAAACTAAATGTGAGTTTTATGGCAAAGGAATGACTAGGATCTAGGATTTGTAGTTACAAGAAATGAGAATTATACGAATAACCGAACTTGGCAAGGAACCTAAAGAAACCTCCTAAATGCAGGAAAAATAAAGATTTCAAGAACATGCTATAGTGGAATAGCATGTCTGTTGCACAATTAAAGCTATACTAATAGAATTTTTGGACTCTTAATCAATTACTAACTATGAACAACTATTTACATACATACATAAACTCACGCCTGCATTCCCCGAAGGGGTAGGCAGAGGTGCATTTTTGCACCCACATTTCGCCAAGTATGTATCAGTCCCACGTAATAGGGGGCGAGCCTATTGCCGTTTTTCGGGCACATTTCCAGACTCCGTGCTATTACCGAGAATTTCCTAATAGAAAAACCCAATAACACTTTGCCCGACCCGGGAATCGAACCCAGGACCTCTAGATTGCACGGCACATACTTGTACCGCGAGACTCTAAATAGCATTAGTAATAGAAGGCGCTTTTTCTACTGTTAATATAATTCATATTTAAGTCAAATTTTTAAGTTTTGTCATGGTGATAAACAAAATTGAAATGACATTATTAGCAGTGTCAGTACTCCCATAGAAGCCCAAAAGCGTATTACGTTAATTGTGTAATGTCTAGTTTATAATTGTTTATTGTAGGGTCAGTATATTCTCATTTATATGTAAATTAGCTTTTGTAAAATAAAGATTTTAATCTTAAAAATTATTAATCGGAATTTTGTAAGGCAATATTATTATTGGCAGTCACCCATTCCATTGTCGTTTATGATTTGTTTTTTAAGCAAACGGCTAGGTGAAGAGCACTTCAAGGTAAACCGAAGGTTCTTTGGTAATTTTTGGGTTTAGCCGCAGAAAGTTGTCTGAAGTAGGTACAACTTGAATAACTTGTAGGTACTGTTACAACTTGAATCTAACCCTGTAGATAGAAATTTATAACAAGTTTTCACTGTACTTAAGTTTACTAAAACTAACAACATGTGTTTTGCACCCGCTGCGACAATATGTGGCTTTAGTAATTAAGCTACACTCTCTAAAACATAAGTCATCCTGTAATCCAAGCCTACGATTTATTTAGTAATAAAACCCTTAGAAAATGTATGACTATCTCGTTTAAAACTTTGAGCTCAAATGGTGTCATATATTTATCCAAAAATGTTCATTTAGAACCATTTGAATTCGCTCATGAAATTCAATTTTTTGTTTGTGGGATTTGAAAGAATCTCTACTGGAGCCCAACATAATATTAAAGCGTTTTAATACAAAGAAGTTTTTTTTTACAAATATTATTAATTTCCATTCAATGACTTACGTATACGTAGCGCAAGTGAGCTCCATGCGATATCCTAGTTCTTATGTCCCATGTAGTAGTGTGTGTTCCGAACACCATGTTCCTACTGAGAATTTCTTAATATTTATATTATATTAGTATATAATATTTCTATTTAATTTTATATTGTATAATATTTATATTTAATTTGACTTTGACTTTGACTAATTTCTTAATATTGAAGTCAAATAACACTTATTCTGATCCGAGACCCCTACATGTATCTCACACAGTTTTGCTGCGCGAATACTAGATAGTCTTAAAATTATTTTAAAAATAATAATTCTTTGTCCAACTAAATTACACAATATGGGTTGTTATTATTAAAGAAACGGTTTATACCCTTATCGTCGTCATCGTCGTCATCTGCCCAAATACGTCCCACTGCTGAGCACGGGCCTCCTCTACAACTGAGAGGGTTTAGGCCTTAGTCCACCACGCTGGCCTAGTGAGGGTTGGCGGACTACACCCCTAAGAAATTCCTAAGAACTTTTAGGTGTGCAGGTTTTATCACGATGTTTTCCTTCACCGTTTAAGCAAGTGATAATTCATTGTGAATACACACATAACTTCGAAGTCAGAGGTGTGTGCCTGGGGTTTGAACCTGCGACCGCCGAAATTCTCGACCGCACGCCTAAACCTCAAGGCCATCACTGCTATATACCCTTATCACATGAAATCAATACCATAAACAATACGAGAGTCGGTATCAGATTTAATGGTGATTTAATACCAAACACGAGGTCTAAACATGGCATTACACCTCACGCAACCCGTGATGTTTTGGTGAACTTTGATTTATGGGCAAACTGTTTGCACGCTAGGTGACGCCTCTTTGTTACACGAGTCTTTGATGCTTGTTATATTTTTAACCGGGCACCTATCAAAATAAGATCGTTAAAATTCTTAATAAATAGAGGGTATTTGGCTTAGAATAGTTTTGTGCGTTTACCACGCCCTGAAGTTGACATGAACCTACTTTGACATGTTTGACAAGTCGATTTAAGTATAATTGACTCTAAAAATATGTTGCATTATTGCCGTTACATTTATAAAGTGGATGATATTATCTAAATCTTATAAATAATAGCGTACTAGCTCTACCTTTTTGGTCCAATATGCATGGTGGTTAGTTATTATGGTCGTTAGTAGTATCCCAAGCTTTTCCACTAAAATTACTCCCTCTCATCCTTGGGTGGTCTGCTAGATCATTATTATTATTCACAAATAATTTAAAAAGTCTGAAATACACACATAACTTCGTAAAGGCAGAGGTGTGTGCCTGGAATTGAACCTGCGACCGCCGAGATTTTCGACCTAAACCTCGCCTAAAACTCGAAGCCATCACTACTTCATTAAAATTATGGTGATGGTATTATGCAATATGCACTTAATATTGTAGCCTCGGTGAGCTAATAGAGGTTTTAATTACGAACAATATTACACACGAACCAGACAAGGTATAGGGGAAAGAAGGTCTTTCCGCATAATCCCGACGCAAAAATATTATAAAATTCTTATTTCAAAGAGCGGTTATGATTTATGAGCGGCGTTACCTGACATCAACCCAGCCCGGGAAAGATACCTTTCTTTTCGTGCTATGAATTAAATGAAAAGACACGTTGTGCACATCAATAGTCTTTGTAAGCATCTGATTTTACTTATGTCTTCTTTCGATGTGATAAGTTTTATTTATTTGTCTGCGTGTAGCGTAACTCACAAACAAACTAACTTCTGCATATTTTACAATATTCAGTAGAATAAACGACTATTTATGTGTCTCGTTTATGGCTTTCTGGTGATAAACTGATTGTAACAAGTCAAATGTTGTTGGGTTGTTGGTTGTACTGTTGGGTGTATTTATTTATTAGATAGAGACTACCGTATAAGTATACGGTAATAGCTAGGAAATATTTAAACATACCGGCATGATTTTGACATTTGGAAACAATAGATAACTTCGATACTCTATCATCACCACGATTCGCTTACTAAAAGACGGCTTTTTATAGACACTGTAGTGGGGCGATCGCATTGTAGTGGTGCGATCGTTTGTGAGTCATCCTTGTTTATGCACAAGAATACGTGGAGCGATGACATAGCTCTAAGTATATGGTTTTGCTCCGTTATATGTAATACCGGAAAATGCATTCACCACACAAAACTCTTGAGACTCAAATCAAGCGGAATGATAGCATCAGTTTGTCTTTTTATATTTCTCTCTTTGTTTATTCGTCTATCAAGCTCTCTTATCTTTGATGTGCTTTTTATCGTTGCCTTTTTCAATAATAAATGTCCGATCCGATCTTAGTTCATTAATCTTGATGGTTTCCCATTTTCTTTTACAGTAGGGTGGCCATTTGAGATGCTTCGATTGTTTCAATACGAAATGCGTTTTCTAAATAAATCTTTACTGGAGCCCGAGGGCGATATTTTAACAATATCAGTTGTATTTTAAAATAAACATATGAAAAAATCGAATTGCGACGCCTTGTCAATTTCTAAAAATTATATTGATCTATTCGTTATTTACTGTTGATTGCACACACTATCTTGGCAATGATCTAGTTAAAAAAATGTTATTTAAGGTGTAGCCTCCAGGAATCTCTAACCACAAAAGGAAATGGGGTTGCTTTTCCTCTGTTTTCTATGAGACTTTCTTTTCCGTACCCCACAAAATATACGGCGTGGCTCTGACTCTTGCTTTTATTTATGTTAGTAATCAATTATATAGCACCGGTCAATTTAGGAACGCCATGTTTGAGGACAGTCTTACAGATGTCATAAGTATTGTAGTCAGTGTGTGATAGGCAAATCATAGTCAAATCACCAACTACTTGAACGTAAAAACGAAAAGTCTGATCGAAACGAGGCCGCCATCTCATTAAATATCAACGTGGAGCAATAACTTTGGAGTCGTCTTTTGTTTTGAGACAATACGACCGCCTGATAATGCCTATCTCCTCCTACTTCATTACTTTTTTCATCCATTTTAAAAGATCGATTTTTAAGAACAGTAATTTTTATAGGTAACAAATGTTTCTTATCATCTTACCGAACATAAAAAATATGTACATTTATTAACAATTTATTTAATTAAAAAGCTGTGAAAAGAAGTAAAGTAATTGAAAAAACCAGAGAGTTAATGACACATTTTAATTAAAAACTATATTAAAAGTGGCAGTGACAGATTTTTTCGCAACAATCTCAGTAATTAAAAATGCTATATTATTATACTTTAAGCCGTGTTGATGGAGGGCATTTGCGGCAATTATAGTTACTGACGGGGCTTAACATCGGCTACTTCATAAAATTTAAGTCTTGGGGCTTACTGTGATTATAAAAGGTACCTAATTGTTCGCGTATGAAATGTGAACATGAAGAACTAGTGTTCGATATTCAATGTGTCTGTATGATTTACTTAGGTAGATATTTTTAGAATATTGTAATAGGTTGTTGTTTTGTAATAGCTTGCTTATGAATAGTAATTTTTACCGCAGTTTATTAAGTTACCTATATGATGATTCCTCTGATGATAAACACACTTCGGTAATATTAATGAAAACGAACATTATTTCAATACTACTTACGAATATACCGAAAATAGCTTCCGGGTGCAAAATATTATTTAATGTATGTATATTTATTAATGTACTGATTGTTTTTTTCTTATTTCAAGCAATACTGATAATAATTACTGTCATTACTTAATAAAATATCAAGCCGTAGCTGTATCCGAGCAAAGTTATCAACATAATTCAGAGTACACGTACACAGGGATAGTGCTCTAAATGATAATTCCCGCAGAAATATCGCGGTCCGCATTGCGTTTTAATCATAATTTATTTCGCTAATAACACCGTTTAATTTGCGAAAACGCCTTGTCATGATAAATTTTGACATAGGTTGGTGCAAGTTCTAAGATTTTGAGGTTTGACGTTATATTTCACCGTATCAATGGACTGTTATAAATACTTGGTATGTTAGAAAGTTATTAATATTAATTGATAATTAATTTATGTGTGTATTCACAATGAATTATCACTTGCTTTAACGGTGAAGGAAAACATCGTGATAAAACTTGCACACCTAAAAGTTCTTAGGAATTTCTTAGGTGTGTAGTCCGCCAACCCGCACTAGGCCAGCGTGGTGGACTAAGGCTTAAACCGTCTCAGTTGTAGAGGAGGCTCGTGCCCAGCAGTGGGACGTATTTGGGCTGATGATGATGATGATGATACATACTACATGTCACATTGCCGCCAAGTATAAAGACAAGTTGTCATGTAGTCTAGAAAAATAATTTACTAATGGTAAATGTCGAGAGACCGATACAAATCACACTCTGGGCTGACAACACGCTCATTGTTCGCGCAAACAATAAATATTTCTCAACAATGCACATCGGGTATTCACATTTCAGCGAAAAATATAGCACTGTTTTTGCAATGCTATTTCATTCTTTAATTCATATTAAGGTGACTTGACCCTGCTTTGGATGCTCAACACGAATGGGTGACCACGACAGTCTTAAAGCCACTTTCTACCGTCCACCTCAAAATAACTATTGGTAAAACGTACCTCCCTTTCTGTGACCTCTATGAATCGTATCTTAAGACATGTAGGAAATACCGTGGCAGAATTATTACGCCTTCAAACTACAGGGCTGTAAAATGTCAGGTTTTGACAACCTTCTGGAACTGTAAATGAAGTTAAAGTTGCCGTAACTAACATGAGGTTTTTCAACTTTGCCGGCCATTACCTACTTTTAAGTGAAATGTTGTTTGAGATATAAAAATATGACAATACATTAATTTGGCGTGACTTTTGCATATTTGCATAATCCCTTATGTTTCTGAGAATTTCTGACAAAAAACCTTTGGATCGCCGTACAGTTAACAAAACAACAAGATTCAAATTTAGATAATTATTGTCACGTAATGAATCATTTTATTTATTTTTTAATCACAATTCTATTTTTAAACATTTCTATCAGTTGTCTTAACCTATTGTAGAACAGCAAACAAATACCACTAACAGTTAACTAAGGCCTTAACAACGATAACTAAGGCCATCTGGAGAAGTTAAGCTCGAGGCTCCCGTGGGAACAGTACCTGGCTTAGAATGTACATCGGTCTTAATTGACAAGCCAGTTTGCTCGGAGAGGCTTCTATGCCTTTGATACTAGACGTTTGGAGATTAAGAACAATATTTATAGGTACTAGGTGTTCTATGGTATAAAAAAATTATGTATTAATACGCAAAAAAGTTACATAAATGTAAATCTTTCAAAGGAAGAAAAAAATTATTATGTAGGTACAAAAAAATATATTTGTGCTTAAATTATAATTATTTACTATTTATAGATATGTAGTCTGTTAAATATTGCGCTAAATTTAAACCACTAAAAATTGTATTGTATGACTTTTGAGTCTTTTGAGACTTCGAATATATTCATCATCATAATTGTCAGCCGAAAGACGTCCACTGCTGGACGTAATGTAAACCTAATTGTACTGAAATTGCTTAGTGGGCGATATTAACTACCAATTTTTGTTCGCCACCGTTCCAAATCTACGTAAGATTTAGCCAAGATATGTCTTCACGCAATAATAAAACTGATAAAACACTTAAACAATTTAATGGCGGCAGCTTATCGTTTGTACTCGACCCATCAGCACTCGTTTTCCCACGGGGAGCATTCACAACGAAAAACAATAAACGTTAAGTTGTCCCCCGCGGGCGTGTACGTGCTACTGACGATCAATCCGCACAAATGTGTCCGACTTAAATACAAAATGCTTCAACACGAGTGATTCACTTTTAAATCGTCGAACGTTTTGAACCACGTTTTGGCTTACGTCATGACTCAACTCGCATTTATTTTTAATTTTACTTTTTTATGGTTAATTCCATCCAGCCAGTATTGTCCTTCGTATAAGTAATATAGTAGTAATATCTATTGGATTTGCTGATATGGTCATCGTTTGCTATGGTATAGGTATAATTTATCACTCATATATACCTACATAGATATAGTACACATTTGCTTGTCCAAAGAACAAAGCAACCAATAGTGGGTAACAGAAGCCGCTTGTTTAAAATAACCTAGAAGATTGTGTATATATTTTATTGAGATTATATTGTACTGAATTCAAATATGTAGATAAATTTATAAACACATTATTACAAAATTGTAACGCAAGTACTAATTTTAACAAATGATGAAAAAAACTCAAGTCATGATGTTTGTGATTATTCCTCACACTTCATGAATGGACGTTGCGTAGTGATCGAGGTTGCAAAAAAATCTTCACATTCGATAGTACGATTCCATTAACAAAAAATTGGACATATTGGAAAAACTGAGTGTTTTCAGCAAACTCGTGGCACTCTATAAAAATGGAGAATGGAATAGAAAAATTTAACGCCAGAATTTTTATAGTTGATATTTTTGGTCACTTTTGGGTTTTACAAATTCAAGTATAATGTACATATATCATAATCTAATATCATGGGGCTCAACTGGTAAATAAAGTTCGGACATCGTCCATGATGAAAATTTTTAGACTCATTTTTATAAAGTATTAAAGTAAATAGTATTAAAATTCATTTACATCTACATGGAAAAAATATAAAACACCACAAATACAAAAACCGAAAGCCCGAATGAAAAAACATAGTTTCAGACCTTTTATTTCTAAGAGATCTTGGAAATATAATTTTCTTTCATTCATCCCACCTTCGTGAACTATTACATTAGATAAAAAATAAAATGAAACGTATGTAAACGTACATGCTTTGTATGAAAAAGGGAACGTTTCGAAAGTTGCGAATCTTCAACTCTTACATTTCTGTCATTTCTAACGTTTGTTAGAACTAAAAGGCAGGCTAGAACAGTGACTAGTCAGAATAGTATCTCTTTGAATATGTGCGCACGACACACAAAGGTTTCTTTACATAAAAGACAAAAGATAAACTGTGTACTTTATCAACTTGTTGGAAAATGAAAAGTATGACTGTATTATACAAACCACATTAAAAAAATGATTGTACTTCAAGTAAAAGGGTTTATATCTTTGACGTGAAGTCTTCGAGTATTCCCTAAAGTCAAATGTTTCAAAATCTATATGAGATGCCTTTATCAGCAATAATGGCAAAAGTGAATTGCTCTTAATTAGTTCTATTTCGAATTTAGTATTGCAATTTAAGCTGTATTTGGCCGGACAAAATCCTATTAACGGCACTCAATTAAAATATGTATGTGGTACTACGATGGACTAACGCTGAATGATGAATAACTAGGTTCTATCAACATATCTGTAAAGCTTATACGCACTAGCCATTAATTTAGGGCTACTTTGCATTCGGTGACCATTAGATGCAGTCTCATTCCTTTACAATTTCATGATGTGTCTTAACATATCCCTTAGACTCTTCGCCCTTACGTGATTACGGGACTCCGTGTTTCTACTTAGAATTTCCTTCCTGAAAGACTCAATAGCAAGTTGCCTGGTCCGGTACTTAAACTCAAATCTTCTTAATTACACGACATATACTAATATCGCAGGACTGACGAGGCAATCGAGGCTCCAGCATATTGTAATTAAAATTGGTTAACAGCGCAGTCATTACTCAAAGTCAAATAAGAGTCTACTTTGGCTTGTAAATAGGTTGAACCACTCCGTAACTAGACCGGTCACATAAATTAAATAAGTCACGGAATTTTCATCGTAAAGTTCCTTAGCAACAACCTCATCAGTTTTATCGCAGTTTATTACTGAAATGAGTTGAAAACATAATATATGGAGGTGCTTGTCGACATTTCACATAGCTCTCAAGATAATGAACAGCGTGAAGTCGTTTGTGGCTGTCATATGAGTACCATTCCTCAACCAAATTGCGTTCAAATGTGAACAACTTTGCAAAACAAATATGTCACGTCAGATCTTCGTTGTGCAATATTTTATGTCATTTAAGCATTTACGGTTTTAGTTATAGAAAGGAATATGATAATGGAAAACAACAAAAAAGAATATAATGTTTCAAAACGCCGTAAACAAAGAAAGTTGGGGTGCAACAAAGTTTTTCAATTACCTACCAAAATACATCATAGAATCACTACATACCCACACGCAAAGATACGAAAAATGTAACTAGCTTAATAGCTGTTCAGCTGTACATTCCGCAAAAGTAAACTCCAAGCATACATACGAGTAGGTACACTACCTCACGCCTGTATTCCCCGACGGGGTAGGGCAGAGGTGTAATTCTGCACCCACATTTCGTCAGGTATGTATCACTCCCGAGTAATAGCGGGCCTATTGTCGTTTTTGGGGCACAATTCTAGATTCCGTGCTGCGATTGAGAATTTCCTAATGGGAAAATATAATAAGAATTTGCCCGACCTGAAATCGAACCCGGAACCTCTACATAACCCGGCACATACTTGCGCCGCGAACCACGAGGCAGTCAAAAGTTATTTAAGTCTACTTAACTATAACTACATAGTTTCCGATTTCTGATTTAGTTTTAGATAAAATCTTGGCTTAGTTTTCAATACATTTGAAAGATAATTAATTGTTTCAATTGATTCAAATAATGTTACCCCACAAGAATTCAATACAATTATCTGTACCGTATGAAGCCAACTAAATTCGCTGTAAATTAAAATATAAATCAGGATTTTGCTGGCTTCGCTGACATTTATTTAACAATTCATATATCAGAGGCTTCTGTGTATTATTTGTGTTCAACGCTAGTATGAGTATTACAAAAGGAACTCCTAGAGGATTTTCTGGAGGAAAATACGGTGGAACAAGGGCTATAAATATTTCATAAGAATTCGTTGATTGAATATTCATAAATATAGAAAATGGAGATTATTCAATAGAATTTCCGTCATTTATTTTTGATAGAAGAAAAACTAAATTTATTTTATGAGTCTTCCTGCCATTGAATTTCTGTTAAAGTCAATACACAATTTGTTTTAATATAGAACTAAACCGGGATGGGTCGATTTATATTGGTTACACACGATATATTGCAGCGTAATACAACTTAGAAGGTATAAGAGCCAATGAAATTTCAGAAATAGAAACGGGTCAGATTTAAATCAGGCAAAAGAGTTAATAAAGAACAAAAAGTTTGAGGTTGACATCAAACGAGATAAGGTAGGTTATCGTATGTTAATATTAAACATATTGTATTTATTCATCGCATTCTCGTGGAATTTCCATTAAAATATTTACGGAAACAAGATGATACTGTACAATACACAAGCGGTAACCATGAGAAATTTCGCATAAAATTAAAAACAGGTAATTTAAAAATCACAATGCATCGCAAACCGAATACAAGGCACGTTTAATTATAGCGCTTGCTGCTGTAATGTCCGCCAGCCATTTGTGCCGCTCCTTTGTTTCATTTTGCCACGTAGGGATGCGATTTACGATTATTTTAATTGCCGCTATATCGATGGTATTTCGAATTTGTGAAGCGAAAGCGGAAAGCTATTGAGCTGACTTCAAGAAGCAGAATTCAAGTAGACAGTATATTGGAGGACTTAAAGTGTCAGTGGCTGAGACCTTTCAGTCTGATTTGCAGGTAATTGCACCTGGACAGACGGGTCGCTTCTGTAAAACATCCGCCGGAATATTAAACAATCGTTGGCAGTGCGGGAAGTTTTTGTACCTCTCTTTGGAAAAGTTTCCTTAATTGTTAACGGTACCTTCTAGTCGGTGTCTTCCGTTTTGAAGCCATAAACAAAATACAGATGAGCGGTGACACCATCGCGATAAGTTATACAGTGAATAAATAGTTGAGAACATGACATCCTCAATAACTTGTGACGTCATGCAAAGAACCTTGAAGCTAAGATTCAAGGCAACTTCGGTGACGTCATCATGCAGATTGGCGGACACTAGAGACACTATACTCCGAACGAAAGTGGTAGCAATTAGTACGAGAACCTCTTTAAAAGGCACGGATTTTGAGTTAATAAAATATTGCACTAGAACTATGGAGGTCCACTTCAGGTGGAGTTTGTAACTTTTTGGTTACACAGAACGAAATAAAGTTGTTCTTTGGTGAGGTATTGTGTAGTATACTCGTAAATATAAACAGGGTGTATTCAGACCGTGCTCGGAAACTAAGGCAGGTAATTTTTCCTTACAACCATAGGTATAAAATGTATGTACGTATGTGGTTGTTAGGAAAACGTCAAAAAAGTTATTTTTGTCGGGATTTTCTTTAACGCCAGGGGGTTTGTAATGACCTTAGCTATTACCTGCCTTAGTTTCCGATAACGGTCTGAATACACCTGTATATTTATTTTTCAAATAAATTTAACAACGCTGTAATGGGGTTAAAACTGTTCAAGCTAGGTACACACATATTTAATTATTTTTAAAATCATTGATATTTATTTGCTTCAATTTAAATATTACTAGCAGTATCATAATCATGACAGTGATTTTATATCATTATACTGCATTAATTTAATAAGGTAACATGAAAAGACATAATAAATATTATAACAATTCAACGGTTATATAGATTGCCATCTACTGATTATTTAAATTTTGTCATTAAAAAAAGCTTTTGGTGTGTTCATAAATTTTCTTCAACTGTGTATTTAATAGTAAAAAAATAAACGTTATCGATATTTCACACGAAATATCTCATCACTATTTAGCAAAGGTATCGCGTATTCAGCCAAATCTTTTATTTGGTGATACACGTTCATTTGCCGCTTATTGTGTGATGTCACTTTAACATTCCTTCACAAACGTTCTGAAAGTCATTTATTAAAGGGACGCGATTAGATTCACAATTTATTATGTTGGCGACACGTGTGGCCATATTAATAGATGATATAAATGTCTGGCCGTGTATTTTGTAACTATGGTGAAATTTTGTGTGATTTGTGAGAACGTACGTACGTGTGGCATTTTCTTTTATAATTATTATTAAGTGCTAGGCATTTTTTTAAATAACAATACATTTTTCAAGATAAATAGTAGCTCTATTTTTTTTATCTTGACCATTCCATCGACTGTTGTATCAAATTTCATTTGCGATGGTTTCATGATTTCGACGTGAAAGCTTACCTAACCAACATAATGTACATGACAAAGGATTGTCTTATTTCGTAGGGTAATTTAATGGGAGCTTTTAGATTCGACAATAAATAAAAATATACAACAATCCCACACAATAATTTTAACTCACACTAAAATACGAGTCTTGTGTCATAAATATTTCGGTCTCACAAAAACCCAGCTGACTTGTGTCGGTTTGGTCAATTGACCTAGTCTTAAACTGCCTGCGTAAAAGTATTCTATTCGGGAGCGTATGCCTTTATTCGCGACTTCTTGCATAAATCCAAGCTGCACAGAATATCTTACAAATTTAAAGACTTCTCGTATTCTGTATATTGCAAATGCTGTTAGGGATTTTGATGATATAACGACTGCTTTCGGCAACATCTGGCGGAGATTGCTTATCGTGTTCTGAGCTGTGTTGAATAGCATCGATTTAGAACAGTGTGCAGTTACAATGAAATACAACTCCGAATATATTAAATAAACTATAATTTTATTGCTTGGTTCGTAATATTTATGCCCTGGAGTTATTTGGTTACAAGCGTTTGTATATTTATTATTTTTATTAGTTTTTCATATTATAGTATGTGGTAAAATTGTGTTAGGTATCTATCTATGTTTTGACCATATTGCTGGGCGGCTTTTTCTACAGCGGAGATGTTTTAGATGGCGGACTACACTCCTAAGAAAATTGTCTCGGACAAAAAAAAACCACAATGCTATCAAACTCACGAAAAAAGAAGCCGATATCAAGTTTTTATATCCGCGCGCATTTGCAAATATAATTTGATAAAGAGGCCGATGTCTCCTCAATATCGGGGTGAATTTTTCATGACCCTCTATCGGCATATTTCTATTTTCATTCATTGAGGCATGCAGAGGAACCAAATGCCTCACAAATACAACCCACTGGTGTTCGGTGTCCCACTGACAGCGAGTAAATACGAGCGTATCGCTTATAAGGTTCCGCTATATCCAGTAACTTGTAAAGCTACGCCGTAGTCAGTTGGGACTGTGGCATATATGGGCCGGTTCGACCAGGTATCACTGTATTACAGAAAATCGACGTCATGCAATATTGTTGCCTTTCATTCTGTGAATGAGACTGCCGTAAAACCAATTTGCTGGTATTCACATCGGAATAGATAGTGACCATTCTAAATAAGCTGTTTACTTACAGTTTATACTTCTCATAGTATTACACGTAAGAATTTCGCGTTACGAGATCAGCTGTTTTACTTGACTGTGATGATATATTTTTGATATATTTTTACCTGCTTTAAATATTATGTTTTTATGGAAAACTAAACTAAATAAGCACATTACGTAATACAATAAAATGCAGTGAAATAATGAAATTATATCAATAATTAATCAATTTAAGACGAGTTAAACGTTTATTTATTAACACCTTCTTATATATATACAAAATTATACTATTGCTACAAAAAATAAATATACTTAACGCCGTATTGCTTACAGTCCGACCGCAGCCTAAAGAGGATTATTAAAGTACACTCCGCACGAGAACTGAATGAAAATTTCCTCTTGCTGACGAAATAAGAGCAACGCAATATATAAACAAGGAAAACATGAGTTCTTAATACATTTTTTCAGTATTTAATATGACATGTGTTCACAGAATCAAAAATATAAGACACTTATTGCAGGAATAGTTACATGTTTCGCGCAATATTATGGCTTTTTCATGGATATGAATTTACTGACTATGCCCTAAACCATCTCAGTTGTAGGGGAGGCCCCTGCTCAGCGCTGGTTCGTACATGGGCTGATGATGTATACGCACATCAAAACAAAATTTTGGCAATAGATATACCAGTTTTACTTAAGAAGATTTTTCATGACAATAATTGCTATTGATACACTTGCAACTACGGCCGAATGTACTTTACAAAGCATTAAACTGTTTTTGTTGCAAACGCCGAGACCTTGCCAGTTAAATAAAACATAAACTAAGGTTTTTCCCGAGTTTTTACTAAATCAAATGTTTCCACTGCCTAGTGGTCTCGCGGTACAAGTATGTGCCGTGCGATCTAGAGGTCCAGGGTTCGATTCCCGGGTCGGGCAAAGTGTTATTGGGTTTTTCCATTAGGAAATTCTCAGTAACAGCACGGAGTCTGGAAATGTGCCCGAAAAACGGCAATAGGCTCGCCCCCTATTACGTGGGACTGATACATACCTGGCGAAATGTGGGTGCAGAAATGCACCTCTGCCTACCTCTTCGGGGAATACAGACGTGAGTTTATGTATGTATGTATGTCAAATGTTTCCATATATTGTTTGAGGATATTTGTGTTTAGATAATTTTTCATTGAGTCATAAGTAGGTTAGTTGTATAATTTTTTTTTTATAAAATTGTGATTAACAAATTATTTTGTTGTTTCAGGAATTGATTCTACATGAAGGACGGTCGTCCGATGTCGAAATAAGCTATTATAATATAAAGTACGGTTAATTTAGCTATTTATAAAGTACGCGAAGTGTCAGGGGGTTATATAGTTATATAAGTTTTTTTTTATTTGATAATTTAATGTAAGGATATTGATTGTAAATCAGTCTCTGTTATTTAATAAGATTGATTTCTTGAATAAGTAACTTATCTGATAAACAATCATCAACTCAGTCCGTGACAGCTCTCAAAATAGATTAAGACGGTACCAAGACATATTTAATTGACGTTGAGGTTGTAAATACAACACTTATACTTCTATACATTTTGTTCTGATAGATATCGAAGAGAAAATACATAAAAAAGATAAAAATAGCACTTGAAAGCCATTATGCGTTTGTCTGTCCATTCTCTAATTGTATTGTATTTTCATATTCACTATTCATAGCAGGTTAGATATAAATTTAGCCTGAAATCTATCGCAATTAGCATTAAATTTATTGTTTAATACGCTTCTAGTAAAACCATTTATTGTAAATCCTCAATTGAAATTTATTTAGTACAATGAGATTATGCCTGTGTTCTATAATGTTGTTTTGAAAATTATATTCCTAATATTATTATTGCTAAAATGTCAAATTATTTTTGTTAAGATTAATAGAACGATTTCCGATACGCGAATTATTTATTATTATTATTTATGATGATGTGCTATTTAACTCAAAGGATCATTTTTCTGTCGATAATTCCTCGTCTTTCAAAAATTAATAATACCAGATACAGAATAAGTATTTAATTTTGTTTACACATGTATTCTACGCAAGTTAGTCGGAGGTATACAATTTTAATACTAAATAATTGATAAAAATAAATAAATGTTTCTTTTTTTATTCTCTGGTCAATATGGCTACTACCAAATATACTGGTATTTGTCATAATCTGTGTATTTTAAATTTTATGGTAACTTACATAGTATATTCGGGGCTATGCTTCTCGAAAATCCTGCATTTTTTATTTATTTATATAAAAAAAGACCGAAACAATTTTACATAGGTATTCAGTGTAAGATAAGCCACATGAGGTTCATTTAAATTATCTCATTAGAACTCATCGTGCACAGACTTGTCCTAGAAAATTATAAATCTGATGGAAAAATCGGATCCGAGGTCTATTGTGATTCGACTTTCAGAATCTTTGTAGACTGGATTAGCGACGTCTGTTAATGAAAGTATCTTCTTTCGCAGATAAAAGATTTAGATCTAATGTTTCTTTATCATCAGCCCTTACACATCCCACTGCTAGGCACGGGCCTTCTTTCAACTGAGAGGGTTTAGGCCTTAGTCCACCAGTGGCCTAGTGCGGGTTGGCGAATTACGCACCTAAGAAATTCCTAAAAACTTTTAGGTATGCAGGTTTCCTCACGATGTTTTCCTTCACCGTAAAGTAAGTGATGATATATAGTGAACATACACATAACTTCTAAAAGTGTGTGCCTGAGATGTGAACCTGCGACCGCCGAGATTCTCGACAGCGCGCCTAAACCTCTTGGCCATCATTACTTTATTACATCACTTATGTTTCTTATTTACTATTTTGTTAACTTCTCTAATTGTAAATATCCGTTCATTTCAGTTTAGCCCAGATTTTTGGGCGAACCCATATTTTTAGTAGACCTTTTTTATGTTTTATCCCTACCGTTCCTCACTCGGGGAGACCGATAAAAGGGTCGGTTTAATTGTATGAGAGAACAGTCTGCCATCACTCGTGACGAGCACACCTCGCTCCTATACACATAAGTTGTTATTATTCTACTCTGTCTGTATTCAGTGTTTATAAATAAACGATAGTTAGTTCCTGGAAGTGAGTGCTCATTTAATACCTACACTCAAATACCACCAAAGGATGTTTTTAGCGTCAATATGTTTATAATCACCGTAACTATTACCTGTTTCGTTTTCGATCACGGCCTTTTTACACCTTCATCATCATCATCATCATCATCATCAGCCCATATACGTCCCACTGCTGGGCACGGGCCTCCTCTACAACTGAGAGGGTTTAGGCTTTACACCTTGTATAGCACTTATGACAGGATAATATAAAAATACGTTACCTACTAAGTTATTAAATTACCATAAATTCATTAAATAAATAAATACACCCAACAGTCACATACATAGTTCTGACCCCACACTAGGATACAAGTCATGTGTCGTGAGTATCAGAAATTACTAGAGACTTTTCGGTCCCACAAACACCCTTACCCGAAACAAATGTTTGTCTCGGTGCGGGGATCGAACCCGAGGCCTCTCGTTTCGCAAGCTGGTGTCTAGCCAACTGCGCCACGGGGCTGTCAAATAGTTATTTAATTTAAAATCCCATCAATGCACTGATACCTTAGTTACGGTAATACTATCATACAGTAGTTTAACTTCAATCCAAAGGGGCGAAACGCGAGTTATACCTACGCGCCTCGATCGCGGCATGCGCAAGGCATGCAGGCAGTCGCGAATGTGCCGCAGTGACAAACGGGCGGTGTTATTTTTTAAGCAGTAATCGCGCGATTTTTATACAAAATAAGTGCAAGTGCCTATTTAATATGACAAGTATATATTGTGCTGTTTTTGGTTGCATGAAATCTTCCAATCAAAAAATAACATGCATTTTTATTGAACACTTCCTATTCAATTCACAAAATATTTTATTTGTTTAAATAAAAATAAAAAGTATTTACAATCACAAAAAAAGATAGGAAGTCAAAGTAGGCAGATTGAATTAAAATTCTGCAGATTCGCAGCCCTGTCGCATGTTTACGTACCGCGCGGCTGTAGGTATTTATTTCAAAAATGCGGCCGAGTTAAACTACTGTACGATAGTATTACCGTGCCTTAGTATATTCAAAGATGCCATACATGTGAACCCAACCAGCCAAACCAAGCTAATGCGCACTCAATAACATAAACAAAGTATCTACATTATGCGCGTCACTTCGCTTCGTTGATTCTGACACGAAGTATAATTACGCATGTCGACATTTGAAAGACTTAGTATTGATGCGTGGTTTGCTTATGTTTTGATGGTAAAGTTGTTTAACAGTTTAAGATGTGTATTAAAAATGGGGGAGACGAAATATCACGCGGATATATAATACTTGTAGCTATATATGTATGTATGTACTACTTATTCGCTTACGAAGTTGTGATGGCCTCGAGGTATAGACGCGCGGTCGCGAGTTCAATCCCCAGGAACACACCTCTGACTTTTCAAAGTTATGTGTGTATTGATAATATAATTAATTATTATTACTCACTTAAACGGTCAAGGAAAACATCGTGAGAAAACCTGCACACCTTTTTAGGTGTGCATGTTCTTAGGATTTTTTTAGGTGTGTAGTCCACCAATCCGCACCAGGCCGCCTTGGTGGACTAAGGACTAAACCCTCTCAGTTGTAGAAGAGGCCCGTGCCCAGCAGTGGGATGCAGTATGGACTGATGATGATGATGATCCACTTACCCCTCTATAATTGTTTCTATTGTTACAAAATACAGATACTCTTATAGCTTTCTATCTTTGTCTTTAGCTTTTTGATTAGCCCCATCGTTTGCTTAAACTATAATTTTTACAGAGAATTAAAATCATGAAGATCATCAATTTATTTGTTTTGTATTGTATTATTCCATAGTGAAAACTTTAAAATACATTAATTAGATTAATTGCTGTCCGTCTTTCACTAAAGAATCGGTTCTTACGTGTACTTTTTATTTTCACTCTCAAATAGCAACACTGTCAAAAGCATTTTCCAAAGCAGAAAGCAATCGGGATTTTTATTCAACAAATCTATTTGTTTGCGTGCGTCTATTCCCCATTCCGGAGAGTAAAGACCTTTACGCAAAGACAGCAGTTTTATTTAAATCGAAACGCTATTGGAAATGGGAATCGTACGGCAAAGGTACGACAAAAGTAGATTGCGAAATAAAAGAAAAATCCGCGTCTATCACAAGCCACCTGAATACGTATACAGTTTGTGAGTTTCGATTAAGGTCTCTTTGGTTTTTTCTTTTTTGCTGGTGGTCCTGATGTTTGTCCATTTACTTATTTATAGTTTGTAAATAGTCACAAAATAAAAGTCTCGACATTTCAGCGGCGTACTTTTACTAAATAGCTTACTACTACTTTTATTTGTTAAGGTAAAATTTATAATTTTATACCCCTAAATCTTGCATTACGGATAGTAATTTTAAGCAGCATGCAATATTTTAACTGCCAAGCCGATACGAGCTACCGATTCCAATGAAAATTCAATTCTGAAATTCCAAATAGATCCCAACCCCACCTCGAGATGGCTGTAAGCGTATGTCGGGGTCACTGGCCTTCCAGCCCGGCGCGCGTTGACGTCACGTCCGCGCAGATGTTAATGCCGGGCTGGGTCCCTAACAAAAATCCCTATGCTGGCATACCGACCAAAGCCCCCCGGTCGCCGTCTTCGTGCCGAATGGTGCGACCACTGTGTGTGGGCGAGAAGCACCCACGATGATGCTGCAGTCGCCCGATGCGCCTCCGAGACGAGAATGTCTCGGCTGTCTAAATGAGAATATCCTGACCCCACAATAAAGAATTATATGCTAAACACAATTAGCGTGTAACGCTTTTTGGCTTCTATGGAATACCTGTTGGAAAGAGTTGTGAATGCATATGTAACATACATACATAAACTCACGCCTGTGTTCCCCGAAGGGGTAGGCAGAGATGCATTTCTGCACCCACATTTCGCCAGGTATGTATCAGTCCCACGTAATAGGGGGCGAGCCTATTGCCGTTTTTCGGGCACATTTCCAGACTCCGTGCTGTTACTGAGAATTTCCTAATGGAAAAACCCAATAAAACTTTGTCCGACCCGGGAATCGAACCCAGGACCCCTAGATCGCACGGCACATACTTGTACCGCGAGACCACGAGGCAGTCGTAATGCATGCATATGAAAGTATTTATATTATTTCTTCGTTTTTGGTGACTCAGTAGATCTTCTAATGAAACAGCATTTGGTAATGCACGTGACTCCTTGTGTAAATGTATGTTAGTTTGACAATTGTCTATCTTATTTACCTTTTTTCAATTATTGCTCGGTGGGAGAATCTGTAACAAAAAATATATAATTTAATAGGTACTCATCTCATTTGTGTAAAATATTATTTTTGGGAAAAAGTAGTGTATTCTCAAAACAAAAGCAGAATTGTATTTTTCTACCCGCATTAAGTCTGCAGCGTTTAAAAAATAATATGAAATGTATTTTTATAAAATTATTAACATTGATAGTTGCTCGCCAAAATTTAGCAAGTCTAAGTATGCTCTTCAATTATTATAATGTGGCATAAAATTATGCAAATTAATAGTCTATCAACAAAAGAATTTGTAATTATTATGTAAGCATATTGTTATTTCAATTATCGCAAAATTGCAATATATAAATACATGGCACGTAATCTATTACACAGATATAAACCATACCGCGCTATATATGGCGAACATAAGCATCTAATATATTTTGTGACACACAGACGCTCGGAACTGCGAGTAAAATGTATGTGCCTCTAGACAAAATAGATAGATTTGTTTATTGATACCCACATTAGTATAAGAGTTTACATTAAAGGAGTTATTAATAAACAAGTGGAACAATAGGCTAAAATACTGAAAAGGGCATACAGCAATTAAATACTTAGAAAGTATTCGTATTACCCACATCCAGCAGGTATGCAACTCGAAAACTCCTTCTATTCACTGAGTTAAAAGTCCTGAGTAAGTGCAATACGTCCGAGTGACTTAAATGAGTCTTAAAAATAAAAGTGAAGAATATTTGTGTGTAGTTGTGTTTTCATATGGTTGGGATTGAAATTAGTGAATATGACTTCGCAAAAAGACAAATTAAAAAGATATTAAATAACAATTGTGTATTATACAGTTCATATTATTGACTTTAGTAAACATGCACATTTGGAGAGGATTTAAAATTATAAATTGTAAACAACTGGGTTGTTTTGTAAATTTTATTGCGTTTTATTTATAGCGATTGTTTATAAATATCTGCCATTGGTGTTACTCCAAATAGATATTGAATATTTACGCGAGTCGATACGTAGGTATTCGTTTTATTGCAGTGTTATTGATGCAAATATTTTATTCTTATGCTACTTTCTTAGTAAGACTGTTTTACAAAACAATACCAACTAATTTTCTTGTAGACCTAGTGTAATAGTTTACTATTAATAAGCATATTATTTTCTAGTCACAATGGTAATATGTGTTAAAAGAGATGAAGATGCCTTACGTTTTGTTTTCATGTAATTAGTTTTAAATTTTCTAGATGTTTATTCTTTAATTTTTATTATCATCATCAGCCCATATACTCGTACGTCCCACTACTGGGCAAGTTGGGTTTTAAGTCTTAGTTTAACATGCCGCGATGGCCTGGTGCGGTTTGGCGGACTACACACCTAAGAAATTTCTAAGTACTTTTAGGTGTGCAGGTTTTCTCACGACGTTTTCCTTCACCGTTAAAGAACGTGAAAATTCTATGTGAATACACACATGTATCTTTGAAAAGTCAGAGGTGTGTGCCTGAGGTTTGAACCCTAGACCGTCGAGATTTTCGAGCGCGTGCCTAAACCTCGAGTCTATCACTACTTACTTTTTTTATACAGGCTGTAAATAGACCCTGATCGTAAACTAAGACAGGTGATAGTTACGTTGATGTCAAACATATCGACGATTGAAAAAGCACGTTTTCCCTAACTACAATAACAATTAAATCTATTAGGTTTCGATCACGATCTGTTTACACCTGTACATAACATTGTATAACTTTATGAAGCAATGATTCTTCATTTATATTCATTTGTAAATCAGGATAAAACTGGCGTTGGTTCCATTATAGTGATATTTATTCATGCCAAAAACCATACAGAAGCGACTCGTGGTTATGTGTTATTTTCCGCTCGATTTAACAATATGTAGTTTATAGATTCCGCAACATACCGATACATAGTTGTTAAATTGCGCGAATGCTTCCGCAAATGGAGTCATAGCTTTGTAAATGAATGTTATCATTTTATTTGTTATGTAATAAAAGGCGCCAAATATACGAGAATATAGTTATATGCCTCACTATAGAGGCACATAACAATTCAAGGAGCATCATGCAAGGAGATACTAAAAAATAAGAGAGGCTTACCACGATTGTTACTTTTAGAAATTGAAATATCGATAAAAAATATTTGAGTATTGCCTGAACCTGATAAGAACATGAAGTGTTTTTCCTAATCATCATCATCATCAACCGAAAGACGTCTACTGCTGGGCATAGCTCCCCCCCAATACTTCCAAAGCGCTCCGTCGGAAGCGGCCTGCATTCAGCGGCTTCCCACGATTTTTTTTTTATTATATCAGTCCACCTTGTGAGTGAGGTGTAAGGGGCTCTAAATATAATATCAAGGACCCAAGCCAATTTCACCTGCTCGCTAATATTAAAAACAATTGCAAAATTACATCGAATAACCTATAGTTTCTTAAACGACATTATTATTCTATATTATATTATTACAATCAATTAGTTATAATTACAAAGCTGACTAAGGCGCCGCCATCCTCGTATTATATACGATGATACGTATATTTTTAGTGTGATTAATCTGTAACATTTAATTTATTTGAAGACTACAATATCTTTAATATTTTTCTCAGCGTACATTTATGGCCTAAGTTATAAACGTTTGTTAATTTATTTACAACTTAATCATGATTTGTCTTGTTTTCTCTAATCTTACAGATCAATCAACAGTGCCGGACAAATCAACGGTCAATCCGTCGGTTTTTTTTATGGGAAGGCAGAGGCAAACGAGCTAGTGAGCCACCTGATGTTTTTAATGTTCGTAATTTTCTGTTCGTTCTAACCGCGCGTGTGTCAAATGTAATTACAACATAACTACACGCCTTAGAGTACGTTACTCGGTAATGCGGCTTGAATGCCCACAGTGACATGCGAGCGGGAGCCGGTGCATAACTAATTGTGCATTGTCTTGTGGTTTTAATTGTTCGACGAACGAGGCGGTAGTGAGTTTGCTTGGAGCATAAAATATTTTAAGTTGTTTTTGCTGTGCGAGTGCAGAGTTATCGGCTTCATTTTGTTTTATACAGGGTTACTGGTTAAGTCGACCTATTCCTGTTTGTTAAGTAGTGATGGCCTGGAAGTATTAGGCGCACGGTCGAGAATTTCGGCGGTCGCAGGTTCAAACCCCAGGCACACACTGGCTTTTCGAAGTGATGTGTGTATTCACAATGAACTATCACTTGCTTTAACGGTGAAGGAAAACATCGTGATAAAACCTGCACACCTAAAAGTTCTTAGGAATTTCTTAGGTGTGTAGTCCGCCAACCCGCACTAGGCCAGCAAGGTGGACTAAGGCCTAAACCCTCTCAGTTGTAGAGGAGGCCCGTGCCCAGCAGTGGGACGTATTTGGGCTAATGATGATTCCTGTTAAGGGCGTGTAGTTTACATCGTTTCTGACTGATTTCACTATTCGATAACCTATCCTAAATCTAACCGTTTTCGAGATATTTGAATTTAATTGTTTTTTCCAAACAACTCCCGATTTTCGGCTATCAGCTTAGATATTATGAAATGAGTGAGTCCTTTTATTACTATTATTTGATTTTTACATATAAAATAAGACGCTTTATGGCCTCAATAACCAATTTTGTACATAAAAAGAATAAATAAATCGTTGTAGACGATTAAAACTTAAAAACATTAACCAAAATTTTGAAAGTTTATTTTTCTCGAATATCAAAAATACATTATTATGGCGCCTGTTTTGCATACGTGCCTTTAAATATCTCGTTTGGAAGATGTCAGATTTTTATTTTTATATCGTAATCCGTATCATCATCAGCCCATATACGTCCCACTGCTTGGCACGGACGTCCTCTACAACTGAGAGGGTTGAGGCCTTAGTCCACCACGCTGGCCTAGTGCGGGTTGGTGGACTACACACCTAAGAAATTTCTAAGAACTTTTAGGTGTGCAGGTTTCATCGTGATGTTTTCCTTCACCATTAAAGTACGTGATAATTCTTTGTGAATACACACATAACTTCGAAAAGTGCCTGGGGTATGAACCCACGACCGTCGAGATTCTCGACCGCATGCCTAAGCCTCGAGGCCATTACAACTTTATTTATTATGATAATGTATAAAATAGTTTGAAAAATTAAATAATCCATCACATTTAACATTGCAATCGCAAATGATAAAAACAAAAGAATTAATGTACTTCAAGTAATAAAAACATTAATTATGTGTTTAAGTGATTGTCGTGATCTTGCTTATATACAGGGTCTTACAAAGTACCTAATAAATATTTAATTTAAAAAATTAGCAACCCTTTGGGTGAATCGATATTTTATTATGAGGCGGTAGAAATACAATGCTGAAAATAGACTTGACCTAGCTGCTAGAACATTTATCGAGGTTCCGAAATTAATACTATTTCCTAGCTTATTGGTACTGCTATCTAATTCTAATATCAGGAAGCGCGCTGTGCACTAGAGACTTTTTTTAAATTTAGCCGCTGTCAGCCTCAATTATTTTAATATTTTTAAATATTGACTGCCTCGTGGACTCGCGGCATGATTGGATTCCCGGATCGGGCAAAGTGTTATTGGGTTTTTTGTCCATTAGGGAAATTCTTAGTAGCAACACGGAGTCGGAAATGTGCTCGAAAAACGACATTACTTTCGCCCCTTTTAATTACTGCCTACCCCTTCGGGGAATACAGGCTTGAGGTTATTTATGTTTGTATACTCAAGAATACTCAGGAATTGTATATCCAACGGCCATTACACCAAATTCTTCCCACTGCTGGATACAGGCTTACTTTACAACTGAGGAAGGGGGGAAGGGATGTATCATAAAAAATACGTAAAATATTTCTTACGCAGTAAGTGAATGTAAATAGTTTAACATACCTTAATTGCACTAGCCTGTATAAAACAATTAGTTGGATAAATAACGCTGTGATTGATTGATTGCTATGTATCATTAGCTGCATTGAGAACATAACATGAGTAGTCTTCCATGATAGCATTGTATTAAATATTTAATGTGAACTAACTGCTATTTCTTTTTATGGCTTACTTAGCAGCTGCATTTATTGCCCATCTATACTAAGACTATAAAAAACAAGGATTGAATCAACCAGGTACAGTGCTTTTGGTCGACGTCGAGATTCCATCGCTTCATCCTTTGACAGCCCCGTGGCGCAGTTGGCTAGACACCAGCTTGCGAAACGAGAGGCCGCGGGTTCGATCCCCGCACCGAGACAAATATTTGTGTGATCCACAAGTATTTGTTTCGGGTCTGGGCATTTGTGAGACCGAAAAGTCTCTCGTAGTTTCTGATACCCACGACACAAGACTATCTTAATGTGGGGTCAGAACTGTGTATGTGACTGTTATCGATCCCAATAGAGCGTTGTATGATTGTTTTCGAGAACTGGATGTGGGACATATTGATAATATGCAATTCGTCAGTCGCAAGGTGATATCGAAGAGCAAGTTGTTAATGTATGATCTTGGCTGCCAGATTATGCCTATGGAAATACTCGTCGTCAGCAAGATACGAACAACCCGAAATGCCTGATTGATAAATGAATTAATATTATTATTATTACATTACATATAATATAATTATTATCTTTTATTAAAAAGCCAATGTTCGTAGAAATGTTTGTTCCAACATTTGTTTTAGGAATAAAGTAAATTTTTGTATAAAAGCTGCCAAATGTTGTATTAAAATTAGTTACGATTCGTGCGTGGCGTGTCCCGAAGCCGTGAGTAGGGATCATAAATATAAATTATTTGTAAATATGATTATTATCACCTTGGTCGTTTTAAATTCTCGTATATTTTGTAAATTATGTAAAGTATTATAATACTTTATCTTAAACATATTGATGTAACTCGCAAATATATAGGTAATTTAGGAAAAGACCGAAACAAAACTGTCCAATGCTATGTTTAAACGCAGTTACTTTCTACATCTAAATGTTTCACAAGTATAAATATGATATAATTGAGCATTTCAAAGATCTGTTAATACACATACATAAACTCACGCCTGTATTCCCTGAAGGGGTAGGCAGAGGTGCATTTCTACACCCACATTTCTCCAGGTAATAGGGGGCGAGCCTGTTGCCGTTTTTCGGGCACATTTCCAGACTCCATGCTGCTACTGAGAATTTCCAAATGGAAAAACCTAATAACACTTTACCCGACCCGAGAATCGAACCCAGGACATCTAGATCGGCCGGTACATTCTTGTACCGCGAGACCACGAGGCAGTCAAGATCTATTAATAATAATGCATAATAAATTATGTTCGATCATCATTATAACACTTAATATCTGCAAGTGAAGTCAATAAAGCTTCTTTCATTCTATTGCCTAGCTGATCTACGAATATTTTTGAAGCAGATTTGATGTAAATAAACACTTAGCTATACTAAATTACTGTACCACAGGTGGTACTATAAAAACAAAAACAGTAATAGTAGTTGATGCGAACGAACTCGCGTGCAAAAGCTAGCAATAAATTAATATTAAATATGATCGTTACGTAAATGCGGTCTTTGTAAATCCTTTTTTATTTTTTAAACAGAAATTCGTAGGATGTGCATCGACGGTTTTTCAAAAAGGTTCCGTATGACAAAGTCGAAGGATTAATTGGTTTATGCATGGAACCTGTATGCTGTTTTGTGACCATGGGGAGTGCTTTTTCATTCCCCTTTCATAGGAATTTGGAGAAGCGATATCACTAGTACTTGTTGGAAATGCAAAATACTTTTAAAAAAAAAACGTCTAGAAAGTGAAGTGTAACCATGAAACTGTAAATGAATCTTTAGAAAAATACACATTAATTACATTTTATTCTTTTAATTATGGAATACGGATAAATAAATAAAAGGAAAGACTCCAATTTAAGATCACTTTCCTATTTTCATATAAAAAATAACAAATAGAACTTGCCATACGGTACCCTAAAAAAACTGAATAAATCGTCACATATCAGGGGCATTAATTTCATTGCGTTGTCGTGTGGGCGGATTTTTATTTTTGTCGCAGCATTTATAGAGATGAGGAAAGCGGGCTAGATTAAAAATTAGTTTGTAAAGTGGAAATTTATAATTTTATATACACGTGTTAAAATCCCCCGTGGGCGTAAGTGGCGCTAGTGAGGCAATCGTTTTGGTTGGATGACATTATATGGGAGGATAAATGTTACGCATTTCATTTAAAGATTTATTAACGATTGCAAGATACGTGGGACTTCAAACAATAGACAAAACGTACGTGTTGTCTTCTACATTTTTTCCTAGGAGGGTATAGACGTGATGATATAAAGCAGCAAATACGAAAATTTTACATTAATAATATAAAATTACATTAATAATATATTTTTTAAATCACATTGCAAATGGGTATTGTTTGTTTTAATATTGATATAGTCTTTATTTTTACTGTTCTATGATCCATCCAAAGGTTGTCTGGAAGATATTGCCTAGAGCGATAAGACCGCCTCTGGTTTTTGTTATTTTTATGTTTCTTTTCTCCATATATTTTTGTGCCTGCCTCGTGGTCTCGCGGTACAAGTATGTGCCGTGCGATCTAGAGGTCCTGGGTTCGATTCCCGGGTCGGGCAAAATGTTATTGGGTTTTTCCATTAGGAAATTCTTGGTAACAGCACGGAGTCAGGAAATGTGCCCGAAAACCGGCAATAGGCTCGCCCCCCATTACGTGGGTCCGATACATACTTGGCGAAATGTGGGTGCAGAAATGCACTTCTGCCTACCCCTTCGGGGAATACAGACGTGAGTTTATGTATGTATATATTTTTGTTCAAGCAAGAAAGTGTAAATAAATAAAAATATAATAACGCAAATTGTTGATTGTTTATTTATTTAAATCCATCAATCCAAATCTTTCTATTCTCTCATTCGTTATGAATTCATACCTATACCCCCGAAGTAGTAGAAATACACTTTTGTTTCTATATTTCACCAATTATAACAAAATCCTATGTAAATGGAGCCTTTTAAGATTTTCCAGACACATACGAGTATCTGCCACTTAGAATTTCTTAACGTAAAAGCTCTATTGCTAAAGGCTCATATGTCTCGGGAATCGAACCCCGAATTGATTTTATTTGTAAAAAAACGAGATTTGTATGACTATAATAAAGTGTTTGATGTGTCATACATGACGACACAAAGTACTAAATCTGCGAACTTCCTAAGTACTATGTGTATGCAAACTTCAAATGCTAAATTCCACGTTACGTCAAACACCACAAATACTGGAGAACATAAAAAAATGGACGATAAAATAGTAATTTTATTTTAATATTCAGAAGTCCGTGTGACACGCGACACTCGGCTCGATGTCTGGATGTTGTCCAACGCAAGAAACATAAATAGAAAATGCAAAAATATGCCAGATATTGAGGAACGCTCCTTGAAATTGTGACGAAATTATGATTTAGAAATACATGTGGTTGTTATTTTAGTTCCTAGTTACGTTGGTTTATGTCCATCGCTATCAAGACAGAAGAGAACGTAACAGCGTCACATCTAATTGGTGTTTACTTTCTTTTTTGAAGAAATACATCGTCTTCCGTGCGATGTGGCATATCTAATGTTATTGCTATCTATAAAGCTTGAATAAGCTATCCAACAATCTACATAAGGAGTCTACGATTTACAATTACCATAAAATTCTGATTTAATTGCCAAAAACCGTTTTTTTTTGTCTACTTTGATTTAGTCACCTTCCCTCAAGAGTTTTGCAGAACCCACAGAATATTTAACTTTCCTCTAATTTCAATATGAGAAAAATGAATTTAAACCAAAAGAACATAAAGATACTTATTTCCGAAGGAACATAATTACAGTTGAATAAATACCAAAGGTTTTGTTAATCATATCACTAGATGAGACCAAAGTCAAACCGTACAAAGGAACGGAAGAGACTGCATTAGTGAAATGTGTTGACTTACTGTTGGACCACTATTTGAGTGTTTAGATGTGAGTCCTATTGAATCACTGGGTATGGGAGGTAATTTGTTAAAACGTTCGTCAGGGGTTAGTGCCACGAGATTTGTAAAGTATCATCTACTGGCATTTTATAGAGCTACACGATATTTACCAAATTTCACCTATTAATCTATTTTTATGTTTGCTTCAGTACCTTGTTATTTATAATGATTGTCTTTTATAATTGAACATTTAAAAAAAAATAGATATAATATACCTCAGTTCGTGAGACAAGTATGTGCTGTGTGACTTAGATAATTCGATTTCCGGCTCAGACAAGATGTTATTGGTTTCTTCTATGAGAGTCTGGAAATATGCTCAAAAACAGCAATATGCTCTCCATCTATTACATGAAACTTAATGCACTTTTGAAAAGACGTAGATGCAAAAATGCTCCTTTGCCTACCTCTTCTTGGATACTGACGAGTAAATGTTTTAGATGTTTGCGACACAAGTAGATTACAGTGTTAACTCTCCCGTACCCTATTTGAGTTTGGAGTTGGACATGTTACGGGATACTCTTGCAGCTAAATATAAACAAATTTGTTTGTGAACGAATACCCACAAAGGGATAATGGGATAGCTTACATTGTGATGTTGAGTACATTTGTAACAATTAAACAATGAAATGATATGTACATTGAATTGAATCTTTTACGCGGTAGTAAAGAAAATAGCAATTATAAGTATGTTATTTTCAAAAAATTGACATTGTTTCAATTTTACATTATAGATGTAGATACAAAATGTAGCAACACAACAAAACTCCGATCAATTTACTCACTCCCAGGGCTTATTATCTTCGATAAAATCTGTTTTATACTATGCTTTTTTGTAAAGCTTATCTTTAATTGATTTCTTAAACTTTGTCAAGGGAAGCTCCCTAAAAGCCCTCGGAAGTTTGTTATCGGTCATCGTAGTAATATAAAAAATATATATTAGATAGAAACATATTTGTTGTTCGTAATGTTTTTGTAGTTTTTTGTGTGATATATTTACGTTTATTAAAAAAAACCTTTTGCTTACAACATATTATTAAAAGAAAAAACACAAAAACAAAATAACAATTTCAAACGTCACATTCATTAATCTTCCACGTAAATGTTTTGTATTCATTTTCTAAATTGAAAACATATAGACCTAAATGTGATGGATGAAAAGCTTTTAGAACCGTTATTTGATATAGCAACACGATCACACTTTTGACACCTCACGTAATTCCACTTCAAACAACACAATGTACGGCAATTTTGTCTGTGCGTATTTTCGCGAGGCAAACTCTGATCTATACAAAACCTCACGCCTATATTCCCCCAAGGAGTAGGCATAAGAGCATTTCAACACCTACATTTCGCCAGGTATGTATCAGTCCCATGTAATAGGGGGCGAGCCTGTTGCCGCTTTTCGGACACATATCCAGACTCCGTGCTGCTACTGAGAATTTCCGAATGGATAAACCTAATAACACTTACTTGTTATATTTGTTCGGCGAGACCACGAGGCAGTTAGTCTGTTATATTGTTAATTATTATAAGTTAGAGATTGGGTATACCTATCGCCAGTCGAGGAGATTGTGCCCTGTTATTTAAAAGTAGTTCCTAAATTGTGAGATACTTTCGAACGCTACGATAGTGGACTTTACACATCAAAACTTTGTAAACATTAAACATGCATCGCTTAAAACTTTCCAAAACACCTAGTTCCTGTGTTGTTGCTATATTTAGTCGTATAATATTCAATAAGTACATTTTAATAAAGACATGACTTAGATATAGCCAAGAAAATTTCATAAAATAAGACTTTCAATGCTTTTCCAATTTATAATATATTTTTGCAGTGATGGCCTCGAGGTTTAGGCGCGCGGTCGAGAATTTCGGCGGTCGTTGTTTCAAACCCCAGGCACACACTTCTGACTTTTCGAAGTTATTTGTGTATTCACAATGAACTATCACTTGCTTTAACGGTGAAGGAAAACATCGTGATAAAACCTGCACACCTAAAAGTTCATAGGAATTTCTTAGGTGTGTAGTCCGCTAACCCGTACTAGGCCAGCGTGGTGGACTAAGGCCTAAACCCTCACAGTTGTAGAGGAGGCCCGAGCCCAGCAGTGGGACGTATTTGGGCTGATGTTGAAATATATTTTTTAATAAAAAACAACATACCCACATTCAACTAACATTATTTCTGTGCTCAACGCACTGAATTAATTTGTACAATCATACACAAATAATGTAATTAATACGGTAAACTAAACATCTGGTTGTTTAAAAAATCGCACATATTGAATTCATTTGATAACACTACATTGGTCAAGGACACGCGAACACGCTTATTTATAAATAATATTATCTTATTCTCAATTGCATTGTTGGTTTATTTTTAATTCATTGGTTTAAAGAACGTTATTTAAACAATATTCGTGTTTCGAATTTTCGCTTAAATGAGTACTGGCACCAACAAATGAGTTATTTCTTTATATTTACTAAGAATGAGTATCTGTTCAAAATCTAAAAGTATAATAATGATATTTTACAGTAAATCCATAATATTTTGGACTTACTTCACTATTTCAGCGTAGCTATCAGGTTTTGACAGAATGACCGACGCGCCTTTCACGAACGTGACATGTGACAGTTTTTAGACAGCAGAGGTGAGTCAAAAATGATCATGTTACTTGATTTAACCGAAAACAGATTGACGCCAGTCTCACCTTAACCTAACCTTGCTACTAAATTGAAGCAGCATCTTCTTTCATCAAAAGTCGTGATGGCCTCCAGGTTTAGGCACGCGGTCGAGAATCTCGACGGTTACGGGTTCAAACCCCAGGCACACACCTCTGACTTTTCGAAGTTATGTGTGTATTCACAATGAATCATCACGTACTTTAACGGTGAAGGAAAACATCATGATGAAACCTGCATACCTAAAAGTTCTAAGGAATTTCTTAGGTGTGTAGTCCACCCACCCACACTAGGCCAGCGTGGTGGACTAAGGGCTAAACCCTCTCAGTTGTAGAAGAGGCCCGTGCCCAACAGTGGGACATATATGGGCTGATGATTACGATATTATTTCAAGTTTAAACGAGTAATCAAAGTGCACCTTAGCTTCATGATATGTTTTTTATGAAATAAGCACCTAAAATCGCTCACAATAATAATTGATCGCGGGGTAATAACCTAGAATACGAGTAGGAAGAAGACATTAAGGACGTCCTCCGTCTGGATAGGTTATCGGTTTGGATGGATTTATGGGGTATGAAATAATAAATTATTTGAAGAAATAAAGACTTTTAACCTAAGAGTGGGCTGAATTTATGGCGATAATAAGGATAAATGGATTTTTGGACCTTTTCATTCTCCGCAAAGGTATGAACAATCTTTACTACCCTTACGTGAATGGTATTTGAATCCTGCTTCGTGATCTCGCGGCACAAGCGTTTACTAAACATACGTGATCTAGAGGTTCCGGGTTCGATTCCCGGGTAGAGTTATTGGGTTTTTACTGTGAGAAATTCTCTGTAGCAGCAGGGAGTCTGGAAATGTGCCTAAAAATGACAAAAGGTTTGCTGCCTATTACGTGGGATACAAACACAATTAGCAAATTTGTAGCTGTAGAAATGCACCTCTACCTATCCCTTATACATTCGTGAATGTATTTGAATCCTGATTATTTTGGTTGTTATAAAAGTTACTAACAAAAACCACTGTGTAAAAATCGGTAGAAGATAGAGACAAACAAGCGTAACAATAAAAATACAAGTTAGACTGACTTTTATTAGTCTACGTTCCGTGCGCCTTTGATATGATTATAACAAATGGCGTAACCCACTCTTTCTTTTTTATGATATGTTCATGTGAATGAAAATGACACGTAAAATGTAGAAATGCTTTTGAGTTGCGAAAGTATGTTTGGACATCTTTTTTTTAAATGACAACAATAACTTATATGGCAGTAAGTATATAAGTTATTGTTGTCATTTTCAGTTATACAGTCATTTGTAGTTACTGCTATGTAGCCGTAACAACATTTTTATGCATTAGGTACTTTTTTACGCTATATTTAGTTAATTAATATCAAGTCAAATCTGCACAGAAAATGATAAAAAGAACTTAAAAAAAAGGAAAAAAACTACATACATACATAAACTCACGCCTGTATTCCCTGTTGGGGTAGGCAGAGGTGCATTTCTACACCCACATTTCGTCAGGTATGCATCAGTCCCAAGTAATAGGGGGCGAGCCTATTGCCGTTTTTCGGGCACATTTCCAGACTCCGTGCTGCTATTGAGAACTTCCTAATGGAAAAACCCAATAACACTTTGCCCGACTCGGGAATCGAACCCAGGACCTCCAGATCGCACGGCACATACATGTACCGCGAGACCACGAGGCAGGAAGAGGAAAAAACTAGGGGATTTCAAGCTGCCTAAAATATTTACGGAATACTTAACTAATTCTTAAAAAGAATCTTTTCCAAGCTATTAAGCCTATTTTAGACAATACATCGATATATACATCATCGGGTCATAATTCAAAGATACTATACAGTAATTGGTTATTTACGTATGTGTTGAAATATCGTCATACAAAACAAACATACAGGGAGAACGTTTATTTGTGTTAGCTATAAAAATACGCTATAAACACTAGCGATATTTTAATATCCATTTAAGTGGACGTGCGAAATGTATACTAGAATTTATGATCAAAACTGACTTGATTTTAGCGTAATATGATCGCTACTCTTTTTACAATTTCTTCATCATTATCATCAGTCCATATACGTCCCACTCCTGGGCATGGGCCTCTTCTACAATTGAGAGGGTAGGCCTTAGTTCACCACCCTGGCCTAGTGCGGGTTGGCGGACTACAAACCTAAGAAATTCCTAAGAACTTTTAGGTGTGCAGGTTTCCTCACGATGTTTTCCTTCACCGTTAAATTAAGTGATCATTCATTATGAATACACACATAACTCAAAAAAGTCGGAGGTGTGTGCCTGGGGTTTGAACCCGCGACCGCCGATATTCTCGACCACGCGCCTAAACCTCGAGGTCATCACTACTTAATAATTAAACAATTTCTTATTATAATATATTGTACTATAAACCAGAAATAATACCTATAAGTATAAATAAAATTTACCTCATCTGCACTTGTAAACTTTATAGGAAGTTTAAAATACAAGGTCGCACAGCATAAATTAGAATAATAGCAAGAAAGAGCCCTTATAAAATCTAAAAGGGCCGACAAAACTTTTACAATGTTACAACAATACACACTACGCGATGATACTGTTTTTTTTTAACAAAATACGTCACTTTTTTATCGCTGCATTTGTTGTTTTACCTGATTGATATGGATATTTTACAATAGAGAAACATATATATTTGTATATATTTTTAATGATATTTATTAGTCGCTGGTCATCGAAGCTAGATTACGTTGAAGTAGCATCAAAATTATTAAGAAAATATTAATGAAAAATCCACAAGGTTATTTTTTTACTTTTGTAAAGATATCTTCTTAAAGAAGTAATATACTGTTGGCATAGACCGCAAAATACTAGGAAGCCTGCTTTTATATATTGGACAAAGGACTCTTAACAGAAGAAGTAATTAATAACCAAAAATATTATCTTTCATATACCTACTGCTCAGATTGAAAGAAACCTGACTTTTGATTTACTTAATTTATTCATTTATACGAGTACAACAATTTTCACGCTGGTATCAAGTGTAAATAAAAACAAAAATAATGATAATAATCCATTATTTTAATTTTGTCCTCAATTGAACCTTGGATAACCACGTAGTATGTCAGATACATTTGTACCTACTCTCTTTAAGTCGAAAGATATCTTAAACATGATGAATCACGGCTTAAAATAAATAAATGCAAACTTCAAACATGAACAGGTCAATTCTTAAAAACGTAAACAAAGAAATCGTACACCGTACAAATGAATTCTCAAACTCATATGTGTCGTCACTTGGCATGACGCAAGTATTCCCCAGCGTCACAGCAAAAAGCATATTCTGTTTGTTACATGCCCTAAACCGCCTCGACCTTGCCCGTCAACCTTGTATGAACTCATCACAGTGAAAAGATCCCAAAATAGTAAGTGTCCCAGCTAATAATGTGGCTATGTGGCCGTCTGCCAATCTCATTATCAAAAAGCTATCGGCCTTACAACTTAACGACCGATTTACGACCTTAAAACAATGATGTTATGTTCATTTTGCAGTGTAATTATTTTGGCATAGTGTACACAGTGTCAAATGTATCGTAAATAAAGCAACGGCATATTAAGGAAAACAAATAAATACTGTTCTTGTATAAATATCTTTTCAGTGTTAATGACGATGTTATGTCACGGCAATGTGATAACATCATCGGTTGAATGGAAGGGTCTAACACTGTCTTCTATATTTGGCCGCAGTTATTGATTCACGAACTATGTATGTATTGATAGATTCATTCATTCATAACTGGTTTTCTCAGTGGCGTGTTCATTCACAACTGGTAGGGATTAATCATGACAGATTAACTATAAAAAATACTGGCCGAATAAACATAAAAGAAACGATAACAACAATCTCTGCGACCTATGGCCAGTTGATATTTTATGCTAGCCTTTTTTTTTTAAATCTTTATTTATTTCGGGGTTTTTATCAAAAAAGATATGACAACCCCATAATATCTTTTACATAATTTTATCTACATCTAACATCTAACTTAATAACATACATTTACATTTACATACATTTCAGTCTCATTTAAAAAAAATATCTAAGTCTACTTCAACGCTATGGCCCAACACGAAGGAACTTGCAGTAATGTCTAAAGAATAATATAAATTTCTACATAATATATTTTGAGTAATCTTAGCGAGTAAAAAAAACTTGTAAAAGTAAAAATAATTTTAAGGCGTTGGCAACAGCTATACTAGAAAAACAAATGGCCAAACTGAGTGACATTGTCTGGGCAGAACAATGTGATATTTGTTTAGTAAATATTGAAGAGAATATTAAAAATACGGCGCCAGTAAATTCTGTAAACAGATTTGTCTCAACACCCAACAATAAAAGTATAAATAAATGCAAAATCCATTCAGAGCACCGAGCATAATACATTTGGAATAAAACCATTGTTTTGGTAATAAAGAACAATGATATGAAATTAATTTATTTGTTTATACTGCGACGGATTATTACTAAAGATAAATTTGTAAACAAAACAGTTTATATCAAATTTCACGCATGCCAGGTGAGGTGTAGTCCGTTGAATTGATTGTCTGCCCTAGTTATCCTTTTGTCCTTTAACCTTGCATTAAAAAGAGGTGTGGGGAATCATTCATCTGGGATTGTAACCATCAGTTGCAACGTATAGACTTTGTTATTCTGTTATCTAAAAAATAAATGACACCCACAATTTGTTTTAAATTTTAATCTGATTGTTATTTCGTATTATGTGCCTTAAAATAGTATACTACTTTACCACGGTGTCCAAAATTGATTTTACAACTGTCTTTATAAGTCTATTAAAACTTATGACCACTGTAAAATGTAAATTCAATTACCTATAATTCTAGTGAGGAATTTACATTCGCAAAGATCTGACCAAACGCTGCAAAATTAATTTCAGTTTCCGTTTATACTAACTCTTACTAATATAAGATTTACGCCGATACATTAATGAGATACTAAAATCTTGAAACGTAGTACGTGGAACTGATACAGTTCTGAAACGTTGCCAACTGCATCAACTCAGGGTGAATGGCGAAATTATATGAACTGTAAAAAGGGAATCGGATGCGCTTGCATCTTTAGGCTAAATAAAAAAATACGAGTACACCCAACTGTCATATGTATAGTCCTGACCCCACACTAAGATACAAGTATTGTGTCGTGGTTATTAGAAACTATACTAGACTTTTCGGTCTCATATACAACCAGACCCGAAACAAATATTTGTGGATCACGCAAACACAGATGTTATATCTATTTTAAACCCTTTTTTTAAGCGTTTCGTGGAAAAGCAACTTATCGAGATATGAAAATCTCTCGACACTTCTTGTTCTGTTTGTGCGACTCCCAGTTTATCACTAAGTGTGCTATGTCACTAAACGGTGTTGAAAGAATAAGAAAAATGAACCAGAAAATGAATAAATGGCTAATAAATATATACCCTCTTGTTTAAAACTTGATATCCACAGTTTACTATAATCTAAGCTTACCAGTAGGTAAGCTTTCAATTTCAATCAGTCATAAAGTCAGGCATATCGAAAATGATAACGAAAGTGATGAAAGTACTTCTTTCATTAAGATTTTTGTGCCATATTTAATGACAATTAATTATTAAATTAATTAATGATAATTTATTAATGACATTGTAAAACTTCTAGCATTAGGCTAGAGATAGAAGTGTTAAGTTCACCTAAAGAATGTGTTTTTGGGTCAAGGCAATAACGGTATCCCGTTATCATAAACAAAAAAACGCACAACTTGAAAAACCCTGGAGCTGTAAAAATACCACCAAACAAACTAAAAGTTTAAATCTATGATAATATTAGTAAGTAAAATTTTTGATTTACATGATAAGATTATAAACTTCAAAATATATTTTGTGTCCAACAAACGTCTAAAAACAAGTGTAAATTACATAAATATTTATCTCAGAATGGGGGTCGAATCTGACGCTTTTTAGTTCGCAGTCTGTTCTAGCTAACTGCGCCAGGGAGGCTTCCAATATCGTTCACGAAAAAAGCACCATATATCTAATTCATCATAAGCCCATATACGTCCCACTGCTGGGCACGGGCCTCCCCTACAACTGAGAGGGTTTAAGGCCTAAGTCCACCAGCCTGGCCTAGTGCGGGTCGGTGGACTACACACCTAAGAAATTCTTAAGAACTTTTAGGTGTGCAGGTTTCATCACGATGTTTTCCTTCACCGTTAAAGCAAGTGATAATTCATTGTGATACACACATAACTCCGAAAATCCAGAGGTGTGTGCCTGGGGTTTGAACCCGCGACCGCCGAGAGGCCATCACTGCTTTTTCCATATATCTAATTAGTACAGCATAATACGTAATGAGTAATATTAACTTGTGTCAAATGGATGCAGTAATTACTTAAATCGCAGTATTGATTAAAAATAGCTTCCATTCACGAGCTATCTATGTAGTGTGCTATGTGGTTACAGCAAACGCGACTGTTTGATACAGTTTTAATACAAGTTTAGTGGATGTAGTTTTCCATAAAATAATATAAGTATCAACTGAAATTAAGCTGATCATTTGCTCTGTTTAATATTAAAGTAATTGTGAGTTTTGAGGCCTTTCCAAAATATATGAAGATTTAAAATCAAGGGTGATGTTATGAAAAAAATCCTTTTCTTTTTCAAAATCATAATCTTTTAATAATATTTGCTGATAGGGTCTGAACCCTATCAGTTGTAGAGGAGGCCCGTGCCCAGCAGTGGGACGTATATGGGCTGATGATGATGATGGTGATGATGAATCTTTGCTGATATTACTGTTTAATAAAATATGTCAAGAATTGGGTTTATTACAAGATGTTAACATTATAATAGTTCTAATCCATATTGAGGTTTTTGACCCAATGTTGAGTAAACATTGCTTACACAATTTTTTGGGACAAACATCGAAATTCCATACAATAGTGTTTTATTTACGTAGTTTATTTTATTTATTTATTTATCTCTTCTTTTAATAAAGGCGTCAATTTTGCGTTAATCTGCAATTAGATCAGAACCATGAAAATTATCAATTTGATAATCCATGGTTTTGTGGATATTAATTATATGACAAAACCATCATGCGGTTATAGCTCACATTTAGAAGAAGTAAGGGGATGCTGTCACGAACACGCGGTTCAATAAATGTGATGATGATCCCGACAATCACATTCATAGAGATGAAAAAAGAAGAGAGGTAAATTTTGGACCTTCCCAAGGCTATTTAAGCTAATAATATGAGGACCCAGTAGCAAAGCCTATTAAATGTATTTTAAGATTAAATAGGTAAGCAGGTTGGCTGATAGATGTGACAACCAAACAACGAAGCTTTTTTAATGCTTTTTAAGAGACACTTCATCGGGCAAGCAGATTCATGAAAAGTAATTATTTTGCCGGAATCAAAATTGGCTCAAGCATCTATAAAAACCCCAACAGCTTGAAAAACATACAATGTAATAAAGGAACATGATAGCCCTAAGCTTGCCCCAGTTAACTCAGTAGTGTTTGTAGCAAATGACAAACTACTTGCCTGCTCATTATGGTTGTCATTTTCATTTAATAATTTAAAAAAGTAGCGAATATGGTATGAGAAACTGTGCAGAAAACGTTGGGTGCCTAGTGTCAATAGTTATGTCTTAAAAAGCACCCTAAGCCTTTTTTTACAGTATATTTTTTTCTTATTTAAGCTATTCTGAATTCGAATTTATTGAAATTTATTTTCTATTTTTAGTTGGATTTTTTATGTGTTTTTTTAGCTATTATTTATTTGGTATAAATCTCACGCTATAACAGATGTATCAACACTCAAGCACCAAAAAATGTATATATTTATTCAAATGTGTATCCATTATTACGCATGTTAGGATTAAAATTTTCATTGAAATAATGACCTAAGTAAATACTTTTATTGTATGGTATCATAATATTTTAATATAATATACGAGTAAGTAATGTGATACCAGGCCCATGATATGCTGTCATCTATGTATGTTCTTCATTATTTTATTTATTTTATCAGATTAATATAATTGATATCCAATTTTGTCTTTTCCCTATAGTACTTTAATACCCCATTTCGACCCTAAAAGTGTAGTATGAAATAACTAATGGCATGATTTCTTTCACTTGAAAATTCTTTGATTATCACTTACCAAAAAAATCCAGTGCAAAGTATTGATAATTATTGGGTCAAAATAAAAATAGTACACTTTTTTTAAAAGTTAATGAGAGGCACCCCTAACTAGAATCCACTCAGGTAAAAATGTTCCATCATTAACCTAAGGATATTTTATTTATAGGCGTTTGTATTTATTATAACCTCAGAGGGTGGGAAGTAGATGATGTCAATCGATTGTAGGGTTTTATTTTTATCGTTAATCTACAGCAGCGTTTCTTAAAGCGAGCAACAACGCCCTCTTGAATCGCAAAAGATTTTTATCTGGCGGACAGTAGAAAGTTAGAACATAATTTAGAATATCTATATTTTATGTTCATTTTCAACTATAAGAAACATAAAAATCTGCAAAAATTTTTTAGGTACACACATTAATATAAGTACCATAAAGCGTATTATAATCCTATTTGAATGCATGCATGCATCATCAGCCCATATACATCCCACTGCTGGGCACGGGCCTCCTCTACAACTGAGAGGGTTTAAGCCTTAGTCCACCACGTTGGCCTAGTGCATTATATTCCTTCATTATTATTATACCTAAACAATCTCTATAGATTTCATGTAAAATAAATAATTACAATTTCATCGTGTATGATAACGTTGCTATATTCATATATTTGACTAGCTATTTTATTTAAGTTAAAAGTGTTAGTAATTAGTATTTCAAATTATTAAACTATCCATTTTTAAATATTCATTATTCATTATTTTTCTAATACGTAACCAAATTATCACACAAACATAGTCTGACACGAGCAGGTGCTAATAACTTCTCGTAATTATTAAAAACTGAGGTAGACTTTCATATCGTATATCGCACAAACCCGACACAAAAAATTACTCAGTCTCGTTTCACAGCCAATGTCTCAAACACTGCACCACGGCGACTTACTACAACTACGCTTATCATTCTACCTAAATTGGCTTAAAGCCATACTCCATTCATATCATAAAGCGTCATACAGAACAGACTATATTGAGCTCCTTATCCCGCCATTCTCCGCCTTAGTTCAATTCCCATTCGTGTTTCATGTTTCATTTAAATAAAGCTGCATCGTAATAACCCCCGCTGAAAATACCGCATATAAGATACGGACGGAAGGTCTGGCAAAATAGCCGGTCATATAAATGAGCACGACAAATCCCTGACCGCGAACTAAACCGAAACGCTTCTTGTGTGTTGCCGTAATGTATGGGAAAGACGTCTGTGAGACGGGCTGCGATTAAGTAAAAATAGAGTTTTAAAAAATGAGCAGAAAAAGCAACTTCTAAACTGCTTTTTCAAATATACATAATAAATGCATTGAGTGATATTACTGGAGGTATAACAATCGTTTATATTTTTCTATCATTTTAAATGTCATAAGTGGTAATAGGTAGAGATCACTTTGTATTAGAGTTGCTTAATTTTATGGAATATAATTTATATTGAAATTTCAATATCATATCTCCATATTTCTCAATACATGACTGTAGAGGGCTGTAAATATCATCTTGTTTTAGTAGAATACTTTTACACCAATACAACAAAGGAGTTGAAACAATTAAGTGCAATCATTTGATTTCATTTAAAATTAAATTGCCGATGTTTATATCACAATAAGGTAACCCACAATAAGATCCTAAGATTTAGATTCAATCTCGCCCCCGCTGATGTATTGTACCAAATCCCCTGTACCTCTCGCAAGGACACTTTATTCGTTGGTAGTTGAACATAAAATACGCTGAACCTAACACAAGTTGCTTCTGTACACGATTTATACGCCATTCTGCTCTTACAATACTTCCATCGAATTTTGTTCGACTGCCATTTGTAAGGAATTCTGGTTGGTGAATTTCGTAGAAAAGAAAATTTGGCCAGTTTTACTGCTTGAAAAGTAGTTGTGATTTTAAAAGATTGAAAAGTGATAATGATTTTAATATATGGTTTAATCCCATGGTATTTTGTCTGATTATTTACTATGAATATTTATATACTATTGAAACTGTATTTGCTGTTCCATTGTTGAAAGATGAGGAATTCGTTTTAACAATAAACATACAAAGTTTTTAATACTAATTCCGTATATAATAAACTTACAATTCCACAAAATCCGCCAGATTCTCTATCGTATTTTATTTACTTCTAACGTTAGCCAAAGACCCAAGAATATTTTCTAACTCATCATTATCAGCCCATATACGTCTGACTGCTGGGCACGGGCTTCCTCTACAAATGAAAGGGTTTAGGCCTTAGTCCACCACGCAAGACGAGTGCAGGTTGGCGGACACACCTAAGAAATTCCTAAGATTTGTAATAGGTGTGGAGGTTTTCTCACGATGTTTTCCTTCACCGTTAAACTACGTGATAATTCATTATGAATACACACATAACTTCGAAAAGTCAGAGGAGGATACCCGCGATCGCTAAGATTCGATAGCTCGAGGTCATCACCTCCTACCGTATAACTTTTTCTGTCTATATCCGTATTTTTAAAAGCTGGAAACGCACCTCACAATGAACTCAGTTGCTTTATCCAGGCAGCATTAAAGCAATGAAAAAAATATTGTAGATCCAAACAAATCTCGTGCAAGCTCATGCCACAGATGAGATAACTATAAATCCACACCTACCTCATGAAATAAAACCATATTTCGCTTCCATTAAAAATAAACATTCGCCCACCGACCACAAAGTAAATGCTTTTCTAGGTCGTAACGTAAAACACTTTAGCTTGCACATGCTATAGTATATTTCATGCTGAAAGGAATACAGCGCTTGACCTGATTTCTGTGCGCCTACGGAGGCTCGCCGTTTCATTCGCGAGACATTAAAGAAAATCTCTACATTTTAAAACGACTTTAATATTCATTTGGCGGTTTGAAAGTTTTTCGAGTGCAGATTTTTGTCTGGGGCACATGCATATTTATTATTTTTTTATTAAGACTCTCGGAATGATACATTAATGTAGTCATGAATTTTGATCATTTCGTCGTAAGCATCTTCCTACATAATAAATTTATTATATGCCGAAAAATGATTTGATGTGGATGGAAGTGAACAATGAAATATTGTATCAAGTATGCATTTCATCATCATCATCATCAGCCCATATACGTCCCACTGCTGGGCACGGGCCTCCTCTACAACTGAGAGGGTTTAGGCCTTAGTCCACCACGCTGGCCTAGTGCGGGTTGGCGGAACCCTAAGAAATTTCTTAGAACTTTTGGGTGTGCAGGTTTTATCACGATGTTTTCCTTCACCGTTAAAGCAAGTGATAATTCATTGTGAATACACACATAACTTCGAAAAGTCAGAGGTGTGTGCCTGGGGTTTGAACCTGCGACCGCCGAAATTCTCGACCGCGCACCTTAACCTCGAGGCCATCACTGCTTATGCATTTAGCATTACATATTTTTATTTATTTAATGTGTATTGTTTATTGTTAACAATAAAGTGTTAAATAAATAAATATTTAAGAAAATATATGTTTATTTTCATTTACTAACTTACATTTAGCACATACGAATTAAAACCTGCTTGTTACTTTTTAATAATAAATAGAAATACATTTGTGTGGTTTTATTATAATCCATATTTTTAATCATGCCATTTACAACTTTTAATAGTGACTTCACCCACTCACTCTCACTAGCCCAAACACGCCGTGACTTCAAAATACTATCTATCTACTACCTCCGCTTTGATTATTTCTACAAACGTCAATAATCACTACAAAGGTTATCAAAATTGTATTCAAAGTCACAGATTATTAGGATGTTTCAATTAATTAAATGCCTTCAAAAGGGGAGCATCTAAAATCTCCAATTATGTACGTGATCAAAACATCCAGTTGATTATTCATAGTATCGTTATTTCTCGCGCCTACAAAGTTGGCGGGATCTCGCTCCGGGCTAATTGACGAGGAAGATTCGCAAATCGGTGACACAGAAAATAACGTTAGGGAATTTAAAATATTAGTTATTGACTAGAAATTACTTGAAAGTTGCGCATATTTCAATATATCTTTATTGCATTGTAATTTTACAAGATAGTTTAAGAAGTAAAACTATTCTGAACGTTTGAAGTATGTAATGCCGATGTATAGTCGTGGAAAAAAAAGGAATTGATCAAGGTAGTAGGTATCTGCCCTGTGGATTGGGGGCGTAAGAATTCCGCCACGGTATCCCCTACCTGTCGTAAGAGGCGACTAACAAGGGCCACTGGGGAGGCTGGGCGTACTGCAGGGGCGGTACACAGTGGTGACAGCAACTCCGAGATTTGCGGCAGAGGGCGTGACCGCTTGACTGTCGCGGACGTTCATAAGAGGTGAACGTCCAAAAAAGCGTAAGTGGAGGGCATCTCAAGCCCTCCCAATTTGGAGAAGTCCACAATCGGACGGTGCGCTGGGCGGAGGCGGACCATTTAGGGCGCTTCTCGCCCTGAGATGCCGCAAAACCGCCCTGAATGCGCGAGATGGTCACCTAGAGGTTTTAGTCGGTATGCTGGCGTAGGATTTTGGTTAGGGACCCAACTCAGCTAAGCGGACAATTATTGTTCTGCGCGCCGAGTTGGAAGGCCGGAGACCCCGACATACCCCTTTCGGCCTCCCCCGAGGTACCGAACAGGGGAGCTTAAAGGGCTTTCCTCTCGTTAAAAAAAAGGTAGTAGGTATACCTATATTATATTAAATTATTATATCAATTCATACGCTCATTAATAAATATATTTTCAATCATAAGAAGAACATAGCCAGTTTCTTGAAGGACGGATTTTGCCCGTTCTATTGTAGCTGGGAGAACAATCCACATTTCAAAACACTGAAATTTTAAAATAATAATTTAATTTCATTATTAGCAAGTTATTATAGACACAACGCTGAAAATAGGTATCCCCTTCAAATCTATTCGTTGTATTCGAGTTTAAATTTGACTGTCGCACAAAAACCGACGAGGATTAATTAAATTTAATAAAAGCGATTTGTTTGTCAAATCTTGACGATTTTCCCGAAGTGTTTCATTATTATGCCATTTCATTACAGGGAATGGTAATGAAATTGAAGTTGCCAGGATGAATTATTAATTTACGCAAAGCTTTGATAGGTTAAAGGTCGATGATTCCAGACATATACCTACAGATGAATACTTCGGTAATCATTCACCATCGTAGTCATTGAAACATGTCGATGTCATGTCGATATGCTGTCGATAAATCATTGCCCAATAGTTTCTCACCAAATAACATTAGATGACACATTGGATGTAACAAGTTTTTTATTTTTTTATTTACGTTATTAGAGAGAGTATCGTTTACATAAAAAATTTTGTATTTAATAATGCTTGAAATAATGTTATAGGATATTTACCAAGTCAACTGAGTAGCTATAAATTTAATGTTTTTTCTTTTTGCTTATGTTCACTAATTGGCAAACATTCAAACTATAGTTGGCTCTAATTGGGACCTCGGCGCGGTCACTCGCCAGATAAATGTATGTGACAAGTAATATGAGAGACTTTATACTACAGAGACTACGATAAGCCGCGCCTGGCTTGTCAAAAGGTATTGTCAAGCTAAGCTAAAAGCCTTCAGGCGGCTTAGCGATCTGGAGACTAGGTCAGTTGCCACTTACACTGATAAACGGAATCTTAGAACAAGTGTTTACAAAAGTAGGCTATTCTAAAGGGAAATGAAGAACGTATTGTCTAGTCATATTGTGTGTCTCGAAGGCAGAAAAAAGTTACGATTCATTTATAGAGAACTGTTTACAGTAAGTAGGGGTATTATTAGCATTGAATGCTTCGGTTGACTTGCTTCTATTAAAAAAAAAACAAATGACAAACATGATAAAACCTTTTCCACAACAAAAGTTTCATATTACATCAACAATTGTTAACATAACATAATACATAAACAAATGGTGTGAGTGACAATTACAACGTAAATTTAGTTTGTGCTATTAACTGTCTCGCCTGTAAACGTAATGCCTTTACTAGTTAACTAAGATAAATGATCATACTAGATATCTGACGCCTTGCAAATACTATAATGTTCTCAATTGAGAGATCAGTGATATTAAGTTGAAAAGAAAAAACACGAAGACAAATGTAGGAGCAAATACTGACAGCGTTAAAATTTGATATCATAATATTAAAAACATGTATAAAAGAATATGTTGAAAATGTAATTTAGGATGCAAACTATCTTATACCCGAGGCGGCGAGGGATTCACCGTACATCACGTCTGTAAGAAAATTAGATCACGTCTAACAAGATGATCTTGGTAAATTGCGGTCATGATCAAGAAATCTAGGAAGGTAAAGATTTTGGATAACATAAAACAAGCAAAGCCAACAATATTGAAACTGTTGACACTGAGATTGATCTATTTTATGATCGTTGTTTATATTTGAGAGCAAATTCGGCTTCTTTTAATTTCTATTCTAAAATCAAATTTGATTGATAAAGCAGGTCGGAACAAATATTAATGTTACCGGATTCGGGGGAATCATAACCGTTATAATTGAAAGACATAAAATTAAACTTTTATTGTTTGAGAGTTGTATACAGAAATCATGGGTTGAGTATTTTATTTGCTATAAATTTAATAGGTTTTATAATAAAAATACATGTAATGTATGTGACATTACCGCACGCCTGTGTCCTCCGAAGGTGTAGGCAGATGTACATTTCTGCACCCATATTTTGCCAGGTTTGTAACAGTTCCACGTAATATAACGCGAACCTTTTACCGATTTTTGGGCACAATTTCAGACGCCGTGCTGCTACTGAGAATTTCCTAACGAAAAAAAACATTCAACCAAACATTCGACCAGGGAATTGAACCTGGGCCTATACGTCGCACAGCACATACTTGTGCCGCAAGACCGCGAAGCATCATAATAACAATTTTAATATGAAAACATTATACACACACTAACAACCAGTCCAGCCCCACATGATAGGGGGTGAGATTACTGAGAATGATTGATAAAGAATTAACAAATCTTACCTTCAATTTTCATAACATTTTTACAACTTACATTTTCCCATCTACTATGAAGAGTTAACCACCAATCTACAATATTCAATCAATATGAACTGCTATATTTTTACAGACCCTATGAGTAAAGAGGTTTGTTTTATTTTTGCACAAAATTGAACAACAAATATCGAGAAACTTAGGCACGTCCCTACGGCTCCCTTCGTAGACAATTGCTATTGTTCGCCGGAAGCACTGATTGCCGTGTCCCGTCCAGTGCCGAAATGCGTGGACGAACCGGATTAACTGATTCGTGCAATTGACAAACTTGGTTCGAATGGGTACTGACCAAACAAAATGTGACTATTGGAAGATAGCAAAGAATTGGGAGTGAAATTGATGGTGATATTATTGTGCAAATTTTTGTGTCAATTGTGATTAATATTTAGTAAATTTAAAAATTTGAATACTATTAAAATTTTGATGCTTTTTATATTTTTTTTGTAATTTTTATAACTCTCTATCTGTTATTACTAATTATCAAATCTATAGACTTAAGTTTTTGTTGTTAGTGTCTATTGTAAACAATTTCCCCATAACTAATTCGATTCCTTACTCTTAAAAAAACGAGATGTATAAATCAGTCCTCACGATTGGTTGGATGTCGCAAATCACAGTTTTGTTTACCTTCTTCACTTATAGATCGATAAGACATCTTCCAAGATTGTTTTCGGATATAAATTCACGGTAATAAAATCTTTATTTAAACAGACAGATGGGAAGCGACACCTGTCCGAAACTGGGAACTCATTTGCAAGTCTTCCTCTTCGTATTTCACTTTGGAAATTTCTTCTCAAGTTACTGCGTATTTTGCGGGCTACTTGTCGAAATTAGAGAGATTAAGTGGTAAGTGTACGGGCTTGTAATGCCTTTGGGCCTGCGAGATTTTTCTCGTTTGTTAAGTAAAAGTGAGAAAACAAAGCGATATTTTGCTGCTAACTTGTACTACCAAATTTTATGCTAAGTAGTTATATTTTTATTGTTTTCGATATCAATTATTTTTTTCTCCTTAATAACTGTCTCGAACAATATTTTTTGTACAAATTTGACTTTCAATATTTACGACCCATTTGATTAGGCAGAGCTCAACATACTTATATACCTAATATAATGTATTTTGGCGAACAGATGATTTAATAAATTGTTTTTCGAGTCATTTTCATATACAATATGTTACATTAAACTGCACCTACTCCTACAAAATCAGTAGAAACCATAACAGATTTTAGAAAATACAATTTCCCGTGAAAATTATTTCGAAAATGGAGCCATATTTTCCAGTGCTCTGGTTTGACGGGATGACAGAACATCTAATGGCGCCGCCATAGTAGGTAAGAGCCAGTAAAATGGACCAGAGAGATAGGGCGCGACGCCTGGCGGAAACTGGGACGATGTGAACGCAAATACAGTAATGAAGCAAAAGCTCCGGCTTCGGGAATAAAATGACGCTTCGAAAGGTCGGCTTGTTCTGTTAAATTAACAAATTGTTTTATTTAGTTAAAAATGTGCGCCGTTATTCATGGCGGTCTTTTAAACCCCTCATTAGCGTTGTTTTTTATTCGTTAATATTTTTTCCATCGTTATAATTTCAGAGATTAGATTACGTGTGGGAAAATTGAATTTTCAGAAATTTAAGTAATCTATCTTTAGTAGTTGATGTTTGTTACATAACCAGACTATTCTTAAATAAATAAATACACCCAACAGTCACATACATAGTTTTGACCCCACACTAAGATACGAGTCTTGTGTCGTGGGTATCAGAAACTACGTGAGACTTTTCGGTCTCACAAACACCCAGACCCGAAACAAATATTTGTGGATCACACAAACATTTGTCTCGGTGGGGGGATTGAACCCGCGGCCTCTCGTTTCGCAAGCTGGTGTCTAGCCAACTGCGCCACGGGGCTGTCTTATCATTCTTTATTTCACGCCTTAATACGTCCCACTGCTGGGTACGGGCGTCCTCTACAACTGAGAGGGCTTAGTCCTTAGTCCACTATACTATACTTGTAAAGGGTGTTAAAAGACCGTGATCAAAAACTAGTGCAGTTAATACTTACGGTGATTAGGAAAACGTCATAGTTTTTATTTATTTACACTTTATATATACATGATGTAATCATCATCATCAGCCCATATACGTCCCACTGCTGAGCACGGGCCTCCTCTACAACTGAGAGGGTTTTAGGCCTTAGTCCACCACGCTGGCCTAGTGCGGGTTGGCGGACTACACACCTAAGAAATTCCTAAGAACTCTTAGGTGTGCAGGTTTCATCACGATGTTTTCCTTCACCGTTAAAGTACGTGATAATTCATTGTGAATACACACATTACTTCGAAAAGTCAGAGGTGTGTGCCTGGGGTTTGAACCCGCGACCGTCGAGATTCTCGACTGCATGCCCAAACCTCAAGGCCATCACGACTTCACATGATGTAAAGGTGGACTTAATGCCTGAGGCATTCTCTTCCAGTCGAACCTTAGATGGTGCAGAGATGAAAAGCGTAGGTGTAAATTAAATTATGATATACTACACACGATATTAAAGCTAATACATAAATACAATAATATAAAACATAAATATCATTTTCTTTCAGGATTTTGTTAACGTCAATGTTTTTGTAATCACCATATTTCCTGTCCGAGTTTCCGATCATGGTCAGTAACCACCCTGTATCGCCCCTAAAATAGCTCCATACAAGACTCATCTTCATTATTTTTAAAACATTAAAGCGAATTGTGATCTTCCTGTGTTCATCGAATTTCCTTTGATTAATACACCTTCTTCTTCTTCCGGGAATAAACATGAATGAAAAGACATTTAATATAAGCATTCTTGTTGATATTAAAGTGGGAACTTCCTAATCTTATCGCCGTCTCAGGAAGAATATTACTTCAGACTTCTGTAAATTGTAATAATACTCTTTCAATACTGTTTTTAATACACATATAATTTCTGGTAAAAATACGGTTTTTATTTTTAAGCCATCTTTGGTTTTGTATTTTGCACCAGATGATACTCTAAGAAGCTGTGTACATACCAGTATATATAAATAACTCAACTGAACCTAAGCTCAATATAAATCACAACAATGGATGATCTTATATCCTGGCATTGTTTGGTCAGTTTGTCATTTAATTTGCATGTCAAGTGATCGTATATCATATTACATAGCTTAGTGTAGTTGTGAATGATGTACGAGCCATTCATTTGATTAATTAGATTATTAATGTTCGATATTGGTCGTTGATCTGCGTACAAGGGTATAGACTTCGCCTTCTGTCACGTGGAACTGTTACATACCTGGCGAAATGTGGATGCAGAAATACACTACCTATGCCTACCCCATCGGGGAATACAGGCGTGAGGCTATGTACGTATTTAAGGTATTTTTTTTTATGTATGTATGTATGTAATAACATCAATTCATTCAATCCCTTTGACAGAACGTTTTTTTACTGATTTACAATACAATCTGAAATTAGTTATGTACCATGTTTCTGTATAATAACTTAAATACTGTAACGATGCACATAGTTTGTTGTTCAATAACAATAATAAAAACGGGAAACAAAAAAAAACACAAATTAAGAGTAGATTTGATATTTAATGCAAAATAAAGTACCTATTCATTTGGGAAGAACTACTATTTAAAGATGACTGAAAGATAAGCGAAACGTAATAAAACGTTCAAAGTTTTCTTTAAATCATTCAAGAATGTCATTTCTCATTTAACATAAAAAAATAAGCGTCTAATGGACCACTTAAAACAAATTAAGTTAATATCTCGAGACTGATTTCAGATCCATTTACGTATTCTTAGAACATTTTGATTTTTCTTTGATCGCAAATTGTGCTTGGAATAATAATGTTTGTGTCAAAATACGTTTCTATTACGAAATAGAATTGTGTGGACTTGAGGACTCATCATCATCATCAACGGCCTTTGTCACGTCCACTGCTGGACATAGGCCTCTCCTATGGCACGCCACTGGGCTCGATCTTCGGCCCTCCTTCTAGTTAAGAATTCAAATAAACAAAGACACTTGGGGTTTACGAGTAAAGTAGTGAGCTCGACTCGTCTAGTAGTGTAGAATATCAAACTTCAGCCATCTGGGAAGACGATCTGTAAAGGACTGCAAGAAGACAAAAGACTGTAAAAGATAGAACGCGTTGGCTTATAGTGGTATTTTGTTTTGATTGCCTCGTAATCTCGCGGCACAACCATTCTATCTAGAGGCTTCGGGGCCGATTCTCAGATCAGGCAAAGTGTTATTGTAGTTATTGGAGGGCAGAGTCTGGAAATGTGCCCGAAAAACGCCAATAGGCTCGTCACCTATTACGTGGGACTGATATATACCTGGCGATTTGTGGGTGCAGAAATGCACTCTGCCTATCCCTACGGGGAATACAGGCGCGACATTATGTACGTATGTATTTTTTTTTTTCTTATTTATAAGGTTGGTGTACGAAATAAATAAAATAAAAGTAAATTTAGATTCGAATGAAATATTTCGAGAAGGTGGTATCAATTTGATTCAATTGATTCATATATTTTCGACGGCAATATAGCTTTGCGGCCTTTACTGAATTGGTAATATATCAGACATATTTTATACTAATTCTTTAATCTTTTACCTTTAAACAAAAAATCGATACAAACAGCAATAGGACGAACAAATGCAATCAATTTTATTTAAATGACGCGTCACGAGAGCCATCGCACGGAGAAGTCCTTTTGCAGGATAAGTATGTACTTCTAGTTAAGCCAATCACAGGACAGATGGGATAGTGACGTAGCAAAATCCTATCGATAAAAGAGTTTTAAATATATTTTTTCAGATTAAAATTTATTATAGAAAAATAACTAAAATATAGATGAGCTTTATATTTGTAAATAAGAACGTGGAAGATAATGATAAATATTATTTTCCTCCTTGACCCGGCATAGTGACAATACCGGACCTGCTGGTAAGTAATAACAATACAATTCCCAACCCGGGAATTGAACCAGCAACCTCTAGATTGCGCACTATTCTATATTTATACCACTACACTACACCATTAACGCCGGTATTTTATTTATTATTATTAAGGTTCGATTTAAATATCTAATTTTAGACACAACATGTCAAAACTATCGCCAAAATATTGACACGATAATATTACCGAAGTTTAATGCTACTCATAAATTCTTCCAAATAATTAAAAGAAAATACAAAATACAGCGAGTAACTGCACCCAACAGCTGATAATATGAAAATTGACGTCGCATGCGGGCGGCTGCCGTGCTCATTAAGGCAATCAGGGGATCGACATTAGTGATGTGATTGCATCGATAAAATCTTGTTAGCGCTGTTACCGACTCCTTGGAAACTAAAGGTGTGATTTCTAAAGTCTATAAATCTTACGGAGTGGGTTGTTTCAGGCGTTCATTAATGAAATTGGTTTTATTAATGTTTTATATGTGTGGGTCGTTTGCGTGGGATAAACTTTTACCACTGTTGTGGTGTATAGCAGTATTTTATTTAAAGTATGGATAAATTCGATAATGTGTATAGATTGGCTCGTTAGCCCAATGGCATAAGTGCGAGATGTGTGTTTTCAGAACCATGAATAGGTACATTCAGTCTGAATGCTTGTAGAGGCAGGCAGAGATGCATATCTGTACACAAATTTGTGTTTTTAACATCACGTAAAAGAAACTAATGATCATCAGCCCAAATACGTCCCTCTGCTGGGCACGGGCCTCCTCTACAACTGAGAGGGTTTAGGCCCTAGTCCACCACGCTGGCCTAGTGCGGGTTGGCGGACTACACACCTAAGAATTTCCTAAGAACTTTTAGGTGTGCAGGTTTCATCACGATGCTTTCCTTCACCGTTAAAGCAAGTGATAATTCATTGTGAATACACGCATAACATCGAAAAGTCAGAGGTGTGTGCCTGGGGTTTGAACCTGTGACCGCCGAAATTCTCGACCGCGCGCCTAAATCTCGAGGCCATCACTGCTGCAAAGAAATTAAACCAAATTATAAAAACGCCTACGTTCAAGTTTGGTTACATTTCTATAATAGAAATATACTACAATATAAATATACTACACGATACGGACAGAGCAGAAACTTTCACAGACAACCAGAAAAGAATTAGGAAACTGCTTGTGACAATACAAAGTTTCTGTAGATGATATAGTGAGCCGAATAAACTTCATACCGAAGATACGGCTGTCGGATGTCTTCAGCTCTTAATAGTTCTTAATTTCGTAAAAAAAAACATGTTCAATTTGACAGCGTGACAGCGCAATTTCCACCTGTCAAACTATTTTGGCAGTTATCCAAAAATTGAAAATGTTAGAAAATAAGGGTTTCATAAGTAAATTACGAGTAGTAACTTTTTATACAATATAATAAAATAGGTTAATTTTATAATGAAGAATTAAGGACATCACAGCAAATGTCGATGACATAACTTCCAATTAACATACTAACATTGTAATAATTTTTGTAAAAACATGTTAATGAATAAAGATTACTATTATTATGTTATGTATTGGTCTTTTACCCTCCCATCACTTACGTGATAGGGTATAACCATTATCCGCGGGCTTAAGAGCCAAGCAGGATATGGGTGAAACTTAATCTAATGACAAAAATTTTCGGACTATCCTGCATGTATTGAGTATTGTAGCTTTTTGTAATAAGATATATGATGATTTAGGAATACCAAGAGTCTGGAGGCTGATGTGTAGTGTGTGTGGGATAACGCCGGTGGAAGAGAGGACTATTGGTATTGTTTTTACTGACTGTGCTCTCCATTGATTTTTCAGTTCTATTGATAAATCTACATATTTCGCTATTTTTTCTGAGCACGTGGATACAAGGTTGTGGGTATTGGGTATAGCTATGTCTATTAAATATATTGTACTATTGTTTTTATCGTGAAGTAGGATATCTGGTCTATTAAAATGAATTGTTTTGTCTGTGATTATTGTTCGATCCCAGTACAATTTGTAGTTATCGGACTCTAATATGGTTGCAGGCGCATATTTGTAGAATGGAACTTTTTTTGTAATCAGGGAGTATTTGAGGGCTAGGTGTTGATGTATAATGGACGCAACTTGGTCATGGCGGTGCCTGTAATCTGTTTGTGCAATAGATTTACAGGCACCAATTATATGCTGTATCGTCTCAGAGTTACTATGGCATCGTCGGCATAAATCAGTGGGTAGATTATGTGTGTGAATTATGTATTTTTGATAATTACGAGTGTTTATAACCTGGTCTTGAATAGCTGCAATGAAAGCTTCAGTCTCTGGAAAGAGTTGTCCCCGCCTCAGCCATTCGTTCGAGGCCTCCTTATCGACGTGAGTTTGGCTGAGATCGGCTATATGCCTTCCATGCAACGATTTTTGGGACCATAAGTCTAATTTATTCTGTACAGTAACAATGTTTTGATTTGGTTGTGTAGTTCTGTCGTGTAAATTGAGTGGGGTCATTTTTGTGTCAATGTTAACAATGTATCTGTGAAGTTCAGTGTTTTCAGCTTTTACATAAAAATATTCCCTGAGTTTAGTAATAAGGTTAGCATGTAGATTCCCTATGTCGATTAGTCCTCTACCACCATTTCTGCGTGAAATGGTTAGTCGCTGCGTACAGGATTTAGGGTGATGTTTTCTGTGCTTAGTCATAAGTGTATTGATGGTTCGCTGTAGTTTACTTAAATCTGTTTGGGACCACTTAATGATTCCAAATGAATACGTTAAGATGGGAACGGCGTAACTATTAATGGCTTTTATGGTATTTCGGGAATTTAATTGTGTTCTTAAAATCTGGTTTAGTCTTAATTTAAACTTTTGGGTGATTTCTAATTTGGCTTGCTTCTGTAGTATAATTTTAGCTTGATGGAAACCTAGATATTTGTATGTAGAGTGTTCGTCCATGGGCTCTATTACTTCACCTGTCTCAAGAGTATATGTATTTTTTTCTATCTTCCCCCGATTAATAGATTGAATTTTGCATTTATCCACCCCAAACTGCATTTGTATGTCTGTCGAGAATAACTCTGTAATATCAGCCAGTTTTGTGAGCTCTACGATATTTGTGGCATATATTTTAATGTCGTCCATGAACATTAAATGTGAAATACTATGGTGTGTGTCATTATATTTTAATTTAAATCCTGAATTAGTGTTATTGAGTAGTTTGGACAGTGGATTCAAAGCTATACAAAACCATAAAGGACTTAGGGCATCCCCTTGAAATATTCCTCTCTGTATCTTAATAGTGTTTGTAGAAATAGTTTTGTTTTCTAGGTTAAGCCGCAAACTGGTTTGCCAATTGGACATGGTTTGTTTCAGAAACGTAATTATTTGTGGATGGATTTTATACAACTCTAAAACATAAATAAGCCAGCTATGGGGTACTGAGTCAAAAGCCTTTTTGTAATCGATAAACATTGTATGAAGATTTCTATTTCGCGTTTGTGCCTGTTTCATGATAACTGCATCGATTGTCAACTGTTCCTTGCATCCTTGACTATTTTTTTTACATCCTTTTTGTTGTTCTGATACTACATTGTGGTCATCGAGGTGTTGATATATTACTTCACTAATGCAACCCGTTATGATTTTGTATATTGTCTGTAAACATGTAATAGGCCTATAATTAGCTGGATTTTCGTGATCGGAGCCTTTCGACAGCATATACGTGATTCCGTGTGTTACAAATGTTGGTAAAGTGTGGGGTGACTGAATAAATTGCGTGATAAACTTATGGAGGAATGGGTGTGTGCATGTAAGTTTCTTATACCAGTAGTTATGTATCTTGTCGGTTCCGGGTGCTTTCCAATTATGTGTACGATTGATAATGTTCTGTAATCTATCTACGGATATACTATCAGAATTCATTTGATCTATGTGTCTGGTGTCAGTTACATCTTGTAACCATACGGCGTTTATGTTGTGCTGCACGGGATTTTCCCAGATGTCAGCCCAAAACTGTTGAAGGTGTTGTGGTGAGGGGAGTTTAGAGGAATGTGAGGTGTTGTCCTGTTTACCTAAGCTTCTATAGAATAATTTCTCATTTTTCCAAAAAGTTTTATTTTGTTGTTTTCTTTTTGTGCACGTCACATACCTTTTCAGTCGTGTTGCTGCAGCATTTAATTTTTGTTTAATGGTATCTAAGAAATGTTGTGGTTCTCTATTGGGTTCTTCATGTTGTGAGTGGGTTTTATATTTAGTTTTAATTTCTTCTACAGTTTTAAGAATTTTATGCGTTCTATTTCCTAATATGTACTGTGTTAGTCTTCCTATCTCTAGTCTATATTTTTCTATTCGACGTTCAATCCTTATCTGCCAGTGTGGTTTTCTATTCATATTATTACACGTTACATTTAAATTAAACTTGGTACCGTTACATGAAGCCGCTGCATATGCTGCTGAATATATAATTGTGTGTAGTGTACAGAAATCAAGATTTTCATTCAAATGTTTTGGTACCACGGTCTTGTTAATATATTGCACGATCTGAGAAAACTTTCGAGAAGTATGCTGCTTAGGTATATAAGGTCTTTCCTCTGGATCAATACATTTAAATAGTGACACTGCTCTGTTAAATTCTGTTTCTATTAAATTAAAATCTATTTCATTTTTGTGTATTTCTATCGCCGTGTTATTGTCATTGTTTATATTACTTTGTGTGGGTATCGGTAGGTGTGTTGAGGTATCTATATGTGAAAAAGATTGCATGGGTACAATTTCTATTGAATTCTCAGGGTCCCGTACTATAGGTGAAATGATTGGTGTAATTTCTAAATTGTTAACATCTTGATCCTCGCGTGATTGTATCAGATTAATCCGTCTATTGAGTTTAAATTCCATCTGAGTCTTTAATTCTTTTATTCTACATTCCAGTTTTTTATTATTAAATATTAACCTTCTTTGATCTGCAATCCTTTGTTCAGAAAGATGTGATAAGTGTGGGTGTTTTTCTATGAAAAGGTCGTATAGCTTTTTGCGATAGGCAGTTTTATTTTTCTCTAAATCGGTTACTTCAAAATAGCATAGAATTATTTCATCGTTAATTTCTGCAGACCACTTCATTCTGGTGTTACTTGACTGTGATTGTGAAAAATGAAGTTCAATATTTGGACGACCGGTAAGTGTGGCGTGATCTGCACGATTTATTACGGGTTCTATAGTTTTTCCTACTTCATGTCGAATTTCCTCTAATATATTTTGCGGCAGTAAATTCTTTCTTATGATAGCTCTTCTTTGATCACCTATGCGCTGTCGTGTTACTTGCATTTCTGGATATTTCTCAATGAATTGTAAATGTAATGGTTCAAGATAATTATTCATTTGGACGGTCTCACACCTAGTGATTATTAAGTACGTGCGCCATATAAAACGGTTCATAGATTCAGTCCATTTTTTCCGCACACGGCATGGGACGGCACTGGATGCAGGCTTCGTGGCATATGCCTCCTGCACAACAGTTGTCGACCTTGTCGTTATAGACGAATAGGTGGAAGAAGATGGTGATGAATTAGCGGAACGATATAAACTGTTAGTTGAGGAAGGTGATGGAATATTTGAGAATAGGGAACGATCAGAAGATGGAGAAGGTGAAGATGAAGGTGAGAATGATGGTTCGGCTGTAGTATATTTTTCGAGGGGAACCCGCCTGTTCAGTCCCCCGTCGCCAACGGTTCGCAAACTGTGGCACCCAGCATTGGCTCCAGATGCGCCCCGGCGACCCCCGGGCAGCGGCCGTAAACTATATCGCTTAGTCTGACTTTCCACTATTATTATTATTATTATTATTTTTTAACATAAACGTCAAAATAATGATCGAACCTTACAAGGTGGCTTATAGCAAATTCATGAGCCATATTTTACTGCTTTATAAACAAAAATATGTTGCGCAAATCATAAATAAGCTAGGCGTTTTCATTTCACTTGAGAAATTTTATACAATATGTTTTATAATGACTTTGGATCAAACATTTGCGCAAAATTCTGACCTGTGAATTTCTATGCACTCTGTAATACAATACGCAAACAACAATACAAATGCCTAAATAAACTTCCATTCAAACGATACAATCACTCAAAACTCGCAACGCTATGTATTGAAGTATATAGTAAATATTTATAGACGACTTGGCAAGCGGCTAAGTCAAATTGTATCTGATACGACTCGCACGTAATACAACGCCGTCTTAACACGTCTTCTGTCTAAAAGGTGTGACAACTCTGCGTAAAAATCTCACCGTAGCATTTGCGATGAGATGTAGTTCAAAAAGTTGTCAGTAGCTCAACTAACTAATAAACTACGCCAATGAACTAAGATTGCGAAAGGCTTAAGCCGTGGGCTAAATTCAGCAATTAAATAAATGTTCTTTGTCTTTTTCTACGGAAAAAATTGAACTGATATCTTTAAGTTTAAGTTTCGTTCGCAAAAGTTACGGAATTATTTTTTTATTAATGGCGTCAAATCATTTTGTTAGATTTTCATGTATAGAAATAATTAATTTACCAGCTAGATGCTTTATTTGCCATTCTGCGTCCATTTACAATAAAACTTATTTGAGTAAATTTGTAAAGACGAAATCCACGATATAACATAGGTTACTGCATAGAAATTAAATTGAATTGTTTTTTTTTTTTCACTTTAAATTTCCCGAACTTTACATCTTCATTTTATCCCTCTACCCCAACTTATATGAAAGGTTACAAATGTTTCTACATATGTTTTTCTAGATGTTCTTGGCAGACATAGGCGAGAGAACAATTTGAAAATAGAATCACATAGATCAACATTCAGGATTTAAAAAGACCATGATCGAAAACTAAGACAGGCAAGAGCCACAGTGATTATAAACACATTGACGCTAGAAGAATCCTGGCAATAAATAAAAAAAAAATACATTGTCCTAACAACCATAAGTATTAAATGTGGTGATTAGGAAAACGTAAATTTTTTTTGTCGGATTTTTTTAACGTCTATGTTATAATCATCGTAACTATTACCTGTCTTTGTTTTCGATCGCGATCTTTTTACAGCCTGTATATAAAATAATACTACTGTGTCCATCGGCACTACACTCACATGAGCTGGTACTCCACGGCGTATGAAATCGAATTTGCGACTCTCCGCCCCTTATTTGTGAGACGAACCGTAAACACCGACCTACAACGTAATAAGGAAACCATCCACCTTTGCAAGGACTTGGTGACAGGCGGATTTAAGAGTGTTTGAAGGTAGGGTAAGAATTATGGTAAAAGTGAAAGTTATATTGTTCTTATTATTACCATCATCAGCCCATACACGTTCCACTGCTGGGGATGGACCTCCTCTACTACTGAGAAGGGTTAGGCCTTAATCCATCAAGATGGCCTAGTGCGTGTTATCTGACTACACATTTAAGAAATTCCTAAGTATTTTAGGTGTGCAAGATTCCTTAGGATGTTTTCCTTCACGGTTCTTGTAATATTTGTACCCGTACATTTTACAACGCCAAGCAAAGTTATTCTACCGTTGTATCGGGTAGTGCGGTTGGAGAAAATTCTCTAGAAACACTCTTTCTAACTTTCTTCTTCCTAGTCGTTTCCTCATTACTGAGGGTCGTGACCACCATGCGTGTGGCTCTCCTGTATACTTCGTACCACCTTCCTCCAGGCATTCCTATTCCGTGCCATTTGTAGGCAAGCCTGGGCACTGGCTCCAGTATATGCCTTTACCGTGTCTATCCACCGGGACGGCGCTCTTCCTCTACTTCTCTTCCCCTCCACGTGGCCAACCATTATAAGTTTTTCCAGGCTGTCCTCCTGCCTAGCCACATGGCCAAAGAACCGAAGTACGCGTTGAGTTATAATGGTGGAGAGACGTATCTTAATCCTTAGCTGTTTCAGGATTGATTCGTTAGTGCGGCGAGCTGTCCACTTGATACCCAGCATTTTCCGCCAGCACCACATTTCGAACGAGTCAATCCTTTCCCTTGCTCTTGCCTTCAAGGTCCACGTTTCAGAGGCATATAAAAAGATGGAAAAGACTAGAGTCCGCATCAAGTTAACTTTGGTCTTCAAACTAATCCCGCGGTTTCTCCATATCTTCTCCAACCCTTTGACCGCCGCTTTTGCCATCTGACCTCGTCGCACCACTTCTTTCTCGCAGTCGCCGTTGGAGCGTATCAAAGAGCCCAGGTAATTGAAATCCTCGACTGTATCCAAATCTCGGAGTTCAAACGTGCGAGGATTGGTGTTGTACCTGTCTACGAACATCAATTTAGTCTTGCCTCTGTTAATCTTCAGGCCGTATTCTAAACTGATTGTCTCCAAGGCTTCCAACATTTCCGCTAACTCCTCCTCGTTCGACCCCACCAGAGTAGTATCGTCGGCGAAGTGTAGGTTACTTATGCGGTTTCCTCCTATCTTTACCCCGCCTTTCCAGTTCTCAAGTACTCTACGCATAATATGTTCCCCAACAAGATTAAAAAGTACCGGGGAGAGTATACAACCCTGGCGGACTCCTCGTCTTGGTTTAAAAGGCTCAGAGACGGTGTTCTCTAACCTTACTTTTGACTGCCCATCAAAGTACAAATTCTGAACCAGGAATATTAGGTGTTCAGGTATACCCATCTCGTCCATAACGCGTAGCATTTGAGACCAGTTAATGCAGTCGAAAGCTTTAGCGTAATCGATGAAGCATAGTGCTAAGGGTGTGTTGAATTCTCGGCTTTTTTCAATTAACTGTCTCATGTTGAATATCTGCTCGCGTGTACCCCGATTTCTAACGAAACCGGCTTGTTCTCTGGCTATGAGTCTGTCGCTGAAGTAGGTTAGTCTGTCCTTAATAATATACAGGAGGATTTTGCTCGCATGTGATATCATCGAGATAGTTCTGTAGTTCTCGCACTTACGAGTCGACCCCTTTTTGTGCAGTGGTACCACACTAGACTCTGTCCAATCTTCTGGCCATTGGCCAGTGCGCCAGACCTTGAGGCATATGGTATGGATCAGTTTGGTACCGTAGGTTCCTATTTGTTTTAATACCTGCGCAGTTATGCCGTCGTTTTCTTTCTAACTTAACAACCATTTAAACAACTTTATTGCCCTTCTCAAAAAATAGTTTAAACTGGTTAAAACTTTTTACAATTATTTAATTATTATATCTACCACGAAGTAAACTATTAACAATTCACTTCGTAGTAAAATTTATTCCAGTTTGGACGGAAACTATTTTAGATGATAAAACAATGAACACATTAATCTAATAGCACCCTTATTTCTTACTTAATAAAGGCAAAATAATTAGACGATATAAGAAACACTCACGCCACTTGATTAATCCTGACGATGGAAATATGTATATTCCATAACTAATGCTTATTGACCCGAAAAAATCTCAGAGCAAAAACTATTAATAAGTAAATGCTAATCTTATTAATATTAACGAGATGGGAGGTCGAGCCCTCGTAATCTCCCTTCGATTACTAACCTGCCTCTCGATACACAGGATAAGCTAAAAGAGCGTGTTCAATTACGGAAAATTGGATTCGCCGTACACAAGTAACGGGAAGGACTTAGTTTCTCATACCCTGCGACTTCCGACTCGCAAAGATTATATTTATAGTTATATGCTTCAACTTTTATAGGGGACGGCAGTAAAATGGTATGACTTTTTCGATCAATGTTCGATTGATCGTACATTGGGAAAAGGCTCACATTTTCGGAGTCATAAGTTAGATCAATCACATAAGAGACATAAGGTGATCACAGAGATAGCTTAAAATGTTATATAGGGAATCTTTGAAATAGCTAACTAGGTATATAACGTCCCTGGAAGACCAATACGATTACCTCAACATTATGCCGTCGATACAATACCAGTCTATTTGTCATCGAATACGCTGACCCCAGAAATCGCCGAACTTGTGTAAGTTACTAGTATGGGTTCTTGCACTTTTAGTCCTTTATTATGAAGTCTACTTAAACCAAACGTGCGGTGAATTAAACTCAACTTTAACTTAATAGTAGAGGAATAAATAAACTAATAGTAGAGGAGCCCAATATCTGGCAAAAGGATGAATGCAAAAAGTTGGAGAATTAAAGTTGCATTTTGATTTCTTCCCGGTTTATCGACCATTACAATACAGACGCAGTTAATACATAAGATTATATTCCCTATCTCATCGTTCATTTTATGCTTAACCAAAATCATCAATCATTAATCCAAAGTCAGATTTTAATATCTACTAATAGAATCTGCTCACCATTATGTCGCCTACATTGTATATAGGTAACATTAGACAACAAATTTGCTTAGCATTGATCGATCTAATCCCCTTTCCGACAATATGAACGCGCACGTAAATGCCACATCGACTTGCTTAACTTAATCTCCTGTTAATTATATCCGAGTTATAACATTTCACGGTACATTGAAACCATGTGTGGTTTGATTCATCAGTTATAAGATTCAGCGTGTATGGAAATTGAACAAACAGATTACGAGGAAACTATTACCGTTGACTGCCTTGTTGGTCTTGCGGCATAAGTAAGCGTGTGCGATTGATAGGTTCAAGGTTCTATTCCCGCGTAAGATAAAATGTTATTTAATCTTTTCCTTGGGAGTCCGTAAATGTGCCGAATATGGTAACAGCCTCGCTGCGTATTACGTGTAATTTAAGACTCATCTGGCAAATCGTTCGTATTAAATACACCACTAACTTTAGTAGGTATATGAATAAAGGAATAGCGGTATATAAAAACAAAAACAACTGAATTGTCCCTAAAAAAATAAAAACATGAGTTAAAATAAGATTAGATTTTTTTTGTACCATCAGTTGAATAAGTGAAAAAATACTTTTATTTAACACGGAACCAACACGAAGAACTCAAAATATGTACGGACAAATAAAATTAAAGTTAACATTTGCTATTTGTGTGCTGTTATGGTTTATTAATAAACATAAAAATAAAACAGTACCTACTTAACATACTACATACGTTCAACATTTGTCCAAACATACCAATATTTTGCCAAACATCAAATATTTCTTCCAACATTGGATCATAAATAACAGAACTGCTGAATGGATACTTACGTGATAAAGTTGAAATCAACTTTAGGTGAAAGTAAGAATAATGGGCCGTTTTTGTGCTGAAGTTAGCCCTTTTTGTAATTAACCGACTAGAAAGGAAAGTTTCAGCGTTTCCCGCCTTACAAAGGTGTTGGGGCGTTGAACTATTTTCATCTTGGCTAAAGAGAAACTATGTTATGGCAATTGTTTGTTAGGAGTCTCGTCTCATGCCTCACAGTAAATATTTACGACCCTAAACTTGTAGAAATGGGCGAATTGTTTATTCTATAAATTTCATTAACAATAAATAACTTCAAAATCGTATGGTTTACTTCAGAGTCTGGTCTAGAAAAAAAAAACACAGTCCAACAAATAGTTCTTTCTTTAATACATCTTTATGAACCTAATATTTAAAAAGGGTCTAAGTCTTTTTAAAAATGTCTATACCAAAATTCATCATGATCAGTTTAACGACATATATGCGAGAAATTGTAACAAAAAAGTATTCTTATATGTATTAAAAAGGATAAGATTAAAAGGTAAGGTGGCTGGAAAAAATATAAACATTATTGTATAATGACAGCGTCAACTTGCACTGTTTGTGCAAGAGTTAAATATTATTAACGTCATAATAAAATAATAAAACAAATGTAAAAGAAAATACTTTTATACAGACAATCGATACTGAGAATAATAAAATAAAAATGGTGTGGAAGGAATACTAAATAAGAAACGATATAAGAAAAATTCGTTACGAATGTTTTATTTTAAAATGTTTTGCCTACGTGGGATTTATTTCTGTTTAAGATATATTATTTGTTATCCATATAACCATACAATTGCGTATTAGGTTTTGTTTTATATAATACTTAAAAGGTTTGACAATTTTTTATAGCAGATGTAATAATAATAACAAACTCTTTATTAAACACCACATCGTGTACAGAGTCGGCAGAAAAAATATATAAAAGTAGGTGACATTGGCAGTCTTATCACTAAGAGCGATTAATTCCAGACAACCTTGCAAGGAGAGGAATAAGCTAAAAATTAAGAAATTTTATAATATAAACCATTATTAATACATTTGTGCTAAAAGCTTAACGATATCACCAGCTATTGACAATATAAATTACCCGACTACTAAACCCATGACAGTAGTGACAAAATGAGCTCTGACAAATACAATGACATACACACAACCATTGGTTCGTATAGAATTTAACAACCATTAAACAGACAATGTATGTTGAACAAAACCCGTCACAATTGATGCATCAGGATGAATGCACGCCCGTACGAATGTGGGTCGCGCTTACAATGAACATTGCCGAGCTGAGACCTTATTGGATGTGGTATATTAGATATAAACGTCGGAAAACGGCATAGCAACTACATATTCTGCATGTTAAATTTGGAAACATCCAATATCTGTATTAGATTGTTTTGGAAGCCAATATTTGATTCATAATGAGATTTCTAATAATCAGCTAGTTTGTAAAATTATTACCCATAGAGTTGAAATTATTGTGGACTTAGCATGAGGACAATAACAGAATAGGGTTAGATTTTAATCCATTGCGTTGGCGTGATAAATTCCTGGTAGAATTTTTTCTGGTAATATTATTTCCTGGCAATGTTTTCTTTTACAATTTAATAGCATTATTCATGTTACGTGTCTATTGGGAATGAATTCCTTCTACGGAAATCTTTTTTTTTTTCAAATTAAAAACAAATGACCCATATAAATCTGCTAATCTTTGATGATTTGAAGCTTGGTTATACTACTGTGAGTGCCGCAGCCGCCACAATTGGCGAGACGTTCTGTATTTCTGTAGTCCCACTAATTTACGACACACCTGCGCTTGGTCGCTATCCGGATGAATACGAGAAAGGGATTATTCTATCACCCGCAAATTGGTCTCCAGCAATCTCTGCTGGATACCATAGGATTGCTTGACTATGGCTTTCTAAGGTGCCTTCCCTGTCGTACCAACTTATTTGAACCACAATCCTATCTGACTACGGCGTAGCTCTTCTACATGATGTTCATGTTCTATACAATATATATATTTGACACTCTACGAAAAGCTCAAAGACAATCCATCCGCTGTATAAATTGTTCAGTTAAAAATTCTGAAATAGATCATCAATAAACTAGAATAAATATTGGAACTAAATCTGTTCTAAAACTTACTCTACAGCGTCACGTCACGTTAATTCAAACGTTAAAAATTTAAATAATAATAAGGCAATATCTTCCATAAAATTAGGAGCATACAATACAAAAGAAAAATATGCTGTCGAACACATCATTTGGCATCATCCGTACTTGGCAGCATTTTAGAAACAAATTGACTACAACTACACATCATAGAAACGAATATTGTTTATTTATATATTGTGATGCAAGATACGTGAAGTAAGAGAAATTGCTTTTCATTTGTTGAAATATAATGTGTCTAACAGCTGTTCGTGTTGGAGTTACTCATAATGCAGAATATAAACAAGTAACGCCTATTTTAGCCAAAGGATGGATAATCGTATAATATGTGCATGGGTTTCACTCGTAATTTAAATGATAAATTTAATAAGCACATACACACATAAACTCACGCCTGTATTCCCCGAAAGGGTAGGCAGAGGTGCATTTCTGCACCCACATTTCGCCAGGTTTTGTATCAGTCCCACGTAATAGGGGGCGAGCCTATTGCCGTTTTTCGGGCACAATTCCAGACTCCGTGCTGCTACTGAGAATATCCTAATTGAAAAACCCAATAACACTGCCCGACCCGGGAATCGAACCCAGGACCTCTAGATCGCACGGCACATACTTGTGCCGCGAGACCACGAGGCAGTCAAATTAATTAAGCATTGGTTATAATGATAGATTAAGATGGAATGATTGGAAGACAAACGAATGATACGATTCGAGAGGTACAATATTTTATTAAGTTGCGTGAGCAGTATTTAAAAATGTCTTGTTTGTCAATATTCCGTTATTGTACACCACATATACAGAAATAAGATGAAATAAAGCTAAGTTATATACTAAGTGTGCTACAAAGGGCGGTCTCATTGCTATTAGCAACCAACCCATTAATCAGAAGTGAATATAAATGGGGTATTAAATTAATATTAGTTTTATCTTAGCATTGAAAAGAGAAACGCTTACAGGTGATGATATTTATATGCGTTGTTTCCGTGTAAGTCAACGTGGTCAGCTAAGGCCTATCTCTTCACAAAATTGAAGATTCTCATAAACTTTGTATTTACTTTCAACTCAATGAAAATGTGATCGTATATTTTAAATGTATCAAATTGAAATTTGTATTTTAATTCTTCATTATGAATGTATGAAACTTTTTTTAAACCCTGGTAAATCTTTTATTAGAGCTACAAAGGCATATTTGTGTAATAATATTGATTGAGACTCTATTAATTCATTAGCTTACTTTAATGTTGTTTTTTTTAAGACTACATTTAATATCTCCGTCGTAATATAAGGTAACAAATAAGGCCATGGGTATGAATGAACATAAAATAATTGAAAGTTAGCTATAAACATTTATCAATTATAAATGATAGAAATGATGAAAAATACTTATGTATGTGCCCGAAAACGGCAATAGGCTCCATCCCTATTACACGGGTCTGATACATAACTGGCGAATTATAGAAGCCGAAATGCCACCTCTACCTGCGCTTTGGTGAATAAGGACGTGACGTGATGGTATATAATATTTATAGAAAAGACTTTAAAATCGCTAATACTACCTAAGTGCAAACCCACATCAAAATTCGAAACTAATTCACGGGAGACGTATATAAGTCTGGCACAAATGGAAGAAACAAAGAAAACAAAAATGGGAACAGTTCAAAAGAAATTTATTCGTCAACTGTGCTAATTGGCACCTTCTTACAAAGCAGCCGTCAATAACACGCCTCCGATCATAAAAATAAAAAAGCTACACGGTGACTTTTTAATTGGCGCAAAAATGGAAAAATCTGTTTTCGTGTGACAGAAACAGATGTATACCTACAAAGAGGGAAATACATGTACTTACAAACGCGATTGTATGTTGTAATAAAGCGCTTATGTCGTGCATCCAGAGTTTAAAATTGAAAAACATCTGCTGAAAATACAATGCGAATTTTAAAATTGCTGTCTTTTATTAACATTTTTCAAATATTTCTTTCGTGAAATACACATCATTAAAGCGTATTAAGTTTAATTACTTCTTTATTTTTGCAAGTGCATCTAATATTTACTGAGATACAGTTTTTTTTTTTAAACGAACATTTAATTGGTAAATTTTGCTTGAAAAATTTCGAAAAAATTGCTTGATATATTTGGCAGAATTAGAGCATTTCAACTCCTAATGTTATTCAATAAAAACGTTAACACACTTTAAATCTCGTAGTTATTTGTTTTCATAACGTTGGATGTTAGACAATACATAATTCTCTCGTCCAATTTGATATTCGTAAATCCGCGGGCATTCAGTCGGGTTGGAGATTGGCAATTATGATTCCCCGTTCATCGTTCAATCTTTTCATTTCATTTGCTATTTACGGCGCACGGTGTAATCAATGACTTTCCGTGTTCTACTATTATAGATCGATTTACATTTCGGTTTTGAAATTTCTAATTCACAAATAAAACAAATAAACTGAACTATTTATTTGGTTTCCGGTTTTATTTTTTAGAACTTGTTTCCGAAAGCTTAAGGCGCTTTCCTCTCGTTAAAAAAAAAAGGAAAGCCTCATCGCATGTTTTACTGACATGTAACAAATTTTAATATTTCAGTAACATGCACCGATGATATCTCTCAATGGGGCACTTTAAACAGATTGTATTGTGAAGTAAGAGATAGTAACCTACATACTCATTAATAATATGAGAGTACTACACTTAACAAGTAAATAAACAATTATCATGAAACTAAATCGTCAGTTAACACCTATTTTAGTTTTGAATGCTTATATCATAATATTAAACATTGTTTAATGCTTCTAAAAGTAATATTAAGACTACAATGCCAAAAAAGATTATGTAAGGCTTAATTATTCTTCTATTAATCGACTACAGTACCCAGCAAGATGATGTTAATTTTATTGTTCCAGGTTACCTACCTTTACCTTACCTTACGGAGGTAATGAATTTTACTCAATTATAGTAGTCCAAAATACTAAACATAATTAAAATTGTTACATAGATTCTCTCCATAGGTTCCAGAAATATCTTTTCTGTTCACTTATTAAGCTGTCCCTCTTTTCTCCAGACGGACCAACCATTTTCAGCAGTAGTGTAATTTTGCACGATTACTTATTTCACTCTAATGATCTTTTTATGACATCATTTCATAGTAACTGTTACCACATTGAAATGGCAATTGCTTTTAAGCCTACAAAATATTATTTGAAGGTCATCTGAATTTACATGCATCGCTAAAAGTTCCATGCTCTCCGGCAACCTTCAGACATTAAAGGTCACTAGGATTGATATCAGAATTGGCATTACACTTGAAATCTCAAATCGGTAAAAGGATCTTATCTGACTTTTAGTACTATCGTATTGATAAGGAACAAATTGAATATGATTCATTGATTAAAAACAATAAACACTCGACGGTAGCAATCGACAATATTACTGTGTAGGTCAAATGTGACGTTAGGGACGAACTATGTCATGTAAAATCCATCATGGAAAGTATATTATTTGTTTATTTTTAAACTAAATTACTTAAACGCTCACGTAGACAAAAGTACAGTATGATCAATGCCATGATGAATAATATTACTTGCTTGCATCTTGATCAACACTTAACATTAAATGAATATACTCAAAAAACAGCATTAAAAGTGGTGAGTGGTAAAAACACTTAGGACACTCTCCCTTAGTATAATGGTACTGCCATTAGTAATAACTATAATAAGTAACTTTTCTAAAGATCTCTAAGGCAATACTTTGAACGAAACTAACCTGAAAGAATAACATCAGAATCATTCAGCCTGAAAATCAATGATCAAATTTTGTTATTTTATAGCAATACGGTATAAACTTGACCCCGAAAAACGGTTCCCGAGGGACACCGTTTTTCAACGCTACTTGATTACATCGGCATCTGATATGAGGCATATATATATTGGATATATGGCACCGATTTATTGACAAGGTTTGATGTATATATATTAATTTACTTCCATACGATATTAAAGATGCATTAACACACAAGTTACTCTGAACAAATACGATTCTTCCTCTTAGTAAATAATAGCATTCATACCCACGCCGTTGTGCCCGAAAGGATAGGCAGAACTGCATTTTTATCCACGTTTCGCCTGTTTTCCTACGTTTATTGTGTTTAACATCCTACGTAATAAGCAGGCTTATTACTGTTTTCGGGCACATTTTGTATTCTACAAGTTGCTACTTAAAAATTCCTAATAAAACTCAGGTCGACCCGGGTATTGAACTTGGGATTTCTAGCACCCACATACACACTTATCCAGCGGAGGACAGAGGTATTTTGTAGCAATTAACAAAAAGTTATATAATATTGTTAATTAACGTTACTCAGCTTAGGATACTTGGAGTAACATTGTTGCTGAGTGACATTTCACGTTACCTCAAGAGAGCAATAGGAAAGTTTGGGAATATTTTATGTTGCGACACCCTTTTCCGACTTGCTACTTAGAGTAGCTGCTTCTTACGTCATAGACAAAACTTAAATAAGTTTTTATGTTATGTTGTAAAGTTATGCGAGGAGTAGGAAAAGGGGTTGCAGAGGTGCATCTCTGCACCCACATAACTCCAATAGTGTTTTTGTCACATAATAGGGGGTGAATCTATTGCCGTTTTCGGGCACATATCCGGACTCCAAGCTGCCACTGAGAAATTCGTAATAGAAAAACCCAAAAACACAAATCAGTGATATTGGGTTGCAAAACGTTGTTCCACAAGAAATAACTTGAGAAAGCACCTCTTAATATCTTGGTCTTCAATGTAAGAACCAAGCTTTGAATTTAGAGGTACATATACATATGTACGTTTATTATGGACTCGGTCTTAGTTATTGATGCCAAGCTATTTGCGAGACGAGTGCACTTGAATGACATACCTCCCAATCATTTGTAGGGTCGTTACGTTCCACAGTCCACTCTAGAGGCCTTTTGTTTAGATGTATATTCAACTATGGCATTGATTTGTCTCTGATTGTTATAAAAAAAACCAATAACCAAAAACTTTTACTTTGAAATAATCTGTGGCGTCACCCAGTACCTACCGGGCTAATAATTTGACAAAAAAAAATACTTTAAAAATGTACAGGGAAATTTTATGAGCCCATAAACTACTATTTTATATTTACATCAAATATTGAATATAAAAATCCATCGATACAAAGAAGAATTACCTCTCCCAGTTATCACAAATTGCAATTTTAATTTCCGATGTATGTATATTGTGGGTATATACATAATCCAATAGAGGTGAAATTGTCTTGAAGACCCAGACATACTACTTTCGTCCCTTCCCTCGAAGTACTGAACGGGAACTTTGGGCGTTTTTCTCTCGTCAAACAGAACATAAATGTGTCGACCAGTTACTTGTATATATCTGTTGTATGCTTATAAAAGTGGGCTGCTTCCACTTCAGCCAATAGACTAATTTTACCGCACCTTCTACTTTAATAATTATCTTGTCACCATGAAAAGAGGAAATATCATGATTTTTGTCGAATAAAATTGTGTATTATAACTTAACCTCATTTCATTAAGTCATATGAGTAAACGCAAAATTCACTGATACGGAACGACTGAAGGTTTATCAATTAGATCCCATAAAACTACCCTCATCAACAGTGACAGATGGATTTGGCCTAAAATCCAATCGAAATTCTGGGACATTAATATGTTTCTCATAATATTTGACAACTAGGATTTAGGTCGTGTATATGGAAGTAACCACAACTTATGTCTATGTTATATTTTTCTATTAAACCTGGCAAGTATTTTATTATTTATTTTATTTTGGAAATATACAGAACAATCGCAATTAAAAATATAAAGTATAAATATAGTACACAATCGAAAACAATTTCCAAGTCATCATAAATAATTATCTTAAAAACGGACTACAAAGTAAAAAATATAATAAAATTTCAAATTTGATAAGAATTGTATGTATGAAAAACTTATGCAAAAATACGTATTATGTAATAGCACCCTCGTGGTACTGATTCCCGAATCAGAACAAATGAATTTCTAGAAAATTTGCAGCATCATCATCAATAAAAAAAAGAGAATTGAAATAATCTTCCCTGAGTACATAATAAAGAGCATATCAAGTAAATCCATAGCAACAATATAACTAGAAGGAAATCTCATTAAAAGTTGGTAACGACTTCATCTCCCTCTTAATTATGAGTTAATTGACAATTTTTAATTACACACCAACGTGATGTTTCATTTTCATCCCACAAAAGTACTAGCCTTCTTCTGCGACAGTGTTATTCAAAATGAAGAGAGTTTATATTTTTTACTGGAATATATTTATAAGCGTGTTTTGTAAGTTATTTTAAATAGCAACGTATTAACACGGGTTTTGTTCATTAACAAATAAATAGGTCATGGCGTTAATGCTAGGCATCATAATATATGTCCATATTATAACCTAGAGTAGCTCAATTAAGTGTGTTACGCTTGCCTTCAGTATTGTAATTTTTTTTTAGGGTTCCGTTCGTCTGAATAAAAAAAACGGAACCCTTATAGGATCACTCGTGTGTCCGTCTGTTCGTCGCTCACAGTCAATTATCTCCGAATCTGCTCAACCGATTAAGTTGAATTTGGTACACACATCAATTTCTGTGACCCAAACGCAGAGGTGTGACGTGAATAGATACAACCTGTATATTGATCTTAGCATATTGTACTAGTTATACATTTTCTAACATCCTATACGAGTATACTTGCAGCTACGTTAAGGTTTGCTTGGGTTAGTTTGCAAGACAACCGCCGTTCAAAGAGACAATTTGTCTAGTCGGACTAAGTAAATCTCTAGTTTCCCTTTAACGAACTACGCTTGGATTTGATCCTCACTAGAACTATGTATACTACACATTCCTAGATAAATGCTAGGTACAGTCTGCTAGTCTAGCTTCACTTAGGGTACCTAATTTATGTGAATATTATAGAGAGGAAAGATTTGCATTTTATACCGAAAATTGGGCCCCGACGGTGCTGAGCCCCGCAGGTAGTTAATTCACATTTTTCTCGCAAACACTATAATTTCATAATTATATTAAGCACTAGCTGTGCCCGCGACTTCGTCCGCGCGGAAAAATTATTTTTAATTATTTTTTATAAGAAAATTTATGAAGTAAAAGTGGTCTAAGTTACTCCTAATTAAATCAGCTATCTGCCAGTGAAAGTCCCGTTAAAATTGGTCCACCCGTTTCAGAGATTAGCCAGAACAAGTAGACAGATAGACAGACAAAATTGTAAAAAAACGTTATTTTGGTTTGGTATTTGTACCGTGTATACATCCATATGCATTTATAGCTGACCCGGCGAACTCCATTCCGCCTAACAGCCGATTCTTTAATATATATTTTTTTTTTAGCCTAAGTTATTCCTTATTACATCAGCTATCTGCCAGTGAAAGTCCCGTTAAAATTGGTCCACCCGTTTCAGAGATTAGCCGGAACAAACAGACAGACAGACAGACAAAACAGACACTCCAATTTTATTTATTAGTATAGATTCGGAGTACAGTTTTTCCCTAGGCCCTAGGTGAATGTTTATCACAGTACTTCTTTGTTGTCGAATGTCGTAATTCTTGTTACAACTTTTCAATTTTCTAGTTATTTGGAAAAATGCATACCTATATCATATTATATATAACTATTATATTTTAACTAATATGATATACATAGGTATCATAATACGAATTTCCTACAGTTGGAAATCTCAATTAATGCAAATACTGCCTCGTGGTCTCGCGGTACAAGTATGTGCCATGCGATCTAGAGGTCCTGGGTTCGATTCCCGGGTCGGGCAAAGTGTTATTGGGTTTTTCCATTAGGAAATTCTCGGTAACAGCACGGAGTCTGGAAATGTGCCCGAAAAACGGCAATAGGCTCGCTCCCTGTTACGTGGGACTGATACATACTTGGCGAAATGTGGGTGCAGAAATGCACCTCTGCCTACCCCTTCGGGGAATACAGGCGTGAGTTTATGTATGTATGTATGCAAATACTATGATGGAATTTAAGCGGCTATAACTTTTTTCCACTACAGTCTTAACACTAGGTACTTGAAATTAATGTTCTATGTGCTGACCGTGAATCGTATATGTATACAAAAATAAACATTCGTATAATAATAAAATATAATTTGTTTATTATATTATTATACTTATTTTCAGGCGACGTCACGGCACTGACCACAGAGTATAAAACTGAGCATTCTACTGAACCTAATACTGGTAACACTATTGAACATGCTTCTGGAGCCGTCACAGGTCCGCCAATCTTTTATCACTCACCCCTAATCTACCATTACAATCCCTCCAATCACTTTCTGTATTCTCAAGTCTACTAAATTTGCAAGGTACAAGTTTGAGTCGGTTGACTATAATGAAATGCCTCCAGCTTTCGTATACGTATACAAAAACAAACTATAATTTAATAATAAAATATGATTTGTTTATTATATATTATGCTTATTTTCAGGCGACGTCACGGGACTAACCACAGAATATGATACTGAGCATACAACTGAATCTAATATCGATAATAAACTAATAACTGGTAAAACTATTAAACATGGTGCTAAAGCCGTCTCAGGCCACCACTCCCACCATAAAACCCACCACACATCTACCAATACAATTCCTCCAATCACTTTCTTTATTCCCAAGTCTACTAAATTTGCGAGGTACAAGTTCGAGTCGGTTGACTACAATGAAATGTCTCCAGCTTTAATTACTGCTCATAACGATTGCTATGGGCAGTTTATAAGGTGTATCAGGTATAGGTGAGTGAATTTTTAACTCAATACTTATAATCTATAGAATGAAAGAAGACTGACGAAAAAGATACATAAGGCGAGCGTGAATGGGACTGTTTGCAAGGGTCAGCCACATAAAACCTATATTATCACCCATATTTGTGGCGTCATGAACTCGGGACGGATAAGAAGCACCCTGAACCAACACGATCTGAAAATGTTGATGAAGCGAAAGTAGTATCTCAGGACGGAGCAAAGCGGAGAAAGATGGCATGAATATACTTATACTTATATTGTTTTATGTATGTACATAAAAGCTCACACTCGTATCATTAAAAGTATGCGTCTATTGCTAGGCTCGGTGGAGCAGTATTTGAAATACGTAAAGCGGGCAAACATACAGTCATTTTTTGGGCAAACTACATTTTTTTTGAACCGAAATCGAGAATGGCACAAATATTCTTATAGCATTATAAGCGATATTTGGATTATACTGCACATATTTTAATCTATTATGATCATTTTGATTTGACAAACATCCGGCGTCTCATACTTGTATTGTATCAATAGTGTCAGGCCCAGATGTAGGAAAAATAAAGATTGCTTGAAGTCATCAGTTGCAGACCACGTCTAAAAGAACATTTTTGACGTTTGTGGATAGACCTGTCTAAAACCAACGAAGCAGGGACGCATAAAAGTCGGAACGCAAGAAAACAGTTCAATCAATTGATAATACAAAATTATCGGCATTCTATCAATTGTTAATTATTATTTTTATTTATTAACTATATCATAAAGTATATTGCAATCCTGATTTTTGTACGTATCATTTAAAATATTTCAGAACGGATCATTATGTCATTTGCGGCTACAACGTGTTAACCGAAGAATACGATAACTTTTACGGTCCTTGTGAACTCGAGCGGCAAAACTGCAATTACAGAACCTATTATGGTATGGGTGTCTACGGCAACAAGTACTATAATGGTAAGAATGATAAAAATCATAGAAATGTCTCTTTTAATATGTAATACCGCTTAAGAGCGTTTATGCAGTTTTAGCGTAATTTAAGCAAAAACAGTACTTTTCGAACCCCTTAAAATTGATGAAAAACTGATCGTACAAACATTTTAATCACAAATTTATTTTAGGGAATATTGTCATCTAAATAGTTAGTGAAGAACATTTTAAGATTTTTGTGTAAATTTTGATAAATAACAAGATAACTGAACGAAGGTTTTCATAAATTCACTTTTAGAGTCATTTTCGAGGCTCAAAATTTCGATTTATTTATAACATATTTGATCAAAATAAAATGTTGTTGAATCGAAAATATTCCCAAACAAATAGTTAGTGAAAGACATTTTAAGATTTAGATACCTTATTCAAGTAATAAAAAATCTAAGGCATTCGAAATATTGAGAAATTGCTGTCAACACAGTATTTTTTTGACCCATAAATTATACTTAATTTAATAAAACAACTAATTTATAATATAAGAACATGTACTTGAAAACGTACAATTTTTGTTTTGAAGAAATTTCCCTTATTTATTTTTTTATATATATTTTAAAATATAATTTAAAATAAAACGCTGCGCACAACCCGGTGCAAATCAGTCCGACGCAAGGCCCTTCAGAGAGAAGATGTATCGCTCTGGTGTACTTTAGTTTCGTCGATTTTTTCGCGGTTATCTGACTGCATTCCAAACAATGATGATAACTCAATAAACATTGTTTCATTCATTTTCATTGCAACTATCGACGCTCATATTTACGCGAGTCATATTTACCGAAATTCGACTAGCCGCGTGGCGCGTAAACGCTCTAAAAGTTACGAATCTTTTAACGAAAAATGTAAAAGTCAAAAGTATGATCGAATATTTTTTAAACGCTACAGACGTCTAGCTTTGCCAAAACTATACTTGCTCATATTAGACGTACCCTTATTCTAATAAAATCTGTAGTCTCTTTCAGTAATTGATGATTGGTAGCCAAAAAATCCTTAAATGAGTTGCTCAGATAAATTTACTATGAAATTGAAGAGGATATTAATTTATAGTTTAGAAGTAACGACACTCTGTATGCAATATCTAACACACATTCATTTCTTTTTTCTCTTTTTCTTCTAGATTTCCTTTTTTGAGAGTCTCATCATTTTCTATTATCCGATACATACCTATTTAATATTTTTAAATACTGCTAAAAATAGTAACAGATTTAAACAATTTATCGTTGACCAAAGATGCCTTAAACTTTATGTTTTGATTAATATATTTTTTACAGACGCTGTATACTTTAATGGAGAAGCTCGAAATTGTTATTATTATTTACGAAGAGCTAAAAACAAGGAGGACATGCACAGACTTTATTTCGGCGACAATGATCCTTTTCGTAACAGCAGACGTGGTAAAGCGAAATAAACCTAAAATGTTGTTCTTCGTTTATTTATGTATTGAACATTCATCTTTGAAGTACACAATCGACCAGAAAATTGTCAAACGCCAAGCCAAGTGCCTCCAACAGCTCGCTCTTAAAGGCCATATATTTCTCTAAGAAGACATTCTGAGACTGATGATAGCAGCGATCACATATTTATATACTTAGTCATATAAAGAAAACTTAAACGTTAACGTTAGAAACTAGTTTTTAATACTAGCTAAGTGTAGAGATAAAAGTGAATCTGATGGTAAGTAGGGGTGTTAGAGTAAAGAAACAAAAAATTGTAGGTTTACTTTTAACAATACATGATGCCTGTCAAAAGGTATCATTAGTAATTGATAAATATAAACACTAGGATCCATTGATTTTTATTTGCTTTTTGTTTTAAACTAGGTAATAACTTAGTTTTACTTAAAACGAATCATTATACGTTTAATACAAAATTATATTTAAATTTGATAAGAAAATATCCATCAACCAGTTTCTGCATAACCCATACATATATTATGTTTGACAAAAACTTACAAATAACATTGAAGTGGGTCCCCAGTCCACTCACTAATACCTGAAAGAAATAAAATTAAATTTATTTTTTTACACATAAAAAGCATTAGTTGTGATGCTAATAAAAGTAATAACATACATACATAAACTCAAGCCTGTATTCCCCGAAGGGGTAGGCAGAGGAGCATTTCTGCACCCACATTTCGCCAGGTATGTATTAGTCCCACGTAATAGGGGGCGAGCCTATTGCCGTTTCGGGCACATTTCCAGACTCCGTGCTGTTACTGAGAATTTTCTAATGGAAAAACCCAATAACACTCTGCCCGACCTGGGAATCGAACCCAGGACCTCTAGATCGCACGGCACATAACTATGTTACCGCGAGACCACGAGGCAGTCAAAGTAATCATTTGTTTTTATATCAAATCAATCTGAATAATTTAATTGTGTATTTAAGGTTTAACTTCTACATATTTTATGGGTGTAATAACATGCTTAAATAATAAATTTAAAAGATTCGCTTTTGGCTAATGAGTAATATATTTGTGTACATCACGTAAGAATTTTATTGTCTCACTTTCATAGACATGGTAAAGTCTTAGATGTTTTGTTCCTCTTCTTCCAACTTCGTCATTTTAAACATATTATACTTTTGTTACTTCATTTATACCTAAATATATGATTTATTTCCAGTTAAAATTACGTGAAACACCAGGAAATTGTTTAATTATTTTTCTCATGATGTCAAAAATACTGATTGTAATAAAATTTTAGTTCGCATTATTCGCATTAAAGAACCGCATACATGGCTCACCGCAAAATTAAAATTGAAACTCTGACTAATATTTAAATACTGCTGTTTATTATGTATGCATATATTTTCAGTTCCTTGAATTTACACGTTTTTTTATTAAATTATTTATCAAGGATAAATTTGTGATTATGGTAACATATTTACCAAAACAGACCACCCGAGCAGTGTAGGACTGACATGGCGACGATGATCGTCGGTGACTTAAGTAGAAATGTTTACCAGGCGAAGGTTGAAAGAAGCTTAATATAAGTGCATATTCAGGTAACTTTAGAATTCTGGAAACACTTCAAGGGATTGACTCATTAATAGGTCTGCAAGGCTAGGCTATTAATTACTAGAAAGTCCCAAGTTTATACTTCCAGATAAGCTATTTAATGCGACCTGCAGCAACCTACATCCTAAAATCACTTTCACGAATAGTTTAATCTTCGTAAATTACACTTGGGACAAACGGTAATTACTCACCACAAAAAAAAAAAAAACAGTAACGTATCAGAATCAAAACTCGTTAATGTTAAAGAAATAACAATAAAATTCTGTAAATGTAGAGATAATAAACTACAAACAATCCAACTACATTTTTTTCTATAAATAAAATGTGTTCTTAACCCTGCAAATAACGCCGCCAAAAACTGAGGACATCAAAGTGTCTTTGTAATATTGGAACGCAAATACTTCAAGCGTCGCTGAACTACGCAAGGGGCTTGAGACATAAGAAATTACCTATTACCCTCGTTAAATTACCACGATTGGTTGCCTCCGATAATTGGGAATCTTACATAATATATCGGGAAATAATAATTTACTTTGTGTGTTGATTTTATTTAATTGATATTTTACTACCAATGTGCGCATGTGAGGTATTGACCTACCACTAAATAATTGAAAATCGCACCAACATACATATAATCTACCCACAGGACTTAGAATATTCCAAAAACAAGGAGTCGGCCTGTTGTTACACGTATAGTTTATATTCTATTTTATTATATTTTATTGTTTTGGCGATAATAAAGTATAAACAAAAGACCTAAATAAGATTATAGAAGTCGTACAATTGTGAAATCATCTAACTTTAACATTCAATCCACAAAACTCATTACTTCAAGATTTGTCGTTTCTTTTCTTAAGCGAAAAGCCATAAATACAAAAGACAGCTAATCTGAAACTGGCCCGGGAAAAGATAAAAGAACTTTGCATACATTACAATAAGATCGGGTCGGAATAAATGTCTTTATTTAAGATTCAGCCCGGCCATTTTCATCGTAATTAGTTTTTTTAAGTATTTCCACTTTGGCGCAGCTGGTGTTTCCAGACATAACGAGACAGAAAATCAAGTATGAAGTGGCTGTTACTTTGGGGATACCAGTACGTTTTTCCTTTTTACTTATTAGATAAATTAGCTTCGGCATCAGAGAAATAAGCCGCAATGTATTTTTTTATAAGTTTTGGTTGTAGTGTGTTGACTTATTTGTAGACTACTGGCAAATAACTGTTTTATAAGCACAATCTCTAGTAAATGGCAGAATTGTCACTTTTACTTTCATTTAGTTCAGGCCATATAATTTGACACTAGAAGTCAATGGATTAGCGAAGCACACTAAACGTCTTATTATAAAAAAGATCTTTTTGCAAGGATTATTAAGTATTTCAGATTTTTGTTTAAGATACAATACTTTTTTTTTATTTCGACTAAAATATTAGGTATGTCAAAATTGCAAAATGAGCTTTTCTATTCCACAAAGATATAAAATATAGTCTCGAAATACAGTTTCTACTTTCTTGAAACGAGAAATATCGAGCCACAAAATAAAAAAGAATTCAATACGTAGCCGTATAGCGATAACAGCTTCAATTCACTTGTTGAATTTCTCAATAGCAACTTCAAATTTTCGATACTTTCGTTTTCTCCTTTTAATTTAAATATAATAAAATAAATAATTATTAAAATGTGTAATTAATGTCTAATGTCATTCTGTTGATATAAATGTTGTATCCTCCAAATAATACATATAAAATATTCTATGTTAAAATAGGTCTAGCTTTTCAAGATCATAATAAACATATACCTGTTTCATCATTTTAAGGCCTTCGAGAAAACGTTAATTTAAAAAAATCCTTGTTGATTCCTTAAACATATTCCATGGATTCGAATTGTTAGAAAAACATAAAAATATACATTTATAACCAATTCTGGCAACAATATTTATACATTATGTGTACCTACGTAAATGAAAAAAAAAAGAAATATTAATTAGAGTACTGTTAGTGACAAATGATTTGATCCAGAAACCAATTATCTAAATGTTTTGAAGTACTTAATCTTATATTCGTGCTCGGCAACCGTCCGCGTTTCCGTCCATGAACTTCCAAAAGATTCAACTAATAAAGAACAGCTGGCACCACTCGAACTAATGTACATAAATTTTAAGATTATTAATTTCAGAAGAAAAACTGAGCGTTGAGAGTTTCAATGCACTTTACTGTTTGAGAATGGCGATACCTTTAAAAGAAAGTAGAGGGTCGTTGTAATTCTCAAGTTTAATATTATTTTAAGTGCCGAAGATAGGTAGGTAGGGAAGATACGTTTTCATTTGACGGGAACTGATTTTTTGTGTTTATTTTGAAGTTTACTTGAAATGACGATGATATTTCCGTGATCTTTTTTATTACTAATTTTATATTTTGATGGAGCCTATTTGAGAGTAGAAACTTTTCGGCGATACAGGGGTTAGGCTGGATATGTATTGTTTTTTGTATCAACTACCATAAAGTGATTACGATTATCTTTCACCAATCAACAAAAGTAGAATTGAAACTGTAATAGAATCTGGTGGGATTGCGGAACGAATGGCTGCCGGTTGATTCAAACCGGGTTGGTACTGGTTCACAAAGTAAAGTGAAACAATAGCTTTGATGTGTCTATTTTTGTTAGGGACACTATGCATTCATACTACCTTTGAAATCCTAGTACTTACATATGTAAATACTCACGCCTGTATTCCCCGAAGGGATGGGTAGAGGTGCACTTCTGCAGACTCATTTAGTCAATTATCTTTTCGTCTTACAAAGGGGCTAGATTCTACTGCCATTTTTCGGGCACAATTCCAGACTCGGTACTACTGAATTTTCTAATGGAAAAACCCAATAACAATTTGGTCAATCCGGTAATAAAGCCCGGGCCATGACTAAGACTATGAGGCAGTCATAAAATTATTAAAAAAATCAATACTTCCAGTATTGGACTACAAAAGGTATATTATATTTCATTCCGTAAAACAGTAATAGTACACAAGATAGCGAAACTTATACTATCAAAAGCTAGTAAGCATACATATACGAGACCGTCTTAATTGAATTTCACGAAAGATCTTACTAAATTGCGACAAAATTGAGCGAGCGTAGTCACTTCATGTCAATTAGTGTTTCATTAATCTTGCTCAAAATTATAACGCGGAGAGCAAAGAAAATGATATATTGTTTCATCTACCTCATCTAATTTTGAACAAATACTTGGATTTTTCATGTCTTGTTTCATGTTATGTTATTTAGTTTAAAAGTTTGTTTGTAGTCTGCTTAACCGCTCTAGGCCAGCGTGGTGGACTAAGGCCTTAACCCTCTCAGTTGTAGGAGAGGCCCGTGCCCAGCAGTGGGACGTATCTATATAGGCTGATGATGATGATGTTGTTAGATTATGATCGTTATCTCCGTTAACCATCATTTATTTAAACTAGCCTATAGCACCAGTAACAGTTTTATTTCTACACCCAAACTCAATAGAAAAACATTTAGCAATATAGGTGAATAAACTCAAATAATACTTTTATCTCATGGAACTTTATACTGACAATATGTCAGCGCCTCATTACTGTCCTCTGTCCTATTCCCATGTGTAATTAGGGATTATGGCTGAAAGGGACCCTTTTATGGGGACTATGGTTTAAGTGCCTATCATACTTCTGTCAACGTTTCGTGTTTCCCTTTTGTTATGTTACATACATACATACATACATAACCTCACGCCTGTATTCCCCAAAGGGGTAAGCAGAGGTGTATTTCTGCAGCCACATTTCGCCAGGTATGTATCAGTCACACGTAATAGGGGGCGAGCCTATTGCCGTTTTTCGGGCACAATTCCAGACTCTAATGGAAAAACCCAATAACACTTTGCCCGACCCGGGAATCGAATCAGACCTCTAGATCGCACGGCACATACTTTTGCCACGAGACCACGAAGCAGTGTTATGTTACTATTAAGTTCAATATTTTTTGGAGAAAATATTTAAACCTATAAAATCACGACGCAACTAATAATAAAACCTTCCAACCAATAACCAATAATTTCGGAGCAAAATCGTTTAGATCACATAAACATGAAGTTCCTATTGAAATATAAGAATAACGCTCATTAGCGTTAAAAAAAACATATAATAATAAAATAAAAAATGTAATCTAAATTTAATTTATTATGAGGTTTTAGCGTGTCTGTAATATCTATCTATAAATATGCAACAATTTTTATCGGTTTAGGATTAAAGTATTAGGATCAACTTTCGGAGTAAGCTTTAGGGATGATGGATCAACAAGTTTGTTGTTGTGGGCGTGACTAACGTAGCAACTATTTTGGTAACAAAGTTAAAATATTGACCAAGTCAATTATATTCATATATTATGATGTAAAATATCAAAAAATGATGATATCATATGCTGTTAAACTTGCGAAAGTATTTTTTTTATGAGCTCTTGCTAATAATTTTTGAAAATTAACTAAAAATTTGCTATTTTAAAATGTCTTACACTCCACACTCAACTTATTTACATTTTCTTAATTGTAAAGTACTTCTAAATACGGGCAAAAATGTAATAATATAATTACCCCCGAAACCTCGAAGCCACAGCTCAACAAAGCGAACTCATTAACGATTGGAAACTCCGATTCAGTTCGCTATTGATTGATTGTTATTCAAACAATGCCAACAATGGCAAAACTTCCAGATTAAAACCGAAAATTTATTGTAGACATTTAATAATTCAAACGGTCTGAGGAATTCGTTGATGAAATATTTCGAATGGCCAGTTAATTGAAACAAGGCTAGAGTTTAAGCTGAAAATTAATAACTATTCTCACATTTGCACTGCGCCAAATTTTTGAAGTACTTTGCTTCGAACTTCAAATGAGATATGCGATTATTCCCTTCTACACTATTCCATTTCCATTTGAAATGTTAAAATATTATTTTTTTCTGTTACAACAACTTTACTAAAACTATTTCTGTCATCTCATTTGTGATAAAGTTTTACTGGATTTGAGTCAACATAAATATCAGCTTCAATATAAGACGGAAAAATGTATAGAAATACATATATAATCTCACGCCTGGGTTCCCCGAAGGGATAGACAGAGGATAATTTTTGCACCCACGTTTTGCCATATTTATGTAGTTCCACGTAATAGGGGGCGAGCCTATTCCCGATATAGGATATATAGAAATACTAGCTTTTGCCCGCGACTCCGTCCGCATAGACTCCAGGGTTGGGTGCAGAAAGATAATAAGTAAATCTATTAAACGTCTCCCAAGTGCCCAAATTACACTTAATGAATTAAAAAAAAGTAACCTATGTCCCTTTTTATGTTTCCGTTTTTATCCATAACAAAAATCATCCAAATAACTCAAATATTTTAGGCGTGAAAGTATAACACAGTAGTGTTACTTTCGCATTGACAATATATGCTAAAATCAAAGGGTATATCCGTTGGGATCAGTGAAATCATTATTTAGATTACGAAGCGTGATGACTACTGAGCCTGCATTCGTTTGTAAATTTTAAACCAGATACCACCAAGGAGTTTAAAAATCAATTTCTTAACGCTCGCATACATTTTTGACAACTAATAAATATGTCACTCATTTTTAATTACTGATTATTCTGCATTTTTAAAATGAAAAATACGCAATTGTTCGAATATTGTGGATATATGTTGTCGATTCAAAACCTTTATTTAAATACGTTCTTTAATTTGAGGGGACCATTAACCGTATTGACGGGATAAACATAATATGTTTGACAGGAAATTAGGTAGAACAGTTTATATGAGAAAATGAAATTGTTGTTTTTACCATATTCCTCGTAATTTTAAAGATAGTTATACGCTGTCGCGGACTTTTTTGTAGGACTTATTAAGATAAACATTTCTCTTATACATTATATACGTGTAAACTCTACAGTTTTTGCAGCGTACGCAAGAATAGCTCACAGATGCAGTTTTTCCCGACTTACTTGACAATTATCGTTATATTTTGGACAATTCACACACTATCTTAAAAATATATAGCCTATGTGTTATTCTGATGTATAAGCTATATTATTGTAAACTTTCATTAAAATCCATTCGGTAGTTTTTGCGTGAAAGGGCAACAAACATCCAGACATCCAGACATCCAGTCATCCATACATACAAACTTTCACGTTTATAATATTAGTAAGATATGATAAAATCATTGATCCACAGACCACTTTAATTTTTTTTAGTTAAACATGGATCTCGGCGTAGTGTCCCCTGCCCCCGAGGGTCGAAAGTAATTCCTATTCATTAAATCACCGCTGACCCAAAATTATATTGAAGTTTAATTGACAAATTAATATGTAACCGCCTTACCAGAGTCCATTAATTCAGTTCAACTTCGACAAAGGAAAGTTTGGGCAAATTTAAATTTGCATCGCCGCAATTCAATATTAAATTACGGAGAGATGGAAGGTTACACGAGGTTCAAGTATAACTTTTAACAATTGCAAAATAGACGTCAAATTTTACAGATTGGGGGGTAATAAAATAATAAAAACTTAAAATAATTAAATAACAAAATGATTCACCTTGTTTTCTTTAACCGCTCTAGTTAACGTAAGAATCGTAAATATAATTGAATTCCATTCATTTTACTTAGACTAACAATGCTTGATACAAGAAAAAGTAGTATATAAGTATCTACATTATTTAATTAATTAAAAATCAAGTGAGAACCTCTCCTACAAATTCTATAATAATCTGTTAAGGAAGAATGACACAGTAACAGTAACAGAAATCTCTGCCATTTTATTTAGAAACAAAAAACTTTACAAAAATAAAAAAGCAACTAATGTTTAGTTGCTAGATAGTGCTAAAGCCGTCATCTTCGATCTTCACAGCCCTTAACATTATTACAAAACATTAAATGCAAGTAAGAAAAATTCAACAAATAAAATATTCTACGAATGTAACGAAGCTGTATCGCGGAAGCGAGCAATGTATTTAAATAAAATATGATCTAGAACTGGCTGAGTATTTAAAGTTGAAGCGGAGATATCATTGTATATTAAGATTTTTCTCATTACACAGTATAAAATTTTAACTTCAGTAAAATTGCCCGTACCATGAGAATTTCGGAATTTAGTAAGTGCATTTTACTGATACAACTCCGTAGCCTGGCGGTTCTAAATATTAATATCTTACCTAGGAATGTTTAGATATCGGTATCCAAGAAGTTTTATTACGAGATGACATGTTAATGGTTATAAAATGTACTTTATTTTGTGTTTTTTTGCAAGAGGAGAGTTTTATTGACCGTATCATTGTTATTTGTGAGAACATACAGCATTTTTAAAATACTTGAACGTTTCTATTGAGAATGGTAGCCAGCATCTCTGTAGTGTTACTGTTGTTGTACCTACTTCATACTTGAACAAAACATTATTAGCATTTATACAGTACATATTGTATTACATTTGTCTCGAAACATACATTAAGATCAACAGTGCCTACACAACTTCCATCGTAATAGGATTTGAGAAAATGTTGCCGCCTCAAAATATCTTATCTATTATTTTTGTCGTCTCTTGATCATGTAATATTCAGAAAATATCATTTTTCTTTATCTCAGAATCAAATGCGATCTGTATGTTGGTATTATTTCCTAAAAATCATTACAACACCAGGACGAAATAATGTCGTGGCGGAAGAAGGATGGCTAAAATTTTGTAGTTACTTCGAAATTAATTGACTTACCATTTGCGGAAATAATTATGGTACCATCAGGAGGATGATAATAACTTACAAAAAAAATTGACTATTTGGACAAAATAGGTTCACAAACAGTATTCTCGGAACCATTATTCAAAATCACGCTGCGAACTATTTCAAACGCAGTAAAAAAGGAAGATAATCGGCAACACATAGTACGGGACAAGTTACGAGAATGTTCATTTCATCCACGTTTGAAATTGTGCGCAGTAGAAGTTTCCTCGCATCAAGTAAAATATACGTACGCTTACTACAGCGCTCAGCGATAAACATCACTTAATCCGCTTTATTATACCCAGAAGTTTTTAGCTTATAGTAGATTCGTTGATGCAGTAACTACATATGTATTTGCAGAACGTTTATGGAATTTTTGAAGCTTGTTTTTCTACTTTAATTCTCTCAAAAATGTGTTCAGTTAGTTCTTGTGTTCTGATTGCTTTGGTCTGTCTAAGAAACTTCAAACGATAGCTGTTCATCATATTTTAGAGGACTTTATATGACCACAGTATTCTGCAAATGTCACCCATTAATCATATGATATAATATTAACTGCTGGAAAAATCAGTCTCCAACGACATGCTATAATTCCATATTTAACGTAAAAACTCAAACTTCAAAATGTTATTAATACACCTTTCTGGTAGATACAAACGCTTCTAATTTCAATTTGATTTATTGATAGTTCAAATTGTATTATTGTAGAAATATAACAAGGAACACAATTTATTAATAATTATTAATAAAAATAAAAAGACTCCACACCCGATTAAAAAGAAGAAGGTCAATAAAGAAGTAAACATAAAAATAGTGCTTAAAGAAATGGTCAATTGCAGCTGCGTTCAAGAACGACAAGATTTACGTCATGAATGGATGTAAATGATCATTTGAATCTATGGACCTAGTGCAGTTATTCGTCATTTAGGAGATAAAATGTGCATGGTAAAAAGTTATTGGGCTTAAATAAGACTACAATCTTTAAGATATGTTTTATAGTAAGAATTAATAAAAAAAATTGCAGTACAATTAGTGTCGTGCAGTTCTAAATTAGTTACTTATATTATTAATTACTTATACAGTATTTGATTTCAACGAACTATTGTTATGTGGAACACCTATTAGTTCGCCCGGGATGTAAAACCTACTGCTGTAACGAGAAACGGTATGACGCTCTTGCCAAACAAAACAGCGTGGATATTAACTTAAAACATAACTTATAAATCCACAGGCAAATCTGGATATCAGAGCCTTTAAGAGTATTATATGCTATAAACCTATATTTAATTCAGCCGGAAAAAGGTATACCTTCGCGAATTTCGTAAGGCCCTCAAGCATTATCCCGAGCTCTAAATCTCGCGGGCCCAACGTTATTTGACAAGCCATAAAAGTACTTCTCGCGTAGTTTATTATGATAAAAATATGAAAAAGAGAAATCCGTGGATCCCCCGAGACATTATCGTTTTTTCTCTCTTACAAAGAAAGTTGTGAATTATGAATAATTTTCGTATACTCGATATTTCAACGAACTTATTGTTTACAGGTAATAGAAACTTCGATCGAATTTAGTCTGACTCTATATCTTCTGATAGATATAAACGATAATCCAGCTGGCATAAGCTTGGTCACAAAAAGGTGGCAATTTAAATAAAAAATACATACGTTTTCCACGCATTTAGTATAATGGTACCGTGTAACTGACATACCTAATGATTATTACAAGTTGATTGGACAATTAGTAATTACAATACTTATCGACTCATGAAGGTATTGTAAGGTTTTTTATATTTGAAGGGTAATGTATAGACTATGAGAGATGATAGTAAAAATTTTATTGTTAATTTTTAATAAACATTCGCATATATCCGAATAACGTGGGATCTGAAACTGTGAACTTAATATTTCTGTGAATTTTAATAACTAAGTTATGACAGCAGTGATGGCCTCGAGGTTTATGCGCGCGGTCGAGAATCTCGGCGGTCGCAGGTTCAAACCCCAGGCACACGCCTCTGACTTTTCGGAGTTATGTGTGTATTCACAATGAATTATCACTTGCTTTAACGGTGTAGGAAAACATCGTGATGAAACCTGCACACCTAAAAAAGTTCTTAAAAAGTGAAAGTTTACAATCAATTATCAGCATCAACCATCATATATTTACTTATTTTACTTCAACTGCCACTTTAAAATTGTACACAATTTATAGAGTTTCAATAATTAAATACACAATAACGAAGAGGATGTAGCAGGTAAGATTTTAATTGGATAACCCTTTGCAAAATTATCGTCGGATCTACAAGCGGGTGTGCTAATAATAAATCATTTGGCTTAGCGTTGTACAAACGTTCATTAATAATGGGAATAATTAATTTATTGCTGTTGCGATGAATAGTTTTACATTTTGCTTCAAGTTTTTTCTAGGTTAAAGTATTTTTTTAATTTGTACGATCAATATCGTATCTCTCTCCAAGTGGTCAGATGATTTGGAAGACTTATTTATATTTACGACTGCCTCGTAGCTCTCGCGGCACAAGTATGTGCCGTAGCTTATCGAGGTTTCGATTCCTAGTCGGGCAAAGGTTTATTTGGTCTTTCCATTAGGAAATATTTCAATAGCAACATGAACTCTGCAAATGTGCCTGATGAACAGCAATAGGCCTGGTAAATATATTGTAATTATTTATAACGTTTTTTCAATTATTCTGTATAAATTTTATTATTTTATTGAAATAGCGTATTGCTTTATTGCAATGATCAGTTATGCATCCTAAAGAAACGTCCAGGTAAATAAATTTTAAAAAGGCAAATTCTCTTATAACCGTTACACGTATCACAAAAGAACATTCTGCTATTCACACGGTTCCGCACAAAAGAGGCAAAACAACGCAATCAAGGAGCCCATCATAATCATATCACCGTGCATGCGGAATGAGGCCGCACACAAATGTATTACAAGCCGCAATGACATAGCTCAATAGCATATCAGTGGTTCAACTCAATCGCGTTGATTGATGAGGGTGAACCGGGATTGTTAGAGTAAGTATGGGATTGATTATGTGTGGATTTTATAGTAGCTCATATAAATCCCACTATGGGGAAGGGGAGTGCTCTTATTGGAGAAGAGTTAGACGACCACGCTGGTCTAGTGCTGATTGTTCTGCAGATTTCGTTTAAGAGAGAACTAAAAAAATACTAATTAATAAAAACTTCTCCGTTTTAAAATGTTTTAAACTGGCCTTACATGACTATCTGATAAAGATCGCAGGAAGCCGTTGGATGCAAGCCGCTTATGACAGAGCACTCTGAGAAGTCTTTGTGGGAGGCCTATGTCCAGCAGTGGACTTTTTTCGGCAGATGATGAATATGAAATTATGGATTTTACTCTTGCAATTTTTTGGATAATCTTAATGTGCTGTTAATAACTTTAATATTAGCAATGATACTCAAACACAATAATTTCAAAAAAATAAGATCGACTCCGCTTCCAACTATACCATTACTCATTACAACTAAAACGCATGAAATAAATTTTAAAATATTCATAAATTACAACGGTCCTGTAGCTCCATAATACTAATTAATGGTGTCTCCGAGGTGTTGTGTACAAGTTCAATGCCCTGTCAATGAGCTATTTGAATACATTTATATTTCAGATTGTATGTTGTATTACAATTAACTACTGCAAATGTATTATATATTGTATGAACCATTTGTATCCTTGTGATTTAAATTTATCTCCATTCTCCACAAGTGGATAATGCCAACTGACATATTAATAAAAGATTTGAGTCACTGCGCCATGAACTGTACAAATAAATTGCCTCAAACCTCATTGCCGACCACAAAGGAATAAACTCCATGACATATTATGAAGTCTCGGATGAGAAAAACTCGCGTCAGAAAATCTTTCTTCTGCCACATATATTTTTAATAAATTGCCAGTCATACTTTGGAACGTACTGTCATAAGATATTAACCTGACAGTCTTATATCCATTTACAGGTTGGTTTTCAGTATGATGATACAGCTATGTCGTTATAAGGATTAATGATTATTAAAATGAAATTTAAACATATGAATTTTTTTTGTGGTTTTCTTTGTAGTGACAGTTTTTAATTTTTTTTTAATCAAAATATTTAAATATTCTTACTTTGAATAGTTATAATATTTTCATCAAAGTTATGCTACTACTGCTTCCAAACATGTTTTCGATTTGTATAGAAAGCAGCCCAAACTTCCTCAGCAATACGAAAATAAAATTTATTGAAACAGTATGTTCTAAGTTCAATAATTTTCTACACCTTTTTATTCGCATATTAACAAACGTTGCGTTCTGCTACTGAGAACGTAGTTTATGTTGTGGAGTTAATAGTAGCTCTGAAATCTTGAGTCTGCTTCCAATAGAACGTTCATTCACTTTAAATATTATTGTTAGTAATATTAATTATCATTACACAAAATGTGATCGGTATTCATTACTAGCTTTCTTTAAGTATAGTTCCTGAACTTCGACGTTGAGTAGGCGATGTATGCATACAAATAATTATCAGACGACCTTATAGTATCTTTCCTGATCGTCAGTGGTGGCTGTGCCAAATCTTTGTAAAACTGAAATATATAGTTCTAAAAAGAGCGATCTCATAAATCTACCTCTTACGAGACGTGGTCTGTGAAACTCCGAGATGAATGGACGTCTCTCAACACATTGAACGCGATGCAAACCTGATGCAGCCGCGATTGATTGACTAATTTATCATCATTACACAAATTTATTTTCAAACCATCGAATGAAAATAGAATTTCGTATCATTAAATATTTAGCTATGAATAGTTAACACATTCACCGTAACGTATTAAAAGTGAGATTTAAAATATTAATGTAGAAAACATTAATCTTGACTGTATTCCCTGTATTATTAACACTGATAAGAACGTTAACAAGAATTCTATTCATGTTAATTAAGTTTTTATTACATAAAGTATGACTTTCAAATGTAAAAGTTAAGCTTAAGAGACTTCTTATATTTGCGGAGACTACTGGCACAGCGTGGTAGACTAAGTGAGTGGGGCTTAATACCTTTCAACTTTATAAGAAGTCTGTTTCCAGCTGTGAAACGTAAAAACTGATTATTATGATGATGATGACGAAATGCTATTGGACTATTAAGATTAGAATAGCTTATACAACTTAGGAAGAGTGCCATTATAAATTATTTTCTTGGTAGTGGTCCAACAAAACTTTATAAAGTAGTCAAATATTTTATTTTATTTTTTTTATTTTTTTTGGGAAATATACAGAACAATCACAATCAAAAAATACAAAACAAAAATATAAACACAATCCAAAGCAATTTCCACTTATAGGTAAAGCACAAAAAAGAAGAAGTGAACGACTAAACTAACAAGAAATTACAATATACAGAAACAAAAAGCATCGAATACAAAACAAAAAGCAGTTATACAAAAACACCTCATCATATAACAATATTTATTTCGCGTTTAGGTTATTCCAGGAAATTTTTCGTTTTTTCTGAATGTATTATTAAACATGTACAGTCAGTTCAGTGACTATTGTGTATTATTCCTGCCATTGACACAAAGTGACACAACTAAGCAAATTTTTTTCACGCTGGATATTTCCCTATTCACAACAGGGTAGAACTAACGGTTTTAATAAACGTTCAGCAGAGTTTTTCATCGCTTGGAGCTAGTGTAAACGTCAGAGTTTTAAAATTAAATGTACAAAACTGGTGCAACAATACCAGACGCGTTGGTGATGCTGGAATATTGTCAGCGGAATGGTGTCACGGCTGGGTTGCCAGGATTTTCAATTAAATATCTATAAACATATAACCAACGCATGCAAACTTTGTGGAACGGTTTTTTTTATTTTTGCTGCGCTAGATTTTTGGAGTGATGAAAATGCTTCCGACTTTGATACCAACGTAAGTTGGTTTTAGAATTGGTAAGCAGTAAAGAGTTTCATGTATTGATACGAGACTCACCATGTTCGTAGATGACGTTAACACGCCTTCCACTTGGGCTCCACATTGGAGATTGGAAGGACGTTACTAACCTTCTGAACAATACGATAAAAAAATAACAAAATACAATTAAAGTTATGTATTCTATTCTCAGCCTATCGCCGCCCACTGCTGAACGAAGGCCTCCCCAAGTAGGCGCCAAAGGTATTACTAAAGGTATGTACATATGTAGGCTGGGTACTGTTTTCTATTTATAATATCACAATTGGATCCACACAATACAGTTGACGACTCATGATTAATTTTTGAGACTCTAGAATCTGAGTCTATTACTTCTACCAAGTGACTTGCTTGCTACATACCGCAGTCTTGAATTCTAAATTGAATCAGATATCGGCATCGTCGAAAAAAACTCAAACTAAAAAAATAAAACTATTGGGATTTATCATCTAACTATCGTATGTTTCCTTCTAGATATTAATATTGCTTTATAAAAAGAAAAATGTAAATAAAAAATAACCTAGTTTCGGATTTCCCTGATATTAATTTAACATGTAAAAGTATAATTAACTTGATTTTATTAATGACTGTTTCGCTGAGCAACGTAATGTACGTAAAATTATTGCACAAAAACCGTATAACGGGCAACAGTAATTAATAATGATTAATTATATTTTTTTTATACTCGTGTATTTCAGATGATTTGTGATACTTTTGGGTAATGACCATTTTATCAGTTTAAAATTGTTTGTATCAGTGGCGGTACTTCCATAGAAGCCCAAAAGCGTTACACGTTACTTGTTTAATGTCTAGTTTATAATTGTTTACTGCGGGGTCCATATATTCTATTATTATGTCAAATTGGTTTTGATAAATAAAGATTAAAAGCTTAAAAATAATAATCATTATTCGGATTTTGTAAGGCTAACTGGGCTTTTGGGCTTCTATGGAAGTACCGCCACTGGTTTGTATATCGCAAACATTAAAAAATCCGACATGTACCTATACCCACCCTCAATGCCAGTTTGTCATAAGTGCTGTGTTGGTCTATTTTAATTCAATTTCATTTTGAAATTTTTCGTTTAACTTTTATTCTTTAATACAATAACTTTATTAAATCTTGAAACAACCATTATCCCTCATCATCTACTTAATGCCTTGTTTAAAATTTCATTTACTTAAGATTGCGAGGCTTAGTCTTAAGCCACTTTGTTGTGACGAAGATGTAAATATTTGTACTCGGCTTTGTGTATTATGATAATATTTAAACAATTCGCTTATGATACACGGACCTCTGGGTATCCAAGAATGAATTAGAATACTACAGAAAGGTTATGATGTTCTTGGAAACCAAACATTTCTGCTTTGGTAGCAGCAGGTAATTCTATAGGATTAGAAATAATATAATGTAACGGAAGATGTCTTTGGAACCAACAACTTGAAACTTGTATTGTAAAACATATCGAAAATACTACAAAAACGATCCATCAATTGAATCAGATTATGCAAGTTAATAAATAATTAAACACCCAGCATTTAAATGATCGGAGAGTTTACGACTTTTATGTAATGGATATTGGTTCGAAATTGTTAAACACGGAAATGGCATATTCATAACTGTTACTAGAAAAATATTCCTTATGGCAAGTAATAATAATAACAATATTATTATATTATATTACAATCAGTACTTAATTCTGAAGATGAGAACTCTGGATTTTTTTTATGATGAAATAATTATTCAAAATAATTTACCTTTAAAAGGTATCGAAGAAAAACAAAAAAAACGTTCAAACTAAAGAAAAAACACTAAATGTGTGCCTATTCCGGTAATCTTTAGAATTCAGCGTCACCACAGCAACCCTGGCTAAAGAGTTTCTAAATGAAAACTGCTTTGTGTCTCCAGAACAGGGGAATTTTATGAAAACTATAATCATTACGCTGATGTGAGAATGGCGCGTAATTTAATTAGAGACCAAATGACTGCAGAAACTCGAGAGAATTGGGTTTAGGGAAATGCTCAAATAATATGAGGTAAGAAAATAATTACTGGGCTTTGTTCATATGTATGTTAATTTTTACATCCAAGGCAAGGCGTGACAAGGCACTTCTAAGTGCCTTGTTGCCTATTGCCTGCAATTGCGGATGCGAAACAGACTTCAAAATAAATAGTAATTCCCCGTTTTTGATACATTTTTCAGTAGCTCGTATTGGTAGTAACGTGATATAAAGCGATTCCGGATAAATAGACTATTTAACACAAAAAAAACACTTCGAAGCAGTAGTAAGCAACGATCATCACTATTCGACAATTCACTTTGTTGTATTCACATATATTATTGCGAGACAATAGTACTACTTTCAATAATTAGATCCTTTTCGTCGTAGTCACCGTTTCAACGAAGCTCTTTCATTATAAAAATTGTGTTAAAAAGTCGCGCACAGTCGTCGCGAATAGAACGATGCTAATTAAAATTCGACGCACTCCGCGCTAAAGACAATTAATTTGTCTACTATAATTATTCAATTATGCAGGGACAGTAGACGTTAATACTACGGTGTTAAATACGAGTAAATAAAACAGTTATACATTGTACGTTTCAAGTATACTCGTACAGTTTTCTGTACCTTTAAAAACTTTCTGAGGACTAAATGAAAACTGTCGAACTAATTTATCCACAAATATTTGTTTCGGGTCTGAGTGTTTGTGAGACCGAAAAGTCTCTCGTAGTTTCTGATACCCACACTGGACTTGTATCCTAGTGTAGGGTCAGAACTATGTATGTGACTGTTGGGTGTATTATTATTATTTTTAATTTATAATAACATATTACCATTACATATTTTTCCTATTGCTGACGATGGCCCTGAACAGTTAAGAGAGGTTAGGTATGAGTTCGTTATATTGTTTTATTGTGGGTACGTGAACTAGGTATACTTATAGAATTGCTGGCGAGAATTCTTGGTTATACAGGTTCCCTGAAGATTTCTTTTTTCACTGTTGGTAAACGTCATATATTGTTAAGAAGACACACAACTTTATATAACTAGCAGCCTGTATTGAGATTTGCGCCAGCTATCGTTGAGATAGCGTCTCGCACTTATTAATATTAAAAATACTATAAATCCTTAGTTGGCGGGCCCGCGGCCGTGTCTGTAGGTCCAGGTCTGAAGTGGAATAGTCTTAACACAACCCCAGAAACTGTGAAATTTCCGAGATGTGTAATAGTTACGAATATCATTTACAGTCTTCAAATATTACGTTTAATGTGAATACTGTGTAATGTGTACTAAGTACCTAATGTGATCATATTATTAAAGAAATCATAAGGCAAATCATTATTTCTCGTAACTTTAGCCTGTGGCGTATAGATAACAATAGGATTGGTATGAGAATAGAAAATGTGGTCGCAAGTGCATAAGGTAATCTTTTTAATTATAAGTTGTTTACTCGAGTTATTTAATATCATTCTACAGTATAATTTCATTGCAATGTGAAAACTGCGAATAAACGTCAGCGTAAAATAATTAATACAAATGAGCAATTAAAACATTTTTTGCATAGTCATACTGCAATGTTGCATTTCGCGATTATTAAAAATTGAATCTTGGCGTAGACGTAGTAAAGTGCAATATTGACTGGCTGATTGTAGTAACTTAAAAATCCGTTCTAGAAATTGTTCCAGCACTATAGTAAAAACGTAAAAAGTATATAAGTAAGCGCTCATTTAATGAAAAATATAATAAGTATGATTTAAAAACGCCTACAACGCTTTGAATATTCGTTGGTACATTACTGTATAGTGCGGTAAAGTTTTATACGTAAACTGGTAATCTTATTTACCTTTCTAGATGTAAAAAAAAAACTGTCAACTGCCTAAGTCGAGGCTTCCTAACTCGGTTACTTTAGTGATCCTTCATTGATGTAACGCGTATTAATTTTTATATCCATTTTGACTGTTCATATGTGGACTGCATATGGGTTCACATAATTGTGTCAACTAGCGAGAAGCGATAGTCATCAAAGACACTCTATTTGGGCCGGCACTGCTCTTTCTTCTAACAATCAGTGTCATAGTAAAACAAACCCTTTTATGTCACTACAAGGGCTTTAAATTATAAATGGAGCTGTATAATTTGTAGTAGCAGTAGTAGAACTCGATACCAAGGCTATCATGTCCCATGTCATTGAGTAAGTGATACTCAAATCATTGGTTTTAGGATCGTATCTATCAGTCTCAAATGACGTCATAATTTTGTCGACTGGTGTGTCAATCGACTGTCTACAGTCTAATAAAATGAAATTATATTTATTGAATCTATAAAATGTCAAATACATCACTTAGATTCAGTCATTTCAAAATTTGGTGTACCACCCTGTTCGGAAGGCAGTCATCACTAGAGAAGAACGGGCAAGAAACTCTAGTGTTGCCCTTTTCCAATCAAGAAATAGTTTACAATATTGATACAAAGAATGAATTTCCCAAATTAGAGCAGCTCATTAATACAATCTCAGACTGTTGTATTGAATATGAGAATAACATAGTCATCTTGAATGGAGAAACCGACATTTAACTGACATTTGACTTCTATTTAAGTCACACTACATTTTATCTCTCGATGCCAGTCAAACACGATGTCGTACCAGGAAAAACAAGCACAGTACGATGTAACAGTACGGAACCCACGCGTATTTCTATATTAAATACAAAGCAAGACACATTTTTATCTCCATTCACAATTGGCGTATGATTGTATGTTAGTTCACGTAATGATCGTCTCAATAGTTTTGACCCTGACTAACTGATGCAGCTATGTTGGCTGTACTTCGATGTTTTTTATGTTTCCGGTGGAGATTTTATTTTGTTACACCATATTATTTAAAAACGGAATTTTATTTTATAGATACATATGTATATTTTTAAATATATTTTTTGCTCTTTTCGACCTCAGCGTAGCTTCCAAAATTAGGTTCAAAGAGAAATGGAAAAAACGTGAGACTTAAAAATTCATGATCCCTCAGGAGCCTAACATGTCCAAATAAGTGTTAAATATTATTTTATAGAGGAAATACGAAAAGGTAACCATAGCTTTATAGTTCTTGAATTATGATGTACTTTACAAATGCTTAAGTTCTATTTTTCAAAAATAAGACACCCTTGAAGAGAATCTCATCAAGAAGATATCAGAGTCAATGGTCTTGTAATATGGGAGGGTTGACCCTTACAATCATCATCATCATCATCATCATCATCATCATGATCCCTTACAATTGCAAGGTATACATAATACATTTTAACACGAGAGTAGCCGTAATTCATTATAAAATGTCATTGAACGCCAGTCAGCTATATTTTAATGGAGCTTAAAGTTACCGTTTTTATATCATCTACTTAATTGCGATGCTGTGTGAAAAATTCAAGGAAAAACATTATTAATCTGTTTACCTTTTTTGTTTGGTTTTTATCTACACACAAGATGTATTCAGACCGGGGTCGGAAACTAAGGCAGGGAATAGCTACGGTGCTTACAAACCCATTGGCGTTAAAAAAATCCCGACAAAAAATAAAAATTTTGACGTTTTCCTAACAATCATCATATTAAATGGACGTGGTTGTAAGGAAAACATATTTTTTTAGGGATTTTCTTTTTATGTCACGTTCTTAGTAATCACCGCAGCTATTATCTGCCTTAGTTTCCGATCACGGTCTGAATACACCCTGTATAAGTGGTTAGTAACTATATTGCTTGTATAAATAATCCAAATACCTACATAATTTTAATAGCTAATCATGTCATCAAACAATGTCTGCGTAAGGCGATTTCTTAACACTAATCAAATTATGACAGTCTACATATTTCGATAAGGCTTAAGCGGCGAGTATACAATGCTGATGCCTCGATATAATACGAGCGGAGATATGGTACGTCAGCGTGTGAGTTTGCAGAACAAACAGACGCGATATAATACAAATTGTTGGCACGCCCACCTACGCACAAATATTGGCTGATAAATGCTTACGTGTTCGTATTAAGATGTTTAACTTGAGAAGGCGGGGCTCGTTTAAAGTAGGCTATAGTTGCTCCCTTATTGTAACATGATGAAACTTATCGAAATGAGATAGGTCTGACGTATATCTACACTAGCATTATAAATCTGAATTTTATTTGTTTGCTTGAACGCTCTAATCTTAGGATTAGAGCTTAACCCGTAGCGCATTTGGCTAGAAACCAGCTTGCGAAACGAAAGGCCGCGGGTTCGATTCCCGCACCGAGACAAATGTTTATGTGATTATTTGTTTCGGGTCTGTGTGTTTGTGAAACCGAAAAGTTTCTCGTAGTTTTTGAGTGTGGGATCAGAACTATGTATGTGACTGTTGGGTGTATTTATTATTATTATTTATTTATTTGAAAAAATATTTTAGTGTCAAATAGCCAATTTATCGAGGAATGCTGTAAGCTGTATATTATCACGTTAAGACCAATAGGAGCGGAGCAGCATTGGAAAATGCGGAAAAAAACTTGGAAAGAATATTCCCTTTGAAGTCTAATGTTTGGCATACGGAGTTCCGGGTAACATCTTCTGTTTATAAATGTAAATAATATATTGAAATTAATAGATTTAAAAGATAAAATACATGACTTACATTAGTTATTTCAAAGTTAAATTAACCACCCATTTCGTAAGGCAGTCATCGTTAGAAAATAATGGCAAAGAATTAAATTAAAGTTCGTATTCTGTGTTCTTTTATAACCCACTGTCTATTGTACTAGACAATATGGCTTATCTCATGATAAAAGCACCATTTATAATTGCACCCCCAAGATAAATGACCGTCTATACAATGTCGCGGTGGTTCTCGCGATAGAATTAATGGGCGAGATCTACGGGGATGGTATCACTTTCTCAAAGATGAGAGTCGTGAAGTAATATCTGTTGGTAATGTGGTTCGTTTGTTTCTTGATCTAAAACATTAAAAAAACATCATTTCAGTTTTCTATAAAATATCATAATATATACTAATACCACTTGAGTTAATGTTATTCTATCCTTGGAAAAATTATTTGAAATTGAAAATACATAAAATGCCAAATAGATTCAATGATAACAATTTTTTTACGGGTCAGTTCGAAATGCATTGGAATATGGAGAAGTGCGGTGCACCACTGCCTACCCTTCAGGGAAACATGCATAATGTATGTATGTACCACGTCATAGGACAGAAAATAATTTACGTCAGTAAAAACCTGGTACGCTTACTCATGCTTAACGGCATAGTTCTACCACATGATGTTAAAGTAGTTGTCTGGTAGGCTTGTTAACCGTTTCTGTGAACAATAAGTATGTGGGTCTGATTAATTGTTCGGTATACCCATTGCTGAGTGATTCATTCGAGGAAAACAGTTACTGGGAACGATTTGTGATCCGAATTGCGACCGGTACACCTATTAAGGATTGATATATTGGCGAAATAGTAGGTACCTTTGTTACGCATGTTTTTCTCTTTGTAGTTTTATCCGTAGACTAACCCATGGTAATTGAAACTTAAAAGGAATTGAGTATTTAATAAAAAAAAACTAATATATTAGAATATGCTATAAATAATATCCTTTGCTTGAATTATGAACCTTTTCTATACAGTAATTAGGAGTAAAACCTAACTTCATAAAACCAAAAGAATTATCTCAAATCTTAGTCTCGACTAGGCGTCCATTCTTAAAACTATAAATCGACAAATTCATCATAATGTTTTATTTGTATACTACTACAGCAAAATGCCAAATTCAGTTTCAAATGGCCAGATATGATTAATTTCCGTCACCAGTCTCCAAAATTTTGTCTGTCTTTAAACATTATAAAGCTGATCCCACGCCTGAGCATAATACGAGCATAGACGAAGACTGCTTTAATAAAAATATATTTCCATTAGAAATTGCGTATGTATGTAATTAAATTGTGTTATTTAATAAAAACCGCAATCATATTGAAGTGTGCTTCTCATTTCTAAGGCCGCACATTCTTACGCGGCCGTCAGGGAAAATAGATCGCATACCACTATTGTCATGCCTTATTGAGCTGGCCGTATTGTGTTTATCTTCAAGACTGAGCCATGTGGGGATGGGTAGTATATTGTTGATTTTAGAATTCCTTTGTTGCATACATTTACGCCAATATCCGTGAACATTAGGTCGTAGTGCATTTCGCCAATTGTATTTTTAAGTCGTTTGTCGTTTTTTTAGGCACATTTTTACACTCCGTGGTGGTACTTAAAATTTCCTAATAGAAAAACCGTTTACTATTACCTACTTTTGACATAAAATTCAGCTTTGATAAAGTGTAACAAAGTACGTTTATATTTTATCTTTAAACCTTGTGTTCTTTTATGGAGATTTGTCTCCTACGAGTATAAATATTTCTAGAATTATTCTTATACTCCAATCGATGAGCTCTTCCATAAAAACAGGAATCACTTATAATAGGTACGCTAGCACAATATTTGCTGTCGTTTTCAATAATGTGAAGATTTCAACCCTAAGGGAGCGTTTATGTCGTATCTCCAATATCATACGGGAATACACAAATGCTTTGCCAAGCTTTTGGTGTTTCCGATGTGCTCGTATCATCACATGTCATTATTTCCGATGTCTATTTATATCACGTTTGAGATCTCACGTCATTACTACTGCTTCAGTGTAGTGTTTATATGTAAATTGACAGCCCCAGTTGGCTAGATACCAGCTTGCGAAACGAGAGGCCGCGGGTTCGATCCCCGTACCGAGACAAATGTTTGTGCGATCCACAAATATTTGTTTCGGGTCTGGGTGTTTGTGAGACCGAAAAGTCTCTCGTAGTTTCTGATACCCACAACACAGGACTTGTATCCTAGTGTGGGGTCAGAACTATGTATGTGACTGTTGGGTGTAAATAAAAAAAAAACTTATTCTCATGAAGCTGAGAACAGTATTGTTTGTGCTTTTTTGGTAATATCAGTCTACAGTGGCAGATCACCCAGATGCGCGTGACGGCCATCGAGTGGTTTTAGTTGATATGCTGGCGTACGATTTTGGTTAGGGACCCAACTCAGCTAAGCGGACAATTGTTTCACGCCCGAGTTTGCCAGGCCAGAGACCCCATGTATCCCTTTCGGCCTCCTCCGAGGTACCGAAAGAGAGTTTAAGACGCTTTCACAAATAACGCAGAACATAAAACTGTTATGGTAAAAAAAGTTTGTTTTAAAGAATAAAAACTAAAGAGTATTTCTACAAAATACCAATTTCAGTACACAACCACAGAAACACGTGATCCCAAAAATTCACGTTTCTATATTCAAATATTCTCGGCACAATAACTTCAAATGTCATCCCCACTCATATCGACGCTAAAATTACCCTAACAAGCCAATTCCTGTTATTTCCCCACTCACAAAAGTGGAGCCGCTAATAGAGACCTTTCCATGCTGAAGTGTCAATTTCTCCCCATAAATATCACCACATGTAGCGCACCTTTCACCTAGTTCACCCTTTTCAACCCTGCACATTATATTCGTGATAAAATTTATGATAACTACCCTTTCAGAATTTGTAATGCGGGTTCGTATTTCGGGATAGCCTTCGGCTACTACTACTGATATCGGCTCCTATAATTTCACGCAGTTAAAATTGGACTTAAAGACTTTGGCGTAAATTCGTGTCTAATCTATGTATCATCATCATCATCATCATCATCATGATCATTATCTATGTATGCGTTCATATAAAGACATGATTAGGGAACCGCATTGCCGTTTCTATATTAGTTCATATAGGAGAGAGTTGTATATAAGGCTCGCGTTAAAACGATCTTAGTAAGGGCCAATGACCAAACAAATATTCTTCTTCTAAAAAAAAATCAAAATTAATACCTATTTTGAATTCAAATACGAGACAGGTGTATTCAAATTAACTAAAAAAAAACTTCAATAACTTCTCGTGACTAACAAGAGAAGCGGAGTCTGCGGTATATTATAGTGTAAGACGTAACTAATAAATTAAGACAAGAAATAAAAAAATGTTAAAAACACGCCAATAGAGATTTGCGGAGACTGCAACACTATTTTAGGCGAATAGCGCCACAAAAGGAAACTCGTAAAAATGTCTAATGAGGACATAAAATACTTGGCGCAAAACAAAATTCACAAACAAAAACAAAATGCTTTACTTGAGCTCACGTAATGACGAAAATTGCTAGACAATGCTTGGTGAGTTTGTGATTGGTACACGGCAAGAGAGATCGCTGGTGTATAGTAACGTTGAAAATACCACACACTAAGAAATATTATTATTCATCAATATATGCAGATACTCACGAGTTTAAAAATTGCTTTTGAAGAACCAACCAACCAATAAGTATGCAAGTTTTGCTCAGCTATTCACGGTTTTAAAAATAAATTTGAATATTATACCTATATTAAAACTAGTTTTTGCCTACACCTTTGCTAGTGTTGATACACATTTGGTCAACTAAAGCAATTTTCCTTAAGCATCCTTATTATTATCTACGAATATTTATTTATTTGAATAATGTATAAAAATGTGTGTAAGTAGTGGTTATGGCAAGAAATAAAAACAAGCACAGTGAATTATTTTCGATTCGATTTTGTAATAATAACTGAAAGTGAATTTCTTCTTCAAAAAATAATTGGCGAAATGTGGCTGCAGAAATACACCTCCGCCTGGCAATCAGGGAAAACAGGCGTAATTGTGTATGTTTTTTAATATTAGTAAGTAATAAATACTCGCTTCGCTCATAGTTTGTGCCGCGCGCGTCAAAATTATTTATCACCACGCTTGTCAGGGACAAGTTTCAGCCGGAATGACGCATTGTTTCGAGAGCAGACTTTTGTCCCGTAATCATTGTCATGGGGCCGATGGTAAATGTCACCTTTGTGGACGTGTCGCTCTGCGGACACCATGATTTCAGCTCAGATTTTTAAGACATGTGTCGTGATTTCACCGTTTTCTTTGTATCATTTCAGTAGGTATTCAATTTTATAAAGTCAATTAACAATACTGTCTTCATCCATGACTAAAGTACAAATTATGTTTTATGAGAATCAAATTTAGTCTCGTCTGCTTTAGAACTTCCAGCCCCGAATCAAATGTGTGGATCGCCGGTTTTTTTAATGTAGATATCGAAATTTGTGAATTTAGATAAGATAGATACTACGTTTATACGTTCATACTGTATTCCCGAATGAGATGTTGGTCTTCAGAATTTCGTAATGGAAATGCCAACCTCAAATTTTCACGGCCTACCGTTGTGCCTGAGGACCACGAGGCATTAAAAAAATCATGAGAAAAATATTATTATTTTCAGACAAAACGCGAAGATTTTGTATAAATTACGTATCGTCTCGCTAAAACCAAAATCGTATCACGGCTAACGCCAAATATTTGTAAGCTAAGTAAATATTTGTCATAATAATAAATTCAGCAGACAAGAAGGAAAAATTTTTCATCGGATCAGAGGTATCCGTCGGCCTCATTCTTTGAATAAATATCGCGGCTGGGAAGCCGCCGATTATTTACAAAATATATTTTATGACGCAATACTTGGGGCTTTCAATAATATCATATTTAGATTTGTTTGCATTCTAATTTTTACATAAATTTTCGACCTTTTCTCATACCGAAACCCTTATTAAATATTTTTGAATTGACCACCAGTTGTTCTTACTACTTTGCGATGCAATTGAGAATATTTTCATCATATGGACATGATTGTATCATGACTTTTTCAGATTTTTTGAGCTAGCCATTTAGCTAATTCAAAACATCTTAGCAACCTCACAATGTTTTTAGAAGACCTATTTACGGCGTCTACCCCACATATGTGGTATTATTTATTTAATGATGCCCACATAGATGCGAGAAACAAGAAATCAAAGACGTAGTTCACGGAACCCTATAAATGTAACGTATGCTGGTGGTAGGATATTCGTATCCGCCCGGATAGCGACCACCGTACACAGGGCGTAAAACCCGCCATAGTGGCACATGCAAGTGTGCCGCGTTCCGGGATCAGCCAGTGTATATCCGGTTTTCGGGGGGCTTCAATCATGGTGAAAGGATGACCGTGTCGGCATTTTTTGGCCGGTTTCTCGCGGTCGGTCCTTTGTTCACCATGGTATTAGTCCCCCAAACTTCTTCACAAGATAGGTGAAGAGGTTTTCGGCCGGCATGATTGCGTCGACCAACGGGAGAACATCATCTCTCGCTGGTCGGCACTTTTTCTGGACTACATTACACTTACCATCAGGTGCAATGGGGTCACTTTGCCGTGCCAGTATAAAAAAGTAAAAAAAAATCAGTAAGTTACGCCATGACGGCATGTAGGCAAGTTTGAAAGGAGACAAAATACTGAACTGACACCAAACAGAATTCGAAACAGGGCAGAAGATTGATGATAACTTACGAGTATGTAAGCTTTTATGTCCTATATCGCTAAGCAAGAATAGTCCACTAACCCGCACCAGTCCAGCATCATGGACTACAACCTAACCCTTCTCAGTTTTAGCGGAGGCCCTTTCCGAGCGTCAGATATAAATATAAATATAGAAAGAATAGGGCTAATATAAATATAGAACTCTGTAATCAAATTTATTCAATCTTCGTCGCTATAAAGTCAAATATCGCGATGTTCAAACAATATTTGAGATAATAACGTAGGAACTGTTTGTATTTCGTCAAGATTTGATGTTATAATTTCAAACGAAATTGCTAAAGACAATTTGTTAGATCTAAAATAAACATCTATAGTATACAGGGTGGCTACCCTATGGGTTTTCTTCATTAAAGTACGCTTGTTTAGCTGAGTAAATATTGAATTCTGAAAATATTTATCATCAAAAGATTCTCAGTTCATTATATATGATATTAACTTGATGACAATGTTTTTTTTTTTAAAAGACTGAAAAACGGAAACGGGCTTGTGTGATGTTCAATATTAATAAATGTTAAACAACAGCAAATCATCTCAAGTATATAAGCTATTTCGCACACAGTGCATTCTATTGCCGTTTAATTGCGAAATGATTCGAAAGGATAGTCGTGATGGCCTCGAGGTTTAGGCGGTCGAGAATCTCGACGGTCGCGGGTTCAAACCCCAGGCACACACCTCTGACTTTTCCAAGTTATGTATGTATTCACAATGAATTATCACGTACTTTAACGGTGAAGGAAAACATCGTGATGAAACCTGCACACCTAAAACTTCTTAGGAATTTCTTAGGTGTGTAGTCCGCCAACCCGCACTAGGCCAGCGTGGTGGACTAAGGCCTAAACCCTCTCAATGGTAGAGGAGGTCCGTGCCCAGCAGTGGGACGTATATGGGCTGATGATGATGATTCGCGATTCGACGAGACGACAAGTTCGTATCATCTATCAGCCAGACACGTGAGCCTGAGATTATGTGCTTTGACTCACCGGGGTAGTTTCAAAGCTAATTGGCTTTCTATGCTAAATGTTCACAGTTTCATACGCCACTCGTATACTTGTTAAGTCCGATGAGGCGTGGCTTTGACCAATGAGTTATTAACCAAAGTGATGGTGAATATCGACTAAACTGGCCAGGGAGCCCAAAAGAAAGCTTTCGAGAATAAAAAGACCGTGTGTTCGATTCCCGAATGGATCAATGATCTTAAGCCACTACAAATATTTGCCCAGATATTTCTCTGTAAAGTTTGTAAAGGCGCGCACGACACACGCCAAAACCTAGTGTGTGGTAACGTGTTTTAAAAAACATACCATTGCTAAAAACCTGCAGCTTGGTAGGCTCATTACTAGATTGGGAAAGTTATAGAATAGTTGAATTGTTAAGATTGTTGGGTCTCCAGAAAACTGACTAACTAAATAAAGCGGGAGACTAAGTCTATTGCGTCAAGCCGATTTGCTAGGATAGATAGTAACCATGGACGACAGATGTCATTTATGCTGTAATTAAAACTGTTTATTTTGTCTGTACCATTAAGTTCTTTCAATTCTTTTCATGTCTTTTGCAATAAAATATAAATACGCTTTAAATATTTATATATAATTTGTAAGGATTGCCAAAATGACTTGAAAAGAAACCTTTTTTGTTTGATATTATGTGTGATGATTTGGCATTCAAAATAGATCTGGCATATAAAATGAGTTCGGAAGCTGTTTTTTTAATAAAAAAAAAATATGTATTATTTTTTGTATGTATTTATGTATATTTTATTTATTTTAAAATAAAATAAAATAAATAAAATATTTTATTATTTGAATAAAATAATAATAATAATATTTATTTGTAAGTTTAAATATGTATTTTGTTAGTAGTTTACTTAATATTGGTTTTTATTTCTATTATTTGCGCCATATCGTTATTTGTGCACACACTTTCTTATCTCGGTATCAACCTAAGGTTGACTGTTAGAATGCCTTAGGAATTCCGCAAAAATTAGTCCGCCTTATATTTTTACTGTGTGGAAAGCATTAAATAAATAAATGATCTGACTTGCAGCGCTTTTGGTCTGTGACATCTTGCATCGACTGCAATGCGCGTGACGGCCTCGGAGAGTCAGTGTGCTAACGTAGGTTACTAATGAGGGACCCAGCTCAGACGTACGCGTTGAGCTGGAAGGCTGGAGTCAATGACATACCGCTTTCAGTCATTCTTGTCACCCAAAAGATCTCAATAATTTTAGTCTTGTAATAATTGTATACTTGAATAGCCATGATAATTATAATTTTCTGACCAGTCCTTGTTAGTCTATTATGATGTTCGTTTATGGTACCATCTTGTAATATAAAGAAGTGGGTGTAAAATAGCTTAACGAAAGAAACAAATTCAATTTGTTTAGATGTGGTCAAAAATGAAAAGTAACAAAATTGACAGCCACGGGACAATCAGGCTAGACACCAGCTTGCGAAACGAGAGGCCACGGGTTCGATCCCCGCACCGAGATAAATATTTGTTTCGGGTCTGGGTGTTTGTGAGACCGAAAAGTCTCTCGTAGTTTCTGATAAACACGACACAGGACTTGTATCCTAGTGTGGGGTCAGAACTATGTATGTGACTGTTGGGTGTATTTATTATTTTTTTATTTACTCTTTACGACACAAGGCAAAACATGAGGTACAGTGGAGTCACTTTGCCGTGCCAGTATATAAAAAAAGACATATTCCAGTAAATTTGCGAAACTTGTGCGATTATGACTCTATAAAAAATGAAGTGTTCACATCAATAGGCATTTACATCTGAGAACAATAACAAGTATTCGATGATTAAATAATAAAAAAAAACAAGTATTTTTGGCACAAAAAAATTAACTTTACCTATCGCACATTTTTTTGTTTATTTATCTCGAATTTACCTACGATCTTTTATCTACGAACAAGTATTATAAGTAGTTAATTTTGACGTAAAACCGTTATCAGATTTCTTCTTTTGTACTTACGCATTCATTGTTCATCAATGTCAAATTAATTTACTTTTATTAGAAATATTTAAATATACCTACTTTAATTTTAATTATCTTCGCTAATGAGAGATTGATTGAATATATTTAAAACTACTTAAAAAAGATAAAATATTGTAATTAAGGAGACATCAAAGCATTAGAGCAATAATTAACTACATTTTAAAATTGCGTCAACTCATCATTGAAATCGTTTCCAATCAAGAAGTGAGCACAGTCCATAAGATTTTAAACCCGCAAAAGTTATATACTCGTAATGTGGCACTTTCCGGGATCAGATTTGCATATAATGTGTCGACTTTTAAGAAGTAATGATAGCCATATTTTACAACCGAAATATTTTTTCGAACGCACTGCATTTACTAACCGCCACATTATACATAGCTTTGACCCTACACTAAGATACAACTGCGGTTGATCAGAAACTATGAGAGACTTCGGCCTCATTACAAACATATAACTTCACGCCTGTATTCGCCGAAGGGGTAGGCAGAGTTTTTCGGGCACATTTCTAGATTACGTGCTACTGAGAATTTCCTAATGGAAAAACCCAATAACACTATGCCCGACCCGGGAATCGAACCCAGGACCTCTAGATCGCACGGCACATACTTGTGCCGCGAGACCACGAGGCAGTCTCGGCTTTCATCTTCGGCCTCATTAATACCCAGAAAATTCAGAATCATACCAACGAAGCAACAAACTGGATATCTTGTGGATTTTAAGCAGTGTTGTCACTGTATTAGCTATAGAAATGTAAACGTGACAAATTCACAACCAAGCGTATCCAAAGACGCGAGCAGCCAATCGACCTTCGTTCTTTATTCCACACCAGACATGTGCTGTGTTTCATACAGATTCTAGTGTTACGTATGACATCTGTTGTTCATGTAAAACTACCTTTTGAATTTGGTTGATCTTGTTGTAGGTTGTTTTTTATTAGTTGCTGTCACGTTTTCTTCAGTGAAACCGTTCAGGCTATTTTATCTGCTATTGCTTAAACTAGTATTAGTTGTGAAAATACGACAAGCTCAGCTACGTATAGTATTATAGATTATATTAGTTTATAGTTAATAGCTACGTAGCGCAGTTGGCTAGACACCAGCTTGTAAAACGAGAGGCCACGCTTCGATTCCCGCATCGAGATAAATGGTTGTGTGATCCACAAATATTTGTTTCGGTGTGGGTGTTTGTGAGACCGAAAAGTCTCTCGTAGTTTCTGATACCCACGACACAAGACTTGTAATTTAATGTAAAACTATTTATGTGACAGTAGGGTATATTTATTTATTTATTATCGTAGGCGAAAGCGATTCGCATAAGGGCTATTCTGTTAACGCAAGTTCTTTCTGATTTCTTACTCCACAAAGCATCAATACATAATATTATAGAATTTATCTGATTTTTTATTTAGGCCACGCTGCAGATATGATCTGTCTAGTTTCACTTAGTATATCTTATGTTCAGAATAGAGTTTTGGAGCGCATCACGCTAATAATAATAATGATAAAATTGAATTTTAACTAGCGATCAAGGATTTTCTTTTATTAGCTGCCATAATATATTAGGTCAGCAAAGACATAAACCCATGCCTATTACCTTACCTAGTAGTGTGACGTATTTAGGGTTATACAGATAGGTAAGTAGATAGCTGATACAGTAACTTAGCTATCCCGATTGGTTGATCACAGAACTTACCACTAATCCGCAAATGATTATGCCAGATTTTCAGTCTTAATCATAGTGGTTGCTACGAATAAATTAACATTAAGTCTCTTTGTAATTGTCCTCTTCTGCAAATTTCAAACAACAATGAACTGTTACACATCTCCATGGACTTGTGACACAAAAACTGTTTCAATGACGACGATTACATCCTTATATACCTAAGAGGAATAGGGAGATACTTAAGTATACGTTACTCTCCAATTTCAACTGCACTGGTATAAAAAGTCTAGTACTAAAAAAGTACGGCAAAGCCAAGCTAAAGTAGCTGCAATCGAAAACTACAGCGAGAGTCGGATCGATAGAAATTGCACCACCCTCACACGAGAAACCTATTCGAAGTGAGAATTTTCTTGTTACGTTCGGTATCTGAGACAGTTTAGTCAAGTTCCTGACCCCTTTCTCAATTGCTTCTATCCCCATTTTCAAAGTCCGGCTATTACATTAATTGGATTGGAGTTAGTCTTTTAATCATCGGAAAAAGAAACACGCCTTAATAACATTCTACTGTAATAAGAAATGTTCTATGAAATTACCTCATCATCATCAGCCCATATACGTCCCACTGCTGGGCATGGGCCTCCTCTGCAACTGAGAGGGTAAAATATTGTAATTAGAAGTCTAAGCCTTAGTCCACTACGCTGGCCTAGTGCGGGTTGGCGGACTACACACCTAAGAAATTCCTAAGAGCTTTTAGGTGTGCAGGTTTCATCATGATCTTTTCCTTCACCGTTAAAGTACGTGATACTCCTTTGTGAATACATACATAACTTAATAAAATAAAAAGTCAGAGGTGTGTGCCTGGGGTTTGAAACTCGAGGCCATCACGACTTCTTGAAATGACCTATAAGACTCGTAAAATGAAGCAGTGATAGGACATTTCGTGACCTATTTAATCGAAGTTTTAACCGATATGCACGTTTGGGTAGCCGCGACCGCAACTCCACTGCAGTTTGCATGTGCTTAACAGACACATGAGAACTTTGACTGACGCCATTAAAATCGTATGAATTCAAAATAACGCTTTCCGATAAATGCGAAATTATAACGTTTGCTGATTGAAATCGAGGCTGGTTAGTTAAATGATAGATTGGTTAAATGATAAACTACCTTTGTATTTTAATGTATGGATTTGATTTTGGTTAATGGGTTGAAATTGGTGCCTATTTGAAAATGTTAGAACCACAGCTTTGGATAGTCCATGATGACGCTACTTTTATATAGACATCTGACATGAGGCGGGAATAAGATTAGTATATCAGTCTGTTCTTGCTTAGGTCCGTCCTTCTACACTTTTCTTTAATTTTGAATGAGAACCACTGAAACTATTGATTGGTAAAGGTAGTTACTTACCATTAAGCAAGATGCTTTCTCGTGTCTCCGATCTGCGGAAAAAAGAAAGAACATTGTAGAATCACCATATCTTTTTTGGAACTTTATTATGCGTAATTCTACTTGAGGCGCCCCTAGATACATACATAAACTCACGCCTGCATTCCCCGAAAGGGCAGGCAGAGGTGCATTTCTGCACCCACTTTTCGCCAGGTATGTATCAGTCCCACGTAATAGAGGGCGAGCCCATTGCCGCCTTTCGGGCACATTTCCAGACTCCGTGCTGTTACTGAGAATGTCTTTAATGGAAAAACCCAATAACACTTTGCCCGACCCGGGAATCGAACCCAGGACCTCCAGATCGCACGGCACATACCTGTACCGCGAGACCACGAGGCAGTCTTGTACCACGAGACCACGAGGCAGTCTAGATAGAGGCACCCCTACATATGTATATAAAATATGAAACAATGCCTTATCCCACTCAATCGTAGAGATGGTGCCGTGGGTCCTTAAAGGATGTTACAAACATAATCTGCTAGGAAACAGTTCCAATCCAATTTTAATGAAAGCATGTACATTTCTAGTAGGATTCAGTTTTACCAATCATTCTGGACGTTTACGAAGTATTTTACCAATCAGTTCAATTAAGGGCTGCGGCCTTTAAAACTTTTTTTCTTAGACAGGTTACTACATACCTACACATACATAAACTAAATTTGCCCGATCCGGGAATCGAACTCAGGATCTCTAGATCGCACGGCACATACTTGTACCGCGAGACCACGAGGCTGTCTTTATTACGTAGGTAATTAAGCCCTATTTAATATTTTGATCGATACTCATATCAAGTCAAATTAAAAAAAATATCAGAATTATAAATCTGCATCAATCTTTTTGTCTCATTTCACAGTTTACGTATAACTAACTACACTACGAAGGCTGCTAATACAAGTGATAAATTAAACTTAATGTCATGCACTTGGGAAAGTCAATATGAATACGTGATGTCACACCAAAGGTACTTGCTCTGTTGATAGAATAACAATGACACGAATTATCATATGATTATATGAATGGATTTGCCATGACGGCTCTTTGTATGCGCATGATTTACTGTGTTGATAATTATTCTTGACTAATTACATAATAGTCATTAAAAAGGGAATTTCGTACAGTTTCTTTCAGCCGAATACTTAACTGGTTAAAGACAACCATATGATATTAATAATCTATACTAATATTATCATCATCAGCCCATGAAATCAGTAAGAAACGATGTAAACTACACGCCCTTAACAGGAATCATCATCAGCCCAAATACGTCCACCTGCTGGGCACGGGCCTCCTCTACCATTGAGAGGGTTAAGGCATTAGTACACCACGCTGGTCTAGTGCGGGTTGGCGAACTACACACCTAAGAAATTCCTAAGTTCTTTTCGGTGTGTAGGTTTCATCAAGATGTTTTCCTTCACCGTTTAAAGTGATAATTCATTGTGAATACATTAGTGTGTGCCTGGGGTTTGAACCCGCGACCGCCGAGATTATTGACCACGCGCCTAAACCTCGAGGCCATCACTTCTTGTTCATAATATTAGTAACAAGTACTAATATTATGAAGATGAAGAGTTTGTTTGTTTGCTTGAAAGCGCTTATCTCTGGAAAAACTGACCCGATTTATAAAAATTCAGTGTTAGATAGCCCATTTATCGAGAAAAGCTATAGGTTGTACATCTGCAATCTGCATGCTGTGACTAATAGGGACGGAGCATCAATGTAAAATGTGGCAAAATGGGGAAAAATAATTTTGAAGTCTTAAAGTTACACGTTACTTCGAAATATTATTATGAGAAAATCCAAAGCTTATGGTGTAACTTTAAAGGTTAAATCTAAAAACAATCCTTCTACAACTTGAGAACGATCCTTATATTTGAAACCTATAATTAAAACAAAAAAATAGATAACGATTAGCACATCGAGTACGTTTCCTCACAATATCTCTAAAATTGTCGATAACTATCTATTAGTGTTGAAAACACATCAGCTGACAGATTTTTTTGGTGTTCAAATCTAGTGTAACCAATAAATCTCCAGAAGAATCAGAGCCCATTGATTTTGTAAATTAAACTTGCAAATTACATTGAATAACATCATAAACAATCCTTTTTTTAACGAGAGGAAAGCGCCTTAAACTCCCCTTTCGGTACCTCGGGGGAGGGCGGAAGGGGTATCTCGGGGTCTCTGGCCTTCCAGCTCGGCCTCGCCTCTTACGACAGACAGGGCAAATAAACACTCGTGACAGTATTTGCTCAATATCATTTATTCATTACCTATATGTATACGTATATTGCAAATGCTTAGAATCGTATAGCTAATTTTACATAAAAACGCAATAAAGTCATTTCAATATATCTGTCTCACTCGCAAATGTCCTGTCTCTGTCACATTATTATTGATTAAAGATTATCAGAAGCGATACGTTCTGAGCACGTAATGAGCGAATAATAGCCTGGGAGTCAGTCAAAGGCGCCTTATTACGCACTGAATACATTAAGCCATTAATCCATGTTAATAATCAGAAGTCAATACACGATATTTCGCCTATAGTACTATATATTTATTTATGAATACACTACATTTTATATAGATATTAGCTTTTGCTCGCGACTTCGCCTATATAGACTTAAGGATTGGGTTCAGAGTAAAATAACCCCAATCAATAAAATTTTATGGTGTAACACTTTATAGTATGTTTTAACACAACAATTTTCCAGCATCAAAGTCTACTTTGTCTTTTTACGCCAATACAGTATGTATGATATTATGTACAATCAAAAGTGAGTACCTATCACTTATAAGCAAAAAATATTAGTAATTGTACATCTAACGAAATGAATGAAAACAATTTATTTGATTATCTATGTTAAACACATAGCGTTTGCGAAACGTGTAAAATTGTATTGTAAATAATAATGCATTAAATCATATTTTAATGGCAACACCACAATAATGTGATAATTAGTTTCAGTTATAACTGTCACGATTTTTGTTTTTATTGTTTGTTTACGTGGTGTGAAAACGAAATAGCATATCTAATATGTATTAACTGAGTGTATTTTTAAGACCAGTAAATGTGCAACGGTTGAATTAAGTTCCTTATCTTTATTTATTTTAAGATTGTCAAAGTGGACTTAATACCTAAGGTATTCTAAAAAGGAGATGGATATTCAGCAGCTGTGCAAATAAAATAATTTATGGACATATACATACACAAATCTAGATATATTTTTGGGAAAGAAGAGAAGCAATAAAATATATTTTTTAATAATAATAATTAACGTCAATTTTATCCCAATAAAATATAACTGTATACATGCACATACATACTTTAATTCATAATCTAGGTGGTATTAAGTTTGTGCATCCATTTATTTGAGGATGTTTAATAATAAATATACAACAAGTACTCCTGATTGCTGGATATACGTGATACCAAAATATAAACTAAACGCGTGACCTCATTTCTGCAGCGGAATCTCACCATGAGTATTAGAGCGAATCCTATGAATATTCCTCTGGCATTAGAAGTGAATAATCTGAGGCGCTTCAGTGCAATATTACGCACCTACACACCTGCTCGAAAGAGCAATCAAAAGCTCTTTAATCGGTAGAATTCTCGGTACAGGTTTAGCTTAATGGAAACGTCATAACTTCATATGCCCAGCTGAGCAAAGCTGAGCACACCGCAATATCCATTCAGCCACCCTTGTAGTACTGGCAGCTTATAAATTTCACTGTTTTAAAAAGTATTTAATTTTGAGGCTTTATAAACTACACGGTTCTACGTGATGACAACTTAATTTTTTTTTAATTTCAAATTATTATTTTGATGCCCATTAAGAATTCGTATTCGTTTATTTAAAATAATCAATCATAACCTCAGGCTTGTATTCCCCGAAGGGGTAGGCAGTGGTGCATTTCTGCACCCACATTTCGTTAGGTGTGTGTCAGTCACTCGTAATAGGGGGCGAGCTACTAGATTATGGGTAGGCTTTGCCTAATTGATCGATTGTTTTAAATAAGTTCAAAAACATCAGAAAAAGTAAGCCTAAAATAAACGGAGCTGTAATATCTCCCACAAATGTACAAACCAGCCAAATCAGAGTCGAAAATTCAATTAACCTCACCCAAAACAAGTCTCATACAAAATTCTCACAATAATGGTCGAGTAAGATGTTTATCTAATTAAATTTGGCCAAACTTGATTTGAGTGAAAAAATGCGAATCAAGATAACTGGTACAAACAAGGCTACGTTATTTCGACCGAAACAAAAAGGTATCTAATTTCTTGTGGTAATGTCGTGATATGGGTATCATTAATTGCCCAGGCAATTAAAAAATCTATTTGTTTATTTTTGTCTACCTGTTTTGGGACCACAAAAAATACAATTAAATAATGTTATAGCAAATTTGAATTATTCTATATAATAAAATGTAAAGTTTAAATATAATATGACATATTCGATATGTGTTTTAAATTTATGAAGAGACAAAATGAACAATACTTTCTTTCTAATTGTTTGATTGTTCGCATCCCCAAGATAACTGACGATAAAAAAATAAAAATTAAGCTCAGTGTCGGTAGACATCAAAAATGAATGCTGCCATTAGCTGATGATGATGATGAAAAGTTTAAAGGTATATAATTATAAATATATAAACTTTTACTGTATACATATATTAATTTAAATACAAGGAAAATAGGTACATGCTAATATTTGGAAATACATACATACATAAACTCACGCCTGTATACCCCGAAGGGGTAGGCAGAGGTGCATTTCTGCACCCACATTTTGCCAGGTATGTATCCGTCCCACGTAATAGGGGGCAAGCCTATTGCCGTTTTTCAGGAACATTTCCAGACTCCGTGCTGTTACTGAGAATTTCCTAATGGAAAAACCCAATAACAGTTTGCCCAACCCGGGAATCGAACCCAGGACCTCTAGATCGCACAGCTCATACTTGTACCGCGAGACCTGAAATACATCCATAGGTATGGTACGTAGAATTTAAATCACCGCTGGCCAAAATTCGTGTCAAAACCCTCCTCTGCCTACCCTTAGATATTAGCGTGAGTACATATATAGTATATACGTATCCATGTGTAGCGTTTGGAAAAGACATATTTTCACTACAGAGGCAGCCTTAGGTATTACATAAATATGTTAATAAATCATTTTATTTACATCATGCTATCAAATACATTCATTAATAACAAAGAACAGACGAAGAACGACTGCGCGGTAATTCAAACTCACAAAACACGTTCTCTTGACAACAAAAACAATATTTAAAACATCAATTAAACTACTAAAAACGGATTTTAAGGTGCCGATTAATTTACATGGATTTTTTTGTCTGTAATTTACGAGAAATAATACAAAATATTTCCGCAATGTAGAAAACCTTTTTTGCACAAATTAAAGATTCTACTTCGGTTAAAAGGGTTGTTCCACCACACTGTAAGGTTTTTTAGCAATCATTCTGAATATGAGCATATAATAAGATCTATTTACGTGCCAATTTATCTTCTAGTGTATTTAATTATTTGCTCCTATGTTTTTTTTTTTCATTCTGGCACGGCAAAGTTGTACCTGATGGTAAGCACAGTGGATTCCAAAAAAATAATACCGACCAGCGAGAAACGATATGGTCACCCGCTGGTCGACACAATAATGCCGGGCCGCACAAATGCTTCTTCACGCTTCGCTTAAAGGATCCAGGATCATAGGAAGGAGGGAACACGTGAGCCGGCAAACCATTCCACAGCTTGATGGTGCGGCAAAAGTAAGAAAAGCAAAAGTATGTGTTACTAAAATTGTTACGATGAAGCGATAGATTTACTTGTGCCAGGTCTAGTAGTAACAAAGACTCTTATGTAATTTATTTTACCAAGTTTTCCTTTCTTTGATCCTAAACTGTATCAAGCTTCCGAGGCTATAAATTATTTGCATAATCGTCGTCCAGAGAATCCCAAACTCTAACATCTATATAAAATCTTGACCAACCGAGAAAAAATGGTGAATGTAATCCCCTTTCATTTGTCGCTCCAGTGAGACGTTGCTTCTTCGAATCTTTATTGAATTTCGGCACCCCCGTAACGATGTTAGTGCGGGTGGCGCGCCCTCAAAAACGTATCTTGGTAACCGCGGATCCAATACACTCACTGAATAGGTTTTTGCAGTGAGGCTTTTTTACTTATATACGAATTAAACTATAGTTGTCATTTGTTTCATTCTTTCTTTCATTAAAATTCAGTCAAAAGAATCGTCGTTTCACAGCTCAGTCACGAACTTTTGTGAAATTTGTCTGTGAATGATATACATACATATTTCATGGGCTGTGTATAGTATAATCCGAAATATTTGTGAAATTAAGGTTTCTACTCTGTTAGTGCCCTAAAAATACTGCGCTCTCTAAAAAGTGGCCGTTACTAGAAAACTCTTTTGTTTAGATTTAACGGACTTTGGTTATTAAAGAGATTGAATTTAATCTATTGTGTATTATGCTCATCCCAAGAGAAATCTGAACTAAGTCGAAATTTTAAATTTAAAATTCATTGCCAAATCAGAATTTAATTCAGACTATTTCTATTAAAAGTAAATATAATTGAAATGAAAATGTTTGCAAATCGTGACGGTTACTCCAGTATAAATAGAGACAATGAACTCATCAAATCACTATCGGCCCATAAACACAAAACCACGAGAAACATAAATTTAAATATGTGGCAGATCCATTCTGCGTTCAGTTTATAATATTAAGTTTCGTTTATTCAGGGTGATATTGACATACAAATCGATGCTATAAATGTAATGTAAAAAAAAGTTTTTCATTTCGTGCCAAATGACTGAACAAGTGTTGATGAATTTTATATTGACATAGACGGGATCATTGAAATCTAAGACATGTGCGCGGACTGTAGCTGCACTACATTAATAACTTCTACTTATTTTTAAACATTCACGTTTTCTATGGAAAAGTATTAAGGTTTTGTCGGTTTTTCCATCCATTTCATATAAAGAATCTCTTTATACTCCTATCGAAGGTAAAAACATGCATAAGCATTCACGGCTATGTTCCCCGAAGGAGCAGACAGAGGTGCATTTTCGCACCCAATTTTCGCAATGGGATTTTTTTCCCCAGAGGCCTCCTTCGCGCCAAGGAGGGCGACCACAGTCTGTGGGCGTGAAATTGCCCACCATGATACTGCAGCCGCCCAGTGCTCCTCCGAGACGAAAAGCGTCTCGGCCGTCTCGGAGTGATAGGGGGCGTAGTTGCACCCCACTACCTTTGTGTGGGCGCCCGACACAGTCCACCGTGCCGCCGCCACTCTTGGGGTCACTTTCAGTAAGCGACCCCAAGCGTCCCTATTAGTCGCCTATTACGACAAGCAGGGAAGATCGTGGTGGGATTCTTACGCACCCTTCCCACAGGGCAGAAACCTAATAACACTGCCCATCCCGGGACTTCTAGATGGCACGGCACAAATTTGAGCCATGCGACCACGAGCCAGTTGCTCGAAAGTCCTATCGAAGGTCAATAAAAACATTTTAAGTAAACAAACCAACGAGCCAATAGAAAGTAAAAAAACGCCACTCCATGCAGCGGAATAATAAAATCCAGCGTCTGGCCTGTGATATATCAAACGTCGACGATTTATAGCACAGACTATCGCCAAGAAGTGGGGAGTTTTGACAGCTGAACTTGTGTGCCAAGTTTTTACGTTAACATCGTTATATGAAGTAGAAAGTATTTTGCTCGGCATTGGAGTGAGTGTATACGAAATTGCTTTTATTCACTTTTCAAATGAAAACTATGATGTGTAGGCACATAAGTCAGAGTGCTGCTAAATATTGATACCTCCGTGGCGCAGTTGGCTAGACACCAGCTTGCGAAACGTGAGACCGCGGGTTCGATCCCCGCACCGAGACAAAGTATTTATTTCGGGTCTGGGTGTTTGTTAGACCGAAAAAACTCACGTAGTTTCTGATATCAACGACACAAGACTTGTATCTTAATTGGGGTTGGAACTAATTATGGGACTGTTGGGTGTATTTATTTATTTATATTTAAATTACAGAGAGTTATTATTGTACATATATGCATACTGTACTATTATTTCTTCGCCTGTGTCCCCGAAAGAGTTAGAGTGCGCATGTCTATTAAAGCACGTTTCGCAAATCGTCTTTGCTTCACACAAAAATATATGAGAATAGATGCGAGTCAATTTCTCAATATCCGATCTCTCTGAGCAATCCAATTGGTAATTCCTAAATCACTAAGTATATATCAAATACGATAAAATAAATTTAATATAATTATTTATTTACACAATATTTTTTTTTGTAAATTAAATAATTTACCGATGGGTATAAAATGTAAGAACAACATTTAAGTTTTATGTGCTAAAATTTACTGTAAATTTGTAATTGTTAAAATTACATGACAAATATTATGATCTTTGGTCGTCCTCAAATTTTCCTGGAAAGAATAAACGGGGCCAATGAATAAATTCTCTAAAATCATCTTAGTAATATTGCAATTTCCCATTGACGTAATAAGCCATATTACTATTAAATTTACAATTTTACTAAACCACTAAATTTCCCCTTTTCCTTAACCCAATAATATGAGGAAACAGTATATAATAGGTATAGGTATATTGCACAAATTAAAAAAACTAACTCGTGGCCTCGCGACACAAGTATATGCCATGCGATCTAGAGGTTCCGGATTCGTTTCCTGGGTCAGGCAGTGTTATCGGTTTTTTCATTTGGAAATTCTAAGGAGAAGCACGAAGCCTGGAAATGTGCCCGAAAAATGGCAATAGGTTACGTGGGACTGATTCATACCTGTCGATACGTTGGTGCAGAAATGCACCTCACCAACCTCTTCGGGGAGTAGAGGCGAGAGGTTATGTATACGAGTATGTGTAAGTATGTACTAATAAAACCAAAAATACCAAGTTTTCCTTAACACTATAACACGAAGAAATAGTATAGACTGAACATATTTAAAAAAAATATATCCATACATTTCATTGCCAGCTCTGTGCGGTCATGTGTCAGAGCATAATTAATCATATTCGCTTTTTACATACAAAATATCCTCAAAACTGCGGTTGACATAAATGTGACGAAGAAAAAGCGATGACAAGGAATAATTACAGTGTTTTAGTAGGGATTTTGTAAAGTCATTATTTATGTGAAGTCAATTGAGACAGTATGAATAATTGACTAGTTCAACTTCTATCTCTTAAAACCAAGGTACATACATTGAGTGCATTACGTACTTTTTTTTAACACATAATACTGGAGGCTATTATCATCTCTTCTCCACTTTTCCACTTCATTTTCTCATCCGTTTTGCAAGGACTGTTTTACATTTAAATAAATAAATACACCCAACAGTCACATAGGTACATAGTTCTGACCCCACACTAGGATACAAGTCCTGTGTCGTGGGTATCAGAAACTACGAGAGACTTTTCGGTCTCACAAACATCCAGACCCGAAACAAATATTTTTGGATCACACAAACATTTGTCTCGGTGCGGGGATCGAACCCGCGGCCTCTCGTTTCGCAAGCTGGTGTCTAGCCAACTGCGCCACGGGGCTGTCAATTTAAGTAGGAAGTTGATCATGGGGCTTTTCTCCTAAACCTCTTGAAAGAGAAGCTCAGTAGACAAAAAGAAAATGTTGCCTGACAGAGTTAGGACGGGTCTTTAGTTTATTAATTAAATAGGAGAATGCAATATACACAATTTTAGTCTATTTTTATCTCTTATCTATTCATCTTTGTTTCTATCTTTCTAATGTAAATGTTACAACTTAAATCCAAGCAAAGTATTTTAAATTTGGAAAAAAAATTGTAACCTTTTTAATTGTCTTGTCCACATTTTTTTATCAGTGAAAAGCTTTTTATTCCAGACAATGGAGGCGTCAATGATTCATTAGATGTTTATTTGTCTGAGCGGCTGTTAGGAATAAAATTTAATGGTTTTCATTTTAATGGAGCTGGCGAAGATACGATAACCTTCGTAAGCGGTTATTAGAAGCAATTACACTGTGTTTGCTTACACATTATCTTTATGTTTAATTTTTATGATTTTTATTATCTGGCTTTTAGAGTCAGCTGTTTTGCTTTTTGCATTATATTACTTTGCCACGTGGAAGTTACTAAGGCAACACTCACAATCATTCCCCTAAGGGCTATACAAAAGTGCATTTCTATACTTTTAGTCCGACATGGAATTGGTAGCCTATTGCCGTTTTAAGTTCGTGCTGCTTTTGAGAATTGAAACAACTTATTATACTGTGTACTTTGTCCGATAGGAAAATCGAACTAAGGCGCTCTCAATCGCATTGCACACAGAAACCACGAGGCATTTCATCAATTTTCATATGTTTAATTTCATCATCATCAGGCCATATATATACGTCCCACGGGCCTCCTCTGCAACTGAGAGGGTTTAGGCCTCAGTCCGCCACGCTGCCCTAGTGCGGGTTGGCGGACTACACACCTAAGAAATTCCCAAGAACTTTTTTAGGTTTGCAGGTTTTTATTATACTGCATGGCTATTAATGGAAAGTAAATGTACAACGTAGTTTAATACGGACCAATGTCAAATAAGTTTGTTAGTTCAGGTGCTGTTCACGTAGGTTTAAGTATTGTGTGATTAAATCACAATCAATGCAAACAAAAAGCAGTGATGGCCTCGAGGTTTAGGCGCGCGGTCGAGAATTTCGGCGGTTGCAGGTTCAAACCCCAGGCACACACCTCTGACTTTTCGAAGTTATGTGTGTATTCACAATGAATTATCACTTGCTTTAACGGTGAAGGAAAACATCGTGATAAAACCTGCACACCTAGAAGTTCTTAGGAATTTCTTAGGTGTGTAGTCCGCCAACCCGCACTAGGCCAGCGTGGTGGACTAAGGCCTAAACCCTCTCAGTTGTAGAGGAGGCCCGTGCCCAGCAGTGGGACGTATTTGGGCTGTTGATGATGAATGCAAACAAAAGATTTATTTGCACCACACGCCGTAAAGAGATTATATTATCATACTGTGTTAAGATTATAAAACGGCTTTTCGTATTAGAGAATTCACTGTTTTACTCCAGGTCAAGAACTGATAATTTTACTTTTATCTAAAAAACGACTTTTCCTAAAATAATAGTTACATTAACAGGTATTTAAAAATATTTAAGCTTAGAAATTGGAATTGATAGTAATGATTAAAATAATAAAAAAATGATCGGTAACATTGGTACAATGAATAACATATTGGTAAAAAATATTGAATCAGAGTTATAATCATCATCATCAGCCCATATACGTCCTACTGCCAGGGCACAGTCCACCACGCTGGCCTAGTGCGAGTTGGCGGACTAACACACCTAAGAACTTTTAGATGTGCAGGTTTCATCTCGATGTTTTTATTCACCGACCCTCGACCGTCGAGATTTTCGACCGCATGCCTTAACCTCGAGGCACGAGACACATAATTTTTTTTTATAAAAAGAGAACATATAAATTGAATATACTATTAAAAGCGGGGACATTGTTGTAAATAACAATTGTAGATTGTTCAAGCTCTGCATAAATCTTTCGACATTGTGGCTGATATTATTTGTCCGGTCTATGAACGTGTATTTGGCTCGCATGACTTGGAAAACCCAACACAAATTCAAATAGATGGGTGAACACCAAAAACAGATGTTCGCAAAAGCAATATTAGAATTTACGCCGGTTGAAACTGCGCTAGGTATTTATTTTTGGTTGGGATATTATTACATTGGTTAATTTAACATATTTAATTCATGGTAGTAACGGGATTGATATTAAATTTTCAACAATATAGCTCCAAATGCCGGTGTTATTAAATTAGTCAAAGCAAATGCATTATTAAAAGGAATTTCAAAGCGTATTTATTATAACTGAAAATAAATACATCACAGAAAGACGATGTGATAATTTAAAAAAATATTCAGTCCACTTCAATAGCAATTCACTGTTACATTTTATATTTATAGAAAATTCACAATAAATCTCCTATTTATAACAAAACAAAAAGTATTTTTTCAAATAAAAACAATATTAGAACTCTCATCCCATTCACCAAAAGAAAAATTACTTTTCACGCAAACTTTAAATAAAACCCTGTTTCAAACAAGATACGTTTATTTTTTACACAAAAAGGCATTCGACTTTAAGCATTTTTTTCTTTTGTATACCATTTTTTAGGGTCTACACAACAAATTACTCTGCTTTTAAATTTAATTAGAAAAAAACCTAATTATTTTTCGGACATTTTTAAAAATGCTTCTCTGTCACGTTCTAGTGTTAACCCAGCCAAAAGCAATGTTTGCTTTTTAATGTTTTAAACATATTTGAAAATAGCAATATATAGCAACAGCATTTCATGCTTGATCGACTAATGTACAAAAAAAGTATAAAAACTTTTACTGTCTAAAATTATTACGAAGAAGTGGGTATAACAATCATAACAATCTCTTTAAAAAACAATATATTTGATCTGGAAGACAAAAAGTGAAACACTAGTGATGCTCCTCAACTCAAAGAGTGAGCTTTATAAAAAAAATGGACTACTAGACTACTAACTGAATAAAACCGAGACAGTTACTTCACTGTATAATTTAATCAATGGAATAATTGACACCCTCTGCTTATAACGCTAGGTTACCTAAACATTTATCTACATTGATATTTAACTAGCAGTTGGCTTCGCTTCTCCCAGGACTTATTAAAAAAGAAGGCCCCAAGGTACCATTTATCTCCATTCCAAAATCATCATCATCATCAGCCCATATACGTCCCACTGCTGGGCACGGGCCTCCTCTACAACTGAGAGGGTTTAGGCCTTAGTCCACCACGCTGGCCTAGTGCGGGTTGGCGGACAAAATATTTGCCATATATTGGCCCAGTGGCTATTATCACGAAAGCGTAACATACATACAAAAAAAGTAAGTTTCACATTTACACTATTAGCATACGTACTAAATCCAAAATTTGATCCTATAATATAATTATTACCGATATTCCGCTCAGTTGTGCTTTGTTTTGCCAAAGGTATATTGACGTTGAAAGAGAATAAATCTTATAAAAACCTATTGCTTAATCTATTCAGATCCTGTTCATATAAAAACCCAAAACGAGATATTCTGTATATTTCTTGCTTACTTATTTTGTACCGGGAAAAATAGTCTACCCCATTCAAGGATTACAAGAGGATTACATACTTATACGAAAATTGTAACAAGACTGTCTCAATAATAATACTTTTGAAGTTCAGATAAAGAGTATTTATCATGTTTTTGTGTAAGAATATAATATATTTATTATATAATTTTACAGTATACCTCATTTTCTGTGGAGATTGGTGGACTGATATTAGCTTTTATCATTACTGTTTATTTTTACCCTATTAATATTATATGTGGCTGATGACAAGCTGATATTACATTGAAACTCACTAAGGGTACATTATCGCATAATATAATTCTAAAATAATAGATTTTCCTAAGATTTTTAAGTATCGTTACGGTGCTTGCCTCTATTGATCCTGTAGTCCAGGACTCTTGTATATGAAATTATTTATCCGTTGTGCGTTAATTGCGCCTAGTTTCACAAACTGTATATATCTTTTATGTGAGGGTGAATCCTCATAGTTAAATATTTTGTCTCCCACTTTGGTGTGGAGTGTGCTTTGAAGTGGACAACTCTTAGTTTCTAACTCTTCCTTTACACCTTTTTTATCAACTTCGTTGCGGGGTCATGACAAATTAGAGTTCGCTAGGTGAGCTTCAGTGCTCAGCGTCAATACTGTGCGTGCCGCTGTTGATCCTGCGGCACAAGAGTTACAGTGGCGGGCGTGTGGTGGAATAGTCCAGGAGCTGCAGTGGGGAGGAAAGTAATTTGAGTCATTTCCTATTCTTTGTTATGAGTTTCATCGTTTGAATTTGTTTCTCATAGCTTACAATGTTTGTTTATTTTTCCTGCTACTGTTATTTTATGTGCGAAGTTTTTTGTCGTCTCGTTGACTGTGACTATACAAGATCCCTTTACCTTGTTGTGCCGGAATGATTCAATTTCATAGTTGGCCTTTAGTTTTGTTTCAACGTCCGATGTTAACTTCTATGATAGAAGCAATTTAAGTAGTTGTAATCCAACTCCCTGTTTCTTTTTATTTACTACAGAGACTTAAACATACACACATATATAACCTCACGCCTGTATTCCCGGAAGTGGTAGGCAGCAGTGGCGGGATTTCCATAGAAGCCCAAAAGCCCAGTTTGCCTTTCAAAATTCCGAATCATATTTTTTAATTTTTAATATTTATTTAACAGAAGTAATTTGACATATAAGTGAGAATATCCTGACCCCCAATAAACAATTATAAACTAGACGATCCAAATTAACATGTAACGCTTTTGGGCTTCTATGAAAGTACAGCTACTGGTACTTGGTAGGCAGAGGTACATTACTGCACCCACATTTCGCCAGGTATGCTATTGTTAAAGATACATCGCTTACATCGAGAATTATATTAACGTAAGCAAAAGTGATGTAAATAAATACTAAATCTCGTACACAGTACTAAAACACAAGAAGCAAAATATACTCCACTATAAAAACTCTGGTACTACAATGTTGGTTTATGTTCACGCGACATTCAGAACAGCTGTTCTACGTGTTCTGCGGCCGTCAATTGTGATTTGAGCATGTTACACTTATGTAGTTTATCGAGCGTTGTAAACATGGCTATGTTCATTTCGTTATATTTTGTGTTTTTTTCTACATTCAAACGACTAAACTTGTAGTTGATGGTACTAATTTTACTACGTGTTTTATTTAGAGTAATTTTTATGTTTAGATACTTTTATATGTCAAGTAAAACCCCGTGGCGCAGTTGGTTAGACACCAGCTTGCGAAACGAGAGACCGCGGATTCGATCCCCGCACCGAGACAAATGTTTGTGTAATCCATAAATATTCTCCAGAAGAAATTTAGCAATCCGCACTAGCGTGACTAAGATCTCATCCATCCCAACAGTAGAGAAGGCCCGTGTCCAGAAATGGGACGTGTTTAAAAATATGTTACCGTTTGTATATCACTATTTGATTCCTTTTTTATAATCTGTTTGGATTTAATGTAAATATATGAAAGACAACCGTCACTGACTGATATATTAACACGCTGTTCCAAGAACTGAAGTGATTGCGCTGAAATTCACCCAGACGGTTATGAGCGAGTAGATAAAGATTTTAAGCTGATATAACGAGGTTTATAAGTTTCTATGGAGTAGTTAATAAGATCTATTTTAACGTGATCAAAGCTACAAATTGTAGCATACATGTATACCTACTGCAAAAATTTATCCTAGAAAAGTAACGCAATATTTATATATACAGAAATTGTACATGGAAAGTTGCTCCCACGATACCAATTAGTACAGTCAGTACGATATTTTAATGTAGTTATTGACCCCAGGAGATTTGTCCCAAGAAGCAGATAAATTACACACAAGGCTATCAAAACAAAGGATTTTTTTTCTATCAATACAATATTCTCGATCAAATGATATGCGGTCATAGTATGTATCCGAAAGTGAATAGCGACAGGCTCAAACATTAAAATTATAATATTTATCGAAAATTTAACCAATTAGTTTGTTTAGTAAAAATAGAGTTATTGTATTTTAAGTTCAAGTTTGACATAATAATATATTATAAGTACTGTATTATAAAAAAATACACCATTTTAAATTTACGCAACTATGAATTACTAGAAAACGAAAAAAAGCTTATCATTTGCAATCCACACACGCACTAAAAAAATAACATTTTAAAACAACATTCAACTCTTTCATTTTTTGTTGGTATCGTTCCAACATTTAATTGCCGTTGTTACGGTGTCACTGAAATGTAATATTGTTAATTCAGAAACACCACGACGCGTATACCGAAATCCAAACCCATCATATCTCTTTGATGACAAAAAGTAGACCAATAACGAAATCAACGTAAAATTAAATCTTAGAAATAACCCATTTTAACTCTATTGACCCATTTAATAAAATCTGATGGCATTAAGAGGCGGTCGCAATTAGTTTTGGCAATAACTAAAGAATCCGTTCACGGTTTATCTTCGTCTTTTGATTTTTTAATTTTGTTTATCTTTGTGTTTACTTAAAAATTATACGAGTGGGAATAAAATGAATATCCCTTAATCATTATTTATAATCGGATCATAGTTTGTTGTAGTTTTTATTGCCAACTGATGGAATCAAGCTGGCTGTCGACTGGGTAGTAATTTTATTAGTTTTATTTAGACTTGAAATATATATTCTATTAATGTATATGTTATACACTGAATAACCCTGAAATTTGGAAGGAAGTCATATTCTAGCTTTGTAAAGAAAAAGGGAAAAATTTAATCTTGATAAATAAATTTAAATTCGAAAGACAATTTGTCTTACGTTTCCACGATGACGTTTAATTTTACATACATTTACAGGCTACATACTTTATTAAAAATTAAGCTAATATATATCTATATCAAGCTAATATATATCTATATAAATCTGGATCAAGTACTCTTTTCCGTCTCATCATCATCAGCCCATATACTTCCCACTGATAGGCACTTGCCTCTCTAAGACTCTAGTTACTCAACTCTAGTTTTTCCGTACAAAACTAATCAATAATAATACGGGACTCTGTTGGATCGTAGCGAGGAAAATAGACTATTGGACGTGTTCCGCATTCTCATATAAAAAGGGCCATTAATTTACAGTTCAATGATCACGTTTTAGCTGAAAATTTGTCAACACCTGTCACATACATTTACTACTTTATCGACGGACTTACATAAATCGATCAAGATGTTTGTCCCGGTTGGCTTTTGGCAGTGGTTTATCGGTAGGCCGGTCAAGATCTTGTGTTCGGACAATATTTAGTCGAATTAGTTGTTTAAAAATTACAATTATCCTTTTTGCTATGTTCACCTCAGGTTCATGGGTGGAAGAGATCGCTTAAAGCGATAAGGCCTCTATTTGTACGTGCCCTATGTTTTTGTGTATGTATGTTTATATATTTTTTTTTCTTTGTGTGTACAATAAACTTATTTTTATTCTATTCTATTTATGTGTAACCTTTACTTTTCATGATATTTATGTTACATCCAAGGCTTATTTTAAAGCTTTTATAACTTTGTACAAATAATATATTTAATTTTAAGGCCTCTCAGTTGTAGAGGAGGCCCGTGCCCAGCAGTGGGACGTATGTGGGCTGATGATGATGATGATATATATGTATGTAATTTCATACAACATAATAATAAACACACCCAGAAGCCGCCATATAAAGCTTTATGCATGATCATGATCATTAATATATGCGGCAATAACAATATGCTATTAGTATATGTATTAATGACGAATATTAATTAAGAACCCTTTGCAATATATTTCAATTTCAATCACTTTGCAAGTTTCAAGTAGGTTTCCAAATTTTAGGCTGTAAGGGCTGGTACCCGCCACAACAAACATCTTTGTAACTAGATCCAGTTTGAAACCTTTTCACAAACTGTAAATTTAATATTACAATTTTAATGGGTCAATCTCACAAAAGCCTCAAAATAATTGCAGTTTTTAACATAAATTACAATATGTTAACAAGGCTCAGTTAAAAAAAAAACTCGAATAAAGTAAAATGTAAATATTTTACTGTTTGCCTTCTAAATTAACTTCGTTGCTCAAATATTATACAAGCTTCATTAGTAATCCCTTCGAATCAACTAGTCAAAATACATTTGTGAAGAGAACTATTCAGTGATTTCAAGACTTTTAATAAATAATAGGTAATAAAATACTTATTAAGCCGTATGCTTTGAAGAATAAATATTCTTAAGAATTTTATGCATTAAATAATTTATAATTATAACATGAAAGTCGTTATAAGCTACTAGACTATCACGTAAAAGTTTATTGATACAAATAAATATATAAAAATATTTTTTTCTCCAATATTCCTAAAATGGTTGCATTTATATGGCTTATACAAGCGAAGAAAAACACATTAAGAAGTTCTCATAAGGATTTCCTTAGATAAGATTATAAGCGTGGGCCGGCGTGATGGACTAAGGCCATGAATAACATAAGCACCTGACCAGCAACAGAATGTATGTATACGGGCTAAAATACAAACGTTTATTTTGCTTAGCCATTAGCGTGCATAATCCTACACACGAAATATCTTAAGGATAAAACTCAGACAATTAATTGGATGGTGATAAGCAATAATGTGTTAACCCTTAAGAACTTTGTTTTGAGAAAATGGCGTCTAAAGATTTCAAACCAATTCTTGTAAATTTGTTTAAAAAAAACTATCAACTGCATATTGCTCGGTTTACCTAATAAAAAAGAATATTGGATTACAAATAGATATTCATCATCATCATCATCATCAGCCCATAAACGTCCCACTGATGGGCACGGGCCTCCTCTACAACTGAGAGGGTTTAGGCCTTAGTCCACCACGCTGGCCTAGTGCGGGTTGGCGGACTACACACCTAAGAAATTCCTAAGAACTTTTAGATGTGCAGGTTTTATCACGATGTTTTCCTTCACCGTTAAAGCAAGTGATAATTCATTGTGAATACACACATAACTTCGAAAAGTCAGAGGTGTGTGCCTGGGGTTTGAACCTGCGACCGCCGAAATTCTCGCCCGCTCACCTAAACCTCGAGGCCATCACGAATTACGAAAATAAAATAATCTAGAACATTCTTTGAAAAAAATGTGATTATTATTTTGATTAGTTTTATTATAAGTATATTTTTTATACTTTTCTCTTTTTGGTGACTTACAACTTTTACAGAATTTTAAATACGTGATATATTATTCAAGTATATCAAAAACTTTGAATTTTACTTTGTGTGGATTGACACATTATTGCTTATTAGCATCCAATTCATTAATCCGAACATCATATATTCACGAGGCACGTAATGGGGGTGGCTCATTTTAACTTCATTTTTTTCTTAAGGTCAGAAAGGCTAGACGGGTCTCGTTTTGGTCTGGGCACCGGCCGACCTTTTTCCATTAGCTTCCATTGAAATGACTACAGTGTATTCGAGTTTCATTCGTAAATAACGTTGATGAGAACATGGAAGGGTATTTGTTAAACTTGTCGGCCGGTGGTCTGAGTAAAATTTTGTCAAACTACATACATATATATAGATATCATCCTTTTGATTGTGACAATATGGGCTGATATAGATACCTACAGAAAAATAGGATTCAAATTAATTCAAGACATTGCCCTAATTCTGCAAGTTTTACAGTTGATTAATGTAATTTGGGAACACGTTTGAATTAACGTATGTGAGGCTTAAAACTTGTGTTAAACATTTCAGACAAGAGGACACGTTTTGGATTTGACGTAAAATTCCCGGCTTTGAACAGTTAGACATAATTATTCCGACTAGTGAGATTAGTCATATTTTTTTCCTATTTGGGCCTGTAAATACACCGCTTAGCTTAAGTGATGTTTCCAGCCAGTTATATTAAATTTTTGCAGTATTGTCAACCACAAATTTTAACATATCGGTTAGACTCCATCTAGTTTTTGCTATATCACAAAAAACCACACACACACATACACTAAATAGAACTGAAATTCTTGTTCAGGCATAGACTATACTATCCAATCAAATAAGTGCGCTAGACTTATATATTCTCTAAGTATCTAGGAAGGCACAGATATGAGATAAGGACTATTTGAGTAGTAAAATATTTACGTTCCCTGGGATTGATGAATGAAACTCAATTTAAGCCTACGGCTGAAATGTAATAGATCGGAAGTCTGATCGATACGTCTGGTAGTAAGGGGTCAAAGTAGATTATATACACTTACGTGTCTTTTTAAAGAATATGCAAACATGTATATAAAAATAAAGTATCATTCAAACAAAAACCATGGAAATCGGTTAAATACTTTTTGAATTTATTCCTCACAAACATTTTTAAAACAATCAAATCTTTCCTCCTTATAATACATAAAATATCAATAAAAATATATATCAATTTTGCGAAAAGGACACTACTGGGAGCTCTGACATTCAATCAGGGACTGACTATTCTATATCAAACCCATTATAGGATCCCGTTTACAGGGGATTTAAATTTATGTTATGTAATAAATATATACATTTTGTATTTATTTACATATTTAAAACAAGCGATGTGACAAAATGTAAATTAAATTTTATTAGTCTTTCATGCAGCTATTATTTATAGGTACGAATTTGCCCAACAGGCTAGTGACAAGGCAAACAGAATTTTATTAAAAACTCCCCTGTGTAATCACGCGCGACGGTGACCAATTTACATATTTTGTTTTAATTACAAAATTTGAGACAATAAATTGTCCGTTTAAATGGACGGATTAAGATTTTCAAGAGCATTTAGAGGCTTTTTAATCCAAATGAAGCTTTTAAATAACCTTTGTATGTAATCTTCATTTGATGATTTAAGCCGTATAGATCTACATATTCGTCCAATTTTGAACTTTCGTTTACTACTTACTCCACTAGCTATGAGATTTTATGGAATATAAAACATAAATAAAATTGCCAATCCGTAATAAAAATGTGTGAAGTATTGTAAAGAGATTTTTTTGAAAATAAATATTAATTTCTTTTGTATATTCCTTATACTTTCCCCCTGCTCTACTCTTCTTCGCAAACCCCATCGATTGATCACCCACTGTCTTGTACGGTGACTTCATCTTTGGTAACAAACAAGAAGAAAATACTCATCTAGGATTAAAAACGATCCTAATTCTTTAAACTGTAATAATAGCTGGGTCCCTACCCAGACGTCCCTACGTCTATGTATCCGTGTACTTTGTATATTTACATATAGGTACATATTGAAAAATCTTTCACTTAAAACATCTTTTATTTTGTAAACATTCAATGACATCAACGTATTACTTCTAAAGAACAACAGGCCAAATCAACCGTAATATGTAATACATACTACAAAGTAACTACATTTTAGCAATGTCACGACGGCCGAGTGTTTTGGCAAACACCGGCCTCTATGACATAGGAGGTCAGTGATCCAATGCAAAATAATCGTAAATACGCTATTATATGCTGCTATTTCTGGTAGCGAATGTTGCCACAGCAGAATTAGTAGCAACGATGTATGCTCAGACTTAATGTTAATACAAATAAATTAATAATATAATTTGTCTATTCATTTGGGTGGGAAATAGAAACTGGGAAGTCATAAGTGTTGGGAAGTGTAATAAATAAATGTAATCGACAATTATGCATTGATATTTCATGGGCAGCACAGTAAATTGGTTTGAAGTTGAGGGCTAAAAAATCATTTTGTAGAATCTTGAGGCATGCATGTTTTTACTGATGTTTTGCTTCATCTTCAATTCAAGAAATAAATAAATACACCCAATAGTCACTTATACTACAACTCTATGTGCTTCAAAATATTCCTAAGATTTTAAGATCATTGGCACCAACTATGCCTTTCAATTAATGGTTGGCACATTGGCTAAGCAATAAATAAACAAAGTGAATAATATGGGGACGTGATTCGCAATAATATGAACAGGAAAAATATTTTTTACGTCCGTCATTAGTATAAGCACAAGATTAGACTAGATTTAAAACTATCACCTGCACTAAGTGATTTCCATAGACCAAAAATGTCTGTGTGATAATGAATAATAAGGTTTTGGGACTTATTAAATCTGATTGACTAAACGGAGCATAAATCTACAAGTATTTAAAACCCTAATATTGTACTAAAATACTCAAGTAAGACCGGTCCTTTAATAGGTTGTAAAAAAAACCAAAGCGTCGATATTTTAACAATAAAAATTATTATAATCATTTTTACAACATGTTTTAACATACATATGTACAATCGATATCATCAAAACGAAACTTTTACGAAAATTTAATAAATGTATATCTAAACTCTTTTCATTGAACAAAAATATAGGTCTACCAAATATTTTACATACTCGTACTTTAGGTTTTTGATTCACTGCGGAAATTCCATTGCTCTTCACCTCCTAAACCTTGTCCTTGATACCATTTTAAAAGCCTTTCAATTATTATCCCTACTTTTTGTTATTTTATGTGTTTTGTATGTGAATGGGCAATTTATCACATTTTATTTAATGGTTTAGCTAACCTAATTAATAAAAAGCCAAAATAACGTTCAAATTATAAAATCCTTAAATAAATCCATCAATTATATAAATAAAGTTAAACATAAAATAAATTATGACCGTGACGAAACACACAATGAAAAATAAACATCAGTTTATATGTCGCAGCTAACATATAACTTGTTAAAATGTTGAAAACACAAAACGACCTTTGAACATAAATATCATTAAGAGACGCATCGTGAGCTGTCACCGATATTTTCGTCCATTCTAAAATTAAGGAGTGGACACGTGCGATGAATTTCCAAATTACTCCTCTCAACGTATCACTCAACTTTAGGTAGGTCCAAACATTAAAGTATTGAAACGGTCTTCAAATTACTATGACAGGTATACGTCATCCTATTATATTTATATAAAATACGTTACAGGTTACGCGATAACTTATGAATTGATAGTTGAGCCGTCATTCACTGATCTTGCCAGAGAACTGACAATCGTTGCGCCTTCGCCTGTATTATGCTTCTTTTTGTCCTATTCATACATACATACATACATAAACTCACGCCTGTATTCCCCGAAGGGATAAGCAGAGGTGCATTTCTGCACCCACATTTCGCCAAGTATGTATCAGTCCCACGTAATAGGCGGCGAGCCTATTGCCGTTTTTCGGGCACATTTCCAGACTCCGTGCTGTTACCGAGAATTTCCTAATGGAAAAACCCAATAACACTTTGCCCGATCCGGGAATCGAACCCAGGACCTCTAGATCGCACGGCACATACCTGTAGCGCGAGACCACGAGGCAGTCAATGTCCTATTCATTATTCTATATATTAGCTGTTCCAATTGCAGGGCGAGATCATTTATTTTTTGGAGCATATAGACTCCGGACTATAATTGAGAATTTCCTAACAGATAAACACTGAGCTGAACATGACAATTGAACCTGGGGGCTCTCGATCTCAAGCAACGCCTTTATGCCGTAGAACCAACGAGGCAAGCAATATAACTGAAGCTGCAAAATCTTCGTAGGGGGAAAAAACGACTTTTAACAATAAAATTTATAACAGACATCAGGCTACTACCAATATAGACAGAGGGTTAATAAGACAACTCAATCCAGTAATAGACACTGGCATTTTACGAGTGAGAAAATCTAGATAAGGCGAGCAGTCGATATTTTCACGGAGCTCAACGGAATTTTACGATTATACCAGATTACGATCGATATAAATGGAAATGAAATATCGACTGTCGATAAACTTCGGCGAAAGGGTTTCACACATATATTTAACTAAAGACGCAATTTGGAATCGATTCATATATTGTGTAATTAAAATATATAGGTACTGAAGAAACGAGCCTATTAAGGTAAAACTGCAAACATCATGCCATAATTACAAATAAGTTTTATTAAATAAATATAATTAATATTTATTCAATATTTTACCACACTGGCAAAGTGTATATTGTATCAATTCACCAAAAGCTCTTTAAAATTCATTATTCAGTTGTAAGATAATAAAACGTTAAAAGCATAGCAGGCAATAGTTTAGTATGAAATAGCTTAAAATTGACGATTCAAAAGAACTTGTAAAAGTCTATTTGAATAAAGATAATTTGACTTTGACTGACTTTGACATCTTTTCATATCATTTCATGTCTACTCCGAAGTAAAAAAAATGTTTTCTTTCATTAAAAATTCGAATGAATATAATGACTTCAATATATATTTCAACTAATAGTCAAATAACAACCATTTTAAGTTTTAACTTAAGAGCCATGTCTCCACAAAAGCCTCCGCTTTTCCATGAAAACGGGCCTTAAAATTAGTAAAATATAAATTGGTATTAAAATTTTCACATAACTGACAAGTGTCAGTTACTCAATTTTTTCAGAGCCACTACTAGCTCATAAAAGAGGGGTTATAAAACAATATCGAGATATCGTAATGATGTAGCTATAACACCGTAAACATAAATATTTTTAATGCCCAAATTATTTTTATATGACAGTTAAACAGTTAAAAAAAAAAACATCGCAGCTCCTTTAGTAGCAGAGGAACGTCTACATTTTCCTACTATTATTATATAGTATCTACAATTGGAATTATACAATTGTAAGAAATTTAATGTTGGCCGAAGTATAAATTATGCTATGAAAATGATAATCTAAAATTTTGATGCGCCGGGCATTCCAGTTAGTAACGAGTATTTAGTATCAAGTAAAATTCAACTAGATTTTTAATCATTTAAAATCCAAAAATCACAGTCTCCAGGATTTCACACCCTTAAGTCTCAGTAAAAGTGCTTGAAAACTTAATAAAATTTTAACTAAAAGGTAAAGCAATAAACAAAATCAATTGGATTCGCTCGACTTAATTTATTTTTGCTAATTGGGAGGCTATTTAATTATACTTTCATAGTTGATGACCTACGCCGGCATTTTATCTAGATAGCGCGCCCTAGTACCTATATCTATCTCCTATATCTTGATTTCAATGGGTGCAGGCCAATCTTTCTCATTAAGACTGTCGGTTGCAATGTTTTGGCATGGTGGAAAGTGTTGTATAATTGAAGTACCAAGCTTGAGTGCTGTTGCTGGTAGTAGTAGCATCTATGATTACAGAGTATTTCTTATACTTTTATTTACTATTTCAGTATAATTTTCCCGTCCAATATAAGGCAGAATTGCCTTTTTATTGCCAAAAGTCAAGTTCTATTGATTTGATGTACAGGCATAAGTGTAGTGGCGAACGGGTGGCAAAGATGCATTATTACACCACCATCAGACAAAAAGAAAGACGCATAAGTGATTTTATAAGGGTTCTAGTTGCTTTTTATGTACGCCTACAAAGAAGCGAGTGCCTCAACTGTTTCCATTTTATAATGTCTGCTTATCTTTACAAAACTTAGGCGTGAGTTTCAGTGGGTGATGGATGAATAACCGCATCTCAGATACTATTTCTCGCCGCAGCGTCGTGTGGCTTATTCGTTTTCACTGAGCATGCAGCGCGAGTGACATGTACAATATCGGATGTCTCATCTGGGACTGAGATGAAACCTACTTTAATTTTAATGTTGGAGCAGAAGTAATGGAATATGCTCATATTTCTGCCTCCTTTTTAGAGCTACCTATTTCCTGCATCATAATCTAAAAATCTAAAATTGATGAAGAGAAAAATTAAAAAGTAGTTTATTTATTTTATTTATTTATTTAGAGACACCATTGACAGTTACACATACACTTTAAAAAACAGTTGAATAAATAGCATTGGACATTGCGTACCATCATTATAGGTGAATACAACATTCTTGATATTATTGCTCAGACAGATAAATTATTTATATTAGTATTGGAAATTACATTTAATGATAAATATGCTATTATAATAATAATAATTAATTAAACAAAAAAAAAAACAAAATTAAAAAATAGTGTGACGATACAAAAAATAAAAAGAATAAAATTATAAATAATTAAAACCACATTCAGAATTACAACTAGGAAATTACAATTTTTGCATTTAATTACATTTATTATTAAAAACTATAATATGAAAGAATAAAAATGAAAACATAAATTAAAATCATAGATAAAACCCGACTAGTAACGATGTAGTAGCGATTTTAAGTATAATGACTTAAAGGTTACAGTGGAGGACCTGAAGATGTCAATGTCATTTATGTCGTTGTAGTTGTAGTATGTAGTTGACCTGCTGTTTGATTTTTGATAATCTTTTCAGAACCTAATCTTTTTTTCGAGCTATAAAGTAGACTATGGCGTTTCTAGACTCCCTAAATCTGTTTTAAAAATCGTTAATAGAGGTATATCATTGAATCAAAAAAAAAAAATTTTTTTTTGTCCCTTACATTCGTCTCCAATAGTGGGACGCACAATGTTTAAAACAAGTTTTTTATTTAACAATTTATTTAATTTTTCATATCGTTAATATTTTTCAAGATTTAATATATTATTCTAGCAAAGACGGCCAAAGAAATCAATTTTATAAAATGACAGTAACACTTCTTGAACTTCTAAATAGTCGTCTGGTCCTGCATTGTTTTATTTTATTGCGCACTCCACGGACAGTTTGATGAGAAGAATAAAAAGAGAACGTCGGAACTGTGAGCAGCCTAATTCAATTTCTTGCGTAAATGTAAGTCTTACCGAGTCAGAAATTTATTAAGGTAGCGTGCCCTATTACCAAAATTTCATATTCAAGAGGATTCTGATGACTTTTTAAATTAAATATGTATGCAACCCCCAAGTAAACCCCATAGTAGAAGGTCGTAGTAAAGTGAAAATAGCAAGTAATTCTTCCAAGTTAAAATAAAAATTGTACCTTGTTGAATTTCGTCGATTTTTTTAAAACAGACTCATGAATTACTCTTACACAAAATATTCGAATGAAATCCAGATATACATATTATTATATATTTACATGTCAAACTCATTATATTTGCCTTTACGTCCTACGATACCTCAATGATTGAATAGGCAATTTCTAAAGAGGCTAGTGAAAATATAAAATCAAAAATTATTTTCTGTATTCTATACTCTAGACTAGAGCTATGACGTTATGTAACGACTAAATTTGACATGTACTTGACAATAAAGATGTTGGCATGAAATATAACTCACATAATTTAAATGAAACTTAGGCGAGCAGTAGTGATGGCCTCGAGGTTTAGACACGCGGTCGAGAATCTCGGCGGTCGCGAATTCAAACCGCAGGCATACAACTTTGTCTTTTCAAAGTTATGTGTGTATTCACAATGATCACGTACTTTAACGACGAAGGAAAACATCGTGAGAAAACCTGCACACGTAAAAGTTCTTAAGAATTTCTGAGGTAGGTATGTAGTCCGCCAACCCACACTAGGCCAACGTAGTGGGTTATCGCCTTAACCCCCTCAGATGTAGGGGAGGCCCACGCCCAGCAGTGGGACGTAGATGGGATGATGATGAGGCGAGCAGAAAATGACATGCTTTTTTAGCTGCTGCAAACTGTACTCGAAACTTGCTCAAAAACAAGCCGTTAGTCGAAAAGGATTCTGCACAAAATCAATACATTAAAACCGGAATGTGTTTTTGGCTCTGCGTGTATTAATTACCACCTATTTCACGGTGAGAGAAAACATCGCGAGAAAAATACGATACCATCAAGTACCGTGTTAGAAAATTCCTAATTTTGTGAAGTCCAATATAGCATCGTTGTAGACTATGGCTTAAGTCCATTTAACTATCGATTGAGACCTGCATTGTCATTTATAATTGTGTTTATTTATAAGATTTACACCAATGAAAAAATAGCTTATAATATGAATATGTATTTAAATAAATACACTCAACAGTCACATACATAGTTATGACCCCACATTAAGATACGAGTCTTGTGTCATTGGAAAATACGACAGCTTTTCGGTCCCACAAACACCTACACCCGAATCAAATATTTGTTCAAATATTTGGAAATTTTGAAGTCCAAATACATTTTAATATTACACGAAAATATATAAGCAATAGAAATAGCCAATGAATTGCTATAAAGATCATAAAGTAATATTAAATTCTATTTCATACATTCGTATCTGAAGTGGGTGGGGATTCGAATGAAAATGTATTAATATTAATATCACTCAGACGGAACGATATTAATCACTTAAAATGAGCAGACTTAATCAATTTGACGTGATATGACACTCGTTCTATCCGTCTTTTACTTATATTTAAATTGCAACCCGTGTTTAATAACTTTTAGAGGTAGACCTATAATTATACAACACAGTGTTATAACTTTTTTCGAATAGAAAACATCAAATTATTTTTAATGCTCACCCGCAATATTTTTATTATAAATATAGAAAACTGTAAGTATGTAATTCAGAAACCCTTTTCTTGAAGAAATTAAATTTGTTCGTAATCAAAGCAGTTGACGGAAAGTCTTCGATTTACCTAAATGTACTGCGATAGATTAAGCAATACATTTTTACAGTAAGTAACGTATCTAAAAAATTAAGACAAAATAACGAAACCTTAAGCTAGAACGGTTATACCACTTCTATATGGGTCTTGCAATTTAGTCTTAAAATGCAGACTATCTACCATAGAACATCCCCGCGCAGCCGTGTTGGCTGAGACAAAGAAAGACTAGAAAACCATTACCTCGTCTTCACACCGAACCAAACCGCATGTATAAAACTGTAATAAATAAACTAATTTTTGCACTAGAATTTCGAACAAAAACTTGCGGATGTAACGCTATATCTCTATAATAATAAATCGCTTACCCTTGCAATATATTTAAACACACAAACACTACACTGAGCACAGAAAAAAAAAATCACACTGTCACCCACTCGGATTAATTTATCCTTCGCAAATAAATTGTCTAATTTTAATTTTTCAGTCACAGCGACGGAAATAGTGCAGACGATTGACAGCAGCGCGGTACTCCGACGTGCACACCGCGCGACAGCTCGCGACCGACTGGCTGGGCTGCGTGGCTGAAAGCGCGGGAAACGCGTCAAAGTACTTTCATAGTGCCATAGTGCGCGGGTTGATTTTCATTAAGGCTGCGAGGAAATTTTACAAATCAGATTCTGATGAGATTTTTTAATCGATGAGATGTAGTCATATTACTCGGAAGTCGTGATGGCCTCGAGGTTTAGCCACGCGATCGAGAATCTCGACGGTCGCGGATTCAAACCCCAGGCATACACCTCTGACTTTTCCAAGTTATGTGTGTATTCACAATGATTTATCACGTACTTTAACGGTGAAGGAATACATCCTGAGGAAACCTGCACACCTAAAATTCCGCCAACCCGCACTAGGCCAGCGTGGTGGACTAAGGCCTAAACCCTCTCAGTTGTAGAGGAGGCCCGTGCCTAGGAGTGGGACGTACATATGTATATGGGCTGATAATGATGATGATGATGATGTATATTACTCCACGTATGTAATTATATTTAATGTGATTTCAGTTTGATATTAAAATGACTTTTTGAATTTTCTGTATAAAACATTACGGACATTACTCCGCGCATTGGTAAACTGATGTAATAGTAAATGGGCGATATACTAGACCTAAAAATCGATTTCCAATACGAACGTAAAATTACATAATCAGTTAAAATATCTGATAATCGAAAAACATGTATCTGAGTAAAAATATTTTTTCAATACTTATCCATAAATACATATCTGTGTATCGATATAATATCATGAAAAGGAAGAAATAACTTGAATAGAGCAATGGCAAGAGAAATCCAAAGCCGCCCCATTTTTGTCGACTAAAGGATCTTAGATTTTTGCCGAAGGGCAGACTTCCTTAGAAATATTTTGGGTTTACGTTGTAGCATTTTGTTAAACATAAAACATAATAGCTTTCACTTTATCTATAGACTCAAATAAAATATCAATAACATACATAAGGGATGAGGATATTTTTTTTTTGTTTATCCTGTAGAGTTATAGTATAGTGAGAGGTATAGTGGACTGAAAATTTAAGAAAAATCTCGGGAAGTCGCTGGATGCAGATCATTCCGACAGAGCACTTTTAAAGTCTTTGGGGGAGGCATATGTCCAGGAGTGGACGTCCTTCGGCTGATGATGATGATGATGACAGAGTTATAACGACATTCATGTTTATATAATATTATGTAAATACATAGTTATGGTTAGTTACAATGGTATCTCCGTAAGGTACTTCCGGCACGGGCCCCCGCTACCATTGAGAGGGTTTAGGCCGGTTCATCATGGTGGCTTATTGCAAGTTTGCGTTCTACAAACCTAAGAGCTTCCTAAGATCCTTTTTTAAGTGATGATTGATATTCGAATCATCACGTAAAAAAAGTTAAGTTAAATTATACATGTACGAGTATGTATGAATTTATGTAATAAATAATAAATACACCCAACAGTCACATACATAGTTCTGACCCCACATTAAGATACGAGTCTTGTGTCGTGGGTTTCAGAAACTACGAGAGACTTTTTGGTCTCACAAACACCCAGACCCGAAACAAATATTTGTGGATCACACAAACATTTGTATCGGTGCGGGGATCGAACCCGCGGCCTCTCGTTTCGTTTCTAGCCAACTGCGCCACGGGGCTGACAAAATAAAATACGTTATAAAATATGTATAAAATACGTGGGCTGGCAAACTATTCTCAATGGCCTGTCAAAATTGTATACATAGTAGGCCATAGCAAGAACCAACGATATATCCTAATAAGCAAAAAAATACATCAATGTTGTACCTAAACAAAGACATCTCATCTCCATACAAGATGTGAGTAAAGTCGGCACGTACGAATAAATTCTGTTCCATTTCGGTTAAATTACTTCGCTATGTTGTGTCAATTTTAATACGAAGCGAGCGGCGCACCTCAGTGGAGCCTTCTTTTATTACTTTCTTAATCTTTTGCCTTTGGTGTGTGGTGTGGTAAAGATCAAATGTGTGTGTGTGTGTGTGGCAACATTATGTGGCAAAGGAATACGTTTTAAGAAAAATTTGCTTACTGTGTTGAAGTATATAGCAAAAGAAATTTTGAATAATACATTACTAGCATTACGACCGGTTCTGAGTAATTGGCAGTTTAACAAGATAGTCATATTCTATCCCTTTGGTATTGTTCGGGATAATGGATTCCGTGTGGCGAACATTATTCTTATGTATGCAATTCTTCTTTACAATTTTGTCCAAGAATTACTTATTATTATTAAAAAAAAAATGTTAAAATAAACCCAATAATAATCGCACAGGTACCCCCAACCCGAAACAAATATTTGTTGATTGCACTTTATATGATTACCACAAAGTAATTCGTTAAATTTTCAACATCTGCATACTACCATGTATAACATACGGATGCGAAACATGGGCATTGACAAAACAACATAGAAATAAATTGCAATACTGTCAGAGAGCCATGGAACGGAGCATGACAAATATACGAAAAGCAGAGCGTGTAAGAAATGAAGAACTAAGAGCAAAAACTAAGCTACCAGACATTTTGACCAGAATTGACCAACAAAAATGGAGATGGACTGGCCACATGATGAGAGCAAGTACAGAAAAATGGAGTAAAGTAATAACTGACTGGTATCCAAGGGACAGTAAACGCAGTAAGGGGAAACAGAAAAGAAGATGGGAAGATGAGCTCAAACTAACGGCGGGCCCCAATTGGAGGAGAGTGGCTCGTGACAGAAACCAATGGAAGGAGTTAGAGGAGGCCTTTGCCAAAAGGCACTCTGAATTGAGGGATATTTTGTAAAACTCTATTATAAAAACAACAATTCAGAATAAAGGGCAATTATTATAATTCGTTAAATAGTCTAATAAACTACATAAACGAGATAATCTCTAAGTTTGATTCAACCTTTTAGAAAACTACACTACTACCCTTTTACATAGACCTATTTTAAAAAACAAAATGAATGCACATCATGTTCAAACGGCTGACAACATAGGCTTATAAATCATCTCGCACATGAATAGCCACGTTACTGCGGTAATTAAAATAAATTTGTCGCAAACCGCGTCACAATACAATACACAGCACGAAAACAATACGCTACATATTCACACAATTAGCGATGCGTGCGACAATTTAACGTAATGACGTGTTGGATGTTTTTCAGTGTAGTAAGGATGTAAATTCAGTTCTGAAATATTTGGTGGCATTCCGTTGTTTTTTCTTGGCGTGGTGAACTTATAAAACGGTAAATCATATAGCTATTGACTTCTTATTATTTTAAATCTATTAATGTTTAAAATCTACATATATAAGAATTTCCTGATAACATTTTTATGTTTGCAGGTTTCCTCACGACATTTTCCTTCACCGTTAAAGTAAGTGATAATTCATTGAGAAAAGTAGTGATAGTCTAGAGGTTTAGGCGCGCGGTCTGGAATCTCGGCGGTCGAGGGTTCAAACCCACACACGCACACACCTCTTTTCGAAGTTATGTATTTTCAATACCCGTATGTAAAACAAAAATTATTCACAACACGCATTTCATATTTGTTTTAAATCTGGGTGTATTTGTGCAACTGTATAAAAAAGGAAAAATGTTCCCCACTAAATGAAAAATGTTTATCAAATATTCTGGTTGATATTATTCAATAAATTCCGACAACTGATCTTCAATTTGCGATTCACAGAATAAAACATATTTTTCTAACTATATGCTGTCAATAAACACATACATTTCCCTACCCCAACGTTTCGCAGGAAATACTTGAAGTTCCACGTAATAAACCTATTGCTATTAGCTAGGTAGGTACATTTCCAGACTCTGTTGCTTCTGAGAATTTGATTACATGAAAACCCAATTTAAAGGCAGTGTACCTTCGGATCTTTCAATCACATATGACAGTTTTTGACGTAGAATCAACGATGTAATCTTCCACTAAGTCACATATGTAGTCTTGACTCAACAGTAAAATTCTTATAAGGATAATTTAATATTGGGGGTTCCACAAACCACTAGAAACAAATAATTGTGAATCACACATACGTTTGTCTCAGCGCGGTGATCGAAACGATGCATTACTTAAAAATGCTGAGCTAAAAATCAAATGCACCACGAAGGCGATGGATAAATAATAAATATTTTTGAAGTTATACTTCTTTAGGTGCGTTATGAAAAATGATAAGAGCGAATATGCACGCGCATCACTGTACAAAAGTAAGACGTTGAAGCTGCCTATGTGCTCCAATATAATTGACAGATTGAAGCTGCCTATGTTAAATGTAAGTATCAAATAATAAATATTGACATATTTATTAGTTGTCAAATATTTATGAGTGCGTTCAGTGTAAACTAAGAAAGAAGAGTATATGTGACTGTTGGGCGTATTAATAAGTTTTATTTCACTCGTGTGGTATAACATCTAACGCGTGTACATAAGTACATACACACTTTTATTTTTGATAAATTTCACACATCGACGCAACATGAGTACATAAAACGTGGATAAGGCAAACGATGGTGCAAACAAACAGAAGGAATTAGTTTAATTAGCAGCGCAGCGTGGCGACAAATCGACGTCTGTTTTTGATGGCGTTATTTCGCTTCCCGGGACCGCCCGTCAGCAATCATGCGCCCGACTGTTGTCTGAGAGCTAGGAAGCTTTATGTATTGGTAGTATCGTTTTTTGAGGTTTTTGATGTTTGAAAATCCTATGGATACAGCCCATATACTTTCCACTGCTAGGCACGGGCCTCCTCTACAACTGAGTGGGTTTAGACTTTATTACACGATGCTGGCCTTGTGCAGGTTGGCGGACTACACACCTAAGAAATTATTAGGAACTTCTTTAGGTCTGCAGGTTTCCTACATTAAATTTTCCGTATACACATATAACTTCGAAAAATCAGAGGTGTGTGTCTGGGGATTGGACACTCGACCACCGATACTCTCGACTGCGCGCCTAAGCCTTGAGGCCATCATTACTTTTTCTTTAATAAGAACAGTTAAATTTTTTATTGTTCTGACCCCACACTAAGATGCAAGTCTTGTGTTGTAGGTATTAGAAACTGTGAGGGACTTTTCAGACTCACCAACACCCAGACCCGAGACAAATATTGGAGAATCACACAAACATTTATCTTGGTGCGGGGATCGAGCCGGCAGGCTCACGTTTCGCAAGCTGATGTCTAGCTAACTGCGCCACGGGGCTGTCGGTTCTTTTAGATCTAGAAGGTGTGAAACTTAGATATGTCTTTTTTGGTTCCATCATTTAGGTCATGGAAGAGGAGATTATTTTACGACTTTAGAACACATTGGATACCAATTATGCTAATCTTGTCAGTGAAATTTCATCATATAGACTTGAAATAGACCCTATCTACCAGCTCGCTCGATAGATGTTCGAGTATGATGACACGATTTTTAATATTAAAAACAAAATAAAGATTTATGTTGAAAATCTTTGATAATATTACAAAAGGCAGTTTCTAGATTGGTAGCCGTATACTGGCAAGCGGAGCTTGGACTATTTGCACGGTAGATTAAGGATATCGTAATAACCGCCGCATGCAAGCCACTTCTAACACGCTTCACGCTTTGGAAATCTTTTCGGGACGGCTAACAGTAGACGACCGTCTATTTAATAATTATTAAACAAAATGAAATATAAAATTTAGTTCAACCATGTTAAGCTCCTAGACTCAAAGCTAGGGGCGGATCTGGTTCGCAATTAAACCGCACGAATTCGCAGCGATCAGCTCCATCCGACACACTGACGTACTGACTGCTTGCGCTCCACCACCCTCGCACTACGGATGTGTATAATAATAACCGATAATTGTGAATCTTAGGCGCTACGTGACGTCATTGCGTGATAGATATGTGATTTAGTTGTATTGAGTATATAGTCTTAGTATTCATGACACAGTCACATGCGCATTCCCGGAGGGTTCCGCAGAGGTGCATTTCTCCACCCACGGTCCGCCATGGATGTTTTAAGTCTCAAAAAATAAACTAATTTCCATTTTTTGGTTTCATATCAACTCTGTGCTGCTAGTAAAAATTCACTAAAGTAAACTCAGTAACATAATGTAATCCCCGTCCTGGAATCGAAGCCGCGACTTATACACGGCACACGCTAGTGCTGCGAGACCACGAGCTAGTACCTAGTATTATAAAATCCTTGTTCCTAAAATTCAAACCAGTGCCGTAACTTAATTCAGTCGTAAATATATTATAATAATGTATATATATGAACTTTCCGGCTTTCTCAATTTAAGCTAACAACACATTAGACTCGATGGATAAGAAAGGGTTGGTTCTGCTCCCAAATAATACGAATCGGAAAGGCCTGAGCGATCATAATCTATCATTTTGTGAGAAGCGAGTTTCTTTCACGCGTTTATTTGTGTTTTTTCATATGTCGTTATGGACGTACGTAGCAAGTTATCCTTACGCGTAAAGGAAGTATTTGCGTGTACGGGATCAAGGTCGGTTGGTTAGTGATGCAGAGAAATATCATGAGCTAAACCTGAATACTTTAGAAATCTTTTTTACTGTTCTTAAAATTAAGGGTTGCTTTGACGCCATGCCTAATTGACCATTTTTACTATTTTGAAATGTCTGATCTATCCATAGCAAAATAAATTCGACATTTCAATGATACATTTAATATAACACCACTTCAAACAGCGGTATAATTTGGACATTAAATTTTTAAAATGTTGTGTAAAAATATACACTGAAGTACCTACTAACATTATCAATATATTAATATTATGTAATTACAAACTTCATCAAAGCTTTTAGTTTTATGCAGTAAGGGCTCATAGTCCATTTTAGTTTTAAAAATATTCTCATTGAATTTTCTCTTGTTCCACTACCACATTCACTTGTTTTTGTAGTACCGTATACAAAATGAAACCATTATGGTGCGCTGTTGTTATATTTTTTCGTCAGAAGTTTTTATTTTGTTATATTTATGTATTTCTCTTTATGTGTTACCAAATATACATACATATACAGTACAGTGTAAAGTGTAGGATACAGTTAAAAAATTGTACAATATATTTTAACAAATTGTCGCCCTATCGCTTAAAGAACATAGGTGGAATGATATAGTATCACAAAAAAAAAAAAAAATATTCCTACCCTCCTATACCAAATTACATAGGTACATACAAAATTGTACGGAGTGGTAACAATATACAATAAGCTTATTGTCGATCGCTTATGAATAGTCACAAGTGGTTGTTTATTATTGACAGCACTAGTTGTTTGTCGTCAATAGCATGGTTACCATGTTCACCACTTACGGATTTTTTTATTTAAAAGTAAATACAACAAAATCAAACGTTATTTTTTTTCTTTTTTAAGCACAGGCAACAGGGTCTGTTTGAAGAATAAAGCGATTTTTTTTTAACTATAGCTGCAGTACTGATTTTAATTTATTCTCAAAAAGTAAGATTTTGTATGTACGAAGTATAAAAATTAGCAATTACATATTCAAATTATTACGGAACCCTTTATACATAGATACATCCTCTTTTTTATGATAGACGCAGTAAAAGTTTGGAACAAATCAACCTAAAAAGCATCCAAAATTTTACCGCAGGACGCAATGCTAAAATTTAGCATTTCATTAAAATTCGTTCCGTAATTTTATGAAGTTATAAAATTCTGTTTTTGTCGTTAAAACTATGCCCATTGAATACGGGGACCCTTTGACAAATTGGATGTAATTTTTGAATAGCATTTTTGCTTTGAATTAATTAAACAAAATATTATCTCATTTGCCCTCTATAGTAAATACATTTACACACTACACTCATGTCTTTATCTGCAAAGCGGGTGCAGGGGTAAAGTTCTACACATTATATATCAGGTGTATTTTATTCTTAGTATTTATACCTTACTACCTTTCCTCATCAGCCCAAATACGTCCCACTGCTGGGCACGGGCCTCCTCTACAACTGAGAGGGTTTAGGCCTTAGTCCACCACGCTGGCCTAGTGCGGGTTGGCGGACTACACACCTAAGAAATTCCTAAGAACTTTGCCTATGTCCAGCAGTGGACCTCCATTAGCTGATGATGATGATGTATTTTATTTCCGCAATATGGATTGGGTTAGAATGCCGCCATCCTCTGCCTGTCGCAAGAGGCAACTAAGGAGTCATTAAATGTCTGGGCGTGCTGCAGGAGTGTTGTGCCCTCACTGAACGTCCAAGATAGGGGCAAGTAGACGCACATCTTAAACCCTTCTAATTTAGAAAGGTCTATTTCGGACATCGCGTCAGGTTATCCATGCGTACAGTAACAATTATTATTAAACTATACATAGAAACATACATCTTGTTATATACACGTCTCTAAGCTTGCAATTCTGTCATAAGACACTCTAAAAGTAACCGAGTTTCTTATCAATACATTTAGAGACACTATTCCCAAAAACTTCGTATAGAACCTAAGTCCCTAAGAAGCGTAAGAGAAATTGTGACTCTACATCAAACGTCCCAGTCGAAATCTCATCCATCCCGGGGGATTACAAGGGTCGTAGTGCCCTGGCACTTACTAATCCTGATCAATGGTAGGGCTCGTCGTCTATCCCTATCGTTTGTACGGAATTAGAGAAGGATAACAAACCACTTTCCGTCGGACTTCTCAAACAATGACTTTTGTTCTGGAACAGAACCTTGCATCTGACCTATGGACAATGGTTAAAGTAATTATTGTAAAGTTTGAAGCTGAAGTGTTATTAACGCTTGAATTGAAAACACAATATAGAAACATATTGTACTATGTTCATTTTATTTTATACGTAGAAGGTGCTCGGATGTCGGTCAGGTCTATACGTAAATAAAATAATGTAATCAAGTTTTATCTTGATTACTTTTAAAGCATTGACAAAAAAAACCTTTTTAAACTAAGTTTATAGTTATAACAAATTAAATCCACAATAAACTATAGATAGTACTGAGTTGTATTATTAACTATACTAATAATATTATTAATTGGAAATGTGTGTATTATAAAACGCTTGTAACAAATAAACACCAAACTACTTAACGGATTTGGATGACTTTTGGTATGGAAGTAGATGGGAACTTCCGACGTAACATAAGCTACTTTTTTAAATATTATTACGCCCAGGCTGAGCGGCGCCCAAAACAAATTGAAACGTGTTTACGAAACATATTGCTCAGGCGTTTTGTATTTTTCTGTTAAGTGTTTCTGTAGGATAAGAACCGGATTCAAAATTGCGCCCTGGCGGAGCTGAGCTCCACCGATTGTCAGTTAGATAAATATATACCTAAATATGTATATATAATTTTATATAACATATAGATAGTATATATAATAATAATTAATAGGGTTACATAATAATTTACTAAGATTAAAGCCTCTTTTCATATTTTTTTATTATCTTAGTTTCTGTGACCGACGATATCAGACTTACGATTGAATTTGGGATAAGGACTTGAGAAATCAATGACCTTATGTACTACCTAAAATGCACATAATGTCCTCGTATATATAAAAAAAAGCATATTCTCAAAACAACTTGAAATCATAAAAATGCATTTAACAGTTGGGCTTATGGCGATCTGTACCGCGGAATTAAAAGAGAAAACTTCGTGTCAATCAATTTTTGGACTTGAATTGCACGTAGATGGGAATGTGGTTCGAATGACATGGATCCAATAAGGTGTCACTGACACAGAAACCCGACATCAGTGTCCATTAATCAGTTCGGCAGGTTTAATTACTGGAGCTGCAATTTACTAGTAGAACATTCATAGCAACCCGAGTATCGACCCCTATACATAATTGTTAAATCTACTATAGTGACTTTAGCAAATGTGTCACTTTTCAGGATCGCTCAATGTACACTGGGATGACAACAAGAAAATTATAAAATTCTTATCATTATCTGTTACTATCGGTTGCCAATATGATCACTTTGACTGTTTGTATAAAAATAAAAATAAAACTCAGACCCTAACTTATCAAACGACATATCAAATGACGTTTTACCTGATTCGGAATTCAAAACTGTAATCAGTCGCTCGAGGCAGACAAAATTACGAAAAAACAAAACTTGCGTCCCATATTTCACTTTACAAGAAAAGATCGGTCAAGAAATCAAAACGTACCGCCGTAACAAGCAATCGGTGGTGCTCAGGGCTAATCCAATGATCTCAAACACCACGACGTTCGCACAGCGCCTGTTTGTTCCAGCTTACTGATTACAAGGTTGAACTTTTTGTTCTCAGGAAATATTTTGCGGTGTTTAATGAACATTTAGAAATCAATTAATCAAGTTTTTTTTGGTAGTTATGTTTTTTATGTCGGGGCAAAATGGTTATAGGGAATTTGAATCGATATAATATCGGGATGTGGTCCCGATTATCGATTACCGTGTTTAGACCCTAGGAGATTAATATCTGTCATTTTAACCGGGAAGGAAACCTTATTAGGGAACCTTAATAAAGATGTATTTTCTTTAAATCTTAGATCGGCTTAGTGATTGAAAAGGAAGTGAAGGGAACCAAGGAATTCCATAGTATTGGAGTTAAATCCAATCCTACTTTCGTTTAAAAAATATGCCAAACATTCTGAACGAATTTACACTTCGTTATACAAGATTAATTCTTGATATTTGCACCATTTGTACTCATTCCTTCCTGAACATCTCAATTAGAAAACCAGCGCATAGCAATTCCTGATAATTTGCCAATCGTATACATTTTATATAGAATTCTAATGAAGAGGGCGCCAGAATGCGTAATTAATAATGAAGAGCGTCCTTAAATTCCCCCTCATTTTAATTGCGCACTTAGCGAGAATGGTTTTTAATTAAATTTTTAAAACAAACGGTAAAATATCGGAATATAATGAGATTTTAATGTGTTTTTTTAAATAAAAATGACAATTTAGCCTAGTTGTAAAGGTTTGCGGTTAGTTGAGACACCATCTTAACAGCCGTTTATCAGAATCTAAGAAGAAATATTGGACATTGAAAAAATATATAGACGAGAAAAGGTTAGTTAAGGATTTCACAAATTACGGCTTGATAGGAACGACGTTATGTCATGTGATATGTGTATAGTAACAGAAAAACTGTTTTGACAGTCTCGGGGCTTTTGAAACACTGACACCGGCTTATGAAACGAGAGGCCGCGGTCTTAATCCCCGCACCGAGACAAATTATTGTGTGATCCACAAATATTTGTTCAGGTTCGGATGTATGTAAGACCGTAAAGCCTCTTGTAGTTTATGATACCCACAACACAGGACTTGTATCACAATGTGGGGTCAAAACTATGTATGTGACTGGGTGCATTTTTTATTATGTCGTTTGAGAATTTGGTAGTGACACAGTTTTTGTTGAGTAGTGACATTTCAAATTACATTATTTCTGCTAAAATATTTAAGTGTTGCAGATAATAATACAGTCGGCAGCTTAATTAATGCCAGTAAGTAAAATTGTGTGTTGATAATATTAATAAAGAACAATGAGAGATAAATTGTGGTGGCGTATAATTACTTCATTTGTTATTCTTAACGTCAACGACCGTGTGTCCATTAAAGCGCAGAACAATAAAAACATCAAAATTTATCTTGGATATCACTTAAGTCGCGTGCATATATATGTGAAACATAATAATATACTTATTTTAAAATGAGAAAGATCAAGTAATGTCAATCAATTTTACCATAAAACCACAGACAACGAATAAATTAACCAGTAAACTATTGTACCTAATATTTGACAATGATTTTTCAATGTTTGTCAACATGCCAATGTGGCGAGCGTTCAAGTTCTTGGATTCAATTCCCAGGTTAGACGCAGTGTTAAAGGGGTTTTCCATCAAATTATTTATCATTTTCCATTATATTTATTTGATTTTAAAAACAATACGTATATTCCAAATTGATCCATGGTGTTAATGTAACATAATAAACGAATTATTTTATATGATCGAAAGATGCTTTCAATCAATTTTCGCTTTCCGTAGAATCCATCTATCCGAAACATCTGAGGTAATTTTATCTCGATAACGAATAATCGATAACAATCGGAATAACAATTGAGGAACAGCACCGCTTTTCAGATGTATTGTTGAATAATATTATCGATAAACGCCTGAGGACCAATTGAATGACGAGTTCCAAAGAAATAAGAAATTAAACGATCAAAAGTGCTGTTTGTAGATATTGAGATAATTTTGATGAGTTGCGGTTTCGACACTCGTTTATTAAATAAAGGTTACAGAATACTGATAGTATAAGTTCGAAGTTATGTGTGAATTCACAATTCTTAGGAATTTCTTATATGAGGTGTGTAGTCTGCCAACCCGCATTAGGCCAGCGTGGCGGACCAAGGCCTAAATCCTCTCAGTTGTTGAGGAGGCTCGTGCCCAGCAGTTGGACGTATATGGACTGATGATTATGATGATGATGAAACTGTGTATATGTCGCAGGGATATGATAAAAACGGGGATTTGATCAATTTCCCTAAAGGATTTCACTAAACCAATTTAGAGATTTGTTAAATTCACTAGAATTGTTAAGGGAAAAGATAAAATCGTGTTGTTATTTTAACATCCTCCGTGATTTGATCAAATCCCCGTTTTTATCATATCCCTGCGACATTTATAAATAAATACATAACTTGCACAAACCTGAAAGGTCTGCCAGTAAGCCTTTTATAATTCTAAACCTAAAACATGGTTCCAATAGGTACCAGGAACGAGAGCTAGATTAATTAACAGCATGTTATTAACGTTCACTAATTACAATTTGCTAATTAATTAGTTATCATGTAAACGTTTATTAGGCAACCAGGCGCCCTTTGGTTTAGGGTGATTGGTCTTTTGTTTGTGGTATTGTACATGAGTTGTTTACGATAGATTACTCTATAAATGTATTGACTTGTAACTAAGTAAATCACATACATACATACATAAACTCACGCCTGTATTCCCCGAGGGGGTAGGCAGAGGTGCATTTCTGCACCCACATTTCGCCAAGTTTTTATCAGTCCCACGTAATAGGGGGCGAGCCTATTGCCGTTTCTCGGGCACAATTCCAGACTCCGTGCTTTTACCGAGAATTTCCTAATGGAAAAACCCAATAACACTCTGCCCGACCCGGGAATCTAACCCAGGACCTCTAGACCGCACGGCACATACTTGTACCACGAGACCACGAGGCAGTCAAAGTAAACTAAGTAAATCATGTATTTTAATCCATCGGATGGGTGATATTGTCGGTCGATTGCCTAATGTCTAATGTCAATGTCAGGGTAGTAATTGTCGAGTTCGCATTATACTTAGAAGAATCTACCAAAAAGTAACTTAGTTCTGGGGTGCTATTTCTTGCCACGGGCCTATAATTTAAAGGTCTAAGCTTTTCACGCGGTACCAATGCACGATGATAATCTTAATTTGCCGTCAGAATACGTATTAAGACAACATAAATATCTAATTCGGACCAGTCACGCCTAGAGATGTAAAGAACTCGAGTCTTTGAGTCCTAATTCGATAGACTCGGCTCAATTTTGCACAACTCAGTGAACTAACTAAACTCGGAGTCTTGAGTCGAACCGAGCTTCAGTCTTTCCACAAAGACTCGAGCGCTAAAATAGAACTCGAGCTCTTAAAAAGAGCTCGAGTCTTAAATAGAACTCGAGTCTTATTAAAGCTTGAGTCTCAAAAGAGCTCGAGTCTTATGTCTTGAGCGTATTTAAGGTTTACTAATGTCAATAGTTGCAAATTATTCTGGACTTTATACATACTTATTACATAAATATGTGCGTCCTCAGATCAATTTTGATTGCTTGTGATTTTATTTATTTAATTTTTCATGATGATTAAAATGATTTTTCCTATTAATTAACGCTTTTATTTTATCAAAACACGTTTCTGATTACGAATATATCCCACAAAAGTAACATTTTATTACCTGATTTAAAAAGGACTCCAAACGGAAAACGACTCGAGCGCGACTCGCCCCGTAAAAACGACTCGAGCGCTAAAAAAGACTCGAGTTCCATGTTGCGCTCAAGAGCTCATATAGACTTAACTTCTCTAGTCTTGGGAGTCTTATTGTAATGAGTCGAGTCGTTCAATTTGTCAGTCGAGCTCGAAATTTTGGACTCAAAGACTCGAGTTCTTTACATCTCTAGTCACGCCATCAGATCTCGCGCCGAATCTTAGAGTCCATCACTTATTACTTATCCGTAACATTTATCTTCAAGTAATCCGCATTCTGGTTTGTGTTACCTATTCAAAAGAACTAATATTTAAAGAAATAAATAGTCTTCATATCGAGAATACTTTCATCGCAATGTAAACAATTCCAACGGTCCCGATCTAAGACATTATAAACAAATATTTCATCCTCCCAGCTGCCCTATTTTTCCTGGGCTGACGTTTCTGAGGCACTATTAACAAAGCCACGAGTGATCTGGGACAGCATGTGACGTCACGGGAACGGCTTTACCAAGCAATATTAGGATTTAAACGTTCCGAATGGGAGCGCTAGACGCATGATGACAGTCTCTGTGTTTGATTAATTCGCTGTAGTAGTCAGAAATACAGAAATCTATACAGCTATTGTTGTAACTTCAGAGTAAGAAAGATTAGAGTTATTTATATTATATTTTGTAAGAAAATAAATTTATTTTCGACAGCGTGAACCTTAATATTAACAAAACAAATTACACGGTTCTTGTTAAGGAAACTTTGAATTTAATCCGAGACACCCACAAATTCATTTAAATATATCTTAGAAAAAAGGAGTTAGATATGGTAAAAATCTAAAAATAGAGTTCCTTGTCTTGCAATTCAGGCGTCCAAGTCATAGCAAGACCTAAAATTGATTTAACCTAGTTTACCTACCTCGTTGAGTATGTCTTGTTCATAGTCCAATATTATGCCTGCGATTTATTCTGAAGCGAAATCAGAACATTTTTTATTTATTTATTAAAAAGCTAAAGTCTTTTACAGACACGTTTAGCTTTGCTGGTCGATGCCATTTTTAGGTATGACTATAAATGGCTGCTGCTGATGCTGGCTTACAGGAGAGCCAGATACAACTATGTGGTGATTGTTGAGATAGTCTTTAAGCTGCAACGTTGATAAGTCGCCAAAAATACTTTAGTATATTTGACTTGTTCTATGTTTTCTTTCAAATAAACAGCTGAAGTCTCTACAAACCACCAAGCTTACTTTAGTTCCAATCAACTGTACCTTCCATTTGTTGTTGTTTGGGACAACCAATACGAAGCACAGTATAGAGTAAAGAATAGGACAATATAAAAAGATTTCGTAAAGGTTTTATTTTGTACTCTACCATATTTTTGTTGGATTTTGTATTTTAAAGTTTGAAGGCTTTGTGACTCGATTTTTATACGTCCTTTTGTTACCAACTTTCGTATTTCATCTGGGAGCTTGCAATATTCTCTCAACACAATGTACTCGTAGCAAAATTTTATAAAGGTGTTATTTCTTGTAACACTCTTTTTGTACAGGTACAAAATCGCGAGAAATAGGGGTAAACAGATAGTTATTTTTTATTTGCAATCATAATTTATTGTTTTACCGTATATTAAAGGTTTATTATAGGCAGCAACACCCTTTCCCGTAGTTACTTAAAATATAGAGAGAAGAATTATCTCAGCAGAACGGTATTTATTGTGTTTAAAGATGAAATTTTAAATTCACGCCACTTAAGAGAACTTAGACAGAAGTGTTATTATCATCAGATGCGTTGTTATTACTTTGTTCCGCTAGTTTTAAAAAAGAAAATAAATTTAATTATTTGACATATTATATATCATTCAGAATAAGTACCGCTCGAAGTAATAAATGTTTTAGCAAAAAATACTAAATTGAATTTTTTGCCATAAAACCGAGACACAAGTACATTTTCCCTTAAATATAATATGACACCACTTATAAAGTAATAGTAAAAGACGGTTAGGAAGCAATAACTGCGTCGGATAAATTTATTTATTTTCCTACCTTTCTTTCTTAAGAGAAAAAAAAATTCTTGGCGTTTTTGCAAATTTTGTTAGGGTTTAAAATTCTACTACTACAGTTTAGACCGATCTGAATCTAAGATATATTTTATACATATGTATTTACACTTAAGTTCAAGTATAGTACCTATAAGTAATAGGTAGATATGTGTTTTGCCAGCTGTACTTCTGGACCTTGTATTAAAGGGTAATGGCATCTCTCTTACAAATATTTTCCGACTTTGTGCCGCTGCTCAGGACTTGAAGAAACCCCCAATAACAATTTTTCTGACTTTGACAGCCCCGTGGCGAAGTTGGCTAGATACCAGCTTGCGAAATGAGAGGCCGCGGGTTCAATCCCTGCACCGAGACAAATGTTTGTGTGATCCACAAATATTTGTTTCGGGTCTAGGTGTTTGTGAGACCGAAAAAGTCTCTCGTAGTTTCTGATGCCCACGACACAGGACTTCTATCCTATTGTGGGGTCAGCCCTATGTATGTGACTGTAGAATATTGTTGCATACTTCTAGATAGATAGTACGTAACTTCTACCTTTCTAGCCTTAATAGCTTTTTTCTTACCCTCGTGGCCTTGTAATTCACGACATAATGATGTGCAAGAAATGAGTTTGTTTGTTTTAAAATAAAATACACATATTATTTGCATACGCATTTCAAATATTATAAATGTTTTTTTACGTTTAACATTTGTATTCAAGTCTTATTAAAAAAAAAAGTATTTTAACAGAAATTCAAGTGACAAACAATAACAAATAAAATGTAATCCTCGATCTAAAAACCAACTGGATAAAGCAGCATTTTCCATTGACAATAGCAACAATTCGAATTCACAACTGCAAACAAGCGCTTTCATCTTTCAGATATTTTAACAGAAAAAAACGGTACGTAAATTGACATCGCTGAAATATCAGTTCATTAGAAAATAGCAACGGGTACGCTAACAAGCAGCCCAACCAATCACAAGCTACGTTGAAAAACACAATGGCTTAAAAACAAATGTACCTTTCTATTTTTATCATTAGTCCAGGTCAAGCGCAGATGTGGCTGCATTGAAGCATTGTGTAGAAATATGGCTACAATAAAAGTACAATTGGGATTGAAATATTTTTTTTATAAACTTTAATACATGATACGAATTGCAACTATATAACATACATAACTTCACGCCTGTATTCCCTGATGGGGTAGGCAGAGGTGCATTTCTGTACTCACATTTCGCTAGGCAAGTATCAGTCCCAAGTAATAGGGGCCGAGCCTATTGCCGTTTTTCCAGACCCTGTGCTACTTCTAAAAATCTTCTAATGAAACAACCCAATAACACTTTTCCCGACTCGGGACACGAATCCGGGACCTCTAGATCACACGGCTCATATTTAGGCCACGAGGTAATCTAGAAAGTACATACAAGTACTTGCTTATTTTCATCAATCAAGAGACTTCCACGACTTAATACAAATTCTTCTTTAGATTTTCAGTAAGTCGTGCTACACAGCTTACATTCAGTGGATTTTATAACATCGTTTGTCATGTATGTGGATGGACGTCCAATGTTGCCTACGACAGTACCGTATTAATGAATAAAACTGACTATTTATTTATACCTTAAAAATTTAATATAATAAAAAAGAATTTAATTCACGTTGCATAATAAAATAATCTGGGGGCACGGCTGTGCCCCCGCCAAGTCGAGCAAAAAAGCGGCACGGCCGTACTATACTTTTCTCGAAGCAACACAGGCCATTTTCGACACCCTATAACTTCGTTGTGGATAAACTTAGAAACCTGAAATTTCAGTCGCCAAGCAAGAATGGTATAAACTCTGTATATTTCAAATTTCATTCAATTTGAATCAGTAGTTTAAGAATTATAACTAGTCAAACTTCCCGATTTTTGATGTTCGGTCACTGACTCACTGACCGATCATCAAAACTCTAAGGTACTTCTAGCCGACATAGAAGCTTCAAATTTGGAACACAATTAGTGTGTAGTGTATAACTTAAGGAAAAATTTAAATATCTTACAATTTCGGTCTAGTTTTTTAGATACACAAACTGCATAAATAACTTTGTAATCTCACATAAATATATAGGATTACAAAGTTACATTTGCAGTTAATAATTCAGTGTACCTGTATATGTATAAGATAATGGAATATCGATGTAGACAGATAAGGCGTGACGGTATTGAGGTTTAGGCGTGTGGTCAAGAATCCCGGCGGTCGCGGGTTCAAACCCTAGGCACACTTATCTGACTTTTCGAAGTTATGTGTGTTTTAGCAATGAATAATCACGTACTTTAACGGGGAAGGGAAATATCGTGGGGAAATCTTCATATAGGGTCAAGTAATTTATTCATTTCAAAGTTAATGTCAAAGTCAAAGTCAAAATCACCTTTGCCGTAAATCAATTCAAGCTATACCTCTGTTGCGCTTGATGTTGTAATTTTCGGTCCATTGATAGCACTAATTTATAATGAAAGAGAGATAACAATTTTACAAAAGGATTAACTTTAGGTAACTGACGTTTGACGTGTACGGCCCTAAATTTTTCTAACTAACGCAAAAAGTAATTATTATTTTAAAATAAAGAACACGACTTGTCTCGTATGTAGAAAAGGAAGACTACCTACAAAAGTAAGCAAAGCTCATAAGACAGAGCGTGGGTTTTAAGAATATCCGTTCTTAGTACTCAAGAAGTAGAAGGTACCGAAAAGGAAAAAAGTAGGACTTTCTACAAAAAGAAATGAGATCCCATAAAAAACAAAACTTGAAAAAAAAACATGTCTCGCAACTCATTTCTTCTACCGTAAAAAGTTCTGAGATCCATGTGATACCAAGTCGATAAACTTATTCAGTCTCCGTTTTAGGGACCTTTTGTCTCAAGTTATTATGCACTTAGCTTACCAGGCAACATCTTATAGTGACCATATCAATATTAAAAATCTTTTATGTTTTAAATAAAATAGTTTGACTTGGCAATCGCATGAAAACACGATGTATCTCACTTTGAGATGGTCACTATAAGATGTTGCCTGGTAAGCTAAGTGCATAATAACTTGAGACAAAAGGTCCCTAAAACGGAGACTGAATAAATTTATCGACTTGGTATCACATGGATCTCAGAACTTTTTACGGTAGAAGAAATGAGTTGCGAGACTTGTTTTTTTTTACAAGTTTTGTTTTTTATGGGTAATAATATAATAATAATATATTTATTCAATTTATTTATATAAATATATAATAATAATATATTTATTCAATTATATTTATTTAAGCAGTGATGGCCTCGAGGTTTAGGCGCGCGGTCGAGAATTTCGGCGGTCGCAGGTTCAAACCCCATGCACACACCTCTGACTTTTCGAAGTTATGTGTGTATTCACAATGAATTATCACTTGCTTTAACGGTGAAGGAAAACATCGTGATAACACCTGCACACCTAAAAAAAGTTCTTAGGAATTTCTTAGGTGTGTAGTCCGCCAACCCGCACTAGGCCAGCGTGGTGGACTAAGGCATAAACCCTCTCAGTTGCAGAGGAGGCCCGTGCCCAGCAGTGGGACGTATTTGGGCTGATGATGATGAATATATTTATTCAAAATCAGTTCACAATTTACAACAATAACTTATTAACTATGATAACCACACTAGGCACAGCCTGTGTCGTGGCTATCTTAAAAAATCGTTCATTTCAAGTAAATATCAAAATATTAACTATACCTACTACGAATGAATGCTAGAAAATTGCTACTGGCAGTTTATTTTTAAATTCACAAAACGGCTTTTAGGTTAATAAAATATAAAACATTCCATGTAATCATCTAAACGGCCGACTGTATCCGAAGCACCACTGCGTCCACACTATTTTTCACTCACCAATCGGCTAAGTGACAGATTTATCTATTCGATTCAAACCGAACTCAAACCGATTGCATTGTTTTTTTTTTAATAAAAATATTTCAGTATTGGATACGCAAACTGTATTTCCCAGAGGAAATGCATCAATCACGTTTGTTTGTTTTTTACTATATTCCACACGGCATGCCAATTTAGTTGAAAATGTTCGATGTTCACGTATAAAGCTGTTCATTGATTTTACAGTATTGCAAAGGGTACGTAGTATTTTGTACTTTCCATCTATCCATCCATCAGCCAATGGAGGTCCACTGGTGGACATAGGCCTCTCCTAATGACTTCCACAGGGTTCGTTGGAAGCAGCCTGCAACCAGCGACGTCCCGCGACCTAGGTCGTACGACCATCTTGTCGGAGGACGTCCCACGCTGCGGTTTCCGGTACGTGGCCTCCTTTTGCACTTTACTGTTCTGTAAATTCTATTTATTTGTAACTTTTGTTTTATTTTTTGAGCAAATTAGAAAGCAGAAGGTCTTGAGATTACCCAGTACATCTGTATACCTATCTAGGAATACGTGAAAACACTTCGTGACCGAAGTTATGGAAGCCATTCATCATAGCTGTCTAATTAACCCGCAAACATATTGACGGCTGTGACATTTTGAGTGATGATGTTCTTCGAAATCAAGACAGATCGAGAGTGAAACATCATAAGTTTACGACGGTATTAGTATGATATTGGCTAGATTTGTCAATACATTAGTTAGAAGTGACTTTTATTAGAAAAAGGATTGTTAGGGGAGCTACTTTAATGCAGCAAAAAGGTAATAGATGGACGGTAATAGGTGGCCTGTTATTGCTGCAGTTTAATAGGCAAAAAATTTAAGGGTTGAATGACTGTGTCAGCTATACCTACCTAGAGTTAATGTTCTTTTGGAGCATGTGCTATAAAATTCAGGAAACAAGACATAATATTAACAATTTCTACTAGCCCGGGAAATTAATTACATTGAGAACTGATGGTAAAACATGACGGTCCATATAAAGTGCCGATTTTCGAGATACTTTTATTTCAATTATTTAACATTATTATGCCGGCGTTCACCTACATCATGATGGCACCATCCGTTCGAATACTATATAATAATATTATTTTTAACCCTTATTTACCTGATCAATACAGATGTTATTGGCTTAAATGTTCGCAAGTCGAAAAGTAATACAATGCGTTACTAATTAACAATCATGAGAACATAGCCTTTCGCTACCAAGCAACTGCTACGCGTCAGGCGCTGATTTTTCAAAAAGCGCATTTCAATTTGGTTTGCAGGCGACAAAAACGCGCCGCTGTATTCCAATGGACGTGCTTACGTCGTAGTCGCGTTTTTGTGCTGAATAGACGCGTATCGGAATTTCGTTCGAATCGCCGCCGAATGCTGTCGAGACCATTCTATGGATTACATTGCATGGATTTTAGTTCGTTGAGGTGAAATAAACAAATTTTACTGAATACTCGGGATTACTAGTGCTAACTGAAAAAATGTAGTAATAACTTAAAGCTTGAAATAAGATGACATAAAATAGTACTCTAATAATATATAAATTGCTATAGTCAGCTTGTAATTTAAATAGCGCAGTTTATTTATTTTACAGAAAAAAAAATTAAGTTACAATCGTAGTTTGTTTGGTGAATTTGATTGCCTGAAGCTACAACATCCATTAATTTCTACCTCGCCTACATCAGGTTTAATAGGCAACCAGAACATTTTTTATTGAAAGTACCTATCCAGGGGGGTGCGAATCTCATATACACAACATGCTTATTCCATAAATTAATTTGGTCTAAGGCTATTTAAAAAAAAATTTGGTTAGAGAAATCTTAACGTGGGTTACGCTCATAACTTCCAAGATTAAAGGTTTAGGTTTAAGCTTAAAATCACTATATCATAAATAATGTACATACTCGTATGTATATACTTCCTATTTTAAAAAAAATACATTAGGTATTCCACTACTCCTCAGCAAATTCTTAAGCACAATATAATTCCTAACTAAACAGCGGGGATAATATTCTGAAATGCGATTAATTTAAAAGAACTGTAGTTGGAGCCAATAAGACCGGGCAGGATTAGAACCGGCGCGGTAAGCGGATTTCTCCAGCTGCAGATACCTTACTATCTGCTCGAAGCACTTTGATACAGTAATAGAATTGAGCGGAGCGTTTCTTCATCTTTTATTGAGATTAAAAGTGTCTTTGAGTATTTTCTTTTTCTTAAAAAGTCCTGATGCAGACGGTTCGACTGTATCGTTCTCAGTATCCATAGTTAATTAGACGCAGCATATGAGCGGAATTTAAACAGATTCATGTTCTATAAACCAGTGGCGGTGCTTCCATAGAAGCCCAAAAGCCCAGCTTGCTTTTCAAGATTGCGAAAGCAACTTGTTAAATAAATATCCCACGATAAACAATTATAAACTAGGCATTACACAATTAACGTGTTACTCTTTTGGGCTTCTATCGAAGTACCGCCACTGCTACAAATAATTTTCGCCATTTTACCCTGTATAATAGGGCACGAGCTTATTACAGTATTCAAAGCAAACTTACTGATTCCAAATAAGCTGGAACCGAAATAACACCTTGCCCGATCATGAAATCGCACCACATAATAATAAACAAATAAACAAATAAATATTTGTTTCGGGTCTGGGTGTATGTGAGACCAAAAAGTCTCTCGTAGTTTCTGATACCCACGACACAAGACTTGTATCTTAGTGTGGGATCAGAACTATGTATGTGACTGTTGGGTGTATTTATTTATTTATTTACATACATACCTCTTCATCGCACGCCACACCCTTGCCACGGTAATACTATCATGTGTGCGGTTTTGTTTTTTAAGCAGTAATCGCGCGATTTTTATACAAAATAAGTGCAAGTGCCTATTTAATATGACAAGTATATATTGTGTTTATATATTGTGCTGTTTTTGGTTGCATGAAATCTTCCAATCAAAAAAAAAATTATTTTTATTGAACACTTCCTATTCCATTCACAAAATATTTTATTTGTTTAAATAAAAATAAAAAATATTTACAATCATAAAAATAGATAGAAAGTCAAAGTAGGCAGATTGAATTAAAATTCTGCAGGTTCGCAGCCCTATCGCATGTTTACGTACCGCGCGGCTGTAAGTATTTATTTCAAAAATGCGGCCGAGTTAAACTACTGTGTGATAGTATTACCGTGCCCTTGCACCGCGAGACTAATCGCGAAGTAATCAATTGGCTATAATTGTTTAACTCAACCAAACAAGCGAAGCCACGGGAAACAACTAGTGTACGCCGTATTTGTCACTGTCACTAAACAATAGTACAAATGAAACAAAACAAATGAGTGTTTGTGCCACCACAAATTTGGACTGAAACACGGCCATTAGCATAAAGTTTATTACCGCTACAGAAATACGATATAATGGCTTTTAATGCAAGTGGAAATCGGTTGCTGAAGATTAGTGAATTAACTCGTATCGATAATGGTTTATCGATACATAGGGATGAATATTGTCGGACAATCGAGACAGTTTGGTGTAGCGTTTAATTATTGCACATTTAGATCAGCCTACGTGGGACAGTTGGAACAGTACGTTGCGTAATTAGAAGCAGTGGGTTGGGGCTTCGCATTCGGACAAATATTTGTGTAATCGAAAAATATCGTTTTATTTTTAAAATACACATTCATACTCCTCTAACACTTATTTTACAGAATATTATAACATTCTCAATATATTGTAAGACATAGCGCCCATTAATAAGATTACAGAGTAACATAAAACCCACATATAGGTACTCGTATGGATGAATAAGGGCTACTCAAGACCGGGATGGTTGGCGCTTACTTGGGGAGGCCTTCGTTCAGCAGTGGGCGGCGATAGGCTGAGAATGAATCAAACCCACAAGATGTATTTTTAGAACAATGCCTTTTCCTACTTCAATTATGTGTTTTAAATATATTTCAGTACAGTACAGTACATTGACTACGGTTAAAGCCTTTAGATAAATACACAATAACGAGAACTCCTTTAACAATTTAAAGCGGTGAACTAAAGTCCAGATCAATACCTTTGTTAGGGCAAGGTTAGTAAATTTTAGAGTAATGAGTATCCTAACGTCGAAACTTTTAAGCCGTCTGATGTTGCTTCAAGCTTTGGTTGAGGTCGAGTCGATATCCACAAAAGTTTGCGACAAATCAAACTGTTTTCATCAGAGTAACTCAACAATACGTATAGTTAAAGCTCCATTTAAACATAATAGGATGTAAAAATATTAATGCACTAAATCAGAATTCGCCTAGTGCCAACCTGCGCTAGGTCCGCGGTGTGGACTAAGGCATAAACCCTCTTAGTTGTGGCGGAGTCCTATACCCAGCAGTAGGATGTATAAAGGTTGATGATGAAATCAGCCTTTGAATTAGACGTGCCTAATGCAATACTGCCTTGCTCTGTTGTTAAGGAGGTCCGTGCCCAGCATTGGGACGTAGGTATATAGGCTGATAAAGTAGTAAATAAAATAAAAAAAAACTATGTAGTCGTTTCCATCGAAGATATTGAAAGTTCCAAATATAACCCCAAAAACAATTACTATAACATGAATATAGTTTTTAGCGATTTATATTGTGGCGATGCAAGCCTAAGAGCACAAAGGCGGTGGCGGTTCCATTTAGTTTTTATATCCGGATATAAAATCTGATAGAATCGCAAAACGATTTCACTAATAGGTGTTAGTGTTATTGGATACTAGAAGCCCCGTAGTTTCACACACGTCAATGTCTTATTTTCTGGTATAAAGAGTAGCCAATGTTGAAGCAGTGATGGCCTCGAGGTTTAGGCGCACGGTCGAGAATTTCGGCGGTCGCAGGTTCAAACCCCAGGCACACACCTCTGACTTTTCGAAGTTATGCGTGTATTCACAATGAATTATCACTTGCTTTAACGGTGACGGAAAACATCACGATAAAACCTGCACACCTAAAAGTTCTTAGGAATTTCTTAGGTGTGTAGTCCGCCAACCCGCACTAGGCCAGCGTGGTGGACTAAGGTCTAAACCCTCTCAGTTGTCGAGGAGGCCCGTGCCCAGCAGTGGGACGTATGTGGGCTGATGATGATGAATGTTGTCCAGAATGTAACCTACTTCCATAATAAATTTTATCACAATTGGTCCAGACATTTGATGACGAAGAAGTAACAAACATATAAACACAGATACAATTTTTCACCATATTGTTGTTAGTGTAATTTTGAATAAACCCAAGATAATTTCACATTACCATGACACGATAGACCAGCAACAAAACAAAACTCATAGATATTAACGTTATCGATAAAGCGGCACAGCACACTAACACCAGGCTGGTAGAATTTAAATCGAAAGCAAACATGAACGGGAGTCGTTGATCAAAGTTGATCGTTGTTTGAACAACATTATTGATTCCTGACGGAGGAACACTTAACTCAGTGCACGATTAGCGGCTAAGCATTGCCCTGCTAATTTTTCGCGGAACATTATTTTTTTAATTATGTTGAATTTAAGTCGCTTTTTATGGAATAGGAGGTAAACCAGCAGATACATCGCTTCCTGATGATTGATCACATAGCCTCATTAACAGTTATCCATGTCGCAAGTATACTACTATAAAAAGTAAAATATATTTCTTTATCTATAGGTTCTTTTAAGAATATTACCGAGGATAGGACCTGGTACTTGCGTTAGAAGATGCTGGAATGAGAAACGACACTACTGCTCACAAAATGAAACGTGAAGGTCTACTGAATTTTTTAATTCAGAAACTACATTTTCTGGAGGCCTATTAATTCTTGTCTTTCCTATTTTGCTGTCCTTATTAATTTGAAATACCAAAAAAGCATGTAACCTTCCATGGGTTTCTATGTGTTCTAGTTCTGATGTTTACTGTATAAAAACACAATAGGATATCAATGTTGCCTTCCACGATAAAGAATATATAGATAAACCGTTCAAGATGTTAAAGTAGATGAAATCAAAACTATGTGAATGAGAACTCGTGCGGGTGGAGCTGTCAGGCTTGAGCTCGCGATGCGTCGTATCGCTGCGGGGCCCATACGTGAGCTCAATCGATATTCACTCGAACATACATAATTGTCAGCCGTGCCTGCTGTACCACGGGAGAGGTTTCACAGAATATTGAAAGCAGTACGACAAAAAATCCACTTCTGGAATACGCTAGAGTCATCTTTGAATTGGATTATGAATAGACCAGACAAGGTCGGTATCATTGGGAATACCGCCATGAATCAGATTTTTTGTTTACCTAAATGAAACCTCCAATAATACGAGTACAATCAAAAGGATTAAATAAAATGATTAATCAGATTTGCTTAGATAAAATCAGTTACATAGCGAAGTCCAGCATGTTTTTTTTAAGAATACAACAAAAATAATTGTTATCGTTGATTATTTTAAACAAAAATTAACTCACTTTATTGTGTTGTTTCTGGGCAAATGCGTCATCAAGTATCACTAGAATATGAAACGACCGGCGTCACTAATTATTTCATTTATTTAAGCCTTACACCCTCTTTTCTGATTTATTAATCGTTAAATCTTCCATTCCCAAAGAGTTAAAGTTACAATTTCCAAGTCACGCTTCTTTTTATATTTATCTTACTGCTTCCACATCCACTACGTACAGGTCTTGCGGCCCTTTCAGATCTCATTAATCAATTAGCTGTGAAGGGTCGCCCTGTGACACGGCGGATTGACGGCGACCACAGAACGCGTGTTAGTCATCGACGTCGTGAACTATTGGCATGAGTGGAAACCGAGTAGGCTTACGTGGGAAGTTCGAGGAGACTCGACTTCGGTAAGTGGAACAAAAACGTTTTTGTTAATTTTTGATGACACTTTTGTTCCTAAATACTGTTTGCTATTATTATCATCATTCCATACACGTGCTACTAGGCACGGGCCTCCTCTACAGCTGAAAAGGGTTACGCCTTAGTCCACCACGCTGGCCATGAGTGGATCGACGAAGTATACACTTTTTCCAAGAATTCTAAATGTGCAAGTTTCCTCACGGTTTTCACTACTATCACAATAAATTCATCAAATAATAAACATTTTCTTGGTACTCGAAATTGCGTTTGGACTGCAATACTATTAGATTAAAAATAATATATTATTATAATAATATTTGAAAAATACTAAATAGTAAATGACCGCAATTAACAATTTATATTACGCAGCTATATTTTCCGTAATCATAGAGACTGAAGTCCTTACATTAAATGCACACAGACCAATGCAGTAACTAAACATCAGTAAACAGATATATGCCTATACTTGTAATGTCAAAACGGTTCTTCTCCGGGCGTTACATTGCTCCAAAAAGATATTCTAAGCCTACAAACAAATAAAGACTCTCCTGTCGTGGGCTGAATATAAAACAAAGATGTTATAGCTGTAGTAAATACAAATACTGCATAGAAAGTTGAGTCTAGCGTTGTACACGATTCAGTCTTAAACACTGTAACCTTAAATCTCTGAAAAGTTGTTCCTAAGATAACTTATAAACGTTATAACGTTTGGAAGTTTGATGAGCACAGAAGCCCGCCCGACTATGACACTTAAGCATAGTAAGCAAACTTTCTCTATTGTCTTCGCAACGTCAATAATATATTGGGGCAAGCTATGAGCGACATGTCACGTTCTTTCGGAGATGTCATATAAAAAAAAATGAATGTAGAAAAATAAAAGTAAATATGAGAAGAGCAAGCAATCGACTGGCAGAGAATGCCTTAGGCATTAACTCCACCTTTACAATCACTGTATAAAGTTTGAATAAATAATTTAAAAAAAAATGTAACACCTTCTTAAGTAAAAAACAATGAGTAAAGAAAGAAAGAGAAGAAAAATAAGGCAGACGAGGTATTTGTAAACCAACATTTGGCCAACTGTAGTAGTTAGTAATAGAGAGCGAGCCAATTGAAATGTACTTATCGTTAATTCCAATAACTCTGTCCAACTTAATTAGTTGTACGATTAGTTCTGATTTATGAAGACATGAATTCATCACCATCATCATCATCAGCCCAAATACGTCCCACTGCTGGGCACGGGCCTCCTCTACAACTGAGAGGGTTTTAGGCCTTAGCCCACCACTTAAGAAATTCCTAAGAATTTTTAGGTGTGCAGGTTTTATCACGATGTTTTCCTTCACCGTTAAAGCAAGTAATAATTCATTATAAATACACACATAACTTCGAGAATTCAGAGGTGTGTGCCTGGGGTTTGAACCTGCGACCGCCGAAGTTCTCGACCGCGCGCCTAAACCTCGAGGCCATCACTGCTTTAACATGTGTAACATGAATTAGTTAATGTAAGATTTCTTATTATTTAATTATCCTGCATTAAGCTTTCCGTGTTTCCACTATGAACCAAATGAATGAACAAAATGAACCAAAGGAGGATTTTAACTGGCATGCTGGTATAAGTTTGGTAGTGACATCTCAGATTCTCATATAAATTCCGCACGCCAAAACACCAAGTTTTGGCTAAAAAAAATATAACATTACAAACCGGTAAGATCTTACACTTTGAGCCACCATCTTAGGTAGTGTGAAGTTTCGTGAAGTTGACCGCATTGTATCCTTGTACATTATATATTCAAGAACACATTATGTAGTAGAAGCAGGCAAGTTGTGCGCTCATCCTGGATAGAAATTGTGACACCACCTGATACCTTCAATATTGGCTACTATATCCATGAAGAAAATTTAGTTTAAGTAGATCAGGTCTGTAGGGAAATATCAAGTTATAAGTTACTTTAAAAAATCTTCTTTATCAAATACACTCATACCTGCTTCTCTGGATGGGTAGGGAGAGGACTATTTCTGCACCCACATATCTAACTATGTATATCTTAAGCCTCATGCTTAGGGGCGACCTTGTTACCGTTTTCCGATCATATTTCAAGCCTTCGTGCTGCTGGAAGTTTTTTTTTAATAGAAAAAAAAACTGTTTACTCTGTCCACCGCGGAAATTTAACCTGGACCTGTGTCCAAGTCTGTACTTGTGTTGCGGGACCAATGAGAAAATTGATTAAATTATTTTTTCCTTTCCATGTTACATATTAAAATATTAAAGGAATTCCGATTTATGAAGACTGGTAAATCTAACTTTAAATCTTAATCTAAAGAGGAATGCGAAGTCTATCGACTCACATTAGCCTAGCGCGATGGCTTAACACCTAACCTATGCTGACGGTAAATAAAGCGCGCGGTCAGCAGCTAAATGTATAATGAAACTTTAAAATTGATAAATGCGTGTAAACCATGTTGATGTGACCTCATTTTTTGTGAGAAAAAGAAAGATATAGTAATAACATTAATATACACATACCTGGCAAAATGTGGGCGTAGAAATGCTCTTTTGCCTACCCCTTCGGGGAATACAGGCGTGAGGTTATATATGTACATACATATTACATATGTATATTAGGGACCAGATTCGAATACATATGTCCACATGAGAACATACTTTTACTACCCTCTACTCTTTTACAAGGCCCTATATAAGTGTATGCCAAAAATTTTACAAATCAGCTCAATGGTTTTAAGTTTAAATATACATAAATTCAATTTTAAAAAATCCTCTTTGCAGTATTAGTATTAATAACGAAGCAAATGGAAGTATCCACTGAATTCTTATTCCTTTGACGTTACGATAGGCCCGAATCTCCGACCGAACTGGCGCACTAACCGTTGGCCACAATTCCTGGCCTCATTTCCGCCGGAAAGGAAAACCACCCCGACTTCCCGTGAGGGGTTTCTTGGCATATCTCGATGGAAATGCCTTTTTCCGCGTGTGTTATTAAATTATTCGCCTTTTTGGTGTGCATTATTTTGTTTGTGCTTTTTAAGTGGCCTTTTATTTAGATACCTTAGCAGCCAATAGCAATTTCGCACAAATTTAATACAGGACGAAACGAGAGAAAAGAGAGAAAAACGGCGATTCGGCTTATAATTTATTTTGCGATTTTTTAGGTGTTGTAAGAGGAAATTTTCTTTATCATCAGCCCAAATACGTCCCACTGCTGGGCACGGGCCTCCTCTACAACTGAGAGGGCTTAGGCCTTAGTCCACTACGCTGGCTTAGTGCGGGTTGGCGGACTACACATCTAAGAAATTCCTAAGAACTTTTAGGTGTGCAGGTTTTATCACGATGATTTCTTTCACCGTTAAAGCAAGTGATAATTCATTGTGAATACACACATAACTTCGAAAAGTCAGAGGTGTGTACCTGGGGTTTGAACCTGCGACCGCCGAAATTCTCGACCGCGCGCCTAAACCTCTAGGCTATCACTGCTTTTAATTAAGGAAATTTTCTTACCAAAATGTTTTAACACGGATTCCCCAGATATCTGTAGTCAACTAACCCAAACAAACTGTACATAAGATAGTTGTGTGCCAAACAATAAAGTGTATAGGTATACTCAGCCTATCGTCGCCACCTTTCTCAAGTCGTCGAACCATCGCGCTGCAGGACGTTCCACACTACGTATTACATAAAATTATATAAAACTATAAATTTCACACAAGGTCTTATAAATCTAGACACGAACGACATATTTTTATTTTCTCTGTAACCTTTCCCTTTAATATGTCAATATGGCAGTGGACAGATAATTATCTGCCCGTCCCGACAGGTGACATGTACGTGCTTTCAGAATGTAGCGATTTTCGAATATTCAGAAAAAACTACGTGAGGGGACTCCCTAAGTTACTTTTTCGGGAAGCGATACTATTTCACGGTGTGACAACTTGCTCGGGGAAGCAAAAATTGGAAGATTGCGTCTAATCGAGGAATTTGCGATGCGTATAAATTTCGTGACAGCGCTCGTCGTTTGAAACTGGAAACTTATTTACCTTTCAGAAGTGATCTTATTCAAAATGTTACTGACAAAATGAAATGAAATTTGATTTATCATCCATAGTTTTTTTCTACCATCTTCTATTTATATAAAAATTAATGTTTGTCTGTATGTAATCCAACTCCTCTTAAACGGCGGGACCGATTGGGATGAAAATTTTTGTGTGTGTTCGAGGGGATTCGAGAATGGTTTAAATTCATAATTGGACCTGATAGATGGCGCCGTTGTCGGTATGTCAAATGGCTGGACCTATTGGGATGAAATTTTCTATGTATATTCCAATGGGTCCCTGGATGATTTTAAAACACAATTGGACCCGATAAGTGGCGCTGCTGTCGGCATATCACTTAAAGCTTTTCCGGGCAGGACGGCGTCTGCAGGGACAGTAGTGCAATAAAGCCATATGATCCTTTAAGTAAGTGACGTGTCATTGAAATGGGATTTTTTTAATTGCCATCTTTATGATGTAAAGAGTAATAAACTTAATATAAGTATTATCATGTTTTTCGATTTAAGATTTCTATCTTAATTCTGCCTCCTATTTAACTTTATTGTTTTTTTGATACTTCATCAAAATAGAACGTTTTTAAGTGATTCCTAAGAATGTAGTGTATGGTATTATATCAATAAAACCAAATAAAATCCCTTGAAGAACTGAGTACGGTTTGTCCTAACATACAACTAGCCACATGTAAATCAATAATCCCAATATCACACACGCAAAAACTAATAATTCTATTATGAATACGTATGATACGGGCTCACAACTCAACTTGAATCAGTAATGTTCAAATTATGCAAATCCATATTCCTACACTGCTGAAGTATACATAATCATAAATATTCATGGGTGACCCGTGGGATAATTATGAGGGCTAGACGGGACGTCTTATACGACGTTCATCGCAAGGGATAAGCTTTATGGAGGAGAGTGTTCACCAAGCATTCGGTTACCCAAATCGGTTTTGACGTGGATTCACTGTTAGTACTATGTTATGGTATCCTGGTAGTTTATGCAGGGCTAAATATGTCTGAAACTTAAAAAAAAGGAAAAAATAGATTCAACGGAATATATACCGTTATTAATGTTATTTATATAACTGCATACTAACAGTCATTTTTTCTTATAATTACGGATTAACAATTTATGGTTTAGGCAGGCGGTCGAAAATTTCGACGGTCTTGGGCTCGAACCCCAGGCATACACCTCTGACTTTTATAAGTTATATATGTATTCACAATGACTTATCATACTTTAACGGTGAAGGAAAACATCGCGATGATATATATATAATACCTAAAAGTTATTACAAATTTCTTAGGTGTGTCCACCAACCCGCACTAGGCTAGCGTGGTGGACAAAGACCTAAACCCTCTGAGTTGTAGAGGAGGCTCGTTCCAGTGGGACGTATATGGGCTAATGATAATGATGATGAATTTATTAATACACTTGAAGTACTAGAAATATATAAAATTTTCATTCAAAATGGAATTTATTTAATTTCTTTAATCACAACAATGACGGTACAAAAATCCAGATACCATTGCTACTAGTTTCTTAGTCAAATTTACGCCCGGATGTCTCTTACATCGAAGTTACCTCAGCATCCAGGTAAAAAGCTATTTCCTTTCACGATCGGACGAGGAAATTGTAAGTAAAGGAAATAATCCACTCAGTTCCTCCATTGCCACTATTGGAAATATACTATATACCTACTATTGGAAAGCGGTTTTGTGGATTCTGTCTTTTAAAATCTTATCAATTCGTTGCAATTTTTTGTTTTGTAAACCAAAAAATAGCATATTTTTTATAATGTGGTTACAACTAAGAAATATAAGAAAATTATAATCACAGGCGTTCAACGTGATTTGGTTTCGGTACGTATAACAATCTTAGGATATCAAGGTTTAAAAAAGCATAGTAGTTTTACGAGCTCCAACTTTAAAATGGTTACCAGAATAAGTACCAAGAGCTCTATACTAGACAGTGAATTTAATCAAACTTTCGAAAACTGCCGTAATAATTTGTAAATAATAATCCTTAATATATGATATTTAACCGTACTTTCATAACCAAGGTATGCCAAGTTTATTTTGAGTCGCCTTAATTGGGAGGAATTACTATAAACTCTAACTGTGTGTGTACATGGCTTAAATCCATTCCATGAGAAAGTTTCAATGGAGACACTTAATAATAATTTTCTCATTCCGGGAATCGAACTGACATTTCAACATCACACACGACAATTTACGCCATGAGATAACGGGATGATTTAAAAATACTTATAATCGATTGTATAAAAATACTTCATCATCATCATCATCATTATCATCATGGGCCATATGGGCCTCCTCTACAACTGAGAGGGTTTAGGCCTTAGTCCACTTCACTGACCTAGTGCGTGTTGGCGGACTACACACCTGAGAAATTCCTAAGAACTTTTGGGTGTGCAGGTTCCTCACGATGTTTTCCTTCACCGGTAAAATAAATTATAATTCATTAAGAATACACTCATAACTTAGAAAAATCAAATTCTCGACCGCGTGCTTAAACCTCGAGGCCATCACATAAATATGTTATACTGTACGGGTGGTTTAAAAATACTTATAATCGACTGTATAAAAATACTTGCTCCCTAAAAATGTCTTTATAAAACAACGCTAAACTTGGCCTATCACAATACAATTTATTCACGCTTCCCTTTGGAATAAATCAGCGATAAAAATAATTAAATAAGGGATAAAATAAAGCGATGCAAATGGGCTGCGAAAAGCAATTAGGGCGACATCGAGGCGGGATCGGAATTGTTTAGAACATATATTTTCAGACGTATCTTTATTAATCCGTTGAAAAGATATATTTTGTACTCGTTTACTTAATTAATTTGAGATGAATATATTGGGTACTGCTATCCTAGGATATATTAGAGACAAAACGACATCATAAAAAAATATATTGAGAAAGCGAGAAAATGCAACTACCTAGCACATTTTTTCCTTAATTTCTTGAATGCGGTGATAGAGTGAATAGATGAATTATAAATTAAAAAAATAATTAAACAACCATCATTGTACATAGTTCTGATCTGAAACCAAGATTATTTTGTCGTAGTTATTAGTAATGACTACTGCGAAACTCATTTCGGTAATCGGTTTCATAAGCATCCAGACTGGAAAAAAGTGTAAGTATAATTATTATAAACTAACTATAATTATGACGTCCCCGTGTGTCTATATTTTTATAACATTTTTTTAAAGTCTATTTTGTCTGAAGTTCGTATTGCAATATACTTAATGCGAAACCCATTGTTAATTTGTGCCAAAAAATATCTTTAGCTAATTACCTCAAGCACGCAACTTCTCCTACATTATCTACCAAGCAATGCAGCTCATTATTACAAAAAAAATCGTTGGTGTAACTTCGAAGGTAGCGCTCCAACTTTATATTCTTCCCCGAACTACGCGAAGTTAAAATTCAAAGACTTATAACGTTGATACAGAGATAAGGCGAAGTTTTGAACTTTGTGAAATTCCTTCGACAACACTTTCCTACTTTGATAAGACCAACTTAGTGTTCCGCTTTAATCACGCGAAACTAGACAAGTCTTATCTTTGTTCTGGAATGAAGTGGCTTATGCCAAGTTGTTTATTGAAGGAAAATTGACGTACATTTAGAGGGCTTAGCTAAAGCAAAATTTATTCCTGGCCTACTTTGATAAATATAAAAAAATAATTGTTACACATTTTCGTTGGTCTCAACTTTTTCTACAATAAAATATTTACTCATTCACTCTTGTTACCTTGAAAGAGTAGGCATCTGTCTAGATGTCCCGGATTTGATCCCCGAGTTGGGCAAAGTGTTATTTTATGTTTCCATTAGGAAATTCTCAGTGGCAGCACGGAGTCTGGATATATGCCCGAATAACAGCAATAGGCTCGCTCCCTATTGCGTGGAACTTATACATAACTGGCGAAATGGGAGTGCAGAAATGCACCTCTTCGTACCCCCTCTGGGAATACAGGCGTGAGATGTTTGTATGTATGTAGTTTAGTATTGGATAATTTCAATCATTTTTTTCCCTAATTATTGTGCTTTGATAAAACAATCAGTTTTGCTACAAATATGGAGAACTACCGAGGCCGTTGCAGAAACTCATAAAGTCTTTTAATCAGCCATTCTGTGGCACTCAATCACAAAAGCGGCGTGATGTCCAAAGTCATTTTCCTCAAGAGTTCATTTCGAAATAACGATCTTTATTCCAATGAGATGCCTTCTAATTAGTAGGTATCACCGAGCCGCAGATAAAAAAAACTCAAAGACGGTTGGGAAAAAAATATTTTTAATCTCCATCTCGAACTTCACGCTCATTAACCCGGCGGAGGAAATGATATCGGTAGCGAGGGTGATGTTTTTTCTTATAGGAAATGAAGGTTTTGAGATAAAGGTTGGGGTGATTCTTTAAGATTTTATGGCATTGAACGATTACCTAAACAAAAACGAGATAAAATTGCCTTAATATATAGATGAAAGGTAAGCTAATGCACTATCTGTATAATTTTTATGAATTATTCGATCCCCGCACCGATACAAATGTTTGTGTGATTCACAAGTATTTGTTTCGGGTCTGGGTGTTTGTGAGACCGAAAAGTCTCTCGTAGTTTCTGATACCCACGACACAAGACTCGGTATCTTAATGTGGGGTCAGAACTATGTATGTGTCTGTTTTTGTATTTATTTATTATTTCCTTGCCATACCATGAAGCTGGAGAATAATTAGCCCACGTGTTTCCTCTTTCATAATATCTCGGGTTCTTTGACGAGTACGATATGATGGGAGATGGGAGTCTTTTGTCACTTGATGCTCTATTTGGACAACATTGTGGTTATAACCAATTACAGTTGATAATTATTCATTGTTGTAAGTAAAGTATTCAAGGCACATTATATTCAAGTAAATGTCTTCAATCGCTCACGTTTATATTGGATCTATAAATGTGATATATCAGCGTCAGGATATTATTATTGTGACGCGTCGGAAATTAATACGTATGGAAACACACGGGTTAATGAAAGTGACGTACACTCTTTTGTATTACAATGTGTTTATTAAAAAATTAACATACATACATACATAACTTCACACCTCTATACCCCGAAGGAGCAGGCAGAGGTGCATTTCTGCACTCACATTTCGCCAAGTATGTATCAGTCTCACGTAATAATTGTTACATTAAGTTCTTTTTTTTTCATTTTCTCTGTCTTATAAAATGTATAATATGGATGTAAACAATTGTTGGCGAACCTAAATAATAAATAAATAAATAGGGGGCGAGCCTATTGCCGTTTTTCGTTTTTCCGTTTTGCACATTTCCAGACTCCGTGCTGCTATTGAGAATTTCCTAATGGAAAAACCCACACACACATTGCCTGACCGGGAATCCAATCCCGGATCTCTAGATCACATGGCACATGCTTGTTGCACGAGACCACGAGGCAGTCAAATTGACAAATTAATAAATGATACATATTTGTTCTTGTATAAGTCTATTAAAGTAGGTATTTTGTGAATAATCTATCTGTTATTGGGACTTGGTTCATGCATTCTGTTATTTTAAGTTACCGTAAGTGTTATTCAGTTATTTATTTTAATGCGATGTTTATATTGTTATGCTACTACTTAACACTGGTTTCTAATGTAGCTTCATTCTAGTTTAGTTGTGGCTTGTGCTTTTTCGTTTCGATGTTTAGGCGTGAAGCTATAGCACAAAGACACGGTTACTTTCGCATTTGTAATATTGCAATGGATGAAAATAATTAATTCATACATTGTAAACATCAGTAAAATAAAATTCAATAAAAGTACGAAATGTAGCGTTTGCAGGCACATTATCGAACTGTATATTTCATAAAAAAGAAACGTGTTAAATCACATTACCTAGTCATCTTCGCAGATATGAATTTTTCTTATAACGAATTTCATTTCACGCTACTCTTGCTGAGTCAACACCGGCTTGTAAAACCATTTTTTCTTCGGTGTAATGTGGGCTTACAGCGTGACATTTATTGTTAAATTTTACAGCTACAAAGAATGTATGTATGTCTTAAACCAGTTTGTGTTGAAACTTTTCTCGCTCTACTTCACCGATTTTTTTTAATGAAGTAAATCTACGCGAGGCCATTTCGGATTGTCGAACAAATGAGAGCTCATATGGAATACGTTTGTGTTGGAAATAATTAGGGATAAGTCATTCCACTAAAAGCCGATTAATCACTTCGTTCATTGGTCCACAGCTGGTGTTTTAATTACAACAAGATTGACCCTCGTTTGTTGCTTCTGAAAAATAACAACGGTTTTTACGCTTTCTAAATATGTACTAAGCAATATAAATTACAATACTATAAATATGGTTGAGATTGTTCTTCGAAATTGGGACCGACATTATTAAAATGTTCTCAGAACTTTAAGCCATTTAAATGAATTTAGTACATATTTTGAAAAACTTTTTATTTACAGCACCACTAAAAGCAAATTATAAGCAATTCTGAAAAAAAGCAAAACATAATTTACAGTACTTGTAAACATGTAACGAGCCCTAAAGAACACTTCTAGACTTAATTTCTTACATGACAAACGACACAAGTTTCTATTTAAAGATATCTATTCACTGGTAAGAGATATATTTTTGTGATTTTGGTTTGATTCAATTTTTGGTTTCTTCTTCAAGAAAACAAAACAGGTTCTACTTCTACCATATTTTCGCCTTCTAGAAGTTAAATATGCTTACAACAGAGTGAGTGAGTAGTTTTCTACGAGTATATTATATTGTAAAGCAGATAGATTTTTTTTTCCGTGTGGGTAGTCGTAGACTCAGTAACGAAAAATTTGCTCTTAACATTTTCTTTTATTTTTAATTCCAAATAATAGTTTTATTATATAGTTTAATGTTTAATTTTATTGTTTAAAGTCTCTACCTGCCGGATGTAGTGCTATTTTAGTCCTTATTCTCCTTCCACTATTTTGTTGCACATTTCAAACCTATTTCACTATCCACTGTCACATTTATTAGTCTACTTTTCACTTATTTCACTGCACAATGGAATCGGGTCTGCAAGCTACTGTCGAGGAAATGAAGGAAGATTTCCATAAGAGAATGGCAGCATTTGAAGATGAATTGCAGAAGTCCACTTCCTCAACACCGGGGATTGCCACATTAGCTGCTGAATTTACTGCCTACAGGACCTTCATTACTAAAACACTCATGTTGTTGCAACAACAAATTGAAGTTTTATCTCAGAATGTGGATAATATTGAGATGCACAGACGTCGCAAAATTTTACTTTTCCATGGGGTCACTGAAGTCCAAGATGAGTCCACTGAACAGGTGGTAATGGATGTCGTTGTAAAGAAAATTGGTGTCTCCAATTTTAAAGTTGAAGACATAAATCGCTGCCATAGAATGGGTCGACCTACATCAGGAAAGAAGCCCCGTCCCATATTGGTCAAGTTGCAGAATACTGATATGCGGAACAGTATTTGGTTTAATAAAATCAAATTGAAGGGCTCCGGAGTGACACTATCTGAGTTCCTGACGAAGAGTCGGCATGACATCTTTTTAGCTGCTCGCGACAAATTTGGCATCACTAAATCCTGGACCAAGGACGGAAACATTTTTGTGTTCAGTGGCGGCGCTCGACATCGTGTGGTATCTATCAACCAGCTCTCCCAGATTCCACTAGACTCAATCAAGTCGGTTCCTGCGACGAAATCCTCTACTGTAGCTAAAACTAGACGTGGTGCGGCCTCGAAGAAGTAACTGTTTTTAAACTTTTATTATTTACTATTTGTGTGTCTTAGTTATTAGTTTATTACGCTTAGTGCTTAGGTTATTTACTGATATGCCTCGTTTTTAATTTGTTCTAATGTTTTTTTTTTTTTATTTCTCAATTAGCTTTTTAATTTTTCTAACATGCTTGTAAACATAACACATAAATAACCTACCTACGAGGCGTTCTTTAAATCTGACAGGTGTCAATTTATTTTTTAAGGCAAAGGGCGAAGGCATACAGCCTATAGAGACATATTTTCTTTGTTGACAGGATATCGTCTTTATTTATTAATATTTATGTTTTGTTACTTTTTGTCAATTGCGTAATTATGAATTCATGTTATTTTATATATATGTGAAATGTTGTCTTTACATTTTAGTTAAATAGTCAAGCATTTTAATTTTACTTTAATTTGTTGTTTTTTGCTTATACCACCTTGCTTTTAAACACATTCAAAAATTATAACACTTCGCCCTTGGCTAAAATAACCTTTAAAACTTTACTCTATTATGTATTATTATGTTCTCTTGCATTTGTTTGCAACAAATATTATATGTAATAATTAATTATTATTATATCGATTCTTTGTGCGTTCCATTACACTCAACCGGCAGATGGATGCTTAGGATTTGTTGTTAACTTTTCAATAGGGAATTATTACTTTTTTTTTTTTCTGTAGTATATATTAGTTATATATATCTTATTATTATTTATAATATTAATTAATTAATTTTATTTTAGTTTACTATATCTCATTTTGCAAAATATTACGATTTTACATACAATGTCTTCCCATGGCGAAAGCAATGATAGTGATGATTATGTTTCAGCCTGCAGTGACGATAGCTTTGTCAGTATTCCATCTCTTTCCGAAACTCTCTCGTATCAGTTTTCTGACGTGCCCAAGAATTTTAATGTAATTCACTTCAATGCTCAAAGTATTCCGGCCCATTTCCCCGATATGCTGGCAAGTTTTGACTGTACTAATATACACGCTATCCTTGTTTCTGAATCTTGGCTGAAACCGTGCCTTAATTCTACGGCTTATACACTTCCTGGGTTTCACCTTATTAGGAATGATCGCTCGGCTCGCGCTGGCGGAGGAGTTGCTATCTATCTCCGCACTTACATTCCTTATTCTATAGTAAGCTTGTCACCACAGCCTCCGCCCATCAATGCCGGCGAGCATTTATTCTTGGAGGTGGAATTCTCACTTCAAAAACTTCTTCTCGGTGTGTACTATTGTCCATCTCTTCGTATCGACTTCTTCTCTTCCCTCGAAATCCTTCTTGAAAATCTGGTCCCCTCGTACAGTCAAACCATAATCATGGGTGATTTCAATACCTGTCTCCTTAAAAATGACCACAGATCCACCTCTCTTCTAAATGTTGTCCACTCCTGTAATCTTTCCTCTCTCCCACTTTCTGCCACTCATCATTTTCCAAACTGCACTCCATCTCTCCTTGATCTTATCTTTGTTTCCTCCACTGACCATGTCACTAGATATGGTCAGTGTTCTGCTGATAATTTTTCCTTCCACGACTTACTTTATCTTTCTTATCGTATCCGTCCACCCAAACCCTCCTCTAAAACTCTATTGCAGCGTAATTTTCGGGGTATGAGTGTTGGCGATCTTTGTAAGGATGCTGGCAATCTCGACTGGAGTGCTCTTTTTGGTGCTGAGTGTATCAACACGAAGATAAAGATCTTTGCGGACAGCCTTACGAAGTTGTATGATTCTCATGCTCCCCTTCGTTTAATAAAACTTAAACATCTACCCTCACCTTGGTTAACAACTGAAATAAAAGATTTATTATCTAAAAAAGCGCAAGCTAAGTCGAGGTTCAAACGCCGACCTAGCGAAATAAACTGGCAAAAATATGTGGATATTCGGAATCACTGCAGTAAGGTGTGTAGGAATGCTCAACGCCGACACATTCACAGCTCTGTAGAAAATGGAGATCCAGCGAAAGTCTGGAAATTTCTTCAATCCCTAGGAGTCGGTAAATCAAAACAAAACAACCTTTCAAAAAACATTGATTTAAATTCTTTGAATCTTCATTTCTCAGCTCCGTCCACGTTTAATCGGTCGGTAAAAGATAACACCTTAAAACAAATTTCATCCCGTAAAACTCCTGATGGCTCCCCTTTTGTCTTCAAACAATTTGCTAGTTGTGATGTTAAGAGAGCCATCATGCAGATCACATCTAATGCGACCGGTAGTGACTGTGTCAGCCGTAACATGATCCTTCCTATCCTTGATGAAATCCTTCCCATTATCTGTCACTTACTTAATCATTCCATCCTATTAAATTCCTTCCCTACCGCATGGAAAGATGCTCACATAATACCCATCGCCAAGAAAAATAATGCTTCCACTTTCTCTGATTTCCGTCCAATTTCAATACTACCCTTCCTTTCCAAAGTCCTTGAGCGTCTTGTCCATGCACAACTGAGCGATTACCTATCTAAGAATAATCTACTTAATCCTCTACAATCCGGTTTTCGCTCAGGGCACAGTACCACCACCACCCTAATACATGTTACGGATGACATCAGGTCTGGCATGGAGGAAGGTAAGCTGACTGTCTTGGCTTTACTTGACTTCAGCAATGCCTTCAACACCGTCGATCTGGATATCCTAATTAGTATTTTGAGTTCTCTTAACATATCTCCAACGGCAGTTGAATGGTTTCATAGTTACCTGTTCGGTCGCCGGCAGAGAATTTGTGTCGAAGATAGACTTTCTTCTTGGAATAACACATCTGCTGGCGTACCCCAGGGCGGCGTGCTGTCTCCTTTACTTTTCGCAATATTTATTAACTCAATTAGCCTTCATCTTCACTCATCCTACCACCTTTATGCTGATGATCTCCAAATATATGCACAGGCCACCATTGAGGGAATTGACGAGGCAGTTTCCACGGTTAACGATGATATAGCACGCATTTGTGAATGGAGTGGGTCTCATGGCTTAAAGATTAACCCATCCAAAACACAGGCTATTATAATAGGTAGCCCTAGAATGGTAGCCAAATTAAACTGGTCCGATTTGCCCACTGTGTCTTGTGATGGTGTCAAAATCGCATACAGCGACACCGTAAAAAATCTTGGATTGCGCCTTGACAGAACCTTGTCTTGGGGTCCGCAGCTTCGTGAGGTTAGCCGTAAGCTTTTTGCTTCTGCTAGGTCCTTGCAGAGATTACGCAACTTTCTGCCCTTTACCACTAAAATTACGCTTGCACAAACTCTTCTTCTCCCCATCCTTGATTATGCTGATGTCAGCTATCTAGATCTCACTGAAGAACAATTAAACAAACTTGAGCGTCTCCAAAACTTCTGCATCAGATTCATATTTGGCTTGCGCAAATATGATCACGTTTCTGAATTTCGTACTCAGCTCAAGTGGTTATCTATTCGACTTCGCCGGAATACCCACATTCTTTCTCTTCTTTATAACGTACTTTTTAACCCTGTCACTCCTTTCTATCTCAAATCTCGTTTCCAGTTTCTACACGACTCTCATTCCAGATTCTTGAGGTCGTCAGATAACTTAAAACTTAAAACTCCAGTGCACTCTAAAAATTTTATGGACAGCTCTTTTACTGTCAAAGCTGCTAGATTGTGGAACTCACTTCCAGTATCAATAAGAAAAGCAAAGTCATTGTCATCTTTCAAAAAACTACTTAAAGACTATTATTTGTCCTGCTAATTAAAGACTTATATGTAATTATTTGTATGTTAGTGTGTACATATGTATGTATAAATGTATGTGTATGTAGGCATGTATGTATGTATGTTTGTTTATATGTTTATATATATATTTATAAGTATTTATATATATAATATATATATTTATATTATTTTTCTTTATTTTATTTCTTTTTTATCGATATGTTTTAGCTTTGTTAATGTTTTTTAGTTTAGACTGTACACTTCGACTACCTTTCATTTCTCTCCATCCTTGGTTGCCTGTAAGAGATCGCCTTGTGCGATAAGGCCGCCTATTGTACTTTTCTTCTCTACTGTATTCCTTAGTTTTAGTGTTATGTGTACAATGAAGTTTTAAATAAATAAAATAAAATAAATAAATAGATTTCAAGTCGTCATGGCCTCGAGGTTCAGTCACGCGGTCGAGAATCTTGGCGGTCGCAGGTTCAAACCTTAGGCACACAGCTCTGACTTTTCGAAGTTATGTGTGTATTCATAATGAATTATTACGTACTTTAACGGTGAAGGAAAAAAATGTGAGGAAACCTACACACCTAAAAGGTTCTGAGGTTTTTTTTAAATATGATGGTTGAGTGTGATCTAAAGGTCTCCGGTATCTCAAATGTATAAAAGGCCAGTATACGCTGAAATATATTAAAGCTGATAAAATGTATAATGTGCGCAAACCCAAACCTCTTAAAACGACATTATGTATAGTAAATGATCAAAACACTTGCACTCACCGAATAGAGCGTATTTTGCGCTTAAATAAATATTAATATATAACAACATCACACTACAAATTTGGGGTATGATAAAGCTGATGGTTTAATCTGGGACATTAAATCCTTTGTAGTGAGCAGCGCGCCTTACATTCTTGAAGCTTTTAAGACGGCGATGCAAAGTGCTGGCACAGCCACCTTCCACGGGGACGAAATGACGCGTCTTCGCGTAAAATGCACTTTGTACCACGATAAAACATTCATATGGATCTGCACCTTTATGCGTGTTTCAAATGGTGTTGTAGCTTAAGTTTGTAACGACTTATCTGAAATTCAGTTTGTTAATGGAATGGTTAATGGGAATGTCTAAGTTTATGATCTTAAAGGTTAATGGTATATGGGTTTAAGATAGCAATCTGATAGTAGAGGTGTTATAATAATGCTTGCAATGTGGCCACTGCCAAGTAACAAGTACCTACTTTATTTTTGATAAATTGGATTGCTGAGTAAAGGTTTCTTTGTTGTACACTCTTTGTTCTCGTCAGAGTTTTCCTCTGTCGCATTGAACTATCGTTGATTATCTAGTACTGTAATTGCAGTCTACTATAAGTATTTGAGAACAATATATATGGTACACTTTGATCGCCTTTAAAATTCAATATTTGCGGAACCATTTCGCAATATGCGTAAGCTGCTTTAAGTTTAATTGTAGTACGGTGTACGGTAAATATGATCTTTAAGAAAATACTTAACCCTTTTTTAATCAATAGAAAGACATATCAGTCAATTACTACCTGTAGTCGTTACGCATTAGTGAAATAAATAATTTTAAATAGATTGGGAGATGTGACTTGAAGAGATTGCAGCTTATATGTAATACGCTTTAGTAATAGCTTCGAAAGTTATTCAGTATATAAACCGCATATTGAAACAAAGCGATGCGGTCCTAAAAATCTCCCTGCTTTTACAATTTCATTGGAATAAATTTTCTAACTTCCATATCAAAAATCAATTTTATATCCATCGTCTCAGCTTGTGCATTTTGTTCATCTGCTATAAGATGCCTTGAAGTATATCTTATTCTACAATAAAATAAATTCCCTCTTATCTTGCAGGGAGGGGTTTCGTAATAGCCCATCGATTCCGGCCGACGTGGATAGGGCAAGGCCCCTGACCTCATTAATCATTTAATGCCTCCGAAAATGATGTAAATATGGGGTGGAGAAAATATATTCGGATAATCTTTACAGATTTTTCGACTTCGTATTTTATGAATGGTTTTGATTGAGTTCTTTGACTGCATTTTCTGATCTGCATATTTTGAAAATAGGTACATATGTTTCTATACTACGTAATATGGGGCGAGCTTTTGCCATTTTTCGGGCACAATTGCGGACCCCGTGCTGCTACTGAGAATTTAAATTTCAACAACACTTTGCGCGACCCGGGAATCAAATCCAGGACCTCTAGATCGCACAGCACATGCTTGTACCGCAAGACCACGAGGCTGCCCAATGCAAGTGTCAAGACTAATTCAAGTATAACTTAAGCAGCTTTATTGATTTCACAACAGCGTCATTCAAACAGGAACTGGAAAACTCTATATTGTCATTAGTATCTTTCAATACGAGTAATCTTTCCCTAGGTTCAACGGTCGATATCCAACTAGGGATGTTGACTTCACTCATATTTCCCCCAGCAATATCAAACAAATTACGGCTCCAAATTAAATTACACCTAATTTAACGTGGAATAATCTTGCAAGCAGCCCGCTATGTACATTGACGGTTCCTAAATTAAAGTAACAGGTGTCGACGAACGTTGCGCTGATGTTTTTGGCTCTTCCTTGAGATCTCTGAATTTAATTAAATTTGTTGATGTGTGTAAATTTTTGGATGTGTATAAGAAATCGATGTCTTTATTCAGTTAGACCAATTTTGCTTTGTTCATGATGAAGCGTTGTTGAGGTATTTTTACTACTCATGTATTACGATTTGAAGACAATTTGTTTGGATATTCGAAAGAAACTACAATGTATATACTATACGGACAAAAGTTTTCATAATTAGATAAAATAAAGTAAGTGAGTATTTAAGGAGGTTTAATTTGAAACGAGTATAAAACGACAGTCGTAGGTTCTCGGAGTATAAATACAGTTCTGTCGAAATAGAATCCACTGCGCTGGACCAGTGGCGTGCCTAGGGTCTCTAGCTAGAGCAAGCCCAAATTTTTATTACGGTTTTTATAGTGTATTTTTTTGGTCCAGAACGTCAGAGAACTAATAAATAATATACCTACCGCAAATGTAAATACATTAACATTAACATTCAAGATTTTGACATATTGATGTAGGTATATTATAATACTGGCCTAACAAAGAAATAATTATTTGTCGCTAGTGATAGTTAGTACCATAAACCATAAAATGTCGGCGAAAATTATTAGAACAATAATATGTACAAATTGTGCACAAACGTCGTGTCTCTCTAAATTTGAATGCGAGATGTTATAACATAGACACGGAATATATCATATTGAATTTTATTAGACAAATACCTCGACTCGAATTGGTTTCAAACCACTTAATTAAAAAGTAAACAGTCAAATTTTAAAAATTACCTATACTCGTAAGTTAATTTTCATGTCGTGACCTTGAATGCAAGTTTTTTTGTTGAACAAAATGATAAATAATAATATGTGTTGATCTTAGAAATAATACGATGATGATCAATGCGAGAGTCCGAGTCCGAGTCCGAGAGTCAATGCGAGAGAGAGAGAGATGTCCGCCAACCCGCACTAGGCCAGCGTGGTGGACTAAGGCCTAAACCCTCTCAGTTGTAGAGTAGGCCCGTGCCCAGCAGTGGGACGTATTTGGGCTGATGATGAACAATGCGAGAGTTTTAAAATTTCGTGACATAGGTAATTAACGAGAAATGAATACTTCAATGCGTTGTTTACAATATTTATAAAAAGAAATCAAAGTAGGTATGTGGTGTTGTAAATTTTATTGAATTCTACAAGAACCAGATAAATTATTTAAATCATTACAACAAGAATTCCACACATTTTAAACATTATATAAAATATGCAACACAAACATAATATAACCTTTTCGTATGGGAACATTCAACTATTCAATAAGTTATGTACTAACTAATCGGATCTATTAAGCGTCCTCATAATTTTTAACAATTAGAGAAATACTCGAGTCTGGCATATATATGTATATATGTATAGGTTTTAGACAAGTTACGAGCCGTTTTTTCACAGTATAATTTAATGAATTTACCTTATCTTCGAAGAGCAAAACATGCATGCACTTTAAGTCGCCACGAGGATTAACAATAAACATCACCCATTTTTTATAATCACTGTAGTAATATTCTAAATACCACAACAAATTCTATTTAATTTGGTTCTTTCACTCAGTAAACGTAAACAATTAACAACGTGTGACCTTGACAAAGTGTTTCACTGCACTCCAGGGTTGCCATTAAATAAAAATATATTGCCGTGTTTTGGATGTCGAATTGCCGTGTTTTGTAGAAAAATTGAGAAATTGCCGTGTTTCATTATTTTTTCAAATTACATTAAATTCTTATCATATAACTGCCGTGTTTTATGACACGGCAATGAAATTCTGCCGTGTACCGTGTTTTTTTTCCAATTGCAACGTCAACGTCAATGGCAACCTTGCTGCACTCCCGATTGCACGCACTTCAGAGCGAAAGCGGGATTCTTATGTCCATACTAATTGCTATATAAACGGTATGTTTGTTATATCTATGTTTTAAAATCCAATGGGAATTTCGACGTAGTGCGAAAGAGATAGAACTAGTAAAGTGAAGCCAGGTTTAAAGCCCACGAGATAGAGGGAAATAGATATTATTATTATGTTCAACATTGATGTTTACTCTAAACTATATAAGTTCGTGCGCCCGCGTTTCGTTTTTTTGAAATTATATGGGCAGGGATTTGGCGCGCGGCGGCGCGGCTGTATGGCGGACGGCGGCGCGGCAAAAATACATATATTAATACGTAAATTTCTGTTTTAGGATAAATATTTTGTTTTTTGTATTGAATTATGGAATATCTAGTTTATGTTTCTTATTCGGAATTACATAAGGCAAGCTGGGCTTTTGGGCTTCTATGGAAGTACCGCCACTGCGCTGGACTAACGCAGGTTAGCTGAATTCACACATCTAAGAAATTTTATTTAGAGAACTCTATGTATGCATGGCATGCAGGTTTTCACAAGACATTTATGTTAACAGGTAAAATCCGTGATAATTACGTCACAGTTATGTCACTGCAATATCGTGTTTGAAGTCACCTATACCATAACTCGTGTCTTTCGAACTGATCTAAATACGCTCCGAAATTACTAGCAAAAAAATCCTATTAAAACGCGACGATGCAACAGATTTATAACCAGGTCTAATGACCTGCAATAATTTGCACCTACCTGTAGGTATATAATAAATAACCCACTAGAAAAGTAAGTTAGCTTATTTTTCTTTTAGCTTATCAACACATTGAACTAAAATGTTCCGAATAACTTATTGAAATCGATAGTCTTATACCATCCCCATCTATTTCAATCGATTCTTAAGCGAAATAATGCAATCCGTTTATAGAATCGACTGTTTTATCATTCAAGTCAAATAGTCGAGTTATTTCAGTCCATGAATATGAATTGTCGAGTTCATCTCACAGTTTGCATTGGGCCAAGGTCGGTGCAGAAATGCCCTGGAGCTATTTGCTTTCGCTTTTGTTTTCATTTGAACAACTGCAAGTTAGTACAAGAGAATAAAACCAACTAAATCGTTATTCAGCCTTTAAAGTTTAAAGTCTTTATTACTCTTATTGTTGGTTTGTATATCAGAATTTATTTAAGAATCCTTATTACATTTTTTGTATACTTATCTCTACAAGGCAATAAATAAAACTAATGATTGATGTGCCACTGTTGTATGAAAATTTCCTATTCAATAATGGTTAGAGTTTAAAGGTGAATTGTGGTATGTCATGCAATATGCGATGGAGAAAAAGCAAAAAGCCAACATCACGCGGTGTTCCCAGGCGGTCACCAAGTACTGACTGCGCCCAACGTTGCTTAACTTCGGTGATCGGACGAGAACCGGTGTATTCAACGTGGTATGGACGTTGGCAAGCCTTTAAACAAATTTATCGATCGGATGCAACCAATCATAATTATTTACCTGGTAGTAGGTAGTCTACCAAGGTCGGAGTTTTGCCATATAATTTTGTGGAATAATTTTCTAGGGAGCTAGCTTAAAACTGACGATTTAAAAGTAATTGTGAAAGTCAAATTGAATGAAGATTATTTTGAGTTTTACTTTAGGCCACGTGTTTCCTGTATGGTTGGTATCAGAAAAATTAATTAGATGAAGACAGACTAAATTGTAGCATTATATAACTTAAATCCTGAACTAGCATTCAACCTATAGACACACCAATGATCTTACAATATCTTTGAAGACAGTTTAACATACTAGAATTCGATTAATTATCTGATCGGATTAATTAGGTATGTGAATAATTACTATGCCAAATGAGGCGGAGGCCTGATAACTACATTAGTTACTATTGATATGTTTACAATAATTTTATGTAGTGGCATGACAGATGTTAATGTAGTCCATTTTAGGGTAAAGTTACGAAATAGTTAAGCCTTATTAATAATTAATTTTTAGTGGTAAATAAAAACTTGATAGCTAACATTATAAGAACAAAACTGAGTTTGTGTAACGCCTAAACCATTGAACTGATTTTAACTAAATTTGGTAGAGATGTAAATGGTACCAACTCTTTAACAGGATTATATGATACTTTTTAATCCCGGAAAATGTGAGGATAATTATTAAAGTGTTTTTATTACTCATATATTTTCAATTATTTTTTATTGTACTGCCTCGTGGTCTTGCGGCACAAGTACCTATGTGCTGAGCGATCCGGAGGTGCCGACCTAGGGGGGTTTTACAGCCTGGAGTCTAGAAATGTGCCCGAAAAACGGCAATAGCCTTGCCCCATATAAAGTGAGACTGATATACTTATCGAAATGTGGATGCCGAAATGTACCTTTGCCTACCCCTTCGCCTGTATTTACACGCGTAATGTCATTTGTATATTTATAGATGTATAATTTTATTCTGAAAGACGCGTAGACGAAGTCGCTGACAAAAGATATTTGTGCTATAAAAAAATCTCCATTGTACTTTTTACCTTGAGTGCATTTTATAACGTAGGTATTTTTAAGCTAAGAATAAGCACAGTGAAATAAGGCTTAAGTATCGAAATAAAATATAAAACACATTTTTGCTTTAAATATAAATTACGATAATCGAACTAGCGATTAATAAACTTGGCGAATAGTCACTACAATTTGAACACTCCCGACAGACTGTAGATCGATATATTGTATTCATTTGAAGTTGTTAAGCCTGCAACAATCTCTCTCACCGCACGAACCGCTACAGCAAAGCCATTCTGTGAGATTGTCGTAGCATTGCGGATGAGCCGGGTCATTCAATATAATGAAATTGTCTGGAGTGTGGCTACGTTATCAATATCATGCAACTTAAAAAAATATTTTTGTGTAAAATACAAATTGCGATAATAGCTCGGTTTTCTCAGTGACGAATTTTACCGCTATTCTTAAATAATTGCGGTCATCATTGCCCAAGTCCAAGTTTTTAATAAATATCAAACAGGCTCATGAATATTCCTTCCCGCCAAATCCAGGATTAACCGTCCATGAATATGTATTCGGACAAATTGAATCGCCCGTTTGTACGCTGATTAATTCAGTGTAGATTTTGTTAATTTCGCTTTTATTTCGTGTACAATATACATATGCATATTGATTCGATTCAAATGTCAAAGGGCACGTTAGGTATACATAACGTGACCATACGTCCCGTTTTGAACGGGACTGTCCCTTTTTATAATTGCGTGTCCCGGTGTCCCCGAAATGAACTCTGGAACGCAAAATTGTCCCGTTTTCTGCCGAACGCGATTGCTTTGGCCGGCCACGACACATTTTCTCGCCAACAATATTCAGCATAAAAACTTTTCTATTTTAATTAAATATATTTTATGTTTGCCTGCTACAAATGCACCAGTAGAAAGAGTATTTTCTATGATGAACAATTTGTGGGCATCTGAGAAAACCCAGTTACAAACTTCAGTTCTAAAGGCGATGTTGATAACTAAGGTTAAAGGTTCTTACTTAAAATCATCACCAGCTATATTAAAGCAAATTTGTTCCACTAATAAATACAAATAAAACTAAACATCTTTAATTCGTAACTTTTCCGAATAAATAAGTTTCAAAAAAGTACTGTTTTTTTTTTTCATTAAATACCTGTTAATTGACCCAAATAAACCAATGTCCCGTTTTGAGTATAAAAATATATGGTCATGTTAGGTATACATATGACCTTTGCTCAAATGTTATAATTTGTTTAAATGTCTGCGTTGTAACATTACGTCGCCGTAAAATAAATTGGTTCGCATTAAAATCAAAAATTGTAGGTGAGTACTGCTAATATATAAATACACACACACACACTGAGCATTGCCTAATAAAGGACCTTTATTTTAGCATACGAGTATGAAAATCACTGTTTGAGGACTATTCACACGAACGTAATAACAGAGACACGTCAGCTCTAACCTCCTAGAACGATAAAAACAGGTCAGAAAAGTGTTCAGTAGAAATTTTTACAGATAAATTAATACAATATTAATTGATGATCACCTATGTGAATTTTTTGTTCTGTGAATTGTCTCTAGAATACGTTAAAGAATATTAATACTATTTTCAATATATACATTCATATATAATTATATACAGTCCAACTACTCCAGAAAAAAAAGTTGACACAAAAATCGCCAAAAAAGTAACATCGTAAAAAATGATATTTTGACGAGGCACGGCCGCCTGTTTTAATTGTGAGAACTTTCAACTAATTTTGGAAACACCCGAGAGGCGCGCTTATACTAGACATCATCTAGAAGCCCTACTATCACATCTAGAATTATTTTCAAGGTCATAATTTAAAATTACTATTTAAAAATGTAGTTGTTTACGAGTGATGACAAGGTGGTCTAAACGAAAGCAAAGTTGATCAAAATTTAAAAAAATACTCCTAAATATTTGCAATAACGTTTTAAAATCGAAGAACTATGCCGTAGGCATTTGGACATACACATGGACCGGCTCAGTCGGAGTAGTACGCCTATTGGCAGAAAACCTACGTGAAGCAATTCAGTACCAAGATACTCGTTCGGTAAGTGAGAATCTCAGGACCCGAATTTCATGTTGGTAGGATGTTTTTTCCGTCTAGATAGCACCAATCAAGGGACACTGAGATCTTTCTTTATACATCTGGGAAACAATAGGAAAGAATAATTGTCTACGAGTGGAAGATACTTGCTGCTAACATTACTGTATTCAGACTGCATTGCACCGACTATCAGTGCTAGAACTAACACTCAGCCGGGCTAATAAAATTAATAACTTTACGCACTGAAAATCGATGGATTTCATCCGTCGAGCCACAATAGCGCATAACATCCTCGAAAATTTAAACGAAATATAAAACCGATAAATCTCGTCGAACGCGGCGCCATCTGGCGACGACGGCGTAACTAACTTGTTACAAATATAGAGTAAATATTAGTGTGAAAATTCATATTTTCTCGGCACAGACGCGTTGTTGTAAAGTGGCAACTTGCAAATAAAACCATAGCGGACGAGTTCGTCGTGTTACTGGAGTTGGGGATTTAGCGCTTGCTACGACACTAACCATGGCACGGTTAGAGTGACGAGTGAAAAGCAATTCAGAATTTACAAATGCGAAAAAGTTGAAGGTGTATACTATGTTTATGAAAATATGCATCGCAATAGTGGTTGATAGAATATCATTGTTAAAATGTATCGATGTAATCATAGTATAGGTAGGTACTCGTATAAGCTTCCCTATGCCAGGAAATTGTAGTATAGTTATTAGACAGTAGACTTTTAATGTGTATGAAGAACTGTCGTACTGTATGCATCGGAGTGTAGGGCTACAAACAAGACGGACGAAGGACGATAGCATGCAGCGGAAATGCGAATGTTGGGATGGATGTTTGGAATAACACGGATTGCCAGAGTGAGGAATTTACACTTTAGTGCGTAGATAGAAGTATTCAGGACGTATCGTTAAGTTATGGGTTGCAAAGAAAACAACTCGGTAAGTAGTTTTAAGCTTTCTGGCATTCATCATCATCATCATCATCACCTAATACGTCCCACTGCTGGGCACGGGCCTCCTTTACAACTGAGAGGGTTTACACCTTAGTCCACCACGCTGGCCTAGTGCGGGTTGGCGGACTACACACCTAAGAAATTCCTAAGAACTTTTTTAGGTGTGCAGGTTTTATCACGATGTTTCCCTTCACCGTTAAAGCAAGTGATAATTCATTGTGAATACACACATAACTTCGAAAAGTCAGAGGTGTGTGCCTGGGGTTTGAACCTGCGACCGCCGAGATTCTCGACCGCGCGCCTAAACCTCGAGGTCATCACTGCTTTTTTCCTTTTTTTTCTGGCATTATCCAAAATTAATTCTTAGTGTATTGGGTTATCAACCGCCAAATATTTACATTATCCAAGAAGCGATGTTATATTCAGTGTTGTGAAGAATGTATCGAAACCCTTCAAATATTTCAAGACTTTCATTATTACGTGTTCATTGCTTTTAAAACCTCCTTGTTAAAGACATTTTATAGTCCAACTTAAAATAACTTGCGTTAAAACGTGAATTTTTTGCAACTGCAGTCTGCAGAAAACTTGCGTTTCTGAGCTCAACTCTGATTCCAATCCATGAAACGCTGAATCTTATAGCATACAGCATACTACGTGCTCTACTTTCTCAGTGAGATCTTTCTATGACACTGTTTCACGGACTTGCACTCTGAAATACTCCCAACACACCTACTATCAGCGAACTAGTTGCCTAAATATTTTTCTCTATTTAACACATTGTTTATGATTCACAATTTTATATTCATTGCTCTGAAAATAAGACTTCATTTTTATGTTGTGGTTTGAAAATATTCTTCGCTTTTTTCTTTCTTTCTTTTTTGTGTGAACAATAGTTTTCTGTTAAAAATTTGGTTCTTGCTTATATTGATTGAGCCAAATTCTAATTGACAAAAATAATATTTTAAGAAGAAGTCCTATTATTCCCTGGAAAAATGTACCTCATAAATTGGAAATGATAGTCTCATTTGTATCATTCATTCATCATCATCATTTTAACTGATCGCGTGAACAAAAATCGGGTTACTGCGAATAAATAATTAACAATAGGTAATCTAAATAATTTCGAATGCCAAAATTTCTCGAATTAAAGACAAAATTCAAAACATATTTTTATATTTTCAGTTTTAAAAATCACTGCTGACTGCATTCAATAATATAGTCATCATCACCATCAGCCCATATACGTCCCACTGCTGGGCACGAGCCTATTCTACAACTGAGAGGGCTAAGGCCTTTATCCAACACGCTAGCCTAGTGCAGGTTGGCGGACTATACACTTAAGAAATTAATAGTACAAACCATATTTTTTTTAATAACACAATAATTTAGTCATTCAGCCTATCACAAATTACTACTTCATTGAAAATCCTTATCATTGAATTCAGAAAAAAACTGAGTTTATCATCCGTCAGCCGGGTATGATATGAATGAGGCTTAGATCCGGTTGACTACCGGATATTTCACCCGGATGTATGCAAATAAACGCTAATTAACATACCCCGGCCACTTTGCTGGTGAATATTTTATAGCTTCACTTATGAGAAGATCCCACCTATATCATAAAATTGCCTTTGCCTCTAAATAAAATATTGATGAATTGAGTCTATCTGCCTTTAGGATTGTAAGTTTAACAACGAGAAATAATGTTTCTATGTGTGTCTTTAAAAGTCAAACAGTAAACATTAAAAAGTCTGTTGATAGTACTAGACAACATTTATATTCTCGTAATTAACATATATTTATATTTATTTATTTACATATTTTAAAACTGGCTTAAAACGTTCAGTTGCAATAGTTGTGTGATCTGAAGAATATCTTTAGTGTCATGAGTTTTTAGTCAGCATAGACAATTATTTCTACTAATATAATCCATTAGCCTTTTTTTTAATTATTAAATGTAACTTAACAACATAATTAATATATTTTACACCACTTAGAACCGCAGTGCATCATTGCACATTGAAACCAGAAAATTAAAAACCCTAGTTCAGATCAAAAGGTGTAAAATGGCATGCAAGCGGCAATAAAAATTCTTCAGACTGATCATGTTGAAACGGTCAACTAGGGATCTTGCTCAACGCGTTCTAACTAATAAAATAGGAAGACGTCGGCACGTAAAAACGATAAAAATGAAGCGCCCCACAACCTGAGTGGCGAGTGCGACAAAGTAACACTAGTGACTGGACCAAAAACTGAAAGAATACGTTTTAGTTTGCCAATGTAATTGGATAAAACGTCTCTTTTTATCTTCCCTACAACTTCTTTCTAGTAGTCAAAATTGACAGCGTATGAGTTATGAGATTTTTATTATTTATTTATTTGTGTACTAATATGGCGGCAAAATTTTGCTTACACTCGTAACACACACGCCTGTATTTTCGTGTGGTAGGCAGAAGTGTAATTCTGCCGACACATTCGCTAATAACGTATTTAACGTTTCTAGGTCCCATGAAATAAGCAACAAACTTATTGATGTTCTCTAGGGATATTAGCAGACTACGTGCTGGTATGGAAAAAATCTCAATGGAAACCCGGGTCATCTCCACATCACGCCACAGAAGGCTGGCGGGAAGTAGAACATAATCAGCTTTCCCCTCGAAAAAAAAGGACCGACGAGGCATTAGGAGACTTTTGAATGAACACTCATCAATTATTACAAAAAATAAATGACTTTAAGAATACATGTTTGCTAATTTTAGATCTGGCATCCGTTGTTTCCGAGAAGGCGTCCCCACCTGTGACTTAATTGGGTCATCAATATACAAGTCCCCGAATTACGGATCAAAGGGTGTAAAGGTAGACAAAGGAGCCGCCAGACTAAATTAATCTACTGTAATCCTGTTAGTATTCATAAGGTTCAAAATCGTTTCGTTTAAATCGTTTAGAATGCATAACTTCCATTGTAAATACAATACTATAATTGAACATGAAATCATGCAGTTTATTGTTAATAGGATAATTACACTCGCTTTACAACTAGAGGGTCGGGTAAAGTATTGTTGAGTATTTCCATAAAAAAAGTTCTCAGTAGCTCGGAGTCTTAAAATATAGGTACCTCAAATCCTACTATTACCTTAGGCTGGGAATACACTTGGCGAAAAGTAGAAGAAGAAATACAACTCTGCTTAACTCTTTTGAATTAAGTCACCAGTATAAACTATGTATGTATAATAAATTACCATATCCGATCTATCACATCCAGGACACAAACAGCATTGAATTTAATAGCTTACTTGGTTAGAAATAAATTGATCGTTAAGCTTGGAAAACTAGCGCAACTGTGATTCAAAACCTACGTGAGCAGCACTTTAGAGCTTCGCAAATATTTGTTGAATCTTGATGGCCTTGCAGCTAGCCTTGAAAGAGAGAAAACGCTCTTTTCTTGAAGGTCCCCAAGTCATATAACTCAGCAGATTCTACGCAGTGATTTAAAAACTAAATAAAGTAGGAAGAACCTAGAAATTCTCTGGTACATTTTCTTGCCGCAAATATTAATTATATAATAATAAAGATAATATTATATTATAAAGATAAAGAGGTAAGGTTTGTATTTTTGTATGTATGTAAAGAATAAAAGCAAAAACTTTCGAATGATTTTTGGTATGGATATATGTACATGGGATTCTCCAAAATACATACATAAACTCACGCCTGTATTCCTCGAAGGAGTAGGCAGAGGTGCATTTCTGCACCCACATTTCGCCAGGTATGTATCAGTCCCACGTAATAGGGGGCGAGCCTATTGCCGTTTTTCGGGCACATTTCCAGACTCCGTGCTGTTACCGAGAATTTCCTAATGGAAAAACCCAATAACACTTTGCCCGACCCGGGAATCGAACCCAGGACCTCTAGATCGCGCGGCACATACTTGTACCGCGAGACCACGAGGCAGTCTTCATTCTCCAAAATAACATAGGCAATTTTTTTTTAATACGCCCGGTCTGAGTGACGCCCAAAGCGATATGAAACACATTTACAAAAAAATATTGCTCAAAATGTCATGACAGGCGATTTGTATTTTTGTATTAAGTGTTCCCGTGAGATGAAAATTTAAAATTACGCGGGTGGATCTGGGCCCCACCGTTAGATTTTCTATAAAAACTCACAACAGTGTTAACCATTTTTACCTTGTTATACTCAGAATTTCAGTGTTTCATGGTGTTGATGTAGTATGACGTTAAGTGGCAATTACTAACCAAAGTACCTAATTATAATATAATATACTCAGCATATATTATTATATTATGATTAGGTACTTTGATTAGTGACATGTGATTTAATCCTTATTTTCGGGGATGGAAAAAGTCTACTTCAATAAATAATTTAATTAATTTTATTCATGTATTAAGTAACCCTTGTTTTTGTAGACTGAATATTACCTTTAAATAGGACAGCCGCACAGTACAGCTGGTCTTGAAGTTATAAGCTATTTTTTTAGTACATACTTATACTCAGCCTATCGCCGTCCACTGCTGAACGTAGGCCTCCCCAAGAAAGCGCCAACATTTTAGTACATGCTTATTAATTATTAATACAGGCAAATATTATTTGGCAAACTCGAATGTCTGTGTAATGAATTCTAGTAACAGATTTCAGTTGTTCTGGTATAGAGAAAATTCGACACTTCCCCAAAGAGATTTTTTTCGAACAATACAGAAAACAGAAAGCTTATGGCATTAAACAGGCATCAAAACAATTGCAGTGTTATCAAAACAGCGTCAGGTGTTGCAAAATATATTATCGATGTTTACAAACATGTCAAACGATTTTGTTCTGTAGGTCGAATACCTAATGAGCTAGATTGAAAAAAATATCGAAATTTAGTGATGAACGATGAATTTTAGTGTTTGCGTATTTATTTTTCGAAGGAATTTTAGGTCCATACTTATTTATATTCAATCTATTCATCTTCATATTAACGACCTTACTTATAAAGGTTAGTTTATTTAACTCATTCTTAAACATATTTTGTCTCGTTCTCTCTAACATTGAAGGATATTCAATAGAGCGAGACAAAGCACGCTTTAAGTAGTTTTAATAAGTAACGTTTATAAAGAAGACCTTTAGTGCAGCTTCATTTCTGTTCCACATTATCGTCCAAACTAATCTTACATACATCAGTCAATATGGATCTGACAAATGGGAAACCACGTTACTCGCTTCTTATTAAGAGAGGCTTAATTCTGTTTAGCTGTTCTCGTGCGGACTGATGTTCAGAAAAAAAACGGGTGGCACTAAGGGAGTGCCAACAGAAGTGAAAACTTCAAATTCAAATCAAATCTGTAATTCCTGACATATTTTTTTTATACTCGAAAGTGTAGACAGAGGTGCAATTGAACGCACGTTTCGCAAGCAATTTTTTTTAAATTGATTTCCTATTGGATAATCTAAATTACATTTTGCACCGACCCGTAAATTCCGGTCTTAAATCGCACAGCACTCATTTATATCGCGTGTCCGACGAGGCAGCCCTAAGAAAGTGTGTTTGACCGTAACTGTCACCTATGATCTAATTTATCAAAGGATAATAATCTTTACCTCAAAAAAATAAGACTATTGACATTACTATTTGACAGCCCCGTGGCGCAGTTGGCTAGATACCAGCTTGCGAAACGAGAGGCCGCGGGTTCGATCCCCGCACCGAGACAAATGTTTGTGTGATCCACAAATATTTGTTTCGGGTCTGGGTGTTTGTGAAACCGAAAAGTCTCTCGTAGTTTCTGATACCCACGACACTGGACTTGTAACCTAGTGTGGGGTCAGAACTATGTATGTGGCTGTTGGGTGTATTTATTTATTTTATTAAAAAAATAATATAAACCGCAAATCAAAAAATTGTGTAACCAACCATGTTTGTTGAATTTGGCCGCATGGTTGCACCACCGGCGGCTTATCACGCTCATATCCGCTGCATTAATTACAAATTTATACCGTTTGGGTGTCGGCGTAGAGGCGAGAACACGATTAAAATTATATTGAATCGCGAAAACATAAATTGTTATACTACCAATAAACTGCTGACGTAGATTCAACGTACAATAACGCCTGTGCCATCAAGTTATGCCAGCTCTGTTGTAATTCTCGTGTTGTAGGGTACGATACACGAGTTTATTGCTGTTTTTGGACACTTTTCCAGACTCAGTGCTAAAATCATCAACCAAGCAGTCTAAAAATATAAGGCAGGTGATGCAAAGTAGGTACCATCAGGAAATTGCTTACGAACCAAAATAAAATTTCTAGATATGCACTAGGCCAGCGTGGTGGAATAAGGCGTTATTTCTTTCCGTTGTCTACAACGCGGGCCTTTTCTAAGCCCAGCAGATGGATATAATACATATGTATATTGGTTGATACACATAAATAAATACAAATACTCTACAAAGATTTCTCCACCTATTATCATAGCGTCCAACTCTACGTTTACCGAATGTACTTTATTTGTAACACAGTTTTCAGATTAAACCCATAAAGATTTTTAATCAGTCATGGTTAGTGGGTAGAACCTCCCATCCAAGTATAGAGTGGAGTTGCTAACAAACCCTGTAAGTTAATGTAACAATCGTTAACTCCATTAACATAAACTGCGCGGTGAGGCGGCTCAATGGAATTTACACAGCACTGAGCATTGGAGAATTCACATAGAGGAATATCGATTTTTGTATTGTATTTATTTAGCAATTGGAAAGTTGACATATTCACACCTATTATTATTATCAAAGTATATCTGGGGGCATGATGATGACTTGGTATCATATGGATTTCACATCTTTTTACGGCAGAAGAACTGAGTTGCGAGACTTGGTTTTTTTTACAAGTTTTGTTTTTTATGGGATTTATTTATATTCTAAGCCACTCATTTATAATTATCAAAGTATATTTATTTATATTCTCAATCCACTGCTGAACGACGGCCTCCCCAAGTAGGCGCCAACCATCCCGGTCTTGAGCAGCCCTCATCCATCCGCTATCCGCCACCTTTCTCAAGTCGTCGGACCATCGTGCTGCAGGACGGCCTACACTACGTCTACCTAAGCGCCGTCTCTACTCCAACACTTATGTATTTATTTATATCATATCACTTATGGATATTTGTAACTCAATGTGAGCAGATTTGGAGGACACTGTTTATGATGACTCGACTCGTTATTTTCCCAGTAAATGTGTGTGATTGAAATAGCCAATGCGTTTCCCTGCCTACGTGAAACTTTAAACACAGCTAGTGTAATGTAAGTGTACATACACCGTTACCCACCTTTTTACAGACATAAAACTTACTCATACCGCGAGACCAAAGAGGTGGTGCTTGTTATAAGCACAGTATAAAAAAAATACACCTAACAACCCAACATAGTTCTATCCCCACAGTAAGAAACAAGTCTTATGTCGTGAGTGTTAGAAACTCAGAGTGACTCTTCGGTCTCACTAACACCCAGACCCGAAACAAATACTTGTGGATCACACAAACATTTGTCTCGGTCGTGAATCGCACACGCGGCCTCTCGTTCTGCAAGCTGTCTCCCTAACTGCAAAACGGGCTATCAATGCAAATAAAGTAGTAGGAATGTATGGGGTTACAATAGATAAAGTAAATACATATTACACGACGGTGCAACAAGGGGCGGTCAGGTAAAGGGGTGGGTTAAGCAAACCAGCTTATCGCGTACGGCTGACAACGGTGGATTTATGCGCAAACTTTATCTTTTCCGTTTGTAGCCGAGCCACGAGTTACGTTCGGCCGCGTCGGCACCGGAACACGTTACACCACGTTTTAAATGATGTCTCTTTTCAACAGTCGTTCTGGACTGCATTTTTAATGTACACATACAAACATACATAAACTCACGCCTGTGTTCCACGAAGGGGTAGGCAGAGGTGCATTTCTGCACCCACATTTCGCCAAGTATGTATCAGTCCCACGTAATAGGGGGCGAGCCTATTGCCGTTTTTCGGGCACATTTCCAGACTCCGTGCTGTTACCGAGAATTTCCTAATGGAAAAACCCAATAACACTTTGCCCGACCAGGGAATCGAACCCAGGACCTCTAGATCGCAAGGCACATACTTGTTCCGCGAGACCACGAGGCATTTTTAATGTATGTATGCTTATTATGTGACATCTTTACATACATTACAAATAAAGATCGGTTCTATAGTATACATGTAACTATGCCAACCAGGATGATACGGCACATTCTCTATCACGATTCGACCACCACTCATTAACATAAATAAATCGCAAATTACTTATATTATCCGCAGTAAAAATTCAAAGGATTTTTCACGGGCACATTAAATAGAAACTGAACATAATAATATAATCATATCTCCTTATTTCTACAGCTCTTCATTCATGATCTTTGCTAAGTTAGAAAAACAACTAAAATATACAAGCCTTCTCCCCTTGTTAAAGCTGCATAAGTTGTAGAACCAACAGAAAGTAGCTCTGACAACTGGCACAAGTCCGTTATAAATAATTGATCGAGTCTGAACCAAGACAAACGTTTGAATTCAATTTAGATTTCGCGATTGTCGCATTACGTTTTCTTGACAAATTGAACTTTTCCTTGCCATTCATAAATTATCTTTGCCTTGAAGAGTTCGATTCATAGAGATTAATTTGGGAAATAATAAAAATATGGGGGGAAATGTAACGATAAATTTGAACGAATTTGGTTAGGTACAAGAGTTACATTCACCTGAAAATCCTTACGTTTTTTATTAAAATCCGAGATCTTCTTGCTGCTGCAGATTTAAAAGTTATAATACTAAGTACAGCTTAAAAAAACGGTTGCAAAATAATATTTTTGGAAAGTCCACCAGGCGTAGGTCTACAAAAAAAATCTACATTAAAACTGTAAGAACCTGTACCTATCAAACCAGTTCATTTGTGGTTTAACCATTATTATTATTCTTGCTCTCTATTTATATGAAAATTGAGAAAGCAGCTCGTAATCAATCAATATAGAACAGAAATATAAAAGGCCAGCGTTATTACTACGTTCGAAAAAACATATTTTCGGCAATCAAGATGAAAAAACTGCTTCAATATAAAAACTTTTGACGAACTCGTACAAAATATTGTAATCAAGAAAAATAAAGCAGAAAACAAGATGCAAGAAGTTTAATCATGCACCCGTTGAAAAGTTTTAATTTAAAACACGTTTAAATTTTTTCTCCCCGATGAGTGCATTTACTTGGGACTTCAATTTTATTAGTTCTTGAAGCGTGCGCTCATTTAAATAATTGTTGAATTATTTAAAAGGTGCAAGAGATTTGAACGGCAGTCCCGCGTGGCTTGGTTACTTTTAAAATGCAATTTGATGAAATTTATGTTCATAATTCAAAAGAATATAATCTTTGAAGCACGTGTTTTTTAATCATTTTAAAAAAATTGACGCATCTTGATAAATTATAACACTCGCGCCTATTATAATATTTAGCATTTATTGTTAAATGACGTATGTAATACATACGTATTTCTACACCCACATATGTTACGCTGTTTTAATGCCTCACATATTAGGGCGTGAACTAATCGCCTCTATTGAAGCTATTTGCTTCTATAAAAATTGTACTTTAAAAGTGAGTTTCACTACATCAATTCCAAGATCAACAATTGAAAGCCAGTGATACTTTGTAGACTAACGCACATCCGCAATAATTTACCGTTCGGAAGCCAATGGTTAATGTCCAGGGTTAGACAAATGGCTCATCCTTTCCGCCGTTTTATGGCTTCCTGATAACCATGCAGTTAAGATAAACCCATTGTTCCCTTATCTAGATTGCGATAGATTGCAATTATGCAGGTAGGGTTGATATCAAGATGTTTCTTGTAATTAAAAGCCCAAATGTACTAATCATCATCATCATCATTATCATCATCATCAGCCCATATATGTACGTCCCACTGCTAGGCACGGGCCTCCTCTACAACTGAGAGGGTTTAGGCCTTAGTCCACCACGCTGGCCTAGTGGGGGTTGGCGGACTACACACCTAAGAAATTCCTAAGAACTTTTTACGTGTGCAGGTTTCATCACGATGTTTTCCTTCACCGTTAAAGTACGTGATAATTCTTTGTAATGAATTGTACTAATAAACCTATTCAGCCGCTGGTTTCGGTATACAGTTGTCGTTACTGGGAAAATTAGATTCCTAATCATCAAACTATTGTGATACAATAATAGTTACGTCGCTATGTATGTATGTATGTATGTATATCAACCAATGTAAGGGTCTTTATGCATCGCACAGGCTTAAGTTTTTAATATAGGCTTTAGATCGCCGCGTTGATGTTGTGACGTTTGGTGTGGTTAATAAATACTTTATTAAGAAAACTTAAGAATATACCTTTCTTTATCCTTTCTATCTCCTTGAGCGTTGTATCGTCTTTTACGACCTGGTAGAGTTGTTCTAGTTTCGTTAAAATATTGCTCATCAAAATAGACGTGATTCAGATTCAGCGAGAATATAATTAAATTCGATTCAGCTTGCTTCATCTATTTATTATACGCGTATCTACAATTTAGACAGTGAAATCTAATTGTCCGACAAAATCTAACTACAAGTTAACTGGTTAGGCAGACCAAGCAATAATAATTATTTTAAATATTCTAACAATGTTTACCGCACAATAATAACTTAGTCCAACTTAGAGAGTTCAAAACGGTTTTAACGGAGTTAGTGACTTAACTGAGACGATTAAGTAACGATCAGTACCATGCCAGGTCTTACTTTAGCGTTAGTAAATGAACGGAACGAAAGTTTAAGTATAGTACCATACAGTTTTATGTCTAAGTAATTTCAGTAAAAAAAGTTCATAGAAAATTGACATGAAATAAAAATATACGTCATCACGTTTCGTTTCGTCAGTCAGTCGGATGAGTTAAAAATAATCCAAAATTCCAGCCTGGCATAAGTATGTCGAGTTTGGAGAATTCCGTAACTATCATCATAAACTTTACCGTTCCAGTATGTATAATCATTTTTTTTAAATCCCTTCATTTTTTTATAGCCTACTCGAAAGGCTTGAATAAATAAAAAATCTGTCATTTTAATTATTTAAGAATTTTATGTAGTGTCACTTGCATCATCAAGATGAATACAATGACGTATCATTTATCATTTATCATTATTCTGCCGTTGAGTAGTTACGAGAGGACATAGGAACATACACAAACATACATATGTACATACGGGTCAAACACATAGCCCTCCTTCACAGTTGTGTAAAAAATAGCCCCGTGGCGCAGTTGGCTAGATACCAGCTTGTGAAACGAGAGGCCGCGGGTTCGATCCCCGCACCGAGACAAATGTTTGTGTATTCCAATATTTCCAATATTGAAATATTTGTTTCAGGTCTGGGTGTTTGTGAGACCGAAAAGTCTCTCGTAGTCTCTGATACCCACGACACAGGACTTGTATCCTAGTGTGGGGTCAGAACTATGTGTGTGACTGTTGGGTGTATTTATTTATTTTATTTAAACTTAGTACTTTAGATAATAATTTAAAAATAACTATAGTTACATGTCAATGCTATTAGTATTTTCCTTGACATTATCAAAAAGTTGATATGACTGTGTTACGTGTTTTCATAGCAAATATAATCTTTTGATTTCATTTCAACTTTAGCAAAAACGCAAGATATAATGTCCTAAGGAAAAATATAATGAAATAGTCTGCCCTAATCTTACGCTTGTGTTGGGCAGATAATGATGTCAAGGGACTGAAGTGTGTGGTATGTTTCATAAGAAACTAGCGAGTAATATCTATAAACCAAATTAACTTTATTACTTTTTACTCCTACCTATTTTTTTGGTATGTTTTGATAATGTTTGAATAGCTAAAATTATTTAATCATTGATTGAAATCGATTGTAAGTGTTGTTACGAGACCTGAAAGCATTAAAGACTGTGAAAGAATGACCCTAAAAAGATACAGCCTTGCGGAGAAATTTTAGACACGCCAGTGTCCTTCAGATTTCAAGTGAGTTTTATTTCTAATCACCTGTATAGACAGGTGTATATACATATATGTGGGTATAGACCCACTGCTGGGCATGAGACCCCGCTACAACCGGATAGGGATAGTCCACCACATTGGCATAGTGCAGATTGATGTATTATACATAAAAATAGCCTCATGGCTGTATTCTCTGAGGGGGTAGGTTCTAAGACACTTATTAGTAAACGAGCATATTTCCGTTTTTTGAGCAAATTTCCAGATTCCGTGCTGCTAATGAGAATTTCCTAATTCCTAAAACGCAGTAACACTTCACCCGACCCAGGAGCCGATCACAGAACATATAGATCGCACGGTACATACTTGTGCCGTGAGACCACAACGAAGTGGACTATACAACTGAAAAATTCCTTGTAGAGCTTATCACCTCTCCTAAATTGCACCAATCAAATATTTACACGCAAGCCGCCCACTGAGGGTGACCGCAGTAATATCATTTGGTTGATTATGTCCTTCTTTGGATTTGTTAGCGAACAATGGTGGTCATTTTACGAACTACGTGCCATCGATTTTAATTATACTCTCGGGTGTCTCCAAAATCACCTTTTATTTACTTATGAGGAATCATGGTCAAAGAATTATACAGATCTCAGGTCTAATAGATGTCATCAGTATTGCTGAGCAGTACGCTTTCACCAAAAGTGATACCAAGAAAGGTGCAGAAGAACGTAGGTAAGTGAATATGTTACATGCTTTTTCATTCTTTCGTCATGTACGTGGGTTCCCTTCTCCCTCCAACTCGTAACGTTTAACAACTCGTATTTGACCAGTAGTTTTTTAGAAAAAAAAACATGCACTGAATTGGAACATTAATAAACAAGGCTTATGTAAATAATATATATACTATATATTATGGTTACACAAAGTTTAACTTGTAACAACGAACAAAAACTTTTCCTCGTATATTTTGGAATAAGAGAAAATGGGAAACAATACAATTCACGTACGTGGAAATAAGCAGAGTAATCCTAACTCGCGCCTGATAAATACAGTTAGAAGTACACCGTAACATGGCCTCATTTGTGATTGATGAACTAATTTCTGTGCTAAGGTTATAACCTAATGTACGCGATCATTAGCTAACATTTGAACTCGTAAACGGTGATTTATATTATATGACAAAAATTTATAATTACATAATATTAATAATTTATTTTATTATATTTCTACTTTAATAATAATGTGGCCCTACCACATTATAGACTTAGTCTTCTAGGTTTGCGTTACGAATAAGCCGGCTTGATGGGGGAGGGACTACTGTTGTTCAGAAATTCGACGTTCAGTATTCATTTTCCGATTCATTCGATGTGTCAGACTGTTGGAGACAACATGGTAGGATATTCATATCCACCCTTATAGAATCAGCACTGAATCTCTTTTAAAAAGAGGTTGTCTAGCCAAGAATCCGGAATAATAAAAACTGCAACAAGCAATATAAATAACAAAACAAGGTAAACGAAAACTATGAGCCCATTCGCTCACATTACGACTTGGCCATTAAAGTAAAGAGAAACTAATTACTCCTAAATTGGCTTAAGTCCAACAGCTAAACGTAGTAAGCTTGATGTAGTGTTTGCGGATGTTGCGGGGCGCCAGCTGCTGTTGCCAGTGCCAATACGCGACGCGACTATTGAAATTAATATGGATAATGTAGTGACTTGCGATATTCGAGGATTTATGACACATGAACTGCGATATACGAGTATAGGTTTGCAGTGTTAATGTCCCCGAAAAACGGCAATAGAAATCTGTTACATGGAATTTGAAACCAATTGGTAAATTATGGGTAAGAAATGCATCTTTGTTTACCCATCCAGGGTTGTAACCGTGATACATAATATCTAGCAGGCGTGATACATAATGTCAAAATTATGCTCGTTCACATAATCGCGTTAGTTACTTCTGAGGCTGAAGAATTAAAATTTATCAAAATTTCTTTAAGTACTTCTACAGTTTCTGAATATAAATAATAACACGGAAAACAGCATGTCTGTTGCATGAGGTTTTTTACATGAACCTGAAGAGTTTTTCCACGCTGATTTCAAAAATATATGCCGTTTTTATGTAGCAGCTCTAGTTTTGGAGTTATGAAGTGACAGGGTTTTTCATTGAAAATGCTCATAGTTTAAGGTTAAGAAATTTATTAAATATATTTATTGTGAATAATATTTGCTTATTTTGGATTTTCTAGAGTGAGATGTATTATGAGTACTATTTTGAATGCTCCAACAATAATCAGCCATCATATTATGTTCATTCCAGTACCCCTGATACCTCTCCTCCATAGTGTAAATATCCTGGTGTAATCGCTCGCCTTGTTCTTCACTGAGATCCCAAGATTGGCAGGAAAATAGGCTGAAAATGGGCTAGGTTGTGGAGGAAGTGTAACTTGATGCTCATGTTACATCCGAGCCTTGAAAAGTGAAGCATTAGTTCTTGGACGTGTTGAGAAAAGTTCGAACTTTTTTTATTTCTCAAAAAAAACTGTTATAACCAAAGAAACTCATTCCATGCGTTTTTCTCACTATTTGTCATAGTCTACATAAAATTGGCGTCTTGTATTAACAATCTTATTTGTAGCCCGTCAAAAATACCCGCTTTTATCTTCGCTGCACTCAGTTTTGGAAACTTTTTTGATAAAATTGTCAGTTTTCGCCTCAAAATCCATAGAGTTTTCCTGAGAAGGACCGGGTAAGGCTCAGGTAATATAGTAGGACTCAAAACACGTCTATGTGCGGATCGTATAGACGGATATTCCCGTTTGGCTCGATTTTTACGGTTAATACCAGTTATGTTTACCATGCAAAAATAATAGTTATTCTCGTGGTTCACGGGACCTTGATCATAGCAGTTCAATCTATTCCTTTTCTTATCTTTTCACAAACGTAGCGACTCAACACACGTTTTGCATGCCTTTTGCGGAATCCAAGGGTTGTTTTTCATTTCTAGGGAGTGTCCAAAGTAATTTTTGTAAGCCTCAATTATGAACGTTTTCACATTCAAACGGAATTCTTTGAACTATATTCTCCGCAAATGAAACAACAATGATTTGGATCATTCACACAAATTCGTCATGACGAAACCATATCAAATTATATTAAGAAAACTTAATAAGTTAGAAATTATGAGCAAAGTAACACGGTAATAAGTTGATTTTTATGTGATAGCTATAATTCGTAAACTAGAGCTGTTACAAAAAAACTGAGAGTATATCTAGAATCAGCGACGTCAAATTAGTGAAGATCAAGTGATAAAAGTCAATCATCATACAAAAGTTTCAATTTTGTTGTGCAGTGTATAATCAGGACAGATCTCTACGGGGCATTGAGCGTACTTGTTCCTATTAGCTGGTTTTTTGATATTTTTTATATACAAGGTTGAAAAAAATACTGTCGTCTCAAGGCAGCAGTACCAAAACAAAAGATTACGAGTAATTTCCATAATCAACATAATTTCAGCTGAAGTAAAACAAAGCGTGCAAACTTTCTACTGAAATTAACACATCCAAAATTGGTGAAATACGACCCTTGAGTATTGTGCGGAAAATAATATCGCTGTGTCGCCGCGCCCGTTCATATTTATTATATTTTATGCTACACATACATTCTTGCTATGGGAGTTGTCGAAACTCCCTGGGGAGTCCTAAAAGATGAACTATGCAGTGTAGGTAGAAATATACAGGGTGTACAAAGACGGTGATCGAAAACTGAGATAGGCAATAGTCACGGTGATTACAAACACCCTGAGATTAAAAAAACCGACAAAAAATAAAAAAATACATTTTCCTTACAACCACGAGTGTTAAATATATGGTAGGTAGTTGTTAGGAAAATGTAAAAAAAATTGTCGGGATTTTTTTAATGTCAAGGTAATGTTGTAATCACCGTGGCTAATGCTGCCTGTCTTAGTTTTCGATCACGGTCTTTATACATCCTGTATATTATCGTCTAAATTTTATTAGTTTTTGTGATCCTACAACAGAACTCCTATTATCTCAACTATACCGTGTTCAGGAAGCCGTGAGATAAAAGGTAAACAAACTATAAAAAGGTACTTTAAATGTCACGATTGATGAAGTAAATATATTTTATAAAAATAAGTACGGAAGTACACCACTGTAAATTATATTTTAGAATGATGTCTGTAAAACTTATGTCATCCTTTCAGACTTATTTGAACTCGATAACATAAATGCCTTAAATTATTTTTTAAATTTAAATTAATTATTTATTACATCGTTTACATGTAAAAACACCCAAAAAAGACTCAATTCCCAAACTTTGAACGCATTTAAATACTATTAAATTATAGACCACAGGTACTGCGAACATTTTACATTAAAATGTGTCGTTTTGTCATCGGTCGGGTTATATCCGCCATCTGTACTATCGATCAACTTGTTGATACGAGAATGTTGCTTCCCGATATTTTCGTTGATTTCTTGTTATTCCCTTGTCGGTTTTGTAGATTTTCATTAAGTTTCTTGCTTTGTTAATTTTAAAGTTATTTGTTGATTATTTTTTTTTGTTATATTGACTATTTCGTGGTTAAAAACATGAGTGAACCTGGACCAATATAAAGTATTAATAAAATAGTGAAATAAAAGTTTAAGAAACATTGTTTTCTTTGTTTACATTTTGTCTCAAGCCCAGATGAATAGGGTATAGAATAAAGTGGTATGCATTTCAAATGTTTCGTACACTTCAAAACTACTGTCAAATAAAAATTCGTAGATTCTGGTTTTCATTCTATCCTATGACGTAAAGCAATAAGTTATGATCTGGTATGTGTAGCAGAAAGTTAATACGATTCTCGCACCGACACATAATTTATGAGAGATGAAAAAGATAAGGATAGCGTAAGATAGTTAAACTTTTCATGAAAAATAAAATTTTCTGTGTGACAGCCGTACCACCACAGCAAATATAACCAATTTATTCTCTTCAAACTAACTTTAACGCAATAGGCATATCCATGTTATAGACTGGTACTACGCAGGGCCGCGCCGCCCCTGTGTGCGAAGTGTGCAGTGCACACAGGCGCCAAAATAATAAGGGCGCCGCCACCGAAATTATATATGTTAAAATTTAACAAAAATATATTATTTTTAGTTGAATATCGATATTAAGTAGGTAAAATAGGCGCAACTTATGCCTTGTAAATAACAAAACATATAATGAATTCATTGTACAAGTGTCGCATTATAATATATTTATATATCATCAGGCCATATACGTCCCACTACTGGGCACGGGCCTCCTCTACCATTGAGAGGGTTTAGGCCTTAGTCCACCACGCTGGCCTAGTGCGGGTTGGCACACTACACACCTAATAAATTTCTAAGAACTTTTAGGTGTGCAGGTTTCATCACGATGTTTTCCTTCACCGTTAAAGTACGTGATAATTCATTGTGAATACACACATAACTTCGAAAAGTCAGAGATGTGTGCCTGGGGTTTGAACCCACGACCGTCAAGATTCTCGACCGCGTGCCCAAACCTCGAGGCCATCACGACTATAATATATTTACGGTTATGGTTTCATTTTACGCTTTGAGTTTTACTTTACCTTCGCTGCGCCGTGAGTTTTTTGAGTGTGTTTATGAACGCAACCCGATGCGATGCGTGCGACGAAAGCGCGTTGAGGTGGTGGGGAATCCCCGATTTTGACGAACGAGGGAGCCAAAACAATTATCATTTAGTCGAACGATAGGATTTATTATTTTTTTAAATCATGAATCTGACCTTAAAACCATTGTCTGATACATGGTCAAGCAGAATAGATGCTATAATATCACTGTGTACAAATTTAACAGAAATTTATGATGCCTTATATTAAATATCATATGATCAGAAGGCAAAAACATGACGCTAAATGTCTAGAAGAAAATGTGTGCACCTTTTCATTCATTTGTTCATTAAATAAGTCTATGACCTATAATATTAACAAAAGTAAATTTTGTGAGCAAAATTCTGCAGTCCGTCAATGTGAATATGCAAATTGCTTTAGATGCTTTAATGGAATTAAAGGTTTTGACACATATTTTCAGGAAATTACAATAAATGATGCCATGAAAATTGCCGAAAAATTTGATGTGGAGGCTGAATTTGAAACTTCCAGATCCACAATAATTAAAGACCCAAATAATTTTGTTGAATGAGGAAACCTCTGTGTTCCACAATTAAATGATGCTTAATGTACGTGAATATTTAAACTGCTTACCAAGAAAGCCTTGTCGTTTTCGTCGAGGTTTTCACTATAACTGTAATTACTCCAGAATCCTTTGTCACGGATTACTTTCTGTGCTTCGCTCCGAGTGCCAGTCCTTATAAACAGAGAGGTGGGTATTAGTCTCATACGTAATACAAAGCTAATAAAATATTTTGAAAAAAAAAACATTGAAATTAATTAATATTAATTAGAATTAAATAATGAATTAGTGCGGTAGTAGAGATAGTTTATATTATATGGCACAATAAAAATAAATTCCTTTCAAAATATACATGTTCATTATAATAATGTAAATACAGGTTGGGCCTTTCTTTCGTTTTAAAAAAATTGGTGTTAAAACCATTAAAATCGGTTAAGTAGTTTTGAGTTTATTAAACAGATAATGGAGTCTATCTTCTCAATAATATCATAGAAACACAAAATAATATACTTGGGAAGCGGTTGTAATAAATAACAATAGGTAGGATTAACAAATTGAAATTCATATACTACTAGCTGAACCGGCAAACGTTGTTTTGCCATACATATAAAATTCTCGTGTCGCGGTGTTTTTTTGCAAACTCCTCCGAAACGGCCCGACTGATTTTTATGAAATATTATGTGTATATCGTAGGTAGGTCTGAGAATCGGCCAACATTTAAGGGTTTATCATTTAGGGGTATGATTATTTTTTTTCTATTGACCTAACGTTTTTATGTTTTATGATTCAGCATTGATAAATTATTATAATCTTAAATTTTCACCCTTCTATGATGAACCTCTATTTTTTTACTGGGCATTCTAATTTTTAAACAAAAAAATATGGCCAAAATCTGTAGAGTAAAATTTGATATGTATATTCAGTATGTCTGAGAATAGGTTGTTATCTATTTTTTATACCCTTAGGTGTTAATGGGGGTCCAACCCAAAAGTTATTTTTTTATTTTGTGAACATTTTTAAGTTTTTATTTTTTTACCATTCAGCATTGAAAAATACATACAACCCCAAATTTTCACACTACTACGAACAACACCTGTTTTTTAATCGCAATTTTTATATTTTTATAGCTTTTGCCCGCGACCCCGTCCGCGTAGACTACAGGGTTGGGTGCAGAAAGATAAATAATAAGTGAATCTATAAATCGTTCCTCAAGTGCCCAAAATGACACTTACTGAATTAAAAAAACGGTGCCTATGTCCTTTTTTAAGGTCCCTTTTTATCCATCACATCAAATCACCCAAATCGATCAAATGGTTTAGGCGTAAAAGTAAAACTCTGAAAGTTATTTTCGTATTTATAATATGTTTATCCCATTGGAACATTACATTTTCTCGGGATGAAACATAGCCTATGTGACTTCACAGGGTCTTATTTATGTTCATACCAAAAAAATTGTTATTGCGTGAAAGCGTAACAAACATTACATTACATTCACATTTATATAATAGTAAGGAAAACCATTCCCACGGGAACACTAAATTTACCGAGATAAAAAGTATCCTATATACATCGGTGGGTCCCACCTATCTGCGTACCAAAAGTCATTCAAATCTTTTTTCAATCATTGTCCAATTATTTACCCTCCGTTTTTTTTAATAAGAAGTACCTATCCTATCTCCTTTCTAATACCTCGAAGACTATGTGTACAAATTTTAATGATAATAATCGGTTAAGTAGTTTTGGCGTGAAAGCGTAACAAACAAATTTACATTCACATCTATAATATAAATAGCTGACCCAGCAAACTTCGTACCGCCTAACAGTCATTGAATGTCATGTTACATATTACCTGAATTTTATTTTTGATTGTATGGAAATAAATATTAAGTTCAGCTCTTTATTGAGATAAAAATACAGAAATAAAAAAGTACAAAAATTAAATGCATCAATCGTGTGTCATTAAATTAGACATGTACATATTGTGCAGCATGGGATGCAGTCGGTTTCAAATCTCTTCATTGAAGCACCAGCGTGGTGGACTGAAGTCTAAACCCTCTCAGTTGCAGAGAAGGCCTATGCCAATCAATGGGACGTACACATATGAGCTAATGATGATGATGATGAATTCGTTTGAACTCAATGGTCATACCCGTTGGGATCAATGAAATCCTTAGATCAATCTAATTGATGAATTCTCAAGCACCAATTATTCATCTCTAAGTTGTCTTTTGAGTATCGTCACGTGAATAACATTACTCAACAATTTTCTTAACACCAAGTGCATTCCATTGCATAGTTGAGTGTTTTAGATTTCAAAGCGTGATGACTACCGAGCCCGCCTTCGTTTGTAAATTGTAAACCAAGGAGTTTAAAAATAAATTTCTGAACGCACGCATAAATATTTGACAACCAATAAATATGTCAATCTCTTTTTATTACTGATATATGTTGTCGATTCCAAACCTTTATTTAACAAAGAGTATATAACCACTACGTATGAATGAATAGGTTATCAAGAAAAATCAAAGACAACCTATAAAAAGACATTTACTCTTTTGTTAACCTGTAGATTTTTTTTCCTTAATCTTATAACCTTTACCAACTGATTTTTATTCCCTAAATTCCGTTCCTTTCCGATGATTTTATGTTTTTACTGTAGAACAAATCTTAGGTATTATTTTCGGGAATTAAAAATTAAATAATTAATAAATAATTTTCGAAAATTAATGTCAAAAACAAACAAATATAACAGTACCTGAACTTTGTAGACATTTTACAAAAAATAAATTTCTGAACGCACACATGATGTCTTCAGAAAAAAATAAAGTTGTGGCTTAAAGGTCTCAGCAAACAGGCCATAAGCTCCAAAAAAATAATAGTTGTTACACTATTTGACAGGATTGGACAACAAATGTTTGACATGTAATAAACAAATCAGCATCTATTGAAATGATTAAGTATTCATTACACATATCGAGTTTTCATTGTTTTTAAGATGTATTCTGCTATTCGGGACGGAAACAAATCCAACAAATCAAAAACCATGGCAATCGGTCCAGCCGTTCTCGAGTTATAAGTGTTGTAACAAACACGACTTTATTTTATATATATAGATATTTAAGTAAGTTTTAAAATATGATGGGGTTTTTTTACTGCCTCGTGGTCCCGCGGCACAAGTATGTGCCGAGCGATCTAGAGGTCCTGGGTTCGATTCCCGGGTCGAGCAAAGTGCTATTGGGTTTTTCCATTAGGAAATTCTCAGTAGCAGCACGGAGTCTGGAATTGCGCCGGAAGAACGGCAATAGGCTCCTGATACCTACATATGTACCTGGCGAAATGTGGGTGCAGAAATGCACCTCTGCCTGCCCCTTCCGGGAATACAGGCGTGAGTTTATGTATGTATGTATGTATGTATTTTTTTTATTCAAAGTTATTGGTATTATTTATTTATTTTAGTTTTATTTTCTCTTTTACTTCGTGCTATACACTTTATTCTACCCTCTTTATTTTTCCTCTTTAATTATCCATACTACGGTTGACAGGAAGAAATTGCCTAGAGCGATAAGGCCGCCTCTTGTTTTCTTTTTTAATAGATAAGTTTGTTTATAATATTTTGTACATACAAGGAAGTTAATAAATAAATAAATAAAAATATTTTTGTCCACCACATTATTCAGTGGACTATGAAGATTACGCAAAACAAAACTCCCGTCGCAATTAATTAATTATAATTGAATATTTAAATTTCCTTTATGCCTCGATGAATATAATTAACCCATAAAAATTATATCTACCCACACAATAGGAATCTGTGTACGCAGTGGATAATTAAATAATTTGTATTGCAGTTCGCAGTACCTACGAAGAAAAAGTATGCAAGTAGTTATTTGGGTCACAGAAACACGCCGGGCTCTCCTTGCACTTGAAGCGGTGCAAGTATTCGGAGAACCCGTGAACACCTGCGTTGTTATGGCGTCGATTGGCATCTTTTTTATGAGCTGGTGGGCCTCCACAGCGTCGGGGAAGATCAAACTTTTTTGGTTGAGGCTGTTTCACCCATCGCATAACGGCCACCCCATTCGTCCAAGGACTCCAGTCGGATATATCGTTTGAAGAATGAGGTGGCACATCTATCGTAATGTACCTTTAGGTTCAGTGCAGCCGGCCAAATGGTTTAGGCGTGAAAGCATAATACAGGCAGTGTTACTTTCGCATTACAATATAATTGATCAGAAGGCAAAACATGACGCTAAATGTCTAGAAGAAAATGTGTGCACCTTTTCATTCATTTGTTCATTAAATAAGTCTATGACCTATAATATTAACAAAAGTAAATTTTGTGAGCAACATTCTGCAGTCCGTCAATGTGAATATGAAAATTGCTTTAGATGCTTTAATGGAATTAAAGAAGTTTTTGATGAAAATAATAACCGACACATATTTTCAGGAAATTATTAATAATGCCATGAAAATTGCCAAAAAAATTAGATGTTGAGGCTGAATTTGACACTTCCAGATCCATACCTCTACGAAGTAAAACACGACGAACAACTTATAAATGATCCAAAAACCTCTTTTAAAATTAATGTTTTATTTCAAATATATTAACGATTTCGCAAACAGAAAAGCGAGAAGTGTGGAAAAATTAGAGGCGCTTAATAGGTTTCCCACACAGGCGCTTCCGGGGGTCGACGCGGCCCTGGTACTACGATCATCATGAACAGATCATAAATTCTCATTCTCATCAGATTAATTTCTGAGCTCATCAGAGAATCTAATGTTAAAGTTTCCAGCACATAGCACTTCTTCAAGGGGTGCAATTACGGGATGTATTGCCGCTGATTATAATTAACGATCGCCTTCGCTGGAACTGGCACTTTTAAACGAAGGGTTAAAGCTCATTTCCTATCATAAGATAACTAAGTCCTTATATTGTTTGTTATACTGGTATATTGTATGTATATATATAATATATGTATGTATTATAATTATGTAAACTGAATTATGTATGGACATATGTATTCATGAGTAAGTCAAGGGATTGATAGGCGGTTTTGAATTAAAAAATATTTATTTAATCAAAACCTTAATTTAGTACAGTGTTTTCTGAGCAAGAGCGGAATACAGAATGAATTACAATTGAAATATTTCTTAAAGCTAGTGTTTTACAAAATGGTGTCAATATTTTCTGCAAGTCAACATAATTTGTTCTAGAACTTTCCAGTGGCACGTGTATACATAAATGCTGATTAAGATTCCTTCAATTGGTTATTTAGGTTTGCTTACAAAGCATATATTAGTAGGGTGACCATCCTTAACTCCTCCCCCCCTAAGAGAGAAATAGGCTGGAGACAATTCTTTTGGTTCCGGCTGATTTCGACTTAGTACTAGGATTTTCCTAAAGATTTTATATTTGACAATCAAAAATGCTAATGAAGCTACAAACATTATTACTATTATACTTATTGTCCAAACACTTATATCTTGGGTCACTGAAATTTCACTTTTATCTACACTTTCACTGGTATATTTTGCACTATTTAGAATGTCTTTTATATCGTTGAGGTCTACGCCGCGAAGGTCCACTTCTGTCATCTACCGTGATTTCGTGTTGTAGTCCAGGCATGGTTATAGCTCGCAGCAGCAGACTCATGTCGGGTGTCCTTGTTTCAGCTACCTTACTGATCATCTTATCTCCAATATATGTCTCGCAGTTCTGGCTAGGGATTACCAGAAATGTTCCTCTCAGGTTGTATTTCATGACTTCATTGTTGCAGTTCTCGGAAAGTGCCAGGTTGTGCTTAGTAAAAATCAACCATATTCTATTGGCTACCATGTGACTCCTTGCATCTTCTATTTGAACGAAGGTCTTGTGGCATGAAGAATAGTTTTTCAACAGCATTATTTGTTCAACGCACGTTGTGTCAGCGTATTGCACTATGTCATCTTCCTTACAGAGGACGCGATCACCTTCGATCTGCTCGCATGGTCTAGCTACGGGTCTAAATTTCAATCCATTCACTATGAGGTAGGGATATTTTGGAATAATAACAGAGGTTTTTAAGGAACTGGGATTATATGTAGGTATAGGTATAACCTTATAGTAATTATACGTGATATTGTCTAATAAAGGAACTTCTAACACAAAAACTAATTTATTACCATCCGAATAAGATTTAAGAACTATAGTACTTTCTAGTTTCGTAAGGTTTTCCTTACCTACCGTATACACTAACCTATTATGTTTCTCTATTAAATTAGCTGCTTCCCCGCTTAGTCTACTCGTTATTGCGTTAAAAAGATATTCGTTTTGTAAATCATCACCCCGATATAGATTAATTATATATACCCCGGGTGGTACAACCATGATTCCTTCCATTTTAGTTACAAAATAATAAACTCACTGACAAAAATACCTATTAACCTAACGTGAAAATTAAATCACTTTATCTATCTATTAACGTAAATGCGCTACGTGCCAGACGGGCTTTTTCTAATCCCTATAAGTACACGAAACACACACGTATAATGATCACCAGGAAAATCAAAGGAAAATTGACGGGAAAGTGAACAGATCTACTCACATGACCCACAGCTTTTCCGCTCTCCTTCTGTGATCGGTGATTCTGCTCCTCAGCTTGCTCTGCACCGTGGCTTTTCTTGACGAATTTATTTGGTTCGCTGACCCGCTGAATCGTTGAAACGAAATTTGGAGTCTTTTCCGCGCCCGAAAATTTGATTCGCGATGGCACAGAGGACCCAAACGACAAGGTCACTTACCGGCTGCGCCAGTCAAGGGATTGATAGGCGGTTTTGAATTAAAAAATATTTATTTAATCAAAACCTTAATTTAGTACAGTGTTTTCTGAGCAAGAGCGGAATACAGAATGAATTACAATTGAAATATTTCTTAAAGCTAGTGTTTTACAAAATGGTGTCAATATTTTCTGCAAGTCAACATAATTTGTTCTAGAACTTTCCAGTGGCACGTGTATACATAAATGCTGATTAAGATTCCTTCAATTGGTTATTTAGGTTTGCTTACAAAGCATATATTAGTAGGGTGACCATCCTTAACTAGTACATGTTTTTATTTTAAGCACCGCCCGTACTATTTAGTTTATATCTCTTCTTGCAAGGTTATCTGAAAGAGATCGTTCTTAACGATAAGACCGCCAATTTAATGCGCCTAATTTTATATATGTTTTCTTTGGGTTAATGCTTTTTTTTATGTTCCGTGAAAAATAAATAGTTTTATTATAATTATTATCATCTGTAACCTAAAAAACTAAACTAACTGACTTGACGCGACAAAATGGGTCAAGACCCATCAAACTCGAATGCATTCGATAGGAAGGTTTTCAGTTACTTCCATTTTCCTATATCAGTACCCGCCAGTCCACAACCCATAGATCTCATTATTCCTCATCCTTCCAATTACCTAGTTCCTTCAATTACTTAGCCACTGTCGCCCTATATACTGATAACGATGATGATCAAAACAGCGAAAGTTTTTTATGTTCACAACTTAACTATAAATAATTCATGTTGATTTTGCTAGTCAAAATGCGTCAGGCGTGGTAGCTTCACTTGATTGATGAAAGCGAAACGTTGAAAAGAGATCATCAACGATATTGAATCCAACTTTTCTCGTCGGTATTGTATCTCGGTGAATGGATAGGGTTTCCGAAACAGGAATTGTACGGTGCAGTGCGTTCCTGCAGAGAGCACCTTTAATTCTATACAAAACATTCGCACGATCCCCGCATCAACTTTGTGCACTGATGGATGCCATGTATTCGACAACGTAAAAAAAATTCGATGTACCCCGAAAGGCTTTAGCCTTCAGCATAAAAAAACATTTTTTCACCATTATTTATGTGAAAGACAAATGAAAAAAATTCAAAGATGCCGTCTCACTAAGCAAACGCAAAAAAAATATATCTAATTTATGATTTTTAATAGAATTTCGTTTTTTTTTTCAAAGTACACCTCTGCCTATCCTTTCGGAGAATAAAGGCGTGAGGTTACGTATGTGTAAAAAGTATGGATTATAGTACATACAGTTTACCCTAAATAGATCCAAACAAAAAAAATCCTACTTGGAAGATCTCACCAACATATTGAAATAAAACCCTTACTGTTAAATTTGTTGCGTATAAATAATATTCAGCTAACTACAAACCTACTAATTACATTCAGCAGAATGTGGAACATGAATGGGAATCACGAATGTCGCTCAAAACGAAACCGCAAACGAAGCTCTACTCGCAGACACAATTATTGCCACAATCTCGTATTTATCACGATCATGTACGTGAAAAGCGTTGAATATGGCTTTTTCAGCGTATAAATTTCAGGTGAGCGAACTGCCTTCATCGGTTATCTGCTGAAATTGCTTAAATACATTATACAGCCTAGATATAACACGATGTCTGTCAAAACTTTTATGTTACAGACTTGTCATACTTCTTATAGCATGTAGCGATAATTTTTCCCAAGATGTAAAAATGACACGTTCATATGACCATTTCATTCACCAACCATATTAATAAAATTTAAATTAAAAAAAATACACCCAACAGTCACTTACATATTATACGAGTCTTGTCTTGTGGGTATCAAAAACTGCGAGAAACTTTTCTGTCTCACTAACACCCAGACCCGAAACAAATATTTCTGGATGACACAAACATTTGTCTCGGTGCCGGGATCAAATCCGCGGCCTCACGTTTCAAAAGCTGGTGTCTAGCCAACTGCGCTATGGGGCTGTCATTGTTAATTGTTAACAACTGTCCTAAAACTTAAAAATACTTAAAATCAGTTATACGATTATTAATTCCGAAGCTGTTTTCCATCATCCGCTAAAAAAAAACAGAACATAACAAACCTGATCGCATCTACATATGTACATACTACTCAAAAACACACAAGTAACAAAAGGAATAAGACCACGAAAATACCTTCTTAAACAAAAAATGGGAACTCCATTTCACATCCGATTAGATATCTATTACCATTTATTTGTCTTTCTACAAACACCCCTGGAGTGGAGGGATCGATACGGAAACAATGGATACCTGGAGGCTCTTTTACTAGGGTCACACGTGCAGGATATCACGCAAAATATCTTGATTATAACTGTATTGTTCTTGTACAGATTAAGCAGTTCCTGCTGCTGATGTTTTGCTACGTGTTTCGGAATATAGGGTGAGTGTTGAGGTTTAATTATATCTGGGTTATATATATTATGCTTCATGGAAATCTATAGTATATGTGTTGAATTCGTTTCCAAACATCCCTCTGAAAGTATCTGGCTGTCATTAGGAATGTAATTATTGTTTGTGTAAAAGGGAATAACATGTTTTAATTTTATGATAAAAGATCATGGATTAAAATTATATAAACAAACAAATAATGATCTAAGTATCTAGATTCTATACAAATTGATTGTAACCATGACCACAATAGGGACCATTTATAGAAACTAATAAATTCTGAAGGTAATGGCAGCCCTACTTTAAGAACCCCATAGCCTCAAAGGGTAACAAGAGATTGCGTCGAGGGAAAACCGCGATTGTACCCGTTTCGCCTTTCAAATTGTTTGTTTATACAAACTCCAATAGTTTCGCTACGTGTTAAAAACGATCTTGATCCCGCGCTGCAATGGGATACAGCTCAGCGATGTCTGGTTAGAGATGGGCAGTGGGAAAAAACCCAACGGGAATATATCCAGGTTTTTTCCCATTTGGGAAAAAACCGGGTATTTATGTGGGAAAAAACCCAAAAGACGGGTATTTTCATTATTTAACGGAATTATCACGATCTTAAAAAAATCACACTTATTTTTTATTTTTAGAACAAATGCAACAAAAAATGGTACTTTGCGATGCGCACATACTTTGCGCCAGCGTATATAGGGCCCTAGCTGTTGCCTGTTGTTCGACACGTCAAAATGTGTAAAATAAAACCAGCAGTTTATTATAAGAACAAAAAGACGTCTTCTTGTTTAATCATAAGATTTTTTCTGCGAATTGTGATGGAATGTTACTTAGTTGCAGAAAGAACGTCCACAAAATAAAATCCAAGTCGTCAATTAAACCAACAAATTAACACAAGTGCGCACAATACGAAGCCAAAACAACGTGTGAGATAAATAGATCACCAACGCGTACGCCACTGCTACTACCTGCTCCCCCCCCCCCCCCCCTACTCGCGTACGTAGTTTCGGGTTACTTGTCGCTAAGAGCGGATGAAAACACACAAACAGACAGTTTTATTGAATTTCATTTTATTTAATTAGATAGCATGGAGTACATATAACGTATTTATCGAATTATGAAAATATACAAAGTTAGATTAGCTCTAACTAGTAGTAATAGTACGTACTATTTGATATATACATGTATCTACACATTACCTAGATGTTACATATGCTAAATATGAAAAAACCCGAATATTATCCCATTCGGTAATTTTCCCTGGGTTTTTTCCCTATTTTTTCCCACATTGGGGTTTTTTCCGGGTAAAATCCCATCTATATGTCTGGTTCGTATGAACGCAATATGATATTTCCCAAAGTTCAACATTGTATGTCTACGGCTTCTTTTATGGGCTTCATGTATGTATATACTGATATCGAAAATTGGGTATACTGCGCTTGAAAATTAAATGATCGTCTACTAGGTTATGTGTACTTTAATGGTAATGTCCTAATTATTTTTCAAATTCCCTTAAATTCAATTGATAAGTAATGGTAGCTAAATAATAAGTATTCCGTACACTACGAAACCCTGCTGTAATTAAGCTCGACTATTTTAAGATAAAGATAAGGCCAATTTTATTTTGTAATTCTAATGTTCTAAAGTCTATAAGGAAACATTTTTTGGGTAATATAATTGATAGAATTTGCAAGATTCTTATTTATCCGTTAGTACTTTCTTCCCCGCTTTGGCATAAATTTTTCTCACGGATTCTTTCCTTTTGTAGTCACAAGGCATGTGATTGAGAGATCCTAAGTTGGGTCCTTGAGTCGGGAAAAGTGTTAAGAAATGTGGCAAAGGAGACACCTGGTAACTGACAAAAGGCTCGGCCTTTTTTTTGTTGGACATCACTGGTAAATTTTCGAGCGTTCTATTTAAAAATAAACGATATTTTGTCCTTCTAAGACACCATTGCCAATTTATGAGAAATTTTAAGTTTAAGAGATTCTTCTTTTAGCCATATTGTATATTGTTCCAAAAATTAATTTATAAGTTTGTTTTCTGTTGTTTTGCGGTTGATTCCAAGTATTTTTATGTCACTTCGAGATGATTTGTCTAAAGGCGTCAACTTTCGCGGCTTCTTGTTCACTCAATACCTTAAAGGGCCTTTGATGTTTCCTGTTTCGATATATTCGTCCTTTTTGAAGACTCGCATGTTTGTTTTTTCACCATATTGGCTCAAGTTCAAGACATTCTTTCGACTTTAATTTTTTTTTGTTTGATAATAATCGTCTTGCATCTTACTAAAGAGTTATATATTATGTATTTAGTTTGTATATATTATGTAAATATATGTATATGTATTTAGTATATTTGCATGTTGTACACACTGACTACCCTCTCATCTATCCTTTCTTTATTTCCATCCTATGGTGGTCTCTAAATAATTGCCTTGAGCGATAAGACCGCTAATTGTACAATTTACCGCCTTTGAAAGAATGTCACCCATTAATCCAATGCTACGTTAACCGCTGCTTCTGTAAACAATTTTGCTATCTGAATAGACAAAGGTCTAAAGTTCAAAGAATTTGATCCTGAACGAAAAAGGAATTAATGAAATAACTAACAAATTGCTTCCAGCCTGCTCCAGAAGGGGCGATCGCAATTTTAATTTGTTTTCATTGGTAAAATATTTTGGGTTTGGTTGAATAACATAAAGTAACCCGTTATATACACAAAAATGTTATAATGGTCTGCCTCGTTGGTACACACGGCATAAGTATGGGATGCGATCAAGGGGTCCCAGGTTTGACACACAGGTGGGGCAGAGTGTTTTAGTATTTTTATGCTTGAAAAGTCGCCACATACCTACTTATCTGCAAGGATTCTAAAAATGTGTCCGGAAATAATTTCGTAAAACGTTGATATAGAAGTACACCCTTGTCTATCCGTTAAGGGACGTAAGTGGACGTATATGTATGCAATCAATGGCATTATCACACTCCATCCAATAAAGTTACCAATTTTATAGGACCTGTGCTGTAAATTGCAAATCAGTAGACTTTTCAATACGCGATATTCGGTATAAAAGTCTCTTAAAATCGAATCGCACGAAGTCCGTTCAGAAATATTTGCCGAACGGAGCAAAGAGCAATCCAGCCAGCATTGTAAACGTATCTCGCGAGATTTTGTATTTCTCAAACATCAACGCACAATACGAAATGCATTCTATTGTACATAGAGAGGAATTTTTCAATCTTTTATTGTCGGTTGTAGTTCTGTTTTCCAAAACCCATAAAGATTTACTCGACCTGGGAATCGAATCCAGGACCTCTAGATCGCACGGCACATACTTATCCTGCAAGACCACGAGGCAGTAGAAAACTCCTTGTAATGTAAATAATAAAGAATAAGAATTAAACTAACAAGAGTTATCTCAATTAAAACAGTCAGTCAAAGCTGTACCCTTTGTAATGAAAGCCGGAGTAAGCTGGATCTATTTTATAATAACTAGAATAGTTTCTTAGATATTTACAACGAAATTCCGCTGTGTTTACTGACACGGAAACTTGTAATGAGTTTCTTACAGCACCAAAGGAGCGGTCGACAACTTTTTCCTTAGAAATGAGTTGTGCTTTATTTACAAGAATCTGTTTCTTTGGAATCGAATGGTGTCCCTTGAGAAAGTGTTGTAAGTTAGTTCGAAGGTTCATATTCGTGTGTGCTAGTTTAATGGTGATGGTGGATTTCATTTATCAGAATGCCATTTCTACTTCATTATCTTACTGCATTTCAATATGATATTTTTCTGTATTTTACATGATACACAGACACCTGTATAAATAGTTATAGGCAATAGAAATATCGATCCGTCAAATCTTACATTAAACCCTGTTCTTGTCTTCGAAACCATTTAGATTACTTCTTATTACATCAGCTACCTGCCAATAAAAGTCCCGTCAAAATCGGTCAAGCCATTTCAATGATTAACCGGAACAAACAGACAGACAGACAAAAATTGTAAAAAATGTTATTTTGGTGTATGTACCGTATATACATATGTATATATTCATATATACATGTCGTAAAAAATTGTTATTTCAATATTACAAACAGACACTCAAATTTTATTGATATGTACGTAGCCTAAGTTACTCCTTATTACATCAGCTATCTTTTTTTTTTTTTTTTTTTTCACGCGGGGAAAATCCATTTACGGACCATCCCGCCCGAGGAGGGGCGAGGGTGTGTCGGACTCACCGGCGCCTTCCGACCCAGCATGGATGTTACCGCCCGTGATGTGCTCGGGCGGCCGCTGGGCCGGGTCCCTACCAAAATCAATGCGCCGTCATACCGACTAAAAACCCCGCGACGGCCACCATCAGCGCATTCAACGAGGCGGCCCCGGAATACCCTGAAGCCAGAGCTATGGATTGCACCGGGACCGCCTCTGCGCGGTGCCAAGAGGCACACCAAGCAGATATTATTTACACCTGGGGGGCCGCCAAGGTAGGGACGGCGGCCCCGTGTGGCCTCTGGGCGCCGGGCTACGTGTTGACCCGGCGCCTCCTACGTCGCCTGTTGCGACGAGCGGGATCGGTCTGCTCCCGATCCCGCTCCGCGCTCTCCTTCTGCGAAATGACACGTTCGCAGAAGGAGAGCATAGCTTTCCACGACCTCCGGCTGCCGACCATGGCGGCGACCACAGTCGGCAGCGAGAGGTCTCTCCCCATGACCGCTACGAGAGCGCTGCGCTCCTCGTCCCAGGCTGGGCACTCCTCAAGCGTGTGCTGGGCCGTGTCCTCACGGCAGTTGCCACAATGGTGGCACACGGCGGTCTCTTCCACTCCGACGATGCGACACAGGTACGCACCGAAGCTGCCGTGCCCGGTGAGCACCTGTGTCAGCCGGAAGGTCGGCGCACCGTGGCGCCTGTCCATCCACTGCTGGAGGACAGGACGCACTGCCGCGACGGTCGCCACGCCAGCACTTGGACTCTCCAGCCTGGAACGCCACTCCTCCACGGCGGCGCTGCGGAGGGAGGCCAACATGGCCTCGACCTCTCTTGGGGCCGGTCTCTGTCCGGTTCGCCGGTACGCCTCCTCCCGCCAGAAGAACACTGACGAGAGGGACTTGGCGTCCAGCTCCCAGGGCAGAGTACCCGCCAACACGCAGGCCGCCTCGTGCGAAATCGTGCGGTACCCTCTAACGATTCGCTGCGCCACCATACGTTGCGGACGATGCAGCAAGCGGACGCAGCGAGCGCCGAGGGAATTGGCCCACACGGGACACCCGTACAGGGCCATGGACCGCACGACTCCAGCATAAAGGCTACGGCAAGGGAAGCCAGGACCCTCAATGTTGGGCAGCAGGCGACTGAGAGCACCCGCTGCCCGGACCAACTTCGGCGACAACATCTCAAAGTGCGCGCGGAATTTCCACCGACTGTCCAGAATCAGACCTAAGTACTTCATCTGGGTGCCGATGGAAATCCGCACGCCCTCCACCGTCAGGTGCGCCTCCGGCGGTGGCCTAGACCGAGGTCCGTGAAAACACAGAGCCTCGGTCTTGTGCAGGGCCACCTGGAGGCCAAGTCGCCGAATCCTGCCCACCACGAGTTCGGTCCCGAACCCGGCGAGCAGGGCGGCCCGCTGTGGGGTCCTGGCCGTCGCTGTCACCAACGTGTCGTCCGCATAGCAGACGACAGCGACGCCCCGAAGGTTGGCACCACGAAGCACCCAGTCGTAACCGATGTTCCACAGGAGCGGCCCGAGAACCGAGCCCTGTGGAACACCGCACGACACCGCCCGACGGTGCCACCCGTCGGCGCCCGGATACACGACGTACCTGTCACACAAGTACGCCTGCACCAGACGCCGAAGGTAGGGCGGAACCTCGTGGTACCGCAGTGCCTCATTGATGCAGGCCCAGGGCATGGTGTTGAATGCGTTGGCGATGTCGAGTGACACCGCCACGACGCACTTGCCCTGAGAAACTGCATTCTCCGCTTGTGCCCTGACCCGCAGGATTGCGTGTACCGTCGACCGACCCCTCCGGAACCCGAACTGGCAATCTGCCAAGTCCGGGCCCGTGCTCAAAGAGCTTGCACACCTCGTCGAGCAGCACGATGGGCCGGTACGCCGACGGCGACTCTGCGGGTCGCCCCTCTTTCCTCAACAGGACAAGCTTGCCCGTCTTCCACCGCGACGGGAAGCTGCCCTGTTGCAGGCACGCGGAGAACAGGCTGCGGAGCCTCGTACCCAGCGACTCGACGGCGAGCACCCAGACACGTCCAGGCACCCCGTCGAGCCCCGGGGCCGAGTTCTTGCCCCGCAGCCGAAGCACTGCCGCCTCCAGCTCTTCAGGCGACACCTCCGGGATATACCTTGCCGAATCCAACGACGATGGCGCCGGTGGACGTGGCGCCATCGGTGGAGGAGTGAACTCCTCGGTGGCCGGGAACAAAGCCGCGACGACGTCCTCGACGAGGTCTGCCCGGAGACACTCCGTCAGCGGGGGCGCCCATGGGCGGAGCTTGCTCAACGCCACACGGTATGGACGCCCCCATGGATCTCTATCGAGAGACCTCCGGGACTCCTCGTAAGCCGCGGCCTTTGCTCGTGCAATGGCCACCCGTAGCGCTCTCTTCGCCCCTCTGTGGAGGCCGTAGAGCAGCCGCTCCTGTTCGTCATCGCCAGGTCGGCGGACCCGACGACGACGGTGCCTGGAGAGTCGGCGTAGCGCAGCCGCGCAAGACGCGCGCAGCTGCGAAAGCTCCGCCGACCACCAGTACACTTGGCGCTTCGCCGGGAGGCGGGTGACCCGGGGCATCGACGCGTCGCAGACGTGCGACATCGCCACCCCGAACCATTCCGCCTCCTCCTCGACCCGCACCGGTCCGTCCGGTACGGGGATCCACGCCTGAACAAGAGCGGCCTCTTCCGCAGCCTCCACATCGAGGCGCTTAGCGGCCCACCGCCGGCCGCCCGTGAATCGGGTAGCGGGACCACCACCAGGCTGGGTAGGGGCCCGGGAAGCAGAGACGCTGTACCGGATGTAACGATGATCGGACAGCGTCTCCTCGTCAACCAGGACCTTCCAGCCCCGGACACGGCGGGCAAGGGCCGGGGTGGCGAACGTTATGTCCACCACCGAACCGCCATTATGCCGCACGCACGTGTCCTCCGACCCCCGATTCAGGACGACCAGCCCGATGGAAATCGCCCATTCCTCCAGGGCCCTACCCCGCGCATCCATCACCGACGAGCCCCAAGCCAAGGACTTGGCGTTGAAGTCGCCGGCGACTAGCACGGGGTTGGACTGGCTGCCTTGCACCACCAGGGCCCCCAGGCGGACCAGAAAGCTCTCGAATTCCGCCAGGGACCTGTTGGGAGAGAAGTACACTCCTACGACCCAAATCCCTCCCAACAAGACGCCACGCATCCCGAGCCCTTCGCTACTTTTTCGAAGGGCGGGGATCCGGCGGCGCCCCGAGTGATGACGGCCACCAAGCCATCCAGGTCCCCAGCCCAGTCATCCCGGGGAGGGACAAAGTATGGCTCGGAGACCACAGCCACTTGAATCGACCACTGCGCCAGGCACTGAACAAACAAATCCTGCGCCCTGGCGCAGTGATTGATGTTCGCCTGGAGGAAGTTTTGTGCCATATTAACTATGGGCGATCTCCATCATCTCCGGGGTGGGCGGTTTCGGCCGCGCCACAACCTCGGATCTCGCACCGTGTAAAGAGCGGTGCGGGACGGAGGAGGCGACGCAAGCCTTAGCGCCCACCCTGTGCCCAGCGGGTTTACCCGCAGCTGCACAGATTGGGCAGTGCGGGTCCGCCAGGCAATCTCGGGCCTTGTGGCCCTCTTGACCGCACCGGTAGCAGATCCCGGTGCGGTCACACTCCGCGGTACACTTAACCCTTACGTGCCCCCGGAAAAGGCACCGGAAGCACCGTAAGGGCCTCGGCTCCAAGAGCCGGACCCCAGCCGACACCCAGCCCACCAGGACGCGTCCTGCCCTGGTGAGCTTTTCGGCCGCTTTGGCCGGGCACCGGATCCAAACGGCGCCCAGACCCGAGCGCTCAGCCCGAATCTCTCCCACCCGAATGTCTTCGGGCGAGCACTCGCCGAGCCGGGCGACGGCCGCTGCGACTGCCTCGGGGGTGGCGGATTCATCCAGCCCCGACACCCGCAGTTCCGCAGTCTTGACGGGTCGGGTGACGCGAACGCCCTCCGACCCTGCAAGTACCTCCCTCATCTTACTGATGAGGGAGTCGGCCTTTGCCTCCGACTCCGGCCCGGGCACCTCGAAGACGTAGGCCCCGGTGGCCCCTCGTCTGGGCTTCAGACCGGTGATGCCCAGGCTAGCGAGGTCCACGCGAGTTGTGACCTCGCGCAGTACCTGGGCATACGTCGTGCCCCGCTCCAACGCCTCCGGCAGCACCGTCAGTGTGACGGCGGCTCTCTGCGGGAGGCGGAGCTGCGGCGCCAGCTTTCGCAGCGGCTGTGTCGGCTGGGGTTTAGGGGGGGCCGTGTTTTTCCCCCCAGACTTCTTCTTCTTCCCCCGCTTTACCACCTCGGTCCATGGAGTTTCCATGGACACGGGTGGCGGGGGGAGAGGACGCGGTGCTGGTGTCTGTGGGCGCGGTGCCACGCGCTTCCTGTTTCCCCGCTTTCGCTGACGCGATTCACGATCAGGACACGGGGGGGGCACGGCGCTAGGACGCACAGCGGCGGGCCGGATGCTAACTTGAGGAGGGGCAGGGATTTTTGGCTCCCCTCCTCCTCCTTTTTTGCCATCTGCGGCTAGCGGAGGCCGGAGAACCTGCTCCGGAGGCAACCTCAACGCCATCGCCTCGACCCGAGCGTTCAGCATTGCGATCTGACGCAATAATTGCTCGAGGCGATCATCCCCTGGAGACGCCTCGGGCGCAACTGTCGGTCGCGACTGCGACTGAACAGTGGCCGTCAGCTCCTCCAGGCGCTTGGACTGGGTGGCGAGTTCCACCTCCAGTGCCACCACCTTTTCTCGGAGGCTGGTATTCTCGGCCTCCACGCGGGCAGCCTCTGCCGAGGGTGGCTGGTTCGCCAGCTCCATCAGCTCCGCAACGCTGTCGTTGACGTCCCTCTGAAGCTCACCCTTCAGGTTTCTGGACGTCTTCGTCACGTTGCGGAGCCGATCCGCCATCCTAATGAGCGCCTCCCGGCGCGCGGACGCTGGCGCTTCTGGGGCCTTCGGCTCGACAAGGGGGCAAGCCTTCTTGGCCCTGACCAGCTCCGCCTCTTTTTCGGCTTTCCTCCTTACTTCCGCGGCGCGCTCTTTTCTTATTGCCGCCTTGTAACATTTGCTGGCTTCAGCCACAGACTCCTCATCTGTGGCTGAAACCAGAGCGCGATCTTTTGGCTCCTTAGAGGGGCCAGGCTCGCCTGCGGTGTCACTGTCACCGAGCGTTGCCTGGCGCCTCCTCGAAACTTTCCTTCTCTTTGCCCGCGAAGAGTCGCAGCTCAGTCCGGACTCGGAATCGATCCGGGCTGGCGCGGTCCCCTCCGCGGACGTCCCCACCTTTACTGGAGCGAGTGGCTCCCCTGACGCTACAGCTTCTTTGGTATTTAAATTTTGACTTTTCATATTTAGTCCCACGAGTATGGGGGAAATAACGGTCCACCCAGGCAGTGCCCCCTGTACCTGGGTAAGCCTAGCGTAACCCGCCAAGAGGGTCGGCCGGTACTCTGGCGGGGGTCGCACTAGAGACTGAACCTCCCATCAGCCATGCATCCCCTCACGGTGCGCCGCCGCTTGGGATTCGGGGTAACTTTTTATAGAGGTTTTCTCCCTCGCGGCCCGGGCGGTTAAGCCAAGGCCCTCGCGCCGGCCGAACTGCGAGACATGACCACAGCTTCGACCGGATTACGAGTTCGACGGTGGAAATGGGGTTCGCCCATTTCCTGCTCGGAAGCAAGAGTTTGCTGTCCGAGCCCGCCGAAGACCCGGGACAGATCCGGGTTGGCCCAAAAGATGGGCCCCACCGCGGCGCGGTCTACAGGACCGTCCGCCTGGTGTCGGGATTTGGCCGTCGGCACGGGCCGACGTTGCCCAGGGTGCACCGTCCCCGCCAGCATCCGGACTAGCAGGGCACACTAGGAGGTATCCCGACCTTGCACCCCATTACATCAGCTATCTGCCAGTTAAAATCGGTCCACCCGTTTCAGAGATTATCGGGAACAAACAGACAGACAGACAGACAAAAATTGTAAAAAAACTTTATTTTGGTATATGTACCGTGTATACATCCATATACATTTATTAAAAAGCGGTAATTTCAATATCACAAACAGACACTCCAATTTTATTTATTTGTATAGATGTATAGATGATTGACTTATCACTTCAAGTTACAAGACCAGCAAACAGTAAAATAAATACATACCACAATTCGGATCTTTGTACTTAAAAATACTCTTAAGAGCTCCACGAACAATACATTAAAGTCATATAATTGAATCTATATATTCCAATGTTAAAATTTTTACATAGCAAATAGCCTCCTAAATTCGAAGATATCATCAAAAATCAGTAAAGAAATAAAATTCTCGTTTGATATTTGTATTGCATCGTACGGTCGTAACAAACGATTTTTTCTCATATCAATGTAACGTTTTACGATCCCATTTTACAAATAGAAAATCTAATAAAACGTGTAAGGGCTCATTCATAATAACATTCGATGGTCAAATCCTTTTCGAAAAAAATATGGAAATTTAGGATACATAATAATTTGAATAATCTTTTGTCTTGTGTATTAGTTGGTTAAAATCTGAATATACACAGCAATTATTAACTATTTAAATGTCTTTTTAAGATTTCAATTATCATCTATTTTCTTTAGAAAAGCACAATCTGCCTCGGTCTTTATATGAATAACTGGAATAAGTATCGAATACAATCATACCAAAGAAATTTCTTGGGTATCATTATTGAAAGTAAATTTTCCTGACGATATAATCCTTTACTTATTTTTATGAAATAACGTGCACTATTTAGATGTTATGTTGCTGTAAAGAAATGTGTAGTCAATTTTTATACATAAGAAAAGTATCAATGAAACAAAAAACTAGCTTGTGGCTTCCATATTCGTGTACATTTTTACGTGTATTCACATACCATAAACGTGGGACACGCGACGCAAAGTCTGTCAAAGTGATCGAATATCAAAGAGTATGAGGGCATATATGAGGCAGCGTTTTTGTTCTTCCTTTTTTAAATAACAAGCATAAAGTTGGACCGTCAAATATTTCTGCTACAAAAAGTATTTTGCTTTTAAAAGTATAAACGTCTCTTCCGCATTTAAAAGTATGGAGGTCTTAGGAGGAGCCTTGAGACTAGCAGTGAATGTTTTACATATTAATTATTATGGATGATGACTTTATTACCGAGCCACAATTTTTTTTGAATACATTTGATTATTTTGCCCTATAAGGGACGAGTACTTCGTGAATTTGATACAACAATAATCATCATCAGCCCATATACGTCCCACTGCTGGACACGGGCCTCCTCTACAACTGAGAGGGTTTCGGCCTTTGTCTACCACGCTGGCCTGGTGCGGGTTGGCGGACTACGCACCTAAGAAATTCCTAAGAACTTTTAGGTGTGCAGGTTTTATCACGATGTTTTCATTCACCATTAAAGTACGTGATAATTCAATGTGAATACAAACATAACTTGAAAAAGTCAGAGGTGTGTGCCTGGGGTTTGAACCCGCGACCGTCGAGATTCTCGACCGCGTGCCCAAACCTCGAGGCCATCACGACTTCGATACAACAATAAAGAACAAAATAAACGAACAAAACATACATAGACACAAAATGATCATTATTCCTAATTTACTAATATAAATTGAGATACTGTAGACTTTGTATGTTACAACCATCCTAGGAAGCGAAGATAGCTGTCATGATGACATTTAAATGAAACTTCGTCATCATTGCCCTGAGGTAACAACCACCCGAATTTCCTACTGAAGATTTCTAATTAATTATTCTCGCCTCGTCCTTGGCGAAAATACTTCCATTGTAAACACGTCCGTAGCAACGTTCCGCAGAGGCCATTATACGTCCATGCACGCATTAAAAGGATTTATACCGGACCGGTCGTAAACGCTCGAGCTCTTAAGGGTGATGTCCAACCCTCTTTGATGTATGATTGCTGTTTTTGAAGTAACCTTAAAGCCCAAAATTCGTTCGTCCACAAAGTCATGAGGCCCATTTAAAACTATCCACAATTAAATTGTTCGATATTCAAATGGGCCATAGTCGTGAAACCAATTTTCAACTATGTTTAATCAAAATGTTCTATATTCAAATATATTGTTATTGGTTTGGAACTTATGACTCAGTTTAAAGTTTAGTGTGCGATAGTGCCTTGTATATCGAATGATACGTACAATCATGATATACTCGAGTCCTATACTGTGATATGAAACTGAAGAGTTTGTTTGTTTTGTTGAGCACGCTAATCTCAGGAATTACTGGTTCGAATTGAAAAGTTGTCACTGTGTTAAATAGTCTAACTATCGAGGTAGGAATCATAAATCATATGAAAAACCGGGAAAAATATTCCTTTTAAAGTTGAAACTTTCGCGTACGGAGATGCGGTTGGTTAGACTTATCTTTCTAAATCTAATCCAACGCATCTTATACATTTTCTCTATAATTGGAGGCAGTATGGATCGAGTCCACCATGCTGACCCTAAACTAAATTCATTCACAAAAAATATAAAACAGAATATCCAGCAATCTATATAACGCTGTCTGGGTCAACCTTCGTAGGTCATCGAAGACATAAAAAGAAACGGGACTAATCAATCGATTAACGAAATTGTTTTTTTATGAAGCTATATTAAACAATTAGTTATTAATGTAATAATGGTTTTATTCAAGTTAACAATATGTGGAACCTGGAGAGATCTGGCATATTTTGCATATTTTTTGGCATATTTAGAAAAAAATATTTTTTACTGTATTTGCAAGTGTTTATTATGTGTAAATGTAATTAGAAGTTACAGTACCTGCCAGTGAGTGTTTCCTGATATCACACTTAACCACAAAACGAACTTTTACACTGTGCCTTATACACCACCACCGCACATCACACGAATATGGAGGCTATCGTTTCGCAATCCATGAATCAAATCGTCCAGTCCTTTAACGAGCAAATGGAAGCGTTTATGGAGCAGCTGCCGAAGACAACATCGCATTGTAACACTCCAGCTGATGCCTTAGCAAGTAACTTCAATACGTTCCGAGAATTTATGTTAAAGTCCATGAACATTCTCCAAAGTCAAATTGAATTACTCGCAAAACAAGTTGACCAAAACAAATGCAGCGGCGCCGCAAGATCCTCCTGCTGCATGGTCTGCCTGAAGTACAGAACGAAGATACTGCAACAGCTGTTGTCAAATGCGTCACGGAGACTCTTCGATTATCTGAATTCACGGCAGACAAACTCACTCGTTGTCATAGATTGGGCCGCAGCACTGCGAGCCAACCACGTCCAGTCTTATTCAAAGTAAATGATTTGCTTCTTCGAGATAAATTGTGGTTTTCCAAAACCAATCTCAAAGGTTCAGGAATCGCATTATCTGAATTTCTCACAAAAACTCGACATGACATTTTTATGTCGGCGAGAAAATTGTTTGGAGTCACCAAATGTTGGACGCGTGAGGGCAACATTTATGTTCTCGGGCCTGACAATGTGCGACATCGCGTCAACACTATGAAGAAACTCGATGCCATTGTGCCTGTGAAGACGATAACCGCATCCAAGGAAGCAGCAGGTGGTCGTATGACAGCTCCAATGAAGACCAGACGAGCTGCAACAATTAAAAAATAGTTGCGTATTGTTAATTTTAAGTTTTATCTGTTGTTTAGATACTTTGCGATACCTTGTACTGACTTATCACGTTACTGGCGAATCTGACACTTCTTGTTGATATCAACAAATTAATTTTTATTTTACCCTCAGTTATGACTGTTTGTATTAAATAGTGTTTCATGTCCAATACTAGTGAATGTAAGTTTCTAAGCATTCATTATTTATTTCTTTTTTTCTCTTTTTAAGTAGTCAGTATGAAAGCATTTTTCTTTTAATGATTTTTTTATATCATTTTGTGTGATTTTGTTACATTTTTTTATTTTAAATTTTTAAATGTTAAATACAACTGGCAGGTGAATAAGCTTGAATAATTTTAAAATATTTTAATTTTTTATTTATTTATAATAACGTAAAAATATTTCAATTTATATGTTACATAGCAGCAATTTAAGGGAGGGGTAAGGGTTTCAGCGTGAAAAAAAATACACTTTTTTGTGATTTTTTATCTCAAATATCTATTAAGCAATTTTATTCAAACCTTCTATACATTATTGAGCATAGTTTTGACTATGTTTTGTAAATTTTTCATGTAGAAATATTGAACGACCTGCCCGTAACAGAGCTTCCCCCAGAACGTCTTGAAAAAAAAAACAATTTGCGGTGTTCACTGTAACTCGGCTGAAAATTATCTGAAAATGAAAAAACATAAAAATTTTGTCAAATTATAAACAAATCTTCCCCCCAACGTTCTCTGATTATTATTTTTTTACATTAAGGGTGTTTCCCACCCACAAAATGGCGGAAAATTTCGTGGAAAATAACTGTTCACACTTTAGATGGCCGCCAAAATTTTTTAAATAAAAAAAAAAAAAAAAAATTAAATTAAAAAAATATGCTTTCCACGAGATTTAACAACATTACAAGGGATCCTTTTCCATTTGTTCCTTAAGAAACACAAATGTACAGATGGTAGGTATGTAGTTTCTTTGAAACAATGGCAGCCATGTGTTTTCTAACAAACCCAGATACGCACAGACATTTTCTACTTTTGGAAGATAAGATACTGTACAGGCGTAGATTTTTGTTGTAAATGTTATAATTGGTAGAACCACGCCGAAGTTTCGATAAAAATACGGTAGCAGTTGTTAAGAACCTATTTTTGATTTTTTATTTTCTACGCGTTTCATTAGTTAGCTACCTGGAGAAGGAATTAGCTTGTGCAGAGATGTTGATGTTGCGACTATCGCTTGGATATGGACGACCGCGGATTCGGTGTATAATGAGCCACTGTGTTTAACATAATGACGTCACGACTAAGATTTATATGTGGATCATTATTATCATCAACATTCTCGTTTTTATATTCGTTCGTCTCGAGATATGTTTAATTAAAGCCGTGTATACAATTAAAGCCCTTATTATTATAAGTATATTCAATACTAACTTCATGAAAGTTTGTTATTGAACAACAGAATAATAAAAAGCATATATAAAAATCTACCATATGATTTCAGACTAATGCGAAAGTAATTGTGTTATGTTTTTATGTCCAAGGCGATGAACCTAATTCGATCTGCGATGTCATGTACCGAACACTGTGATGTCATATAATCGAAATTTCACAATAACATGAAAACAATAACGCCAATAAATCATGCACATTGCAAAAACAACTGCGATAGATAGGAATACCTCATCAACTATCATAACAAAAATTTGTAATACGCTGCGCAAACTGCCATGTCACAGGTATCTATTCTATACAAATAAATTAATTGGAGTGTCTGTTTGTGATATTGAAATAATCGCTTTTTAACAAATGTATATGGATGTATACACGGTACATATACCAAAATAACGTTTAAACGGTTGTTTTGTCTGTCTGTCTGATTGTTCCTGCTAATCTCTGAAACGGGTGGACCGATTTTAACGGGACTTTCACTGGCAGATAGCTGATGTAATAAGGAGTAACTTAGGCTACTTTTAGTTTATAAATTTTCTTATTAAAAAATAATTTTCCGCGCGGACGAAGTCGCGGGCACAGCTAGTTTTTAATATAATTTATTAATTTTAAAATTCACGATTTTTGTATTGATTTCATCAAATAAAACTTTTTTTAAAAGACTTCTGGGTCTTCTAGGTGGGGTAGACGTCTGGTTACGTATATTGGGTATATTTGTGTCGGTTTAATCTTTAAACATGCTTTGTTCAATGAAATTTAGAGAAATTGAGACCGGCTGTGTGTGGGCACCCGCGACGGACACAGGCCACAGTGCCCCCGCCCCTCTCGGGGACACTTTCAGTGAGCACACGCTGCCCCCGCAGCGCGCCCAGCGACCCTAAGGGCCGCTTTCAGTCGCCTTTTACGATAGGCAGGGGATACGGTGGTGGGATTCCAACGCCCCCTTGCCACAGGGCAGGCCACCAACTCGTACTAGGTAAGTTTGGCCTAAGCCTGTGTTTTGACATCTACGGATAGTATTTTTAAGGGCTAGTGTTATTATTAATACACCTTTGATTTAGAAGCACACTTTAAGAACACTAATGTCTATTGCGTTTTAAATGTAAGAAAATAAAAGTCCAAGTTTATTACAAGTATACGTGGTCAAGTTACATCGTTAGTTAAACGATTCGCTTGAAGTACTCATAAAACAATTTTATGAACACGAACTTATAAGTTAAGCTGCTCTCTCATTTAGTACTTAGGTTTTCAACTTAATTTATATTAAGAAAAATTTCTATCGTCATTGAAGTCTCAGCTGTAATTGAAAGTATGTTTGCGGCGTGCGATTTGCAGGTCAGGAAAAGTGTTATGGGTTTTTCCATTACGCGTTTCTTAGCAATAGAAATGTGCCCGAAAAATAACAATAGACTTATCTCGTTCTATATGGGACATGTATATATCTGTGTGATCATACAGACATGTGTATTGCTGTGGGTTTTTTTAATTTTCATATCTTTTTTATATAAGAAAGGCCTTTTGCAGTGGTGGTTTTTAAGAAGTAGAATAAACTATTGGGCCGCTTAAAAACCCAAATTCGTGAATCATACTAACATATCATTCATCATCAGCCCATATACGTCCCACTGCTGGGCACGAGCCTCCTCTACAACTGAGAGGGTTTTAGGTCTTAGTCCACCACGCTGGCCTAGTACGGGTTGGCGGACTACACACCTAAGAAATTACTAAGAACTTTTAGGTGTGCAGGTTTCACCACGATGTTTTCCTTCACCGTTAAAGTACGTGATAATTCCATGTGAATACACACATAACTTAGAAAAGTCAGAGGTGTGTGCCTGGGTTTGAACCCGCGACCGTCGAGATTCTCGACCGCGTGCCTAAACCTCGAGGCCATCACGACTTCAACATACCATTCGCTCAAAAATATAGGTAAACATTCACTTTGAGATCTGCACTTAAACTCATATACAAATGGACGTATTTTTCAAAAATTCTGTAACACAAGCAAGCCTACTTTACGGCTTATTTGTCGAGAAATATAAGAGCTCACGAAAAGAACAAAATTATGAGTACTAGAAAACGCGGGGCCTACAAATGTGTAGAAACACAAAATTAGTTTAGTGAACGTTGGTGTTGTTTTCGGCAGATCGTAAAATTGTTAAGTAGTGGACGAGAGTAAGCCTCTGAAAATATGTTTTTTTTTTTATTTTTCGCACAGAATGCATAAAAAAATACTTTTTGGAATACGCTTATCAATCTGGAAAATTTAATTGAAATAAACTATTTCAACCACAACTTGTTTTGTTTAACATGTGAGCATTTTTACACGTGAGCAAAATGGTGTTAGAGAACAGAAAAGTCGCCAAATCCAAATTATATACAACAAAATCTGATTAGTATAAAAAAATTGTATAACTACGACACAAAAAAATATATTTTAACAACAGTGTTCTTTTGTGTTTAATGTTTATGTATGAAACTCACCCTGTGCCAATTTATATTGCTCGTAAAAATTCTACAAAACATACATCTCTTTTTCCTACTCTCAGTCTTATAGCAAAAAAGTCTGGCCGAAGAAATAAGAACAGCTATGAGAAATTCAACCAGTTATAAAATTGCGAGAAAGAAGTTTTCCTCTTCAAACTCACTCAAGGAAATAACTTACTGATACGCAAATACAGTTTGAAAGCTACAGTTCACATAAGATTTTATTATAATATAAACAGAACTGCGCCGAGTAATAAGGAACGTGGAAACTTGGCCGGAAGATTGCAATCTAAAGATTTTCTTATTAAAACTCGTTCAAAAGAAACTCACAGAAAACTGCACCTTAATGATTACTTTGTAACCGACCTACGGACTAACTTAAGATGGGGATTGGTGCCATTAGTAGCGGATATTTTAAACTTTCAGTAACTTGCAACGAGGACGAAATTTAACCGTAATGTTTGAATTAAAATATTCCATTAATAGGAAATCTTAACGGACGTATAACTTTAATGATATATTTATTCATACCATTATTCATTTTGTTTTATATTTATACGTATGATAGCACAAATTACATGTGCGATGCGACTCATATATTATAAAGCAACAGTCTAATTTTACTGACTGACTCTTACTGTTAGATGACATAAACGCAGAAGAGCTATTTGATTGATGTATGCAAATATGTACCTAAATGCAAAGCAGTGATGGCCTCGAGGTTTAGGAAGCAGTGATGGCCTCGAGGTTTAGGCGCGCGGTCGAGAATTTCGGCGGTCGCAGGTTCAAACCCCAGGCACACATCTCTGACTTTTCGAAGTTATGTGTGTATTCACAATGAATTATCACTTGCTTTAACAGTGAAGGAAAACATCGTGATAAAACCTAAAAGTTCTTAGGAATTTCTTAGGTGTGTAGTCCGCCAACCCACACTAGGCCAGCGTGGTGGACTAAACCCTCTCAGTTATAGAGGAGGCCAGTGCCTAGCAGTGGGACGTATTATGGGCTGATGATGATTTCTCATTAATCAACATTATTTAAACCGTGGTATAAAATCAGGTGAGGTTTTGTCATTTCGTACGGGCTTGTATGACTTCAATCAATTGTCTTCATGTAGATATCAAAGCCGCGGGCTCTAGTGTTAAATAGAAATCCCCGTGTAATACAACTGTATACACCGCTGTCAATTGCACCACACCTTTGTGGGTGTGATCAAAGTGAAGGAAAAATGAACTAGCAGTAAGCTCCCATCTTTATGTTGAAGAGTGTAAAGTAACGAACGGCTTAATCAAAGTTAACTTACTCCGTAGATGTAGAAGTAAAAGGGTGAATTATGGATAAGATTGTAAATATTACACGATGTTTCAAAACTTTAAATAACTTGTGGACTGAGAGCTAAACTATGATTTAAACATTTAGTTATAAATGTGAAGGGTGTTTTGAAGAAAGATCTTGTTGAAATATATTGCATTCAAAAATTAAATATAGATTATAAGTAATGAAAAACACAGAAGATTAAATTACCTTTAAGTGTATCACAAAACACATTACTATAATTGTCACATCAGCCCATAAACGTCCCACTACTGAGCACGGGCCTCCTCAGCGGCTGAGACGGGTCAGGCTTTAGTCACCCGCGGGCGCCCACCCACAACCGGGCGCCCGAACCAAGCTAGTATGGGTTCAACTGCACCCCCTAAAACTCCGAGACGGCCGAAACTATTTCGTCTCGGAGGCATCACACACACAGTTTTTGCCCACACCACACCGTGGCTCCCAATGAATTATCACTTGCTTTAACGGTGAAGGAAAACATCGTGATAAAACCTGCACACCTAAAAGTTCTTAGGAATTTCTTACTCGTAGGTATGTAGTCCGCCAACCCGCACTAGGCCAGCGTGGTAGACTAAGGCCTAAACCCTCTTAGTTGTAGAGGAGGCGAGTGCCCAGCAGTGGGACGTATTTGGGCTGATGATGAGTCAGCCGTCACCATTAAATGCAACTCCTTCTCAACTCAAAAATACTCACGTATAGGAGGTACAAAAACCTACAATAGGTCAACGTAGTGAATAAGTTTTCAATTGTAGATCAGCCCCTGTAGCTACATGACATAAAATACTGACTAAAACTTCACTAAGAACTTAAACGTAACTTCTATAAATTTAAGCTGCGCATTTTATTATTAGTTTATCCAGGTAATATGGATAAACTTGTGTGTGCCAACTGAAAATAAATTTAAGAATTATTACGATAACAGCCTCATCCAAAACTGATCCTGAATGCATGGATGCTATAGCAGGTCTATTCGACGTGCACACGGAGCAAAGCGTTTGAAAACATTCCCACTACCGGAATTCGATTGAGCTTCACGGCTTTGAAGCATCTGCCTTCGACTTCTTTAATAATCATTATATTGGTAGCTCGCGCCTCGGGCATATCTGATGCTGTTGGGATTCCAATTGGAAAAATATATTTGCATTCCAGTAGCAGCAGAGAATGGGTCTCTTTGCTTTGTACTATTATAATTAAATTAATGTGTAAATGGAGATGAATAAATGTACATATGATTTCTTGTTTTCTTATTGCGCTTTATTAATTAGAATGAAATCTCATTCAAGCATGTTTCTGTGTGATTTTACATAACAAAATGAGGTTCATTTTACATTTTATTTTCTTCTTATTCAGAAAGTTTAAAATTTATTTTAAACAGCCAGTCACTTTAAAGTGTTAACCTTTGTATTTCGAACTGTCTCGATGGGAGTGTTATTATTATCGATCAAAATTTTAAAGCTTTTTGCAATGCAATGCTTTTTAGTTAGATTTTGCTTGAGAAAACACAAAAAAAAAGTAATGTCAAAGTATTAGGTATTTATGAAAATACTAGCTGTGGGGCCCGGATCCACCCGGGCGCTTTTAGGAATTCCAGGCTCATCCCACAGGAACACTTTTTTGAAAAATACAAACCTTTTCTCTTTATACTATTAGTATAAATTTCAAACGCCTGCTATAACCTTCTGAGCAATGTTTCATAAATGTGTTTTATACTGGATTGGACCCAGATCCGCTCCCGTGCAATTGTATATGAAAAAATACGCTATCTCCTTTTCTAAAGCCATTTCTATTTCCATATCAAAAATCATTCAAATTGCTCCAGCGGTTTAAGCGTGAAAACGTAACACACAGACATAGAAATTAAGCTACTTTTGCATTAATAATATTAGTATATATAGTTTGGCTAAGCAGGCTATAAAATAGACGATAAAGCTATTATTTCGCGTTGGTCATAACTCATAAGACAGTGGCTAAGCCTCTGTCGAACCAATTCATTATAGCGTTAATACAACTTTGCTCTACTATTTAAAAATATGGAACACTGTTTAAAAAAAAAACTAGCTCATTATGTTTCAGATAGATTTACGAAACACATCCCCGCGAAGGGCGAATTAGTTGTCAAGGCAAAATATACGATTACAGTAAAACAAAGTAAATACAGACCTGAAGTACGTTGAGCATCCGATGCGTAATTTACGCTTTAACTCGCAGTAAACGGGTTAGTGTCAGAGGGCAAAACCTCTTAACCATCCCTACTGGGTGAATAAATAAAATCTTCCTTGCTTAGTTACTTTTTACACGGCGTCGAGGCGCTTAGCCGGCAAGTTGTACAACATGCTCGATTACAAGTTGGCTTGGTTATTTTGGGATTATATTTAAAATGTATGAAATAGGGACTGCCTCGTAGTCTCACGGCACAAGTATGTATAATATATTCCGCAATAATATCACATGATTATTTTATAAACTGCGGGTGACGGTGACTTTAAGGCGGCAAAATATGGTTAAAAAATTAAGTAGGTACCAAATTTTATTATATAATAATTACATTGAGAATCGAGAACCTTGTATTCTTGTTCAATATTTATTTATTTATTTATTGATGCTTTAAATACATTGTATAAAGGCGGACTTAATGACTAAGGCATTATCTACCAGTCAACCTCAGGGTGATGCAGAGAAAAACTGAATAGGTGCATAAAATATAAGGTGTCATGATTTTAAAAAATATATTATAAAAATTAAAATAAATAAATTTATATAAATTAAGGACCACTACAATATTGCTAATAACTCACCAGTCACCTTGATGAACGCCCCAAGGATTTGTTTAGTGCTGCTTGCTTCTCCGTTTTCACAATATACTCTATAACGACAATAGTCCAGTGCTGCTTAATAAAATTATGTGTGCTATCAAGAGGCTTCCCGCAACGATTCGGAGAAAAGTGTTTTTGGCTTATCCCTGTTAAGATGTATTTCAAACATAGCTACACAGGAATTTGAGGATACTAACGTGACTCTGTCTATGTACGTGTGCATGTATTTATGAATAACCTTCATTTATAAGTGTTTCGCAAGTTCGGTGTAATGATGTCCGTTCTACACAACCGTATGTCCCATTCCCTAAGGGCTCTGCGCGATTTTACGGCCCGTCTCTGCAGGCCTATACACACTCTCCGCCCGCGCACAGACATCTTTATAGACATTCGACTGAAAGCAGATATTTCGCAGACTGCGTACTTTCATGAATACTTGGAATTTCGTGATTACAATTGTATTTTATTTGTGATTGTACTTTTTTGTATCCTTAATGAAAAAGCCTACCTTTTTCCTTTCCAAGGTGTTTGAGGCCTTTGTGCACAAACAGCTGTCTACAATTGTACATAATCACAAACTCTTAAGTCCTTTACAGTCTGCATTTAGACCTGGGCACAGCACTATATCCGCGCTCTTCAAAGTGACTATTATAGCGATATTAGGGCTGATGTGGAGAACATCGAAGGCACTGGTTTTGGCTCTGGTTGATTTTTTCAATGCCTTCAATACCGTCAGTCACGACATCCTATTAGCTATCCTTTCCCACCTTATGATCTCGTCTGAGGCACTGGATTAGTTATCTAGTTATCTTCAGGGACGTCTACACTCTTGACGGTTTATCGTCTACTTGGCGCAATCTGGGTACTAGCGTTCAGAGACAAATGAGGAAGGATTATAAAAGATATGGTAAATTTCCTAGATCTATCTCTCCCACTTTTAACAAATAAGTATTTACATTTTAGTATACATTTACAAAAGTTCTCAAGTTTAATAAAATCAAATCTCAAATACTGTTGAGTGTAAAATCATACCAATACTCTTGACCAACATCATTCTTGATCATCCGCCATGAAACATTCATGATCATCATCATCAGCCCATATACGACCCACTGCAAGGAACGGGCATCCTCTTTAACTGACAGGGTTTAGGCCTTAGTCCGCCACGGTGGCCTAGTGCGGCTTGGCGGACTACACACCTAAGAATTTCCTAATAACTTTTTAGGTGTGCAGGTTTCATCACGATGTTTACCTTCCCCGTTAAAGTACGTGATAATTCATTGTGAATACACACATAACTTCGAAAAGTCAGAGGTGTAAGCCTGGGGTTTGAACCCGCGACCGTCAAGATTCTCGACCGCGTGCCTAAACCTCGAGGCCATCACGACTTACATTCGTGAAAACATTCATAGAACCGAATTCCGCATTTATTTTTATTTTCTTAGAAATTTTGATAATAGTAGACTTTTCCAAAATTCTTGTCTTATGAGGGTTTTCATTGTAGATGAACCAATTTATTTCTCTCTTCTGGCTGTATATCTTGGCAATTAAAAATAAATTCATCATCTCTAAACAACTACAGTCGAAGCCAATGTTATTTATTGAAAATCCCTATAATATTGTCACAGTCACCATACTAATTAGCCCGATTTGGCTAATTCGCTATATCTCCTGTGTCCAAAACGAAGCTAACGCCCAGCCGCTCTAATTAAAACTATACATCAAGTTAAAGAGTCGGAGTTATATACATACATCGGAGGCGGCACTATTTCCATTCTATTTAATATAAGCCCATATATGTCCCATTACTAGGACTCATCAGAGAGGGGTAAGGCCACCACGCCGCGCCGGCCAAGACCGCGATAGCGGAATAACTTGTTTGAAGTCGTATGAGCACCAGAGTAATATTTTCACTAACGTCAAAACATTTTGGACCGTACTGTCCTCACCATGATAACTTAGCATATCTGAATTAAATTTGGCACACAAATACTATAAATAGTTTTCCTCTCTTATCAATAAAATAACTACTTTAAATCTTAAGAGATAAAGTTACTGGCAGAAGCTATAATATGTACCTATGTTAGTGTGTTCTAATTAAAAAACCAGAATAATGAAAGAACGTGTCGCATCAAATGGTTTTCCAAATACCTCATAATTTTGTTAACTTCTTATTTAAAATGATATTTTTATCAACTTTAGCCCGATGCTGCAAGCCTTTACTTCTTGCCATAATATCGAGGGTAAAAAAGTATTCAAACAAATCTTAATCACTCCAAAAAACTAAATAATACCTTTAATATCCATATCTCGTTAAAGCTCAAGTTATATATAAGAAAACAACCACATCCACAAGTGCTATTCAACCTCCGACTCCTTTGTAACGAGAGCCCTTTCACATTATATAAAAGCCGGTTAACCGGTGCTCGTTTGGACCGGAATATTGTGTACAACACTTTATGCATATTATGAAAGTTCTAATCTGCTGTAATTTAAAGTAATTACATCAAAGATTTCATGCTAACAGTTTGGTTTAATAGCGTTAAATTTGCATTTACACCTATGTATATACTCTACATTTTGCTTTACTAAGCGGTGATGGCCTCGAGGTTTAAGCGCGTGTTCGAACATCTCGGCGGTCGCAGGTTCAAACCCTAGGCACACACCTCTGACTTTTCTAAATTTTGTGTGTATTCACAATGAATCATTACTTACTTTACGGTGAAGGAAAAAATCGTGAGGAAACCTGTACAACTAAAATTTCTTAGGAAATTCTTAGGTGTGTAGTACGTCAACCTGCACTAAGCCAGCGTGGTGGACTAAAGCCTAAACCCTCTCAGTTGTACAGGAGGCCCATGCCCAGCAGTGGGACGTATAAGGGCTGATTATGATGATCATGACTCTACTTTTTCGCGAATTTCTACACTAACAATTTGCTAAATAATTTATGCTCATTGCTAGATAATTGTTTTATTCTGAATAATTTTGTGGTTTTAGTTGTTGGATTTTCAAAAAGACTGCACTCAGTCTTTTTACTGAAGATCACTATCTTCAGTACTTTCTTCCATTGCACTCTATTATGCGCCAGGGTATATAACCCTGAAATACTTTAGATGTGTAGTAGTCTGGTCCCTGCAACTTGGTACTACCACTCTCTTAATACATAGTTTAATACATAGTAACCTGTTGTATTAGAATCCTAAATTATTATAAAACCAAGCTTGCCTGCAGCTTCTATATCGTTAAAAAGGTTTTTTTAACCAATTCTAAAAGCAGTCCCGGGGAATATACCATTATTCCAGAATAAAAGTATTTCTTGAATCTTTACATCCTCCATATTTCTCCGTTCAAATGTATCCAAGGTTCATATTTATAACAACATCACTAAAATCGGGACAACAAACAAACATATTTTTTTTCTGAGTCTCCTGCTTCTTAATTCTCTCCTTGCTAAAAAGCGTCCAAAGGTAGTCATGACACCGAAATACAAAATCACTCTCGCATTTTAAACACCAGGATGTTTAAAAATCCGTCCTTTGTCAAATTTTCACAAACTGAACACAATCCGTCTATTTTGAGTAAATAATGAAACGTATTAATCAACGCCCCATTACCAAAAGTTCAAAGATGTCCCCTACCACGTGATTTTAACTCGAAAACCGCAAGTGACTACATTGTAGATGTTTATGTGCAGTTGTTGTCACAATAGATTTCCAATTTCCGAGGCCTTTTGACCCAGTTATGCCGGTCTAAAGGATTGGTCCTATGGAATACGTCATACCTACGTCACTATTAAATGACTACAACAAATATCTAACTTGATGACTCGACGTCATTGTAGTATTCTATCCTAATTCACCTTTTTATTGGTTATTACGACACCAAATATTGCATGCCGGGACTTTTGTAAGGTGTTGGAATGGTTTATTTAGTTATGCATAAGAAATCTATCAATTCAAACTAGGTTAGTTTAAAGATCGAAAACATACCCCCTCGAACATCAATTTCAGTTTATCTAGCTGATGTACTTTCACATTACCATCTCAATCTCAGAATCTAAAAAAAAATGAGCCCAAAACTAAAGCAGCAGTTCATTTCAAAGTTCCAGTCGGGCGCTTAGTATTATCGTAGGTTTTAGGTTACACACCTAAAAAGTTATTAAGAATTTCATAGGTGTGTAGTCCACCAAACCGCACTAGGCCAGCATAATGGACTAAGGCCTAAACCCTTTCAGTTGTAGAGAATGCCCGTGCCCAGCAGTGGGTAGTATAAGGGCGGATGATGACGATGATGATGATGATGACTAATAGCATAACCAACTTTAAAAGGAATTAAAAGGAAAAATAAATCATAAATTGAAATTATTCTCTCTAGTATAAAATTGTATAGACGTCTAAGATATAAATGCAAATTTTAACGATCATACGAGAACTGGAAATCTTGAGAACCAGTAGTAACGATGCAAAAAGCTTTTTCTTGTTAAGATAATGATGTGAAAAGACTGCAAGAATCTTCAGATCCCCTCAAAAGTTTTGTTTTGTCCGTCCAATACGGTGAAAACGTTCTTATTGAGGCAATTTGTTAAATTACCAAGAGATGTAGACGAGGCGTGTAGTCTCAACGACCATTGTGATTTTAATAGCCAAACAGTATTCAGTTCAATGCACTGGTCCTTTTGATATCATATTATATGTATGATTTCATTTGTGAAATTTGTTAAAATTGTCTTTCACAGAGCAGTTTGGACCAATGAGCTTCCTACAAATCTGATCCATGAGAAAAACTTTTGAATATTGACATAAAAGAACTGCAAATATTCTTTTTATTGGTTGATCGTAACTGTCATACACACCCAGAACGGTTAGAAAATCTTTGTAATGTTTTTCAGCTATCATTAATGACAAAAGGTATTGATCAAAACTTTACTAAAATCAGACTTAAACTTCGACTTTTTACCATAATCAAAAGAAGGATTGTTAGGTTTTATGCATACATTCATACACACACGTCTGTATAAAAGTGCTTTTCTACACCCTCGCTCCGCCAGCAGTTTTTTAGGCACGTTTCAAGAGTCCAATAATATTTGAACCTGCGAAAATAACAACACATTTCTACCAAGAGACTAATGAAGCTCTCTTGCCTCGGAAAAGCGAAAACCGGGCTCAATGACTTTCGCAGCGCTCGGAAATGCGTACCGAAAGTAAATTATATTGCTTATCGAGGGCAGCCCTGAATTAGGAGTCGGTAGAATATTACGGGGATTTACTAGATAGGCCGGTTAAATTCAGTTCTTTCCTGATCCAAATTGCGAATTATATAAACCGCCTCTAGAGACAAATGCTTCTGCGATGCACAAATATTTTTCTGGGTCTCGGAGTTTGTAAAACCTTTCTCTGCATCTGGTTCCTATCTCGTTTTGGGTTCAGAACTATTCGTTTCACTGTTGGGTATATTTATTTATTTTACTACATATTTATATTTAATTAAAAGCTGCAACAAATATCAGCCTCAATAAAAGAAGAAAGTAATTAAACAACAACTTCATAATAAAGTGGCAACAACTAAAACTAATACTTGTGGTCCAACAATTAATGATGCCTTCGATGAAGTTGAAAACAATCTCTAACGAGGCATGATCAACTACAAGCTTGGAATTGTTCGCAAGTTATTTAATATTGTTGGCCAATTAACAGTAAACGTCAAGTGTGGAGGCTTATAATTAAATAGCTTGTAGATGTAAAGTAAATAAATACAAAACATCAAACAAGTATAATAAATACACATAGTCGTCAACGTATTTTTGGTAAAAGTAAGATTCAAGTCTTGTTTTGTGGATACTAGAAACTATGAGATATTTTGCCGTAAGTTACTCAAAAATATTTGTCACAGATCGAGGATTGAATTTGTGGCATCCAACTCATAGGCTGGTGTCAACTTTACTCTTGCGGAGGCTACGTAAAATAATAAGCGGAACAATTTAGAAGGGTCACATTGCTTGCATAATAACTCGTTGGCTGTTGTGAAAGGTTTGTTCTTATATTAACACAGCGGTCTAGTGCGAGTGCCATATATCATCTTCATTATCAGTTATGACATCGCTGGATAAAGGCTTCTCCTAAAAACTTCAGAGGAAATGTTAAAGGCGGCCTGCATCCAGGGATGACTTGGGTGAGGATTTTCTAATAAATAGTCCCGATTTCTATTATGATTATAAAAGAATAAAGAATTTTGTATTTCAAAAATCCCCTGTAACATGATCTTCCCAACTGAATTCACTTCGATAAACCGAAGCAAACGAACAATGAAATACATAGAGCGCTACATCTCGGGGGATGGACCAATAAATGAGTTGAGGGAAACGCGGATCTAGCCGACCTCCAACCGTTTACTATTTGTTCCGATAGTTTTATGTTTGTTGGATGCGCGAGCAAGAATATCAACGATGGGTTCCTTAGTATTAATTTAATTCTACATTCAATTTCTTGGTACATTTATAGAAGCCAACAAATTATAATAATAAATTTATATGCATTCTAACAGACGCGATGCTGTCACATTTTTTTATTATTTTTTCTGGCACAGTAAATTGGTCACACTAACATGCGGTGGGCCTACTCCAGACAGATTCCCTACAGTGCTGTCCTAATAGCCTCATATTGCTGGTGATTGTTGCTGGTTGTATAAACCCATAAAAATTCAGTAATGAGGATATGAATGCATTTGATGATCGAGATATATCTGAACACATTTTTATTCTTTGTGAATGTAAAGACGGAGCTCTAAGTGCACGTACATCGGAGAAGCAAGAAACTTTCCTAACTAGAGTAGTCCCAAAGAAACAATCATAATTAAGGACAAGGAAAAATAATAATCTTTGTGATATTTACTGCAATGCGCTACCTGCGCACTTCATATAGAGTTCTTATTAGTGATACTTTCATACGTACATTTATTTTGATACTAATAAATTTATACCAGACGGGATGTTTAAGAATTTTAATGGTAAAAAATACTTTAATAACAAGTCAGTATCACCGCAAATGTAAAAAAAATGCTTTTTTCCAGGTTTCTATTCGTACGCAGTTTTTATCGCCAATTTCATTAAATCTTGACTGACTTTCTTTATCTTTGTTTGATCTACCTTGAAACTAACTGAGGCTTCAAAAGATACCACAGATATATTGGAGACCTACCATTTAGTACCTAGTAACTCGACCAGGTCACTTAATACGATATTCCTGTTGTACAGCTACGTCATACGACCTTTTTAAGAAAATAACATGACGAATACCTAAATAAAAACCAAAAACAACTCAAAAAGAAACATTTCGAGGATTTGTTCGCGAAACGCGACATAAATTTGACTTTAGCAGCATCAAAACTTGGAACAGATATGGCATGTGTTAAAAATCACAAGTTTCAAGTATAATGCGACAGAGTACGCCTCTTATGCAAATGTCTCGAAGCGACACTCGCGACCAAGCTAATTTGTGTTTCAATGAGATGCTATCGATTTTGCTTTACTTATGGAATTTTAGTTTAATGCTGCAAAGTGTGATACAGTATGAAGAACTTTAGTGCATGCAGTTTGTGAACAGAAAGCTGATGGGGGCGAAAATGGTCACGTTTAGTTTACTCGTAATGCTGCTATTTATTAGTGATTATAAGTTTTATCATCATCAGTATACATCCCACTGCTGGGTACAGGCCTCCTCTACAACTGAGAGGGGATAGGCCAAGTCCACCACGCTGGTCTAATGTGGGTTGGTGGAATACACACCTAAGTTTTTTTTTTTATATGTTTTATATCTTTGTACACATACATACATACATACATACATAAATTCACGCCTGTATTCCCTGAAGGGGTAGGCAGAGATGCATTTCGGCACCCACATTTCGCCAGGTATGTATCAGTCCCACGTAGGTCCTAGGGGGCGAGCCTATTGCCGTTTTTCGGGCACATTTCCAGACTCCGTGCTGCTACGGAGAATTTCCTAATGGAAAAACCCAATAACACTTTGCCCGACCCGGCAATCGAACCCAGGACCTCTAGATCGCACGGCACATACTTGTACAGCGAGACCACGAGGCAGTCATATCTTTGTATATTGTTGAATAAATGATTTGAAATACTAATGATAGAAATATACATAACCTCACTAAGGGCTAAACAGAAGTGCATTCCTGCATCCACTTTCACCAGATATACATGAGTCCTACGTAATAGGGGGCAAGCCTATTGCCATTTTTCGAGCACAATTCCAGCCTTCGTGCTGTTACTAAGAATTTCCTATTGGAAAACCCCAATATCTTTGCCTGACTCGGGAATCAAACCCAGGACCTCTAGATCACACGGCATAAAAATGATAGGAATAAAAGTATTATTTGTGAAGATGGACATGGGACATGGTCGATGCTCCAAGTAAATTAAATCGCTAGCTTCACGTTATACCCTAAGAATTCTTAACGCATTGTTACTAATTTTCTCATCAATGTCATACAAATAGAATTATGAATTTATGATATACCTACCTAGAAGTCGTGATGGCCTCGAGGTTTAGGCACGCGGTCGAGAATCTCGACGGTCGCGGGTTAAAACCCCAATTAATTAAAATAAATTAATGAATTATCACGTACTTAAACAGTGAAGTTTCCTTCACACTTCACATCGTGATCAAACTTGCACACCTAAAAGTTCTTGTGTAGTCCGCCAACGCGCACTAGGCCAACGTAGTGGACTAAGGCCTAAACCCCCTCAATGGTAGAGGAGGCCCGTGCCCAGCAGTGGGACGTATCCATATACCAGCCCATGCTGATGATGATGCTCAATAATGATGCTACTGCGGCATCATTGTGGGTCCTTTTTTCCACACACCGTGGTCACCCCTGTTACGTCCGTCTGACGGCGTGAACAAATATGAACACAAATTCAAGATTACAATCGATTTATTAAAAATAAATTAAAAAAAAAACTATATTTATGACTACACCCAGGTTGTGGATTCTTGGCACAGGAAAGCCTTCTGGTCTTAATAAACCCTATGTGCACTGGGGACTTAACTTTGGTCTTTCGATCCCGTGACGCGTGGGGGGGTCTTCGGTGATACTTCGGAAAGCCCTCAGCCGCAGAGGTCAGCTGGAGTCGATGGGCAGAAGCGTTGCCTGTGGGTACAGTCCGTACTAGCACATGCAGTTGTTATTCACAAATCGTACTGTGACTTGCAGCTCGTAGCTCCTAACCCGTACGGTGGACGTGCAGCTCGTAGTTTTCAATCCAAGCGGTGGACCCCCAGTTTCCTGGAACGCGTCGAAACGACACTTGTAGCGCGAAAGATCCGACACCCAGGCACTAGACGAGACCAGGAATGGGCGTCGGCATCTTTCGCGAAGCAATTAAAAAAATAGCGGAATGGAGTGGCGACATTCAGGTCCAGTTAAAAAAAATATGTAAACGAAATATAGTTATAATTCAAATGCCAATATAATTAATAATTATTATTTAAATTACCCAACCCAGGATCAAACCCCAACTGTTTATATGCCGGACGATCACCATTCCATGACGCGATGAGTACAAAAGAAATAATTACACTTAAACTTCTACACAAGTACAGGTAGTTACATATGAATACAACGAGTGAAGCAATGACCTTTGAAATTTATTTCGCCGATACATCGAGAAATTTCTCTTATCTTAACATCACGCTAATCTAGAAAATAAATCTCACAGCTATGTTTGTATTACATTATATGAACTAATAAGAGGAAATATAGTTTATGTATAACATTACAACAATTATAAAAATTAACTGGCTTCAAAATCTAAACAAACTAATACAAATTTTCGGTGGCAATTTTTAATAGAATACTGATTACACAAACTAAAAGCTTATTATTTACAAGTATGTATTTAAATTTAGAATTTTTACGAAAAAAAATATATTTTAGGATATAAAGTTCTTATTAAGATAACACACAAGCCACCGATATTAACAACATACGCGTGGAATACACAGTGGGAATTAATTATCGCGGCCATATTGATTTGGACTAAATTATTATTAAGTATAATAGAATGTTAATGAAGAAAAATACCGCGGCGAAACATATTTAAAACTTATCGGAAAGATTAAATAGATAAGGTTATATTTTACCAATTTTAAGATACTCGCTGTCACATTTCGTTACGTTGTTATACCACTATTAAGAATTATATATAGCCATAGCAATTTTTACAGTATTAAAAGGTTGAAGAAATCACTTGTTGAATAGTAATCAAATTAATCCAGACACGAAAAATTTGTTAACAGCAACCAAGCCAATATTGGAATTAATTATATTAAACTTACCAAGGGGGTTGAAATGATGCGATCCGCTTTTAATTTCTTTTTCTTTTTCATTTTAGTATAGCACTGATTTTACTATCTACTGTTTAAAAATGCGAACTAATCACAACTCTCTGGCGTCGGCATTTCTGATTCTCTCTCCGCGAATTCGTTCTTATATAAGTACTTGTTCGAACCGATGGTCGGCCTATTTCCTTCCTGAGGCGACAATGCGTACTGCCAGATTCTAGATTGTTACGTATGACATGAGACAGAGATATGGAAAGAACGGTACAACCGAAGAAAGTCACACCACAACTACCCTCTATATTTTTGTAAATCCCTGTGGGACTGAGATAGCAATTATAGAAACGAGAGAGATGGAATCATTCGCAGGAAGTTGAACCGTCGATCGCTATTGTATTTTTTCTCGAAATTTCTGGCTGTGGCGTTTGCTATCCGATGTTCTAGAAAGAATTTGATTTCCGGCACCAACGAATACCTTATATGGTCGTTATGCTGCTATGGCTAGTTAAAGCGCGCGGTTTCCATTCAATTGCATCATCATCATCATCATCAGCCCAAATACGTCCCACGGCTGGGCACGGGCCTCCTCTACAACTGAGAGGGTTTAGGCCTTAGTCCACCACGCTGGCCAAGTGCGGGTTGGCGGACTACACACCTAAGAAATTCTTAAGAATTTTTTAAGGTGTGCAGGTTTCATCACGATGTTTTCCTTCACCGTTAAAGCAAGTGATAATTCATTGTGAATACACACATAAACATCGTGATAAAACTTGCACATCTAAAAGTTCTTAGGAATTTCTTAGATGTGTAGTCCGCCAACCCGCATTAGGCCAGCGTGGTGGATTAGGCCTAAACCCTCTTAGTTGTAGAGGAGGCCCGTGCCCAGCAGTGGGACGTATATGGGCTGATGATGATGATGATGACACACATAACTTCGAAAAGTCAGAGGTTTGTGCCTGGGGTTTGAACCTGCGACCGCCGAAATTCTCGACCGCGCGCCTAAACCTCGAGGCCATCACTGCTACATATTAAAATTAAAATTTATATTTATATTAAAATTCAAATTGTAAAATTCAATTGCAACAACTGGTTATTTGTTTGTTTGTATGTAGTTATTATTTGTATTTATTTTATGTTTTTAAAACTTGTCACAACGTAACACCCCATTCGGCGCGAAGATGGCCACCGGGGGGTTTTAATCGGTATGCCGGCATAGGGATTTTGTTAGGGACCCAGCCCGGCATTAACATCTGCGCGGACGTGACGTCGCCGCGCGCCGGGCTGAAAGGCCGGTGACCCCGACATACGCTTCCCGCCCCCCTCCCCCAGGGCTGGCGGGAAGTAGAGCCATAACATAACCAGCTTGTCCCTCGAGAAAAAAAGCCTCAATAATGATGAAAATGATATTTTAAAACGAAAATGGCTTCAGCGACAAAATAAATAGTGATGTCCAAGTAAGGATTTAGGTAATGAAAAAGGGAGAAATTAAACAATAACTTAAATAAATTCAATATTTTTATATATTTACACAAATTTTACAAAATATTATTCTTATAATATTTTACATACTTTCAGAGTTATAAATATCCATAGTCTGCTAACAAATTAATCATGTTTATTTAAACACTATCATATAGGAACTAGTGACTCATTTATTAAAATCATCGCATAATTCAAAAACAATATGTACATCAACACGCACAAACTCAAAGTAAATAATTTTTGTGAATTTTTTATTCCAATAAATTAAAAAAAAATAGTAGAATCAAAATTGCGTTAACATTTTTTTCGTAGAATGAAAAGTCTTGTTGGTAAACACAATATTTTAACAGACTAAAGTTGCTTAAACAATGATCATACACAAAATAAACACTTACATTCATGGAACGATTAATTTAATCGCTTCAACTACTTAAGTACTATTTACAAGCGTAATTATTATCACATACATCATTTTGAGAAGTTTGTAGATTAATAGGTGCATCTCAGTTTATAGAACTTATGTCCTTAGTCAAATAAGATCATCTGTAGACAAAAGTAACCTAGTTACAGACATCACGAACGCCTATGATCTGTAACTGTCCACATATGTGGTGAACATATGTACCTAATCTCATTCACACTCATGTCCTCGAGGGAGCCGTCTTTCGTCAGATATGATTTAAATCTTACCGAATAAGGGATAAAGCTATTGCTATTTTCTGGGCTCATTTCGAGTGTTGTTATTAAATTTTCTAATAAATAAATCCAACAACACTGTCGGATCCAAGGATTGGATCCAAGAACTTTGCTTCTCTCTACAATAAGAACAATAACGTTCAAATTAGGGTTCGTTTTTAGAACGAACCCTTATAAAAAGATTATGGACGAAGAGGTTCTATTGTAACATAGTTTGAACATTATCTTTACTCTTATATACGTAATACATTTATACGAACACATCAATTATATAATGGCACGATATGAAAAATTACTTATAGATCTTCTACGTGGTTGGCGCAACAGGTAAAGAAACAAGAAATAGCCAGCCAACCAAAGAAAATCCTTTCTGTGTATTATAAATTGATGGTAACATAGAGCCAAATAACCTACAATATTCACGTTCATAACTCCAGTAAAATGGAATAAAAATACTTAAATATAACATGCAGTCCATTCATAAACATTAAAATTTATAATTCACTCTCATATATACATAAAACCAGCCTAAAATACACCCTGTAGGCTTCACTTATCTTATAATATTAAAATACTTCCGATAATAAATATATTTTTAGGGCCAAATCACTTTATGAATTATCCCTTATCGTCAGAGTCTTTGACAACAAACTCCATTTCTCTATGCGCTAATAGATGGCGCTTTTCAACAAATAAATATACCGAGAAAATATAGCAAAAATAAGTATTTCAAAATGCAATTAACTCAGCGATGTTACTTATAATAATTTTGCTTTGGTTGTAAGCTTACTATCGAGTTTTATTTTAGTCTTAAACAAATATTGCAGCCATTGCGGAACTACGTTCCTTACATATATTACGAAAATAGCATAATATTTTATAATAATATCTTAAGTTAATTAAATCTACTTACATTTATGATACACATTACAAATGAGTGTAAATTAATTGACAAATTTTTCATTTACAAAAATATGTCTTTTTCTTCCAGTATCTCCTCTTTCAGTCTACTTACTTATAAACTGATCATTTACTCTAAACGTCGTAATATAATTTTATTGCGTTCTATGGTCAAACTCAAAGAAATAATATTTCATTGGTAACCCTGGACTAAAGCTTACAATATTCAGTACCTAATTGTAAAAATACTTCAGTAAAATCTAAAATAATATATTATTAGCAATATATCGTCATCTATCGGTCAGAGAGTGGCGCTTATTACGTTGGTAATATTGACCCACGCTTAACGTCACGCAATGTTCATAAATACTATGACACAACATTTAAACGCCAATCAATCAACCCTTAAAACAAAGCTAATACGCAATAATATTAAAACAAGTAAATTATTTGGTTTTTTGAATTATTCTCTGTAATTCATTTAAAATCAATATTTTTCCTTGTAAAGTTATTAGACATTCCCATAAAACGTCACCTATTGGCAACTCTGAGAAACAATCAAAAGCTTCATTTAAAAAAACGCCATCTTTTGGCATCGGCACACACTATCACATAAGCAGCTTAAGTAAACTCATCACAATCGCGTTCTTGCTGGTGTAGGCGACCTTCTTACTTCATAAGCCTCAAATAATCTACTATTATTAGTTACGAATACTGATGGCTTTTCCTCGGGGAGAGATGCTACTACAGTTTCTTCTGTCTTCACTGAAGTATCTTTTTCTTCTTTTACTTCTTCTGGTGCCTTCTCAACGGTAAAAGTACGTTTCTTACCAGGAAGTTTTCTGTATATACTTTGGACTAGAGGATGGAGAAGACGTTCATCGTATGCGTCTTTCTCAGTACCTGTTAAAAGACCAACAATGTTTCCTGTGATGACGCAGATCACTGTTCCAATAACCGCGTACCACATGTACGATATTGCATACATTTGCTGAAGCCCGCTTAGTCTGAAAGAGGAAATAAGTGTCATAAGAACAAAAAACCTAATATAATAAAAACGATAATATGTTAAAAAAGATAATAAAAAACAACGAAGATGCAATCGTAACCAATACCAAAAACATTAAGAAATCTTTTCAGCTCTGGATACAACCTTAAGTACAATAGTTTCAACGTTTACAATTAATATAGTCGACGTATTCAGTAGAAACTTAATGAGTAGTCATATATCTAAATATATTAAGTATGAACTCTTCATGATTATATGCATTTACTGTTTAATTTTTACTGTTATTTTTTCTACAAAAAAAATGTAGCAAACATTATACAAGTTACACTTACACATGAGGCTCTTCTGGTGTAGGCGTTGTGCTGACATTGAAAGCATTAAGAATTGATTCTATTTTTTCTGTAGTGTGATTACTACTCAAGCTCGCTTTTGTGGCGTTTGAACAACCCTGAAATAAAAATAAAAAAGGGTTTTTAATGATATTGCAAGATTTGCATAAAAAACTTAATAAATAATTTAATATATAATTACACGTGCTAAATATATTAAGAACTAATCACTGGCGGTTACTTCATTGCTAAATACATCTGAATTTGAAGCGATAAAATTAAGGGACTGCCTTATTGTCTCACGATACAAGCAAGTCTTGAACGATCTAGTGGTCCTGGGTTTGATTGAACAAGCTCACAGAAACACTTCAAGTATACAGTCTTGATTAATATATGCGTAGGCTATTATGGAATATATGCTTACCTCAATAGAAGTTGGTAGGTACGTATCTTCAGATCGAATATGCAGCAGTCGCCCCGCAGCCATCCACGACGTCATCGCGTGTGATAAGAGCATACCGACCAACGCACCGGTTCCATTAGCTGGTGGACACAGAGCAGCCAAGACGAATACTCCGAGAAGTGCTCCCGATGTAGCTGACGTCACTAGCAAGGATCCCTCAACTACGCCACCAACAGAATCCACGAATATTGACAAGACCATGATTACGAGAGCTGAAAAAAAAAATCCGTACAATTTACATATTTATTTCAGCAGTATTTTAATTTATATCGAAAATATTCCGGTTACATAACCAGAAATTACTAACGACATTATCGAAAAGAAATGCCTCTGGCTATAAATTCCCGTAAATACTTACGGATACAAAATTAAATAGTTTATAAATATGGACCTAAAACACTGATCAAATAACTTCTTCAATATACGATAAACTACTCACCATAAATAATTCCAATAATTTTTATAACTCTCAACTGTTGTTTATCACTAATACCACGGAAAGCAGGAGCTGCTGACACGAAATCTTCCCAGGTCACAGTGGCAAGAGAATTCACGTTTGATACAAGGAAACTAGAAAAATAAATAAGATTAACATCTTATTGATGTAACTGTGTCAAGTAGTAGTATAGTCTGCAAAAATGCAAATGCAAAAATATCTTACCTCAACGCTCCATTGAACAAGCTTCCCAAAAACAGCCCCAACATTCCAGGCAAAAATCCGAATTGGTCTTGCACATAAAAAGCAAGGACTTCATCGGGAGCAGTGATAGATTTAGTTGCTAGGGGATCACAGTCCTTATATACAGCATACAACGCCATCCCAACAACCCACGATAAGCTGAAGAGTATGGAGACAGCTGGCACGTTGGCGAGTAAGGTCTTTCTTACACGGCTCTCACTTGACATCGAGCAGTACCTCTGAACGAAAGTCTGCTGGCATCCATAAATAGACACCGACATAAAAAGTTGGCCAATGAGGGCTGACATCGTATCCACTCGAACCGTTGGGTCCCATGATATTCTGCAATTGAAGAATAATTAATAAGAATGCATAATAAAGTCACATGATGTTACACATGTATATCGTGAAAAAATTGAATAACAAACAATTACAATTATAATTTATGTTTATAATGTATAAACAATGTTAATAAAGGTCAAATGTGTGCCTGCACTCAATATCAAGTTTGAGGTTTTATTAGTTTCATTAATTAACAAATTTAATTTGTGAAAAATGATTCGAAAAGAATGAAGACATGGAGAAACCTTATTCAAATATCGAAGAATATATGATTCACTTTTAGGTAAAATATTTTCAAGATAAAATTAAAGTGAGACTTACTTAAAGAAATTCAGTCTTCCTCCTTCAATATTGTCGTTGAGTACAGCTGCGGGACCGCCAGCTTTATATGTCGCTTGTATAATAAACGCTCCGCTAACCACCACCATAGTCAAAGTCTGAATGACGTCAGCTCTGGAACATATAGAATTATTTATGAATTGGCTATTAACTTAACGACTATGGTAGTACTGTGGTTGCATAATTATATAACTGGGTAAATAAAATACAAAATCAAATCTGTTAATATTATATAAATCTCTGTAATAGTGCTTTTGGTTTTCATTATTTGAAGGAAACTTCTAAAAAATATTTTTTCTCGTTTCGTCACCTTAGTCCCACGAAAAGAGGCACCATCTTATTCGCGTATGCTGGGAATACTATCAAAAACACTGCCCCCAAAGAAAATTGAACCGGCAGGTAGTTAATTAATGAAGAAGATAGAAGTAGTATTACATGATAAAATTGATATAGTTCAATACCTTATAGCAGCAGCAAGACCTCCTAAAATATTGAAGATTATAGTGACTCCAGTGAGAGCGGCTGCAGATGCCCAATTTGGCAGGCCCAGGACAGCATGCAGAGCAACCGTGGGTGTATACACAGTCACAGCGAGATTGAGAACTTGGCGAACCAGGAATGTAGCTGCTGCCACGCGACGCACACTCTTTGAGCCGAATCGCAACTGAAGTCAAAGAGGATTGCATCTTAATATTCATAACTATAATACTATTGACTAACTTTACCACTTATACAGGGTGTATACAGATCATGTTTTTTTAATGTCACGGTGTTTGTAATCACCGTAGCTATAACCTGCCTTAGTTTTCGATCACGGTCTGAATACATCCTGTATAAATATGAATTTAATAGAATTTACAAATGGCTTCGAGAAGTAATAATCGAGACACTGACTCGTGTATTTTTGGGGTAATTTATTTACGTAAGAAAGAAAAAGTATGATACGAACGACTGAAATTATTTTTTGACGCAATAAAAGGTAATAGTAGAATGATGCCGCTTACTACCGCTAAAACATTGGTCTGTACGTACTGTGAAAATGCAAATGGAAGGCAATTGTTGATCCTACAACTATATTAATGCCGCCATTGCATATTAAATTGGGTCTTATTTCTATGGCCAAATTTTATGTATTTTTATTGAGTAGAACTTTTAACCCACAAAAGCTAATTCAGAAGTATTTTTTGTTCTTCATCTTATAGAAATTCCTAGATACCTTCTAGGTAAGTTAAAATCAATAAAAATAAGGTATGTATAACCCATGCGCAAAAATGTTGCTGCCCAATGTAACTCTTTATTTCATGCTTAATTTTCTTTCGTAACAGTTACACTAGCAAATACTGATTGATTGATTGATTGCAACGGGTTGATTACTGTGATCGAATGTACGTTAGATAATAATTTATGACGCTCTCCTTACAATACCAGTTCATTTTGAGCTTCCTTGAGCCTTCTTTGAATAATATTAACTGCATATAAATATTTATTATTATATTATTAATATTTGTTTCGGTTTTGGGTGTTTGTAAGACCGATAAGTCTCGCGTAGTTTCTGTTACTCACGACACAAAACTTTTGTCTTAGTGTGATGTTAGAAATATGTACCTATGTGACCGTTGGGCGTATTAATTTATTTATATAAAAAATCTTTTGAAGGTCACCTTCTTGCGATACCACTCTCATCATACCTATCAGTGGCGTGCCTAGTGTCTCAAACTAAGGCAAGACCAATTTTTTTTGAGATGCAGCATATTTTTTTATTTGGTACGTAAAGCCGAAGGACTGATAAATACCTAATGGTAATTACTTACATTCACGTAATCTAGCATTATTATTTATATACATAAAATATATATTCATGTAATGGAACGGCAAAGAAATATTGTCAATAGTAAAGGCCCTAGATAAATAAAATACATACATACATACATAACCCACGCCTGTACAGGGGAATACCGAAGGGGTAGGCAGAGGTGCATTTCTGCACCCACATTTCACCAGGTATGTATCAGTCCCACGCAATAGGGGGCGAGCCTATTGCCTAAATAAAATAATTTTGACAAAATACACTGATAACATTACTAGACAGAATTATCGCTTTGAAAAAAGCTGTTACTGTTTACCTACTTATGTTGTTGAACTGAATCTCAAGACGAAAAAATGTTTCATGCGCTGATTTGGTGTGAACGTACTAAGTAAAAGGCAAACTATACAAATATGAAAACGTTACTAAATCGCAGTTAACGACAGCAAATATTATTAGTAGTTATAGTAATAAATATCTCCATATTATGCACAAGTGTTCTGTTATTATTATCGGGAGTTTCGTCGTGTTTATTTCGAATTGAATACGAGGCCATAAAATATCAGCCACGGAAAGAATATCATATTGAATTTTATAAAACAAATCACTCGCACCTGCTTTGACGCCATTCTATTGCATATTTAAATATAAAAGTATAATAATTAGAAAATAAAGAGACAAGTCCTAAAAAATACATTTATCTAAAAATAAATACGTAAGATAATTAATTACTTTGATACGTCATGGCCTCTGAATAGAAGCAGGAAGGAAATGTTGAGTAAAATGATAATATCTGTCAATCTTATTACAAAAATAAGATTATGATCTACGCGAGTGTTATGTTTTGAAATTTCGTTACATAATTGACCAGAAATGCTTCAATGCACTGTTTAAAAATGTAAAAATTATGAAAAAAAAATTAACGCATTCAAATGATTTTTAGGAATTTGGGTGCTTTTTACAAGCAAGATATCTGCTATAATTCTCAAAATTCTTATCATCACAATAATAGCAGTATAACCTATTCCTATAATAATATTCAACAATCCAATTAGTTTGGTACACGGATTTAATAAAGTGTCTTTCATGGATTTTAACAATTTGAGTAAAACTCATGTCCTGTTTGTAGGTTTTGAGCCGGTTACGAGCTGTTTTATCTTAATAAAATTTAATAAATTTACCTTATTCTCGCAGAACAAAACACACCAACACCCACACATTTCAAACCACCGCGCCGCATAGAACATCACTCATTTCGTTTGTTTATACCTTAATTACTGTATTAAAATTGTAAATAACACAACACATTAAATTTGTTTCCAACTTGGCTCGTTCACTCAATGACAACTGACAAGTTATAACTCATTACGTGTGAAGTTATTCCTACTTAAAATAATGCCAAACCCAAAAAAAACTGTATAAATTTATCGTAATATTATAAAAAAAATGATTAATTATCACACAAAATATTACCAATAATTAAAATGATTAATAAAATATAAAATTATGAATTAAATAAATTAGAATACATTCCTATTTGATCGCATACCCAATTGCACGTTGTTCAGATCGAAAGCGGGATTTTAGTCTCCTTTGATTTTATATGGTAACTCCTAATTTGTGTTCTTTATTTCTCTGCTAACTTATCAAAAACTCTTATGAGATTGTTGATAATGACGTGAATATTAAACAGTTATTCCATATCGGAAAAGAGACCACAGTACACACAGTAAATATAGTACTATCTAAATAAATTAATGGTTATTGTTAGGAATTTATATTTAAAAACTCACCTGAAGATACTCGTAGACGGAGTTGGTTGATAACCGGTAATACACCGGAACGAAGATCCAACAGACAAGAGGGAATGCCAGAATGATCCCGTATAAGGTCTCCCACATCGCTGACCCTCGATACACCAACTCCGATGGAAAACCTAGAAAAATTATTAAGAACATTAACATTATGATTCGAATTCTTACATTTGGTTATACCATTATTTTTGGAAGACGAATATCTTATTACAAGCGTACACTAAAAGTTTGACGAACGAATAGCCAGTCTTGTGATGGAAAGCAGGGTTGTCACCACTAAAAAATAATTTAAAATAATAACGAATAGTGAATGAAACTAGAGTTAGTTGGGTCTCTAGTATCCTCTTTCAGCGAAATGAAAGTGTCACTTCATATTTAATTATTGAAATAATTGTATAGACTGAACTGATGCATTCATTTCATACATCCTAAGTTAGCTCTAAGTACACCGCTTACGGACTTAACTGGCAAAACGTGGGTGTATCAAGAAACCTCTGCCTTTATTTTGTTGATATATACATCGATGTACGACAGAGTTAACTGCGTCATACATAAATTATATTAACGTATCATTCAAGTAAATAAAAAAAAAAAATGTAAACAATAGATACTAGACAAAAATAATACCAAGAATATGAAAATAAAACTAACAAATTATAAAAATATGCTAAAGTCGTTTTTTGTATCACGTTTCCGCGTTAAGAAACAACTCACATGTTTAAAAATGCGCTTCATTTGAAAGGTTTCAGATTATCACATGAGTTATTCAGTCACGCTTTTCTGTAAGCCCCTAATTACCCTCAATTGAGGTAAATAGAAGCACGTGGGTTGATAGGAATACAACTTTTAATGTGATATATTGTTTAAAATTTGAATACATACTAAGCAGCTACAAATTTGTCGGAAATTTTATGAAAATATTTAAATTTAGAAATCAAAAAAATAATACAATATTTCAATTAACAGGTTCAGGTGTAACTTAAAAATCCTAAAAATCACGACCATATAAGTCCCAATTGACCCAAGCATGAGTCTTTTAGAAATGCAGTAGGTACATACATATATAATGTCTTAAATCGGTGACACACCGACAAGCTATTGTATTTTGCTGAAATTGGATGTTTATTTAAAGGGACATTTAGTACAATCGTATCCTCGTATTAAAATAACACAAAAAAGATAATCTTGAAAAAACCTAAAGTGCAAATTTACTATATTAAATACGACGCGCATACGCCTCTCTGACGAAAAGATAACACAAAATATGACGTGTAAGTTCAAGGTCAAAACTGTGATTATATTAAATACGTCTACTGTATATCAACAGATATCTCTGACGTACTAAGAAAGATCGTCTATGTTACATATAGCAACATGAAGCAGTAGAATACCGTGCTATCATCATTCAGCATTGTTGGTTATGTAAATTGCATTTACTAATTATTTGTTTTTGTATTTGTTTTTCGTATGGCCAATAATAAAACTTTTTTCTTTCTTTAGAATCTCACATGAAATGTAATGTAATTGTAATTTTCTCTACAGCGGTCATTATCCGAAAATGAGTTTCAAGTGAAAGTGACACAATAAAGGTGTTTGTAATTTGAAATTGTATCAAGAGACAGTCACGTCTAATTTTCCTCGATGACGAATTTTCATTTACAAAGGAAAATTACTTCAAGGAAATATTAACGAGTTCAAAGAAATTGGACGAAAACCAAGATTTTGTTGTCAATGTTCAATGCAAAAATAATTTAGGCTGTCACTACTCGGCCGCGTGGTTTTGGCGTGGATAAGCCGTGAAAGGAAAGCTAAAGATTATCCCACTAGACACCTGCTACTACAACTCCTTCACACCAGGGTAGACCGTGGTATTCATAGAAATTAAAAAAGCTAAAGCCATGCTGACTCCACTGTAGTGGTACCGCTTTCTCACAGAAAAGAGACTTGTAGAAATAATATTGCGTGTCGTGCGTAGAGCGAAATGTAGTGATGGCCTCGAGGTTTAGCCGCGCGGTCGAGAATTTCGGCGGTCGCGGGTTCAAATCCCAAGCACACACCTCTGGCTTTTTGAAGTTATGCGTGTATTTATATTGAATTATCACGTCCTTTAACGGTGAAGAAAACCATCGTGAGGAAACCTGCACACCTAAAAAAATGTTCTAAGGAATTTCTTAGGCATGGAGTCCGCCAACCCACACTAGGCCAGCGTGGTGGACTATGGCCTAAACCTTCCCAGTTGTAGAGGAGGCCCGCGCCCAGCAGTAGGACGTAATAGGCTGATGATGATAATGTACGAAGAGCGAGATTGCTGGAGGTTTATTATCTGACAGTAGGAAAATCTACGCAGATAGTGACTACCGTAAATTATATGTAGATTTTACCTCAATGACACACGTAAAAATCATTATATTTTTACTGTTATAAAAACTTTAAGTTTATTTCATTACAGTTTTCCGTATTTTATTTAAGAATTATTGTAAAAAAATGTAATGGAGGAAACGAACGAATATTAATTTTAATCGCATTTATTTAAAACAACCAAAAGTGAGTTTTTTTTTTCTTAGGTCACGTCATTTGTTATGTGACTGTTTATGTTAACTAATTATCATAATTATGATAAGTTGCGTTAGTTACATAATCGTCAAGCGTGGATATGTACATTAATGGAACTATGGATTTTCATTTTGTATAAAATTTAAAAATCATTCTCGATTCAGCATTTGGTCAGTTTTTTGATAAATATCAACACTTTAACTTACCAACTTCCCCCTAACCAGTCTTATTTAACGAAATGAGGAACTTTAACAAAATTTAGCATTTAGCATTTTTTTCATTAAATAAAATATACGGGAGATTTTTTTTCATTGTTCAAAAAAACTCTATTTTTATCTATTTAAGGTAGTAAGTAAATCCAGCAAAAGATACAACCAGCGGACTCATCAAAAACGTTGTTCAACTGTGCAGTCAATCGTAAAAGCTATTAAATAACACATTTAGATGATGCTCGTGTGAAATTTACGCTACATTATCATTCGTCACACAATACTAACGTACAGACAGTCACATTATATTATTCTTTAGTATTTTATTAATAGTGTCATTATATTTTGACTTAGTCATAGTTTAGTCGGGGATAGGCAGGACTCATGAGGTAAAGTGATGAATTCAAATGTACCTCACATGCCACTGACTTAACAGGATTAATTGTCGGTTAGTAAAATAAAACTATGTCTGAAAATTTATTGCAAAGCTATGGTAAGAATGCTCGACCTTCGTAATATAAAACTTCTTCGATAAAACCAACTAAGGAATATCGTTATAGTCCCGGTCCGTTCAGTTTCTATAATCGGTTTTAGCTCCTGAAGTTTCCTTTCCGTTTCTTCCCTTTAAAAACCCGCAACTCTACCACTTCCATTTTACGAATAATGCTGTTGTTTGACTATGGTTGTAAAAGAAATAACTACAAATACCTATTAACAGTAAATTTGTTACTGTTTTGTATAAGTGATAAATAAAATCAGTTTTAGAATAAATGATATTCTAAGCATAATTTTATAGTCGGTTTATTTATTCCAGGCAACTACGGAATATATCTCATAATTTACAAGGAAACAATAGTGTCATGTGCTTATTTTTATAAATAATATATTTCCGTGTTATTTAGGAGCTTGTGAAATATATCAAATTCAAAATAAATAGACTGCCTCGTGGTCTCGCTGTACAAGTATGTGCCGTGCGATCTAGAGGTCCTGGGTTCGATTCCCGGGTCGGGCAAAGTGTTATTGGGTTTATCCATTAGGAAATTCTCGGTAACAGCACGGAGTCTGGAAATGTGCCCGAAAAACGGCAATAGGCTCGCCCCCTATTACGTGTGACTGATACATACTTGGCGAAATGTGGGTGCAGAAATGCACCTCTGCCTATCCCTTCGGGGAATACAGGCGTGAGTTTATGTATGTGTCAAAATAAATACCCGGCTCGACACCTCTTCAAACAAAGTTGTCTTAGAACACAGTTACAAGTAATTAAGTATATTTTACCCACGTATTTCCTCCATATTATGACGCCTGTGTCGAATAAAAACAACGACACTCATTGGCCTCTAAAAGTACACGATTTACACATTATACAAAGATACATAACTTAGGGCCTGTATGTCCGAAAGGAGTAGGCAGAAGTGCATTTAAGCCCACATTTCGCCGGGTACGTATAATAGGGTACAAACCTATTGCCGCTTTTCGGGCACATTTCCAGACTTCATGCTGGTACTGATAATTGCGCAAATAGAAAAACCCAATAACACTTTGCCCGACCTCTAGATCGCACGGCACATACTTGAGCCACGAGGCCTCAAGGCTGTCATAGTTTATACGCAGTATATGTAGGATGAAATATTCCGAATCATCATCATTTTACCCATGCATACCATCAACCATTTACAGTATTTTGTTGTCTCCGATTGTACAGTGTATAACAGTTTAATCTTCATGGTCTAGGGATTTAAGTAATGTTTTATTATTCACGTGATTATTATTTTAATAATATTCATTATTGTTCTTTTTTTCTCTGCGCTGCCAACTACACAGTTGATATAAACTAAAACTATGAAATGAGTAGCTATATATAACAGATATTGAATGATATTTTGTAATAGAATTGTTATAAATAGCACGTACTAGGTATATGAAATAATATTATTATATTTCATTGAAAAGTTTAAGTCATAGAAACATAACTTGTTGATTTTTTATTTGTCTGGTAGACAAAAGCATATTAAAGGCCTGAAAAGTTAGATTACTTCGATAATAATACAAATAATAAAACCTCAGCTTAATTAATTCAGGACTGGAAACTAATATACCCGTGAATAACACGAATTTTAATGTAATAACAAAAATACGGTTTTATAAAACATTGGGAAATAAATCTCCATTCATACAATTAAACGAAAAATCCTAATGAAGTAATGTTTCCAAACACGTTTGTGAGCGTACAAAAAGTTTAATGTTTGTGCAAAACCTGTTTTTTAAATTACTTATCGTCTAGATTAATGATTAAATGAGTTTGTAAAAGTTTTTCCACTCCTTCATTAGGTTATTGCAATAGAATAGGACAAAACTCTATTACCTTAACACATACCTGATAAAATAATTTTTATCAGCTTTTAAATAAACGCTCTAGTAATAACGTAATAAGCAACCTTTAATTGTCGCCAAGGTCCATCTAATTTTGTATAAATAATTATCTAATTAGCATTTTAACTCATTTCTCCATATATAATAAAAGGAACTTTGTTGCATTTGAAACCGTAAACCGTGAGGTCTAAGTAGTAGGAACATATACATATGTATATCCATTTAAATTCATGCAACACACAATGCTTAGACTTGCATGAATTAAAAAATATATTTGTATAAAAACTCTTTGGTAAACAAAGTTTAAAAAACAAATAACGGAACAAACATGTGTGTTTGAAAATATACTTTTTGTAGCTGGAACGATGCTGTTGTAAAAGAAAACATATTGGCCAGTTCTTAGGACGTATTGTTGCAAAACAAACAACTTGCTGAAATCACAACAACTATTGTTTTCATAAACATATCTACCTCAGCTGGAGATACAACACAGCAGACCTATTATTTTGATAGCTAGTGTGAAGTATATTCCAAACGAAATGTAATGAAACCTATATTTCATGTGTAATTTAATTCTTTGACATCTTTTTAATTGTGTCATACTCATGACCGATGTACATATGTTTGCATCGACCTTAATCTACCTACGTCTGTTTTTATTCCTTCGTTAGCTATATTTAATATTATTTATTCTTTATTATTTTATTGGGGGCTTAACCCCCCACAGTCACGCAGTATTTCCATATTTTCGAAATTCTGCTATATATGAAGTTGTTGTCTCGTACAAACACAGGGTTGGTATTAAACGAGCCAAAACAGAGACTTTGACAGCCCCGTGGCGCAGTTGGCTAGACACCAGGTTGTGAAACGAAAGTCCGCGGGTTCGATCCCCGCCCAGAGACAAACGTGTGTGTGATCAACAAATAATATTTATTTCGGGTCTGGGTGTTTGTGATTTCGAGATGTCTCGCGTAGTTTCTGATACCCACGACACAAGACGAGTATCTTATTGTGGGGTCAGAACTATGTAGATGACTGTTGGGTGTATTTATTTATAGTTTGATCTAAATTCGCTTTAACGTAGCTTTATTTAGGCATCCCTACGCATTTCAGGATGAACTATAAATATTTAATAGTTCAATATGTACTCCATAATTCATTTAATAGTATCTAGATGAATGAAATCTGTGTTAAAGCCTTGACCTCTTATCTTATCTAGCCACATATTTGATAAACAAGATTCATATAATCAGAGGCTTTGCCATTCATGGTCTTCACAGCAACACTGATTCAAACATACACATTAAAAATAAAGAATAACTTTTAAATGTAAGGCAAAATATCGCGGGTTACCACCAACTCTCATATTATGGTAGACTAAGGAAGAACATACTTTAACCTTAAAACTTTTAGAATTCAAAAAATAAATTTGAAATTCGTATTTTAATTCATCTAGAGCCTAAACCCGAGATAGTTTCAGGTCCATTTTCCGGGCCGGTCAAAGTGATGACACATGAATATGTAATATGTATTTCTGTGGTCATTAATATTTCCTATTAGTTATTTTTAATTTGAAAATTTACCCAGTGAATAGCATCAAGCACGCCTACTATTATACGTAATAGTCAATTATATCCTGCTAGTAATTCTTTTATATTACTATCAACACTTGAATGCAGCAACTGTACAGATCAGCCAACCTCCTCTGAGAGAGTATGCATAAATAAATAAATACACCCAACAGTCACATACATAGTTGTGAACCCACATTAAGATACGAGTCTTGTGTCGTGGGTATCAGAAACTACGCGAGACATTTCGGTAAGCATGAAACGCCAAATGGTGTATTGGTCCATTTAGTACGTAATAAATTTATGGCTCTCTAAACGTGGTGTCGTAACAGCCCTATAAATACAAATTACGATGCACTGTGCAAGACGTAGGTCATTGTTCCATCTGATCGAGAAACGTCACCAGTTGCGGTCGCCCACGTGTGGTTTCTATTATTAAACTCATTTACTTCAAAGGTTATTGGAATAGGATCTGAATGAAAGCTTCATTAAACTGTCAGTTTAATGGGTTTAACGATGTTATTGTAGCGTAAGTCATTCGCTTTTACACAATTTTGTTTTTTTGTTGTTGTTATGTTTTCAGAAATTAGTTCACCTGTTTAACTATTTATCTCATCACGGCAATATTTATGTTTAAACATACAACCAACTCTCACTTTTCAAATAACGGTGCAATGACTAAGCTGACGCTCCAGAATAAAAAGTTCATTTGTCTCAAAATTATGTTTCTGATGATAATGATAATGACTTACCTAAAAACGATCTGACTCCAAGCGTGCCCCTAGCAACAGATAACATCATAGCCAGTGTGGACACTCCACCCCCAGCGAAGATATAGGCACGTTTAGCACTGCCCCCAGCAGCTGCATCTTTTCTTCTGCTCCAAAGAGGTGCGCAGGACGTCGCGCAGACAAACACTGCGAAAACCACGCACTCCCATGCTAGCCAGCCTGTATTCATCTTGATTCTGTAACAATAGAAATTGGTACATTTTTAATTGCTGTTTTTGCTAAAGAGTTTAAATTATTATAAACACACGTATCCCTTGTTTCCCCGAAGAATCGTGTGTATCCCCGAAGAGGGCCCTAGGGATAGTTGCAATTCTGCACGTTCGCCAGTTGTTCGTTAGATTATTATAAAAACTCTGTAATAAAAAAATTCAAAATATATTTTTTCTGAATAAAGAAAAAAAACTGTAGCCTCAATGCAAAGTGGAGTGTAATCTTATAAAACCTCTTTAAAATATGATGTGAAATAAAAAATACGAGTACACTAAAAATGTATTTTAAAAATTAAAATATTTAGCTCCAAAACCTCTCGTTGGATACAAAATTCACTGTAGGTATGTCAAATTAAAGTCAACTGCGAAATGAAGTCGTAATTGTTTTTACTAAATTAGTGATTGTAATATTTTTTGTACCGTCTCAGTGTTTTGATACTAACTGATTTTAATGAAATGACTATATACTTATAAAAAAAATGTCGGATGTGAAAAGAAAAGGATTTTTTTCCCTCTTATAACGTCAACCTTCAAATAGTAGGTATATTCCAATAATTCTTTAGGCGATATAAGAAGTACGTACAAGAAGAACTTAATACATAGTAGAGATATATTGAAGCCTCGGTATAGTAGTTCCGTTCTTATCAGTCATGCTACAAGCACTCCCTATTTTGTCACCAACAAACCTAACAACACAACATTATTATATGGATTGTTGAGGTACTATTTCATAATAATTAGCAATGAAGTCTTGTATACCCAGCAATCTTCCTGGATAGCTAATGAAGATGATCAGATTCAAACAGCAAAACTATCTAATTGCTCAATAAAATGGAATCATCCAGACTAATCACAGATGACAGATGAACTTGGTCGATGTTTGTTTTGTGCACTTTATTTACGCTGTTCCTTATATACCTAAGGATACGTATATTCTGGTACTGTAAGAATAGCAATCTGTACGGTTTTAGAGAAAACAACATGACTCAACTCTGAGTCATTACGCTGCACTATATACAGTGTAGAACTGTAGACAATTAGGACTGTATACAGAATTAATGTTCATCTTTCAGTGACGATTTAATTGAATGTATGCAGAACATTTTCAAACTTCGAACATTTTCAAATTTCGAACATTTTATTATATTAACAGAATTAATTCAGACTGTATGTCAGCCCCGTGGCGCAGTTGGCTAGATACTAGCTTGCGAAACGAGCGGCCGCGGGTTCAATCCCCGCACCAAGATGTTTGTGTGATCCACAAATATTAGTTTCGGGTCTGGGTATTTGTGAGACCGAAAAGTCTCTCGTAGTTTCTGACACCCATGACACAGGACTTGTATTCTAGTGTGGGGTCAGAACTATGTAGGTATGTGACTGTGGGTGTATCTAGTGTGGATCAGAACTATTTACTATGTGACTGTTGGGTGTATTTATTTATATTTTAAGACTTAACCCATACCAGTATAAAATTACGCTCTCATGCCGAAATCGCTAAACTAATTTTGACAATTTTTTGTAGTACCTATACTTCGGAAAAAAACATAGGCAATTTATTTTCATAATAGGTACTGCGCCCGTTTGAATCTTGGCTAATCCCCTTCAAATAATGCTAACACAAATCTATTTGTGTGGTTAATTGATTATTACATTTGAACCTTTATAGGTGGTTTTATAACCACTCACCCATCCTATGTCGCGTCACATACCTATGTACATTTACTAGAAAATCTAACTGTAAACGATTCAACAAAACGACAATCCGATTGACAATTGTGCTCTAATAAAAACATCGTGAACATGTCAATATTTATATTTCATACATTAAAAATACACACAAAAGCGTGTGAAAACAGCGAATTATCATGTTAATGTGCGATTGTCGTATGAATGTGGAAGTCCGTTATAGGCATGCGCTAATTGTCGTACGGTCTATTGCCGCGTTTATTGTCAAACTCTTTTATGGAAACAGCACTTTATTTGGTCACGTGCTCCAGTTTTGAATGCAAATAACCAAAACAACAGTTCAAGTGTTTAAGTGACACGTTTTAATCTAGGCATCCCTAAAGATAGAGGTCTATTACCGTTTATCGGGCTTTTCAGTCCCCACGCTAGTAGGTACTAAGAATTTCCATTAGACTAATAACACTTCAACCGGGCCCTATAACTTTAAATCTCATACTCTTGCCTGGAACCAACAAGGTATTCGATCTTAAAATATAGCAAAATGACTGAAACTGATCCTTAAAAACTTTCTATCAATATTAGAGATAATTATTTGAATTAGTATCATCATCATCATCATCAGCCTATATACGTCCCACTGCTGGGCACGGGCCTCTTCTACAACTGTGAGGGTTTAGGCCTTAGGCCACCACGCTGGCCTATTGCGGGTTGGTGTACTACACACCTAAGAAATTCCTAAGAACTTTTCGGTGTGCACGTTACATCACGATGTTTTCCTTCACCATTAAAGTAAGTGATAATTCATTGTGAATACACACATAACTTCGAAAAGTCAGAGGTGTGTGCCTGGGGATTGAACGCGCGACCGCCGAGATTCTCGACCGTGCGCCTTATCCTCGAGGCCATCATAATTAGTATCATTAAATTATAATTATGTTACAGATACATTTTGATAAATTCACATCGAATAACATGACTATTTGTCAATGAGAAATGTTATCGATGCAAAAACCAATCTGCAGCGGAATTTCACAATACAGCCATAAAGGAAGCCGTAAAATTACGTATTACTTCTAGCACGGAACATATGTACTATGACAATACACGATTCATTGAGAAGCCATCTCGTAGCGAAACTTCAATCTAGTTATAACCGAAGCGATGTAGGTTATGTAAATCACAAATACCTCTACATACATATGTATAAAAGTCGATGTGTGTAAAGTTACAAAACGTCTGCGAGAATTATTTAATTTTGTCTTAATTTCAGAGAAACTTCAATGTAGCACCTGTGATTATTGAAGTTTGAAGCTGCGTGTAATCTTGATAAATTTAATTTGTAGAATAATATTATATTTTAGTCTTAAATTGCTATGACAAGTTTTCCAAACCATTTAATTTCTTATTGCAATATTTATTCAAAACAGTTTGTGAAAAGAAAGTTCGTTACTTCGATCCCTATAACAAGATCAGTGTGTTTGTGATCTACAAATAATCCGCAAGAAGGAAGAAGAAGGAAGATTTATTTAGGAAAAAAACAATTTATCCACAAAATCAAGACATAATAAAGAAATTATATTTAGATATACATTATGAAGTCGTGATGGCCTCAAGGTTTATGCACGCGGTCGAAAATAACGAAGGTCGCGGGTTCAAACCCCAGGCACTCACCTCTGACTTTTCGAAGTGATGTGTGTATTCACAATGAATTATCACGTACTTTAACGATGAAGGAAAACATCGTGATGAAACCTGCACACCTAAAAGTTCTTAGTAATTCCTTAGGTGTGTAGTCCGCCAACCTGCACTATGCCAGCGTGGTGGACTAAGGCCTAAACCCTCTCAGTTGTAGAGGAGGCCCGTGCCCAGCAGTGGGACGTATTTGGACTGATGATGATAGAGTATGCACTAAAAATATACATTAAATTTATCTTAGGTGCTATCATAGGATAAATATAGCATTGTTTAAAACGTATAATGATCAGCAGTTACTGCAAATAGGTACCTACACCTTGAAAGACCCCGACAAGTTTATTGCTAGACTGCTTCGCTACTTCGCTGCGTGGTCGTCGGATATCTGGATGATAAAAGGACTGACGTATTTAAAATACCAATGGGTAAGTCCTTGAAATATGAAACGAGGTGTGTATGAAATGTTATTGCCATTACAGTTCGACCACTTAAGAAAATTACTCGGCTATTTACGAGGGCGTTGAAAAATTGCACATTACTAGCAAGGCGTACTTATACGTTGAGATAGAACGAGCGTTGAAAGAGTTGGACAAATGAAAAAACGCATTTTAGTTGTAGGTTTATGCATGTTTAATTTTTAGATGTTACGGTATTTATTTATCGTGATTAAAATATGAAATTTGGTGTCTCTTAGATGATGACTGCGGAGTCGTAATGTGCAAATGAGGTTGATAAAATAAATTATATTTAATGATTTTTGATACCACATAGATGACTAAATTACATCTCTTTATCGCACTAACTTTTAATTACCTGCATCTTAGATAAATAATTAACGGTCATTTCACAAACAAGATAAAAGCTGATAAGCAGCTATCAGGAATATAGCGGTTACTGGAAGCTATGCATTTGTGCCTTGCAGTGTAAGAAGCGCAATTCATGTAGGATGTATATGTACCTACCTAGAAATTTAGTTGAAACCGAAACCGAACCTCGACATTTGCTTTTATCTATGCCATTTGTGTGTTATTGTTTGTGTTTTATTTGTGGTATCTATGCCACGTTCCACACACAGTCACCTCGAGTTTCTACCAACACAAATTGAAAATCGACTAATTCTCCTTTCACCCGCAGTGGTTGCGGTCTTTGGTACCACAAAATTAAAACATCAATTATGAAAATCATGCATAGAAGTCAAATCTTATCAAAAAATAACGTTCCATGATATCCCAAAACTGATTCTCAATTATGTTAAATGCTTTACACTTTTCCTAAAAAAATGTCTACTTCCCCATAACATCTCTGAGTAGCCCATCAGACCGCTTCTGGCAGTATCTAATGGCGCCAGTACAGCCAAGTTGCTTGGCCAGTTGCCATTCCCAAGATTACTAGCATTTTCTAGTAATCCGAAACGTGAGCATTGCCAATATGTCAAAAATAATGAGTCACGCGTCACTAATCAGAAGATGTAGTCATGTACAAAAGATACAATGATGACATTGTTTTTTTTGAGTTGCAAGATAAGCTTTCTTCAGCACCACGACATCTTTAAGTGGGGTCGAAACTATGTATGGAACTGTTGGATCTATTTATTTATTTGACTTACTTAGACGTCATCACAATCAGCTTTCGAAAACTCAATACAAATATAAGATTTTAGGGTAAAAAAATACATTTTCATTCAATGATGATACAATACGAAAGACCGCAATTTAAAACACGCCAATTTTCGAAATTAGTTTTCAATCATATTTGTGTTAATTTATATTTATATTTGGTGTACAATAAAGTTCATAAACAAAAAAAATAAAAATGATCTGTGAGATTAATTTGATCTAAATACAATTAAACGTTTTTATGTGATTAAATGACAAACATTTAAGTATCCGCACTTATGATATAGGTATAATATTTGTTGTGTTTATATAAATATTTTAGTTTGATACAAAGATAAGAAGAAATCCTCGATATACTTATATACCATGAATAAATGTTCTAGCATCTCCGTAGTCACGTAATCAAGCAACAAATATTATTCAAAACTGCGCATAAACAACTTACTTAGAAATCAAACATTTTATACTCATCATCAGCCCAAATACGTCCCACGGCACGGGCACGGGTCTCCTCTACAACTGAGAGGGTTTAGGCCTTAGTCCACCACGCTGGCCTAGTGCGAGTTGGCGGACTACACACCTAAGAAATTCCTAAGAACTTTTAGGTGTACAGGTTTTATCACGATGTTTTCCTTCACCGTTTAAGCAAGTGATAATTCATTGTGAATACACACATAACTTCGAAAAGTCAGAGGTGTGTGACTGGGGTTTGAACCTGCGACCGCCGAAATTCTCGACCGCGCGCCTAAGCCACGAGGCCATCACTGCTTTTTTATACTGCTAAATGTAATATAATACAGCTGTTACCTATAATGAGCAGTATAACTCAGGACTTGTACTGCTGCGTTGTCCTCAGAAGGGTTTAATAAATGTATGAAATGAAAATTTCGACTGCTCTCGAACAACTGACTATAAAACTAGTTATTAGCTATACCATCGTCTACCCTAGTGAATGATTGACCGAATGTAATTGAAACAACAAAATCATTTACAACCCTCGCGAATGATTGACTGAATGAATATTAAATGCAAAACCATTCACTACCGACATCGATATTAAAGCTGAAAATTTACATACGATATTATATAAGCTAACACAAGTTACGAAGCATTCCTTAGGGAGCTAGCTGTAGGAATCCGGATGAGCTATGCGATGACTGGTAACTTCCGAGCAAACCTGTTATTCCCGTTGGTGTTCTTAAACGATAGCGACATCTAGTTCGAGTTGCGATATGGAGTATATCGTACATACGCCCTTCTATCCTTGTATTATCACTACTATCCATATTATATTAACGGGTAATTAGTTAATCAATTCATGTCCTCAGTAAACGCCATGTCGCCAGCTATCCTGTATCTATATCAGCTCCAGTGGCGGTATTTCCATAGAAGTCCAAAAGCGTTACACCTTAACTGTGTAATGTCTAGTTTTCATTCATTCATCAGCAGCCGTTATTACGTCCACTGCTGGACATATGCCTCTCCTATGGCACGCCACTGGGCTTGGCAATAGAGGTTTCGGCAGCTATTATGACCCACAAAATTCTAAATCTAGCGAAGAGCATGAAAATTTGTCTCAAAACAGTAATATAATAAATAGCAAATTGAGCGTGTTAAAATACATTTCTATTTAACCTTTAGGAAGATGCGTTAGAGAGTACACGTATGTAATAACATTAGTATGTGTAAAAACCACAATGTGTATACACCTACAGTATTTAAATCACAGAGCACACCACCGGGATATGAACCTATGACCTTGCACTCTGTTAGTGGGTTTCCACGTCTTCATAAATGGATTAGCTCATTAGGTGTGTCTAGGTAATTAAGGTGTCTACGTCATAAGCCTATATACCTAGTTACTCATAACCTATTAGTTTAGTTATTCATTTATAGCTTTTACTTATAAGAGTTTTGTACTAACAAAATTATCAAAATATTTTAATACTAGGACCAATTTTAATATATTCATTACTCATTATTATATTAGTCGAGCTCCTTTCGAATGTAATTTAGAGACCACGTAATAACATTTTCCGTGCAACCTATATTTTTTAGAATAGAAATTTTCTTAATATTAAGTTGTTTGTCGGTGAAAGCTATTTTAAAATTGTATTTTTTATGAGATGAGCAATAAAATGCTGCTATTTTAAAAGTATAGTATCTTCTTTTTTGAATAATAATTGTAAAAAGGAAAATTATCACACACTTTATCAGGAAAAACCTTGGAAATCTTCACACCCAAGGGTCATTCCTAAGGAATTCCTTAGCTGTATGTAGTCCAGGCATCTACCCACACTATGACAGCCTAGTGGACTAATGTCTATTCCCTCTTAGTTTTAGCGGATGCACCAACAATGCCTATTCACTGTAGTGGGATGTACATAATTATGTATATTTGCTGATGCATATTTCGCACAAATATGATTGCCTAACAAACATACAAACTATTCACCATTAACATAAAAATATTATTAATAGAACGATTAGTAACTTATAGGAAAATCTATGGGTTTCAACCAATAACAACTAAATAAAATAAATAAATACACCCAACAGTCACATACATAGTTCTGATCCCACACTAAGATACAAGTCTTGTGTCGTGGGTATCAGAAACTACGAGAGACTTTTTGGTCTCACATACACCCAGACCCGAAACAAATATTTGTGGATCACACAAACATTTGTCTCGGTGCGGGGATAGAACCCGTGGCCTCTCGTTTCGCAAGCTGGTGTCTAGCCAACTGCGCCACGGGGCTGTCAAAATTGTCAACTTTAATCAAGACACGATTTATAATAATGGAGCCATCACATATGAACTGTTTATTAATTATGGTAATTTGCCCAAGGCGTTGATCGATGCATATTACGCAGTTATAAGAAAATGTACGCAAAAACACAAGTCTTGTTCGTTGAACAGAAACAATATACTTATATAATATATAAACACATCCAACAGTCACATACATAGTTCTGATCCCAGACTTAATCCATACCGAATACACACATAACTTCGAAAAGTCAGAGTTGAACCTGCGACCGTCGAGATTCTCGATCGCGCGCCTAAACATCAAGGCCACGACGTCACTATACTTTGTTGTCAGTATAACAAAGTTATAATTCTAATTTGCCAACGATAAACGTTATAATTGTAAATTTTAAGATGTACTCGTATACATTAGTTTATCAAAATTAACGCTGTCCAATGGAAAATATCTGCGATGCATAAACAGATCATATTACATAGTAATTATAATATTAAGATAAAGCAGAACCAGTTTGAGTTGTTAATACGTGACAACAACAAAAAGTAGATGAATCATGACCACCTCCGTGGCGCTATTGGTTAGACAAGACTGTGGAATAAGAAACCTTAGGTTTGAACCCGCAAGGGGACAAATGTTTGTAATCAATTAATTTTTCGGGTGTTTGTGAGAAAAAAAATCACTGAGTTTACAACACAAGACTTGTATCTTAGTTCAGAATGATGTAAGTTATTATTGAATGAATTTAGTAATTAATTCGCAAATTAAGCGTTCAATGAACCGTCACAAATATAAAATAATCGGAGTGGTAAAAAGTGGTAATATATTACTGATAACCATGTTAAACAGTTTTTCAGTCGCATTTCACGTTTTTCAGTTGTGTTTTTTAAGTTTCTTGTAATAAGAGGGGGGCTTATTACTGATATAGCTACATTTCACGCTTTATATATTTTATAGTGTATGTATTTGCATTAATACCATTATAAATCTTAAATTTCTTTACACACCTACGCTTTTCATTTCTGCACCATCTAAGTTTCGACTGGTCTGACTCACTGACAGTTTGACCGCCTCAGTCGTGGCATTAAGTCCACCTATACATTTTTATGAATAAAGTGTGAATGAATAAATTTTCAGACTCTTGCTTCTACTAAAAAGTTTTTAATAAAACTTGCATGCGACACCCTTAAGTATCCTTACTCCGTGGAACCAATAAGGCATTAAAACTGGTTTATTATTCATACTATTAACACTATTATAATACGGACTCCATACTGTCTTTTTTTCTACATACTAGAAACTGGAGACTGTACGTCTTTGGTTTTTATTTTAAACTACCTCGTGGGTTTTCGGCATAAGTATGTATTGTGTGATCTACAGATCCCGAGATTCTATTCTCTGGTGGGGCAAAGTGTTATTGAGTTTTTCCCTTACACAATTCCCAGTAAAAATACGGAGTCTAGAAATGGTAATACCCATAAAACGGCAATAGGCATAACTGATCCTCATCTAATAAAATTTGGGTGCAGAAATGCACCTCTGCAGACCCTTTCGAGGAATACAGGTTTATATGTATGTTTTATTTTCTAAGAATACAATAATAACAAGTAGCATAAGAATAGCATAAGAAATATACGTCAGATTAATAACGATTTAAAAAAAAACGTTTTCCTTTAGTTTTTTACTTGCGTAAATGACGCATAAGTCACTAATTTGGAAAACTGTGTACCTACCATTGACGTCACAGGTAGTTGGTACAAAGAAAAACCAAAAAGTGAAAGATGATGTTTTTCCCATATATTACAAAAACTCTTAGTTGTACCCATGCCTAGTAGTGGGAAGTATCTGATGATCATGATAAATGCTTATTTGTTTGACGAAAAAAAATCTTATCTTGATTTCTACAATGCTCTACTTTGTAACCATAAGTCGACATTGACCTTGTTAGATTATCACAAGAATGCAAATATAACATCTAATTTATTTGTAATTTGCGTATGCATTGACGTTTCACGTGCTCATTCTATGGGGTTATTTAACTAATTAAGAATTAATTGTTTATTTAATTGATTTGAAATAAATTAATTTTATTATCTAGTTTTTACAGTAGAATAAATTACAATGACTGTAAAAAACCTAAATAGAAAATTTAAGAATGAAAATGGTATTACATTCTGTTGTAAAGGTATGGCAACAAAGCAATTAAGTGATTATGGGATTGTGGCAAAAAATGGACTAAATTACCGCTCCCTAGTATTGACTGTTGCTAAACTGATATGCATAAACTGATCCCGAAATCAAAATAACTTGTATCTCTATTTTTATGTTGTCAAGCTTCAGAAGCAAACCTAAAACAAAGGCAAAAACGCTTACCGTTATATAGACCTAGATTCAACTGTAATAGATTGTATGATTATCCGGGTGGATTACAAGAAAGCATCACCTAATCATTGAGCATAATTGCACGCATTTTGAAGCCAAAAAGTCTCGAACTAAGGTCTTGTTCCTCAGTAAAGTCAATGACCAGTCTGAAAATGGGTCATTTATTTATATCAATGTATAATAAACACGAACTTCAGGGAAGTTCGTTTCATTGAATAAGGTTATTAACAAGACTCAAAACGATAATATTGGAGGCTATCTATAATTAAATGACCCTTCATTTTCAAGTATGTTTGAAAATGCAGTTATAAATAAATATTTATGAAATTATATAAGGCTTTATCATTATTTATTTTGATACCGGGGTAATTAATCTCTTAACACTGAACCACTTTGATTCAAGGTTTTATTAAGACTCCGTTACGATAATATCAAATGAAATGCATTAATAACTTAGCAATCTAAATACTCTATATCATTTGAATCCTCGAAGAGGTGAACAGATTTGTACCTACGTTTTTGTTTTTTTACAAGCCTATTGCGTTTGAGCTCTTGTTTATTACGCCTCAAAGCCAATGCGTAGTATGCTTATATGTTGGCGTGGTATGTGTTCTACCGATGATTACGAAGCCGGCCAACTTCGGATAGAAAAAATTACAAGAAAAGGCAGATCAGATCCCCTCTCTCTCTTATTTCGTAGGAAACGAGTTACCGCAATTAAAACGAACCTATTGTTTTTACCCGGCTCATTTTCTGACTCCGTGTTGCTACTGAAAACGATGCCCACTTACGCTGCAGAACAAATGATCTGCTATGAAAGACTTAGGATCCTGACGTAGCAAAACTACCACACAACACGTGATATTAATTTGTTGTTCAAAATACTTATATAATAAATAATATGATGCCTGACCTAAAACCATATTTACTTCAAATTTCCCCATTTCGTTTAATCATCTTTATAAGCAGCATTTCTCACGTCCACTGCTGGGCATAGGCCTCTCCTATGGCACGCTAATGGGCTTGATCTTCAGCCGTCCTCATCCAACCGCTGCGAGCTATCTTGCGGATATCGTCAACCCACCTAGCCAGAGGGCTTCCTACACTACGTTTGCCGAGTCGTGGTCACCACTCCAAAACACGTTTTCCCCAACTTTGTTTAATATTTCAAGTATATTGCATCAACAAAGCACGAAACAGTTGAGAACCGATCGGGCTGCCCCGCGCACTCCGGGCAGCGTGCCAGACGCACGAGGAATACCATCTGTCTATATTTGCTTCATATCTGGTGAAGGCAAGAGTCAAAGTACGGAATTACAGCTGCCCGCCACAAGTACGTTTACGGAAACAAAAGATTTTGTGTATACCCATGTATTTTGTAAGAATGGCCATTTTTGAGTTATCATTATTAAAAACTGCTAATTGTGAATCAGTTTCAAAACAGAACCTCGAAATTTTTGTAATGACTTATAAATACTTACTGATACCTTTTTAATGATTTCAATGTAACTTAACGTACAGCCTGTGCTTAAAATGCTGGCTGTGACCCGGGTTGTCGCAGGTTTGACTCAGCTCCGAGAATAATATAGACATAAGATGAGGCGTGATAAAATGTTGTCTTGTACATAAAAAGTAAAGAAATAGAAATAAAATGGGTTGTCTGGAAGAAATCGCAGCTAGCGATAAGACCGCCTGTTGTAGCTATATATGTATATTATTAGTTCTTCTCATAGTTGCTTGTTATTTATGTTACATTAAGTTAAGTTAGTTATTTATGATATATTAAGTTAAGTATATTATAGTGTACAAAAAAGTATAATAAATAAATAAAATAAATAAATAAAATTTATTTACTAACCAATAAATTTTCGTGACAAAGAAAATATCTATACATCTATACAAATAAATAAAATTGGGAGTGTCTGTTTGTAATATTGAAATAACCGCTTTTTAATAAATGCATATGGATGTGTACACGGTACATATACCAAAATAACGATTTTTTACAATTTTGGTCTGTCTGTCTGTTTGTTCCGGCTAATCTCTGAAACAGGTGGGCCAATTTTAACGGGACTCTCACTGGCAGATAGCTGATGTAATATTATATTTATTTTAGAAAAAATCTTTTATTAAAAAAATATTAATTCAGTACTTAGGTATTATAATAAAAAAAAAACTAAAAAATTAAAGAATCGACTGTTAGGCGGAACGAAGTTCGCCGGGTCAGCTAGTATTAAATAAATGGCATCCCAAAAGTCCTTCGAGTCGAAGTCACAACCGTCGTCGATTTTATGCGCTTTGATTGAAAGCATTCCTAAGCAAATTAAATTTTGTCTCAAAACAGTCCTTTTTTTCATTTAAACGTGTTCAAATTACATTACGCGGTTAACGAAGCCTATATATTCATTTATACGTATATTTTCAGACATGGACATAAAAGTTATAGACATACGACAAATCTTAAATATTCGAAATATGCGAACTACTACTTACATTGTACATGCCATAAACAACATCCCATACAAATATCAACTTTATGTAAATCACAATATGAGTAGGTAGTAGAGAATACCTCCGCGTGATTTTATACAGCTATCAAGAAATTTGATGTTAAATAAAGATGTGATAAAAGACAGCGTACTATTATTGTAATGTCATGTTTTTAAAATAATCACTATAACAATAACAACAAAAGATGTTGGAGATTTGTATAGTTATGCAAATTAATATTAAGAATCGCTCCACTAGTCTAGACAACAATTGTAAGACAAATTCAAATAGACTTTTACAATTTGTTTTGAATCGTCTATTTTAAACTATTGTAGCTTCGAAACGTGTTATGGCTGTGGAGAAGAAACGGCAAGAGACTCCCTCAGCAACACAAAATGTAATATATAAGTATATATTTTATTCTATAGAAAATAGCAATATAGGTATACATTATTTTAAGAAACTGTCATTATTTCAATTTAAATTTTTAATAATTACATACGGCTCAAGGGGTTCGCTGCCACCTGTAAACTTTACGTGAAACCGAAACTTTGAGAAACCCTGCTTTAATTGATTCTTTAATTTCAAGGGAAGCTCCCTAATAGTCTTCGGAAGTTTGTTATAGAAGCGTATACATTGACACACATTTTAGACGATTAACTATCTGAAATGTGTAAATCGAATACTCGTACATCAATAGCTTAGCATGCACTTTTCTGTAAAAGTGTCAAATATATGCTCTCTCAAATATAAGAGATGACATAAAAGGGACATATAGGCACCAACAACAACTAAGCCAAAATTGCTTTGTCCGCAAAAACTTGTCTTAACTTTTCAAAAACGTTCATTGCTTTATCTACGCTGTTGGTTGATTGACCAGACCTGCATAGTTATCTAAACACTTTTCGTGATAACTATTTAACATCTCGAAAGAAATATTAAGAATCATCACTTTTCATTTTCAAAAAACTCATCAAGGAACATTTTTTATCACTCACTATATAAAGTATATTATTCTTCTTTCTTCCGTTCATATATTTATTTACTTATTTCCTACTTATTGATTAATATATTATATACACATATCATATTATATTATATGTATATCTCACATGTATGTTTATATTTACTGAATTAGTATGTAGTACTTACTAATTCATATATTTGTATTTATTAATTTTATCTATCTTTAAACATTTTGCGTACATCATATTATTATTATTATTTTTTTTTAATTTCAAGCATTTACGTAAGTTGTGACCACCCACTCTATGCTTCCAATCTCTCCAGTCCATCTAACGGTTGCCTGGAAGAAATCGCCGACAGCGATAAGGCCGCCATTTGTAACACTACCTTATTTAGAGTTGCTTATACTATGTTGTTTTCTTATTATATGGTGTACAATAAAGAATAAATAAATAAATAATGCATACATTTAAAAACACATGTCCAATTATAAGAAAAATATTAAATAACGACATACATACATATACAACTCTGTTTTATAAAAAAATACAGACACAAACTTAAACTCAAATACCCAAGCCACCTAAATTACACTGTCCGTGAACTAACTACTGCAAAAAAAATATCATGTACGAAGGGGCTTAAACATTTCCAGTTCGGGCAGTGCAATAGGATTTAAGAGAAATTCTTAGTATCCTCATGTAGTCTGTAAATGTGGTCATTCATTCATTCATTATCAGTCCATATACGACCCACCACTGGGCACGGGTCTCCTCTACAATTGAGAGGGTTTAGGCCTTAGTCCATCACGCTGGCCTAGTGCGGGTTGGTGGACTACACGCTTAAGAAATTCCTAAGAACTTTAAGGTGTTCAGGTTTTATCACGATGCTTTCCTTCAACGTTAAAGTTAGTGATAATTCATTGTGAATTATAGGAATTAAAATCACAATTAGCAAAACATGCAGAAATGCACATCTGCCTACCCTTCTGGGAAATTCAAGCGCGAGTTCATCTATGTAGGACGTATGTATGTAGGTAGCTATGGGAATAAACCGGACTAGCAAATGTTGATCATATTACATGATTATATTTCGCAGAAGCGGTTGAGATAATATTATTTTCTATGAGTGATGGGTGTGTAATTATTTTAATAATATGATGCTCATTGAGTTTAGTTTGAAACCAACCATGCAACGCCTCGATTTTGTTAAATTAAAAGGTAATTATTGGGCTAAAGGTAAAAACCCGTAGCATTTCTCGCAACATTATAATAGCTTTTGTAAAAAAAAGTGATACCGTCTACTAAATCTTACATATGAATGTACAATAATTTACAAATGTATTAATTTTTTTGATATAATAACGTAATATTCAAACACTTTATGATTTTAAGTTTAGCAGAAAACTAACCACGTGCAATCGGTAAAGTAATTACATAAAGTATAATCTTATTCGACTCTTCATACGATATCTATTGGTAGTGAAATAATCACCTAACAAATTTATGATATATCTTTATCAGGCTATATGCGTCCAATTGATGCGCACAAGCGTATTCTACACTTAAGAGCGAATAAGTCTTAGTCCACTCTACTGGACTAAGTTTTAATTGGACGTATATGGACTGATATGAAGTCTTAGTCCATTACGATTACCTAGTTCAAGTTTGCGGACTTTACATACGTAAGGAACTCCTCTTGGAGATTTTTTTCGTGTGGATACATTCATAATTAACCACACGCCTAAAAGCCCCGAAGGCATTTCTACACCCACGTTACGCCAGATATGTATGATTTCCACGTAATAGGGGGCAAGCCTAATGACGTTTTTCCGGCACATTTCAAAGCCGTGCCGCTAATGGAAAAACTCAGTAACACTTTTCCCGACCAGAGACTCGAACCTTGGACCTATAAACCACACGGCATATACCTACGTTGTGCCGCGAGATCACGAGGAAGTTGTTGTTTTATGTTACCTTACGATGTTTTCTCTCACTGTTAAAGTGTTCACCTGGGTTATCAACTTATGATAACTGTGATGATGATTCGTTAGACCACGCGCCTAAGAATTGAGGACGTCACGACTTTCTACATTAACAATAACATTTCAAAGATGTAAGCGGACCCCAGACTATTAATTTTAGACTATTTAATGTCACAAGCTGCGCTCTTTTCACAGCTCTGTCGCATTTTTTACATTCACGTGTTTACGTAGTGATGGCCTCAATTTTTAAGCGCGCGGTCAAGTATTTCGGTTGTCACGGGTTCCTTTGACTTTTTGAAGTTATATGGGTATTCAAAATGAATTATCACCTACTTTAACGGTGAAGAAAAACATCATGAGGAAACCTGCAGACTTCAAAATTCTTAGGAATTCCTTAGGTAGTAGTGTAATCCGCCAAACCGCACTAGGCCAGCGAAGTGGGCATAGGCCTAAACGCTCTCAGTTGTAGAGGAGGCCCGTGCCCAGCAGTGGGACATATATATATGGGCTGATGCCCTGATCATGTCACCACGCTGCCCTAGTGTGGGTTGGCGAACTACACCCTAAAAATCCACTAAGAACTTTGTTGGTTATCCCACGATGTTTTTACTCAACGTTAAAGTACGTGATAATTCATTGTGAATTCACACATCACTTCGAAAAGTCAGAGGTGTGTGCCTGGGGTTTGAACCTGCTACCGCCGAGATTCTCGACCGCATACTCAAATCTCGAGGCCATCATTTTTATTATTTACTAACTAATTTGGCTTTTATAGATAAAATGATATACACTAATAAAACTAAAGAGCTTGTTTGGATATACCCTCTAATCTCAGGAAACAATAGCTGGAAAAAAAATTCGTTGTTAAATAGTATTTATATCGTGGAAGGCAACGGCTACGACTAAAAGGAGCAGTAATGAAAAATGTTAATATGTAACACTAATGCAAATGTATTCAATCTTGTATATAAAAAATTTGTAACCTCCATATTTTTACGTGTTATGCCGTGAATATTTCCCACCATTATTGTTATTTTAAAAAACTCGATTTACGACTAACTTTAGACTGTAACACTTAATGAGATCCTAATTTATTTTGTGGATAACTACCTACTTATTTGCAATTTAATTGCTTGATTATTTTTAAATATGTGTAATGTACAATTTTTTGTTTTATTTTTTTATCTTTCATTACAATTTATTACATATCCAGCTGTGCTTTTTCAGGATTTAGCCTATTAATTATATAATATTTAATTATTTACTAAGAAAGAATATTAACTTTCTGAATGTAAATATAAATTGGAATTCCTGTATTGATGATGATTTTTCATTTTTTTTGTATTTATTGACTTTTTTTTGTTTAAATCCACAAAGCAAAATAATGCATAAATAAATTTTACACATAAACAAATACTCACATTCACCTTCCTTGTAAAACACTAAAAATAATACCAATTTGGCTACTTTCCACAATACGCGATCGGACGCGTCGGTCGCGTGTGCTTCGCGCCACAGTGACCGTAACACTGAATGTTTCGGCCGTCTCGGGCAACTGTTCTTATATGCACTTGTATTTACTTTGTAAACAAACTTGCGCCATGTAGCGACAACGTGTTTTTGTTTTGAGGGATATCTGCTGAAATTTTGGGTTGAGATATTATTTATGTAGAATAGCGTGTCAGGAGTTGATCTTTTCGTCTGTTTCTGGGTATGAGACGATATTCAAATGTTTGTGTAATACAAAAATCATTCTCTTGTGTTTTTATGACAATTCTGAATGTAACAACCATTCTTTCGATAGTAAATAATCAAACCACGCATAAGCTAGTATATTACAAAATCGTTAAACATTAGACAATAGAAGGGGTAATGGAGAAAGAAAGGCGGGGAAAACTTATAGATTTATGTATAAGTCTCAGGCATAGGTACTCACTCAATCAAAGAACGATTGTACTGCGGCTACATATGTAGGTATAAAAAGGTACTACTACTGTGTCATAGAAAATTTATTGCAGCTCTGTAGCGTGTAAGTGTGATTTCAGAAGGTCCAAAATTAGAATTAGGGAAGGAAATTTATGTTTATACAGATAACGGCAAACGCTCATAAGGTCTATAAATCGAGAGTGACCCGTGCAAATATTTCGCCTTCCGAGATCAGCTCCCATGTATGTATTCAGTGTCCAAAAGGCCGGTCTAGTAACCAAAATTACTTTATACACTGTTCAATGGACATGATAGTAATCGGTTCTTCAACAATTCTCAATGAATTTATCATTAAGTGGCATTGTCTCTTTGCTGCGCTAGTATAAAAAATGTGCTCTTCTATAATTAATTTTATAATATTAATTCTCTTAACTCGTCCAATCCTAATCATGAATAGCTTTTCGTGTCGTTAGGGTCATGTGACTAAATTGGTAATTCAATTAACTGGACTGCACTATCTTAGCGCCGGCGTTATGAAAATAGTCTATGAATTTAATACTTTGGTATAATTATGTGGGCGAAAAACAACATACATTTCAAATATAATTTTATTCAAGCAATAACTATGAGGTGCAATTTTTTCGAATTTCGAAGCCCAAATCATGCAGTTTTGCCATCGTTTTTTTTTTATTTGTGACATGGTGCATAATGCACCGTGCATTGTCTTGATGAAACAGCACTTTCTTCTTCCTCAAATGGATCCCTTTTTGCGCGATTTCGTCCTTTAAACGCTCCAATAATGATTCGTAATAGTGGCTGTTTATGTTTTTTTAAGATAGTCGATGAACATTATGCCATGCGCATCCCAAAATACTAATGCCATAACCTTGCCAGCCGACTTTTACGCCTTTCCACGCTTTGGAGTCGTTGAGTCTGGAGTTCATTACGTGCAGTCCACTCGGCTGACTGTCGACTGGACTCCGGTGTGAAATGATGGAGCCATGTTTCATCTATGTCACATATCGACGCAAAAATTAGAGTATACCTATTACGATTGGACCGTTCCAAAAACTGCTCAGAATCATTTGGGGCATGCATCGTCCTAGGTGCTCATTACGCCTCGTTTAAACTTAGCAAACCACTTCTCAAGGGCTGATTTTCTTGGTGTAAAGTCCAATTTTTTTTTATCAACGAAAGGCTTGACTTTAATAGTATTTTTTGCGCCAAAAAGCAATGCTTTATGAAATTCCTTTTATCTATTTTTTATACTAATAAAAGTTGCTTCACTCAAAATGCTATAACTCGCAAACTAATAGTACGACAGCTGTAAAATTTATACAAGTGTCTTTTGAAGGTTAGGCCAAACTGAAAATCATATGGATTTAACACTAGTAGCGCCATATATGTATGTATACAGTATACACACACGTACGACTCATTTCCAAGATTGTTCTATTACAAACATGTTACATTATATAAGTGCGGGGTACTTACAAATATTCATTTCATTATTTTTTTATGTAACGGTGAAGAAAAACATCTCGATGAAACCTGCGTGTATAAGAACTCTGATATGTGTTTTTTTGTATGTAGAGTTCATTCTTCCAGCGTGTTGTACCCGCACTAGGCCAGCGTAATAGACTAAGGCCTAACCGCTCTGACTTGTAGAGGAGGCTAATGCCTAGCAATGGGGCGTAGTATATGGGCCGATGATAATAATGATAATGGTGGACTAAGGCCTAACTTCCTTCAATAGTAGAGTAGCCCCGTGCCTAGGTTCGTAGGCCGTTTACGTATCAGTAAATCGTATGAGGGCTGATAGACTTTCTTAGTGCGTCATCCACATTGTTGTTTTGCTATTACTTTATTTCCTTTCTTCTACATATAACAAAAACATTGTATACTTTCGAATGCTTTTTAAATGAAATTTAAAAGAATTTTCTTCTATGGAATAATGTTTTAATTTTTTTCATTTATGTACTTTTATTTGGCGCTTGCGGTACGAGCTCACCTAGAAATTCATCGTATTTTGACCTCGTATCTATGTCAAGGGTCAATAACCGGTTGAATGTTTATTACTATGTTTTATTTAATGACTTCCGACACACAGCGAAGAAATAGTTAATTTACACATGTTTCCGCTAATTACAGATAACTTTCAATTTAATACCACGTTGGAGCAAATGTTTGTGAGTTAGACAAATACTTGGATGTAGTCTAGGACCAAAATATTTCCTAAAGACCAAAAATTTTGTTGGACAGAAAAAAGGACGTTCGGGACTAGTACTTTTATATCATTTTTAATATTACATACCGTATTCTTAGCATCAATTTGTTTCATTTCTCTATTATTTATAGAACTAAGTAGTCGTGATGGTCGGATCCATATCAGTCACTGTTGAGTTTATTGCAAAGTAGGTTCATATTCCTTTTCAATAACGGTCCAATTGCATCCTATTTAAAAGTCGCGGAAATCCCTCAATCATTGGCGCCCTACAAGCGCTTCAATAAGACATTATTGTTTCAATGGAACTCATGTGATAGGAATTAAAGTTGCGTCTAGGGGTAATACATTTGATATTATATAGGTAATGTATTTATGTGTATGTAAATGAGATAAAGATAGTTGGGTGAATCAGAAGTGAGTAACTATGTTCATAGTATATGAGATGTGTGCTCGGAAACAATATGTTAATATTTATTCTCCTATACAGTCAATGAAATACAAGTTACGGATCGAAATATTTATTTTCTCTTTTTCGTTTTTTGAGTGCCCATTACCCAAGAGGTAGTCTTAAGTTTAAGCAATGGGTTCGATGTCCGGTTAAGGGAAATTTGCCTGAAAAATGGCATTAAGCTTGTAAAAACAACCCAATACGCAAAACCTGGGTGCAGATTTGTGTACCATTTCGGTGGTATGAGCGTAACTTTTATTGCCAGCTAGCATAATTCTTTCCGCATTGAATGCATACATTTTTCACAAATATCTGCCTGTACCTATTTGTTTCGGGTCTGGGTGTTGCGAGATCGAAAAGTCTCTCGTAGTTTCCGAGACCCACGATACAAGACTTGTATCTTAGTGTGGGGTCAGAATTATGTATGTGACTGTTGGGTGTATTTATTTATTTATTTAAAGAGACATTTGGACCTATAACATAATAGTAATTAAGCCATTGTTGTAAACATCACTATCAATTTTGTATTATGCAATAATTAGTACGGTAATATTAGTCATATTTAATGCACACGTAATATTTTTCTTAGCGTTTGAAGTAAGTAATGATTTAATTTTTAAACAAAGAAGAAGAATAAAGAAGTACTAATAATATTAAAGAGAAATAGAAAACGTTATTACTGGCACAAAATATGGTGGTACTTATTAATTAAAAAAAAAACAGATATTTGTTTGAAAAACATCAGTACCTCTCATTCAGCTGCATGTACAATAAGGACAGTAGGTACAATAATCGTGGTTTTTGATGAGAGGCAAGAGAGATGAAATGCAGTCATCATCATCATCATCAGCCTATATACGCTGAGCACAGGCCTCATCTACAACTGAGAGGGTTAAGGCCTTAGTCCACCACGCTGGCCTAGTGCGGGTTGGCCCACGCTGGCCCAGTGCGGGTTCGATCCCCACACCGAGACAAATGTTTGCGTGGCCACACAAATATGTAAGAGCGAAAAGTCTCTCGTAATTTCTGATACCCACGACACAAGACTTGTATCTTAGTGTGGAGTCAAAAAAATGTACCTACGTGACTATTGAGTGTAGGTATTTATTTATTTATTATTAAAATATCATCATCATCATCAGCCCATATACGACCCACTGCTGAGCACGGGCCTCTTCTAACTGAGATAAATTAATTAAAATATACGTATAGTTAAATTTATGGGCAGTTGGGTGCTAATGTGATAAATATTAATATCGTAAATTTTAAGGATAAATTATTTTAAATAATAAATAAATAGTCCGTAGAGCTTACGTAGCCACTGCGTAACCACGTAGTGTAAGCTACGCACACCACGTGCATTTATTTGCACCGTGCCGGAGATTGTTGCCGGTAATTATTGCAAATATTAGCATTACACTCCAGACAAAACAACGTCATTATTGTACTGATAGATAATTGTATTAAGTATTTAAATTACGAAACTAGGAGTGTGACGTGACTTTGGTTGTGCTTAAATTAAACCATTTATATTTAAATGTAAGTAAAGCTAAATACAGAGGTATTTAATTGCGGAAAATGAAATCATTAAAGACATTGAGCTATCATAGAAAAAAATATGAAGACCATAACGTACAGATATAGAACGAATTAACATTAGGTTTAGCTTAAGGTTTCTAGCAGATAAATTATATTGAAGTGGGTAATTTGAGGTATTTTTGCTAAAATACAGTAAATAAACAAATTTTCAATATGTCCGCCAAACCACACCAGGCCAGGGTGGACTAAGACCATAACCCCTCGCAGTCGTGGAGGAGACCCATTCCCAACGGTGTGTCGTTTTTAGACTGATGATGATGATGACAATTATATGTGTACTATGATGACAAACTGACAATAGTTTTATCATGATCATGAACAACCTGTAAACTCCCAACTTGCTTTATATTAGTTGAAACAAAGTTGTAACTTTCCAAGCATAATAAAGGCTTTGACGCTAATGCAAATATTATTTTAAGACGTTATCGCATTGCGGTAAATCGGATTTTTGATCAGACCAAAAAAATCCTTTAAATATTTATTTATTTATGCTTTTTATACATAATAAAGTAAAAAGGCGGACTTAATGCTTAAGGCATTATCTACCAGTCAACCTTAGAGTGGTGCAGAGATACATATCAAGGAAGATATATATATCATATACAAGGAATATCTGAGCTATCAAAAACTACAGGTGGAATAGACTTGAAGTTCAGTCTACTAATCAACCTAGGGCTCCCTATAACTATGGCCTGACACTTGGCAGGATTAACTGCTAGGCCAAAGCTATCTGACCAAGTCTTTATGCGAGCCAAGTCATTGTTAACCTTATCTATCGCAGTAGTCACAGAGTCAACACTAGACGCCAGGAACGCCAGAACCCAGATTGCGCCAATTAGACGATAAATCGCCAAGGCGCACAGACTGCTGACGTCCCTGAAGATAGCTAGAGAACCAATTCAGTGCCTCAGATGAGGTCATGAGGTGGGAAAGGATAGCTATTGTATGTCGTGATTGGATGATTGGATGTCGTGACTGACGGTATTGAAGGCATTGGAGAAATCGACCAAAGCCAAGACTGTGACTTCGGTCTTCTAAATATTATAACTCATGGTTCAAGTCTTCGTTAAAGGAGCATTGGTAATTACTAAATAATTTTGAATGAACTAATAAAAATCCTACAGATTTCGTACGTCGTCTGAGCCGTCCTCAAAATTATTAGTAATCGTGGTAGAAAATCATTTTTATTTCGTATAGCCTTCTATTAACGAAAGGCCTTAGAAACTGCTCTTTTTGTACTGCAAAGTAACAGATTGGAAGAAATCGAAAGTAAGTTTAATAAACATCTAAACATATTTTTATACTGATTCCTAAGAGATATCCTTATCGCTTTGTATTTATCTCATTATTCCCTTAGTCATCATCAGCCCATATACGCCCCACTGCTGGGCTTGGGCCTCCTCTATAGCTGAGAGGGTTTAGTCCACCACGCTTGCCTAGTGTGGGTCGGCAGTCTACACACCTTAGAAATTTCTATGATTTATTAGGTGTGTTGGTTTCTTCGCGATGTTTTCCTTCACCGATAAAATACGTGATAATTCATTATGAATACACACATAATTTCGAATAGTCAGAGGTTGGTGACTGGGGTTTGAACCTGCGGTCGCCAAGAATTCTCACTCGTGCACCTAAATCTCGACGCCATCACGACTTATTCACTTATATCAATTTTATTATTGATACTTATTGATAATAAAAATTCAGAATATTGCATCTCCCCACACTAGGTACATCATTGTAAAACAATAAGTATCCAAGGCCTCTAGAAAACAGATGTAATTGACGTCACGCAGACTGATGTTTGTGATGGTGACAACACATTGAACAGCTTAAAATTTCAGCAGCTACGAAATTACGCTCTTCTAAAGTAATTTTAAATCTTACATTTGTTGTGGGCTTAATACAAAAAAAAGACTAAAGAAGCTATTCTATACTATGTTCATACATATATGTATGTATATAACAGGCAATATTTTTAATTGAAACCTATGACACGCAAAAAAACCCGCATGCCATTAATATTGTATTTACAATGCTGTTTTTTACGTATTTTGCTAAGAGAAAATACTAACGACCCCGTTTTATTAATTTACATACAATTCGACAGCCCCGTGGCGCAGTTGGCTAGACACCAGCTTGCGAAACGAGAGACTGCGGGTTCGATCCCCGCACCGAGACAAATATTTGTGTGATCTACAAATATTTGTTTCAAGTCTGGGTGTTTGTGAGACCGAAAAAGTCTCTCGTAGTCTCTGATACCCACGACACAGGACTTGTATCCTAGCGTAGGATCAGAACTATGTATGTGACTGTTGGGTGGTTATTTATATAAAAAATAATAATAATAAAAACAAATTAGGCTCACGTTCATCCTAGATAATAATGTCGCAGCTTTAGTATGCAATGTGCTTTTGGGGCAGGTTTAACTCATGGATTAGCCAAAGAGTTTTGGGTTATTTAACAAAACATAGAAGAAAATGAAAAAAGAGATTCGGCAAAATGCTCGTCCCTCATTACGTGGAACTTAAAATAGCAGACGGAATGCTCCTCTGCCTACCCTATCGGGGATACGGGCGTATGTATAAATCAAAGTTCGTATGTAAACATAAAAATTAGTCATGAATGAAAAATACTTTAACACGTCTCGCCGGCTGGGCCTTATCAGATAAGCAATTGACTCAACCAAGTAGCGGTGAAGATGACACCGCGTTATCAAGATACATCAATGAGAGGCATTGATTCATGAGTTTTACGTACATTATATGTGGGGACAAAATGAGTAATTTATTAGATTTCAGAAATGATAACCCTAAATTGTATATCGAATATTTTTTAGCGCTAATATGGTCATTAAATAGGATTTAAAAAATATTAGTTACATTTATCTAGGCAAAATTTTACAGAATTGGATTTTTATTTAATAATAATTGTCGCACTAATAGCCATGACCTATAACACTTCTTAAATGTCTTAAGAATTAAAATGCTGTCTTTTACGGTGTACAGTCGAGACCGTGCACGCACACCATCACAAATCTAGCAATTAACGTCAGAGCGCGTAGCTCTTTCCTGTCAGGATTTTCTTATAACGCACGTATGAAATAGGTAGATTCAGATGGGGATATCAGCTCTCGTAAATAAAGTATCGTATTTTATGAATGAAGCATCAAATCGATCGAGCTCTATGGTTGTCATTTTGTCCCCAAAATTCATTGATTTTGATTTGGTTTACTTTATTTGCCTTACCGGAGAATACAGTCAAAAAGCACATATTTATTCAGAATCAATATTTTTACTACATAATCTGACTGTTCAGAAGACAGACTAAATATAAGTTGACAAAGTATTACAATGTGTTAACAATGATAATAATAAGCAGATGAAGTAGTATTACGAGGCTAATATTTGTCTCCAAATACATAGGAACAATTGTGTTCCGCGTACGTTTAGCTATTATTAAACAATTCAGAGAAAGTTGAAGAGATGGCCATAATCCAGTATCAAACAATCCGACACCGCGCTAATAATCGTATAAATATTGTGAATGAAAATTTTCCTTAACTTGTTTTCGTAATGGTGTAACTTAATTGCTTGATTTTAAGTGTAATTTTAAATTTAGGCATAGACGTATTTTTTAAATTAAGCTGTAAAATTTGCCTTAATAAGCAGATTGGTTAAATTCTTGGAAGATCTTTTAAAGCTGCGTGGCCTTTTCATATCTCCTAAAAGTATAATGCAAGCTTGAATTATGATAAATTAATCATACTATGACTGCCTATTTAGGAGTAGATTAGACTGCCAAGACCGCTTTCAATAAACTAAATTTCTGAACTCTCAGCATCAAGATGACTGTCTTAAGACTTATTATTTATTGAGAGAGGCTATTTGTCGCCTAATTTATATCAAAATCAAAATAAACTTCATTCAAGTAGATTTTTACAAGTCAGTTGAAATAAGCTACCGTTTAAATAACTGTCAGTTTGATTTAGCTATAAATGCTTGCAGAGGTGCATTTCTTCACTCACATTTCGCCAGGTGACAATCAGTCCCTCGTAATTGGGGGTGAGCCTATTGCCGCTTTTCGAGCACATTTCCAGACTCCGTGCTGCTACTGAGAATTTCCTGAGAGAAAAACCCAATAACACTATGGCCGACCCATGAATCGAACCCAGAATCTCTAGATAGCACGGAACATACTTGTGCCGCGAGACCACGATTTAGTCGCTAAGCTATTATACGAGTACATCATAATCTGTATCCAATAGCGGAATAACAAAAACATAGTTGACGTTATAAATAATATATACTTGTTAAATATCGCAGTTTTGAATAATTAAAAAGAAAAAACCTAATGACGTATGTATTAGAAGGGCAACACCCACGCTTGCCGTACTTCCGTGACCAAATATTACTGAGCGCGAGTACATCGCCAAATTGGGCAAGAACCTAAATATTGTTTTCTAAGAAAACATACAAATACTTTGATTATTGTTTTTAACAGAGGTCTCATACCTACCATAAATTCAAAACTCTTATGGACTTTTCTGTTGAATAGAAGTCTCAAGCAGATGTCATAAATCATACAAACCTTTGTAAATGTATGGGCTAAAACCTATCCTTACCTTTTTTGGACATGAATTTGATGGATGATGAAGTTTTATTCGAAAGTTTTACAAAATAATTAAAGGTGAGTTAATTCTTTTTGTTGAATTTTCACACAAAACTGCATTAAATTGTAAGAACTCATGTTAGGAAAATTTTCTCGTTACTCTGCGTGTTGTGCGGCTTCAATATAAATATGATAAAAATATTATATTTTATTTTTAAAAAACATGTCCCAAAATTCCTAGCGATATTGTAAAATCAAATTAACTGCTGGACCAATTTCCACGAATTATGCTAGTTATACATTTAAAAAAATGTTATGAGTAAAATAAGATAGAATACACAACCATTAGTTTTTCATAAGCGTCATTACTTGTAGAGTTATTGATTCCATCAGCTGATCATATGAGTATTATATTGAAGCCTTTCAATCAGGGCCGCCGCAAGTGGGCGTGCAAAGCGTGCACTCGGGCGGCACGTCCAGGGGGACAGAAATTTCGAGCGATTTATAATGTAATTCAAGTCATTGATTTGTTTTAGGTAACCTTTTTTTTAGTTGTTGGTAGGGCGTTATAATCAGGTTTGCACGCGGGCGTTGAAGAAGCTAGCGGCGGGCCTGCTTCCAATGATTCAAGGGTTAGTTACTATCCGTTTGTATGCACGCGACCTAACCGTGTTCACGCGTCCGCAGCTGGGCCGATGACGTTACATCTGCAGCGTCGCATGAGACGACTCTATGCGGCTTAATACCTCTAGCCTCGGAACACGTCATCTAACAACAGACTGTCTACACACTCGGATGGGTAATTGTGTGTGGAAAACACAAGTGTAAAAATACTTTATTTTTAGCAAAGGCAGTCGTGACGACAGCGGCTAATGATCAATTATTTATATAAGGATATTTCTCAAAACTTTCCTTATACTGACTACTTATTTTTACAAGATTTTGCTACGTTAAAATAAATTACTTTGTAGGTAATATTAAAAGCTATTTGAGTGAAGTTAAAATAAAGACAAAACTGTGATGACAAGTGAAAATAGAACTGTAATCCGATGTATAGTATATTTAAATTGCGTTTTCCTGGACCATCTTTTTTTTCTATATTAGCCTAGGCACTTTCAAAGACAAACAATATTCTAGGTTCCTGGTTTAGTCTCATTATGTACCATTAGGTAATCTGCTTATTTATAAGCCATCTGTATGACAGTTATCTTAAAATAGTGGCAAATAGACGTAAAACACAAAATTATTAATTATTATAATATCAGTATAAGAATTTAATATTATACAAAAATTTATAAAAATAATGTTATAACATAAGCTACATTCACCAGTTTTGTGAAAGTAATATTTAAACAAGTGCTCAATTTCGTGGTATTTGTTTTCAATAAACTTTAAATACTAAGAACAGTTGGTGGTAGTATCATATGAAAGACCTTTAGTAATTTATGAAAAAATAGACCAAGTGCGGGTCGGACTCGCACATGAAGGGTCCCGTACCATTATTTATAAAAACGGCAAAAAAAATCATGTCTGTTGTATGGGAGCTCCACTGAAATATTTATTTTATTTTAATATAATTATTTATTGTTTAATAAATTATATAACACAATATTCTGTGAATATTTCAAGCGTCTACCTGTTGCCGTTATCAACATCGAACAAAAAAAATATCACGTTTGTTATATGGGAGCCCCATTAAATATTTATTTATTCTGTTTTTGATTTGATTTGACTTTTTGTTATAGCGGCAACAGAAATACGTCACCTGTCAAAATTTCAACTGTCTATAACGGTTCATGAGATACAGCCTGGTGACAGACGGTCAGCAAAGTAGTAATAGGGCCCCGTTTTACCCTTTGGATACGGAACCCTAGAAACGTTACATATAAGGTAAAAGGAGCGTGAACAATTTTAAAATAAATAAAGTGCTGTATCAATACAACAGTATGAATTAATTATTAAAGATCTTTCACGAAATGGAGAAGTGTAATGGAAAATTTTGTTATTTGTTAAGAATAAAAGTCTGAACAGACAGGTTAAAGTTTTTTATTTGCATATTCCGAGTAATATATCATTTCAAAGTCTTTAACTGTGCATTAAATATAAAATAAGAGCCAGTTAGTTATTGTTTCAATAGTGTAACGTAAATTATTAGTTAGTAGTTACCTGATGGGGCGTCAGCAACGTATACGAATAGATAATGCTGTCTCCTCTTGGCGGAATATATTTGCTGGTGTCCCTCAGGGCGGCGTTTTATCTCCTTTGCTCTTCGCGTTATTTATTAACTCTATCTCTGATAATCTTATTTCTTCCTACCATCTATATGCAGATGACTTGCAAATTTATTACCATGCTCCGGTAGACAGGGTGACGGAGGCTATTGCTTCGATTAACAAGGATCTTGCGCGTATATGTGAATGGAGTGATTCGCACGGGCTTAAAGTCAATCCCTCGAAAACCCAAGTCATTGTTGTTGGCAGCTCCAGGTTGATTGCCAAGGTTGACTTGGTCCCTCTACCGCAAATTGTGCTTAATGGATGCGTGATTCCGTACAGCGACAAAGTAAAGAACCTAGGAATATATTTTGACAGACACTTATCCTGGGGTCCGCAATTGCAAGTAGTTAGTCGCAAATTGTTCGCTGCTGCGGGGTCGCTTCGTAGGTTGCGGAATTTTCTACCCATTCCCACAAAGATTGCGCTGGTTCAGTCCCTTCTTTTTCCTATCCTTGATTATGGTGATGCTAGCTATCTTGATCTCACCGAAGCCCAATTTGAAAAACTTGAGCGACTTCAGAATTTTTGTATACGGTTCATATTTGGTCTCCGCAAATATGACCACGTCTCTGAATTTCGTGTTAAACTCAAGTGGGTATCTATACGCTTTCGCCGAAATACTCGTATTCTTCTGCTCCTCTTTCAAATTTTATTCAATCCCACTGCTCCCCGTTATCTTAAAGATAGGTTCCGATTTCTTAGCGATACACATGCACGACCTCTTAGGTCTTCAGAAAATCTGACGCTTGAAATTCCTAAGCATAGCACCACATTTCTTAGTAATTCATTTACAGTCCATGCTGCACGTTTGTGGAATGAATTGCCCCTGACAATTCGAAAGGCTAAAACACTTTCCACTTTTAAAAAACTTCTCAGAGCTCACTATTCTTAACTTGGTAAATTTGTATATGTATGTATTTATTTATTTATTTATAAACACTTTATTGTACACTAAGAAATAATGAACAAAACAATATACAAAAAGAATGAAGTACAATTGGCGGTCTTATCGCTCGAGGCGATCTTTTAGAGACAACCATAAGATGGACATAAACAAGTGATAGAAGGGAGGGTAGTTCATGTGTACAATATAATAATTAATAAGATAAATAAATCAATGTGTATATATTTAATTAATTTACATAGCCCATACACAAATATATATAAAACATGTATACATACATAATACATACATACGTACATATATACATACATACAAATATAAATAAATACATACATATATACATAAGAATAAGCAGTCGAAGCATTATTTCATTTCAAATGACTGAAAGGAGTAGTGATCTTTCACAAGTCTTTTAAATTGAGACAGTGTTTGTGCATGTCGTACTTGAACTGGGAGTGCATTCCACAACCGAATAGCCTTAACGGTAAAAGAGTTGTCCATGAATGTTGTGGAATGCACGGGCATTCTCAGCTTTAAATTTTCTGATGACCTTAAGGATCTCTCATGTGATTCATGAAGAAATTTATGTATGTATGTATTTAGTATTTATATACATTTATTAATAGTATTGTTTTAATTCATGCAAACTACTAATGGAAACTTTACTGATACTCGTATAAGATCTTCTATTAAATGTTATCTTAATATATGATCTTTATATATTTATGTATGTTTATTTATATGTATGTTATTTATATATATATATTTGGTTATTTCTTTATTTATTTTTTTCTATTTCTGAAGACAACTGCCTGAACTACAACCTTTCATTCCGGTCCCGTAGGTTGTCTGGAAGAGATCGCAGCTAGCGATAAGACCGCCTATTGTGCCTATACTTATTGTCTTCATTGTTTTCAATCATGTAGTATAAATTATTGTATAGTGTACTAAAAAGTATATAAATAAATAAATAAATAAATAAATTATCTCATACGTCATAATTATGACGAAAGACTACTGCACGCAGCAGGAATGCGAATGTTGCGGTGGATGTGTGCTTTAGCACGGATTGACAGAGTGAGGAATGAATACGTTAGAGGAAGTTTGAAAGTAGCTCCTGTGATAGATAAGCTGAAAGGAAACCGTCTGTCGTGGTATGGGCATGTTATGAGAAGGGATGAATCATATGTAGGTAAAAAGGTGATGACTATGAAAGTTGAAAGATGGACAAGCAGAGGAAGGCCAAAGACAAAAATTGATGATTTTTATAAACTTTCATTAAACACAATGATACTGCGCGAGTCAAGGCTCGAACCCATAATCTCTCATTGGTCCCGCAGTAGAGTAAACATTACAGTAAAACCTACGGATTGTGTAAATCTCTTTTTCTAAATAATTAATTTCGCTGCGGTGTAAAGTCAGGCTAGGTCCCCATAGTGTTGAGCTTCACTGCTCCATGTCATTTTTGTGACTGCCACTGTCGTTCGGTGTACAGAAGTTGCAGTGGCTGGTGTCCTATCCCACCACACACCCGCCACTGCAACTCCTGTGCTCCAAGATCAACAGCGGCTCGAAATGTATTGACACCGAGCACTGAAGCTAAGCGAATCTAAGGAAACCTAATTTGTCATGCACCCGTGATGAAATTAATCAGGAAAAATATATAGCAGAGTTTGAAACAAAAAAATGTCCACATTTCTCCACAGCAAAGCGGAAGACAAAATAATGAGCTATGAGGTGCCACCTGGTGGCACGTCATGCGGTGGCAGGTGTGTGTTATCCTCTGTAGTGAGTTTAGAAATATTTTTCTGTCAAATTCGGAACAATTACGCTTCTAGGACAGATAAGAGCTTGCACTCGATTCTCAGTACAATTAAGAACCTATTAGGTAATTGTAGTTATGCGGTTAGGTCTTACTCGGTTTTTCCGATAGCAGATAACAATAACGAATGGCATCCGCTATTAACGTTATTGATAAGGTGTTATTTTTAACGGTGTGTATGCGCGATGTGTAATCGAACCTATGTAATGATGTATAACTCGTTAAATATCACTTATTGTTAGCGGGTTTTGCGTTTTTTTGAGATTTAGAAAGGTTAAACTGATAAGCCGGTGTTCGGTATGGAATTTTGTGCATCATTTGTACTTATAGAAAGATAATACTTTTTATGGTTTATAAAATTGCACATGTATTTAATTTCATTTGATTGTAATTTTATTTACATTTTTATTTGCAAAATGACAATAGTTTTTGGATTTTTGCCTCTTAAACTTAATATAAAATAATTTTTTGTACCTAATTATGTTGTACAAAAGTGATGCAATCTTGTATGAAATATGACAATGTTGGTTGACTTTTTTTTGTAACGGAACGTTTCTGCATATATCCTTACCTATTACCCATACCCGGGCTTGAGTTCGTAATGTATTATCGTTTGGTCAACTAACATTAAATAACACTATTTTTTATTGGATCATGTGATTATAAATAGTAAATCAATAGATTTATAACTTATAGACATTTATTTTTATTATTATTATTATCTAATTTTAATGTATATAGTTGGCTATTTTTTCATTGATATTTTGTCATTATATTAGGTATATCATTCCCTTGAAGAGACATCATGAACAAGCTGTTCACGAAAGCGAGGATTACGCGGATGAATTTAAGTTTTTTTTTTAACTCAAAAGGAAAAAGAAACCCTTATTAGATCTCTTCGTTATCCGTTTATGAAGTTTAGTCTTAGGAACGCGTGGCGATACAAAGTTGTAATTAAAATTCTTTGCTCCGCAATGAAAAGATCGCAAAAATCTTCTAAACATTCGAATTCTGAACAAGATATTTACATATCTACATTTTTTTATGAATTAGAATTTAGCAAAGTGAACGCTTTAGTTTGGATTAGGTTTGGTTTATGCAGTCTGTCTATGACAAACATTCAGATCTCAGAGTTAGCATATATGTATTTCTACATCTGCGTTTCGTATCCAATGCAATAGGGAACGACCCTATTATTGTTTTTCAGGTGTATTATCAGACTCCGTCCTGCCGTCAATTTCACCTCAACTAGAACTAAGTAGAACTATCAATCGAATCAGGGCATCTCTACATCGCACGGAGCATACCTACTTATGAAGCGAGACTAACGAAGCAGCAAAAATAGGTACAATTACAAAAAAAATTACATTAAAACATCTAATGTTTCTAAGTAAACTGGTTCAGTCGTATCCGTTAATATATTTTCGACAACGTCTAACAAACTGTGCGCACACAGCGTTATCTCAGTGGGTTAAGGATTGTTTTACATGGACTAAAAACCACTCGCCAAGATTTACTTATTTTTATCGCAGTTAAAATTAATTTGCTTACACATTAACGAGACACATGTTTGTGTCACGTCTATGTAGAACTGTTAAATTGATCTACTTAACTGCCTCGAGACAGAGTCGCGCCGTGCGACCTAGAGGTCCCGAGTTCAGTACCCGGTTCATATTGTTATTGGGTTTTTCATCCATTACAGCGGAATTATTACATGGGATGTAAGAACAATATTGGTAAACATGGATGCAGAGGTGCCTACCCTATAAACGTTACAGTCCAGACCTGGATAAGTATAAGCCATAGGAAATCGTTCGAAAGTGATGGAACCTTTCAAGAGCTGATAGTTAAATGCTCGGATCCTAAGCCACTATTCATCGCATCATGTGAAAGTTAAATCCGCTGGCAGATCTCTACCGTTAATTTCAATGCCCAAAACTATATGTATTTGTATTCTGTTATCTAAGTGCGTTTATTAATATTGTGACATTTGCTAAGTGTAAGTAAGTTTTTAAAGATTTATGTGCATGTTTTGCGATGCGATGTGACGAGACGTTAGCTGAGGGTTCAATGACACGTAACTCTGATTTTCTTAGTAGTATTTCTATTTATAGTAATTAAATGTGTAATTAACACAGAAAACATCACTGGCAGTTCTGTATCTGAAAAAGCACACGATGCTCATTAGCTTTCAAAATAAACCCTACAGTCACATACACAGTTCTGGCTCCACTAAGGTCAAGTCTTTTTTCGTGAAAATCAAAAAATACGAGACTTTTCGGTGTCACAAACACCAAGACAAACATTTGTGTCAGTGCGGAGATCGAAATCACGGCCTCCCGTTTCGCAAGCTAGTGGCTTATCAAGTGTGCCATGGGGCTGTCAAATACAAAATTCATTTTTATATTGCCACAGCAGACGTTAATGTAAAGCCAAAGATTCTTCCCTTTCAACTGAAAACAACAACAGGACGCATAGGTTGTCAATACAGACTGTCAATATCTACTATTCGTGTGTTCATCATTAAAATACGATTTTGGTTCGTGATTAATATGGCGAAGTATTTAGGCCCTATTACATGAATGCGGATATTATTGACTGGTGAGTGTGGGTGCGCTCGTTGCCCTTAAATTATAGTTTTAATAAACAGTCACAGTTATTTTAAAGTGATTGTTTCTGATAACCAAATAATTGATTCATCAGCACGTATACGAACCAATGCCATGCAAGGCCTTCTCTATAACTGAGACAGTTTTAGGCTTAGTCCAACACGGTGGCGTAGTGCGGGTTGGCGGACTAGACACCTAAGAATTTCCTAGGAACTTTTAATTGCATAGTTTTCCTCACGATGTTTTCTTTCACCGCTAAAGTATGATAATTCATTTTGAATACACACATAACAAGAAAATTTAGAGGTTGGTGCCTGGGGTTGAAAACGCGACCGCCGAGAACCTCAACCGCGCCTTAAACTCGAGGCCGGCACTACTTCATATGCAATTGCTTATTTTATATATATAACAACTCAGATATATTCTAAAAAGGCTATAAAATTACATAAACATATGCAAAAACCTTTGTTTAGAAAATATTATCTCGGTGAATGTTTATCTTGAAAAGTTCATACTTTTAATGCAAGTAAAGGTTAAAATAAGAAAAGAAAAAACAAATCCTAGTGAAGATCATGCCGGAGTCGGCTCAAACTACGCTATATTTCCACCATAGTAAAAGTTATGTACCAGTAATATACGAGGGATTAAAACTAATCTACAAAATCCGTGTCTGTCTGTCACCTAGGTTACCAGTTATTTGGCGACAAGTATGGAGAGTAAAGGTAAGGACTAAGGAGTGTAATCTAGTACGTACATGCAAAAGTGTCCGTTAAAATGTCTTTAATTGGGGGCGCCACATTAGCATCAGACCCATAAATTTTAAAGGAAGCGGAAATCAATAAACGTACTATTCACAGTTCAGGATATATGTAAACTCACTCTAGCTACACGCGTTTTTCATAATAACTCTTTAAGGTTATATTTACTACATTAATTTGTACTACGCAAGTAAGTAGTTGGTATTTTCAATAAATAACTACTTTAGTCGACAATAATATTAAATTCATACCATTTCCTTTGTCTACACCAGCGCCATTCTGGAAGGTTTTTGAACTGTTATTTACGCTGACCGCTGGACACTTTTTTCGATTTTCTATTATGGGAGATTACACTCCTTACCTTTACTATCCATAGCGACAAGTAACAAGTCAAATATTGACGCGGTTATCAGTAGTTTTGGTGCAATGCGAGTAACAGTTATTTGCGTTATGAATCATTTATTCATAATGAAGCCTTGATGACAATAATATTTGCTTTCATGTACCTCGTGATTGGATCACGTGCCCTGAATGATAGCTTAGCTTTTGAGAGTGGGTAATCAGTCTTGATCCCGTCGGTCTTAGCGATTTTACTATACGTATATATATATATATATATGTATTCAGACCGTTATTATTTTCCGATCACGGTCTGAATACACCCTGTATATGCCTACAGTCACGCCTGAATCCCTGAAGGAGCTAGTAGAGGTGTAAGTATTTCTACCCGATTCTCGCCAACATATGTGAGTGTGTTCCTATGAGGCAAATTTTATGCGACATGTTGGATATAGTTCCATACTAAACGAACCAGGAATTTTGTTTCAGACCAGAAAAATCAGGTGACGAAAGTGCATTAACTAATGTACAACGATCGAATGTATGACGAATGACGTCTATATACTCGTATGTAATAAAATCAAATTCGTGGTTAAGACGCAACAGACGCTCGTAGTGAGTTCATAACAATATAAATAGATTATGTTTGTAGATGAATTAAAAGTAATACTCTTTTAATTACACTACGTAAATTAACCAGGTTATATACATTCTAGCATTCAACCTCAACTGTAAGTTTAAAATTAAAGTCAAACAACAAAACATGACAAACCTCATATAAAAATAGTGTTGTGCAAAGTAGGCAAACACTAAACAAGCTCATAACAGAAACACAGTACCTACTAACTCTTATCGCAGACGAAAATATTCGAATCTCTGTCCACGTTTTGTGATCTGTAATTGGAACACGGATAATTTAATTGTCATACATGTGCCTACATTGGTACTAATTACCAATATATTATATATTAACGTAAGTATTTATTAATCTAATAACCTATGTATGCTCTATATGCCTTTTACTCTTACCAAGAAGAGAGTAAAAAGTTACGAGTTCCATAACGGCATTTTATGTCAGACGCAGTCTTCTGCGTATATACCTATAAAAAACCCTATGCAAAAATTGCTTATAGTTAAAGGAACAACCCTTAAAAAGAAAATAAATAATATTCTTAGAATAAACGTTAGAAACCAAATAAACAAATGTTTACCGAAATGCGAATTAAAAAATATTAAACAAGCTGTCTCTGAACATTTTATTTTCTGATAAAACTCGGTTGGGATCAACCGCGAAAAATGTAAACAAACTTTAAAAAAATATCGGAAAACCTAGACAAAATCACCTCTGCCTGCGCAGGCGTGAGTGAACGTTTGTATGTAAGCTGGTAAGTTCCACTTCATATGTTTGTTAACTATCAATCAAAAAACTTACCGTTTGAAACATCTTTAACGCGGCGAAACCGCGGACACAATATTGTAATACAAAACGAAAATCAACGAGAAATTATCCTTTAATATCAATAGATCTAAATACACTATGTGATTTCTTACAGCTTATACCCTATGTCATATAACCGCTACACTAGCTTACAAATATCGATACTGCTAATGTATTTTCGAACAAAACCCACCAATACTGAAGGCACTTTAGTATTAAATATCTGCATCACTCGGACTCGGCGGGAATGTGTTAAGTTTATTTGTATAATGAACGCTTAGTACGTCTAAAAGAACTTAGAAGATTTTTGCTTTTTTGTCGACCGTACAAAGTATTTAAAAGGGGACGATTAAGGCGGATTACGTGTATACATTTTAGTATATCATCGTACATATATAATTTAATATACAACATAGCACACAGAAAAGTATAATTAAATAATACAACCACAGAACAACTGAATAAGATTAGAAGGGAAATAGACAGTATTTTGTATGGGCACGAGTGTCGCCGCTTGTCTGTCACCTATTCATTCTACTACGTTTACACGACCAATGACAAAAATTTCAAACAATAATGAAGGGCTGCTATTGGTTGTCACACATTTATAAAAGAATTACTAAGAAGCGGCCGTGTCAAACATATGGTAGTCTAATCGTAGGTTCGGCACGCTCGGCATGCTGACATTACCTTTCTAGTCTTATTCAACTGTTTTGTGAATATAACTAATTCCGCGTGTATTTTACAATTGTTCCCGAAATCTTTATGTGGATACACGGAACAAAACCTAAAAATTATTTAATAATTTTTATCTATCGTGTAGTGCCTTCAAAATTGTTATTTATAAAAAATAATGTACAAAAAATAAACAATATTTAACATATTTGGTGATTTATGGCCACAGCGTATTTTCACGTTTCAATCAGAGAAAACTTATTTGTATCTCTACAATCATTAATTAAACTCGAATAAACCAAAGGTAACTTTCTCTTTTAATATCACTAATGGTAGAGATTATGTGTGACAATTTGTACAACGCCTATAGCAGACTGCTATACTATTTGTATCTTTTAATAAATCTCTTACTGTTAGTAAGAAAGTACTATCGTGATCGTTAGCAACAAGTCCCTTGTTTAGCGGCATTGTGGTTTACTATAGAAATGATACCAACGAAGTAAATTTACCCTAATTTTAGGGTAAATATCACGTGGCATATGCAATTATATTAATATCTTCAGGTTACATATAGGTAAACATACCTCAAAAATTTGTCTATGTCAGATATCCCTTTATAAGACTATTTATTTAAAAGAAGCTATAATCACTGTTTTTGATAAACTGACGCACAAGTATATTAATATAATTTTGAAATAATTTCTATTTAAGTATTGTTTGTTTTTGGGTATGTTCAACATTTTTAAAATTATTTTTATCGAAAAAAAGACAGCTGTGGGATTAGACTCGAAGAGTCACTTATGGAAACGACAATCATTTGATTGTCACAAAAAAACCCTAAAAAACTGATTATATTGCATTACTGCTATGATTGGTTGTTATTATTGAACTAAGATTACTCCAATTATATATTTACTAAATTGAGTCAATGTAAAATGGCACTAATAGAAAGTTGATAAATTAAGTAATCACTAATTAGTTATACAAGACACTGATATTTAAATACGGTTTGTGAGTAAAATAAGTGGTCGATTAATGTAAATATTATAAAGTAGCTTAAATTTCAATATTGTTTTACAACTCGATATCAAATACGGATCATTTATTATATATTTTTTCTTCTTCGTTAGTTCTTTTATAATAATGTAGCAACACCAAAAGTATTATAAGCAAAATAAACACGCCGAAGACAACAAAGCCATTGATTCAAATTGTTTTAGGAGAAAATAAAAATTACATGATAGCAACCTTTAGTAAGGTACTAGTGTATAACCTCATTGCGAGATTCACCATTTAATGTACAAGTAAAAAAATGAAAAAGCCTTTTCGTTATGTGTATTAATATAAAACCGCATTTAAACATCAATATCTTCGGATGACAATGATATGATTTTATACAAATAATGTAATGGCGTACTTATTGCTTCGTGGTTTGACGTAATAAATAAATGACACAACAATAATGTAAAACTACAAGTCAATAATATCTTCAGAACAGCATCTTTGCTGATTCCCGGCTTAACAATAGCACCGCTTAAAGTCTAAGCGCGAATTATTTATTGTATTGACTTCTTAAAGAGTTGCGAATAGACATATAATTGATATTTTATCAAATGAAGTCAAAACAGCATAATTTAAGGAATCAATAAAAATATAGATACTTGGTTTACGCATAGTTAATAAATAACACAAAATTCGTGAAGTTACCTTTGAAAGGTTTTTTTTACGGTTTGAGTTGATACATAATATATATTGTTGATGTTGAGTTGATACATAATGATGATGTATGTACGATGTAGTTATGTCGATAAATGTTTTTAAAATACTACCAAAAATTTTACCTAGTTTATAATATACATGGCATCTATCCCATTGTGACCTTTCTTACTTAAAATTATGCTAAAAGGAGTATCATAATACTGTGTAACTCAATAATAATTATTTACATCATCGTAACATCCATATCACCAAACAACGTTCAACGGATAAAAGGGATTTATATGACATGAAATTTTAACCTTAATACGCTCATATTTTTTACTCCATAAATAATGCTGATTTGATATCCCAAAGTATTTTTGTCTGGGCAACACCTTCTATGAAGAGTCATTGTAGAAACACTTACCTATAGCGGCCGGACTAACGAATACCTTTGATCGTGAAAATCATAACATTTAGATCGTCACATAGTTGGACGAATGATCAACTCTTCTACCATATGTATCATACGGAAGTTAATTATTAAAAAGGCACATGATACTGATCCGCTGGGAAGACTTCTATCGCGTGTACACTCAAAAGTATGCAATGTGTATAATTTTATCGACTATACTCTTGAATGAATATAGGTGTGTTTTAGACTTACCGAAACCAAAATGTGAAAATTCATAACAGTGTTTTATTCCACATTTTAGAAAGTTCTATAAAATGGGACACAAAATTTCGACGTAGCACAATTATTGTCAATGGTCACTGACGTCATCAAAAAATTTCGATATTCATAAAATGTCTTCAACATTCTTTTACTATTTTTCGGCAAGTCAAAACGCACCTGTAAAAAATATTCTACTGCGCATTCTTCTTTTTGGGCGGCGGCGTGGGCGCTTTGCCGTCAGTGCTCTTCCTGTGCGCGAGCGACGTGTAGAGGAACGAGCCGCGCGGCGCCCACACCGTGTCGTAGTTGTACCGGGCGGGCGTCGCGTCGCCGTTGTTGGTCGTCGAGTTGTTGTTGCTGCTGTTGTTGTTGTTGTCGTTGTCGAAGTCCATGCTCCGGTGGGAGTATTTCTTGGGTAATGGCGGTGGCTCCTCGTCGTCTTGGTTGGAGTCGGTGGTACCTAAAGATGAATTGTATATTTTTAATTAAAATATTTTGAAGAAGGCTAATGTAAACTAAACCTAAACACAACACAAATGTGATAAAATCGCAGTCATAAATACAGGTTTATTGTACTGATTCACTGTCAATAATATTGGCAGTCACAGAATGTAACTAATTATTATTTCGTTATGTACAATTTTTTTAAACTACTACCAAAATCACTAGCAAAAAATACTAACTGTTATTTAATCGTGGCTATTTTTATAGATTATTAACGAAACCAGATTTCTTGTTGGGTACCTATGCTGTAACTTATATACTAATAAACTCACCCATAGAATCTCTATTAGACGGCGGCGCTGATGAGGTGAGTAGACTTGTCCGCTGCGAGAGGCGCCTCTCTCTCTCCACGTCCGCGCGCAGCGGCCGCTCCGTCACCAGCTGGAAAGAACGCTGCACATGGCTGATTGCATAAAATCTGTATAGGCTAACTACATCAAAATACAATTGTTAAATAAATAAGCATTCACTCTAATCCATCACCATTTTATATTATCCACCACCAAACAAGCATCATTGTTAAAAAATGATTTCAAAATAAAATTACAAAACGGGGATACATATTCCCAACCCCACGGCAAATTTACAAAGTCCTTCATTGATTTATTTTAGTCATTAACTAGTAGGGTAACTTTGGGACTATATCCAGTCAGTAGCAGTACGAAGATCATCAGGCTAATTTATCATATCACTAGATCATAGTCAGCAACATGTACAATCAAATCCATCAGAAATGTTGACTTCTTTATGGCTTATAGTTGAAAAGGTTCTATCTAAAATTATGACTACATTCGGAAGCCAAATACAACGCATCCTACTCATGCAACTAATGCCAACTACTTCTACTTATAATAAGATTCCAATTTTGCTAAATAGTAAAACAAATCACAAAGACGCGTTCGATACGATAAATATGCTAACCTGAAAACAGCTCATCCTACAGAAACAGTACACCTTCGCCTAAACATACACTCGTACAACACCATCTTAACATTATGTGCCAAATGATGAGAGATATTTATTTCTCCGTTACTCAACCGCGAATTGAACGGCAACCACCAGGCTCAGTGATTTCAGCGAAACTGTGACACTTTTATACTGTGATACTCTAAATATTCTTATAGATTAATATGTATACGTTTAAGTTTGATAAATCCGTAATTGAACAGTCCAAAGGTTGATATTCGATTGACAAAATCCAAGTTAGAATTCTATCCCAGAGTAGTTTTTTCGAGGACACATAAAAAATCAAAGCTGTTTTAAAGAACTTATAACCGTATGTTAAAGTAAACTAGTATCGATATTTACCTCTTGTCGCAGCTCCCTGAGCGGCGATGCGGTGGGCGTGTCCGGGGGGAGCGGGGTGGATGTGGCGGGGGCGGCGGGGGAGTGCAGTGACGCGGCGGGCGACGCGCTGCCGTTCTGCGCATGCGACGTGTACCACTGGCTCTGCGTGCCGCTCGCCTGTGTGCCCACTTCACTCTGCATACAAATATCCAGTTATAAATACTATTCTTATCTATTATAACACTTATGCTAAAGCTTTATGAACTAACTAGCTTTTGCCCGCGACTCCGTCCGCGTAGACTACAGGGTTGGGTTCAGAAAGAAAATAAGTTGTAGTCTATTTTATTCCACAGAGTCCCATTTATGTCCATACCAAAAATCGTTCACATCGGTCAAATGATTAAAGCGTGAAAGCGTAACAGTTTTATTTTCTCATTTATAACATAATTAAGGGATTTAAAAAAAAAACTTTTAATATAATTCTTATATTGTGTATATATTTATCATATATATGATGTAATGATGTAATAAAAGCCATATAAAAAAGTTTCATCATTCTAGCTTCAAAAATGACGAATTTCCATACAAACTTTCATCCCCTATTTTTATTTTACTCCCTTAAAGGTAATTTTTTACAAACTTTGAATGTCATATTTATTTATAACTAATCAACAGCCTAAAAAGTAAGTTTCAAGTTTCTAGCTTTAAAAATGACAATACTTCCATACAACCTTTCATCCCCCCTTTCAACCCCTTAAAACCCCTTTTCCGCAATAAAAAGTAGCTTATGTTCTTTCTCAGGCTCTAAACTATCTGTGTACCAAATTTCATTTAAATCGGTTCAGTAGTTTTAGCAGGAAAGCGAGACAGACAGACAGTTACTTTCGCATTTATAATAATAGTAAGGATGGATCGCATCAAGTAAGCTGGTTGTGCCTAAGTTTATTTTTATGACACACTGGTGGTGATCTCTCTATTTAACATCAGGTGCAAATGCGGCCACATTAATTCGCTACTTTTGAGTTTATAGGCCTTCTCTAAAACTGTGAACGATGAGGATCCTTAGCCCACAGGGGTGCCTTAATGAGAGTTGAGTGAAGACAAAAAAATTGTACTCACTTCTTCAACGAAATTGTGACGGTCATATATATCATGCTCTCAACATTATAGTATCACCATAAGTTAGAACCTTAGATGAACACATTGCGTTTTATAAATAGCTAATTATAATCAAAATGCCCAAGTTACCTTTCTGACTTGTCGTTTGTTCCGCCTCTTGGGAGAATTTTGCAGAGTTCCGAAAACGCTTACTACGCCACCACTGCTGTTCCTGTTATAATTATTTATTATTAAAATGATTAAGCATTGAAAAAATATACTATACCATATTATAATTTTAATATAAATAAAAAGTAAGTGATTACAGATGATTTTATTAAATTTTTATTTACCTTGTGAGCGGATTTATTGCACTGTTAAAGCTGAAAAATCTGCCTGCGCTCTTCGATGATACACTGTAAACAAATTCAATAATAGTACAAATCGCTTGAGATAAACTTATAGGTGTATTAAACTCTCTTAAAATTGTTGTCGGAACTGGTTTTATGTCTATACTTAAAAGGAAAGTACATTAAGTCAATTAATATTATAAATGTGAATGGTACCGACGCCATTTAATCAACTATACAGGGTGTATTCAGACCGTGATCGGAAACTAAGGCATACATACATTTTATATCTATGGTTGTTAGGAAAATTTCAACATTTTTATTTTTGGCGGCATTTTCTTTAACGTTTGTAATGAATGACCTTAGCTATTGCCTGCCTTATTTTCCGATCACGGTCTGAATACACCTGTAGAAAAAACGTGTTGCGACATTTGTCGCTCAGAAAAATTAAATTTAACTCACTCGTTGCCGGTGGAGACGTCAGATATCCGGTTGTTACTCGAACTGCTTTGGTCCGACGGCAGATTGTCCCTTAACGTTATCCGCAATTGTACCTCTTGCGATTCAGCGTCGATGTCGCATATCTATAATTATAAAGAAAACGTATGGTATCGATAATGCTCTTTCATTTATTTGTAGTTTTAAATAAACTAGTGCTGTCTTAAATCTAAAGTGAAATGTATAGATATAATCGAGTTACAACCCACCGATAAAATTAAGTGTGATCCATTTATTTTTTTATACGTTGGGACATAAATCTATGTACATTAGCAAACGTTGGCAACTCTACCACGCCTACGAGGATTTACTTTTTATCGACTCTTGTTTGTCGTTCTGGTTTTTATTTGGTTCCGAACTGGCTGGCTTTATTATTTTGACTGGTGAAAGATCGACAGTAAATATTATTTTTGAGAATTAATGCATTTATTAAGATTATTGTGCGGTAATGATATAAAATAAAGACAAATATACGCACCTTTCGCCCATACCGCTGGTGTACATGCTGTTGTATCCTTCGGAAACACTTCAATAAATGCGCGTGCAACTCTTCAAGTTCGGGTGGGGCGCGACTGCCGTGCACTTCTAGACCTATGGAAAATTCCATACAAAGATTAAACACTAATTTGTGTATAAATTTCAGTTGAAGATTTTAGGGTTAGGTTTATCTGTTTATTTCAATAATACAGTCTTTAATTTTCCAATTCTCCATAAACATGTACTAAATTTTTCTTGACGCCGTGAATATTATTGACTCTAAGGTTTGGTTACTTTAATTTCAGCTGTTTCGTCATCATCATCAGCCGAAAGACGTCTACTGCTGGACATAGGCCTCTCACAAAGAGTTCCGAAGCGCTCTGTCAGAAGGGGCCTGCATCCAGCGGCTTCCCGCGATCTTCGTGAGATCATTAATCCACCTTGTGGTAGTACGTCCAACGCTGCGTTTCCGATACGCTTAATAATCGATTATCTTAAGCTGTATACATGAAAAAAATTTAACTTATTGAACTAAGCTACATAATCAACGTTTTATAAAGTACAATAGTCATTTTCAAGAAATTAGTTAAATGTAGTTTACTAGAAGACGTCACAAAACTTATATCAAACTAAATCTACGAGTATAACCTTTACTCACCGAACTTGAGAAGCGGTATTTGATCAGCGATAAGTTCTTTCAGCTCGGCCAATTCTGACGCGTGCTCAGGATGTCGCGCTTCGTACTGCGGAGTTAGGAATGACTTCTCGTAGTTCACTATACCGCCTTGTACCGCCGGATCGAGGATACCTGGAAATTAGTTTCTTAGTAAACACTTCATACTCAATAGACAAGGGACCATATCAGCTGTTTCGTCTCAGTGCTTTGCCAAAACTTGCTATTATAGTGGGCAACCTATTTACAATATTCCTTATAGGTTTATATTTAGTTTTTTGTCTAAAACTGAAATATTATACCTTATGCTTCGACAGTTCAAAATAAAATAATAAACATATTTCCTTTTCTAGATAGATTCTATTTTGTTTGTTTTGCATAAGATCGTTCATCATCATCAGCCTAAAGACGTATGCATCCAGACCCGAAACAAATATTTGTAGATCACAAAAACATTTGCGTCGGTGCGGGGATCGAACCCGCGGCCTCTCGTTTCGCAAGCTAGTGTCTAGCCAACTGCGCCAAGGATCTGTCAAATGTGACCTAGTCAGGTCATAAATTCTGTCACATGTTTAATATAAAATAATTGAAACAAGTTTATTCATTATGTAACCATTTATGTATATACCAAAATGAACTTAACAAAATATAGATCCTTATGACACTAAAGTTTATTCAAAATGACCTCCGTGATTTTGAATACAGGCCTTCAATCTGCGCGGCCAGTCGTCTATCGCAGCACGAACGAGGTCCATGTCAATATCGGCGGCTGCCTTAATCAAGGATGTCTTGAGTGACTCCAAATTGGGATGAGGCTTTGAGCACGCCTTTTCCTCCAAGTGTTGCCCCATATCTTGTAATCTAACGGATTCAAATCTGGACTGGAGGAGGGCCAGTCTTCGTGCCGGATGAAGAGGATTTCACGCGCCGCCAGCCAGTCTTGTGTGCTCTTCGCTCTATGAGCTGGCGCCGAATCTTGTTGGAATACCTAGTGCCTGTTATTGAACATGGTATGAGAAACAGGTTCCACAAGGTTCGTCAGGACTGTATTTTGATACACAACTGCATTCGTTTTTACACCTTTCTCACAAAAATGTACCTCTGTTAAGCCCCAATAAGAAACTCCCAACCATACCATGAGCGAGGATGGAAAATGACCTCGTTGGACACGCGGAATACGGTTGCTCGCTTCTTCACTACTGTGTGCGTACACCTTATCATTTTGTTTGTTGTAGCTCTCTTCTACGGTAAAATTTTTTTCATCCGAAAAAAGAATTTCCCGATATATTTTTTCCGCGTACCGCTTCAACAAAGCGCGGCATCTCTTCAGTCTCAGGTCCATTAGACGAGCATTCAAACGATGTCCTGTTTTTCTTCGATATGCCCGAAGCCCTAAGTCTTCATTTAACACCCTTTTCACCGTGGTTCTGCTTAACCCCATCTGAAGGGCCAACAGTTTCTGCTTACGTTTGGGATTTCTTTGAATTCGCGCCTTCACAGCTTTTATCACTGCTGGAGTCCTAACAGACCGAGGACGACCACTTCTTGACCTGTCATCTACACTAGAGTCTTCATTGTATCGTTTAATGGTACGATAAACGAATCTTTTGGTTATATTCAAATTTTTCAGTATATCAAAAATTTGAATTGGCGCATAACCGCAACGATGCAACGCAATAATTGCAACACGGTCTTCTTTAAGCGTCCACTCCATATTTAAAAATGAATAAAATTCTAAAAAGTATACATTTTTATTTTCATGAACAATTCGAAATTCGAATTCAATAAACTTTTTTGTGGCCAGCATTCTAAAAGAAAAGTTTTTACTGTGTGACAATACTTATGACCTGACTGTATATATTTACCGGTGAGTCTCATGGTGAGCGGGTGCAGCGACGCGTCGGGCGCGCGTGCGGCGAGCGCGATGGAGCGCAGCTCTCGGTTGGCGGCGCGCAGCTGCTCCGTGGCCGCCTGCACCGGGGCCACCAGGTACGTGCGCGACATCGACACCGGGAACCACCGGAGTATACCTACCCACAACACACATGCATTATAACATACTCATCTTTTCTTTCGCTGTTTTTTTTTTCGTTATTTGTTTTCTTTATTTTTATGATTTTCAGATTTTATTGTCGATTATTGTAATTTGTGTAACCATACTAATCGAATAAATAAATACTCGATACAGATTTTTTCATGAGGAGGTAGAAAAATGCGTAATTGTGGTGAAAGCATACCCACGCTTTGTCAGATATAAAATATTCTCAACTGGGAAATTAATAACAAATACAATGTAATATTTATAAAAAAAAACGGGATGCAAGCAGTCAGCAATGCTTATTGCTTTCTCTATTATTCTCTCCCCTTCATTTTTTTTATTGATATAATATTGCTAAGTGTGCTTCCACAGTCGACGAATATTTAATAAAATCCTCAGTGTTTTATGAACGATATACTGAAATATATTTAAGAAAGGCATTTACAAACAAATAATAATTACACGTACCGGGTAACTTTTCTGTGATTTCAATCTCTGTCCTCTCCAGCCATCTGGTCGCGAATTCGTTCTGACTCGATAAATCATCGTCTGATCCGAGTGGTTCTTCTGCAACATGGAGCAAAAGTATCATCAATTCATATAGACTCACGATATAAGTCGATGACATCTGTCATCTGCTACGTCGATGAAAACTGATCTGCTATCAACGGATGACTACATTAACATTTTTATTGATACTTTTTGTTTTAATTCAACTCGTGATATAAAAATCATTAAGTTTTTGCTTGCGATTGGATTTGAACATAGATTTTATAAAAACATATAAATAATCAATAAAAAATGTTACATGTTAATGTATAGTCAAAATGTTTATAATAAAATATTTTTGTAACATTATCGTTTTCGATGTTGGTATTATTTTTCAAAAAAATGGAACCCACCTGGCTTATGGAAAGGCCTGGAGAAGTAAAACTTGTCAACATTATTGTGCTTGTAGTACTGTAGTATTTGTTCAGCTATTGGCTTCCCGGACAGACGTTTCAGTTTGTCACTCATCACTGGGTCAACTGCATTTATTTGGAGATCTGATGTGTTATAGTTAAGAAAATATTTTTAGACGAGATAAGAGGTAATACAATTGATTCTAAGCACGAGATTCGAAAACGAAAGATCCATGAAAAAGAGTTTTGGCAGTCATTTAATCAAAAGGGCCAATGTTACTATTGGGGCGAATAAGGAATAGTATAGGATATTGTAGCTTTATATGAATTCTAATACTTTCACATGTTTAAACATAAAAACTCATTGAAAATCAAACGGAGTCAAGATTAGTGGAGCAGAATAATAATTTTTAACTAATATGTATTTGTTTAATATTGTTTACCATATTGTTGTTTATGCACCTACTTTTTTATCTCTGCATCACCCTGTTTGACTGTAAGAGAATTCCTTAGGCATTAAGTCCGTCTTTATACGTAACCATATAGAAACCATAATATAAATAAATAAGATAAAGAAACCATGTTAAGACGGGACGAACAGTACTGTCCTACTAGTGTCTATGGTTATAGAAATTATAATATAAAGGATACACTGTCCATCCGACTCAGTGATTTCTTCGCCAGGTGGATCGAGTTTGGGCAGCACCTCCGCGTCGGGCCATTCGTCCAACATTCTCTCTCTGAAGTCGGATATCTGCTCGTACTCATTGCCTCGATACACGAAACCTTGGGATGGTTGGGTGCTTCTCGGACCCTGGGAATTTATACCCAAATTAATATCTATGTGAAATATGGCAAATTTTGAGCGCTGAAACGGTGTAAGAAACGTCTGATAATATTGGAAACAAATGACAAACTTTAACAAGAAGTCGGTGTGTATTGGGACGACTTGAATTTTAATTATAACTTATAAAGATCATGAATTTTTAGTTACTCAGTAAAGAATAATCCCAGCTGCTTGATTTGAAACTATTACCGCTTTCTCATGACTGTATTGGTTTCAAAAGCTTTGTGTTTATTGTATTTATTCTAAATTTTTTGGTAACTTGATGTTTTGGTTTAGGTAAGCAAAAATTATGAGGCAAATACCCTACATCATCATCATTATCAGACCATATACGTCCCACTGCTGAGCACGGGCCTCCTCTACAACTGAGAGGGGTTAAGCCTAAATACCCTACACCATAATTTAATGAAATCAAGCATAAAATATTTTGAAATCATACCAAAGGCTTCCTCAATTGCTCCGGGAATCCTTTGCCGTGGAATATGACTCGGAAGTATCCAGGATGGGAACGCGGCGTCCTCAGCATCGCCGAGTACAAGCTCGCCAATTGACTGTGGAGCTCTGCCAGGGGTCCATAACCTAAAGCCTCTTCTTCATACACTGAAACAAGCTCTTTGACTATCTCCACTGCTAGCTCCCACTGTCGACCTTGTTTTAGAAGTTCTGCGATTTCTAAGTAGAGGTATTCCTGAAAAAAAATATACTGCTATTTTAATATATAAAAAACTTAAAATTACAGAAATTTTAAGTTTTAATATCATTCACTAGACTAAGATAGGATCAAACTATCATAGGAGAATATTGATGATTTTTTTTTACTTTTCAAGCCATAAAATGTACATATACCAGCATATCGAGCTCGAATTTGGTAGTCACATTAAATATAAAATTTCTTTTTTAATAAGAGCCTAAATAGTTAGAAAAAAATACACTTATCTCTCACCAGTCGACACACACATATCTCGAGTAGTTATACATATCGATATATTTTAATACAGCCTTCTATCGTATTCTATTCGACGTTTAGTAGCCAGTGGCGGTACTTTCATGGCAGCCCAAAAGCGTTACACGTTAATTGTGTTATGTCTAGTTTATAATTGTTTATTGTGGCGTCGGGGTATTCTCATTTATATGTCAAAATACTTTAGTTAAATAAAGATTCAAAGCTTCAAGATTATTATTCGGAATTTTGTGAGGCAAGCAGGGCTTCTATGGAAGTATCGCCACTGGTTACTACCAGTAGCGTAGGAATGTTTGGAAGGAGAAGCCATACTGCGGCGATCCTAAATAGAATTGGGAACAGAGGAAGATGATGATGTAGTGGCGTACCTTGAGGTCCCTGTGCGTGGCGTGCGCGGCGGCCGGCAGCGCGGGGTGGCGCAGGCGCGGCGGCAGCGTGTCGGGCGCCCACGACAGCAGCGTCGCGTGCAGCCGCAGCGACAGCCCGGCCTCCGTCCACTGCTGCGCGGCTCGCAGCATACCCGCTAGCTTGTGAACGTAGCTGTGGACATGCAACAAATTGCTTTTAAAATTAATATTTAGTCAAATCAGACCATTCAGTTAATATAATCTGAACTATCGACCCAAATTATGTTAGTTATCGTCATGAACAAATTTATTCATGAATTGTGCCCTATAGCGACAACAATAAAACAAATATACAGGGTGTATTCAGACCGAGATAGGGAACTAAGGCAGGTAATAGCTAAGGTCGGCAAACAAACCCCCTGGCGTTAAAGAAAATTCTTAACAACTACATACATTTTATACCTATAGTTGTTAGGAAAACTTTATATTTTTTATTTTTTGTCTGGATTTTCCTTAACGCCAGGGGGTTCGTAATGACCTTAGCTATTACCTGCCTTGGTTTTCGATCACGGTCTGAATACACCTGTATATAACGAAAACAAATTTTAATACATTGTTTATCTGGTGCAGTTAAGTTGCCCTTAATTAAAGATAGGAAAGTTGCAACATTAAATTTTTATTATAGACCAAATAAAGTACTAGTAAATATAGTACATACCGTATATACATGTGCGGTCTCTCAATCTCCTGGTAGAAGTGCAGCACGGCGGTGGCGAGGTGCATGCGGCAGGGCGCGGACGCGTGTCTTGCGGCGGCGCGGTACTGCAGCAGCGCGTCGAGCTGTCGCGCCGCGGCCGCCACGAGCGCCGCGCCCGCCGCCCGCAGCGGGGCGCGCGCCGCCGCACACAGCGCGCCGCACAGCGACACGAACCGCGCGCGCCACGACACGTCGCACTGCCCGCGCTCCACCAGCACGTCCACTTTGTCGATCACTTCGCTCTCCAGCTCTTTCAAGTGGCTCTCCACTGAAATAAATATTCAATGGAAAAGGATATAATAGACTATGTCAAAATAGCGATAAACCGAAAACTACTGCAGAACGCGGGTGGCACAAATATACATCTGCCTTCTACTTCAGAGGTAGGGTAAGATACCAGAATGTAAGTATACATAAACTATAATTTTACTTCATTAATTTTAACAACATATTTTTTTAACTGCCTCGTGGTCTCGCGGTACAAGTAGGTATGTGCCGTGCGATCTTGAGGTCCTGGGTTCGATTCCCGGGTCGGGCAAAGTGTTATTGGGTTTTTCCATTAGGAAATTCTCAATAACAGCACGGAGTCTGGGAATGTGCCCGAAAAACGGCAATAGGCTCGCCCCCTATTACGTGGGACTGATACATACCTGGCGAAAATGTGGGTGCAGAAATGCACCTCTGCCTACCCCTTCGGGGAATACAGGCGTGAGTTAATGTATGTATGTATGTATATTTTTTTAACTCATTGACTAACTTTTGCCCACGATTGCGCACGCAATAGTAAAGATTTTTGTCCACAGTTGCCTGTAAGTAAGGCGCCATTTGTTACACGACCATATTTCAAGCTTTTCGGTTTGTTCATTTACCTTGATATACGGTATAAAATAAGTGTAAATAAATAAACAATTTTTAGGATTGCAGAAGTCCTACTTACTGCTCTCGCCGCTGGCTACGCTGTAATTGAACTCAGTCTGCATCATATCAAAGAATATCGGTATAGTGGTGTTCCTCACTTCTTCGTCGCAGAGAAAACTGACCTCCAGGAATGGACCAACCAGGCAAGGTATGAAAGCCCGCTTGTGGTTCTCTGAAATAAAATAGGAGTTCTTAGTTGAATTTATAGGATTTGTACATAGGAAAAGAGACACAAAATAGTTTTTGTGATCCAGGGACTTTTATAATTGCAGTTAACAATATTGTAATCATTAATTTTAGTCATGGGTGAATTAAAAAACAATATAAAAATAATATAAAATTTTAAAAAGGCAATTTTGGACAGATTGCCAGGCTTTAGAAGAGACCTTTTTACAACCCACCAGTTATTCACCCTGGATTTTCCATAAAACGCCCACTAAAGTTCAGAAGCTCTGACTCCCTATATTTTACCAAGTACTTACGCAAATTGAACCACATATCACACAGGCAATGCGCCAGTCCTCTCCTAATATCTCCGTACAGTTGCGTCACTCGCTGCTTTCTAGCTGTGGAGAGTGTTTCCAGCTGCAGTGGGGGGGAGGTGGCCACCGCCGCGCCCGCCGTGAACCACTCCTTGCATTGTGCGTGTAACGCTGTCACTGCTTCAGAGTCGCACAACTGCGTCGCGCTGAGAGCTTCACACAGAGTTTTTGATATCAACCTGTAAATAAAAATAAAAAAAATATTTTAGTACCTATAACACGTGTGCTCGTAAGGTCTCAACTTTAATTCTTGAGGAAGACACGTATTTTTGGGTTCTTCCGTTAGAAAGTTATCAGAAGCAGTATGGATTTAGAAATGTATCTCAAATGTGTGATTTTGTAGGAGGTAAACAAACGAAACGTGGTAAATACACCTTCAACACCAACAATCTATTATTTAATATTACATAATTATTTTTTACTTATTCGGACTATGACACTGACAAAAGTTCAATAATAAGAATATTGTACCATATAATCCAGACAAAGTTCATATATCACTCACCGTAGAGCATGAAGCATGACGTAATGCTGCAAATGCAGCATGTCAGCCCAGTGCGGTCGGTACACCGGTCGCTGAATGAGAGCCAGCATCAGCGCCAGCGCATCGTTGACTAGTGCGCTGGCGCTGCCCGCACTCTCCGCTTCCAGAGCACGAACAATGATTCCATTGAGCTCTTCAGACACTTGCCGGACCATATCTAGTAGAACTGCGATCACTCTTCGCTAAAAGAGATAAAACAATTTCATCATAACATTACAATCCCGTGTCCTTTCATTTTCTTATTCAATCTGTAAAGGCTTGAAACGAATTTAAAACATACTCGTAAATATTGCAAGAATTCATATAAGGCGATGTTTTCTATCGGATGTAGTAGAATCATCGCCATAGAATTGAGGTCAACCTAAATACTTTATGCAAATAACTTTCACTAGGAAAAGGAATGCACACTGTCTCTTTGTAACCAGAGGAGAAATCGGAAGACAGGAGGAGACTCATGCTAAATCACTTTATTGAATGTAATTCAACGGTCAAATAGTTAAAAACTTCGATATTCTGCAAGACACTGATATATACTTATACAACCGATATTTCGCTTAATTCTAAAAGTATCTAGTACTCACCAGCATAGCCTGATCAGCAGGTACGACTTGGTCTTCCTCTTTCCGCTCTCTCAACATGGAGGCAGCGGTTTTCAACACCGTCGGCATCAAACTCCTGGCCAGTTCAGCTCGATCCGCCTCCACTGGCCCGACGTCGTCTCTCGCTATGAGAGTCATCACCTCACCAAGCGTTTCCACACATAGCTCCAACTGTTTTGGTGAGTCGATTTAACAGGAATTAGTGATAGGTGATAAAGTATTATGTGGTATGGTTATGGTATTCTACTGAAAGGAAGAATATGAAGGGTTTGTATACAATAACTATCTAAAACTAGGGTAATCTCAAAAAAACTATGAAAATGTTGCCAACTTATAGGACTACGTAACACGGGTGTTAAACCTTAAACTAAAGGAATAGTTGTAAATAGGTCATACACTAGGGAAATAAAACTAGTGAATAATATGGAAAGTTCTAGTAAGTAATACCCCACAATAATTAATACCATGCTACAGAATTTGGTAAGTCATTTGATTAACGGGTTTTAGGTTACTAACATCTCTACCTCAGCGTGAATGTGTGCCCCGTAAGTCCTTTGATCCTGGATGATAGACGTAAAAATATCATGTAAGTAGAGCGCAATTAAATATATTAATTAGATGATTTCTTCTTTTGGCGATTTTAAATGATTTATTCCTGCTGAAAGTGCTGGTCGCAAGTAAACCTAACACATGATCACCAACCTTAAACGCATCGATGAGGCTGCATGAAAAACAAATCATAGTGAATTATAAAATACAATCATTGACCTGTAAAATCAACATCGAATATGTGTTTTTTACTTAACAATTTTTTTACAAACAAAATATAAATATAGTTATAATATTACAATTTAATCAAAATAATATGTAAAAACTCGCATTAAGTATACTTTCGGCACAATAATAGCAAGATATACAGCGTCACATAAATGTACATATAGTATACATTTATTAATGTCTGATTTAAGGGACGATCAGTGGAGGAACTGTTCTAACACTTAAATTATTTCTTTACAAAATTTTGACAACTGCTATATTTCATCTGGAATTTAAAATTATTGGATGAATTATGAACAGGTGAACAATTTCTCCTCTGACGAAAATATGAATTAAATTTAGTGTAGCATTGTTCGAAAGAACATTTCGGTGATGTGACCAGCACGAGACGGTACGAATCCTTTAGCCCTAAATGTTTAGGTAATATACGTTTTAAAGGGTTAAAACGTGTATTTCTTATAGGAAATGTCAGCAGGTAGCCGCCAACGGATTCAAAGAACAAGATGATTCGTACCACATCGTGAAGTCGCGTAATGAAAGTGTCGAGTATCGATAAGTCTGAGTTACAAAGCGTTCGGTAATACGTACGATCTGTCGGTGGTGCGTGTGGTCGTGCAGTCGCGCCGTGTCCTCGCCGAGCAGCCGCGCCGCCTTTCCCACAGAGCGCGACTTGAGCGCCGCCTCGCGATCCCACTGCCACACCCGACATTATGCTGCCGTGCGCCGACGTATGCCCGACGAGTATCGACACTTTACGATCGTGTCGTAGTCGATAATTTGACACATTACGATTTAGTACCGCGATATGTAATTTATTTTTAGTAATTTCAATAGGCCCAATCGGTATACTATGTTAATAATAGGTCATAGTCAATTAAACAAAATACAAGCATCGGTATATAATACTAAAATTAAATGCTTTAGCGTCATGTATACCATTCAATTAGAGATATTAAATAATATTACTCATAAAAACACAATCAATTCACAACAAAGGTGTTAAAATTTTACATTATCTATCTCTGCTTATTCGATACTTTATTCTCATATTATGTAATTATACCCTGACGGAAATTCAAAAATAGGTTTTCTTTCTAGGTTTTATGAAAAGTTGATGACCATTACTCAATAGGAATTGAATGGTCATATTTTATAAAATCAACCATGCCCAAGTGTCTATACCAATTTAAATTTAGAAATGTGCCAAATATCTTAAAGTCGACCACATTTTAATATCGGGCAACCGTCAAACGTACACCAACATCACAGACCGATCATTATAAAACTAATTCGTTCTCACAAAAAATACTAAGGAATTCACGGTTTACTTTCGTATTGTATTATAATGTTTAAACATGTCGGCAAGTTAGTTCCAACAAATATAAATCATTCGTTCCCGATGTTACTTACATAAATTAATTTTAGTTATCAAAATTATTTATCATCGGATCGTTCACAGATTAATTCATAATGATCAGTCGGCAACACCGGCGAACTGTCACTTGTCACCTGATACGTTGACAGAATGAGACGTCAACATGACAGCTCACCAGTGCGGGGACATGCAACACATCAAGAGTTTGCACACAATTTAGTGGTCAAGCGACATCGAAAGCTCGCTTGTTACTATGTTTTAAAACATCGAAATAAAAATCGTTGCAATGTTACATTTTTGAAAGAATTCACCGTTATCGTTTTAAAATAGGAAATTATGAAATTCTTTAAAAAGTATATAAATAGAAATATTAAATTAATTCCATAAAAAAAAAATATTAAATACTTATACATACGGCACATATATAAAAACATAAATAAAAAGACAGACGATAACGTGTGACGGAGTAAGTAGATGGTTAATAAACAGTGGTTGTACAGACACACTCTAGTAAGACAGTGTATCGATATGGTTCACGAATGATCTTTTTAGCGAGGGAGTGTTTTGAGTAAATTTATAATTACTTAAAGTGCTCTTATAAATCTCGAGCAATAAATTAAATCTTTATATGATTGCAATTATGTTTGAACGTGAAAAATATATCGTCACAGAAATATGCACACAATCATAGTTCCCAGTTCGTTAAAAATCATGACCTCAAAATATAATCGTTATGATGACTAACTATTTCTTATAAGTATGTATATGCGCAGTAGAATGATAAATCAAATATTATAAAAGCTATTTCATTGGCCCAATGTAAAATATGGCGATATCTTGCATTATATGTTTGGATTAATTGCTACTAGGTTCAAAATTAATAACAAATGTATGCTCCTAGCCTGTGTATAGATGAACATTAATTACCTTTTTGTGAACCATTGTGAGTACCAGATTATCGACTGTGATCTACAAAACACACACACACACACACATGGAAACGCATGCACACACGCACACACACAAACAAAGTATGGTTAGTTATATACACATACATGTATATCCAATATAAAATGAATATATAATGGAGTTTAACAGTGAATTATAAGAATGACGTCCATTTAGTTCGTGTGAAGTTTAATAATCACGATTTTGTGTGCACATCTCACGATGCGGGTGCGACCGGGAAAAAAGTTTACTTATACATGTGTTATTAACTAAAATATTTAAAGATTGATACATGTTATTACAGAAAGTATCCGACTTCAAATGCAAAGTTAAGATAGGGTCCCAATGGTGTTTCTATTTTTAAATATTCAATATTTCCATAAATATCGAAAAAACCCAATTGTAAAAAATGCGTCTGGAGGTGAAATATGTTTTTTCCACTTATATAAATACATTTAACCTATCTTTACGAATAGATTTGTTAACAGTATAAATTATTTTCCAGCTGATTACAAGAAATATATTATTTTCTGGTATATTTTTTACATAGATTTGGAATTACGCAATATGTATTTTAATTCATATTTGACCTCCAGAGGCTTTTCTCACTCATTATAATTTTTTATATTAGTGCAATATGTGATTTAACTACAGCATGCAAATAAAATTGTGTTATGAATAGATGAATTCATCGGATACATAATCAGAGATCAGACATATCTATTGCTTATGACAGACCCACGTGTATTTTTAGTTTATCATTTTAACAAAAAAAACTTTATTATTGTTATACAACCGCAATGTTATTCCACATATTAAACATTTCGTGAAAACTTGAAAAGAATAAAAGACCAAGAAATATAATAAATGCCCAAATATTACTACAACAAATGTTGACTGTGAACTTGCTTTGCTATTAAAGTCATAATAGTTGTAAAGCCCTACAGATACTACAATTGGATATATACTTTCACATCCCAAGATTTAACCCAGCCCATCAAAAGCCTGTCCAAAGTGAAAATAATACTGGAACAAGACAGATCCCCTGGTCTATTACGTGAATAAAAGAAAAGACCAAAGTTCTCTTTAATTAATGAGTATCAACTTCTTGAAATAAAAGCTCAAATCACAACATATTCATATGTTGGAAATCGAGTGAATTTGTAACGTACACAGTTAACCTAAAATTACTGGTGGAAGATATTTCTTTCTCATATTTAATAACAAAATATTGTTTAGAAAGATTAAGATCTCATTCAAATTCCTCGACATTTGTTTCTGGTATGTGTCAAGTGTAGAGACAAACACAGCGTGGTGTACGGGCGGCATGCATCGGCGTGCAGTGCTTACCTCCATGTGCTGACCGCCGCGCGGACGCGAGCCCGCACCTCGTCGCCTTCAGTATTTTAGTGGACGAGTTTTAGACGAGAAAATTTAGTTACAGATTTGACTACTTCAAGGTTGGTTAGCGTTACAATTAAGTCATAAATAAATTATTTTGATCTTAATCGCTACAATAATATGAGTAAAATTACATATATTTTGAAGATACTAAAATTTTGATCCTTGACAAGTTCATCTAAAGGCCCAAAATAGCTATGCTAAAAATATTTAATAATTACGAGATGCTAAGAGCGCTATCTCTCTTTCGACAGTCGATCACAATAGCACTGTGTCGGAAAATATCTACATGTAACATTTTATATTTTATGACATTTACTTAATAATAAAAAAACAATCTATACCAACCTTAAAGCCACAAATTGTATATATTTGCTTAACCAAAATCATTTCTTAAACTTGTCCACTTTATCAGTAAACTATATAGTTACCACGAATCGTGACTAATATGGTGTGGTGCGTACATACCATGACACAGTGTGGGTTCGAACACGGGACGTACACAAGGGTTATTCACGATCCTTAGCGAAACTAAACTTACTGTGCGTGGATGGAGGGATAAAACGTAAGATTATGAAATATTTCAATTATCCAATTCGAAGGACCAATAACGATTTAATTATTGGTGGATAAAAAAAACGGTGCATATTAATCCATCCATTAATTTCTTGTGCAGATTAAAATATACAGATATATCTCTCCACCCAGGCACAATCGCCAATGCCGACATACCTTTTTAAATACAACATATAAACACAAAAACAAAACAATAAACTTGGACATAGACAAAACAATATCAACATAAATTAAATTGTGTACAATATAACTTGATTTAATTGCATAAACATATTTAAAACACACACAATTATTATATTTTAATTATAATCCATACTCAAGTATTTGAAGACATAGAGCTTATCGATAAATAAAACAAAATTCGATTAAATAATATCAACAACGAATAAATGTGTTTGGATGTTTTTTTTTTTGAGAGTATCACCTGTCAGAGTAAGTTTAAAGACCGTTTTAGTCTTTTATGTATCTGTTTATTACTGAGACCAATCGAAAATTATTACAACAATCATGCATGTGTGAGTACATAACCGGATATTTTTCAGAGCAGAGATGAAAAAAAATGTTCGAAAATAAAAATAAAATAATGGTTTCCCTGGCTTTAAGTGTGGAATAATCCAAATGGTGGTGTAATTATAAATTTAAAAAAAACATTAGTTTTATGTAATCAATTAAGAAGGAAGCAGAACTACTAAATCCATTTATATAAAAACGTAACAGATACACATACAACTAAAACCGGCCTGCCTAACTTGAACAGTTCTTACCTCAGCCTTATCCCTCAATAAGGCCCGCAGCGTGGCACCAAGATGCGGCAGTAACAAGGCCCTGGCTTGTGGCGCGGCGCACAGCGGGCCCCGCACTAACTCCAACAAGGCTAGCATCCGTTGCTTGCTCAGCCTGCCGAGTGGTAAAGCTTCTAATGCTCGCACTATGGACGCACTGTGGATACATGGAGAAAAATATTTATCGCCTTGACAGAATTAAAAATATCGACATTTAATGATAAAATAGTCACGCCTTGACAGATTTAAAAATAGATCTACAGCATTTAATGATGAAACAGTATTATGTTTTCTCATAAGTCGATAATAAGTGTTTTATATTTAAGTCGTCATTATGTTAGGGTGTATATAGACCGTGATCTGAAACTAAGGCAAGCAATAGCTACGGTGATTACTAACCCATTGGCGTAAAAAAACTCCCGACATAAAAAAATACGTTTTTCTAACAATCACATACCATAACAATGGTTGTCAGGAAAACGTCAAAATGTTTATATTTTATACACCATGTATAAGTTGTCCCAGTAGTGGGACGTTTATGAGCTGATGATGATGATGAAGTCGATATTAGCCCGTTCTACAGCTGAGTGCTAACCTCCTCTACAACTGAGAGGAGTCAGGACTTATACAATGCAGGCCGAGTGTGGGTTGATAGACTACGCATGCCTAAGAAATTATTTATGTGTGTGGAATTTATTCAGAACAAATTACACACTGTACAACGTGCCTACAACAATCGATAAATAAATCTCACCATAGTTCCGTTTCTGGAAACACTTTGATCGCATGTGGCACTGCGTGTGGGAAGTATTTGAGTGCCGACCCTTGGCACGTGAGTGCGTGGTCGCCGCACCGCATCAGCCATACTAAAGACTCTAGCAAGTCCTGTAACGGAGAATATTTAAATGCTGAAATATATTTGGAAAACTAAACAAGTAGCAATTGGACAGAAAAACACATTTTATTAGTTAAATATCTTTGATGTAATCTGAATAATTTTAAACAGAATTTTTTACTTCGAATTCGATAGACATAATAATATATTGAACTAAGGGTACTAACACAGGCATCCTTTTAAATAAACTTCTGTTCAGGCACGGCTGGCTAGGATAGGAAACAGGACAAAGGAGATAAATAGAAAGAGGGATGTCAGAACAAGTATTACCTTACCCTTCATTATCATCAGCCCATAAACTTCACACTGCTGGGCACGGGCACGAATAATTCATTGTGAATACACACATAACTTCGAAAACTCAGAGATGGGTGCCTGGGGTTTGAACCTGCAATCGCAGAGATTCTCAACATTATAAAACATCACCTGGAAGAGCATGTTGAAGCGGTGATCAGCGGCGGAGTCGTGGTGATGGTGCATGGCCGCCCGCAGCAGTCTGGAGCGAGCCACCACGCGCACCAGGCTCTCCACGCACTTCATGCACACGAGCAGGCGCTTCAGCGGCGCCTCGCCCCCCGCGCCGCCGCCGCGCACCACCCACGACATCACGGGCAGCAAGCGTCTGGAAACACCAGCATTCGTACCATGGATCGAGTTTGTTATATCGATAATAAATTAATGATCCGATAAGTCGATGGTCTGATGAATATGTGACTCAACTACAGAACTACTTGTACGGTTTTTTTTTTTATTACTTGATATTTGTTAGGCTAAAAAAGGAACAGCAACGAACCGAAATCAATATCAATATCGATAGAGTGTGGATTTACCGTTACACTGAAATCCATCAACTGAATGGATGATATTCTGAGAATTGAACATACTTTTCGCAGTTTATAATTATTTTTAACAGATTTTCCACTCACTCGTAAGCCATTGCGTCGCAGAATATCTCGTCGATATACACATGTAATACTGGCTGGAAGTGCTGGTACTTGTGGTCGGCCACCAGCGATATGACCCTCAAGAGACATTCTAAAACTAACACTCCATAACTTCTATCTGAGTATTCTGGCTCGTCTTCTTCAACCTGTTGAAAAGATTACGTAATTAAGACAACACATCTTCAAATACGCTTATTTGAAGTTAACTGACTGTGCTAGTTATGAAAAGAAATATAACAACTTGTGTACCTGTGTCAATATACTGAACAAGGCGTCCAGAATGTCCTGAAGAAATTTAACCAACTCTTCACTCGGTACTTGTAGTAGTCTTGTAAGAGCCGTGCGAAGTGTGCCATCAGCATGATGGGTACTCCATTTCAATACACCCAGAATTTCCTCTGAAATAAATATGAGTTAATACAATAAAAGACTCCTTTCTTACACAAGTGTTAAACTAGTTAGATCAAGGGTAGATCAACTATCGATGCAGCAGTTGAACTTTTAAAAACTGTGTTCAGGGCATGGGAAGAGTCGCGGGATGCTATTGGCATTTTCTGCGACTTGTCCAAAGCCTTTGACTGCGTCAAACATGACATTCTTGTCAGGAAGCTTCATCATTATGGCATTAGAAACGGAGCTCTCAATCTTCTGACTTCGTATTTGAATAATAGAGTTCAGAGGGTTGACGTTAATGGAAAACTTTCTCCAGGATCGTCGGTTACCATGGGAGTACCACAGGGTTCAATTCTTGGGCCGTTTTTGTTTCTTGTGTACATTAATGACTTGCCTTACTACGTAGGGGATAAAAACGATATAGTGCTGTTTGCGGATGATACATCTCTTATATTTAACGTAAAAAGACGTCTCGATAATTTTGACGAAGTAAACAATGCACTTCGTAAAGTTGTTCAGTGGTTTGATAATAATAATTTACTTTTAAATGCGAAAAAAACTAAATGTGTAAAATTCACAATGCTCAATGTTAAGCAATTAAAAACCACTGTACAAATTAACGGTGAAGAACTGGATCCTGTTGCGTCTACTACATTTCTGGGCATTACGGTAGACGCAAAACTCCAATGGGGACCGCACATTCAGCAATTGGCAAGCAAATTAAGTTCAGCGGCATATGCAGTGAAAAAGATCAGACGTCTGACTGACGAGGAAGCGGCAAGAATGGTTTATTTTAGCTATTTCCATAGCTGTCAGTTTATATACGAGAACTTAATGTACGTCCAAAATAATCTTGATAAATTTAATAAAATTTGTAATGTACACAATAAAAATACTAGGAACAAATGTAATCTCGTTCAACACGTAACTCGTCTCCGGAAAGTTAATAACTCTTTTATGGGGCAATGTATGCGCTTCTATAACAAACTTCCGAGGGCTATTAGGGAGCTTCCCTTGACACAGTTTAAGAAATCAATTAAAGATAAGCTTTGCAAAAAAGCATACTATAAAATTTCAGATTTTATTGAAGATAATAAACCCTGGGAGTAATGTAAATTGATCGGAGTTTTGTTGCTATAGTTTGTATCATTATGACATTTACAATGTAAAATTTAAATAATGTAATTAAAATAAGACATTTATTGCTATTTAAAAAAAATGACATGTCGTGTTGCTGAGGGAGTTTCTTGCCGTTTCTTCTCCACAGCTGTAACACGTTTCGAAGCGGCAATAGTTTAAAAAATATAAAAAAGTGTAAAATGGACGATTCAAAAGAACTTGTAAAAGTCTACTTGAATAAAGATAATTTGACTTTGACTTTGACTTTGACATCCTGATTATCATTAAGTCAATTTAGTTTAAGATAATATTTGATTAATATTTGACTCTCGTAGTTTCTGATCCCCGTTACACACAAGGCGCGTATCTTAATGTGGGGTCAGAACAATGAATGTGACTGTTGTGTGTATAATTTATTTATTTAAACAGAATGACATCTTACAACAACTTTGCTTTTTCCAAATTCACTATTGAGAATTAATCAAATTAATTTAGCAGTATGAAAAATTTTATATATAACAACAATTTAAATTCTCTTCAATAGCCATATCGTGAAATATTTGTAACCGTTAGCAGTTCCGTACTATGCATTATATAATACTCACCCCGCTGTGTCAGTTTCGTAGAGCACAATTTCGTAGCAATGGTAAGAGTATCTCTATGGACAAGAGATAGTGGACCGCAGGCTAAACTCCTCTCAGATCCGGTGGGTAGTTCCTCCCTCTTAGAAGGCAGGCTGAGGCACGCCGCTGCAGCCTCTGTCTGTACGTCTGTGGTAACTGCACGTTTGTAGTCAATCTAGAGGAAAAGGTATTTTGAAAAGTTATAATTTGAGTATCGATGGATTTGATTTTTAAAATTGAGTTCTAATTCAAATGACATAACGTTGCTAATGTATTGTACTTATGATTATCCGTAATGATGCTTTTAACAAAATATAATTGTGAAAGTCAATCGGTACAGATTAGACAACTATACGTTTTTTTTTTTTTATTAAATTCAATGGATTTTCTTTAAAAACGAAAATATCCATGCCATCAATTCAAAAATGTTTCTATTGATAAAAATTTGCAATAATTAACTTTTCAACATATCGAGTTTTACAACTTATAGGAACGGCCATAAATATACCTTGTATACAGCGAGGTTGTGCATGCCATCTGGCGCAGTGGTGCCCTCTCTGGTGAGAAGGCGCAGGTATGCGAGGGCAAAGGGCCTCTCGCTGCGGTCTTTGGCTTCGTTGGAGCTCCGGTGGCGCGCTGAAATCACCACGTGCGCCACCTTGAACTGTTCGATGTCCAGCGACACCTGGAAATACAAAATTCAAACATAAAAATAATACTGATTATTGGTTTTACAAGAGTATAGAAGCATATGTCATATTTCGTTCTCTGGTGATAAATATAAATATCAGCCATTCATTTACTACAAGCTTTATCAATTTCTAGAGTATAATTAATTTTGCTTAAAAGATGGAATTATTAGCACATAAAAAAACCTAATATTATAAGTTTTATAGACAACCACGTTTTCACATTTTGATGGTCCATGAAATATGCCAAATAACATTCTAGTTCTTCTAAGCAGACCGTGTCATCGCTTTGTCTCTCTCCCACATATTGCCTTAAATGTTTACACTAAATCTTACCTTGAAAACTTCTTGCCACCGAGGCCGATCGTCGTGGTAGTAAACCACTGATGTGTACTCGTTCATTAATGAAACACCAGCTCCCACAGATACTACACCCTGTTGACAAAGATTTTTTATTAAATCATATACATGAATCTATAGATATCGACAGGATTACGTACAGCTGAACCTAATGAAATTGAATTACAATACTGTAATTTAGTTGAGTGTCACAAAATCGATGCATAAAAGGGCCTATAAACAATATTTTCAAATATTATGGATCAGTTTAGATAGTTTAAAATAACCAGAATTGATGTCCCATTCAGTATGAAACAACTTTATTATAACGAAATTTTATTTTTTTGTAAAATGTGGTTAATTATAATTTAACCTGAGACGCACACAGCTATATTAGGGCCCTACTAAAATAAACGTTTTTACTTTGAAATGTTTGTATACTTACTGGCACAGTCCGCCCATGTTTATCAACAACTCGGGCCACTAACTCTATGTTTCTCTCTGACGTCTTCCCTCCTCCTTTGGAGAAGGAGCCGCCACAGAGCGTCACGTAGAGGTCGTTGCGAGCGTCACCGGGGAGTATCACCTCGGGGAATCCCATTTTACGTGCTATCGCCGTGTTGCCCACCACTATGTGTGGGTTCTCTTCGCGGATCTAAGAAATAAATAAATTATAAATATATATGAAACAAGTTACTTGAAAAAGTGTAGAAAGGTAGTTCGCGTTTATTTCATTGAGTATAATTGTCGTTGTAATAACATACTTTCACTCATCCTTTTATATTCTGTCATTATCCGTACATTTATCATACTCGTATTTGTTCAAATGGTATTCTTCGGTAGTAACTTATTTTCGGATAAGCAGTTTATTGAATAAGTAAAATGCTGATATTAATAATTTTACGTCGCATATTGATAATTGTTAATTAATATGACTTGCTAGACAAGCGAGAAAAAGAGCCATTTGGTCCTTCGAGCTTCTTTGAATGCTAATTATGACATAAATTATATTTTATAATAATACCTGTTTCAGATCTCCTTCGAGTAATTGCAATGTAACCCACAATCCTTGTGTGTGTTTGGCATCTTTGAGATCACGATTTGTAATAACTTTCTTCAGTAACGTGTCCAAATTTTCTTTTTCATACCTGCAAGATAACAACTGATTATACCCCAGATTAAAAATGAATAAATTAATTATTGATTATAACAGATTATTGTCTGACGACATTTAATGACAATTAGAAAACAGTTTCACATATTATACATAGTTCTAATAAGACTTGTCTTCTCCACCGGCAGTCGGACCATCGGCAGACATATTTGGCCCACTTCCACTTTAGAGTGCTAATCTTGCGGGCAATGTCAATGACTCGTGTTATTTACTGTCTTGAATATACTAATAAGTGACTAAAAGTGCATACTAACGCGTAAAAAGGCACTTGTAGATGCTTGTCGGGCTCGTCGGCTACGAGATGTCGCTTGACGTCTGCGCACGCCACGCCGAACGGACGCTTCATGCCGCCCGGCGTGGGCGCCACCACCGCCACCACTGAGCTGCGTCTGTTTGGACAATCATGCTTACGTCACATACAATAAAAATACTAGGAACAAATGTAATCTCGTTCAACACGTAACTCGTCTCCGGAAAGTTAATAACTCTTTTATGGGGCAATGTATACGCTTCTATAACAAACTTCCGAGGGCTGTTAGGGAGCTTCCCTTGACAAAGTTTAAGAAATCAATTAAAGATAAGCTTTACAAAAAAGCATACTATAAAATTTCAGATTTTATTGAAGATAATAAGCCCTGGGAGTAATGTAAATTGATCGGAGTTTTGTTTTGTTGCTATAGTTTGTATCGTTATGACATTTACAATGTAAAATTTAAATAATGTAAAAAAAATTTAAATTTTAAATTGCTATTTAAAAAAAAATGACATGTCGTGTTGCTGAGGGAGTTTCTTGCCGTTTCTTCTCCACAGCGATAACACGTTTCGAAGCGGCAATAGTTTAAAAAATATTAAAAAGTGTAAAATTGACGATTCAAAAGAACTTGTAGAAGTCTATTTGAATAAAGATAATTTGACTTTGACTTTGACTTTGACTACATACACACATACATAACTTTAAGGCTGTATTCCCGGAAAGGGTAGACAGAAGTGCATTTCTACACCCACATTTTGCCAAGTACGTCTATACGTGGGACAGGGGCGAGCCTATTAAGGTTTTTTGGGCACATTTCTAGACTCCGTGCTGCAATTGAGTATTTCCTAATGAAATAACCCAATAGTACTTTGCCCAACTCGAGAATCGAAACCAGCACCATAATTGGGCCGCGTGACCACGAGGTCACATTGCCATGGTTAGTTAGTTACTGCTGGATATACCCCCACCCTGCTCCTTCCCCCTTCTTGTAATGATATATGCATTTTATTTCACTATACCTGTGGTCGATGTTCTGTGGCTCCATGGACCCTACCCGCACAACGTAACACACCAGATATATTTTCTCGCTCTTCATGAGGTCACTGCCGAAATCCTGGGAAAAACGAATAATCCAATTAGGCCTGAATTAATTTTGTGTGGAAGGATAAAACATACTGCGCCGACCCCAAATGAAATTGGGAACAGGGCAAAGAAATGATGATGATGTCCTAAAATATTTCGATATCTAACATATCTAGCCATCGATACTATTATAAATACATACGGTAAAGAGTACGGTGGTGGGAGCGAGGTGTGGTGAGGGCCACCTGAGCAGCAGATGCTCGGTGAGTTTGTTCCCCTCGGCGTTATGCAGGGCGAGGTACAACTCCGCTGCCTCAGGGACGCGACACACGAAGTTGTGCACGCGCACGCACGCCGTGTACGTGCGCGCCGCACTGCCGCCCGCGGGGGGAGGGGGCGTTACCGGCGTCGTCTCCTGCGAAAATATCATCATCATCATCATCATTATCATCAGCCTGTAATTTTTCATTCAAGTATATATTGTTTGATATTATTTATTGTAATAATGGAACTGGCATGTCCATAAAAGAAAAAAGTCCCTAAAAAATAACATCATCATCAGCCCATATACGTTCCACTGCGGGGCACGGGCCTCCTCTACAACTAAGAGGATTTAGGCCCTTGTCCACCACGCTGGTCTAGTGCGGGTTAGCGGGCTACACACCTTTTTTTTTACAAGAGGAAAGCGCGTTAAGCTCCCTGTTTGGTACCTCGGCGGAGGCCCAAAAAGGGTATGTCGGGGTCACCGGCCTTCCAACCCAACGCGTGGAACTATTGTTCGTTTGGTTGAGTTGGGTCCCTAACCAAAATCCTACGCCGTCATACCGACGTAAACCTCTCGATGGCCGTCTTGCGCATCTAAGAAATTCTTAAAAACTTTTTAGGTGTGTAGGTTTTCTTAGGTTTTCCTTCACCGCTAAAGTACGCTATAATTCAATATGAATACACACATAACTTCGAAAAGTGTCTGAGGTTCGAACCCGCGAAAATATAATTGTATGTAATATGTTTTAAAATGCGAGCTTACATTGAGGATACGATACGCAGTCTACTGAGATTCCAGACACGTTTGGGCTTTCCAAAGTGAATGATTTAATAATTTTATCTTTAACAGTAGAGGAAAACATTGAGACCTACGGACCTTTTCCAATATTTAGTCAAATTGAAACAAATAAAAAAAAAGTATATCTTAATTTCTGTAATTACCTTGTTTTTGTCTATTCGAGTATTCGCCTCTTCGTGAAGAGCGTTCAGTCTATACGAGGACATCTTAAGAGGATCTACCAACTGGCCACTGGCGTTTCTCACCGCCAACTCCATGCCTAACGTTCTAGCGAATAAACCAAACACTGAATATAAAACGTAACATTACGATTAATTATACACGAACTTTGCGTATCATCAAAATAATATAAGTTTAGATGGTGTTTACATCAAAACTCAACAAAATTAGTTCAACAGTTAGGCATAAAAATGTTAAAGAATCGCAGTGAGGGGATCGAACCCGTTAGCGTTACCGCTAGACACGTAGGCTTACAAAAATAAGGTTAATTTTGCATTTATAAAATCACTATTAGTCATTAAAAAATCGTACCTATTGCCTCTATCAATAGTGAAGACTGAAGTCCTGGCGACTCGCCTCAGCTGGTCCTGTGGCAGAGCGCCGCTGGCCGCCTGCGCACGCAATTCTAGCAGCGCCCGCATGCTCATCTCCATGAATTTGAAGTGTTCGTCATTGTTCTGCAAGAAACAAACGCAAATTCACTTTTATTTTTATTATTTGCTTTTGAGAATTTGTTTCATAAAAAAGCGCCTGATATTCATAAGAATCTCATTAACATAGCGGGCAATTAATCCAACTAGCATTGCAGCAGCACAACTCACAATGTACAATTTCTTCCAATGCTGGAGCCATTCACGCAGTGTGACTGCTATATCGTGAACCACTCCGCCACCTCCGGAAGACGCCAACACCGTTTCTCCACATCTGGAATCAATTTTACACATTCTAATTACCGTTGCCAGAAAATATTTTTGTATCATACCTTGTTCGAAAGTTCGTTTTTCGACCCTGATTTCGGAGACGAAAGTGCCACATTTCCTCCCGATCAAAAGAGTGAAATAAGTAGTGCGCAAGCTCTCAATTTCTTGCGCATGCGTACTGTTTAAATGACACTACATGTCATAATAGTATATAATAAATAAATTCGTGAGGGGTACGGTAGACTCGATCGAAACCATAGATACCTGAATAATAAAACATAATAAAATAAAGATTTCGAGTCGACAACATATAACCGCAAAATTCGGATTGTCGAGTATTTTGATAAAATCTAATGGTGCTTGACAGATAAATCACTGTCGCCATATTAGCGAAACGTCACTGATGTTTTGATTACAATTATGGAGGGTAAAGGTAAGGAGTGTCATCTTGTACATTCAAGTGTCCGTCAAAATGTCTTAAAATAGGGGGCGCCATATTAGCATCATCATCATAAATTTTAAAGGAAGCGGAAATCAATAAACTTCCATTCACAGTTCAGGATATAAAATCACTCTAGCAACACGCGTTTTCTGATAATTACTCTTTAAGGTTAAATAAACTATATTATTTTGTACTACGCAAGTAGTTGACATTTTCAATAAACTACTTTAGTCGACAATAATATTAAATTCATACCATGTCCTTTGTCTACACCAGCGCCATTCTGGAAGGTTTTTGAACTGTTATTTACAGCTGACAGCTGGACACTTTTTTATTATTATTTTGTTTACGAGTTGTTATAAACAACCGGCTTGTTGCTTAGTTACACGGCCATAAAAATTTGAAGCATGCGCACTAATTATATATTTTTTTGCACTCCGGGCGGAAAGTGACAACTTTCGTCCCGCTGCGCTAAACAAGTCGGACAAAAATTTAAATCTTAATCGAACTTTCGATCCTGGTATGATAAAAAATTGTATACACACTACGGGAGGAAAGTAAGACATCCTCTCCAGGGTGTTTGCCTGTCCTACTTTCGTCCCTAGGGGTGTAATATACTATTCATCCTAGTATAGCTAAGTGATATCCTAGTATATCTGACAGTAAAAGCGAAATTCTTCTGATATATTTTTTTGTAATGTAATGGTTTTATCAGTGGATATAAGTTCTCGCTGATTAGGACGAACCTACTACCATTTAACAGGCGCTTTATAAGACTCGAAGTGCCTACAGAGATTTGCCTCTAAGCTTAAACTAAAACTCTGGGTCGTAATCATTTTATTTCATTCATTAATTTATTTGACAGAGAACAAACATCATCATCAGCTGAAAGACGTCCACTGTTGGACATAGGCCTCCCCCAAAGACTCCAAAGCGCTCTGTCTGAAGCGCCCTACATCCAGCGGATTCCCGCGTTCTTCGTGAGATCATCAGTCCACCGTCTGGGTGGACATCCAACTCTGCGCTTGCCAGCACGCGGCCTCCACTCCAGAACTTTTCTGCCCCATCAGCCGTCAGTTCTACGAACTATGTGCCCTACCCATTGCCACTTCAGCTTGCTAATTCTTTAGGCTATGTCAGAGGACAAACAATTAAATAAAAATAATATTATCCTCTCAAATACATGTACGTACTCAGTCATCTTTTTTAACTCTCAAGGAGTCAAAGAAAAATAGCATTTTGGTTCCCATGTAAAGCGAGTAGCAGTTGAAATCTGGAAATACAACGACGTCACTAAGCACTTTGTTTACGCGATCAATCGGACCTTATCAGGGAACAGTAACCCAGTTACATATATCTTCTAGGATGTAGAACAAATTGAGCTTGCTCAATTAGAGCACGAAGACGTATTATCAAGTAAGGACAACCCAACAGAAAGTAGGTGTCTATTATTTCATACACAATTGAATGAGCTAGTTCGCTGTAAATCGCCAATAGATGGCGCTAAAATGAGGTAAGAGTAAGTAGTGATGGCCTCGAGGTTTAGGCACGCGGTCGAGAATCTCGACGGTCGCGGGTTTAAACCCCAGGCACACACCTCTGGCTTTTCGAAGTTATGTGTGTATTCACATTGAATTATCACGTACTTTAACGGTGAAGGAAAACTACGTGATAAAACCTGCACACCTAAAATTTCTTACGAATTTTTTGGGTGTGTAGTCCGCCAACCCGCACTAGGCCATCGTGGTGGACTAAGGCCTGAATCCGCTCAGTTGTAGAGGAGGCCCGTACCCAGCAGTGGTTCGTAGGTATATGGGCTGATGATGAAAAGTAAGGGTGGCAGGTAAAAAGGCAGCAAACGCAAGTATAAAAGAGGACAGACGGGGGAGTTTAGCAGGACAAAGTGAAATAAAATTATCTACATTAAACTTTATTACAATGTGTATATAACAATTGTTTTCGTTTTGAGGTTCAACGCCGTAATTTTACTAAGTTTCGGTTAAAGCGTATGACCCATTTAGTTATTGTTTTTATAAAAAAATCTAATAAACTTAAACAAAAACAAGACGTAGCTAACATAGGGAACATATTATATTTAGAACGTTTTATCAACTCCTAATTGCCTACTAACCGCAGCCTTTAGTCCACAAATTGATCATATCGTATCGCCAGTAATTACACAGCGAGAATCTCATAAATACACGTCTATGAAGCCTATGCTAAATCATAATGATATACCGCGTTATCAATCAGCAGTTGGGCCGTGCTGCGCTCCAGCTGGCTACTGCCGTAATGTGACAGGGAGACGATAACGTTAGGCGTATTGCAAACATTGTCGTGGAGGGTATTTTTTATTATTTATTTATTTATTTAAAATATTTATATACATAACAGTATAAAGGTGAACTAAATGTCATAAGCATTCTCTGCCAGTTTACCTATGAGCGTGGTAGGTGTAGAAGCAGTGATGGCCTAGAGGTTTAGGCGCACGGTCGAGAATTTCGGCGGTCGCAGGTTCAAACCCCAGGCACACACATCTGACTTTTCGAAGTTATGTGTGTATTCACAATGAATTATCACTTGCTTTAACGGTGAAGGAAAACATCGTGATGAAACCTGCACACCTAAAAAGCTCTTAGGAATTTCTTAGGTGTGTAGTCCGCCAACCCGCACTAGGCCAGCGTGGTGGACTAAGGCCTAAACCCTCTCAGTTGTAGAGGAGGCCCGTGCCCAGCAGTGGGACGTATTTGGGCTGATGACGTGGTAGGTGTATTCTGATAATATTTATAAATACAAAGACATAAATATAATTTTCATACATCGTATGGCTTTGGAAGTTACTCTGCTGTTTATGATTCCAAGCTGTCTACTGTAATATGATTTGGTCATGAAATAAGTTCATTCTATATTTTTCTTAATCACACTATTTCGTAGCTTAATCGAAAATGCAAAAGACAGAATACCGTTTAAATACTAGCGCGTCGATAACTTAGTTAACTATATGTCAGTGCATATGCATCTACCGTTAGTGCCTTCACATAACGTTGGATTCTTTAAATTAAAATCTCAATACTTAGTAATACTTTAGACGAGAACGACTTATGAAAGTTATGTAAATCGGCATGTTATTACGATAATTATTGATCTCGTTTTCTCACGCTCTATGAGGCACTCTCTACGTCGTTTATAAATAAGGATAATTTCTATTAAACCGGAACCCAGGTTATTCGAATGATAATATTTAAGTTAAAAGATATTATGTTATATGAAGTCGTGATGGCCTTGAGGTTTAGGTACGCGGTCGAGAATTTAGACGGTCGCGGGTTCAAACCCCAGGCGCACACCTCTGACTTTTCGAAGTTATGTGTGTATTCACAATGAATTATCACGTACTTTAGCGGTGAAGGAAAACATCGTGATGAAACCTGCACACCTAAAAAGTTCTTAGGAATTTCTTAGGTGTGTAGTCCGCCAACCCGCACTAGGCCAGCGTGGTGGACTAAGGCCTAAACCCTCTCAATGGTAGAGGACGCCCGTGCCCAGCAGTGGGACGTATATGGGCTGATGATGATGATGATGTATCTCGATTGAAATAGGTGAAATAAAGTTCCAACTAATTTGACATGCCCTGTGTGTAAAGTGTGACTGTGTGACATGAGATGGCGAAATCTCTTCCAAAGTATTCGGATGAAACAAAAAATAATTACGAGGGCCACTATTTGTGCCGAGCCCAGCCGAGTACAGTAGCTAACGCGACGAAGGCGATAATGTTTCAATTACGCAGACGGGACGCGAATACTTACGCGATGTAATAAAGTTACAGTATAGTTTCCCTGGCTTAATGTAACGAAATATATTCATAACATAATTGTATAAAAAAAGGTACCAAACGCAGCAGCTGTCAACGATGGTATTTGAACCGTTATGTATTTACGATCAGGTGTCAGTACAGTCACTTTGCTATTAAGCGGCGAAAGTTTCGCAAAAGCTCTGCAAGTAATAACTGCTTAAAAAGCAAGGACCTCCAATTATCTCACTTATATACTTTTTTGTAATGTAGGAGCTAAAAATATTATTTCTGTCTTACTCGTAAACTTCCTAAGGAAGTATTTCTGATCCCTGATGAAATCATAACAATATTTCGTTTAGTTTGACCTAAGAAACAAAAATATTGTTATGAATAAGTAGTTAAAACTAACAAAATAGTAGAAATTAATTAACATTGTCACAAACTACAACTTTTGTATGCATAAATCTGATTACTGATAGGCTAATATTGCATAATATAAAAAAGCTGTTAAACACTTTAAACATTTAATCATACTTTCTCCACAATATGACATCACATAACCTGAATCATGTGAAACGAGTTTAGTAAGACGGAACAAACTGCGAACAGTATGCGAAATTCGTTAAGACAGTTGTATAAGCCTTTATTTCAAACATTCATCATCAAACACATCATTTTTAAAAGCATATTTTAAAATTTAAGCGATATATACCTAAACAAAATATTTTCAAATCAAATTTACTTCAAGCTCGGAACATCCCATAATTCCGTCATGCATAAGGTCCGTCATAATTCCGAATTTTAATCACATCAACGGAGTCAAATTACTCTGACACCGTCACACGGGAGTTCCGTGCGATGTCATCCTACTGAACATTTTACGTGTCGCCCAAGGGTGTGATTCATTGGACAACCGTCGACTATCGCGCGGGTCGTCGACCCGCTCAATTAGTAATAAAATATTACTTCGTCACTTTTTATTAGAGATATATTGAAGGACTCGGCATGGGGTAATGCTTACGTTAATCCTGGCCTAATTTATAAAGGAGGGGCTCTTAGATCAATAGCTACAAAACATGCACGTGATACCGTTGCGCTAAAAACTCAATCTGGTTTGTCGATGTTTGTTTTTGCATTAATGTGTTCTTAAACACCTGAAGCTCTATGAATAATCTTGATAGTCTCATAAAAGAAGCTCATAAAATCCATCTGACAAATGCGCATTTGGGCAATATGCTAAAGCTCAACACAACGTAAATTACTGTATGATTTATGTAGGTACTGGCTAGCAGTGGCGGTACTTCCATAGAAGCCCAAAAGCCTAGCATGCCTTACAAAATTCCGAATAATAATCTTTAAACTTTAAATCTTTATTTGACCAAAGCAATTTGACATCATTAAATAAATTCTTATTTATGATATTATTTATTTATCCTGACCTCACAATAAACAATTATGAACTGTACATGACACAATTAACGTGTAACGCTTTTGAGCTTCTATGGAAGTACCGGCACTGCTGGCTAGTGCAGCCAATAAAACATACAATCATCTTCATCATCAGCCGAAAGACGTCCACTGCTGGACATAGGCCTCCCCCAAAAACTTCCAAAGTGCTCTGTCGGAAGCGGCCTGCATCCAGCGGCTTCCCGCGATCTTCGTGAGATGACCAATGATCCAACGCTACGCTTGCTGGTAAGCGGCCTCCACTAAACATAATAATTAAATAAATAAAATTAAACATACACCTCTCCAGGTGTATTGAAATATATTTAATGACTCAACAGTTTACTTTAAATGTAACCATGTGTATGTAAAATTTCCTAATAATCTGTTTCCTTAGTCGATGCGTTAATGCTTAAGAAATAATTATAAGACGTATATTGTAGATACAATTTATCTTTTTCTAAGTTTGAATTGCTATCTGCTTTTAGTTATTTGTCAAATCGATTTCCTTTTACCAACAAAGACTTTTAAAGTAAAGCCCAGTAAAATAATACATTTATTCCTTTTAAAACATCTATGTAGTATAATCTCATCGAGTACTTGCAGTATTACGTTTCCGTCTTCATATTAAAGCAAATTGTTTTCGGAGTAAGCTTGGGTTGTATCGAGACTTAAGATCTAGAACATCTATTTGTCAATTGACCTACATAGACAGTTACGTCCTTGTACCATACCTTGTAGTTCTATTCGGTTTCACACATTTTTTGCTATTTCGAAATTCTAACATGTTCTTTTTGTTTTATGTCGCTTGTGGAATAAATAATCTACTTATGTGCCATCTCTTTCATATTTTTTAAAATGATGATATTATTTTCTTGTCGGTAGAAACGTTTGATCGTATTTTACACGATCTACTCAGTTTAGAATTTCTGAGTCCATATGAGTCATAATAGCCCTGACGCGTATTAGGGGATGTACTGTTCCAGAATATACTGTCAATGATTCATGTCATGATCCTATAATTATTGTAAGTGCTGATTATAGGATAGCTATTCCACAACATAGCAACTGTCTTACTTAAAGTGTAACAAGTATACAGGGTCTAACGCAAATAGTTGCGTGACTTATGTCAAGTATAGGTATAGCTTGACATAGGTCAAGTATCTTGATCAGCCTAGTTAAAACCGTAATGAAAGGTGCAATCAACGGTTGACAATCGAGAATAACTGCTCCGGTGTAACAGCATTTACTCCCCAGTGCGCTCTATAAAATATCTCACTTACTTGTCAACAGTGCAGTCTCTTATCACTACGTATCCCTTGGGAAAGGCGCCGCGAGCGAGCCGACGCAGACTCGTGCCCCAGTACCAGTCCCGAGTCTCCCCCTCCACGTGCACCAGCTCGCCCACTTCCAAGGACAGCTGGGATGGGCATTTGCCGGTGAAGTTGTAGATAGCTGGAAAAAATTATCTTTATGAAAATATTTACAAGACATTAGATTTGTCGTGATGAATAAATTAAAACTATCACATCCAAAATAAACTGGGTAAAGCGGTAGCAGACCTAGGAAAGACACAAGGGGAGCCTCTATGGGAAACTGGCTCGTTTTTATCCCGAAGCAAAATTGATCAGAGATAAATTGAATAGGCTGAGTTGAAAGCAATAACCTCCACGCTTTTTATCATGGCAAGGAATAAGATAAAATATAGGAGATGGAATATAGGTATTTGGGAGGTTATTCCCCATTCCATAAATATATCAGTTCTTAGAAAATAGGATCCGATGCACGTATGTCGCGAGTTGATAAATGCCGACATGATGGTAGATATTAATAGAGGCTATAATATTATTAAAATCAAATCAAATCAAATTATCTTTATTCAAATAGACTATTACAATTTCTTTTGAATCGTCAATTTTACACTTCTTAATTTTTTAAACTATTGCCGCTTCGAAACGTGTTATAGCTGTGGAGAAGAAACGGCAAGAAACTCCCTCAGCAACACATGTCATTTTTTTATTTCTTTAAAAAATAGCAATATATGTCTTTTTTTTCATTACATTATTTCAATTTTACATTATAAATGTCATAACGATACAAACTGTAGCAACAAAACAAAACTCCGATCAATTTACTTTTTCATTATTTTTTCATAAAGTTGTTTTAAAAGTAGATATATTTTCCTTATGTTTATTATTACAGTAAAACATTTCATCATAACTAATATATAAAATATTTTTTATTTAAGTTAAAAATATCTGTATTTAAAAAACATAAATCCGTCTGTAATTTTTAAACCCTCGCAATATTTTATTTTATTAATCCATACCTAATATGACTGAAATTCTTATTACCTATTATAGGTACAAAAAAAAAAACAATTTTGGGTTCGACTTTTATTACCTTATCAGGGATAGAGAGCCAAAATTTGAATATTGTACTGTAAGAGACAAAAAAATACCTCTTCTGTCTTTTCTCTATCATCAGTTCAATAGTGAAATTTATTAAGATTTTCAATTTCTAGATCAAAGCGTATAATTCTCAAAATAAATGAACTAAGGAACCAAACTAATGAAGTAAATAATATAATAATATTAATGACCATTAACGTAAATGAAAAATATGGAGCAAAAATCCGTTGCTTTGAAAGTGGAAACAGAATAGTTATAAAAAGTTTATTCAGTCCATTGACAACTCTCGATACAGTTTGTTTTGTCTAGGCCAGGGGTCGGCAACCTTTTGTGTCAGAAGAGCCAAAAATTACAATTTACAAAATTTCAAAGTTTTTAAAGAGCCGCAAAAAAATTTCTTGTCAACAATTAATAGTAGGTACTTGAATAAATTAAATTTTAATACAAAATAAAAAACTAATCTTTAACTAATTTATAGGAAAAATACCTATTTATTCATATATATAAGTAGTGTATTTCCACATCAAATTAGATAATCACTTTTTATTTAAGTAAAAACTTAAAACAATTAAACATTTACCTACAACACTAAATTGAACATCAATAACAAACAATTGAGCAAACACATTCAATAGGAGCGATGGCTTTTGCGTTGGTAATTCAAGTAGAAAATTTTAACTTTAATAAACAATGTAACTTGTATTTAAAAATAAAAACAATAATATACATTTCAGCAAACAAATGTAATGGGAGCGTTGGCTTAGCATGGTTTTAGAAAGTTTAGATTTTGGCTCATAATTTGTTGTTTTAAGTTTCAAACATGACTCTAAATTGTCATTTATTAGTTGGCTTCTTACTTTACTTTTAATTATACTCATGCAAGAGATCGCTTGCTCGCACGAATATGTCGATCTGAAGATAGTCAGCACTCCAGATGTCAACTTCTTCACCTTACTGTAGCAATCTGGAATACTATTCCATACATTGAATATAAGTGCCTCAACTCGCGGCATTTCTTTTAAAGTTGTCCACTTTTGTTGCGTTACGTACACACATTTCTGGACCTCCAACTCTTCCACTTGATATTTAACTCTATAAATTTTCCACTCCACAAAGCTTTACTTTTTTGAATCGATCAATTGCATTTCTAGAGATCCAGTATCAGCTCCGAATGGCTCAATGTGGATTTCGTTACTATTTGTTTTAAGAGGATTTTCTATCACATTATCGTTAGAGTGGTCAGCAAATTCATCTTTATTAATTTTTTATAACTGTGCTGAAGTAATTCATGTCAGGAGTTGCACTGGTTTTATTGCGATATAGCTTAAAAAAAATTAAATGAAGCAATTTATCGCTCTGAATATCTTCTGCAAAAATAATATTTTTTTCTTCGAAACAAACCAATTCTTCTACCAAAACATAGGCTGGGTTTCCCTTCTTTTGCAGTTTTACAAGTATCAGCGCATTTAATTTCTCCGTGATATCCACCATAAAGTAAAATTTTTGCAACCATTTGCCTTCTCTAACTCACGGTGATTAATGCCTTTTTCATTGAGGAATTTATTTATTTCATTCAAACACAAAAAAAACGTTTCAACACCTTACCTTTGGAAGGCCATCGCACTTTATTGTGATGCAGGAGGTCGGAATACTGAGTCTCCATTTCGTTTAAAAATTCTTTAAACTCGATTACCTAACAATCTCGATTACCCAATTCATGATCTCAACTATTTCGGCCGGAAACGTTTGGGCACAAAACGCTTCTTCATGTATTATGCAGTGAAACATAAGAATTTCGTGGTTAATTTTGTCTGAAGATTCGTTGTTTTCCCTTTATTTTTTCCTGTCACAGCCAAAGCATTGGTGAAGACGCCAAACTTTCCTTCGTCGAAAGCGAATTAAAACCTACATAGAAAAATCCAATGACGGCATCATTCGAAGCTTCCGACGGACTGACGACATGATGACACGTGTCACGGGGAAGGGGTACGGTGAAGAGCGAGTACAAGTGTCTAAGAGATAGAAATGGTGCCTAATCCTCGTTAAGCGATTCAGAACGATTTTTCAATGATTAAAATATAAAGTAAATAATATTTTCGCATGGAACTAAAGAGCCGCAGCTTCACATCCAAAGAGCCGCATGTGGCTCGCGAGCCGCAGGTTGCCGACCCCTGGTCTAGGCCGTTCTCATAATCTACTATTCATATTCACAACTCCCTCGCTAGTCCCGCGCCATAAGTTAGTACATTGCGATCTGGTTCCGGAGATAGCCCCTAGGACTTAAGTCCTAGGTGTTATTGGGTTTTCCACTAGGAAAAGCAGTAGCAGCACGGAGTTTAGGAAAGTGTACGAAAAACACAACAAACTCCTCATAAATGGAACTTAAATCACAAATGTCAGCAGTAGTGGTTAAAAACACTGCTTTACCTGGCCTTTTGGTGAAGCAGGAATAAGTGTATGTTTAAAAATAATGTCTGGAACAAGAATATGGGGCGGCTTAACACTGACATGACTATTAACAATCCACAGACCAACATAACAATGAGACCGTTAACTAAGAACAAATGCAAATTACATAATTGTGCTGCTAACGCGCATGCTTTGATGGCGGTATCCTGCGACACCTTGTACAGACATGCTTTCTAATTTGGCGTGGACGTACGTAAGCATTGTGCTATATTGCGAATTGTGTTAAAGACCCTTGGTGAACTCTCGTAGTACGGAACCAATCTATATTAGCCCTCGTATGTCCTATAGGCACGGGCTTCCTCTGTAACTGACAAGGAGACCCTACGACGTGTGGGTCGGGGATTTCCATGATGTTTGGTGAGGTGGTACAGGGGCCCGAGGTTATTGTGATATCAAAATATTGTGATAATTAAAAAAAAATGCCGGGTCTCAGACCCGAGATCACTTTCCGACAGGTCAAGAACTGGTCGCCCTCGGTCTGTTAGGACTCCAGCAGTGATAAAAGCTGTGAAGGCGCAAATTCAAAGAAATCCCAAACGTAAGCGTAATCGTAATCGTAAACGTAAGAAACTGTTGGCCCTTCAGATGGGGTTAAGCAGAACCACGGTGAAAAGGGTGTTAAATGAAGACTTAGGGCTTCGGGCATATCGAAGAAAAACAGGACATCGTTTGAATGCTCGTCTAATGGACCTGAGACTGAAGAGATGCCGCGCTAAAAAATATCGGGAAATTCTTTTTTCGGATATTTTTTTTTTTTACCGTAGACGAGAGCTACAACAAACAAAATGATAAGGTGTACGCACACAGAAGTGAAGAAGCGAGCAACCGTATTCCACGTGTCCAACGAGGTCATTTTCCATCCTCGCTCATGGTACGGTTGGGAGTTTCTTATTGGGGCTTAACAGAGGTACATTTTTGTGAGAAAGGTGTAAAAACGAATGCAGTTGTGTATCAAAATACAGTCCTGACGAACCTTGTGGAACCTGTTTCTCATACCATGTTCAATAACAGGCACTGGGTATTCCAACAAGATTCGGCGCCAGCTCATAAAGCGAAGAGCACACAAGACTGGCTGGCGGCGCGTGAAATCGACTTCATCCGGCACGAAGACTGGCCCTCCTCCAGTGTCATAAGAATCTATGTTTTGTTAAGTTCATTTTGGTATATAAATGGTTACATAATGAATAAACTTGTTTCTATTATTTTATAATAAACATGTGACAGAATTTATGACCTGGCTAGGTAGTTGTGATACCCTCGGGCCCCTCTACCACCCCACCAAAAATCATTGAAATCTCCGACCCACATGTCGTAGGGTCTCCTTGTGAGAGATAAAACCTTAGTACTGGTGTACTAAGTACTGGCCTAACAGCGAGATCAGAAAGTGAAAAAAAATCGTGCAGTAATTTAGAAGAGAAATAATAAAATTCAGCAGCGTTATTACGTTTAATCGCATGGTTATCACTATTTATGAGATACACAATGAAATGACTGAATCGTAGTTTTTTTTTAATATTTAACTGCACTACATTGAATATCGTAGAAAAAACAACTATATGATTATTAATCATTGTATAATGTCACGATTGTAAGCCATATAGAACGAGTGTTGATTGTAATGCAATTGCATGTTGCTTGCTAGAGAGCACTCCATAAGCAGTTTTACAATACATTTTATAGTTTAAATAAATGAAAAGTAAAACCTAAAATATAACCATGCATACTAAAACCTAAATTTAAAAACTGAAGTTCAAAAATGCTCACTTGAAACAATTAAATGTGTGAACAAACAGCTCAATGTTTTTTGTAAACAACTAACCATAAAAAACCCTCTTGAATTATGACACAATATTATGACCGTTATCGTCTGGCTGAATTAAAAAACCCAAAAAAAAAAACATCCAACCCAAGCACTGGCAACATTAATTTGCCTGACAAAAAAAACTACTCTCAAGCAAGTTACTTACGGGTGAAACAATTAAACAGGCACAATGGGAGCGGAATGTGTGAGTCACACGACGACACATGCGCGCGCGCCAAATCGCAACGGAACGAGACTCGAATGCTGATCGTGGGGACACCTCTATGGGAATGGATAGAAGTGGCATTAGAGCTAGGGACTAGGAGTCTAGCATTGGGGAACGAAATCAGTAATACAACAAACAACCGGTTTAACCGAGGCTGTTATGAAAATGCTTATCTTTCTGATAAAGCTCTGAATAAATCGAAATTGATATTAGAATCAAAAATTTCAATACCCGAATTATTACCTATTTTGAATTATAGAGCAAGGTCACAAAAAACCTTATAAATGAATATTTTTTAAATGATACCTAAGTTTCAAAGCATGTCAGGAAGAGTAATTTATTCCCTTCGAAATTGCACGTACATCAATTTAAATGTCCGTCCATATCATGATATATCTAAAACGACTCAATAAATACATCTAACCCACAACGTAAAGGGACTATAGTGTCTTTACGCAAACCTAGAAAACCACCAATAGCTTTTCCCATGAACTAGCACATTACACATAGTATCTATACAATCCGCGCGTAGCAATTATTTTGTAGCCTAACAGCGTATAAATAAATATTAATCAACGCTGTAATCACATCCAAAATACGAGTCCATTTACAACGGCACGAAATTGACGCACGAAGCGCCGTGTCTGACAGATCTGTAAATCTACACAGACATCGGAGCCCGTAGTGCACCTGTTACGCTACACTTGACTGTAATGAGACACCATTAGTAATCATAAAGACTCGGAGAGGAGCTCGAGCAGAGATGAACAAATATTCGAAGATCGAGATGACATCAATCATCGCTGACATAATAAAGCATTCGGCAGGCCGAGCAAATTGAAACATAAATAATTTTTAAAATGGTTCAATTAGTAATTCGAATGATGATTTTTAATGACGAAACCTAAAAATTTATTTCGCATAGTTACAATATTGATGAATAACAATATAACATGAATTTTACATAAATAAAGAAGAGGTACAAACAGCACAGGATGTTGATGGTAATAATAATTTTCATCATCATCAGCCCATATACGTCCCACTGTGTGCCCATAAACTGCTGGGCACGGACCTCCTCTACAACTGAGAGGGTTTAGGCCTTAGTCCACCACGCTGGCCTAGTGCGGGTTGGCGGACTACACACCTAAGAAATTCCTAAGAACTTTTAGGTGTGCAGGTTTTATCACGATGTTTTCCTTCACCGTTAAAGTAAGTGATGATTCATTATGAATACACACATAATTTCGAAAAGTCAGATGTGTGCCTGGGGTTTGAACCTGCGACCGCCGAAATTCTCGACCGCGCCTAAACCTCGAGGCCATCACTGCTTAATAATTATATGCTTAATAATTTTAATAGAAAACAATATTAGTCTTGGTTGCGCAACAACTAGGTACAATTGAATGATCCAGTGAAACATTCATACAAGCATTCACACGAGTAAATTCGGCGAGTTTAATCCAATAGACGCGCCGATTGAATCACATTATGGACTCCCGCATTTGACAGTTTTTAATTGGACTTCCTCAGGTGCAGGGGAGAGGCGGAAGACAGCGCGTCGATAAGCGTACATACATTATTTGCATACACATATATGTAATGTGTGGTGTGTAACTGTCTGTATTAGCGACAATTATTGAATTTATGGCTCGTCCGGTCACTCCGTCAGTCTGGGGGCTAATGTATTTATGGCTGAATGCAAAAATACACTTCATAATGAAATTATTGTTAAAAAAGTTAAGTATGAAATGAAAAGTTATGAGAGGAGTTAATTTTGCTGGCGAAAAAAAAGTACCTATGACAGATAAATTAGAGCGAAAATTAACTGTTAAACTACATATGTTAACATAGATTTAAAAAGTATTGATGGGAGCCATAAGCGACACAAAAAGACCTGACACAAGATTAGACATTGTTGAGAAATAGCTTCATAAAAAATGTTCATTGTTATTTGTAGGAATGAATCGGCTTTAGACGAACTAATGTTAAAGAAAATCATCACAAAGTATCAAATCTGCTGTTACATCTCTTTTGTTATAAAAGCAAACAATCATCTATCATGTGGTAACATTAAGTAAAATTTGCGTAAATTATTAAACATTTAATCAAGTACGAAGCAATCTTGTTTAATCACGTCAGGTTACTCAGTAAGGGTGTAAAATATTACAGGGTGCGTGTCGCTGTGGTGGTCTCATTTGCCAAGATAATATTCACGGCAATTCAGTTTCATAAGCACGTCAGATTGCGGATGTCGCGTACGGCACAAATTACGACGGCTGAACGTTGTTTTTTCTATAGAAATGCAGCTGGCACAGGCCGTTGTTTTATTATATTTACATCACAACGAGGAGACGTTTAATTGTATAGGCGGTAAATTTGGACCAGAATCAGATCTTTGTTTAAATATTGAACTACCTATACATGTGTGTCTTAATACTAAACAGTTAACTACTATACTGATTAAATGCAGTTTGCAAAATGTATTTCATGACTATGTTTACTTTTATGAATTTAAAGTTAAAGCAATAGCTTCGAGTCTGGATATTCAAGCAAAATATACATAAGACAAAGTAGTAAGACCATATTCATAAACCTATTTTTACTCGTGATGTTATTTTTTAAGGGTTTTGCCCAGTCTCCCCTTCTCATTAACCAACACTCATACTGTCAACTTTTACAAGAATATTCATCATATTTCAAGTGCTGCTATTCCACTGAGTTGTTTTATACAAGCACCATTAGCTAAGTACTCTTCACTTAATGGTGATTTTAGTGAAGTTTAGATGAAGTTTGAACTGATCGCGAGAATATACCTATGAATCTATGAAGTATGAAGCCATTCAATACATACCTATATGCTTGACTAATGGTGCTATTTAAATATTTATTTATTTATTTACACTTTATACATATATTATGTAAAGGTGGACTTAATTTTAGCTTTTGCCCGCGACTCCGTCCGCGTAGACTACATGGTTGGGTTCAGAAAGAAAATAAGTTGTAGTCTATTTTACTCCACAGATTCCCAGTTATGTCCATATCAAAAATCATTAACATCGGTCAAATGATTTAGGCGTGAAAGCATATCAGACATATAGTTACATATACGTAGTTACAGTCGTCTACACGTCGTTTCATCATTATAGCTTCAAAAATGACGAATTTCCATACAAACTTTCACCCCTATTTTTATTTTACCTCCTTAAAGGTACATTTTTTACAATCTTTTGATGTCATATTTATTTATATCTAATCAACAGCCTAAAAAATAAGTTTCAAGCTTCTAGCTTTAAAAATGACAATACTTCCATACAACCTTTCATCCCCCCTTTCAACCCCTTAAAACCCCTTTTCCGGGATAAAAAGTCTAAACTATCTGTGTACCAAATTACATTTAAATCGGTTGAGTAGTTTTTGCAGTAAAGCGAGACAGACAGAGTTACTTTCGCATTTATAATATTAGTAAGGTTAGTAAGGATAACGACTTGAGAAAGGTGGCGGGTAACGAATGGATGAGGGCTGCTCAAGACCGGGATGGTTGGCGCTTTTTAGGGGAGGCCTACGTTCAGCAGCGGACGGCGATAAATAAAAAAGTTCATTCCACACAAACTTTTATCCCCTATTTTTATTTTACACCCTTAAAGGAATGTTTTTACAAACTTAGAATGTCATATTTATTTATATTAAATCAACAGCCTAAAAAATAAGTTTCAAGCTTCTAGCTTTAAAAATGACAATACTTCCATACAACCTTTCATCCTCCCTTTCAACCCCTTAAAACCCCTTTTCCAAGATAAAAAGTAGGCTATGTACTTCTCAGGGTCTAAACTATCTGTGTATCAAATTTCATTTTAATCAATTCAGTAGTTTTAGCAGGAAAGCGAGACAGACAAACAGACAGAGTTACTTTCGCATTTATAATATTAAGTAAAAATAAGGATATCATATATATGTTGTAATGATGTAATAAAAGCCATATAAAAAAGTTTCATCATTCTAGCTTCAAAAATGACGAATTTCCATACAAACTTTCATCTCCTATTCTTATTTTACCTCCTTAAAGGTGTTTTTTTTTTTAACTTTGAATGTCATAATTATTTATATCTAATCAACAGCCTAAAAAATAAGTTTCGAGTTTCTAGCTTTAAAAATGACAATACTTCCATACAACTTTTCATCCCCCCTTTCAACCCCTTAAAACCCCTTTTCCGCAATAAAAAGTAGCCTATGTTCTTTCTCAGGCTCCAAACTATCTGTGTACCAAATTTCATTTAAATCGGTTCAGTAGTTTTAGCAGGAAAGCGAGACAGACAGAGTTACAATCGCATTTATAATATTAAGTATGGATTAATTACGATATAACTTTCTGATATATTTACAACTGCCCAACATCTAGCTACCGCAATAGAAATTTATAAATCAAATCTATCATATCATCATTCATCGGGTATATTACACGCCAAAATCTTTTATTCCCACGATGGCTACCTTGAGATTCTAATATCAGTCACTGAATATGTAACCTCCAAAATATACTCCGATGGACGAACGTCCACATATACACAGTTTGACAGATTTGACAGCCGCGTAACGTAGTTGGCTAGATACCAGCTTGCGAAACGAGAGGCAGCGAGTTTGATCCCCGCACCTCGGAGCGTTTTTTTTTTTTTTTATTATTATACTAAAATCATGTGTGGTGTTGCTTAGATGCTAAAGTGTTAAAACGTGCCCGCGAGAGGAAGGTAAATTCGCTATTTGATACGGTTTCACCTTCCTTCGCGAGCATTTAATGTATAAGGTGTGGTGAGTATTTGTGCTTGTAAGTGAGTGCTGGTGTTACATATTTATGAAATTTAATATTTAAATATTATAATTAAATGAATCATACACAATTAATAAAGACAAAAAAAAAGGAAAAACACAAAACTCGGAGCGTTTGTCTCGACAAATGTTTGTGTGTTCCACAAATATTTGTTTCGGGTTTGGGTGTTTGTGACACGGAAAAATCTCTCGTAGTTTCTGATACTCACGACACAGGACTTGTATCCTAGTGTGGGATCAGAACTATGTATGTGACTGTTAGGTGTATTTATTTTGTTTTAACTTTAAGACCTAAAACCGTGTAAATGCAACGAAATGAGTAACAAAATTCACTCATTTCCAGGTTCAATTTTAATTAAATTTATTCTTTACATACATACATAAACTCACGCCTGTATTCCCCGAAGGGGTAGGCAGAGGTGCATTTCTGCACCCACATTTCGCCAGGTATGTATCAGTCTACGTAATAGGGGGCGAGCCTATTGCCGTTTTTCGGGCACATTTCCAGACTCCGTGCTGTTACTGAGAATTTCCTAATGGAAAAACCCAATAACACTTTGCCCGACCCGGGAATCGAACCCACGGCACAATTTATTCTTTAGTCAAGTGTTAATCAAAAGTTTTGGAAGGAGACGACCACATGCCGCACGATCGGTTTGCTTTTTATGCACATTTCCGCCCCTATGTAATCGACAACTGCGTGAAGAACACTGAGCTAATTTTTGTGCGAGGATTATGGTTTACGTGACTACGTAGCGAACTTAACGCATAATTTAAGTAAAGAGCTAAACAGTCAAATATAATCATCAACACCACAATTCGCAAACGGAAAATGATTCTCTTAAATTGAGAATAATCATGAGTGAAATTGAATCACTCTTAATTTGCACAACAATCTAACTTGTAAATGCATCCATACTGGACTAAGTGTTCGCCAACCCGCACTAGGCCAGCATGGTGGACTAAGATCTTAAATCCTCTTAATGGTAGAGGAGGCCCGTGCCCAGCAGTGGGACGTATATGGATTGATGATGATGATACTGGACTATATAATCTCCTTTAATGCAAAAGGACAATTGATACTTATTCTCTCTTATTTGCTAGTAGATGGGACCTATAAAATAACAACAAGAAAGACAAATATTTTCAGCTACCAATTATTCCGATCTTAGTTACCAACTTTTGTGCCTACCAAAACAACAAGCTAAAAGCGGTCAGCAGCAAACGACGTCCAACTACTTATATTGAATCATGGGTCCGATGCGTGAAATACTTCTTATTTACCAGTACATGGCCTCCAAGAGATTTTGTCTGGTATAATCTTAACACGAAAAAAATCGTATTATTCTTTTCCCACCCGTTAAAAGTGTACGTATGTATAAATTCTCAGTGTCTAACCCAATAAAAGCAACACTGCCCGTCATACTGCACGCAAACAGGAAGGTCGCACGCCAAATAAGCAAACGCGCCGCCACGATTATGTAGGTCATAATAATTTTAAATTAATGATTCTTGAGAAAAATATCTTGATGCACGCTTTAATCACAAACAAGAATTATAGCAAAACTGTTCAATTTACAAGGAGACATACAAGCACTGAACAGTATCAACGATAAAAATAAACAGATGGTTTCGTTATAAAAAATAAGCACTAATTTTATCCTTGAAAAGCAAATGTTTAAGAGACGCCTCATCTAGTTCCTAATTCGTTGCAATATATTTTAAAAATTGTAGTTCTACTACTGGGGAACAACCTAGTTTCTTATGAAGCATGCTTCCCTATTTTAGAACTTCGGGAGTGAGAAAGCCATTTTTTATTTGGCTGAGACCGTAAGCCAGGATGCATTAGTACTTGCCACCAGCACTCTCGCAAATGTTATGACCAAACATTGTTCTATACATGACCAATTAATATTTACACAAGACAAAACATCCAATGCAGAAACCCTTCCTATGTTTACATCAGTGAGAACTGATGAGCAGTCCTTTACTACTAAGAATTATTAGGCCTAAATCCACCTCTCTGGTTTCCAAGAAGTACAACAGTAAAGAAAGTCTAGTTTAAGATTTAATATATGTCTGCATATTTCCTCATATTTCAACATTTGTTGGATTTATCGATAATTCACTACCGACAAACATAATTTTGCAAAACCATGGGAGTATATTCTATGGATACATATCCTGAATCAGTTTCGACAGATCAAGATGCAATTCATATTATCAAACAAGCAAAAACGGTATAAAAATCGTTGCCGTTTTAATAACATCGGTTACAGACAGCTCCAACATAAGTGGAAGTATTGAGGTCATCATAACATTAAATTTCATAAACACAACAAACGAGGAAACTGCGTACAGGGAAATTGAACCGTTATTATCCTTGGATTCTTGTTGTATATATATACACCGACTATTATTTTAATTCACACTTGAGTCATGAAAATCACTCAAAAGAATGTAAAGTTTAATTGATCAACGAATGTCACTGTCATAAGGTTTAAATATTTTCGTGTAATATATATGACATCGTCAGTCCTATATCCCTGAAGAGATACGGTTTCCCTTTATCAACATTAAAATTTCAATAAAAGTCTCACGTAAAAGCAGAGTGCTTAATGCCAGTTTTGAAAAATCCCTAATCATTTTTTCTAACCTAGGAATCGGACCTTGTTAGAAGAGTATTTTCTAAAAATACTGGAACAATGTTTTTCACGTATAAACAACTGATTTGATTTTGAATAATTTTAGTGTATTAAAGGGACACTGTGTGTACTGTGTGTATTATTTGTTATGTTCCCATGGAACCATCTTTAGTACAATAACTTTTTAAGAAAAATATGAACAGTTACACATTCTACAACACATTGTTAAAATTTGGGTTGTTAATTTTATTGTAGCAGTGATCAATCTGATTGGTCAGGAAAATATATTTTTTCTTAAAGAATAACTGGTTATTAATCTATTTCACAAATACCATAATTATGACGTCATTATACTCATACACATTGAAATAAAAATAATGCTAAGGCATAGATTAGGACAGGGCTTCCCAAACGGTGCGTCGCGACGCCCTGGGGCGTCGCGGCGTTGTCCCAAGGGTGTCGCGTGTCGATGCGACCGAGTAAAATGATAGATGAAGAAGAACAACTAATAGCTTCAATACGACACGGACAAACTTTTTAAATTTTGGAGATCAGTTTCTTATGAATATTGTGCCATCAGCATTGCTGCATTAAAGGTTTAATTGCCATTTGCGACTTCGTACTTGTGCGAAACAGACTTTCCTGCAGTTGCAATAATTAAGAACAAGTACAGGTCAAACATAAGCTTAGAAAAAGAAATCAGAGGCAATTTCAAATGGCAGCCCTGGTTTTAAAAGCTATGCTCAGAAAAGCAAGCACACTTCTCACACTAACCAGCCAGTTACATAAATATCTCTTTTTATTTTTGTGCTTGTGTTTTGATTTCGTTCTAATTTTCTAATAAAAAATATAAATGTTCAAATAGTGTTTTTCTGATAACCTGTTACTACCCTTATACTAGAATTGATAAGTATTTTTGGGGGCTGGGTTGAGGGGTGTCGCCAAAAAATTGCAAATTCCCAAGGGTGTCGCAGTAAGAAAAAGCTTGGGAAGCCCTGGATTAAGAGATACACAAGAAACTAATGTTATTACTAACAAGTTGCATAGTTCAAAGATTGGGATGATTACTTAAAGATCTTGTTCAAGCAGTAAACCTCTCACTCATAACATTATCATCACCTAATATATGCCCCAGTGCTGGGCACAGACCTCCTCTACAATTGAGAGGGTTTAGGCCTTAGTCCACCATGCTGGCCTAGTGCGGGTTGATGGACTACACACCTAGGAAATTTCTAAACACTTTTCGGTGTGCTGGTTTCCCCACAATGTTTTCTTTCACAGATAAAGTAAGTGATAATGCATTGTAAATATACACATAACTTTGAAAACTCAGAGATGTGTGCCTGGGGTTTGAACCCTTGACCACATGCCTAAACCTCAAGGCCATCACTACTCTTGATTCATAACATAACATACTGTAGTTTGATATATGTCTACAATTACATTATGCCAAGGAAATAGGTGCAATGTCTCCTTTAATAAGTGGCACAAAACTAAATCATGTAAATTAACTACCATTCTCATATAGATACGATAACTGGGCACTTATAAATGATCTATGATGTTACCTAACAATTTTTTAAATACTAGTATGTAACAATTTTTTATTCTATTTATAGATTAAGTTATTTTTCAATAAACAATTGTATCATGTTCTGCAGATTCTCCTAAAGTGAGTATGTATAGAAAACATCAACGATGAAATTGTAATTATTGAGTCATATTGTTTTCTTGACATTGTAAGTAGTCACAGACAACTCACCATTCTTGAATTTGACCTCTCTTCATTGATCAAAGTAAAAAGTCCATCTTTAAAAATAATGAATTCTCAGGATTGCATAGATGTTGGTGTCTATAGGCTTTTTATATTTTTAATCTTATTGATGTTTGTAATAGAAACAACAGTGTAACTTTTTTAAATTTAAATGGCATACATACAGCGAGCATAAACAAGAGTTATTAATTTACATAATATATTTTCATTTTGTAATTCCATATATTTTAAAAGTTCATGAAAACTTTCCTTTCTCATTAAAATAAATCAAAGCACAACAATAAATTACATTTGGTTAATAATTAAATTTATATTAATTTCTTAATTATTTGAATGTTCATGACACTTCAAGAGGTTTATATTGATACTAGCTTTTGGCCGCGACTCCGTCTGCGTAGACTACAGGGTTGAGTTCAGAATGAAAATAAGTTGTAGTCTATTTTACTCCACAGAGTCCCATTTATGTCCATATCAAAAATTGTTTACATGGGTCAAATGATTTAGGAGTGAAAGCATAACAGACATATAGTTACATATACATAGTTACAGTCGTCTACACTTAGTTTCATCATTCTAGCTTAAAAAACGACGAATTTCCACATAAACATTCACCCCTATTTTTATTTTACCCCCTTAAAGGTACATTTTTTTACAAACCATTAATGATATATTTATTTATATGTAATCAACAGCCTAAAAAATAAGTTTCAAGCTTCTAACTTTAAAAATGACAATACTTCCATACAACCTTTCATCCCCAATAAAACCCTCTATAATAAAAGAAAAAAAAAAAAAAAAACCTTTCATCCCCCCTTTCAACCCCTTAAAACTCTTTTCCGGGATAAAAAGTAGCCTATGTCCTTTCTCAGGGTCTAAACTATCTGTGTACCAAATTTCATTTAAATTGGTTCAGTAGTTTTAGCAGGAAAGCGAGACAGACAGACAGTTACTTTCGCATTTACTATAATACTATAATACTATTTTGCCCGCGACTCCGTCTGCGTAGACTTCAGGGTTGGGTGCAGAAACCAACTAAGTGAATCTATAAATCAAAATTACGCTAATCGTTGCAGTAGTTCACCACCGGAGGTCATTTCTGTCTTTGAAAATCGTCTTAAGTGACATCATGAAACTTTTCACCAACTCGGATCGTCTCATATATTTATCGCGAAAATGTATCTAATGTCTATGTTCTATGTCTATAATCTAGGTGCGCCTAATGGCACTTAACATCGCATAGTGACACCGAGCGCCATGTAAATGCACATGATAATATTTTACTGTACTAAATGTGACTTAACATCATAATGGCACTTAAAATCACTAAAATAATATCACCCTTATGACTCATAAGTTCCAAAAATGGCACTCTACGCCAAATAATGGAACCTTATGTCACATATGTTGTATTAACGGTACCAGTCGTAACTAATATTCCTTAATGACACCTATCGTTTTCTAAGTGCCCGAAATGGCACTTATTGAATAATTTAAAAAAGTAGCCTATGTCCCTTTTTAAGGTCTCATTTATGTCCATACCAAAATTCATTCAAATCCGTCAAATGGTTTAGACGTGAAAGCATCAAACAGGCAGTGTTACTTTCGCATTACAATATAAGCTCATCCCACGGGAACCCTACATATTCCCGGGATAAAATGTAGCTTATGTTACTTCATAGTGTCCCATTTGTATTCCAACCAAAAATCATATAAATCAGGCGAATAGTTTAGGCGTGAAAGCCCATTCCCACAGGAATACTACATTTTCCGGGATGAAAAGTATCCTATGTTACTTCTGTGGGTTCCATCTATCTCCATAACAAAAATCATCGAAATCGGTTCAGTAGTTTTTGAGTTTAAGAGTAACAAACATCCAAAAATCCAAAAATCCAAAAATCCAAACCTTTCCTCTTTACTATAATAGTATAGATTAGTAAGGATAATGATTCAAATACTTTGTATAGGAACATAATATTATGTATTAAATAACATGTCAAATAAAGCCTTCCTTATCTTTTATTACATAAAATCAAAATATATCAGTTTAGATAAACAAATGAAGTTAGAAAAAGGAGAAATATCTTTGCGTTAGAAATATAGGAATGTAACGAAAAAATATATAAGCTTTTTCATAGAGATTAAACTTTACTTTGGATGTTTCTATTCAAAATAAAATCAACAATGTAACAATAGGAAATAGCAGCATCCATAGCAACAATTATCAATTTCACACAAAAAGCTAGAGATAAAACTCAGTAGCAAAGGATAGCAATGACATACATTGACCATTTAATATTATAAATCACTTATCAATAGTACATTATCAGAAGGGAGTGGTCAGTATTGGTTTTTTTTTTTTTGTTTTTACAAGAAAAAATCCTGTATAATCTATGATAATACATGCCAGTAATAATGATCCTTGAAGCGTTATTTGTCATGATCTGAGACAATGTTTATATTTATCTGACTTCGCGGGAGGTAACAATCAGAAAGGTTTCGATAACAACTTTACATATTTACGTAATAAGTATATGTTGTTTTATAACAAAAAACTCACCAACAGCGTAGCATTCCCCATTTTCGAGTTTCTCCCAAACTGTCATGACTGATTTTATACGAAATTTTTATATTATTTTTAATAGAAATTCACGAAGCTTGTCATTTTATATCACGACTAAAATTTGACAATTACTGCCGATGTTGCCTGATCCATAATTGTATTGCCATGTTTTAAATAAAAGTTCGCGCGTTAAAGCGCTTTTAACGCATACTTGATTATTTTTTTCAAACAAATAGAATTATATTATTCTTTTAATGCATGTGTCTTTCTGCTACATTATTTATTAAATGGATCCCTTAAATCAATTTATAAATATTCATTGAATGTTTGTTAGCTTATTTATAAAAGAAAAAATATGTAGGTATAGAATAAGGAACGATATTATAATACAAAATATTTATGTCGCAACGCAATATTATGATTTACATTTTTTTTTTTTTTTTTTATAAATACACCCAACAGTCACATACATAGTTCTCACCCCACACTAAGATACAAGTCTTGTGTCGTGGGTATCAGAAACTACGAGAGACTTTTCGGTCTCACAAACACCCAGACCCGAAACAAATATTTGTGGATCACACAAACATTTGTCTCGATGCGGGGATCGAACCCGCGGCCTCTCGTTTCGCAAGCTGGTATCTAGCCAACTGCGCCACGGGGCTGTCAAAATTTTAATAACATCTAAACTTTCATTCAACTAGGTATTGACTAAGTAAACTGAATTTTACTAATAAATAATATAACAGGGTTATTGGTTCAGTCGACCTATATCCGTTAAGGGAGTGTAGTTTACATCGTTTCTGACTAATTTGACTATTAGACACCCTATCCCAAATCTAGCCGTTTTCGAGATATTTGAATTTAATTGTTTTTTCCAAAAAAGGCAAAAAAAGGCGGGTGACCATATCGTTTCTCGCTGGTCGATATTATTTTTTGGACTCCACTGTGCTTACCATCAGGTATAGGCCAGAATAAAAAAAAAAAAAAAAAAAAAAAAAAAAAAAAAAATTAAATAATTTTGATGATGAATTGATGAGTACAAAATACTAAATTTATTAAACTTTTCAGATATTTTGTTACATCTTAGTATACATTTTATGTTCATCATGTCTGTCTCATAAGCAGTGATGACCTTGAGATTTAAGATGAGGCAGACATAATGAACATAAATTTTATACTAATATGTAACAAAATATCTGGAAAGTTTAATAAATTTAGTATTTTGTACTCATCAATTATTTTATTTAGTTTATTTTTGCCTCCCCTATGGCCTATTAAACTAAGTTTTTTCTACAAAATATTAATAAAACCCTGGATTGTTGCACCTCGTTGGATAGCTTATGCAACGCAGATATTTTTAGGCACATCTGCAAAGCAGGTGCCATAATAATATTTTTTGATATCCTTTCGAGAAAAATAAACTTTCAAAATGTTTGTTAATGTTTTTAAGTTTTAATCGTCTACAGCGACTTATTCATTCATTTTATGTACAATTTTGGTTATTGAGGTCATAAAGCATCTTAGTTTACATGTAAAAATCAAATAATAGTTTTAATAAGACTTACATATTTCAAAATATCTAAGCTGATAGCCGCAAATCGGGAGTTTTTTGGAAAAAACAATTAAATTCAAATATCTCGAAAACGGTTAGATTTAGGATAGGGTGTCTAATAGTCAAATCAGTCAGAAACGATGTAAACAACACGGCCTTACCGGATATAGGTCGACTTAAGCAATAACCCTGTATATAGGAATACATCATAATACCTATTATGATATCATAAATAAACATAATAATGTTACATAATCATTGAAGATTCTAGCAATGCATAGAAATTGTTTCATTATAATGATGATCTATTTAAGTAACATAAAGCGCTTTTGGCTTAAAGAATTAAGACTCTGGCAACATTAACACAGAATAAAAAAGTTTGTTTTTATTCAAAAAAGTAGATAGATCATTTTAGTTTTACCCATCAAAGGATTACACAACCTACAATACATATTTAAATTAAATTCCCTGCGTTACGTAGACCTTCACATGACGTTTTCATTACCACTTAATACTTCGTGGAAATTTCATCACGATAGGTTTGTGTTTACTGTTTTAGGATTCTTTTATTTAGCTATTGTGTTCCTAATAAATTGGATTGGGAAGTGATGATAATATAATTATTATATCTTATGCGACACTAAGAAGTGGAAGTGGGGCAGATTGATACACAAAAATTGAAAGTCGAATAATTCGTGAATAAACCAAATATTTTAATCAATTTTCAAATCATTATTTAGCTTAGTATATAAATTTTATAAAATCAAAGAAAAAAGTAATTTAGGATGTGAAATAAAGCGAATAATACATGTTTTGTGAAAAATGACTTATGTATCATTCTGCCCCACCAGTGGGGCACTTAGATACATGATGTGGGGCACTTTAATACAGAATGTAAATCGTATGAATTTTAGTTAAATTAAAATTATACACACTTTCTTAGTAATTGTAATTTATGAAGAGGTCGTAATCAGTTTATAAAGTAGTTATTAATTATTCTAATCTTAGATAGTAATTTAAGCCTACAAAGAAAAACAAAATAATCATAAAAACCATGTTGTCTATCTGTCTGTTTTATCCAAATTTAATATACGATCAGGTGTTCACTTATATCGTACCATTCATCATCATCATCATCATCATCAACAGCCCAAATACGTCCCACTGCTGGGCACGGGCCTCCTCTACAACTGAGAGGGTTTAAGCTTCAGTCCACCACGCTGGCCTAGTGCGGGTTGGCGGACTACACACATAAGAAATTCCTAAGAACTTTTTAGGTGTGCAGGTTTTATCACGACGTTTTCCTTCACCGTTAAAGCAAGTGATAATTGATTGTGAATACTTACACACATAACTTCGAAAAGTCAGAGGTGTGTGCCTGGGGTTTGAACATGCGACCGCCGAAATTCTCGACCGCGCGCTTAGACCTCGAGGTCATCACTGCTTGCACTCACTCACTCACTCACTCAGTCAAAATTATCAGAAAAACTCAATATATATTCAAAAAAGGTTTCTCCTGCTGGGGAGTAATTACTTGAGTAAGTTGTACTTCGATCCATACAAATTAGAAGATGACGTTGGATTTTCCTCAACTTTTCATTACGATGCTGCAGAGTTGCAGGTGTCATAAGTTGCTCATGTCAAAAGTCTGCTTTCCTTTTTTTTCGACTCATTACAATAAGACTCCCAAGACTAGAGAACTTAAGTCTATATGAGCTCTTGAGCGCAACATGGAACTCGAGTCTTTTTTACGAGGCAAGTCGCGCTCGAGTTGTTTTCCGTTTGAGTCCTTTTTAAATCAGGTAATTAAATTTTAGTTTTGTGGGATATATTCGTAATCAGAAACTTGTTTTGAAAAAATAAATCGTTAATTAATAGGAAAAATCATTTTAATCATGCTGAAAAATTTCATAAATAAAATCACAAGCAATCAAAATTGGTCTGATGACGCACATTTGTATGTAATAAGTATGTATAAAGGCCAGAATAATTTGCAACTATTGACATTAGTAAACCTTAACACGCTCAAGACATAAGACTCGAGCTCTGTTGAGACTCAAGCTTTAATAAGACTCGAGCTCTATTTAAGACTTGAGCCCTTTTTAGGAGCTCGACTTCTATTTAAGAGCTCGAGTTCTATTTTAGCGCTCGAGTCTTTGTAAAAAGACTGAAGCTCGGTTCGACTCAAGATTCCGAGTTTAGTTAGTTCACTGAGTCGTGTAAAATTGAGCCGAGTCTATCGAATTAGGACTCAAAGACTCGAGTTCTTTACATCTCTAACACAATGGATGGTTTCTAAAGTTTATAGGAACGATTTAAAAATAGCGCCACTCCAATACATTAATTAATAGATTATGAAATAATATGTGTATATCTATGTGCCCCTTATATTATTCTGCCCCTCTATACCCAGGGCCGCGCCGACCCCCGGAAGCGCTGTGTGCGAAACCTATTAAGCGCCTCTAATTTTTCCAAACTTCTCGCTTTTCTGTTTGCGAAATCGTTAATATATTAAAGAAAAAAAACATTAATTTTAAAAGAGGTTTTTGGATCATTTATAGGATGTTCGTCGTGTTCATAATCAAAAAACTTTGGAGTTTTTACGTCTTAAAGGTGTGGATCTGGAAGTTTTAAATTCAGCCTCAACATCTAATTTTTCGGCAATTTACATGGCATCATTTATAATTTCCTGAAAATATGTGTCAGTCCTTATTTTTATCAAAATCTTCATTGATTCCATTAAAGCATTTAAAGCAATTTGCATATTCACATTGACGGACTGCAGAATTTTGCTCACAAAATTTACTTTTGTTAATATTATATGTCATATATTTATTTAATGACAACTGAATGAAAAGGTGCACACATTTTCTTCTAGACATTTAACGTCATATTTTGCCTTCTGATCATATTATATTTCATATAAGGCATCATAAATTTCTGTTAAATTTGTATTATATCTATTCTGCTTGACCATGTATCAGACAATGGTTTGAAGGTCAGATTCATGATTTTTTTTAAAATAAATACTATCTTTTAGTAGAGGACGAAAAATATTTATATAATTCTTGCACAATACTAAAAATCCCTGTCGTGTGATGCTTGAGGTTGGCAGCGTCGTTTACTATTAAATTTAAGCTATGCCTAGCGCTCGGTACATAGGAAGCGCGGGGATTCAGATCCAGCAATCTTTTTTGAAGACGATTATTCTTTCCGCGCATATTTGATCTATATCATAGCCTTGTCCCCTTAAGTTGTTTATGTCCAAATTGATTTCGTTTAGTTTTTATATTATAAAAGACGTTATTCCAGCACCAGTTGTACTTATAATTGGACAGAAAGCTAGGAAATGCTCTCTTATTTCCAACTTTCTGGTTTATGTGTTAAAATTGACAAATCATATTATACCCAATACTAATTTGCTCTACGTGTGAAACGTCAGGAGCACAAACCATTATTATTGAAAAATATTTATTTATGCGACATAAATTTAAAATAAAATGTTGAATTTGGTTACCGAGTATGAAAAATTAGGTATTACTTATTATACTACTTATATTTACCTACTTATTTTAGTTGTATTTTTATTACGCTCTTCTTCTTGTTATTTACAAGGCATAAGTTGCGCCTATTGTACCTACTTTACCGATATTCCACTACAGTTTTTTTTTTGTATAATTATTTTGACGCCTGTGTGCACCGCACACTTCGCACACAGGGGCGGCGCGGCGCGGCCTATATCTATTGCATTAATATGTAGTCTCTTATTAATATCACTATTAAATTTTGTGAGAAAACAATAACATAATAAAGAAGTAACATTTGATACCGAAAGATATTATTATAATTTATATATAATAATTTTATCTTTTACATTTTAGCTAAAATAAATAATTTAACTCATAATTTTACAGTATTAAAACCTTCAAGATAAAACATAAGGACGCTTACAATATGTTTTAAATAATCAGTACATAGAAGTTTCTTAGAAATTACGTAAACAGGAACCATGATTGCATGCCTAACTAATAAGACACATGACTTGACTGGACAAACTGTCCCAAACTAAACCCACTAAACATTTAAACATGAAGTTGTCAGAACAAATAGAGCATAAATTGCGGAGCATGTTTAACTCGACGAGCAGTATGCATATTTCGCTGCAGTTTGCTATTTGTGTTTGTTCAGGCGCTGGCGGATTATACAATATGAATTTGAATGACATTATAACAAAGCTGCCTGTTTTATTAGCTTTGAACCATGGGTTTGGCGGAACGTTTTTGTTATAAATGGGTGCGTTATTTTTATACGTAAGTGAATGGATGCCTAAATATAAAAAAACGTATTTAAAATATTCTTTCGATAAAACCGAAATAAAGTTGGTAACTTATGCTATAAATAATTGATTTTGGAGGCACATATATGTTCCCCACTTCGACGACAGAAATGGTATCAAGGGTCCGTTTGTTCATCACGGAATCGATTTTGGTGAGAGCGCACTTCTCCAGTAAGAACAGTTTAAACATAATTTTTAGACAGGAACTAGACGCCGCCGTGACGGAATTGTTTTTTTTTTCCAAAACAATACGCGGATAAATACTAACTTAGCGATATGCACGCAGATGCAATAGGTACTCATTAGGTCCGCAAACCAAAGAAAGTCTATTGGTCGCTTCTAGGCTCAATCCGAGTCAGGCGAAATATGGCTCTTCCATATTTCGCATTACAATTGGATACTTAATAATTAATTCTATAAATAACATATCATTCATCATCAGCCCAAATACGTCCCACTGCTGGGCATGGACCTTCTCTACAACTGAGAGGGTTTAGACTTTAGTCCACCACGCTGGCCTAGTGCGGGTTGGCGGACTACACACCTAAGAAATTCCTAAGAACTTTTAAGGTGTGCAGGTTTTATCACGATGTTTTCCTTCACCGTTAAAGCAAGTGATAATTCATTGTGAATACACACATAACTTCGAAAAGTCAAAGGTGTGTGCCTGGGGTTTGAACCTGCGACCGCCGAAATTCTCGACCGCGCGCCTAAACCTCGAGGCCATCACTGCTAACATAATTATTATCATACATTATTTCTTCAAATTCATTCTAACTTTTGAATCATCGTACTGTCTTGTCGATGTATTTTTTCCTTACTTTTTTCATATCTACTTAGTAACTACCCAGATATAGTTGTAAGGTCTGCGAGCGTCGGGCAGGCAAAGCACCTCGCATATAAATCACTCTCGACTGATTGGCACTGCGAGTGTACCGGACAGACGTTCCCTGCCGGAATTTCCCTTACATTTTTACACTAGAATATGGCGTTTTAAAAAATGTATAACGGATACATTTCCGATGAACCCGAAGTTTTCAAGTAATTTGTTATGTATGTTTTCATTATATTCTAGTTTTCATATGTACTCGACGGCTAAATTGTCTCGCTTGTCTCCTCGAAGGGTTAGGTAGTGTAGGTGCTTGGTTAGGTTAGGTAATTAGGTGAACCGTGATAATTTACTATAAAGATAACCACCAAAAAGCTCATAGATTCTCTTACAAAGGGTAAATTGCTAACAATAATGTATGTAAATAGTCCTGATTTCATATTAACATCCCCACCTTGCCACGTGGATATCAAAAAAAGAAAACAGAACTGAAGCCTAAATATTTAGAGCCCATAAATATTGACAATAATTCGATTAAGTCCACAATCTCCACATATACTTCCTAACCAACTCTGCTATGAAGGCTTTCAATCAATAACAAGAAATTTTATTATTTCTTAAGATTGCTTTATATTATATTATTTTTCAAATAAAATACACAGCCATCACTTAGTTCAACTAAAACTTCATTTCACTTACCTTAAAAAACATTACACACTTACGATTTAATTTTCGCACGCACACACGAACATTCTATCCACCAGTTGTAATAATTTAAACAACTGCGTATTTCACGCTATGAATATGCGTAATGCGTATTGGAGAATTCCAGAATTGCCACATTCTACAAACACTCAGACGCACTGGCGTGGAGAACAATACGGGGAAGACACTTACATAATGTACACCTCCGTAGGTATCTTACCTTTTATAGCGAGTAATAGTAGTTGGAAGCCATTTGATTTTCCACTGTGGGATACATGAGATTCTAATTAATTCTAATTCATTCCCGACTTATAAAAAACACTGAATTGTTATAATAAGTCATCGTCGTATAATCATCAGCGTAAAGACAGGCCTCCCCCAAAGACCTCCAGAGTGTTCTGTCGGAAGCGGCTTGCGTCGTGGTATAAATTCTTAAAATTGATATAATGGACTAATTTGTTGTTTCTTCGGATACGAAGTTTAACTCTAGTTTGAACTTACAATAATACCATTGACATACAGCTTTAATCCTGAAATACATTACTTAAAAGTACAAATATATAAATATTGGATATTTGATCTCTGGAGTACAATAATGACATTACTTTAAGTATTTATTATTTATTTGTATTCATTAAAATTTTAAAATCAGTGTGAATGTCTACAGTATTCGGTACTGAAAACTATAATTGCAATTCCACAAAACTATGTCTGACCTTCATAATTTTACATCGTTTTATAAAAAGGCGTGAAATATTTATAGCATCTTAAATGAATAACTCATAGGCCATTTGAATTCACAACGCTCCTATAAAGCGATAAAAATAAAAATACGAAAACACTTCATAAAACCCCAGAAATTATTCGCAAATATTTTCAGCAAGTCTGTAACACCAATTAACATTCTAAACACAACTAGAGTCGTGAACGAATGCCAAAGCCAAACAAATACACTGCGCAGAGCCGACAAACACTGAATATAATTTTCATTAATTACAATAGTCAGTTAAAGCGCGAATTAATTTCACTCTAGAGATTAGGGAGCGGAGTTTAGTGATGCTAGCAAAAAGCAGATTAAGTTTTACTCATGTAGGATTATAAATTTATTTTGTTTGTAATTATTTGTCTTAATTCTTGCTACAATGTTACAAAGGTATAAAGTCGAAGTCAAAATATCTTTATTCATGTCGTCTTTCACAAGCGTCCGTAAATATTACCAAGACTTTACTCACTAACAAATAGTGCACGGTTGCGTAAGAACGTCATAATCCACATATGACGGAGATCTCTCTCAAAGAAAACTGAACAGACGCAGTTATGATTGTGTTGAGTGTATAATTATAAGTGTAGTCTTATAGTTACGGGTATTTATACGAACTTTTCAACCGGCTCGTTGGTCTAGGGCAGGGGTCGGCAACCTGCGGCTCGCGAGCCACATGCGGCTCTTTGGATGTGAAGCTGCGACTCTTTAGTTCCATGCGCAAATATTATTTATTTTATATATAAAAAAAAAACCTTAGGCTGTGACAGGAAGTAATAAAGGGACAACAACGAATCTTCAGAACAAAATAAACATCTTAATACACGAAGAAGCGTTTTGTGCCCAAACATTTCTGGCCGAAATAGTTGAGGTCATGAATTTGGCAATCAAGATTGTTACAGTATCTTGTCAAAAGCACTCTACCATCGTCAGTTTAAAGAATTTTTAAACGAAATGGAGACTCAGTATTCTGACCTCCTTCTTCACTTCTTCTTCTCCTTCTTCTTCTAATGTGCGATGGCTTTCCAAAGGTAAGTTGTTGAAACGTTTTGCTTTGTGTTTGAATGAAATAAATACATTCCTCAATGAAAAAGGCATTAATCACCCTGAATTGGAGAACGGCAAATGGTTGCAAAATCTTTAATTTATGGTGGATATCACGGAGAAATTAAATGAGTTGATACTTCTAAAACAGCAAGAAAAGGGAAATCCAGCCTATGTTTTGGTAGAAGAATTGGTTTGTTTCGTAAAAAAATATTATTTTTGCAGAAGATATTCAGAGCGATAAATTACTTTATTTTAAATTTTTAAAGCTATATCGCAATAAAACCAGTGCAACTGTTGACACGAATTACTACAGCAAAGTTATTAAAAAAAAATGAATTTGCTGACAGAATTCAGTAATTCAAAACCAACAAATCCACTCTAACATTCTTAGTAAATCCTCTCAAAACAAATAGTAAAGAAATCCACATTGGACCATTTGGACCTGATACTGGATATCTAGAAATGCAATTGATCGATTTAAAAAAGTAAAGTTAAAGATCGATTTAAAAAGGAGTAGAAAATTTATAGAGTTGAAAAGCAAGTGGGTAGAGTTGCGAGGTCCAGAAATATATGAAGGTAACGCAACAAAAGTGGACAGCTTTATAAGAAATGCCGCGAATTGAGGCTCTTATATTATGAAGACGGCTCTTTATATTTTACGCATGGAATAGTATTCCAGATTGCTACAGTGAGGTGAAGAAGTTGGCATCTGGAGTGCTGACTATCTTCGGATCAAATATTCTTGCGAGCAAGCGTTCTCTAGCATGAATATAATTAAGAGCGTTTACACGGTTTTAGCGTAATTTCAGTAAAAACAGTACTTTTCGAACCCCTTAAAAATTTATGGAAGACTGATCTTACAAACATGTTAAATACCAATTATTATTTTAGGGAATATTGTCATCTAAGTAGTAAGTGAAGCACATTTTAAGATTTTTGTGTAAATTTTGATAAATAACAAGATAACTGAACGAAGGTTTCCATAAATTCAAATTTAGTCATTTTCGAGGCTCAAAATTCGGGTTATTTTATAACATATTTAATCAAAATAAAATGTTGTTGAATTGTAAATATCCCCAAGCAAATAGTTAGTGAAAAACATTTTAAGATTTAGATCTCTTATTCAAGTAATAAAAAATCTAAAGCATTCGAAATATTGACAAATTACGGTCAATACAGTATTTTTTTGACCCATATATGATACTTAATTTAATAAAACAACAACTTTTTTATAATAGAAGTACGTGTACTTGAAAACGTACAATTTTTGTTTTGAATAAATTTCACTTATTATTTTTTTTATAAATATTTTAAAATGTACTATAAAACGCTGCGCACAGCCCAGTGCAAATCGCTCTTCCTTCCAGAGAGTGGATGTATCGCTCAGCGCTCCATGGATTTTTAGTTTCGTCGATGTTTTCGCGGTTATCTGACTGCCTTCCGAACAATGATGATGATCAGTGATGTATTTGACATTTTATAGATTCAATAAACTATATTTAATTTAATATAATTTATTTTCATGTCATTAACTACCGACGCTGGCGTTAGTGTGAATCATATTTACCGAAATTCAAGTGCGTAAACGCTCTTAAAATAAAGTAAGAAGCCAAGTAACAAATTACAATTTAGAGTCGTGTTTGAAACTTAAAACAACAAGTTATGAGCCAAATTTATCTAAATTTTCTAAAACCATGCTAAGCCAACGCTTCCATTGCATTTGTTTGCTGAAATGTATATTATTGTTTTTATTTTTAAATACAAGTTACATTGTTTATTAAAGTTAAAACTTTTTACTTGAATAACCAAAGCGAAAGCCATCGCTCCTATTGAATGTGTTAGCTCAATTGTAGATTTTTTCCGAGTCAAAATTGTTCAATAACATTCATTCAATTTTATTTTTATTTTTTAATTCAGACAAATCACTAACATATCACATTCATTCAAATTTCACATGGAGTGCGTTATAAACAAAAATACAAACGACATATGTGGCTAAATGTCAGTAGCTTCTATTAAGACGACAAAAAATGTCGCCAATCATAGTTTTATAGCTATAGGAACGATTAAAGTCGGTGTTCCATGGAAATGGGTGCCTTGTAGAGTTAAGTACATACATACATACATAAACTCACGCCTGTATTCCCCGAAGAGGTAGGCAGAAGTGCATTTCTGCACCCACATTTCGCCAAGTATGTATCAGTCCCACGTAATAGGGGGCGACCCTATTGCCGTTTTTCGGGCACATTTCCAGACTCCGTGCTGTTACCGAGAATTTCCTAATGGAAAAACCCAATAACACTTTGCCCGACCCGGGAATAGAACCCAGGACCTCTAGATCGCACGGCACATACTTGTACCGCGAGACCACGAGGCAGTTAAGTTTTTACTTAAATAAAAAGTGATTATCTAATTTGTTGTGGAAAAACACTACTTATATATGAATAAATATATTTTTTTCTTATGAATTAGTTAAAGATTATTTTTTTTATTTATTCAAGTAATATTTATTGTTAACAAGAAAAATTATTGCGGCTCTTTAAAAACTTTGAAATTTTGTAAATTGTAACTTTTGGCTCTTCTGACTCAAAAGGTTGCCGACCCCTGGTCTAGAGGTATGATTTTCGCTTAGGGTGCGAGAGGTCCCGGGTTCAAATCCCGGACGAGCCCGAACTTTTTGTTGTTAAATATTCAATGATATTATATTACGTTTTCAATCATTGTCAATGGCGCAACTTCTTAAAAGTGTTACTAATAGACGTTTTTAATAACCGGCGCCCAATCTGACTATCGACTACTAGATCATTGCTCGTAGGTAGTATCTAGGCATAGGTATTGTTAATAGTTTACCTGACACATTTTTGTAAGAATTTCTCAGACACACGCACTTACTCTTGTATTATTAACAAATACGCAGAGATGAATTTTTGTATCCACGTTGAGCTAGCTGTATTTTTTAAGTACCAGTCTCCGTGCTGCTACTGAGAATTTCCTAATGAAAAAGCCAGCAACATCTCTGCCCCACCCGGCCTTTGGACCCGGAACCTTTAGGTCGCGCGGCCCACACGCCTAACGCGGGACCACGAGGCAGTCGCTGATCTTTAAGTAAGTTTGATCAGTCACAAATAAAAAAGTCGCTTGCAGGCTCGCTGCCTGCTGTTTACCGAAAACATGGACGTATTCTAGGTCATATTGTTATTATATATTGATAGGGTCTAAGAATTGGATTTTTTTAATAAATATCATATGCCTTACTAATGTAGCCTCGAGGTTTAGACGCGCCCGAGAATCTCGGCCAACGCTGATTCAAACCCCAGGCACATACCTCTGACTTTTCGAAGTTATGTGTGTATTCACAATGAATTATTATCATCTACTTTACCGTTAAAGGAAAACATCGTGAGGAAACCTGCATACCTAAAAGTTCTTAGGAATTTCTTAGGTGTATAATCCGCCAACCCGCACTTGGCCAGCGTGGCGGACTAAGGCCTAAACCCTCTCAGTTGTAACAACGGGACGTATATGGGCTGATGATGATGATGCCTTACTGATAAGTTGAGAAATTCTCCGGTAGCACATCCAACAAAAAATCGCAAAACTTTAACAGCGTATGTACTCTCATAGTAACTGTTTTTAACCAGCCGACACTTTAATTGGAATATACTGTGCCATATATGTAACTATTATGTACCAGTGAAGTCAATTCACCGTATTTATAAGAAAGTCAGCCTCATCGGGCAAAATTTTAAAATTATGGGATTTTGAGCCAGCAGTCTAGAAATGTGGCTACCAAACGGCAAGAGGCTCGCCTCCTTTTACACACGTGAGTGTACCGAATAATGAATGTATAAACATCCATTTTGGGCGCGATCATTCACTACACGTATCAGATAGGTTAAAAGTCCACCACGCTAGTAAAACGCAGCTTGGTGGTAGTCACATACCTGTGAAGTTTCTTGTAAATAACTCTAAGGCATATGTGTCTTCACGGTGTTTCCCTTTGAGTTGATGTCTCAGCAGATTGCACGCCTAATTCTCTTCTCAAAGTTCATTCCGCACATAAAACAGAATTAAATGGCGATGGAGTCATAAACCCCCGTTCCTTAATACAGCCACGCGTCGTACAAGGGTAGAGTGAAATTGAGATACGTTTAATTTTTACCAGAGTCTCGCAAATGAGATGGCTCGAACGCTTTTTACGTGATGTTAAATGGATTTTCTCCAGCGTTTCGGATTAACAGTGTTCCTTTAAGGAAGTTGAAACGTTATTTGTTCAATGTTATTACCATTTTGTGTAGCTTTTGTAAATAGACAACTGGAGTATGTAATTTATTTTTGGAGTTTGCGTTCCATCATGGAACTTATGTCTGTATATAGGCATTATAATTTTGTCTGTGCAAATGTTTTTAAAAATCTCGCCTCCCTAGCCATTAAGATATAATTTTTTCTACATTTATGATGAAATTGAAGCCATTAAGTTTTTATACCTTAAACTGTAAGGTGTGCTGCAGATATTAACAAATTATTGTATTAGTATTTAGGGACAACTCTAAAAGTCGTGATGGCCCCGAGGTTTAGGCACGCGGTCGAGAATCTCTGACTTTTCGAAGTTATGTGTGTAATCACAATGAATTATCACGTATACTTTAACGTTGAAGGAAAACATCGTGATGAAACCTGCACACCTAAAAATTCTTAGGAATTTCTTAGGAGTGTAGTCCTCCAACCCGCACTAGGCCAGCGTGGTGGACTAAGGCCTAAACCCTCTCAGTTGTAGAGGCGGCCCGTGCCTAGCAGTGGGACGTATATGGGCTGATGATGATGATATGATGAGATGTTATCAAAGTTTATAAGTAAAATATATGATGGTTAGAAAGTAATGTTATAGTTTAACACACACTTCGTAATCTAAGACTTGAAATAGAATTTACACGTGCAATTTCATTACCTTGTAGTTTATCAATAGGATAAGGTCCCAAGCTCCTCGCCACGGATTTAAATCTATTAATCAAATGTACAATGCTTACACCAAATAAACAGTGTAGCCGAAACGTTAGCATCCGTCTCCTACAGAGCTTCTAAACTAATTGAATCAGCAATCGCAACCCTTTGTGAACGCGTAACGAAGCGCGCAGCGGTGCGGTCAATCTACACCACCGTATATGTATGTATGTATACCGCAGTGTTACAGACTACAGTTAGGTACTTTAAAAGATTTTTAGGCGGGTTACAGAATAGTTAATCTACCTATAGATTTCAATTTATGTAATACTCTTACCTTTGCCGCACCATCAAGCTGTGGAATAGTTTGCCGGCTCACGTGTTCCCTCCTTCCTATGATCCTGGATCCTTTAAGCGAAGCGTGAAGAAGCATTTGTGCAGGCCGGCATGATTGTGTCGACCTGCGGGTGACCATATCATTTCTCGCTGGTCGGTATTAATTTTTTGAACTCCACTGTGCTTACCATCAGGTACAGTGGAGTCACTTTGCCGTGCCAGTATTAAAAAAAAAATACTTCCTACTTTACTTTTAACAAATTTCGTTTGACTTTGTGACATGGGTGCATAACATATTTTGGGAGCCGTCAAAGTGTCGTCTTTTCTGAAATTTATTATATCCTAGATTTATGTTTAGTGATAATTTAAAAAAGGAATTATTCTAAGCATGGGTTGGAATATCAGATTTCGTACATATTATAGACTTCCCTCCGCGCACGCGTACTGTGCGGACACGGTTATGCAGTGACTTTTAAAATTGTTTTTGTCGTGTTTCGGGTTCAATTGCCGGCTCGTGGGTGTTACCGGTTGTTTTGTGTTGGTTGTGCTTTACGGTGCGTAAGTTGTTTTAGTGTTTTTTCATTGGATTTAATAGATTTTGCCAGTTTTATTCGGTAAGTCATTTTTATTTTGTTGTGTGGGTAGGCTTAAACTAAGTTAAACCGTTAATTCTCTTTAGATTCGTTTATTATACTATGTCGTGTTATAATGATGATCCCCCTGATCGTGGTAGGGACCCTATTAGCAAAAGTAATTTGACCCCAAGGTCACCGAACTCCCGGCCAAAACGGTTATTTGGTGACATGTCACCTTCAAATATATCTCCGGGCGATAAAAGGTCAAAACCGTCCGGTTCAAGAAGCAATTCTCCTCTGTCTTTCGAGGACAGCCGCGATGCAAGTCAAATTAATTATTGCGATTTGGTGTCCGATGCTTCGACATTTTTAAGTAAAATTAACGACCTCGTTAACGATCAGGGGTCATGAATAAACGTAGCAAACAAATCTGCAATTATAGACCTCACTCAACGAGTCACAGGCATTATTTCCATACTCGCGATAAAATCGTCTTGCAATGAAACCAAACTAGCTAACCTACAAAGGGAGCTAGATACCAATAAAAACTCGCGCGAACCTGCACCGGGTAATGGCACTTATGCGGACCGCCTTAAGTTGCGTTTATCTAAACCGACACCGGCAATGGAGTCGCGCGCGCCGCTGCCGTGTGTAGTAGCATACCTAAAGTGACCATTTATTTTTTTACTCAAAACAGGACATTGGTTTATTTGGTCAATTAAAAGATATATAATGAAAAAAAAACAGTACTTTTTTAACTGATTTATTCGGAAATGAAAGTTACGAATTAAAGAACATACTCAAGATGTTTAGACTTAACCTAAGTATGTATATTTGTATTTATTTATTTATTTATTTGTATTATGAGAGGAACTTTGCTTTAATATAGCTGGTGATGATTTTAAGTAAGAACGAAATTCTTGGCAGGTTTTTTTACACTCACCTTAGTTATCAACATCGCCTTTAGAACTGAAGTTTGTAACTGGGTTTTCTCAGATGTCCACAAATGGTTCATCATAAAAAATACTCTACTCTTTCTACTGGTGCGTTTGTAGCAGCATTTGTTTTTATGCTGAATATTGTTGGCGTGAAAATGTTTAAATATCTCCACCCCGGCCGGCCAAAGCAATCGCGTTCGGCAGAAAACGGGACAATTTAGCGTTCCAGAGTTCGTTTCGGGGACACCGGGACACGTAATTATAAAAAGGGACAGTCCCGTTCAAAACGGGACGTATGGTCACGTTAAGCATACCCCACTACGGAGCTATCAGCTGAGTTCGCGTCATCATCTGCAACGAAGCAGGCGTTAATGAAAGCGATTAAGCCGAGTGATGACGGTTTTCAAATTGTAGGCGTTAAAAAAACCGCGAAATCAGGTGTCGTACTTCGTGTCGCGAATGAGTCACAAATACAGAAATTGCAATCGGTTGACGCAATAAAATCTGCCGGTTTACGATTAGAAAAACCCAAAGGCCGCCGTCCACGTATAAAGTTAGAGATGTTAAAGATGTACCGTCCCCAATGGAAGATCGCGTTTTTATCAGTGCTCTTTACAAGCAAAACATTAAGGGCGAGTTACCCATTAAAGAGGATGATTTTATTAAATCAGTTAGAGTAGTCCGTAGGCGTATTTAAGATAACGGTCGGAAATGGATCGGGAACGAAATAGACACAGACGTGCGTAAACATCTTGTGACCACTAAAGACAAGTTGTTCATTGACTGGGCGACGTGCCGTTTTGTTGATGACGTCGAGATTGTCCGGTGCCTTAATTGTCAACAATACGGACATGTACATAAATTTTGCACCACAAAATCTCCAACTTGCGCTCTGTGTGCCGGCGAACATGAAACAAAATCTTGTTCCCATAAGGCTGATGTCACATTTAAGCCAATTTGCGCGACATGTAAAAAATTTAAGAAACCCCATGACCACCGCTGTTACTCTCAGGAGTGTCCATCTTATAAGCATAAACTACAAATGCTAATCCTTTCAACTAATTATTGATTATAAAATGGCTAATCTCACGATCGGACAGTTGAATTTACATAATGATAGAGCGGCTACGTTGGAGTTAAATATTTTAATTAATGAATATAAGCTTGACATTGATCTCCAAGAGCAGTACCAACACGCTCGGCTACGTCGTAGATTAATACAACTAGATAACATTTCATTTCACGAGCAGGCATTTACGTGTCGAGTTCTGTCTTTACAGTCACATCAGTGCGTAATCTTATGACGTCACACTGTGCGGTCGCGGAGGTTACAACACCCTCAACTAAATTATACGCTGTGAGCTGTTATTTTCAATACTCGGACCCTGTGGGTCCCTATTTACACCATTTGAGACATGTTCTGAGGTCTCTTTCGGGAAACAAAATTGTTGTTGGCGCAGATGTCAATGCGTCTTCCCCTCTTTGGTATTGCGAATTTAGGTCCACCGACTCAGAGCGACGCTGTGCCATCGAAGCTTTCATTGCAGAATTAAATCTAGCAATACATAATACACCTGACGCACCACCGACAATATTCCAGCCCTATGGGCGAATCTTCAATTGACGTCACACTTTCCAGTGGAGACGTCCATATCGATAAATGGCGTGTATACCAGATGCGTCTTGTAGTGATGATCGCCTGATAGTGTACGAGTTTTTACCTGGATTTACACGAGGGCATCCAAATAATTATAACAACTTTAGATATAAATTAGGAGGGGCTAATTGGCAGACTTTTGGTTCGCTTTTTGCTAATCATACTAAAGATTTCACTCGCACTGAACTTTCAGCTGAAGCTTGCGCTGAAATAATGACCGATAATTTTACGTACTGTGCGGATATAACTTTCGGTCGTTCATTTGTAACTCGTACTCGTAGATGTGATTGGTGGAATAATACCTTAGTCCACCTTCGTCAACTATTTCGTCGAGCTCGTAGGAGGTTCAATTTGCTTTAAAAAACGGTGTATAAATAGTAATTTACTTGAAAGTACTTTTAACACTAAAAACAGCTAGGTCGCGTTATACAGCCGCGATTATTAAAGCAAAAGGCGATTTATTACGAAGAGTAGTCGACCGTCTGAACTCTGAGGGTCCTTGGTCCCCTCTTTACCATGAGTTTAAACCTAATAAATCCATTGATTCAGCATATATTGAAAATATAAAGGTTAATGGCACATACACTACTGGTATTGAGGAGACCACGGAAACTTTATTAAACTCACTTATCCCGGACGATAGCCTTGAAAATGATTCTGCATATCGTAGTCAAGTAAGGCTATGGGCCTCAGTCACACCATCTACTCCTGATTCGGATAACCCATCTCTTCACGAATTTCTCGAAGTAGTTAGCTCCCTGCCGCTCAATAAGGCTTCTGGGGTGATAAAATTTCTAACAAAATGATAAGGGAAGCGTGTAAGTTGTCTAGTGTCGCTATAAACTATGAACATATTTTATTTACAACTATAAAATATGAAATACAAATAAGGTGGTATATAAAAATACATTTAATTATATTGTAAATAAAATATTATTTATTATAGATGCTGCCACTCTTGGTTTGTAGTACAACACTGTGCTCCAAAAGGCAACAATAACACACTTTGAGAAGCCCAATTGTTATTTCTATTATGTTCCTTGTCCGAACATGAAGAGCTGTATAGTGGCTGTCTGTTGTACCTGGGACTGCAAAATTAACTGGAGTCATCATATATTTGCATAATGGATACCCAGAATCTCCTGCAACAAAACAAGTATTATTTTTAAAGCTTCATGGTAATTAACTTAATGCAATTTAAAAATAAACTTTTTTGGGTTACACCAATAAAGTGTATAAATACATTGCTTAATGTTCTAAGCAAATTATTTATACTTTATAATGTTTAAGGCAAGTAGCGCCTACATAGCTAGCATCTACACTGGTGATTTGCATGTCTGCATCACATATCTAGAAAAAACATGACACACTCATATGGATAACATTATTTTTTATTACAATGATTGTTAAGTTATAGATGATCAATCTCACTAATTGGACAATTAATGAGTGATAATGTTTCCTACAATAGAAATGTTCTTCATGTTCAGTAGGCTTTATTATAGCTATTTGTGTACAGTCTATACACCCCAAAACACCTGGAAAGTTGAAATTCTCATAAAACCTGCACCAAATTATTGTTTTTGTAATAGATTGTAATAAAAATTTACCAAATTATTATTGTTTACATCAATAAAGGAAAAAAATATAAAGAAACTTGTACATTTAAAAGCTTTTTGAATAAAAGGTATAGGTTTAGGTATTACAACACCAACCTGCAATAAGGCAGTGTGGTGGACCAGTCCTTACAACCCTCAATTTTAAGGTGTCTGATCAGCAGTGTAATGCACATGAAAAGGTATTAATATTTATTAAAAAAAAAACAATTTTACCTAGCCCATGTATCATCTTTCAGCCAGGATTTTAGGATAGCATACATATTTTCTTGTCATCTGTGGAGAAACAATGCAGGCGGTCCCTTCTGCTATTATGGATGAAACTGTCTGTTGTGCCATTAGGTGTCCTTTGATGTCCCCAATGGGTCTTTAATAGGACCCAGTTGCATAAAATTACAATGCAGTCAATATCTTTAACAAGAAAACACACATATTAATCTATTTTGTACATACAAAAATACTTATGAGTTGTTGGAATTACATGTATTAAATAAAATCCAGCATGTAATGAAATGTCTTTCTTTTATTTAATTCTAAAATGTTTCTTACCTTTTTATCCACAGAAAGATCGGTAGATTTTACCCGGCACCTTGAACAAGGGTCTTAACTCCTCACACAAACTTAAAACCAAATGTTTAGAAAGCCGATATTGGTAAATTCAGTATCACCGATGACCGAAGTAAACAAATGGATCCGTCAGTCGAATTCCGACTGTTCCCTAACTTTGCACCTTTCTTTACCGCTTGACGTGCTGGCTTCATTGTCACATTCCACAAATTCGAAAATAATCAAATATCCAGTCATCTAAAAACAATTTAGGAACGTCTTTTACAGCAGCTTCAGACACCTTTGTTGTTATTAATGTATAAATGAATATTGTAACAATATGATCACAGAATCACAATTTTACAACAATTTAATTCAATTGATCACTTATTACCATAAAAAGTTAAAAAATTACACAGAAGTCCTAAAAGATACAGAAACTATTAAATTCTGTTGAAAAAATAGGAACTTAAAATGGAACGCTAAAGTATTACTTTTTGATAGTTAAGCGGTTCAGTTTACCATGACCCTCTGAAACTACCTAAACTTTAAAATTTAAATATAAACTCTCTCTCCTTAACTTTTGGGTTCTCTTTTCCCGCCATTTTTGCGCGCGCCAGGGCTGCCAGCAAATAAATCGCAGCTATACGGATTAATATCTGCAATTATACGAAATTTGATCGCATTATACATAACCATTCTGTAATTGAGCTCTTTTTAAATATTTTTTTTAGAATTTTAGTCAGCTATATAAACGGTGGAAAAGTTGAGACTCGAGAGTAGCTCTTGTTTTTTGTTTTAAGAATTTTACTTAGCTAGACAAATGGTCGAATAGTCGAGATTCGAGAGTTTTTTTAGAATTTCAGTTACCGTACCTAGACAAACGCTCGAAAACTCGAGATTGGACGGTACCTCTTGCTTTTTTATTTTAGTTATCCTAGCTTATAGACAGTTTGATTTCATCCCGTATGTTTTTGTATCGTATTATACGAAATGGTCATGGATACAATACACCATCCGATTATACATATTTTGTATCCAATTATACAATCTGGCAGCCCTGGCGCGCGCGTGTGTTCTCTGCGTCATCAGGATGAAACAGACAGAGACTAAAAAATATTGCGCAATACTGGCCCTACACGATGCAATTGAGAAATATGGTACAATAAAAATTAAAGTCGCTCAAACTTTTGTTCAATCATTGCGCAATCTTCAATATTTAGCCTAATCAATCAATTTTATTGCACAATTCGAAATATTGCGCAATATAATTGATCGTCTAGGGGCCGCCTAAAGAAGACCGTGTTGCAACTTGCAGTTATTGCGTTGCATCGCTGCGGTTAGCCCAAGCGCGCACCACGAGTTTTTCGCCGCGCGGCGAAAAAACCTGCGACATTTTTACGTACGGCAAAAATAAGCAGGTGCGCGCACTACGGCATAATTAATGTATCACAACAAACCGATTAACCGCCGCGCCGCAAACCAGTTGTAACATTTTACAGATTTTTCGACGCTGCGGCGATTTGCAGCTAAGTGCGCGCAATAACATTGGAAACTCAATGTTACAATACTGCGGCGCGATTTTATGCCGCAAAGAATGTTCGCCGCGCGGCGAAAATTTCATAGTGCGCGCCTAGCCTTACGCGCCATTTAAAATTTTTGACATACTGAAAAATTTGAATATTACCTACCTACTAAAAGATTCGTTTATCGTACCATCAAACATCAAATGATACAATGAAGACTCTAGTGTAGATGACAGGTCAAGAAGTGGTCGCCCTCGGTCTGTTAGGTAGGACTCCAGCAGTGATAAAAGCTGTGAAGGCGCGAATTCAAAGAAATCCCAAACGTAAGCAGAAACTGTTGGCCCTTCAGATGGGGTTAAGCAGAACCACGGTGAAAAGCGTGTTAAATAAAGACTTAGGGCTTCGGGCATATCGAAGAAAAACAGGACATCGTTTAAATGCTCGTCTAATGGACCTGAGACTGAAGAGATGCCGCGTTTTGTTGAAGCGGTACGCGGGAAATAAATATCGGGAAATTCTTTTTTCGGATGAAAAAAATTTTACCGTAGAAGAGAGCTACAACAAACAAAATGATAAGGTGTACGCACACAGTAGTGAAGAAGCGAGCAACCGTATTCCGCGTGTCCAACGAGGTCATTTTCCATCCTCGCTCATAGTATGGTTGGGAGTTTCTTATTGGGGCTTAACAGAGGTACATTTTTGTGAGAAAGGTGTAAAAACGAATGCAGTTGTGTATCAAAATACAGTCCTGACGAACCTTGTGGAACCTGTTTCTCATACCATGTTCAATAACAGGCACTGGGTATTCTAACAAGATTCGGCGCCAGCTCATAGAGCGAAGAGCACACAAGACTGGCTGGCGGCGCGTGAAATCGACTTCATCCGGCACGAAGACTGGCCCTCCTCCAGTCCAGATTTGAATCCGTTAGATTACAAGATATGGCAACACTTGGAGGAAAAGGCGTGCTCAAAGGCTCATCCCAATTTGAAGTCACTCAAGACATCCTGGATTATGGCAGCCGCCGATACTGACATGGACCTCGTTCGTGCTGCGATAGACGACTGGCCGCGCAGATTGAAGGCCTGTATTCAAAATCACGGAGGTCATTTTGAATAAACTTTAGTGTCATAAGAATCTATGTTTTGTTAAGTTCATTTTGGTATATAAATGGTTACATAATGTATAAACATGTTTCAATTATTTTATATTAAACATGTGATAGAATTTATGACCTGACTAGGTAATAACAAAGGTGTCTGAAGCTGCTGTAAAAGACGTTCCTAAATTGTTTTTAGATGACTGGATATTTGATTATTTTCGAATTTGTGGAATGTGACAATGAAGCCAGCACGTCAAGCCGTAAAGAAAGGTGCAAAGTTAGGGAACAGTCGGAATTTGACTGACGGATCCATTTGTTTACTTCGGTCATCGGTGATACTGAATTTACCAATATCGGCTTTCTAAACATTTGGTTTTAACCCTTTATAGCCCCGTGTGACATTTCTGTAACAAACTCCAATAATCTCGATCAAATTAAAACTAAACATTTAATTTCTGTCAAATCAATGTTAGTGTATTGTTACATACCACACCGAACATTTTAGTATCAAATAGAAATAATATATGGCGTAACTTGTTTCCTTTACGAATTTGAATTTCGTGAGTTGATGAAAGTGACAAGTTTCAATTTGCGAAAAGTTTTTATTTTATAAAAAAATACTAAAAGTGTATAAAATTGTATTGTTTCCGTCGAAACCTGTAGGTAAGTGAATGATTTAGTTTATATAATGTTACCAATTCATAGTTTTGATTTTTTGTATGTAAAACGTAACTTTTTATGTTTGTAACATTTATGTAACATTGAGAGACAATGGTAATATGAATTACAACTAATGTATGTGGATATTGATGAAACATTTTCTCTTATTTTTCAGAATGGGGTCGCACTCACTGCGAGATGATAAAAAATGGCAGGTTCGCATGTTTCATCACTTATTAGACTTACTATGGCAAATTTTTGGCTGTTATATCGGAGAGTAAGGCAGGCTAAAACATGCAGTGACATATAAATGTCTTCTGGAAACTTGAGATCGGGAAGACTTTATGTAAGCTTGGCTTGAAATCTAATATCAAACAACGAAGATCAATTGAAAATGAATTACAAGCCAAAAACGCAAGGGTTCCCGGCGCAACATGTCCTCTCATTGGCAGTAAGTGTGGACCAAACTGGCCACTGGCCGATTCAGGTAGAGAAAAGGGTTCGGTGCAAGTTTCCCAAGTGTACTTTTTTTTTTTTTTATCGAGGGGAAAGCTGCTTATGGCTTTACCTCCCACCAGCCCTGGGGGGAAGGGAGGCGGGAAGCGTATGTAGGGGTCATCGGCCTTCCAGCCCGGCGCGCGGCGACGTTACGTCCACGCAGATGTTAGTGCCGGGCTGGGTCCCTAACCTACCCTAACCTACACCGGCATACCGACCAAAGCCCCCCGGTGGCCATCTCCGCGCCGAGCACGGTGCGTGGGCGAGAAGCGCCCTCAATTATTCCGCAGCCGCCCAGTGCGCTTCCGAGACGAGAGCGTCTCGGCCCTCTCAGATTTAAAGAGGTGTAGTTGCACCCCCACTAACTCGATTTGGGCACCCCTATTTTGGGCGCCCGCGACGGTCACAGGCCACCGTACCGCCGCTCTCTCGGGGTCACCTATGTGGACGCACTGCCCCCGCAGCGCGTCCAGCGACCCCAAGGACCCCTTTGAGTCGCCTTCTACGACAGGCAGGGGATACCGTGGTGGGATTCTAACGCCCCCTTGCCACAGGGCATTTCCCAAATGTACTAGTGAATCACAAACAATTTGTGAAAAATGCGGAGTACTGTTATGTTACAACAAACAAAATAATTGTTTTAGATCCTTCCATACTACATAAGTACATTTTCCTCCAGTTTAACCCAATGTTACAGTAATGTTACACTCCCTAAAAGTTCCAATATATGTGTAAAAATAAATATTTTTAAATTTCTAAGAAATACGTGTTTTTTTATTTGTTCAAACCTATCATATACCAAAGTATTTTGAAAATTTATGATCTTGGGCTATAAAGGGTTAAGTTTGTGTGAGGAGTTAAGACCCTTGTTCAAGGTGCCGGGTAAAATCTACCGATCTTTCTGTGGATAAAAAGGTAAGAAACATTTTAGAATTAAATAAAAGAAAGACATTTCATTACATGCTGGATTTTATTTAATACATGTAATTCCAACAACTCATAAGTATTTTTGTATGTACAAAATAGATTAATATGTGTGTTTTCTTGTTAAATATATTGACTGCATTGTAATTTTATGCAACTGGGTCCTATTAAAGACCCATTGGGGACATCAAAGGACAGCTAATGGCACAACAGACAGTTTCATCCATAATAGCAGAAGGGACCGCCTGCATTGTTTCTCCACAGATGACAAGAAAATATGTATGCTATCCTAAAATCCTGGCTGAAAGATGATACATGGGCTAGGTAAAATTGTTTTTTTTTTAATAAATATTAATACCTTTTCATGTGCATTACACTGCTGATCAGACACCTTAAAATTGAGGGTTGTAAGGACTGGTCCACCACACTGCCTTATTGCAGGTTGGTGTTGTAATACCTAAACCTATACCTTTTATTCAAAAAGCTTTTAAATGTACAAGTTTCTTTATATTTTTTTCCTTTATTGATGTAAACAATAATAATTTGGTAAATTTTTATTACAATCTATTACAAAAACAATAATTTGGTGCAGGTTTTATGAGAATTTCAACTTTCCAGGTGTTTTGGGGTGTATAGACTGTACACGAATAGCTATAATAAAGCCTACTGAACATGAAGAACATTTCTATTGTAGGAAATATTATCACTCATTAATTGTCCAATTAGTGAGATTGATCATCTATTACTTAACAATCATTGTAATAAAAAAAAAATGTTATCCATATGAGTGTGTCATGTTTTTTCTAGATATGTGATGCAGACATGCAAATCACCAGTGTAGATGCTAGCTATGTAGGCGCTACTTGCCTTAAACATTATAAAGTATAAATAATTTGCTTAGAACATTAAGCAATGTATTTATACACTTTATTGGTGTAACCCAAAAAAGTTTATTTTTAAATTGCATTAAGTTAATTACCATGAAGCTTTAAAAATAATACTTGTTTTGTTGCAGGAGATTCTGGGTATCCATTATGCAAATATATGATGACTCCAGTTAATTTTGCAGTCCCAGGTACAACAGACAGCCACTATACAGCTCTTCATGTTCGGACAAGGAACATAATAGAAATAACAATTGGGCTTCTCAAAGTGTGTTATTGTTGCCTTTTGGAGTACAGTGTTGTACTACAAACCAAGAGTGGCAGCATCTATAATAAATAATATTTTATTTACAATATAATTAAATGTATTTTTATATACCACCTTATTTGTATTTCATATTTTATAGTTGTAAATAAAATATGTTCAGTAGGTACCATAATTTCTTTAATTTAATTTAATCTTTAAATTAAAGTTTGAAAATGTTATTTACTCGAAATTTCGCCTGCTTCTGGGTTTCCGCAATTCCCTCGCTTGTGATGTTTTTGTTATAACCCATGCCTATATCCTTGTGCTTATAAAGTAACTGCCATAAGTGTTCGAGTTCGCTGAGCTTCATTGCTCGGTGTCATTACTGTGCGTGCCGCTGTTGATCCTGGAGCACAGGAGTTACAGTGGCGGGTGTGTGTGTGGTGGGATAGGGACATTTCGTACATAGTTCTAAATCTAAGCATATGTAAAATAAATTCATTATTTACTTAAGTATGTGACATTTTAATAGGTTTCAATTACATACTCGACACTCACTTTCGGTCACTTGCTCAAAGATTGATTAATGTAAAAAGTTTCAGTTACCAGAGACAAGGCCGGTATCCAGCAATCGTATTAAATACATACTGACAAAAATAAGGAACTAAAGTATTAACGTGTTTTTACTGACAAATGTTCCATTTCAAATCTAGTTTGGTTAATTGCAAATCCCCAGTTCCCCTACTTCCGAAGTCCGTCGAAAGTAATTAGAACCGCTATATTCCCAACACTAACACATTCAATACGACATAACTTCCAGACCATTTCGCTCTCACTTCTAGCTGAAGTTTCGCCAGCCAGAGTCGCTGTCTTGTAAGTTTGCTTTGGAAACTTTTGTTTCCTTTTAGTTTGTGTTTGATATTGCTATTTGTTGTTACTTTTATTACGTTCTGTCTGGTTGTTATGAATACATCTATCTCCGTTATGTTTTTTTAGGGGCATAAATATTGCCTCGTGGTCTCGCGGTACAAGTATGTGCCGTGGGATCTAGAGGTCCTGGGTTCGATTCCCGGGTCGGGCAAAGTGTTATTGGGTTTTTCCATTAGGAAATTCTCAGTAACAGCACGGAGTCTGGAAATGTGCCCGAAAAACGGCAATAGGCTCGCCCCCTATTACGTGGGACTGATACATACCTGGCGAAATGTGGGTGCAGAAATGCACCTCTGCCTACCCCTTCGGGGAATACAGGCGTGAGTTTATGTATGTATGTAAATATTTTTGACAGCTTCCTTGGTGAGCTAAACACCACGTTGTGAAACGAGAGACCGCGGGTACGATCTCCATCCTGAGAGAAATATGAATGTGATTCATAGTAATTTGTTCCATACCTAGATATTTGTGTTATTGATACTCACGACACAACACTAATATATTTCTGTATCAGAACTAAGTATATGTATATAATTATTTGTCTATTTATTGATTAAAAAAATAGTTAAATATTGTTTTGAAAATGATAAGCACAGCTGTGGACAGTTGGTAGTCTCTTTCGCATTAAGAATTTCCTTGCAGACGACCAGGCATTATACCCAAAAACATTATTAAACTTAAAAGTGATGAGCGCAGGTAAACGAAACAAAGTAGAGGTTCAAGCGGAGCGCAGTCATCAATAGCGAGACATCGGCTGAGAGGCGTAGCGCCCGATCATTTGCCAACTCTCACTGAATCGCTACAAACTTTTCCCGTTGAAAACTCGACCGTTCACAGCGAGCGTACGTATTAATTTATATACTACTTACTTTTGACTCAGCGAAAATGGTGCTAGCAGACGATATTGGGAAAAAATATCGAAACCACTGAAATAGTGAACGATTGCTAGATTGGTGAGTTGCTTTTTAGGCGTATGATCTAGAGTTCTTGGTTTCAACTCCCGATTAGGAAATGAGTTTTTATGTTAAGAAATTCTGCTTAGAAACACAGGGTCTAGAAAAGTGCCTAGAAAACGATAATGGGCTCGCTCTACAGTGTAGTACATTAAACGTAGCAGGTGAAAAGTGACTGTAGCAATATAGCTTTACCTATCTCTTTTAGTATAAAAACCTGAGTGCATTTATATTTTAACAAGCCACGAAAGATTCTAAAAATTTACCTACTATCTTCCGCCAATTTTTACTACCTACAGCCTGTGCTTTTAAAAAAGTAAGAGCAGCCAAGTAATCTTGAATACAAGACCAAGACAAGAGTAATCAAGGCCTAGAATATCACCATGACTGCTCCAATCCGTGATATTTGAACGAACCTCGCTGATTTATGGAGCAAGCTGCACGGATATAATATAGCTTAGCTGAATCGTGATGAAGTTTTGCGCCAGTTTCGGTGTTACTGCTCATAATAACTTATGTTTCGGGTTGAATGAGCACTTGATCCTCTCACATAGAATATTGCTTATTAAGCCTTATGCATATTATGAAACTTTGTACTCGTCAGAATCGATTTTGTTGTTTTAGCGCAAGCTAGATCGGAAACTAGTTTACAACAATTTTGCTATACAAATTTTAGCTGATGGAGTTGGGTAAAATTTTAATGAGTATGTTTATAATTCATTAAGGCCTGTCTTTTTTTTAAGCACCTTCTGTAAGTTTGAGAGAAGTATAAATATTTGTTTCGTGTCTGAGTCATTGAAAGTCTACGACTTTTTTATAATATGAGGTATGCAGAAAATCGGACTGGTTTAATTTTAGCTGGAATCTTTAAGTTCTATTCAGTCCATTACGATTTAAATACGCTCTTAAATGTTTGCTACGTTGTAACCATTATATATCAAGCATACGGTCTATTCCTAGTTTTTTGAACCATAAAACTGCCACAAGTGATTATTCCACCTGGAAATCGGGCGTGTGACGTCATGTTCACAACCGTCGCTCACTGCCATTAGTCTAATGACAGCATCGCAGCATGTTTGAAAAGCATCGGCTTTGCGCAGTTATTAAAGATATGAGACCAATGAGCTGAAATAAAGGTTGGGTGAAGTAGACTGAAAAATTTGGAAATGATGACTCTGAAAACAGTGGGGCACAGATATGTACATGGAGTAAGCTACACTATTTGCATCAAATTGTTTGAAATTACGCTTGACTACCTCGTTGTCCCGTGGTGTAGGTAAATGTGCGATTTGAGGATACAGCATCTTGAAAAAAAAAATAGCTATTGTTTTGTGTGTTGTTGCTGTGTGTTATCTATACTATCTATACTATTATAATAATATAATAATATTATTATAATAAAGAGGAAAGGTTTGTATTTTTGTATTTTTGGATTTTTGTATGTTTGTTACGAATAAACTCAAAAACTACTGAACCGATTTCGATGATTTTTGGTATGGAGATAGATGTAACCCACCGAAGTAACATAGGCTACTTTTTATCCCGGAAAATGTAGTATTCCCGTGAGAATGGGTATAAGTAGCTCTGTCAATATTCTACTTTTACGCCTAAACCGTTTGACCGACGTGAATGAATTTTGGTATGGATATAAATGGAACCCTATGAAGTAACATAGACTAAATTTTATCCCGGGAATATGTAGGGTTCCCGAGGAATGAGCATATAATGTAATGCGAAAGTAACACTGCCTGTGTTATGCTTTCTCGCCTAAACCATTTGACCGATTTCGAGGATTTTTAGTATGGGAGTAGATGGAACTCACCAAAGCAACATAGGATACTTTTTATCCCGGAAAATGTAGTATTCCCGTGGGAATGGGTATAAGTAGCTCTGTCAATATTCTGCTTTTACGCCTAAACCGTTTGAGCGACGTGAATGAATTTTGGTATGGATATAAATGGAACCCTATGAAGTAACATAGACTATATTTTATCCCGGGAATATGTAGGGTTCCCGTGGGATGAGCATATATTGTAATGCGAATGTAACTGTGTTATACTTTCTGGCCTAAACCATTGGACTGATTTAAATGATTTTTAGTATGGGGCTAGATAGGACCCACCGACGCAACATAGTATATTTTTTCATCCCGGAAAATGTAGTATTCCCGTGGGTATGGGCTTTCACGCCTATACTATTCGCCCGATTTATATGATTTTTGGTTTGAGTATAAATGGGACACTATAAAGTAACATAAGCTACATTTTGTCTTGGGAATATGTAGGGTTCCCGTGGGATAAGCGTATATTGTAATGCGAATGTAACGCTGCCTGTGTTATACTTTCTGGCCTAAACCATTTGACTGATTTTGATGATTTTTAGTATGGGACTAGATAGGACCCACCGACGCAACGTAGAATATTTTTTATCCCGGAAAATGTAGTATTCCCGTGAGAATGGGCTATCACGCCTATACTATTCGCCCGATTTATATGATTTTTGGTTTAATACAAATGGGACACTATGAAGTAACATAAGCTACATTTTATCCCGGGAATATGTAGGGTTCCCGTGGGATGAGCATATATTGTAATGCGAAAGTAACACTGCCTGTGTTATGCTTTCACGCCTAAACCATTTGTCCGATTTGAATCAATTTTGGTATGGACATAAATGAGACCTTTAAGGGACATAAGCTATTTTTTTAAATAATTCAATAAGTGCCATTTCGGGCACTTAGAAGACGATAGGTGTCATTAGACCATTTAAGATTCTAAGGATTCATTAAGTTACGTTGAATATAGTTAAGTGCGGTTAAGTGTCATAAGGTGGTCTTAAGTTTACTTAGGTGACGTTAAACGCACTTAGGTTACTTACTTGCCATTATTAGATTGGTATTGCTACTGGGTGGTTTTAAGTTCTCTTATGTGATATGTGATTTTGAAGAGCTTACCCATAAGTAACTTTAAGGAAGATTATGTGCGGTTATGTACAATTAAGTGACGATAAGTTTTATTGGTGTAAAATAAGTGACGTTAGGTGCTATTAGTGGATGGTGAGTGACGTCAGGTGCCATTATCGGATGAATCAGATTCCATTAGTCGAATCTATAAGGCTACAAGTGCCGTTATTGGAAATCACGCGACGACAGGTGCCATAATTGGCACTTATGGCAATTTTAGTAGAATTCTAGTGGAAATTAAGGAATAGAAGAGCTATTTTTCCGTTTTATGAAGTTAGGTGCCATTTTTTGAACTGAAATTGCGAAAGGCACCATTATTTGAAGTCAGTATCCTGGATGACTTAGATTCATGTTAAATGCCATTTAGCACTGTGGAGTACTGGTAATTGGTACCGGTACAGTAAAATGTTATCATGTGCATTTTTATGGGGCTCGGTGTCATTATGCGATGTTAAGTGCCATTATACGCACCTAGATGACATTAGATACATTTTCGCGATAAATTTATGAGACGATCTGAGGTTATGAAAAATGTCATAATGTCACTTGAGACGATTCTCAAAGATAGAAATGACCTCCGGTGGTGAACTACTGCAACAATTAGCGTAATTTTTGATTTATAGATTCACTTAGTTAGTTTCTGCACCCAACCCTGAAGTCTACGCAGACGGAGTCGCGGGCAAAAGCTAGTAAATAATAAAGAGGGCATGGGTTGTGGTCTTAATTTTAATTATTTTTTTAAAATTTTAAATAACAGAGGCAACATGATGTACCTGTCCATATAAAATGTGCTGATTTTAAACTGAATCAAACTTACTCCTTTTATTCTGAGATTTTACTTCGTCAGAGTTTATACCAACAAGAGAAAATTCAGTTCACTTACCAAGCTTTTTAACCGCGAACATTTCCAAACTCCCTTATCGTAATTAACTAAATCAGCGTTCGGGAATTCCAAGCCGTTTGACTTTTCAAACACACTTCCCGGAATTAAAGTTTGAGCGATCATTCAAATATGGTTAAATCTAGAGCGATCCCAATGACCCCGGTAGTACCCTATTAGCAAAGTTCCCATCCCCGTTTATTTGCTCCATTGATGAGTTCCGGGAAAAAATATTTGAATATTATTCCTAAGTAGAAGATTCACAAACAATACTCTGAGATTAATGCTTTATTTGGATGTTAAAAGATTGAATTATTTGAACTTGGAAGTACTTTAATGAAATTTCGTCCCGAATGTTTTGCAATGATTGAATGAGCTGCTCGAAATTAAATTGCATTGTTCTGTTATTTATTATATATTAAGTACTTTGGTACTGTTTCGAGTAGGTACCAAAATTTCTTTCCTATTTTTCTTACGTAATATATTTTCTAAGCCGGTGGAAATAAGAATTACTGAATGTGAATTTTGCGTAAATTATTTTAATTTAATTCCAAAGTAATTCTCAATCACGCACACCTCATTCTATGTGATTATTCTTATGTAACTTGATAATGCATTGTGAATACACATGCTGCTTCGGATAGTCAAAGCTGTACCTTAGGTAAATATCTGCATACGCTATCTAAGCTGATAGTGTTAACTATCAAAATAACTGAGATAGAGAAAAAAACATAATGTCGATATCAAATACATCCTAACTCACTGATAGGTGACTGTTATCTTTCAACAACTTACCTTCACACTTTCTTACTAACTTTCTAAGCCGAAATTCTAAAATAGTTCTGGGAATCTGTGATTCAAGCAAACGATGTTGGAAATTAGATTACTTGATCACGTGTGAACCAAGAATTTCACGCCCACAGCCCGTTCGTTGGTATTGATATTGAACAGATTGCCCTGATAAAGACTGCATTTTGTTTGAGAAAGTTATAGTCACGGTGTACCATTCTATTTAACAAAAAATGAGATTTTTTAACGCTTCTTTACCTGGTGGTAATGAAATGGTATTCGATATACAACAGTTTAACCAAATACTATAGACTACACTTTAGCTAGCGGGTTATACAATATATATCTATATATACAGGGTGTGAAAAAGACCGTGAATCAAAGTTAAAGTCAAAGTCAAAATCACCTTTATTCAAATAGACTTTTACAAGTGCTTTTGAATCGTCAAGTAAGTTTTTTTTTAAACTATTGCCGCTTCGAAACGTGTTATCGCTGTGGAGAAGAAACGGCAAGAAACTGCCTCAGCAACACGAAATGTATTTTTTTTTATATGTTAATTTTTAATTTTGATTGAATACTAAAACAGGTACTACTAAAATAGTTACCGTCATTACAAACACATTGACGTTAAAAAAAATCGACGTTTTCCTAACCACCATAAGTATTATTATATATTATTTTTTGCAGGGATTTTTTTTAACTTCAATGTGTTTGTAATGGCCGTAACTATTACCTCTTTTAGTTTTCGAGCACGGTCTTTATACATCCTGTATATGGTGGTAGCAGCAAGGGCAATCACGATTATCCTACACTAAGTAATCTTCGTTCACTAGTCGTAACTCAAGAAAAAGCGTATGTGGTGCTGACTTGTCGGGTAAAAACATTATAACCGTAATCTACTTTAACTCTACTATTTCTGCTTTGTCGTAGTCGGATAAAATACGGAGAGACCACTTGAGTAATATTTATTAATCAACATCATCATTACCATCGGCCTGCATGGGTACACTGGACATAGGCCTCCCCATCCCATTTTCCTTCCATTCCACACTGATTAACAATCCGGCAACACTGCAGCGATAAATACTTAAACTACTCCAATCCGTCAGACTAACACAATGGTATTAGTTTCGAAACAATAATTTTGAACGGGAATGAAACAAATCGCGACATGTGGACTTAAAATGCAATTATCTAAAGCCCCTACTCAAAGGTTTCCACTTCGTTCTAATAAATGTTTCTGTTAAAATGGAATTGATTTGTCCGTTTTTTAGTTAGGTATGTTTCTTTTTTCATAAGAATAATTTGGTCTGACTTTTTTTATACTAAGTAGGCCAACAAAATGCCTTCATATAACAGTAAAAAAAAGCTATACTTTGCCAGTAGCATATCTGGCAGAAAAGCAAGATGTCACTTGTCACGAAGCAAATGGCCCAAACATCCTAATGAAAGAGTCAATATCTTATCAATATCATAATAATAAGATCAAATGAACTCACGTCTAATCTTAAAGTCTCTTAAAGTCTTAGTCTAAAAGTGTCTTTATGTCTTAAGGTTAGCCACTGAAAAATTACCAACCACTATAAGTAATTAGTGACGGAAAATAATACGTGAACGAAAAGACTGGATATTTTCGGCTTTAAGCGAAACCGAGCGCAAAATTCCTTCGAAATACACATATAAGCCCAATATCAAAGAATATTTATTTCATACACAAACGCCTGGATTGAGGCCATCCAATTTCCGCAATGTGTTCTAAGACATGACAGGTGGCGGCGCTGCGTTCGACATAAATCTCGTAGGCCACTATTCTTACTCTCCAGATTGATTCTCCGTAGGCGTTAAACATAATAATATGTTATTACTCATCGATGCGACGAAAAATAGAACATCAATTACTGGCTTTTCTGGATAAGCCGTATCGTATCGCTAAAGGTAACAGATTATAACTGCAAGTTTTAAAAACAAGTTTTAATGCCAAATTGGTCTTGGAGTGCCTTTGAATCTTTGTTGGAAGATTTATTACTATGAATTATTAGCATAAAATTACGTTGCTTTGAAAATATTATATCGACAAAGGAATATTTATGAAAAATAAATTATAATTACATTTTTATTTATTATATTTAATTTAACCTATAGAATACATATCATAACGATACAAATTGCAGCAACATAACCTTTGATCAATTTACTTACTCCCTGGGCTTATTATCTTCAATATAATCTGACTTAAGAGATTATCTATCTCTTTACACTTTTTCCACGTAAACTTATGAGTCACATGTTGTCGAGGTAGCACAGTTAGAAACCAGCTTAAGAAATAAAAGGATGCAAGATTTATTCCCGCACAAAGAGAAATTAATAATTCACAATTTATACACAGAAATAATCCCTAAAAATATTTTAAATATAACTCCACACATTGTTCAAATATGCAATATTTATTTCAAAATATGGGATGGGCGACCGCTGTGCCATATGGACAATGCTTCCGCCCACCGCCATTGCAAGGGTGGCGGCCGACCAATGCCTTTCGTCGGTTTTCATACAATTTATTGCATTACATTTTGTTGAATTTCAGTGCTTATATTTATAATAAGTGTAGTATACCTTAACGCAACCTTAATTCCCGTGGTGCGTTAATTGCGTCTGATTTCACTAATTGTAATTGTCTTTATTTTTATGTGAGGGTGAAGCCTCATAGCTCAATGTTTTGTCACCTGCTTTGCTGTGGAGGGAAGTGGACAACTCTGTGTTTTCCAACTCCTCCTTTATTTGTCTTTTTGATTAACTTCGTTGCGGGATTATGACAAATTTAGGTCCCCTTAGATTCGCTGAGCTTCATTGCTCGGCGTCAATACTGTGCATGCCGCACTGGAGCACAGGAGTTACAGTGGCGGGTGGGTGGTGGGATAGGGCCAAAAAATACTTATACCTTAGCGAAGTAAATAATTCGGATTAGAAGTTTATTTTTTATGTTTATGGTATTTGAATGACTCTAAGGCGCACCTTTACCTACTGTGAAAATGTTCGCAATAAAAATAACACAAAGGACATAACACTTGCAAGGGTTTATCGTGACCTATTTGATTATTTCAATAGTTATCACACCATCACAGCCACCTCATATTGGATATTCGTCAACTAATTTATACTGCCTCGTGGTCTCGCGGTACAAGTATGTGCCGTGCGATCTAGAGGTCCTGGGTTCGATTCCCGGGTCGGGCAAAGTGTTATTGGGTTTTTCCATTAGGAAATTCTCGGTAACAGCACGGAGTCTGTAAAATGTGCCCGAAAAACGGCAATAGGATCGCCCCCTATTACGTGGGACTGATACATACTTGGCGAAATATGGGTGCACAAATGCACCTCTGCCTACCCCTTCGGGGAACACAGGCGTGAGTTTATGTATGTAATTTATTTTGTAGCTAACGGCTATAGATCGTTGCTATAGTCGCCTTCCATTTGGTTTAAGCAAAGAGCAATCGATATAGCTATCGCCGTCCACTGCTACACGTAGGCCTCCCGAAGTAAACGCCAACTATCCCGGCCTTGAGTAATTCTCTAACTACGCCTGCCTAAGCGCAGTCTCCAGTTCAACACTTGTCTGCTTCACCGGCAAAATCCCCCAAAGGCAATCGATATAGGTAGACAAAATTACTACTTGTGGTTTCAATTAGTTACTATTAAAGGATTAAGTGGCACAGTGGGAGTGGAAGACATCGATTAAAACCGGCAACATTAGAACAATAAATGAAGGCCTCATGTAATTAAACGGAAAAGATGAAGAAATCAAGGGAGTAGTAAGTGCGCTAATAAAACATTATGTACATATATAACCTCACGTCCTTAGACAGAGGTGCTTTTCTGCACCCACATTTCGTCAGGTATGTATCAGTCCCACGTTATAGTTTACTTGTATTGCAGTCTTTTTGGCACATTTCTAGACACCGTGCTCCTACTGAGGATTTCCTAATGGAAAAACTTAATTACGTTTTGCCCGACCCGGGAATCCAACCCGGTAGCTCTAGGTTGCACGGCACTTGTGCTGCGAGACCACGAGGCAGTCTATAAAGTATTATTTGCAAATAATTTTAATCTGTAAATAATTCCTAATAAATAAACCACGCTATCCCAAAAAAACCTTAAAGGCGTAAAAAAATAACCTCAAAGCATTGCGATTATTTATTTTAAAAGGGCAAGAGTCGGGTACAGCCGACATGGGAACGTACTCACAGAAAGGGTCGCATAATTTTATTTTTATACAAAACAAAGGGCCATTGTTTCATGTTATTCATTGTAGAGTTAATTTTTTGCTCAAACATATATGAAATGCATTGCTTAAGTAATTAGAGAGCACTCGTGTTGACGACAACTCTGTTTGAACTTTATAACTTCCTACATACATATACATATGTTACGTTTACAGGTGTATCACCGTAGGGGTAGCCAACGGTGTGTGCCCACTTTTCTACTTCAAAATTTTATATTAATAGAGAATAACATCACACACACATCTGGCGAAACATGGGTGCAGAAATACACCTCTGTCTACACCCTCGGTGGATACAGGCATATCTGTTTTTTTTGTAATCCCAGTTTTTTTTACTGAACTGAAACTGAACTTCGTACTGAATTACTTAATAGATAACTTCATGATTTTCCCGAAGAGCGGCTCATCCCCTATTACGTGGGACTGATACATACCTGGCGAAATGTGGGTGCAGAAATGCATCTCTGCCTACGCCTTCCCTTCCTCTTCTTGGAATATAGGCGTGAGGTTTTGTATGTATATATATATAATTTCATGAATAACCCAAAAACGCTTTGTCCAGTTTGGGAAAAATCCTGTAAGCTTTAGATTGCGCGGCGCTCACTTGCGTCGTGAGAGCAACGAGGCAGTTCTAGAATAATATTATGCAATTTAGATTTATTAAAACAATGACTGTTAAACACATTTACTCCGAAACAATAACAATACTACCGTTGAACGGTTACGTACATATTCCGAGCTACTTGAGGTCTATCGTAGCGCAGTAAATTCGACCAAAGTGCCCACATACAGTCCATTCCAAACATCCAGAATATTCTACGTACCTACAATGCAGTTGTCTATTAATTCAAACGTCTTAGTGTGCATTCGGGCCGGAGTAATCGGTATATTTAGGCGACCGATTTCTCAAAGCATATTTTCCAAGCATTCATTGTGAAATTAAAAAGAATACACGCATGTCACAGTAGTACTACAGCTCTTTTTTTTCCTACTATATATGTTTCTTTTTGACGAATTTCGGACTAAGAAGACTACCCTAGAATCAAGACAGACACATTTTTGTAATTTAAGGATTTTTCTAGCTACTTTGGTTTATAGGAAATGCAGTGGTCTTCAATGCAATAGTTCTTTTCCATAGGCATAAAAAAATCTTTACTGTGAGACAGTTTACCACTTGTGTTACGTCAGCTCCTTTATTCTCTAATCTGGTCTGACCAGTTTAGTGTTCGATGGACTTTTGATTGTCTACTTTACATTGTTTTTCACTCGTCTAGTCAATACACTATTTGCATTTACTCATCAGCTATTGTCACGTATGATGATGATGAATATTGTCACTCATCATCATCATCAGCCTATATATACGTCCTACTGCTGGGCACGGGCCTCCTCTACAACTGAGAGGGTTTAGGCCTTAGTCCACCACGCTGGCCGAGTGCGGGTTGGCACTTCTAGGAGCCGGTTTCATCATGATGCTTTCCTTCACCATTAAATTACGTGATAATTCTTTATAAATACACACATAACTTCGAAAAGTCAGAGGTGTGTGCCTGGGGTTCGAACCCGCGAATGTCGAGACTCTCGACCGCGTGCCTAAATCTCGAGGTCATCACGACTTCACTTTATTGTCACTATCAGCCTGTTACTCTTGAATTACCAAGAAAGTGACGATTGCTTAAGAAAATGACTCGTGCAATATTTCACACACATTTTGAATAGGGGCCAAGCGAGCTGAAATTATGGAGAAAAAACTTTATTTTACCGAGCCCAGCGACCCTTTCCCGAAGATTTATTAATAAAGCATCTCAAACTTTAGATTTTGGCACACAAGCTCCCGGCGTTCACACAGCGCTTTGTACTATCGAGTGAATCGAAATTTCATGTTAAGCTACATTCACAACAGAGAATAGAAATTCGACTCTATTATCTCCAAATCAATCAAAGGAATGTTGGAACTTATTCAAAGGTTAGTATGGGTCTTTCGAGCCGACTTAGTACCACTCATATAAAACTCATCATCATCATCATCAGCCCATATACGTCCCACTGCTGGGCACGGGCCTCCTCTACCATTGAGAGGGTGTAGGCCTTAAGTCCACCACGATGGCCTAGTGCGGGTTGGCGGACTACACTCCTTTTTTTTTTTTTTTAACGAGAGTAAAGCCCTTTAAGCTCCCCTGTTCGGTACCTCGGGGGAGGCCGAAAGGGGTATGTCGGGGTCTCTGGCCTTCCAACTCGGCACGCAGAACAATAATTGTCCGCTTAGCTGAGTTGGGTCCCTAACCAAAATCCTACGCCAGCATACCGACTAAAACCTTTCGGTGACCATCTCGCGCATTTAGGGCGGTTTTGCGGCATCTCAGGGCGAGAAGCGCCCTAAATGGTCCGCCTCCGCCCAACGCACCGTCCGATTGTGGACTCCTCCAAATTGGGAGGGCTTAAGATGCCCTTCACTTACGCTTTTTTGGACGTTCACCTCTTGTGAACGTCCGCGACAGTCAAGCGATCACGCCCTCTGCCGCAAATCTCGGGATTGCTGTCACCACTGTGTACCGCCCCCGCAGTACGCACAGCCTCCCCAGTGGCCCCTGTTAGTCGCCTTTTACGACAGGTAGGGGATACCGTGGCGGAATTCTTACGCCCCCAATCCACAGGGCGGGGCGGACTACACTCCTAAGAAATTCCTAAGAACTTTTTAGGTGTGCAGGTTTCATCACGATGTTTTCCTTCACCGTTAAAGTACGTGATAATTCATTGTGAATACACACATAACTTCGAAAAGTCAGAGGTGTGTGCCTGGGGTTTGAAACCGCGACCGTCGAGAAGCTCGACCGCGTGCCCAAACCTCGAGGCCATCACGACATATACCTAAAACTCATTTAAACAAAATTCTGATGCGTACTGCTCTTAGTTATCCTAATCATAGCAAAATCATTTAACATAATTATCATTTCTTATTACCGTAATAATACTTCCTATGTTCTTTCTTACGCCACTCACAGGGAATATTGTGGCCAAATTATTATTCTATTGACTGGAAATATGGTTATCATGAGAAATTATTCTATAATCTTCAAACGTTTAAAAATAACTAGGCTATTAAAATATTTTTAGTGTAGATAAGGCATGGAGGAGTAACAATAGTATGCATGAATAGAAAAAAATATTTGGACATTCAAAACAGAGCGGTAGTTTGTTATAAAAAACTATTGTACTAAAAATATACTACAAAATTGCGATATTTAAATCCGAAACATCAAAAGCAAACGTATTCATATGTATACGAGAACATGGCTCCATTCATTGATTCATGAAAAAATAAATACGAGCTTACATTTATTTTTGGGTCGCGTATTTGATTTTTACATTTAGCGACATGACGCTGTTGTACATCGGCCTGTGAAATGGAATTCTGCGGGTTCGATTCCTGCACTAATACAAATGTTTGTGTGAACCACAAATATTAATAATTTATGGTACAAAGCTAAACTTGTCTGTATATTAACGCAGAATCGCAATTATTTGTTGGGTATATTTATTAATATATTACACTTTGAGACTTTTCATACTGCCTCGTGGTCTCGCGGTACAAGTATGTGCCGTGGGATCAAGAGGTCCTGGGTTCGATTCCCGGGTCGGGCAAAGTGTTATTGGGTTTTTCCATTAGGAAATTCTCAGTAACAGCACGGAGTCTGGAAATGTGCCCGAAAAACGGCAATAGGCTCGCCCCCTATTACGTGGGACTGATACATACCTGGCGAAATGTGGGTGCAGAAATGCACCTCTGCCTACCCCTTCGGGGAATACAGGCGTGAGTTTATGTATGTATGTATGTACTTTTCATACTACACTTAAAAAGAGATTGCATTGAAATTGCAAATTGAAAATTAATAAAACAAATGAAGTCCGTTGGCCAATTTTTTATTTGTACCTTATATTATCCCACTATGACGTGACGTTGAATCAAAAAGTCATTTTATTTATACTTGAACACCCGAGACTTGTGTGTCAATCTTGTTGCAAATAAATACTGCACGTAACTTGCGATCAGATTGCAGTGTAAAGATGCATAGACGAATACCGAAAGTATCTTTACGAGTACTATTTCAGCTACGAGTACACTGAAGTTATTTTTACACTTCGTACCCACATGTACCTTTGATATAAACAAATAAATACCCCCGCAAACACATAGGTACATACATAGTAGTTCTGACCCGTCACTAAGATACAAGCCTTGTGTGGTGGGTATCAGAAACTACAAGAGATTTATCGTTTTCACAAACACCCGACACAAATATTTGTGGATCGTGTGATTGTGGTTGTGATTGTGAAACATTTGTCTCGGTGCGGAAATCGAACCAGCAGCCTCTCGTTTCGCAAGCTGGTGTTGATATTGCCTTTAAATTACGTGTACATGAAATAAAGTTCTCACGAAATTGAACAGGCAACGGAATGTAATTTCCTTATCACAATCAACCATATATCACAATATTAATTTATGATTACCATCATCTGCTTAGAGCTCGACGAAGCTTAATTGTTCGGTGTAACACAAAGCCCTGATAATAATTATGATAAGAACCTGTGAACGGCGTCGGCGATGGGGTCTATTCGGAAAACTTCGGATGCACTCGGATATCTTCGGCAATCTTCGTGCATCATCGGTTTGTCTCGGATTGAATCCGATTTGCTCGGCTTTTGAGAGATGAGATTAACGTTAGGATAATAGAATATTCCTTTAATTACGAGTATTAAGGTAATGTCATTGAGAATGATGAAGGAATGATAATGGAAGTAGCGATTTTATTCTTATATGGCATTTTATGAAATTACACTCAATGATAAATGCATCAAATTTAATCGAGTTATAATAGCGTAAGAACATCATGCTTACCCTCTCAGTTGCAGAGGAGGCCCGTGCCCAGCAGTGGGATGTAAATACTTATGTATATGGGCTGATAATAATGATGATGACATCATGCTTACTTATTTTGTTGGTAGACTTCAGACAACTGTGATTATTTTCGCAGAAATGTTAGGTGTGCAGGTTACTTTATTTAATTTTTCTGTATTAAAATTATATATTTGACACAGAATTTATTATCGATCTTAGTGAAATCGCCCTTTTAGTTATCCCATTAATAGATTAAATAAAGTCTACGTGTACAGTGTGTATACGACCTTTATAAATCACGGTACATGAAATGACGATACTGTTTACTTTCCAAACGTTGGAGCTTGAAATGTTTGCTTTCAACTTGTCCTAAAGTGTACTCCGTTCTTAAAACATGGGCGGCATTAGGATGACCTCTTCGGGAGGACGGACCCTTCAAACGAAAAATGTATCGAATTGATAATATTTAATAAACAATAAGGTTAATAGATAAAAAAAAATGCACATGCACAAGTTTTTCTTATAGCTAATGCATAGCAAAAAATGCCAGTTACCTACTTCTGACTTTAGACTTCCTTATTGGCCCCGGAGCAGACTTCTGTTCTTTAGGTTCTGACTTCGATTTCAGGGTCTTGCTGTTATTAGATTTTTCAATTGATAAATTCTTACATTACTTGACGTCACTTCTTATTATTTTACGGAAATTTTCTAACAAAAGCTTGAGTGATAGAATATCTCTACCTAAGGTTACGCCAATAATGGTGCAACAAATTTTATATGCAGAAACGTCGGCATCTAAAATTGTTTTGTGGTGGTACAGATGTTTTTATTTTGACACTGAAACGCAATCGCCCTTGCAGCTTTTTGACGCAGAAAGCTTTTACCGGGCCACTTCGGCGAAACCGGTAAAAATAGCCATTCACAAAACTTAAAAAGTATGTTTTAGATTCCCGTCAGAAGCCTTCGAGTACCTCCTACTACAAGGTGTTGTGTTGGCCAAACGCTATAATTTAAAAATAAGGATAAGTTGAAACTAAATCCTCTTGGAAAACTTTTTATTAATAAGGACATTTTCAGTGGGAATAGATGTGAGCTGTATTTTCAAAATAATCGCCAGATCGAGATCAAGGCACGTAGTTCATAGGCCAGCAAAGTGGACAAATGGCTAACCCCATCAGTTGTAGAGTAGGTCCGTGCAGTGGGACGTATGTATTTAGGCTGATCACGAAGTCTCTAATTTGAGGTCAGGCCACGTATCTTTGGCTTTTAAACAGAACTGGGGTATTAGAAGTTTATTCAATCGGTATCACTTCCTGAGACGGTAAATTAAATGTTGTGGGAAATCTATCAGACGCTGATAGTTTATAAAATTTGGTCTAAGTTAACATCTGGATTAAGTTAACATCAGTAGATAACATCTGGGTATTATAGGATCATATGGATTACTCGTGATAGAATATAAATACCCGCATAAATAGCAATCACAAGGCGTGATTAGCCCACCATAATACCCCACGCAAGTGTTTCGAGTTCCGAAAATTTTGTATAAATCCGATTTTGAACAATATGCAGAGAAAGCGGTGAGAAATAGAAACGATCATGTAAAAAGGTGAAAATTCCTTTTCCTCGTCGCGACACGGTATAAAATCCTACAAAAAAAAATATTTCACGAATCCCTGAAAACTTAGTAAGTACTTAAATTTCACCACGAAAATCCTAACGTATGAAAAATAAAGGAGCCGCTTCCAATACCCGGACGACCGTCGCGTCGCTTGGGGAAAGTTACGATTCCATTGGATTTTTTGCTGTAAAGCGACCGATACTTGTGGGGTAGATTGAGAGAGACTTATTTTGGTATTTCTGTCGTATATCCAATGCCTCGTTTAGTCTTTTTTTTTTTTTTTTTTTTTATTCAAAAATCTAGCGCAGGCATTTGACCACGATCTCACCTGGTGTTAAGCGACGATGCGGTCGACGATGGAGCATGCCTGCCTAGTAGCAGCTTATTCACATTAAATTTGAATATGTCCAGATTGTATTGTACCGGAAATACTATAGTCTGCTAAGTAAATTTGTAATTGTATATTAAAAGGGACAATTTCGGTGCGGTCAATGTATTTGTTTCTTATTAATTGAGAATGGACTTGAACACTTTTATTTATTTATATATTACACAAGGGTCACATAATTTTAAAAACAATGATTGAATATCTCACGTAACTTCAAACGCTTACGCCGTTTTATTTATTCTCTAACTGTATTTAAATCGAAGCTAGTTTTCATTATTTGCTTTATGTATAAGTCAGTGTCACCATGTGTTAAATCTCGAAGCTATTCATCTCATTAATTTAATGAACTTACACGCATAAATCTTGTAATAGGTTAATAAATGCCGGTCGTCTTGCAAACAGATAAGTCCATTGAAAAGTTACATTTGGGGTTGCATTTGACAGAGGACGCAATATTATGAAGATATGAATGTGGGGGTGTCAGTGTAAAGTTAAATCCATGTTTGTGGGGTTATAACCCTTGTCCCACGCCCGCCATCTTGTAAAAGAGTTTCAAATGTTTTTACGGTTTATCTGCCAAATTATTATAGGTTTTTTTATTTTATACTGGCACGTGGTATACCAATTCCAACTGCCTGTTTCTTCTGTTTTGTAAACTTGAAATGAAGGCCCTACTGACCCAAAAGCTAGATTGTTGAAATCCGAATAGCTTTACCGCATGCCATACAGGTCCTCTCGAATGTCGCCAAGTTGCGCTTGTCTAGTTTTATTTTGACCAACGCGTGGCCGCCTGCCTTTCTGAATTTATAACAGCCTCGCGGATAGCACACTAAAAGATATTGTGATAAATTTTGGTAATAAACCAAGAAGTTTAAAGAAAATTTGGAGCGTGTTCATGGACAGGTTCAACAGACTGTTTGAATTTATAAATGTAAATTAACTCAGGACACTCATATCCACACACTCTAGTTTTATATACTAGATTCCAAATTCGCGTTTTTCTCAGAAGCAACAGAACGGCAAAAGACTGAAGATGTTCATGGGTCTAAAACACAGCTAAAGATATAATTATGTAGAAGCCTCCGCTGCTGTCTAATGTGTGAGTGTGTGTGTGGCCTTTTTATGTAGTCCAGTGTTCAACATCTATGTGTGAGCGTCATCAAAGATTAACCGCATACTTTGGGCGTATTTTATGTAAAAACGACCCGATGCCCCATAATGTCGACCCCTGCGAGCGCTTTTTAAGTTTATGTAACTGGACGCTGCGTGCCAAATTGGCGGTTGTCCAGGGCACGTAGATCGTTCCAAAAGTAATATATATTTATTCACCTTTCGGCGACTAGGAGTTTGCAGACACCACTCATGTTTGGAGTGAAGTTTATAGGTTGGTTGGTATAGTTCTAGATAAATTCTTCACAGTTTTAATTCTTTGAAGTGTTATTTTCGTTTAACAGCACCGGTTATGTATGTATACCATATACCCTCCATTGCTGCGTACGGAGCTCTTCTACTATTGAAAAGGGCAAACGTTGGTAAAATGCAGGGTGGCAGGTTTCAACTTAGATATTACTTCTTTACTAGTGGGCTTTTTTAGGAGTGCAGACATTTTTCATACATAGTTCTGACTCCATTAGGATACTAGTCCTGTGTTGTGGGTATCAGAAACTACGAGAGACTTTTCAGTCTCACAAATACCCAGACCCGAAACAAATATTTGTGGATATGCACAAACATTAGTCTCGGTGCGGGGATTGAACCCACGGCCTCTCGTTTCGATAGCTGGTGTCTAGCTAACTGCACAACGGGGCTGTCGATTCAAATATTATATGATATAATTCAATGTATACAAAATTAAAAAGTCACAAGTGTGTTCGATAGGAACTCACGACCTTTCTGGTTTAGTAGTTTGAATCCACAACCCCACAGAATTTTATATGCATTGATCTCGACAGACCGCCTGATTCTCGAGACCCTATCGTTGATTCATCATCATCATCATCAGCCCATATACGTCCCACTGCTGGGCACGGGTCTTCTCTACAACTGAGAGGGTTTAGGCCTTAGTCTAGACTACACACCTAAGAAATTCCTAAGAACTTTTGTTTGCCTTTACCGTTTAAGTACGTGATAATTCTCTGTGAATACACACATAACTTTGAAAAGTCAGAGGTGTGTGCTTGGGGTATAAAACTGCGACCGTCGAAATTCTCGACCGTGTGCCTAAACCGCGAGGCCATCACGACTTCTTTCGTTCATCATTGATTACTATAAAGCAGGGTTTCTCAAGCTTTTGGTTTCACGAACCCCTGTTAAAGTTTCCAGGTGACAGCGAACCTCTTAAGTCATAAGTAACTAATTTCCCCCCTGCCGTCGAATGGTGAACTCCTAGGGGTTCGCGAACCCCACTTTGAGAAACCCTGCTTAAAGCAACCCAAGAAATCATACACATGTGAAATGATAGGAGAGATCGTTAGAAAACTATTAGTAAATTTCTAGCCTTTGTTGAATGGGACAGGCCAAATCGATTGCAGCTGTGCTTGAGTGCCGAACCATTGCTTGATAATGGATAAAGTGCAGTCTTTAGAAGCCCGCGGCGGTGAGAGATAAAGACCGTTTATTGTGAAATGGCTTTTGTTATTTTATTTTCGGATGAACGCTTGTAGTTTTAACTTCAAGAGACTTGGAATATACCTACATAGCAGCTACTTCAAAAGCTCGTTAAAAGATACTAAACTTGTGTATTATTTCTTTCTTCTTTCTGTTGTACATTTAATTTTAAGTGTTTTCAAAAAGTGATGACTGATGCTGTTTTGTGTTTACTTCAATTCCCGGGTCAAACAGCGTTGGGTTTTCAATGAAATGTTATCTCAACCTCTTTATTATCACAATTAAGTTGCCAAAAATGCCGGCACGGTCATCCTTTCACCATGATTGAAGCCCCCCCGAAAACCGGATATACACTGGCTGATCCCGGAACGCGGCACACTTGCATGTGCCACTATGGCGGGTTTTACGCCTTGTGTACGGTGGTCGCTATCCGGGGGGATACGAATATCCTACCACCAGCAAAAATTGTCACGTGATAGTGAATAATTTAGGTCTGTTCAACCGAAGACGTGTCACAGCAATCTGCTCTTGCCAGCACTGAACATGCTTAAGTAGAGACCACCCCACCATACAATTCCAAATGAGACAATAACAATCTCAAACTACTGACAAAGCAGTGTTAACATTTTATCAAATACTGTTTATCGTAATAAACCAGTTACTCGTATAACGACATCAGGAATGAAAAAACCTAATAAGACCTTACCCGACATGGGAATAGAACCCCGTATCTCTCGCTATCGCACATTAATGCTACGGGATCAACGACGTAGTCATATGAAGCCCTAACTTCTCAAATTTCCGATTTTTTTTGTTTCCCTTTATTAGGCGTCGTAAAAAGTACGAGCAACTATGCCGGGTCACGGATTAAAAACAAGCGAGGCTGCGGTCCTACCTAGTATCTAGTGTAGCGTGGGGCAGAGTTAAAAACGCAGTAAATCAACTTACAGCTAGTTTTGTTCGTAGCGTTTGTGAAACGGTCATAAATCACCACAGCAATTCTTAGGCACTAGTCTTTTCTACAACGTACAATTATTTTTACAGGAACAGCGTATACTTAATAAACGTCAAATAAATATGTATGTGTGCATGAGAATAAAACGTCATTGGTCGCGAAGAACAAGTATTTGGTGTATGATCTGGAGGTCCTAGGTTCAATTCCCGGATCGGGCTGTTGTTTGGTTTTTACATTGATAGTTTCAATAGAAGTGTCGCGTGAGGGAATGGTTCGCTATCTATTACGTGGGGCATAAAACATCTGGTTACCTCTTCGGAGTCACATGCGTATATGTGTGCTGTATTACAATTTCTGTGGTTACTATATATATTTTTCTTAGAATCATTCGTAAATTTATAATGTGTTTAATACTCTGAGCTAATGTTGAAAATTTCCCTTAAAAAACTCAAAACACGGCGCGATCTGGGAATCGAAGTTGGGACTTCTACATTGCACGGTGTAGAAAAGTGTCGCGGGACTAACGATACAAAATATAATACCCCTATCATTTCATTACTCTACAAAGTTGGCTTCGAAGTGCAGTATTAAAAATATGTGAACAAAAATCTCGAAACGAAGATTTGCTATCAAAATTTTATTTCCTATCAGCATGTTATTAAGAAAATGTCTTAAGGTAAGAAATAAGGTTATCAAAAAGTAAAAATCCCGACGAGGATGGGATTCGAACCCACGCGTGCAGTGCACATTGGATTAGCAGTCCAACGCCTTAACCTCTCGGCCACCTCGTCATGCTTTCGTTTGTCAAAATTAGTGAGAGGTTTCAACCTTGTAATGTATCTATTTATGCATCCTTACACAAAGATCCGGATAAGCGAGTTAATGTAAGTTATTTGTTTGTCGCTATTGTCGGTAATACATTTTCTGCTACTAGTTATATGGTCGCACGGCACATACTTGTGCCTCGTGGTCTCGCGGCACAAGTATGTGCCGTGCGATCTAGAGGTCCTGGGTTCGATTCCTGGGTCGGGCAAAGTGTTATTGGGTTTTTCCATTAGGAAATTCTCAGTAGCAGCACGGAGTCTGGAATTGTGCCCGAAAAACGGCAATAGGCTCGCCCCCTATTACGTGGGACTAATACATACTGGCGAAATGTGGGTGCAGAAATGCATCTCTGCCTACCCTTTCGGGGAATACAGGCGTGAGGTTATGTATGTATGTATGTAGTTATATGGTGCACGGTATAAGTTATGTTCCTATCTGACTGTACATCTGACTATACATACATCCACAAACTCACGCCTGTATGGGGTAGGCAGAGGTGCATATCTGCACCCTCATTTCGCTAAGTATGTATCAGTCCCACGTAATAGGGGGCGAACCTATTGCCATTTTTTGGGCACATTTCCAGACTCCGTGCGGCTACTAAGAATTTCCTAATGGAAAAAACAAATTACACTGCCCGACCCGGGAATCGAAACCGGGATGTTTGGATCGCATGGCACATACTTGTGTCGCGAGTCCGCGTCTAAATAAAATCTGTGATTTCTAATTTTTTATTTATTTTGCTGTGAGTTTATTTTATTAACAGGAAAACATAATCCTTAAGTTTAAAACATAATTAGCTGGAACGGTTTTATGAAACTAATCTCGGGAAAATTGTTCGTTCTATAAATTAAATTTAATACAAATAAATATTTAAAAAACTACTAAGAAGTTACTGAACATTTCTCGCAAAACGGCATGCTTTTGCCAGTTATGTGAATTGACCTTTAGCATAATGAATGAAATATAATTATCGCTATTTGTGCATATATCATGTATTGCAAAGATATAACTCCCAACCGCGCACCTAGTCTGAATTAACCCTGTTTAGTTCAAGTTCTCACTCAGAATCGATTTTATAGTCCTACGCAGAATTTAATGCTATGATTCGCAAATCCCTTACACATAATCCGCACACTTGCCAACGTAGCTCTAAATTTGAAATATCAACATCATCTTCACAAAGGACCACATGACTTTTTTCTCCCCCACTGCCCAAAGTCAGCACTGGCAATCACAACTGTTACAGACACACAATTTTTTAATTAAAAAGAAAAAAAAAGGTTGTGCTACTGCGGTCACATTGCCTGCAACGCTCTCGGTAGGGCCCACCTCACGTGCTGGCAGCGTGCCAAATTGTGCCATACACCCTCTCCATGTCCACACGCTGGCATAATACCACCTTGTGCACCCGTGACTCTTAACTTCGGAAGTAATTTGTACGATTTTGGCCTCAGAAGCTGTTTTAGAATTTAATTACGAAGATCAATGGACGGAGAACTCTCGAGTTTAGTTTGTGAAATTTAAGTAAATGTCCTGGATGTTTAGATTGGTGGTGGATCAGCTGGTTTATTGCAAAATTATTCGTAAATCTCAGAGTTAAGGTAATTTCATCGTCTTGTAAAATTACTTTACCTTTACATCTCTAAACACAAATAAATATGTATCACACAACGTTTATGAAAATATGTATAAATACCTACAGCATTTTCTATGGCGCTATTTTCAATTACATCAAAAGATCTGCAAAAAAAATATACCAGAACCACAAAATGTTTCAGACTTTTATAAGCGTTTTAGCCGGCCACCGTACAAAAATAAAAATGTTCCCCGTATGGAGTAATTCATTCTTAGTTACTAATGTCAATTTATTCTTAGTTACTAAGAATACAATGAAAAGATTCAAATATTATTAAAGAGTAACTTTCATTTTGCGCTTTGTGTTCCTATAGTATAGTAAAAATGCATTGTACGGGCAAAATGAAATAATTTACATAAATTTAAATTCAAAATAGGTACTCTCAAATATTTTATAACTTTGTTTCATACTTTCTTTGGGTTCTTTATATATTTTAAAGGTAAGACGCATACCAAAGAATAGCAAGACAAAATAAAAGTTGAGCGTTTTTTCTCTCACTTGAACATCCTCCAGGTAGCGGTTAATATACCTACATGAAAACCATTTGCTTCTTTATTATACACAAAAGCTGGACCTAGCCCAATTAAAAAAATGTAAAAACAGATGTTTAAAAAACCATACAATAATAACAAATGAAATAATTAATTGAGTACTAATATAATTTTTAATTTATAGCGATATAATTAACTGCAAAACAGAAAGGAAATATTTTCTCGAAATATATAAAAAAACAGACTTCATCTCTTTCACTCCTATCCTTATATTGTATGAGTAATAAAGATTTATTTCTTTACCCTTCATACAATACATGTAAAGGTGGACTTAATGCCTGAGGCATTGTCTGACAGTCGAACCTTAGGTGGTGCAAAGATGATAGGCGTAGGTACGTAAATAAAGTTATTATAAATATTATAAAATATACTTTGAACCCTCTTAGTTGTAGAGGAGGCCCGTGCCCAGCAGTGGGACGTATATGGGCTGATGATGATGATGATGATGATGATACTTTGATACGTGAATATAGTATAATTAGTATTAATCGTTTACATACATAAAATATACAAGATGAATATTGCTTTAATATACCGGCGGTTCTTGAATCAGCCTTCCACCAAAATATATTTATTGTTTGTGAACGGAACCTCGTTTGATTAATGCAGTGGAGTGTTGCTGAATATTTTATTAAAAAGTCATACATATATAAACTGAGTTGTCGTTTTATTTTCGGTATAAAATTAATGCGCGGCAATTTATTAAGCTTTTCATTCGGATATATATTTCCTTAGTTTAATGGAAGCACAAATTATAGGCTATTGTTACTCGAGGCTCTCGCGTAATATTAATAACTGAAGGGCCGTCCCGACTTCACCAGAATATGACAACAAATATTAATATATGACACTCGTGGGATTGTACTAAACATTTTTTTTTAGATTCGGCTGAGTAGACTTGAGATTATTCATACAATTGATTAAAAAGTCGTGATGATCTCGAGGTTTAGGCGCGCGGTCGAGAATCTCGACGGTCGCGGGTTCAAACCCCAGGCACACAACACTGACTTTTCCAAGCTATGTGTGTATTCACAAATAATTATCACATACTTTAACGGTGATGGAAAAGATTGTGAGGTAAGCTGCACACCTAAAAAGCTCTTAGGAATTTCTTAGATGTGTACTGCGGCAACCCGCACTAGGCCAGCGTGGTGGACTAAGGCGTTAACCATCTCAGTCGTAGAGGAGGCCCGTGCCCAGCAGTGGGACGTATATGGGCTGATGATGACGAAGATGACGTCTATTAATTTTACATTCCAGCCTGTTGTTCTCGTCGAACAATGCTAACATAATATAATAGATGAGTTATGTGTTTTCGAGTACATCAATAGATTTTTACAAGTAGGTCAAGATAATCCGTTGAGAAGTTGGTGGGCCATGACAGCGATTGGCTAGGAGTGTCTCAAGGGAGGACATGACGGATTTAGTGCTCTGCGCTCGACGAGATTGATTTAAAGCTTTGGGAGGGCGTAATATGGGGACATAGCTTGGACAGGCTATTTGAAGTTTGACGCTTAATAGCTAAGGATTATGTTATGTTATTATGTGTGTATTTATAAAGACTTATCACGCATTTTAACGGTGAAGGTAAACATCTTGATGAAACCAGCACACCTAAAAGTTCTTAGGAATTTCTTAGGTGTCTACTCCGCCAACCCGCACTAGGCCAGCGTGGTAGACTAAGGCCTAAACCCTCTCAATTGTAGAGGAGGCCCGTGCCCAGCAGTGGGACGTATCCATATACGTATTATCAGCCCATGCTGATAATGATGATGAATGAGCTAAGGATTAGATAGTAATAGCCGCCGTCTCTACCTTGGCGGCCCCCCAAGTGTTATTAATATGTTTTTGGTGTGCCTCTTGGCACCGCGCAGAGGCGGTCCCTGTCCAATCAATCAGCTCTGGCTTCAGGGTATACCGGGGCCGTCTCGTTGAATGCGCTGATGGTGGCCGTCGCGGGGTTTTTAGTCGGTATTACGGCGCATTGATATTTGGTAGGGACCCGGCCCAGCGGCCGCCCGACACATCCACGGGCGGTAACATCCATGCTGGGTCGGAAGGCGCCGGTGAGTCCGACACACCGTCCGTAAGTAGGATTTTCCCCCGGGAAAAAAAAGGATTAGATAGTAATTAACGCCACATTAATTATTTTTTGAGAAGAGAAATACGAATATTGTTAATGTAATTAAGCAAAACATTTCAATTTTATACGAACTTTGTATAAAATTTTAAGCACAAAGAAGACTGACTGTACCCTGTTTAAGAGTTTTTTGAGACTCAACCTATTACGATTAAGGGTCTTAAAGTAGCTATAAATAATTTGCTTATTCTTACAGTATACACTAAACTCAACATCATCATCATCATCAGCCCACATACGTCGCACTGCTGGGCACGGGCCTCCTCTACCATTGAGAGGGTTTGTGTGATACACAAATATTTGTTTCGGGTCTGGGTGTTTGTGAGACCGAAGTCTCTCGTAGTTTCTGATACCCACGACACAAGACTTGATCTTAGTGTGGGGTCAGAACTACATATGTATGTGACTGTTGGGTTTATTTATTTATTTAACTATCTATATGTAAATCAGTTTTGAGAAAATATACAATGTAAGTATCCACAGCGTTCCTTGCCTGTATATGATAGTACACGACAGGTAGTGTATTTTGTTTGTAATCAGTGTTCTACGCAGTTCAGTCACGTCGTTCAGGCTCGTTCCGCCCGTGTAACACACCGGCCGTCGGGATCTTCTGATTCCTGAATCTAAGAGTGCTTATTATTTAAAGTTCCAGTATCAATATGCAGTATTTATTCATAAATAAATAAATAAAAATAATAAAAACACCCAACAGTCACATACATAGTTCTGACCCCACACTAGGATACAAGTCCCGTGTCGTGGATATCAGAAACTACGAGAGACTTTTCGGTCTCACAAACACCCAGACCCCAAACAAATATTTGTGGAGCACACAAACATTTGTCTTGGTGCGGGGATCGAACCCGCGCCCTCTCGTTTCGTAAGCTGGTGTCTAGACAACTGCGCCATGGGGCTGTCAAATATTTATTATACTTGATTTATTTGTTGTGCCTGCGGGATAAGTGTGAGGTTCCGGTTAGAACGTCGCAAGTTAAATGCCCAGAAAAATACCTGAGGCTCGCTACCTTATTCATCATCATCATCATCAGCCCATATACGTCCCAATGCTGGGCACGGGCCTCCTCTACATCTAATAGGGTTTAGGCCTTAGTTCACCACGCTGTCCTAGTGCCGGTTGGTGGAATATACACCGAAGAAAATACTAAGAATTTTTAGGTGTACAGGTTTCCTCACGATGTTATCTTTCACCGTTAAAGTACGTGATAATTCGTTGCGAATACACACATAATTTCAAAAAGTCTGATGTGTGTGCCGCCGAGATTCCATACCGCGCGCCTAAACCTCGAGGCCATCGCTACTTTTTACCTTTTGTTACTTGGAATAAAAAAGGGTGTATAAAGATACCTTACTCTTTCGTTGATAGAAACATAGATGCAAGATCGTGTACTACCATTTAATGTAAAAAAAATTGGAAATCCAAAGTATAAACTAAAGAAACTTTCGCATACTCGCTGTTTTCAAATTAAATAAAGAAAAGGAATAATTATAAAAACAACAAGAAAAGAAGTATTTCTAGGAAAAAGGAAATGTTGTTTTCTTTAGTGATGTGATGAATGGCCCCGAACGTCATCGGACACTTTGACGGCTCTGAATAATTATCTGACAAGAGGAATCCTTTCATTCCCTGGTCTATTTCTGGATGTTTTGTTTCGTAAAGTTCCTGTTTAAGTACAAAAACTAGGTCTCTCAGACAATAGTTAATGTAATTAATAAAATATTCATTGCTTTTGTTCTATATCGATGTCAAGGCTATTGGGAAGTAGTTTAATCTTATTTTTCTTTTGTGATTATTTTATTATATTACTAGCACGATAAGGCTACAATAACGCACAATGCTGTCTAACTGCCTCGTGGTCTCCCGGCATAAGTATGTGCCGTGCGATTTAGAGGTCCTGGGTTCGATTCCCGGGGTCTGGCTAAGTGTTATTGGGTTTTGGGTTCTCAGGAGCAATAAATAATGGAGTCTGGAATTATGCCCGAAAAATGGCAATAGGCTCGCCCCCTATTACGTGGAGCTGATAAAATACTGGCGAAATGCGGGTGCAGAAATGCACCTCTGCCTACCCCTTCGGGGAATACAGGCTTAAGGTTATGTATGTATGTGCTGTCTAAATAGTGCATAAGTGAGGAGATACTCCATACACTCGTCAATGAATTTCCTAAGGTTGAGATGCTTTTTACACTATGTTTGGCTTCAATTTTAGTCCAAAGGTGCAACTTATCTGTGTATCAAAATTAATCTATACTTGTTATATCCTTCTACAAATACACATTTATATTATGGTCAAAACAATAATTAATTTGGTTTTTGACATTATTAAAGAGAGACGGAGCAACTTTTAAATTAATAATTATTTAAAATGAATAGCGATAAATTGTCTTTTAACATTTAATTTGTAATTAATAAATGTTATAGTGATATTATATTCTTTAGATATAAAATTTATGGAATACAAAAACCATGTAAAATACGATTGCTTCCAACACAGCCACGGATTATAAAGTTCATCATAATTAATACGAACTCCAGAAACATGGAAGAAATCTGATAATGAAGACCGGAACAATCCTTTGATTTAACAAATTAATGACGGAATTATATCCAAGTATGGAATAACGATACGTATTACTTGTTAACAGACGCGCTCATTAATATTATTTTATCATTAACGGGCAATAATTATCGGTTTTGAATACGTAAATGATATTTTGTCGGCAGACGGATATAATTATTTCTTTTCTTTTCTTTTATTTGGGAAATACACAGAACAATCACAATTAAAAATATAAAACATAATCCAAAACAATTTCCACTTATAGGTAAAGCACAAAATAGAAGAAGTGAACGACTAATCTAACAAAAAATTACATTATACAGAAACAAAATACTAATCTTCTTATATATAAAAATGAATCGCAAAATGTGTTGGTAAGCGCATAACTCAACAACGCCTGGACCGATTTCGCTAATTCTTTTTTTGTTGTGTTTGCTATTGTTAGGAGAAGGTTCTTATGAAAGAAAAAGTTAAGAAAATTGCGAGGAATATGGTAAAAACAGCAATTTAATTTTCTCATATAAACTGTTCTACCTAATATTCTGTCAAACATTTTATGTTTATCCCGTCAATATGGTTAATGGTCCCCTCAAATTAAAGAACGTATTTAAATAAAGGTTTTGAATCGACAACATATATCCAGAATATTCGAATAATTGCGTATTTTAGATTTTAAAAATGTAGAATAATGTCAGTAATAAAAAGGGATTGACATATTTATTGGTTGTCAAATATTTATGCGTGCGTTCAGAAATTTATTTTTAAACTCCTTGGTTGTACCTGATTTACAAACGAAGGCAGGTTCGGTAGTCATCACGCTTTGAAATCTAAAACACCCACAACTATGCAATGGAATGCGCTTGGTGTTAAGAAAATTGTTGAGTAATGTTATTCACGTGACGATACTGAAAAGACAACTTAGAGATGAATTGGTGCTTGAGAATTCATCAATTAGATTGATCTAAGATTTCATTGATCCTAACGGGTATGACCATTGAGTTCAAACGAATTCAGTTCCCGATTCGTCATGCCTTCGCAATGACGATTAACAAAAGATGTTTGTGATCTTTTAGACAATTAAAAAATATATTAAAAATGTATATCACAAGGTGCATCATCATCACCAGCCCATATATGTACGTCCCACTGCTTGGCATAGGCCTTCTCTGCAACTGAGAGGGTTTAGGCTTCAGTCCACCACACTGATGCTTCAATGAAGAGAACTGAAACCGACTGCATCCCATCCCATATGTACATGTTTAATTAAATCATGACTTGCGGAGACACGATTGATGCATTTAATTTTCGTACTTATTTATTTCTGTATTTTTATCTCAATAAAGTGCTGAACTTAATATTTATTTCCATACATTCCATGACTGTTAGGGGATACGAAGTTTTCCGGGTCAGTTATTATAAATGTTAATATTTTGTTTGTTACGCTTTCACGCCAAAACTACTTAACCGATTATCATGAAAATTTGTACACATAGTCTTCGAGATATAAAAAAGGACATAGGATTCTTCTTATTAAAAAAAAATTACGGAGGATAAAAGAATTGAAAAATGATTGAAAAAAGATTTGAATGACTTTTGGTATGCAGATAGGTGGGACCCACCGAAGTAACATAGGTGGGAATGGTTATCCTTACTATTATATAAATGTGAATGTAGGGATGTTTGTTACGCTTTCACGCAAAAACAAAAATTTTGGTATGACCATAAATGAGACCCTGTGAAGTAACATAGGCTATGTTTTATCCCGGGAAAATGTAATGTTCCCATTGGGATAAACATATTATTAAAAATACGAAAATAACTATCAGAGTTTGACTTTTACGCCTCAACCATTTGAATTGATTTGACCTTTTTTTTAATTCAGTAAGTGCCATTTTGGGCACTTGAGGGACGATTTATAGATTCACTTATTATCTTTCTGCGCCCAACCCTGAAGTCTACGCGGACGGAGTCGCGGGCAAAAGCTATAGAAATATAAAAATTGCGATTACAAAACAGGTGTTGTTCGTATTTTTCAATGCTGAATCATAATAAAATTAAACTAAAAAAAATTGTCAAAAAAATAAAATATGTAATTTAGGGGTGGACCACCCTTAACATTTAGGGGGATGAAAAATAGATGTTGTTCGATTCTCAGACCCACTAAATATGCATATAAAATTTCATAAAAATCGGTCTAGCCGTTGCGGAGGAGTTAAACTTCTAACACCGTGACACGAGAATTTTATATATAAGAAGATAGATGTATATGTATATCTCACTCTATACAATTTTGACCATATTTTTTTGTTTAATTTGTATATCGATCAAAGCAATGACTGTTATACGTATCATTATAATTTTTCAGTGCTATTATCATTTATTTACATTTTAATAAATAAAAAATCAAATTAAAATGGTCAGTATAAGATAGAGGTTGATCGTAGAAGGGTGAAAATTTATGATTATAATAATTTATCAATGCTGAATCATAAAAAATAAAGAAAATAAAGTCAATAGAAAAAAAACATACCCCTAAATGTTAAACCCTTAAATGTTGACCGATACTCAGACCTACCTACAATATACACACAATATTTCATAAAAATCAGTTGAGCCGTTTCGGAGGAGTTTGCCAAAAAACACCGCGACACGAGAATTTTATATATATGGCAAAACAACGTTTGCCGGGTCAGCTAGTAATAATGATAAATATACCCAACAGTCACACACATTGTTTTGACCCACCATTAAGATACTAGTCTGGTGTCTTAGAAAGAAACCACGAGAGACTTTTCGGCCTCACAAACACCAAAACCCGAAACAAATATTTGTGAACTACACAAGCATTTATCTCGGTGCGGACATTAAATTCACATCCTCTTATTTTGCTAGCTGGTGTGTAGCCAATTGAGCTACGAATCAGTCGATTCAGTCGGTATAGCGCTATCCATACACAAGGTTTAGATGCCTCAGTGACAGTCACTAGTGTTTCTTCGAGATTAGCCGGTCTCCATTCCGATTCTCATCCCCAAATATTCCATTTTGATGAAGTTTACTTCCCTGTACAAAATCCTTGTAAATGTTGAGGTGTAATTGTCACTAGTGCAAGCAACGGTCCATGAATGACCTACTTTTTTAATGAGAGAACGAAATAGTTACTTAAGAGTACGAAGTAGTGAGCGAAACGCACCAGCATACTGTCTCTCATATTATATCATGCAATTTACAAACTCAAATTACATTTGTCATTGAAAGTTGTGCTGGCAAACTCTCATTTATTACCTTCCTACTCGCCTCATTATGAAACTTCTTACCAGTGAGACTGAGAAATTAATGTAAATAATAAATACAACATTTTCTGTATTACGCATTTGAGATAATTTTAGACACATAACTTCTCTAGCGCCCATAAAATTAGTAGGTACATCTGCTTATTATTTATTTCTAAACCAACTTGAATTTTAAAAATTGAATTTTAACGTAGTAGGTAACCCTCATTTTCCAAAGTTTGTACAAACAAGATAGTCATAAAATGGTCGTAAAAATAAATATTTTCAACAATAGCACGTAATGCACACAGCTATAAAACGTTATATTATATTTAAGTAACGTTCTATTATCTGCAGTTGATGAATCATCATCAGCCCAAATACGTCCCACTGCTGGGCACGGGCCTCCTCTACAACTGAGAGGGTTTAAGCCTTAGTCCACCACGCTGGCCTAGTGCGGGTTGGCGGACTACACACCTAAGAAATTCCTAAGAACTTTTTAGGTGTGCAGGTTTTATCACGATAATTTCCTTCACCGTTAAAGCAAGTGATAATTCATTGTGAATACACACATAACTTCGAAAAGTCAGAGGTGTGTGCCTGGGGCTTGAACCTGCGACCGTCGAAATTCTCGACCGCGCGCCTAAACCTCGAGGCCAAACTAGCACAACGATTTTCATACCCATCTTTTGGTATATTCTCCATATAAGAGAAATGGTAGAATGGTAAAACTCGCTTTAATTAAGTAGGTATTATATGACTGACGTGAGGCAGCGGCATTAAGAAAGAGAGTCTGTATGGAATAAAAGGAGACCGTGAATAGTGATGGTGACGGCAATAAATTGACTGATCATATTATGTAGCATGATCTTTGTATTAATACTTTGAATATGAAACCGTAAATGGAATGCAAGATACACATAAGCCAGAGATAAAAAGGGTCTAAAGATAAGTCGTAAAACCGGTGATAAAAAATAAAATTATGATTTATCTTTATGTGACACGAATTTATTGCGCCTAATAGATTCTAAAATGAACAAAAAATATATGAACTTAGAAAGGTGGTGTTCATAAGTTAAAAACCCTTACTTAATTGTGATACACATCTTAAAATAAACACACGTGACGTAACAGGTTTACTTTCGTATTCGCTTTGAAATTAAATGGTATAAAAATAAGTTATTGAATCCAGGAACATCAAATAATGTGATTTGTAATTATTAATTTAACAAATTAATTTATTATCTAGTTCAGATGGCTGATTCCACTAGAGAAGATCTGGCAAGAATCTTTTATTTATATTGCAAAAGGCTCATGAAACCTTACAATTTAAAAAAAGCCACAAAGGTTCAACTTTTATAAATAAATATTTTAAGCCTAAAAAGTGATTTCTACGTAATTTAGTGATGTTTTAGTTTTGTAGTTATGTACTACTTTCATTCGCACAATAGTGCCAGCCAACGAGCTAGTGGTTAACACCCACAAAACCGCTGGCCGGATCGCAGTGCACATTATTCACGTATGGATCAGTTAGTTGTAACATTTTTAAACTACATTTGAAAACATTGAAAATATATTTCAAGCCAAGTCAACATAGATCTAAAGATTGGAATAAATCGAACTGTGGCAAATGCGGCAGAAAAAATATTGGAATCCACCTTTTAATTAACATTATCCGTGGTGTGTTACATCTGGCTTCTCTAGTTGTATCTGTTATGCATGAGGGGATGACATCTCATATTTCAATATTTCGATTGACGCTTTCAAGTGGACAAAAGAGTTTCAAACTTTTCTTTTTTATTTTCTTCTAAATAATTTTGTTACGGGGTAAACTTAAGTTAGGTTTACTGTATACAGAGACTTGCTAGGTTTCACCGCTCGGTATCATTAATTTACGTACCACTATTTATCCTGGTCTACAGAAGTTGCAATTTAGGTGCCGGGACAGTTTTTACTGAGCAGAGTAAAAGTCTCCACGATAATTCCACTCCACAATAAAGCATAATAACTCTCTGATGAATATTAGTAAAGATTTCAAAAAATAAAAGCATAAAGCAAAAATAAAAACAGCTATTAATCCATTAAACCTCGTATAAAACAAACACTTAGCACATTTCGAATTGCAGATGCGAAACTCGGACGTCGTTATGCAAGAGTAAACGAGCATCATTATCATAGTCAGCAGCGCATGCTTTTATCCTTAAATAGTTATTAAGCTGTTGAGAACGGCATTAATACGGATCTACTGCCGGGTAAATTGAGAGCACTACAGCATTTCGCCTCATATTTGCTCGATGCGTTAAATCGTGTTCCACTTTATTTCCTCAATTATTTTTGTGTTTGTTAAATTCTAGTGCGATCACATTGCCACGCGACTGAACAAGAGCTCCTTCCGAGAGAGGGTTCCATTTTCGGGCCGGTACTTGCATATACCACTTCGTATATTTTGTTACAAGTAAAATCGCGATACAAGATCCTCGACTAGGTATTTGTGTTATTGTTAAGTTAAAACTATTTGTCATGCGGATGTATTATTTAACGACCCAATAGCCTTCAATGCTAGAACGCTAGCTTTCAGGGTAGAACATGTGTCACGGGATAGATTCCCGTGCAGTGTCTACAAATATTTGTCCAGATCTTGAAGCGACAGCCTCGCAGTTGGTGTGAAATTTGTATTTGCAAACGCGCCCACGATTCAAGAGGCAAAAACTGTACCTACGCCCCGTTTTGAACACGGGACTTCCTCTGTATTCTTCATTGTCAGTTTAACAGATTAAATTCAGTATTGGCTAATCCTACAGTGTGCATAAAATAACATACTCATCTAACCGCGTCACGTGTAATGTCTCTACATACGTGCTTTGACTGATAAGGCACCAGCACAAGCTAAGCGTTCGATTTATGCGCTGAAGTTTGCGATGAATATTTATTGCCCTGCAGATTTTTGTGTTGGCGTGATGTTTGTACATGTAAAATGTGTTGGTACACACGTTAAAAAAGAAAAAGATTAGTGAGGTACGGTATATTTTATTTACCTGCAAATAAGTAGAAGTCTTGGGAAAACTATTATTGAAATATATATTTACCCGTGGTAAAGAGACCTAAGTGGCTTCTCTGGCTGTTGCATATGCCTTTTGTCTGCGTGTTGGTCGATTTTTTTCCTTTAACTGCCTCGTGGCGTAGGAAATTCTCTGTAGCAACACGGAATCTGGAAATGTACCCGAAAAACGGCAATAGGCTGGTCCCCTATTACGTGGGACTGATACTTGGCGAAACGTGGGTGCCTACAACATCGGGGAATACAGATAATGTACAGAATTTTATTTTCACATAGGTTTCAACCCTTTGTCTGTTTACCAACCCTATTATAATAATAGTATATAATCTTTCCACTATACCAAGTATCCATCTTGAAATTATAATACAAGAACTGAAACCCTTACAAGCCTTATCACAAAAGACAGAAACATCATAAAATTTCGACACTTAACAACTGCATTAATAAATAAGCGACAAATCATTATTTTATTAATATCATTATACACATTCTACCCTCCACACAAAACACACATCTTAAACTCGTAATAATACAAGCCCTCTAACTCACCCAACAAGCCTCACAAAGCACAGAAATATAACAAAGTTTCATCTCTCAGTAGGTTCGCCATGAATACATAAGCCACATATAACCCAATCGCTTCCATCGTGCTGAATCCCGGTGTATTTCCCACAGGGTCAGCCGCTGGCACGTCGATACTGCATTCAACGGATTTATTTTCACCTATATCTAGGAAACTTAAAATGGCTATTTTGGAGTGCTATACAATCATATTGTGTATTTTGTACAATGTATGTAATATTATAAAGCTACATGACAGCCCCGTGGCCGTGGCGCAATGGGCTAGACACCAGCTTGCGAAACGAGAGGTCGCGGGTTCGATCCCCACACCGAAACAAATGTTTGATGATGTGATATGTGATCCACAAATATTTGTTTCGGGTCTGGGTGTTTGTGAGACCGAAAAGTCTCTCGTAGTTTCTAATACCCACGAGACGAGACTCGTATCTTAGTGTGTGGTCAGGACAGGTACCTATGTATGTGACTGTTGGGTGTATATATTAATTAATTAATTTCAAAATGAAAATTGAAAAAGTGGGTAAAAATATTAATTTTGAAATATAAAGTTTCGCATACGGAGTTGCGGGCAACAGCTAGTTTCGTTATGATGGCCAGTTCCCGTCCAAATAGCGTCAATTTTATACTACATATAACCTCTTTACATGTGTATTATGTATATAAGTTAATGGATCGTCCTAGCGTTATCTAGGTACAACTCTATTTCTTCATCACTCTCCCCATCTTAAGGTAAAAACTTATGGTGAAACGATGGTTAAGAAAACATCTGTCTATCACTTCGAGGATACCAGTGTTACAGAATATGAATGTCTTCTTATAATCAAGTCATCATCATCATCAGCCCATATACGTCCCACTGCTGGGCACGGGCCTCCTCTACCATTGAGAGGGTTTAGGCCTTAGTCCACCACGCTGGCCTAGTGCGGGTTGGCGGACTACACACCTAAGAAATTCCTAAGAAGTTTTAGGTGTGAAGGTTTCATCACGATGTTTTCCTTCACCGTTAAAGTACGTGATTATTCATTGTGAATACACACATAACTTCGAAAAGTCAGAGGTGTGTGCCTGGGGTTTGAACCCTCGACCGTCGAGATTCTCGACCGCGTGCCTAAACCTCGAGGCCATCACGACTTTTCATAATCAAGTAATTTATTGGAATTATAAAATTATGTACAACTTGTCAAATTAAGCAAAGGTGGCCTTGTCAGAAGGGTTCGAGGCTCATGAAATACCTTCGGGATCGCTATAAATTCTCTGTTTCCATGCTCTATTGTAAATTAAGCATTTTGGTTATAGTTTACTGTCCAAGCAGGGTAAGCAAAGGTAAGTAGTACTTTTGATGTAACATTATATGGGTTTTGTAGATATTACAAAGTCCTTTTCACTGATTTTGTTCTAGTTAGACTTATGAAGTCTTACAACTGCGCCACGACGTTATATCAGTTCTTAAACTTGTTTTTTAGACTAACAGCGCAAGGTAATAAAACCACACTTGTAAGTAATTGTAGTACAAACGACTTAATTCATCCTTTACCAGTCGAAACATTTACGCCCGCCTGATGTAAAACACACTGGCTGATATCTAAACGCGACATACTGATGTAATGTACGTCACTATGACGGATTTAGCACCTTCTGAATGGTAATTAGTGGTCGCTATCAGAGTAATTTTGGTGTTTATGACATACTTATTATTGAAATTAAGCTTAACAGCTTGCACGATAGGTCCCATTCATAAATTTGTTCGTGGTGCTTTACATCTGGCTTTTCCAGTTGTAAACGTTTTGCATGCGAGGTTAACACCTCATATTTCAATATTATGTCTCCCGCTTTGTTGTGTAGGGAAGTTGAGAACTATGTTGTCAACTCCTGCTTATCTTCTTCTGATTAATTTCGTTGCAGGGTAAAAGACAAGTTAGATCCCCTAGGTGGATGCCACTGTCGATCCTGGTGTACTTACAGGAGTTTTAGTGGTGGGTAAGTAGTGGGATCTCTCTCCGAGTGAATACGAGTATCCTGCCAATAGGAAAATGTGGCTCCGGCTATCCCACTCACCTAACGAAATGCTAAATAGTTGACGAAAAATTTCTGCGAACCTTTTGTACAACAACAAGCGAATTACAATGTGGCTCAAGCCGCCCTATTTTATCGCAATTCAAGTGTACCACGATCTGACTTTAATGCTTATAATGGCGTCATTTTAAAAATCTAAGCTAAGCTTCGCAAATGGATAACCCCTTACTAAACCATCACACAATTCACATATAAATAAATAATTAAATAAATAATTCCAACAGTCACATACATAGTTCTGACCCCAAATTAAAATACGAGTCTGGTGTCGTGGGTATCGGAATCTACGGGAGACTTTTTCGGTCTCAGAAACTCCCAGAAACGAAACAAATATTTGTGAATCACAGAAACATTTGTCTCAGTGCGGAGATCAACCCGCGGCCTCACGTTTCACAAGCTGGTGCCTAGACAACTGCGCCACGGGGCTGTCGAACATTTCATATGTTCGTAACATATACGTTTACTTTACAATTTTTCTCGAATAATTTTCTACGCATGGACGTCGGCTTCGTACATAATAATGTAGAGTACTCACGCTGAAGTGGCTGGGTCGCAGTGAAGCACGGTTGGAATTAAATAAGTGTCGGTATAATGTGGGATTTTTATGTATGAGAATGCTTGTAGTGTATTTGTAGAACCATCCATCGCTGAACACAAATTTTTTTTTAATAATTAATAATAAATTTATTTATTAACCTTGAAAAATTTACACATAACAGTTTGCAAAAACTCTCCACACTAGGCACTGCCTGTCTCGTAGAGAGTGTTTTTACAGGAGTATCTTAAAGCTAGTAATAACGGTGCTGAATATATAATTGAAACAAAATGGATAATCAAATATTATAAAACAAAAAAGAAAGAAAAGATGTAATGATTTTTACGATGCGTGTTTAGAGTTACTTAATACATTTCAAAAAGTCTTCTGAGAAGGAGTAAGACCAATTAACCAATTCTTTAGTTAACTTTCTTTTAGCTTCCCAGTAATTTAGGTTAAGAATTTTGTAGTGTTTATTGAGTTTATTATACATATAAGAAGGGTTTCATGTAGGAAGTAAAACGACGAGCAAAAGCCGTTCTAACTGAGGGCGTCGGGATTATAGGAATGCGTTTTGTTGCGAGGACTTTGAAGTTAGTGATTTTAGGAACGTCTCTGTGGTAATGTACCTGAATACAGCCGGATTCGGTAAATCCAATTTTTATTTTCATATTTCTTATGTACACAAAAACCCCTATACTTGTGTATCCACCCATAAACAGTTTGTTTAAAATAACACAGTAGAAACTAATTTTATTTTACTTCATTTATCCTTTCTATCGGTGCAAAATATGGACTAAAAATCTTGCTATTTTAATGAAATTTAAAAACTCTATGCAATGTTTTAAAAATTGAAATTAATAATATCGGAACATGTTATAATGATAATGAGAAAATGTAGGCAATATTCCTTTTCTAAAAATAAACTATGTATATTATAAAATCTTATTTTTGTCTCATAGTTGTTTGTTGTCAACAGATAAAACATAATTAATATATCGTAACTGTTTCGATGTGATCGAGTGATGGCCTCGAGGTTTAGGCGCGCGGTCGAGAATTTCAGCGGTCGCAGGTTCAAACCCCAGGCACACACCTCTGACTTTTCGAAGTTATGTGTGTATTCACAATGAATTATCACTTGCTTTAACGGTGAAGGAAAACACCGTGATAAAACCTGCACACCTAAAAAGTTCTTAGGAATATCTTAGGTGTGTAGTCCGCCAACCCGCACTAGGCCAGCGTGGTGGACTAAGGCCTGTACCCTCTCAGTTGTAGAGGAGGCCCGTGCTCAGCATTGGGACGAATTTGGGCTGATGATGATGAACTGTTTCTTACTTTTCGAGACTGTTTGGAGTGCACTACCCGTATAAAAGTAGTCTATATTCATCCCACTCCTGGACCTTCTTTACCATTGAGACAGGACTTACCTTAATTCTTTACCTTAGTCCACCACGCTGGATGAAATTGCTTGTGGAGAAATATTGGACAAGGTTTGCTCACCTAGTTTATCCCTTACTTATAAGCGTGTGATAATAATATATTAAACATACATAAAAAAGTTTAGGTTACCCAGGATTCAAATCGACGGCCTCCATAATGTAGATGCGGGATTTATCCACTAAACTATTATGTACTAAAGAAAAACTTGTGTTAATTTACTGCAAGCTAAATTATTGGCCTTTTAGTTTGGGTTCTGTCCGGGCGGTGATTAAAAAGACAAATGTTCAAGATACACTTCTTTTAAGGTCTTTAGACGTGGGAGTTAGCAAAATACGGGCAACGGCGCCAACTCCGGCAAAATATATGAGTTTAGTTTTATTTGTTTCATAATTTCAAAAGTATTGCTAAAATATTGTTCTTAGTGTTTTATTTGTTAATTATAAGGCTGTTTCTTGTTACTTGTTGGCTTTCGAAGAAAACGGACGTTTACAGGTAATTCAACGTTTAAGAGATATAATTAAAAGTCAGACTGGCTCGTGGTCTCGTGGTACAAGTATGTGTCGTGGGATCTAGAGGTCCTGGGTTCGATTTCCGGGTCGGTCAAAGTGTTATTGGGTTTTTCCATTAGGAAATTCTCAGTAACAGCACGGAGTCTGGAAATGTGCCCGAAAAACGGCAATAGGCTCGCCCCCTATTACGTGGGACTGATACATATCTGGCGATGTGGGTGCAGAAATGCACCTTTGCCTACCCCTTCGGGGAATACAGGCGTGAGTTTATGTATGTATGTATTTAAAAGTCATGAAACAATTTTATTTTTGAGTTATGATTATATGTACCTAATTTGTTCGACTTTGTGGAATTATGAAGAATAAATAAATAAATACAACCAACAGTCACATACATAGCTCTGATCCCACTCTAGGATACAGGTCCTGTGTCGTGGGTATCAGAAACTACGAGAGACTTTTCGGTGTCACAAATACCTAGACCCGAAACAAATATTTGTGGATCACACAAACCTTTGTCTCAGTGTGGGGATCGAACCCGCGGCCTCTCATTTCACAAGCTTGTGTCTAGCTAACTGCGCCACGGGGCTATCAATTCGAGGTAAAGATGAATTAAGGTGTTAGGAGATTATAACACTCACGGCAACAAATCGATTTATCCCAGGGAAACCATGGATCGGCACTGTTTCACGATGGCACTATAGTATCACAATCTTGTAGTCAATGTAAAAATCCTGTGGTTTGCGCTAGCTAAACTGTCATATCATAAACAACTTTGCAATATTTGACAGACAAAACACGTAAAACCTAAAAAAAAAACTTTTCTTCTTTTAGGTTCTAAATCACGACGGGTGGCTTTATTGCATTAGGGATAGAGGAAAATAATATTTAAAGCCCTTTTTTATCTATTTCCTTCCATATTCGCCCCACTGCTGGTCACGGGCCTCCTCTACAGCTGAGAGGCGTTAGGCCTTAGTCCAACACGCTGACTTAGTGCGGGTTTCATCACGATACTTTTCTTTACCGTTAAAGTAATTGATTATTCATTACATACACACATAATTTCGAAAAGTCAGAGTTTTGTGCCTGGAGTTTGAATCTTCGACCGCCGAGTACAAGTTAAGTTTACTTTTATCGCCAAAACTGTAATAAAAGCCTATAGTTTGAAAAGTATCTCGTGCCGGTTAATTTGCGAAATCCCCGGATATTTTCGGTACAAACATTATCGTGTAAGCGGACGCGCCCGCTGTCGCTATCCGGGTAATAATTTATGAATATTCACCCGAGATTATCATTTAAATAATACGCATTTTACCTCGTACTACATTTGTCGTTGGTTTGTGCAAGTTAAAAGAGCTGGCGGCTCCGGCTTACTTTTCGATTGACAAGTATAGACTTCTGTACTTGTTATGTCAATTTTTTTACTCTATCTGGTGAACAAACAAGCAGAAATAAATGTAATAGTATTTTTTCATACTGCGTCATCACTTAATTCATTCATTACTCAATAATAGGCGCTTTGCACTCCAAACAAAGTGTCAACTAATGGCGCTACTCTAGCACTTCCAAGGATTCGTAATGTGACACATCTATGAGAAATAAAGAAGTATATTTGTGCATCAGTAATTTTCTCGGTCCAGATCGACCTGGGTGTCCATTTTATAATATAATATACGATCAAAAATGTTTCTTTTTTGTTAATATTCTTTTCCCCCTTTTCCACAACCTTCGACTTGAATATAATAGTAACATCAATTCAAAGTTGTTATCTCTTGACTAAAATTCATCGCAGTTTGTATGTGTTGAGTTATTTGTTATTATACTAATAATAAATTATTTAAGAACATAACTGATCAAACTGAAAACCTTATCAATTCAACATAAATGAAGACAATTTTGAATGATCTAAATAAATCGAAATAAATCCCGAGGTAAAGCTCCTAAGCCTTTAAAAAAGCAAATAAATATGCCACCGTCTTTACTTTCGCCCATCGGCGAAGATTTCATCTGATTTCCATTTTCCGGATTGACAGGCGAACGGATCGGCCAGGTGGGAGTAGGGACTCGCGACCTCTAAATATTTATAATCGAGACTTTTTTGTTCTCCCGAGGTCTTGGCCTCGGATCAAGATTATCTTTTAATGAAGTTATTATCTCAAATTGAAAACCAGATGGCGGTCCGCGGGCATTTTTATATAGCCGATAAATGTAGGCCATTAGTGGAATTAAAATATTAATTTGTTTAATGAAATCGATTCGTTCTAGTAATGGCTTTGAAATGTGATGAGTGGGTTATTTCGTGGATTCGTGAAGCTGGTTACTCACCAAAATTTGAGTACTACAAAGTATTAATGACTGTGAACGAATTTCTCTTCTCCGTGAGGTTAAAAGATATTGTCATTAAGTTTACAGCCTTTCATAGGATCTTCGGTTCTACAAAAACCTAAATAAAAACGAAATTTCAGTTTATCTCTCATAAAAGGAATGGAAATGGAATCGTACAAAACCGTACACATTCCTCTCTGATGTATTTAGGTCCTAGACAATTCTTATCGTGCAAAGATAAGAAGCTATTTTGGCTGAGGCCCAATTTTGCATACATTCCCGAGTTGAGCCGAGATGTATAATATGTAAGTTTCAGTTCTAGCTTCTTAGATACATGTGTAAGTGTAAAACAAGATTGCTAGTGTGGATCTTAGGATTCCTTGTGTCATGAACAGAGGAAAGAGGCCATAATTCCACGAGGAATTTGTAAGTTATGCGAGTTTTTAATAACACATGCTTATTTCGAACTACACACAAACACTAAGAATTGAAACAGACGTTAGACGCAAGAATTTGGATAAACATCCTAGAACATATTTAAAAGAACAAATAAGTTTTATATTTATGTAGATACTCAGCCTATCGCCGTCCACTGCTGAAAGTAGGCCTCCCCAAGAAAGCGCCAACCATTAATAACTAATCATCATTTATTTATACTATTATAAATATGAAAGTTTAGTAAGTGAGTGTGGAGTTGCAGTCTCCGCAATATTCCGTGTTGTACATACATATATACAGACGCCAACTAATTTTATGTTCCAACGAGTTCTACGATTTAAAGCTCTTCAATTGTTATTTTATTTTTGTGGTTTAAATAATGTTCAGTGTAATACAATATTTAGTAAGTACCATAAACGTAACAAAATATTATTACGTATATTGAAGATACTATTTATACCAAACTATCCTCCTTTAGTATTTCACACGTTATTACAAAACTTTATATAACGACGATTCTCAAGGTAAATATAGACGTTTTCAATCCCGTCATATCCCCTTCTCTAGTATGGGCTGTGAGTGCCAGGAACGGTGAAATCCACTTAAAGGTGCCCAATGGACCGTAGAAGCGTGATGGTGACATAGTGTGACCATCTGGACCCAGTAAAGTGGAACATTCCCAAAGCAATTTATAAGTTTGTGGATATTTTTTGAATATATGCATTGCAAATGAAGACTTCAGAATATTTAAACTTCAACTTCAAGTTAAGAATGTCTAAAATAGCGTGGTGGCATATTGCAGCGGTTTTATTGGGGTGAAATATTTTGTCCCCGGGGTAATTTGGAACTTTCTGTGTTTGCATTTTTATAACATATTTAAATAAAAAGTCAAATTGCCAGAACCAGACCGCATTGTTGGCAACAATAAAAAAGAAACAAGTAATCTAGCTAGAAGTTTTAATTAAATATGGGAATAATAAAAATCTGTGCATAGAATAAGTAAAATAGCTTCCAGGTTGCCTGTAAGAGATCGCCTCGTGCGATAAAGCTGCCCATTGTAGTTTTCTAATACTCCTTAGTTTTAATGTTGTGTGTACAATAAAGTTTTAAATAAATAAATAGTTTCTATACTCTTTATTTACATGGCCTGACTATTGTAATCAATAAAGTTAAACTCAAAGTCAGTCAAAGTCGAAATAATCTTTATTCAAGTAGACAGTTTAAATAAGCTACCGTAGCTTCGGAACAAGTTAGTTCTCACTTTTTGATTCATCGTCATCATCATCATCAGCCCATATACGTCCCACTGCAGGGCACGGGCCTCCTCTATAACAGAGAGGGTTTATGCCTTAGTCCGCCACGCTGGCCTAATGCGGGTTGGCGGGTTACACATCTAAGAAATTCCTAAGAACTTTTAGGTGCGCAGGTTTCCTCACGATGTTTGCCTTCACCGTTAAAGTACGTCATAATTAATTGTGAATACACTTTTTGTTTACATTTTTCAATCTCTATGTACGCAATTGTGAAGTGTAGATAAAATTTCAAGTTCAATGATATGATGCTCCTTTGTGAATGGGTAGGAATATTTCCGCCGGACTTATACTTGATTAATGCAATGAAAGCTATATTTCACGGAATGTTAAATTAAACGATCAAAGAAAGCAATATCAGCGGGAACAGGAAAATGAATGAGCAGATTTAATTAACTTATTGCTTAAATTAAAAAGCGTTTGCGAGAAGCGTTTTTTCAAGGGGAAGTTATTGCCCAGTTATTTAAAGCTGAATTTGATTAATAGGGTTGTTACGGAGTTCATAGCTGAGCTTGGAAAAATATTTTACTAAACCAATTAATATCCGATAAGAAATAACGTTGTCGCGAAAAAAAAACACACACAAACAGCATTGGCGGTACTTTCATAGAAGCCTAAAAGCCCAGTTTGCCTTTCAAAATTCCGAATAACAATTATAATATAATCTTTAAGTTTTAAATCTTTATTTAATAGAAGCAATCTGACATATAAATGAGAATATCCTGTCCCCACAATAAACAATTATAAACTAGAGATTACAAATTATCGTGAAACGCTTTTGGGCTTCTATGGAAGTACCGCCACTGACAAACAGTTGGCTAGGGACCAGCCTGTAAAGGTCTTAGGTTCGTACTAACGCTTTATATGATCCACAAATATATGTATGTTTATTGTGGTGTTTGCAAATTATCCTAGAGATAAGACTGTCGCAGAGTAGTATGATCAATCATTTACAAGTATGATCAAATTAAAGTTAGTAGAAATGTTTTTGTTTCCTTCTTTATTATGCTATGATAATAAAGCATTAAAATGCACCAATGATGTTGAAAGCAAATGAAAATCACATGCGAAGGCTACTAATACAGGCTAGGTAATAAAATTTAAGTTTGTAAATTATATTATTCCAGTTATAATAATTTTGCTAACTGAATTATAATAATCGTTTCTTTCTATCTGGTATTCTTTCATAGTTGTAACTAAAGTTCTCAGTAGCAACACAGAGCCTCGGCATGAGTCCAAAAAAAAGCAATACGTTGTAATATAAAAAGTGAAAATCAGGTGTTACAAAAATTTATGTAATGTATTTACCAGTAGGCAGAAATATAAAACTTCAATGAGGCGAAACAAATATTTGTAATAGCTTATTATTTGACCTCGAGTATTTATTTAAATAAATAAACACATAAGTCTTACTTCATTAATTGCCATTACAAATCCTCTACAAACAACTACGAACTCTTAGCGTGAAATACAACTATCCGCATAAACATGTTTTTATAAAATATCGTTAGAGCAACTCAGTTGGTTGCACTACAAAGTGAGGCGAGTGGATCCGGGCTGATCGGCGGGAATCGCACCGTCTGCCAGCCGTGCTTACCTCGATCACGAGTTGCAAACTTCGCTTATGACGCCATCCTCGAAGCACTTACCAGTAAGCCTCTCGAATAACTTTTGGGAAAATTTATTATTGAAGCTGGACTACCTCGTGATTTTGCAGTACAAGTATTGACGTGCGATCTAGAGGTCCGGTGTCCGATTCCCAGGTCGGGCAATGTGTTATTAGGTTTTTCCATTAGGACATTATTAGCAGTTGTACGGTCTAGAATTATGCCCAAAAAACGGCAGCAGGCTCGACCCCTATAACGTGGGTCTAACACATACCTGGCGATATGTGGGTGCAGAAATGCACCTCTGGTTACCCCTTTGGGGTATACAGGCGTGAGGTTACATATGTATGTATGTGCTAATAAAATAAAATATTTTTACTTTTAGCCAGGTAATACATGCGATTAACAATACAAAACCATGTCCCAGTTATTAATATCTTAAAACAACATTCATCTGAATTCTTTAAACAAATCCATATCGCCTAGAGCTACGCTCAACACAGTCAAGTTTCTTTTTAAGCGTCGTAAGTGCTTGCTTATATTTTCTGCGCGGGATAAGTCAACGCTTTTAGCTTATTTTGTAGAAGGAAAAATATATTTTGGTTCAACGGCGAGAGAAAAGGATTTATGAATGATAAAAACTCAAGCACAGGTGCCGGTTGAAAATATTTTCGCGGCTCATTCCTCGTAGCTGGTGGAGGCGTTAAGTCATACGTTAAAATGTCATGCATATAAATACACTTTGAGCACAATTTGAGTTAAAGTATTCCATTGCTAAGTCGTGATGGCCTCGAGGTTTAGGCACGCGGTCGAGAATCTCGACGGTCGCGGGTTCAAACCCTAGGCACACACCTCTAACTTTTCGAAGTTATGTGTGTATTCACAATGAATTATCACGTACTTTAACGGTGAAGGAAAACATCGTGATGAAACCTGCACACCTAAAAGTTCTTAGGAATTTTTTAGGTGTGTAGTCCGCCAACCCGCACTAGGCCAGCGTGGTGGACTAAGGCCTAAACCCCTTCAATGGCAGAGGAGGCCCGTGCCCCAGCAGTGGGACGTATATGGGCTGATGATGATGATGATTCCATTGTTTAAACAAGCAACGTTTATTAGTATGAATGCGAAAGGAAGTTTGCTTATTTGTATGTATTGAGCTTCCATTTTCTATGTTCCCGATCCAATCAGACGAAATGTTATTTAGTTTTTTTCGCTCGGAGACTTTCAGCACCAGTAGGCACAGATTTTGTAAGTGTGTCCGATAAATTACAACAGAAACGACCTCTGGTAATGCTAACTAATAACTAAAGAGAACTACAGTACAGTACTCGGTTTACACCTTCGTGGAAATGGGAAAAGAAGAGTGTATTTTCAAAGTCTCAAGCGTTGAGAAAATCCTTTACCTATTCACCTTTATTGTTCTGTTAAAATTAGACTTAAATAAAACATCAATTTCGTAACCAACAAACAAAACTGTAAAACAAATGTTCAAAGTTTAGATTTTGCAAATCCCAATGCATCTGACTCTTGGCCAACTATCTCGATTGCATTTTGCATTCGTTCTACATTCAAACGATATACGAACGGAATGTTGCTGCTTTGTTGAGTTGTTAAAGGGAAATTTTATTCATTGTTGAATTTACGTGTTTGTAGTGGTTTTGAAAAGGAGCTTTGGGAGAAGGAAAGAAAAACTGCATTACAAGCGTCGTGAATGTGAAAAAGCAGTGATGGCCTCGAGGTTTAGGCTCATGGTCGAGAATTTCGGCGGTCCCAGGTTCAAACCCCAGGCACACACCTCTCCCTGGGGTGGCTGGGCGTACTGCGGGGGCGGTACACTATGATAGCAACCCCGAGATTTGCGGCAGAGGGCGTGGCCTCTTGACTGTCGCGGACGTTCACAAGAGGTGAACGTCCAAAAAAGCGTAAGTGGAGGGCATCGGAAGCCCTCCCAATTTGGAGGAGTCCAGAAATGGACGGTGCGCTGGGCGGACGCGGACCATTTAGGGCGCTTCTCGCCCTGAGATGCCGCAAAACCGCCCTAAATGCGCGAGATGGTCACCGAGAGGTTTTAGTCGGTATGCTGGCGTAGGATTTTGGTTAGGGACCCAACTCAGCTAAAGCGGACAATTGTTCCGCGCGCCGAGTTGGAAGGCCAGAGACCCCGACATACCCCTTTAGGCCTCCCCCGAGGTACCGAACAGGGGAGCTTAAAGAGCTTTCCTCTCGTTAAAAAAAAAAAAAAAAAAAAAAAAAAAAAAAAAAAAAAAAAAAAAAAGGCACACACCTCTGACTTTTCGAAGTTATGTGTGTATTCACAATGAATTATCACTTGCTTTAACGGTGAAGGAAAACATCGTGATAAAACCTGCACCCCTAAAAGTTCTTAGGAATTTCTTAGGTGTGTAGTCCGCCAACCCGCACTAGGCCAGCGTGGTGGACTAAGGCCTAAACCCTCTCAGTTGTAGAGGAGGCCCGTGCCCAGCAGTGGGACGTATTGGGCTGATGACGAATGTGGTCAGATGTTTTTTTTTTGTTTTATTGCTTTAAAATAAAATGTGGTTACGCCAATTCTAATTCCGTTTGCTAATGCACAACCGGAATACAAGTAATAATGGATTAAACGCTTTTGAAGTATAAAATGAATAGCATATTGTTTTATGTCCTTTATTTCAAATTCCTAGGCATATAAATTTTCTACAACAGATTTTTACATTTTTTTTTGGTCTCAAAGAGCTTGTGAAATTAAGATTCTAAATTTATTTTGATTTTAACCAAAAGCAAACATAAATAATATTGACATACTTTCTGACACTTACTAATGGTTCCAATTTTTTATTAGGTCATATGCTTAATATAAATACTTAATTAATATTTTTCTGTGTGATTAGATTATAGAGTTAACAACAGACAAAGAATAATGACATTTTGCTAACGATTCTCTGATACTAGAAGTAATGATATGGGGTATTTTTTCTCCTAACATTACACCCCAACAATGACTTTGATTCATGAGAAAACTCTCAGCTCGTTGATAAAAGCTGTCAGTCTATTGTATAAATAGCTCATTAATTATAATTATATTTGAATAAAAACACAATTACGTCTCATGAAGACGAACGATTCAAATATTGTTGTCAAAGCTAAAAACACATCGTTATTCATCTTAAAAAAGCGCTTTGTCAATGGCTAAGGTGCGATCATTATCACATTAAACAAATTCTTAAAAGTCAAGTGTTAGTTACTCCGCCGATCTTGTTGAGGGTTCCGTTCAATTAAGGTTTTTTATTCATAACATTCCAATACAACCATCACCAACCCGCACTAGGCCAGCGTAGTGGACTAAGGTTTTACCCATCTTCTCATATATAATTTAAAATATATATATATATATATTGCTATTTTCTATACAATAAAAAAGTGACATTTCGTGTTGCTGAGGGAGTTTCTTGCCGCTTCTTCTCCACAGCGATAACACGTTTCGAGCGACAATAGTTTAAAATTGACGATTCAAAGAACTTGTAAAAGTCTATTTAAATAAAAATACATAATTTGACTTTTGACTTTTGACTCTCACTTGTGGAGGAGGCCCGTGTTCAACAGAGGGACGTATCACGTATGTAATGATGATGATTCCAATATTATAACTTGCTCTGTAATATACGACTAAGCTTAACTGTTATTATTTAATTTCTAAGCCCGCCTGTGAATTCTTTGGGTCAATGCTGTTTTAGTCAAAGTCAAAGTCAAAGATTAGAAAGATTATGAGAAACGAAAGTACGTATAGTTGCCTTATTTAAAATATGTTTTTTTACAATCGTAACTATATTAGTATATCATAACTTAATTATAAGATTATGTTATAATGAAATAAATACTTAATAATTTAATTTTACAAACGGTATAATGCCGATTCATATTTATAGGCACGGAACCAAAAGAATGTGGGTCCCCGGAGCTAACGCGTAAAATGAATTCGATAAGACTTTTTAAGTATCTTTGGGATAAATTACATTTTAGTATAAAATTTCTTTTCCTCAATACACCAGTAGGTTCGAAGAAATATTCTTTGAATGTATCTTTAAACTTTAAATCTTTTTAATTGAAGGTGTCATCATTATCAGCCCATACACGTCTCACTCCTGGGCACGGGCCTCCTCTACAACAGAGAGGGTTTATGCCTTAGTCCACCACGCTGGCCTAATGCGGGATGGCGGACTACACATCTAAGAAATTCCTAAGAACTTTTAGGTGTGCAGGGTTTCTCACGATATTTTCCTTCACCGTTAAAGTACGTGAAAATTGATTGTGAAATACACATAACTTCGATAAGTCAGAGGTGTGTGCCTGGGTTTTGAATCCGCGACCGAGATTCTCGACCGCGTGTCTAAACCTCAAGGCCATCAATTTATTCTTAAGTTCATAGGGACTTTATTTTCATTACTGCAAACGGACCTCTAATAGGAGCACTTTGTCTTCCAATATGACAGAACCGAATGGGTTTACGTTGCAAATTAATTGCAAGTGTAGTTAACGACAGGCTATGATCGATATGGTCTTCTGCACTTACTTGTTGTAAGTGAAATGTATGTAGGTATTGTGTAATAAAATACAAACTTTTGTCCATTGTCGTGTGTGATTAAAACATACACACAGATTCACGCCTGTATTCCCTGAAGGAGTAGGAAGAGGAATGCATGCAATTCTGCTCCCACATTTTGCCAGGCATGTATCAGTCCCACGTAATAGGGGCCGAGCCGATAGCCGTTTTTCCAGATTCCATGCTGCTACTTAGAACATGCTTATGTAAAAACCCAATCAAAATTTGCACGATCCGGGAATCGTACCTGGGACCTCTAGATCGCACAGCACATACTTGAGCCGCGAGACCACGAAGTAGTCAATAATGGTAAAATTATTAAGAGATCTTTAGTTCAATTCTAGGTTATTATAATTTCGGGCCCCTCAGCGTAAATTGACGATTTTTTTAAGAAGTTTGAATTTCTGGGCAAAGAGCTTTTGGCTATTTCTAAAAAGAAAAAAAAATCCTGGAAGATTTCCGGTACTTAATTGTCTGGCTGCATGCTACATAGAACTTAAACATGGAGGGTAGATATTGATCATCAAACACCTTCGGGGATACAGGCATGAGTTTACATATGTACGAAGTGTAAATAAACGAACTACATAGATAGTCTAAATCAGCATTACATTCATCACAGCTGCTGAGTTAATGAGACGGCCAATTGCACTAAACGAGCCCATGTAAACAGGAAAAATTATATCGGGAACGTTGCTAGGGGCGGAAATGTGTCTGCCCGAGATTTAATTACGTGCCCGCACTATCTAGATGAGGGCCGGAGAGGACGCCTCGAGTCGAAGATAACGTCTTCGTTTAGTCACTCCGAGGGCACTGAAGCTCCATTGAGGGTGATTTAATTTAACTGTAACTTATAAGACTTTGTCCGGCGAATGACTGCGCTTGGCGAATGAGAGGTCCTGATCTCGAAGGCCGAATACAGTAGTTGAGTACGTTTTACCATAAGTAAATTTGCATATGCTGGACGATTCTGGCGGAGCATTCTGGCAATCTTTGGGGAAGGGAGCTGTGTTTCGCAATAGTCTACGGCTGGTGATGATAAAATTCACAGGAGCAGAACAAAAATTGTCGTATTTCAGGGTCAATCTGGTTCTATCTCCATCAGAGGGGCATAATTGTGTAGTCTGCTTATGTATGGTCATAGTAGTTTTTTGTACTTGACATCGACCATCACTGTCGTGTCAAATAAAACCAACCTTTTTTGTGTGATTTTCACTACTGTGAATATTACACAGTTTTTGAAGTTCTACAAAAGTCTATGTTTTGGGTGTACACAATTTTATTACATTATTACATATATACTTATAAATATTGTCAGTAAAATAAAAAGAAAATTAAAGCTTGTTAATAAATAAATTAGTGCGTTTCAGCTACATAGTTATAGGCACTAGTTATAAATATTCACAGCGCCCGTCTTAGTTTAAAAATATCACGTTTCTTGCATGTCCTTAGCGTTAGAATGAGCGAGAGTAAAACGTTCCTCATATATAAGACAATCAATGAGTAAGATCATTTTTATAAGTCTTAAGCGACGCCCTTAAATATATGACATAAAATATTTATGGAACATCATGGTCTTGATTGACCATAACCATTATAGGTAAGCATTATATTAAAATGTCGTATCAATTCGATATTCTGCTTCAATGACACAAGTACACGATTTTGTTAAGGCTTTAGTAAAATGTACTGAGATATAACCTACTAGTAACGTAGGCAGAGGTGCATTTCTGCACCCACATTTCGCCAATCGTATTTACATCCCACGTAAGGGGGCCAGACTATTGCTGTTTTAGAGCACATTTTCAGACTCCTTGCTGCTACTCAGAATTCCCTAATGGAAAACCCAATAACACTACCCGAACCGGGAATCGAACCCGACACCTGTAAATCGCACTGCACATATTTGTGCCGATTGACCACGGGGCAGTCTAGTTGGAATACTACTTTGTAAATAATGCTAAATACAAATGGAGTAATAGTTACGGTGCCGTGATTCTACAGAGTCTGAGAGTAACTAAAAGTTATATATTAGGAATGGTGATGTGTAAAGGTCGCGGGACGGCGCTGGTTGCAGGCTGCTTTCAACAGGTCCCTGTGGAAGTCATTAGTAGAGGCCTATGTCCAGCAGTGGACCTCCATTGGCTGATGGATGGATGGATAGATGGATGATGTAACAAAGACAATCTCACAATTATATAACGATACGTATATAACCTTACACTTAAATAATCTTGTGTTCAAGGATATATAGAATACTTGAGGCGATAAATTTCACCATTTGATGGTACACCAGAGACACGAAACTTATACTTTGTGGTAAGTGCTGAAGTGGCAGTGACCAGTACGTTTTAGCGTAGCAGTAGCAAGCAATAATAAGCCTTAAGAAACGTGGAGAATGAGTTAATATCCCTTGCGAAGTTATTCTCAGTCTTTGCATAGAAAATTGTACCTACTACGATAGCTTATAGCCAATAATATGATTTTCGTAATATGGCAATGGCTATTACTATTAAAGGCCGATTATTATAACCCATAACGTGAAATGACTTTGCTATTTATATCAATGTTATCTATTTCCTTGCACTTCCTTGTTATCTTTGGGTTGTTCGGGAAAGCCATTTAGAGTTTCTTCTGAGATTGGATCCTACATACTTTTTGTTATTTAGACGAAGACATTTGGATATTTTGTGTCTTATAATACAAAAAAAAAACTAATATAGAACTTTCTGTTATATGTATGTAATATAGGTTTCTTCAATTTTTTCATATTAATTTATATTAAGGCTAAATAAATTACAGGAATTTAACGGTGAAGGAAAACATCGTGATGAAACCTGCACACCAAAAAGTTCTTACGAATTTCTTAGGTGTGTAGTCCGCCAACACGCATTAGGCCAGCGTAGTGGACTAAGGCCTAAACCCTCTGAGTTGTAGAGGAGGCCCGTGCCCAGCAGTGGGACGTATATGGGCTGATGATGATGATGAAATTACAGGAATGTGCCCGAACCTTCGACCTTCCGCTTCTTCTTTCTTCGTTGTTATGTTTTCCTTTCAAAATAAATATCACCTCCAAGGCTGATATTTTTTGAATTTAGGTATTGAGTTAGATCGAATTGATTACATCCTCACGATTCAGCAAAAGCAAGTTTCAAACCAATGAAGTGATCTCAAACACACAAGTAAAGTCCCGATCGTTATCGAGAACAGAACGGGTTAAATTTAACTCAAAACTTTCTCAAAGTCAGTAGCCAATCGCAGGGAATCAATAAAATCAGATGACGTCACTATCTCGAGCCGAGAATAAATCATGTTCCGAAGACGTGTGCTGAAGTTAACTTTCGCAACTTCCAAGTTTAAGTGATTAACCAAGTTAACAAAGCAAGTTACAGGCATCGCTGTGTCAAAAACACTACCGTTAATCCATTACGACTGAATGGTGGCTTTGTTACACCGTGATGTAATGCCTAACCCCTCAGTTGTAGAGAAGGCCCGTGCCCAGCAGTGGGACTTATAAGAACTGATAAAGTAGTAAAAGTAGAATTAATACTATACTTTAATGTCTCATACATTTTTTTTATTAAAAAAAAAGGGGGACTTTTATATGGCAACATACCTACATGTCAGTCCCATCATACCTTATACTAAAAACTATAACTAAACTATCATATACAAATTTAAATAGTAAAAAGGCCTGGTCAGATAATGGTCTTATATATTAAAACTAATAAAATATATTATCATCATCATTATAATAGACTGTCTTGTTGATTCTGTGGAATTCATCTGCAAACGCGAGGGTTTGATTCCTTGGTCAGATGAAGTGGTATCGTTTTTTTGTAGAAAATTCTTACTTTCTACGTGGGTCTTAAAATAGAAGAGAAAGCGTGGGTTTAAAAATACTTCTGACTTATCCCTTCGAGTAAGTACTCTAGTGAGTACAAGTCCCGAGTATGTAATTTTTTTATTGAAAAACCAAATAGTTAATAGAAAAGAAGTTGAAACCAAAAGTAAGACCGAGACTCATTAAGAAAACACTTTTAAATAATTATGAAGCCTGTGTAAGTGCTGAGGAGGAACATGGTGAGCAGTCAAAATTATATGATAAGAAATAGAAATATCATCATCATCAGCAGCCTTTCTTACGTCCACTGCTGGACATAGGCCTCTCCGATGGCACGCCAATGGGCTCGATCTTCGGCCCTCCTCACCCAACCGTTGCCAGCCACCCAGCGAATATCGTCACCCCACTTAGCCAGAGGGCGCCCTACACTACGTTTGCCGAGTCGCGGTCGAAATATAAAATAGATTAATTGAATTTCTATGATCACAGTGTAATAGGAGGTTCCAAATTTCAATTAACCTTTTAGTTGAATGAAATCGTTTGCTATATTGTCGACATCCGTTACCTGAGGAATTCATATGAATTACTGGATCAATATTTGATATATTTACATTATATATTATGGACTATGTGATCAATTGGCCTTTATAAAATAATTTATATCTTGGTCCATAATGTAAGCATGTACCTCACCTGTTTGTATTGGTTTAATCCGCCCATATGTGACCACAAAATAAAAGTACTTAGGGCTTTAAGATTGGGGCTCTTGTTAACGTGTTTATTGTTTACAACTATATTACCCTTACAATTCACATCTGTGTCTTCGTAGGGGTAGGTAGAGATACGCCATAATAAATGTTTGCAATATACATATATCTACAATATGTTGCTATAACCATGTTTCACAAACTCTTTTGAATACCGCGTAATAGGGAGCGGGTATATGCCCGTTTTTCGGCCACGTTTTCAGACTCAGATCTGCTAATGAATATTTCGTTATTGAAAAATTGAACAACACTGCGTGCAGGGCCGCGCCGACCCCCGGAAGCGCCTGTGTGGGAAACCTATTAAGCGCCTCTAATTTTTCCACACTTCTCGCTTTTCTGTTTGCGAAATCGTTAATATATTTGAAATAAAACATTAATTTTAAAAGAGGTTTTTGAATCATTTATAAGTTGTTCGTCGTGTTTTACTTCGTAGAGGTATGGATCTGGAAGTGTCAAATTCAGCCTCAACATCTAATTTATTGGCAATTTTCATGGCATTATTTATAATTTCCTGAAAATATGTGTCGGTTCTTATTTTTATCAAAAACTTCTTTAATTCCATTAAAGCATCTAAAGCAATTTGCATATTCACATTGACGGACTGCAGAATGTTGCTCACAAAATTTACTTTTGTTAATATTATAGGTCATAGACTTATTTAATGAACAAATGAATGAAAAGGTGCACACATTTTCTTCTAGACATTTAGCGTCATGTTTTTGCCTTCTGATCATATGATATTTAATATAAGGCATCATAAATTTCTGTTAAATTTGTACACAGTGATATTATAGCATCTATTTTGCTTGACCATGTATCAGACAATGGTTTTAAGGTCAGATTCATGATTTAAAAATATAATAAATCCTATCGTTCGACTAAATGATAATTGTTATGGCTCCCTCGTTCGTCAAAATCGGGGATTCCCCACCACCTCAACGCGCTTGCGTCGCACGCATCGCATCGGGTTGCGTTCATAAACACACTCAAAAAACTCACGGCGCAGCGAAGGTAAACTAAAACTCAAAGCGTAAAATGAAACCATAACCGTAAATATATTATAGTCGTGATGGCCTCGAGGTTTGGGCACGCGGTCGAGAATCTTGACGGTCGCGGGTTCAAACCCCAGGCACACACCTCTGACTTTTCGAAGTTATGTGTGTATTCACAATGAATTATCACTTGCTTTAACGGTGAAGGAAAACATCGTGATAAAACCTGCACACCAAAAAGTTCTTAGGAATTTCTTAGGTGTGTAGTCCGCCAACCCGCACTAGGCCAGCGTGGTGGACTACGGCCTAAACCTTCTCAGTTGTAGAGGAGGCCCGTGCCCAGCAGTGGGACGTATTTGGGCTGATGATGATGAATTCTCTTCAATCCTAATAATAAAACAAGAAAACTTTATTTCATATTTAATATATACATATGTATATAGAACACATTAATGAGTGTGTTTGCATTAGATATTTTTTTTTAATAAGAAATAACGTAGTTTTCGAAATCTTGGCTGGTTCGAAGTCTAGTTTCTACTGGTTTTCTGATGTAAAGTTTCCTTATTGCTCTATGACGTAGTACTGGTCCAAGAAATGATCATCCATGTAGTTATACACTGAGAAATAAAATCATTCAATTAATTAAAAAGGAAAAGAAGGAAGATTCAGTCTGACAATAATTTTACTAGAAAGAAATGTTATCAGTACTGCTAGACTGGGGAATCATTTATGGATGAATGGACATCTCGTAGGTATAAAGTGAAGCGTAGTGGGGGGTGGTAGAGTATGTATCTTTTTTTTATTAATTTTTTCAGCGTCATCACTTAGTATACGCCCACGAATGCTGTGGGCCACTTCCCTGGAACAGCACAATGATCGGCCTGGTCCAATTTTCATTCATAAGCCTTCAGCTTGCTTTCGATGTTATTGTTATAAATTATAATGTTAATATAAATATAACAATCTTATGGGCACAAAGATGTATATTTAAAAGATTAAATTATGAAAAAAAAATCAGCAAGTAATTTTAGTAATTTATAGACACATATTTTGCTGATCGCAGATATTATGATAGCAGATAATAAATTAATAAAACGTGTTAATTAAAAATTCGAAGCCATTTTCAGAGAACGTAGCCTTCAGTTACTGGCAGATATCCAGAATGTTGCAATAAAAAAAATATCACTTTATGTCTCATACACATTTATTAAGTATAAACTATGAGAGAACATTAAATGGCTGCCTTTTATAATTGATTCTATGGAGTTAATGGTCTAACGATACGTAAAAGGTTTTTAATCTTTGGCAAAAACAGCTTACCTGGATATATCGATGAAATGGAATAAAATAAGATTATCACGTACTTTAACGGTGAAGTTACTTTGGCAGCCCCGTGGCGCAGTTGGCTAGACACCAGCTTGCGAAACGAGAGGCCGCGGGTTCGATCCCCGCACCGAGACAAATGTTTGTGTGATCCACAAATATTTGTTTCGGGTCTGGGTGTATGTGAGACCGAAAAGTCTCTCGTAGTTTCTGATACCCACGACACAAGACTTGTATCTTAGTGTGGGATCAGAACTATGTATGTGACTGTTGGGTGTATTTATTTATTTGTTTTATTTTTAAGTGAAGTGAAAACCTCGTGAGGAAACCGGCACACCTAAAACTTATTCTTAAAGTCTCAAAACCCTGTTAATTATAGAGGAGGCTCGTACCTAGCAGTGGGAGGTATGTGGGCTGATAATGATGATGCCCGCCTAATGCCACTTCAATTTGCTATTCTTTGAACTACATTGGTAAATTCAAAATAAAGGCTTATTAAAATCTGAACTGTTAACAAAATTGCAGTGTAATAACACTGTTAAAAAAATAAACTAGCATCAATTGTAGTTCAAGCTTGTTGTTGCTGTACTACGCAAAGCAATAAGCTAATTTTATTAGAACAAAAAAAGGTTAAGAGAAAAATACGAGACGGATGGCGATGCACGTTTTCACGTCATATTCGAGAACGCTGATCACATTAGGAGCGTTAAATGACAGGAAAACAATTAAAAGTATTGGCTGCTCCTCATATCTATTACTTTATGTAAGTCAGGATGCGTAGTAAGACGGTGTGCTCACAGGGAGGGCCAATTCTTATGATAAGATTTGCGCTACAGCTATTCCAGTGTGTGGGATGATTACCTCGAGGTATTGTGTATACCTTTATCAGGTGCTCGTTGTTGGCAAACATTGTGCGCATGGCTCTGGTAGGCCACAGAAATCATTCATTCTTGGTAAAAGTAGGTGCAATAATTATTTTAAAATTATTGTATATGATGACTTACGTAAATAATCTGATAAGGTGGTTACGTTGAAACATTCACCCATATGCGCCACTTGCCAAACTAAAATAAACAAAAAATAAAAACGTAGTTATTATATGAACCAGTAATTAGATTATTAAGTAGAACCGAGACGAAATTATCTCATAAACGTGCCACGAGTCGCTTTAATCAAATTTGTCATAATAGACGATACACTCATACATAAACTCACGCCTGTATTCCCCGAAGGGGTAGGCAGAGGTGCATTTCTGCACCCACATTTCGCCAAGTATGTAACAGTCCCACGTAATAGGGGGCGAGCCTATTGCAGTTTTTCGGGCACATTTCCAGACTCCGTGCTGTTACTGAGAATTTCCTAATGGAAAAACACAATAACACTTTGCCCGACCCGGGAATCGAACCCAGGACCTCTAGATCGCACGGCACATACTTGTACCGCGAGTCCACGAGGCAGTCATAATAGACGATGTAATAATTTTTAAAGGTCTTATATTTATAACAGATGATGATTATAAAGTATTACAAGGTATTTAGCTCAGTTAAAATGACAAAACAATTAGCATAACTATTCCCAGTTCTGAGATGCCTAAGACCATACATATCAGAATTATTTGTCCTGAGTGACCTTACCATGTATTAAACAAGAAAAAAAAAATACATTCGATGGACGCGTTGATTTCTGGCAATTGATAACTAGTGAGTGTTTTACATATTCTGCCTTTGAAGTAGGCAAGGTGAGACATTCATTTTCTCTGAGAGAATTATCTCCTTTCAAGAAGCAATCTGTTCTATGAAGCTGCAGTATTCGTGGCATTATCACGACTTTGTACCTTCATATCTCTCCATACAGTTGACGTAGTCCAACATGCAGTAATTCTCGAAGTTGTAATAGCGATAGTATATAGTTCTTGCGCACACCTCACCGGTCCTTAAAACATGGAAAACAATTATAGGTTAACCTTAAACGGCGGCACCGTGGCATGTGTCTGGCGTGGGCGGTCGCCGCTCACCCACAACCGGGGCGCCCGAACCAAGCTAGTGGGGGTGCAACTGCGCCCCCCACAGCTCCGAGAAGACTGAGACATTTTTTTCTCGGAGGCACAACAGGCGGCTGCGGCATCATTGTGGGTGCTTTTTGCCCACACACCGTGGTCGCCCCATTCGGTGCGAAGATGGCCACCGGGGGGTTTTGGTCGGTATGCCGGCGTAGGGATTTTTTGTAAGGGACCCAGCCCGCGAAAATCTGCGCGGACGTGACGTTGCCACGCGCAGGGCTGGAAGGTCGGTGACCCCGACATATGGTATTTGGTGTGGAGTAAGTTATCCTGTTTTGTCTCTCATTAGTTTGTTCTATATTCGGACGGCACTGTGCTAAAACTGGCTACATATCAGTTAGTCACAAATTTCAGACAGAAAGTAATGATGTAGGTAATAATCTCTCAATTCTTTATGTACAAGATATGACCCAGTCAATCTTCTGCTAATAACATTTATGTATAGTTGCATCGCATATATTTGTATGAGCCATTAAATCTTGATGCTATAATACATCAATATTACAGTAATTATATTATAAACTTTAAATGAGTACAATACAAGACTCAAATTAAATTATGTTATTATTTTGTTGTATTTACACTGAGAGACTTGGCCTGCATCTGCTTGGCTGTATTTTTTTAACATCGCCCTTACATCTTTGTTACGTCACACACACTCGAGACTCCATCGTCCGCATGTCGGCTTTTAAACATTTTTTCTTCTTGTTACTTCCTAACATTCAGAGCTTTTGTAGCGTAGTTTGTTAGAAATAGGGGAAAAGAAACTACGGGTAGGGTAAATCCATTTCTCAAAAATAACTCACTTATTAAGTATGCGAATTATCATAAGCATAAATACTTTCCACAGCTGGTCATGTGCCCTTGGTTTAGTAGGGAGATAAGGCCTTGGTGTTGGTCCATCACGCTGTTTACCAAATCCCATAACATAACTTTATTCGGAACAGAATATAACGCTATGTTTCATTCAATCAAAGTTTCTCGTTTTTTATTATACACCCTGTGTATAATTGTGGAGACAGGGCTAATAAGATAAAATTTTTCCTCAAGCTAATATATCCAACTAATATGTATTTTGTTTATGCCTCAGTGTACATTTTTTTTGTGTTAGTAAATATACCAGCAATGCAGAATAACCGATAGTGTCGTGCAGTTTTAGTGTTAAAAAAAAACAAAAAATAAATGATATTTTTGGGTACTTTATTTATTTTAAAAATACACAATAAATAATAATCAAAAACATATTACTCATTTAATCATCATCACTAATATAATCTTTGTCCAAGAAGGTGTCTGTAAAGTATTGGTAGTCTGAAAAAAAAACAGTAAAGCATGTAAATTCGTGGTTTCTGGCATAGGACTATAAATTAAAGTAATACATACACACTCCTATGCTAGAATCCCCTATGGAGTAAGCTGAGGTGCATTTCTGCACCCATGTTTCGCCAGTTACGTTTTAAGTTCCTTGTAATATGTCACGAGTAGAGGATTCGACCCCGAGATCCCGGTCATATTTTAGTCCCGAAATTTTCGGAATAAAATTTAATGAATTTCGGGATTGTTTTTTTTAAATTTAGTTAATAAAATGTGCTTGAAAACGCTACTACCGATTATAACGATTTAACGTTTTGACAGCCATCTTGTTTAAACAGCTAATTTCATTCGTTTTGCTAACGACCGGCACCGGATTATGTATTATTATATAAACGTAGGTATTAGAGATTGCAACCCGGTATGTTTCCCAACCCGGCCGGGGCCGGTTGCATCCGTCGCCAACCCGGCCGGGCCCGGCGGACCCGGCCGGGTTTGTTAGTGATGAAACCTTTAAAGTATTTTATGAATTTTTTCTATATATAAATGGAAAAGACAATGATGCAAGGTAAATATTCATTTCAAACTGGCTTATGGACAATTATCACAATAATTAATCTCAAAAAAAAGATTACTTTGACTTATGAACGGAAAAGTTAAATTAGTATTAGTAATTATTAATTTTTATAAGTTTAAACAAGCAGGTCTTTCTCTTTACTCCTTATCGTGTCTATTTGAAAACATAATATTATAATAAGAAACTAATAACGCAGCTTAAAGTACTAAACGTGTCATTACAACTTAAATAAGATAGATAAATAAGGTATGGTAGCTTTGGTATAATTGGTTTATACTATAAACAAAACAAATTCTTATTTGCTAAAAGTAAAGTACCTATGTATTATGTTTTTTCTTAAACTTTGGCTATTAATGTTATTATTACTAATTGAGCAAATAGCGAAATCTTATTGGCTAGGCTGTACTGTAACTACAAACAACCTAACTTGTTTAGTCTTAACTAACAAAATGTAACGTAAAATTGGTTACGATACATAGGCTTCACAAGTATAATATAACAAAACAAAATGTAACAATTATTTTTCAGTCTGAAAGAATGATTGATACGAGTATTTTGCAACAGTAACTACTACGAGTAGGCGCTCCCGTGCCGCGATTTACTTATCGGTAAGAATGGCCGGGCCCGGTGGGTGCGTAAAAGGGCACCGGGCCCGGAAGGGCCCAGTTTGCAATCTCTAGTAGGTATGCGTAAAATAATTAAACAAGAAATTAATCTTTTTGAAACTAGTTCCACTCAAGGTTATAATTTGGAGAAGACACCAAAATTTATTGACGATCCTCCAAGTTCAAATTTCCATCGAGCCTGAACGCGTTTTTTCAGCCTCTTCATATTTGTAAGGAACAAATTGAAATGTATGCTTGCAGATGAGACGTTGGATGCGTTGTTATTCCTTAGATTTTATTTTCGTGGTTTTTAAATAATTAATTTATGATGTTTCTGGTCAATTTAATTTCAAAATGTGAGTACCTATAAACATTGGTCTCTTTTAGTCTTTTATAGTTTATCTAAATACATACATACATACATAAACTCACGCCTGTATTCCCCGAAGGGGTAGGCAGAGGTGCATTACTGCACCCACATTTCGCCAGGTATGTATCAGTCCCACGTAATAGGGGGCGAGCCTATTGCCGTTTTTCGGGCACATTTCCAGACTCCGTGCTGTTACTGAGAATTTCCTAATGGAAAAACCCAATAACACTTTGCCCGACCCGGGAATCGAACCCAGGACCTCTAGATCGCACGGCACATACTTGTACCGCGAGACCACGAGGCAGTCAGTTATCTAAATACTTATAAAGAAGTTATAAAATTTATAAAGAAGTTGATTTTTTTAAGTTTATTGTTAGTTTCATAAATTTTACAAAAGTGCCTTGTTTGTTTATTTTATAAGAAGAAAGTATAATGTAAATATTCTATGTCCTCACAAAACTAAAAGATAAATTGATTTTAATATGTTTACTGTCTTTTTGTTACCAATTTTCATTACCAAAAGAATCCCGGGAATATCCCGGGATCCCGGGATTAACTGTAGATAATCCCGAAATCCCGGGATTAGAAAAATCGATCGGGATCAAATCCTCTAGTCACGAACCTATTGTCGTTTTCGAGAACATTTCGAGACTACGTGCGTAAACGTTTTCCACTAGAGGGCGCTATCTTATTTTTAATTTATGAATACTTTCTTAAAAAATAACCAGCGTATTCATCCAAAAATGTTTTCGGGAGGCTCTTTTCATGGTAAGCTATTGTTATTCGGTAACAATAAATATCTTACAATAAGAAGGGAATATTTGGTACAGAAAATATTATGCATAATAGCCTTTCGTAAGTATATGTGAACTTGCGAAATAAGAACGCCTTGTTTCGAAACCATTGAACATTTTCACGGTTTTAATTACTAGGTTCAGATGAGTGTAAGTATTGTAGATGATTCAGTTATAATAATATTACAAAATAACATTAATTTCAATTTTCAGTTAAGAATTTTTTATCTCCTTTCATCTATTGCATATTATCTAATAGAACAAGCCAAAAAACAAAATTGTCTAGAATGATAAAAAAGCCTGCATCATATTGTAATTGAATGGTACCAGACTATTATACATATGCAGGTGCATATTCAATACAGAGGAGAGGCACTTCTGACTTTTAAGCTACGTCATCATCATGAGATGAACTGCTTGGTCTTCTACGATTGTCTTCAATGTCAAAATATTCTGGTAAAAGTGGGCTATTTTCAGCTTAAGTCTTAGTCTTTCCTTGGTAAAGGTACAAAGGTCTTCGTAAATTGAATACAAAAAATAGTTACGTATGTAATCAGTCAGCACTTCGAACGTTATGCATTCACCCATATGCACTAACTGCCACACTAAAATATAAAAAATATATATTATTTCTAATTGTTAAACGTATTATTTCTAATTATTAAATTTTCTTAACATACATAATTTTTAAAATTTGAATTTTAAAATCAATTCTATTATTGACTTTAAATTATTGCTAACGTCCGTAGTCTTATTTTTATAATAATTAAAATTGTTTAAATATTTTGTCGTCACTATTTTCAAGTAGGAATCTATTTGTAAGAGTAAAACATTTCAAAGAGAATACAACAAAAATTCAATAACGACATTCTCGGGATTGTCACTTTCACAAATCGGTTTTCCCGAACTAAAGCTTCTAAACTAAACTAAAAAGATTAGTGAGGTACGGTATGTTTTATTTACCTGCAAATAAGTAGAAGTCTTGGGAAAACTATTATTGAAATATATTTACCCGTGGTAAAGAGACCTAAGGTGGCTTCTCTGGCTGTTGCTTATGCCTTTTTTTCTGCGTGTTGGTCGATTTTTTTCCTTTAACTGCTTCGTGGCGTAGGAAATTCTCTGTAGCAACACGGAATCTGGAAATGTACCCGAAAAACGGCAATAGGCTGGTCCCCTATTACGTGGGACTGATACTTGGTGAAACGTGGGTGCCTACAACATCGGGGAATACAGATAATGTACAGAATTTTATTTTCACATAGGTTTCAACCCTTTGTCTGTTTACCAACCCTATTATAATAATAGTATATAATCTTTCCACTATACCAAGTATCCATCTTGAAGTTATAATACAAGAACTCAAACCCTTACAAGCCTTATCACAAAAGACAGAAACATCATAAAATTTCGACACTTAACAACTGTATTAATAAATAAGCCACGAAGCATTTACATCATGTTGTCTATTAAACAATACGCATTCTACCCTCCACACAAAACACACATCTTAAACTTGTAATAATACAAGCCCTCTAACTCACCCAACAAGCCTCACAAAGCACAGAAATATAACAAAGTTTCATCTCTCAGTAGGTTCGCCATGAATACATAAGCCACATATAACCCAATCGCTTCCATCGTGCTGAATCCCGGTGTATTTCCCACAGGGTCAGCCGCTGGCACGTCGATACTGCATTCAACGGATTTATTTTCACCTATATCTAGCAAACTTAAAATGGCTATTTTGGAGTGCTATACAATCATATATTGTATTTTGTACAATGTATGTAATATTATAAAGCTACATAACAGCCCCGTGGCCGTGGCGCAATGGGCTAGACACCAGCTTGCGAAACGAGAGGTCGCGGGTTCGATCCCCACACCGAAACAAATGTTTGATGATGTGATATGTGATCCACAAATATTTGTTTCGGGTCTGGGTGTTTGTGAGACCGAAAAGTCTCTCGTAGTTTCTAATACCCACGAGACGAGACTCATATCTTAATGTGTGGTCAGGACAGGTAAGTATGTGACTGTTGGGTGTATATATTAATTAATTAATTAATATAGTTTGTTTGTTTGCTTGGACCAGCTAATCTCAGAACTACATCTCCGATTTGAAAAATTCTTTCAGTGATAGCCCATTTATTATGGAAAGCTAGAGGGTATATATAATCACGCTAAGACGAATAGGAGCGGAGCAGCAATGAGAATTGTGGAAAAAGTGGGTAAAAATATTAATTTTGAATTATAAAGTTTCGCATACGGAGTTGCGGGCAACAGCTAGTTTCTTTATGATGGCCAGTTCCCGTCCAAATAGCGTCAATTTTATACTACATATAGCCTCTTTACATGTGTATTATGTATATAAGTTAATGGATCGTCCTAGCGTTATCTAGGTACAACTCTATTTCTTCATTACTCTCCCCATCTTAAGGTAAAAACTTATGGTGAAACGATGGTTAAGAAAACATCTGTATATCACTTCGAGGATACCAGTGTTACAGAATGTCTTCTTATAAGCAAGTAATTTATTGGAATTATAAAATTATGTACAATTTGTCAAATTAAGCAAAGGTGGCCTTGCCAGAAGGGTTCGAGGCTCATGAAATACCTTCGGGATCGCTATAAATTCTCTGTTTCCCTGCTCTATTGTAAATTAAGCATTTTGGTTATAGTTTACTGTCCAAGCAGGGTAAGCAAAGGTAAGTAGTACTTTTGATGTAACATTATATGGGTTTTGTAGATATTACAATGTCCTTTTCACTGATTTTGTTCTAGTTACACTTATGAAGTCTTACAACTGCGCCACGCGGACTGTCGTAAGAACAGTTATATCAGTTCTTAAACTTGTTTTTTAGACTAACAGCGCAAGGTAATAAAACCACACTTGTAAGTAATTGTAGTACAAACGACTTAATTCATCCTTTACCAGTCGAAACATTTACGCCCGCCTGATGTAAAACACACTGGCTGATATCTAAACGCGACACACTGATGTACGTCACTATGACGGATTTAGCACCTTCTGAATGGTAATTAGTGGTCGCTATCAGAGTAATTTTGGTGTTTATGACATACTTATTATTGAAATTAAGCTTAACAGCTTGCACGATAGGTCCCATTCATAAATTTGTTCGTGGTGCTTTACATCTGGCTTTTCCAGTTGTAAACGTTTTGCATGCGAGGTTAACACCTCATATTTCAATATTATGTCTCCCGCTTTGTTGTGTAGGGAAGTTGAGAACTATGTTGTCAACTCCTGCTTATCTTCTTCTGATTAATTTCGTTGCAGGGTAAAAGACAAGTTAGATCCCCTAGGTGGATGCCACTGTCGATCCTGGTGGACTTACAGGAGTTTTAGTGGTGGGTAAGTAGTGGGATCTCTCTCCGAGTGAATACGAGTATCCTGCCAATAGGAAAATGTGGCACCGGCTATCCCACTCACCTAACGAAATGCTAAATAGTTGTCGAAAATTTTCTGCGAATCTTTTGTACAACAACAAGCGAATTACAAAGCGGCTCGAGCCGCCCTATTTTATCGCAATTCAAGTGTACCACGATCTGACTTTAATGCGTCATTTTAAAAATGTAAGCTAAGCTTCGCAAATGAATAACCCCTTACTAAACCATCACACAATTCACATATAAATAAATAATTAAATAAATACTTCCAACAGTCACATACATAGTTCTGACCCCACATTAAAATACGAGTCTGGTGTCGAGGGTATCAGAATCTACGGGAGACTTTTTCGGTCTCACAAACTCCCAGAACCGAAACAAATATTTGTGAATCACAGAAACATTTGTCTCAGTGCGGAGATCAACCCGCGGCCTCACGTTTCACAAGCTGGTGTCTAGACAACTGCGCCACGGAGCTGTCGAACATTTCATTTATGTTCGTAACATATACGTTTACTTTACAATTTTTCTCGAATAATTTTCTACGCATGGACGTCGGCTTCCTACATAATAATGTAGAGTACTCACGCTGAAGTGGCTGGGTCGCAGTGAAGCACGGTTGGAATTAAATTAGTGTCGGTATAATGTGGGATTTTTATGTATGAGAATGCTTGTAGTGTATTTGTAGAACCATTTCTCGCTGAACACAAATATAATGTACCTGAATACAGCCGGATTCGGTAAATCCAATTTTTATTTTCATATTTCTTATGTACACAAAAACCCCTATATTGTGTATCCACCGACAAACAGTTTGTTTAAAATAACACAGTAGAAACTAATTTTATTTTACTTAATTTATCCTTTCTATCGGTGCAAAATATGGAATAAAAATCTTGCTATTTTAATGAAATTTAAAAACTCTATGCAATGTTTTAAAAATTGAAATTAATAATATCGGAACATGTTATAATGATAATGAAAAAATGTAGGCAATATTCCTTTTCTAAAAATAAACTATGTATATTATAAACTCTTATATTTGTCTCATAGTTGTTTGTTGTCAACAGATAAAAGATAATTAATATATCGTAACTGTTTCGATGTGATCGAGTGATGGCCTCGAGGTTTAGGCGCGCGGTCGAGAATTTCGGCGGTCGCAGGTTCAAACCCCAGGCACACACCTCTGACTTTTCGAAGTTATGTGTGTATTCACAATGAATTATCACTTGCTTTAACGGTGAAGGAAAACACCGTGATAAAACCTGCACACCTAAAAAGTTCTTAGGAATATCTTAGGTGTGTAGTCCGCCAACCCGCACTAGGCCAGCGTGGTGGACTAAGGCCTGTACCCTCTCAGTTGTAGAGGAGGCCCGTGCTCAGCATTGGGACGAATTTGGGCTGATGATGATGAACTATTTCTTACTTTTCGAGACTGTTTGGAGTGCACTACCCGTATAAAATTAGTCTATATTCATCCCACTCCTGGACCTTCTTTACCATTGAGACAGGACTTACCTTAATTCTTTACCTTAGTCTACCACGCTGAATGAAATGGCTTGTGGAGAAATATTGGACAAGGTTTGCTCACTTAGTTTATCCCTCACTTATAAGCGTGTGATAATAATATATTAAGCATACATAAAAAAAGTTTAGGCTACCCAGGATTCAAATCGACGGCCTCCAGGATGTAGATGCGGGATTTACCCACTAAACTATTACGTACTAAAGAAAAACTTGTGTTAATTTACTGCAAGCTAAATTATTGGCCTTTTAGTTTGGGTTCTGCCCGGGTGGTGATTAAAAAGACAAATGTTCAAGATACACTTCTTTTAAGGTCTTTAGACGTGGGAGTTAGCAAAATACGGGCAACGGCGCCAACTCCGGCAAAATATATGAGTTTAATTTTATTTGTTTCATAATTTCAAAAGTATTGCTAAAATATTGTTAGTGTTTTATTTGTTAATTATAAGGCTGTTTCTTGTTACTTGTTGGCTTTCGAAGAAAACGGACGTTTACAGGTAATTCAACGTTTAAGAGATATAATTATAACTTTAAAAGTCAGACTGCCTCGTGGTCTCGTGGTACAAGTATGTGTCGTGGGATCTAGAGGTCCTGGGTTCGATTCCCGGATCGGGCAAAGTGTTATTGGGTTTTTCCATTAGGAAATTCTCAGTAACAGCACGGAGTCTGGAAATGTGCCCGAAAAACGGCAATAGGCTCGCCCCCTATTACGTGGGACTGATATATATCTGGCGAAATGTGGGTGGAGAAATGCACCTCTGCCTACCCCTTCGGAGAATACAGGCGTGAGTTTATGTATGTATGTATTTAAAAGCTTCGATCAAATATATACTCGAAGTATAAAAGTCATGAAACAATTTTATTTTTGAGTTAGGATTATATGTACCTAATTTGTTCAACTTTGTAAAATGATGAAGAATAAATAAATAAATACAACCAACAGTCACATACATAGCTCTGATCGCACTCTAGGATACAGGTCCTGTGTCGTGGGTATCAGACACTACAAATACCTACCCGAAACAAATATTTGTGGATCACACAAACCTTTGTCTCAGTGCGGGGATCGAAGCCGCGGCCTCTCGTTTCGCATGCTTGGGTCTAGCTAACTGCGCCACGGGGCTATCAATGCGAGGTAAAGATGAATTACGGTGTTAAGAGATTATATTGAGCTCATGGCAACAAATCGATTTATCCCAGGGAAACCATGGATCGGCACTGTTTCACGATTGCACTATAGTATCACAATCTTGAAGTCAATGTAAAAATCCTGTGGTTTGCGCTAGCTAAACTGTTATTATAAACAACTTTGCAATATTTGACGGAAAAAAACATGTAAAACCTAAAAAAGAATAACTTTTCTTCTTTTAGGTTTTAAATCACGACGGGTGACTTTATTGCATTAAGGATAGAGGAAAATAATATTTAAAGCCCTTTTTGATCTATTTCCTTCCATATTCGCCCCACTGCTGGTCACGGCCTCCTCTACAGTTGAGAGGGGTTAGGCCTTAGTCTAACACGCTGACTTAGTGCGGGTTTCCTCACGACATTTTTCTTTACCGTTAAAGTAATTAATATTTCATTATAAATACACACGTAATTTCTAAAAGTTAGAGTTTTGTGCCTGGAGTTTGAAACTTCGACCGCCGAGATCTAACCTCGACCGCCCTCCTAAATTACTAGATACCTGTTTTATACAAGTTAACTTTAGTTTTATCGCCAAAACTGTATAAAAGCCTATAGTTTGAAAAGTATCTCGTGCCGGTTAATTTGCGAAATCACGGGATATTTTCGGTACAAACATTATCGTGTAAGCGGACGCGCCCGCTGTCGCGATCCGGGTAATAATTTATGAATATTCACCCAAGATTATCATTTAAATAATACGCATTTTACCTCGTACTACATTTGTCGTTGGTTTGTGCAAGTTAAAAGAGCTGGCGGCTCCGATTTACTTTTCGATTGACAAGCATAGACTGTTATGTCAATTTTTTTACTCTATCTGGTGAACAAACAAGCAGAAATAAATGTAAGAGTATTTTTTTCATACTGCGTCATCACTTAATTCATTCATTACTCAATAATAGGCCCTTTGCACTCCAAACAAAGTGTCAACTAATGGCGCTACTCTAGCACTTCCAAGGATTCGTAATGTGACACATCTATGAGAAATAAAGAAGTATATTTGTGCATCAGTAATTTTCTCGGTCCAGATCGACCTGGGTGTCCATTTTATAATATAGTATACGATCAAAAATGTTTCTTTTTTGTTAATATTCTTTTCCCCATTTTCCACAACCTTCGACTTGAATATAATAGTAACATCAATTCAAAGTTGTTATCTCTTGACTAAAATTCATCGCAATTTGTATGTGTTGAGTTATTTGTTATTATACTAATAATAAATTATTTAAGAACATAACTGATCAAACTGAAAACCTTATCAATTCAACATAAATGAAGACAATTTTGAATGATCTAAATCCCGAGGTAAAGCTCCTAAGCCTTTAAAAAGCAAATAAAAATGCCACCGTCTTTACTTTCGCCCATCGGCGAAGATTTCATCTGATTTCCATTTTCCGGATTGACAGGCGAACGGATCGGCCAGGTGGGAGTAGGGACTCGCGACCTCTAAATATTTATAATCGAGACTTTTTTGTTCTCCCGAGGTCTTGGCCTCGGATCAAGATTATCTTTTAATGAAGTTATTATCTCAAATTGAAAACCAGATGGCGGTCCGCGGGCATTTTTATATAGCCGATAAATGTTGGCCATTAGTGGAATTAAAATATTAATTTGTTTAATGAAATCGATTCATTTAAGTAATAGCTTTGAAATGTGATGAGTGGGTTATCATGTGGGTTCGTGAAGCTGGTTACTTACCAAAATTTGAGTACTAGAAAGTATTAATGACTGTGAACGAATTTCTCTTCTCCGTGAGGTTAAAAGATATTGTCATTAAGTTTACAGCCTTTCATAGGATCTTCGGTTCTACAAAAACCTAAATAAAAACAAAATTTCAGTTTATCTCTCATAAAAGGAATGGAAATGGAATCGTACAAAACCGTACACATTCCTCTCTGATGTATTTAGGTCCTAGACAATTCTTATCGTGCAAAGATAAGAAGCTATTTTGGCTGAGGCCCAATTTTGCATACATTCCCCAGTTGAGCCGAGATGTATAATATGTAAGTTTCAGTTCTAGCTTCTTAGATACATATGTAAGTGTAAAACAAGATTGCTAGTGTGGATCTTAGGATTCCTTGTGTCATGAACAGAGAGGAAAGAGGCCATAATTCCACGAGGAATTTGTAAGTGATGCGAGTTTTTAATAACACATACTTATTTCGAACTACGCACAAACACTAAGAATTGAAACAGACATTTGACGCAAGAATTTGGATAAACATCCTAGAACATATTTAAAAGAACAAATAAGTTTTATATTTATGTAGATACTCAGCCTATCGCCGTCCACTGCTGAAAGTAGGCCTCCCCAAGAAAGCGCCAACCATTAATAACTAATCATCATTTATTTATACTATTATAAATATGAAAGTTTAGTAAGTGAGTATGGAGTTGCAGTCTCCGCAATATTCCGTGTTGTACATACATATATACAGACGCCAACTAATTTTATGTTTCAACGAATTCTAGGATTTAAAGCTCTTCAATTGTTATTTTATTTTTCTGGTTTAAATAATTTTCAGTGTAACATTTAGTGAGTACCATAAACGTACCAAAATATTGTTACGTATATTAATGATACTATTTATACCAAACTATCCTCCTTTAGTATTTCACACGTTATTACAAAACTTTATATAACGACGATTCTCCAGGTAAATATGGACGTTTCCAAACACCCCATATCCCCTTCTCTAGTATGGGCTGTGAGTGCAAGGAACGGTGAAATCCACTTAAAGGTGCCCAATGGACCGTAGAAGCGTGATGGTGACATAGTGTGACCATCTGGACCCAGTAAAATGGAACATTCCCAAAGCAATTTATAAGTTTGTGGATATTTTTTGAATATATGCATTGCAAATGAAGACTTCAGAATATTTAAACTTCAACTTCAAGTTAAGAATGTCTAAAGTAGCGTGGTGGCATATTGCAGCGGTTTTATTGGGGTGAAATATTTTGTCCCCGGGGTAATTTGGAACTTTCTGTGTTTGCATTTTTATAACATATTTAAATAAAAGTCAAATTGCCAGAACCAGACCACATTGTTGGCAACAATAAAAAAGAAACAAGTAATCTAGCTAGAAGTTTAATTAAATATGGGAATAATAAAAATCTGTGCATAGAATAAGTAAAATAGCTTCCAGGTTGCCTGTAAGAGATCGCCTCGTGCGATAAGGCCGCCCATTGTATTTTTCTAGTACTCCTTAGTTTTAATGTTAGTGTGTACAATAAAGTTTTAAATAAATAAATAGTTTCTATACTCTTTATTTACATGGCCTGACTATTGTAATCAATAAAGTTAAACTCAAAGTCAGTCAAAGTCGAAATAATCTTTATTCAAGTAGACAGTTTAAATAAGCTACCGTAGCTTCGGAACAAGTTAGTTCTCACTTTTTGATTCATCGTCATCATCATCATCAGCCCATATACGTCCCACTGCAGGGCACGGGCCTCCTCTATAACAGAGAGGGTTTATGCCTTAGTCCGCCACGCTGGCCTAATGCGGGTTGGCGGGTTACACATCTAAGAAATTCCTAAGAACTTTTAGGTGCGCAGGTTTCCTCACGATGTTTGCCTTCACCGTTAAAGTACGTCATAATTAATTGTGAATACACTTTTTGTTTACATTTTTCAATCTCTATGTACGCAATTGTGAAGTGTAGATAAAATTTCAAGTTCAATGATATGATGCTCCTTTGTGAATGGGTAGGAATATTTCCGCCGGACTTATACTTGATTAATGCAATGAAAGCTATATTTCACGGAATGTTAAATTAAACGATCAAAGAAAGCAATATCAGCGGGAACAGGAAAATGAATGAGCAGATTTAATTAACTTATTGCTTAAATTAAAAAGCGTTTGCGAGAAGCGTTTTTTCAAGGGGAAGTTATTGCCCAGTTATTTAAAGCTGAATTTGATTAATAGGGTTGTTACGGAGTTCATAGCTGAGCTTGGAAAAATATTTTACTAAACCAATTAATATCCGATAAGAAATAACGTTGTCGCGAAAAAAAACACACACAAACAGCATTGGCGGTACTTTCATAGAAGCCTAAAAGCCCAGTTTGCCTTTCAAAATTCCGAATAACAATTATAATATAATATAATAGAAGCAATCTGACATATAAATGAGAATATCCTGTCCCCACAATAAACAATTATAAACTAGAGATTACAAATTATCGTGAAACGCTTTTGGGCTTCTATGGAAGTACCGCCACTGACAAACAGTTGGCTAGGGACCAGCCTGTAAAGGTCTTAGGTTCGTACTAACGCTTTATATGATCCACAAATATATGTATGTTTATTGTGGTGTTTGCAAATTATCCTAGAGATAAGACTGTCGCAGAGTAGTATGATCAATCATTTACAAGTATGATCAAATTAAAGTTAGTAGAAATGTTTTTGTTTCCTTCTTTATTATGCTATGATAATAAAGCATTAAAATGCACCAATGATGTTGAAAGCAAATGAAAATCACATGCGAAGGCTACTAATACAGGCTAGGTAATAAAATTTAAGTTTGTAAATTATATTATTCCAGTTATAATAATTTTGCTAACTGAATTATAATAATCGTTTCTTTCTATCTGGTATTCTTTCATAGTTGTAACTAAAGTTCTCAGTAGCAACACAGAGCCTCGGCATGAGTCCAAAAAAAAGCAATACGTTGTAATATAAAAAGTGAAAATCAGGTGTTACAAAAATTTATGTAATGTATTTACCAGTAGGCAGAAATATAAAACTTCAATGAGGCGAAACAAATATTTGTAATAGCTTATTATTTGACCTCGAGTATTTATTTAAATAAATAAACACATAAGTCTTACTTCATTAATTGCCATTACAAATCCTCTACAAACAACTACGAACTCTTAGCGTGAAATACAACTATCCGCATAAACATGTTTTTATAAAATATCGTTAGAGCAACTCAGTTGGTTGCACTACAAAGTGAGGCGAGTGGATCCGGGCTGATCGGCGGGAATCGCACCGTCTGCCAGCCGTGCTTACCTCGATCACGAGTTGCAAACTTCGCTTATGACGCCATCCTCGAAGCACTTACCAGTAAGCCTCTCGAATAACTTTTGGGAAAATTTATTATTGAAGCTGGACTACCTCGTGATTTTGCAGTACAAGTATTGACGTGCGATCTAGAGGTCCGGTGTCCGATTCCCAGGTCGGGCAATGTGTTATTAGGTTTTTCCATTTGGACATTATTAGCAGTTGTACGGAGTCTAGAATTATGCCCAAAAAACGGCAGCAGGCTCGACCCCTATAACGTGGGTCTAACACATACCTGGCGATATGTGGGTGCAGAAATGCACCTCTGGTTACCCCTTTGGGGAATACAGGCGTGAGGTTACATATGTATGTATGTGCTAATAAAATAAAATATTGTTACTTTTAGCCAGGTAATACATGCGATTAACAATACAAAACCATGTCCCAGTTATTAATATCTTAAGACAACATTCATCTGAATTCTTTAAACAAATCCATATCGCCTAGAGCTACGCTCAACAGTCAAGTTTCTTTTTAAGCGTCGTAAGTGCTTGCTTATATTTTCTGCGCGGGATAAGTCAACGCTTTTAGCTTATTTTGTAGAAGGAAAAATATATTTTGGTTCAACGGCGAGAGAAAAGGATTTATGAATGATAAAAACTCAAGCACAGGTGCCGGTTGAAAATATTTTCGCGGCTCATTCCTCGTAGCTGGTGGAGGCGTTAAGTCATACGTTAAAATGTCATGCATATAAATACACTTTGAGCACAATTTGAGTTAAAGTATTCCATTGTTAAGTCGTGATGGCCTCGAGGTTTAGGCACGCGGTCGAGAATCTCGACGGTCGCGGGTTCAAACCCTAGGCACAAACCTCTAACTTTTCGAAGTTATGTGTGTATTCACAATGAATTATCACGTACTTTAACGGTGAAGGAAAACATCGTGATGAAACCTGCACACCTAAAAGTTCTTAGGAATTTCTTAGGTGTGTAGTCCGCCAACCCGCACTAGGCCAGCGTGGTGGACTAAGGCCTTTTTTTTTTTTTTTTTTTTTTTTTTCGAGGGGAAAGCTGTTTATGGCTCTACTTCCCGCCAGCCCCGGGGGAGGGGGGGGGCGGGAAGCGTATGTCGGGGTCACCGGTCTTCCAGCCCGGCGCGCGGCGACGTCGTGTCCGCGCAGGTGTTAGTGCCGGGCTGGGTCCCTAACAAAATTCCCTAAACCAGCATACCGACCAAAACCCCCCGGTGGCCATCTCCGCGCCGAGTGAGGCGACCACGGTACGTTGGCGAGAAGCGCCAACCGTAATGCCGCAGCCGCCCGGTGCGCCTCCGAGACGTAAACGTCGGAGTGTGTAGGGGGCGCAGTTGCACCCCCACTAGCTTGGTTCGAGCGCCCCGGTTGTGGATGGGCGCCCGCGACGTACACAGGCCACAGTGCCGCCGCCCCTCTCGGGGTCACTTTCAGTGAGGACGCGCCGCCCCCGCAGCGCGCCCAGCGACCCCAAGGGCCCCTTTGAGTCGCCTTTTACGACAGGCAGGGGATACCGTGGTGGGATTCTAACGCCCCCTTGCCACAGGGCAGTGGTGGACTAAGGCCTAAACCCCTTCAATGGCAGAGGAGGCCCGTGCCCCAGCAGTGGGACGTATATGGGCTGATGATGATGATGATTCCATTGTTTAAACAAGCAACGTTTATTAGTATGAATGCGAAAGGAAGTTTGCTTATTTGTATGTATTGAGCTTCCATTTTTCTATCTTCCCGATCCAATCAGACGGAATGTTATTTAGTTTTTATTCGCTCGGAGACTTTCAGCACCAGTAGGCACAGATTTTGTAAGTGTGTCCGATAAATTACAACAGAAACGACCTCTGGTAATGCTAACTAATAACTAGAGGGAACTACAGTACAGTACTCGGTTTACACTTTCGTGGAAATGGGAAAAGAAGAGTGCATTTTCAAAGTCTCAAGCGTTGAGAAAATCCTTTACCTATTCACCTTTATTGTTCTGTTAAAATTAGACTTAAATAAAACATCAATTTCATAACCAACAAACAAAACTGTAAAACAAATGTTCAAAGTTTAGATTTTGCAAATCCCAATGCATCTGACTCTTGGCCAACTATCTCGATTGCATTTTGCATTCGTTCTACATTCAAACGATATACGAACGGAATGTTGCTGCTTTGTTGAGTTGTTAAAGGGAAATTTTATTCATTGTTGAATTTACGTGTTTGTAGTGGTTTTGAAAAGGAGCTTTGGGAGAAGGAAAGAAAAACTGCATTACAAGCGTCGTGAATGTGGTCAGATATTTTTTTTTTGTTTTATTGCTTTAAAATAAAATGTGGTTACGCCAATTCTAATTCCATTTGCTAATGCACAACCGGAATACAAGTAATAATGGATTAAACGCTTTTGAAGTATAAAATGAATAGCATATTGTTTTATGTCCTTTATTTCAAATTCCTAGGCATATAAATTTTCTACAACAGATTTTTACTTTTTTTTTTGGTCTCAAAGAGCTTGTGAAATTAAGATTCTAAATTTATTTTGATTTTAACCAAAAGCAAACATAAATAATATTGACATACTTTCTGACACTTACTAATGGTTCCAATTTTTTATTAGGTCATATGCTTAATATAAATATTTAATTAATATTTTTCTGTGTGATTAGATTATAGAGTTAACAACAGACAAAGAATAATGACATTTTGCTAACGATTCTCTTATACTAGAAGTAATGATATGGGGTATTTTTTCTCCTAACATTACACCCCAACAATGACTTTGATTCATGAGAAAACTCTCAGCTCGTTGACAAAAGCTGTCAGTCTATTGTATAAATAGCTCATTAATTATAATTATATTTGAATAAAAACACAATTACGTCTCATGAAGACGAACGATTCAAATATTGTTGTCAAAGCGAAAAACACATCGTTATTCATCTTAAAAAAGCGCTTTGTCAATGGCTAAGGTGCGATCATTATATTATCACATTAAACAAATTCTTAAAAGTCAAGTGTTAGTTACTCCGCCGATCTTGTTGAGGGTTCCGTTCAATTAAGGTTTTTTATTCATAACATTCCAATACAACCATCACCAACCCGCACTAGGCCAGCGTAGTGGACTAAGGTTTTACCCATCTTCTCATATATAATTTAAAATATATATATATATATCTATTGCTATTTTCTATACAATAAAAAATTGACATTTCGTGTTGCTGAGGGAGTTTCTTGCCGCTTCTTCTTCACAGCGATAACACGTTTCGAGCGACAATAGTTTAAAATTGACGATTCAAAGAACTTGTAAAAGTCTATTTAAATAAAAATACATAATTTGACTTTTGACTCTCATTTGTGGAGGAGGCCCGTGTTCAACAGTGGGACGTATCACGTATGTAATGATGATGATTCCAATATTATAACTTGCTCTGTAATATACGACTAAGCTTAACTGTTATTATTTAATTTCTAAGCCCGCCTGTGAATTCTTTGGGTCAATGCTCTTTTAGGAGTAGGTACCTATGCCTCTAAACGAATCTTACTAGAATTTGGCAAGGAAATAAATAATATTATATTCTGTTTTGAAATGCTTATGAGAAACGAAAGATGTGAGCAATTTAGTACGTATAGTTGCCTTATTTAAAATATGTTTTTTTTACAATCGTACCTATATTAGTATCATCATCATCAGCCCATATACGTCCCACTGCTGGGCACGGGCCTCCTCTACAACTGAGAGGGTTTAGGCCTTTGTCCACCATAACATAGTATATCATAACTTAATTATAAGATTATGTTATAATGAAATAAATACTTAAATAACATTATTTTACAAACGGTATAATGCCGATTCATATTTATAGGCACGGAACCAAAAGAATGTGGGTCCCCGGAGCTAACGCGTAAAATGAATTCGATAAGACTTTTTAAGTATCTTTGGGATAAATTACATTTTAGTATAAAATTTCTTTTCCTCAATACACCAGTAGGTTCGAAGAAATATTCTTTGAATGTATCTTTAAACTTTAGATCTTGTTAATTGAAGGTGTCATCATTATCAGCCCATACACGTCTCACTCCTGGGCACGGGCCTCCTCTACAACAGAGAGGGTTTATGCCTTAGTCCACCACGCTGGCCTAATGCGGGATGGCGGACTACACAAATCTAAGAAATTCCTAAGAACTTTTAGGTGTGCAGGGTTTCTCACGATATTTTCCTTCACCGTTAAAGTACGTGAAAATTGATTGTGAAATACACATAACTTCGATAAGTCAGAGGTGTGTGCCTGGGTTTTGAATCCGCGACCGAGATTCTCGACCGCGTGTCTAAACCTCAAGGCCATCAATTTATTCTTAAAGTTCATAGGGAATTCATTTTAATTACTGCAAACGGACCTCTAATAGGAGCACTTTGTCTTCCAATATGACAGGACCGAATGGGTTTACGTTGCCAATTAATTGCAAGTGTAGTTAACGACAGGCTATGATCGATATTGTCGTCTGGACGCACTTGTTGTAAGTTAAATAAATGTATTGTGTAATAAAATACATACTTTTGTCCATCATCGTGTGTGATTAAAACATACACACAGATTCACGCCTGTATGCCCTGAAGGAGTAGGAAGAGGTGCAATTCTGCTCCCACATTTTGCCAGGCATGTATCAGTCCCACGTAATAGGGGCCGAGCCGATAGCCGTTTTTCCAGATTCCATGCTGCTACTTAGAACATGCTAATGTAAAAACACTATCACACTTTGCACGATCCGGGAATCGTACCTGGGACCTCTAGATAGCACAGGTCATACTTGTGCCGCGAGACCACGAAGTAGTCAATAATGGTAAAATTATTAAGAGATCTTTAGTTCAATTCTGGGTTATTATAATTTCGGGCCCCTCAGCGTAAATTGACGATTTTTTTAAGAAGTTTGAATTTCTGGGCAAAGAGCTTTTGGCTATTTCTAAAAAGAAAAAAAAATCCTGGAAGATTTCCGGTACTTAATTGTCTGGCTGCATGCTACATAGAACTTAAACATGGAGGGTAGATATTGATCATCAAACACCTTCGGGGATACAGGCATGAATGAGTTTACATATGTACGAAGTGTAAATAAACGAACTACATAGATAGTCTAAATCAGCATTACATTCATCACAGCTGCTGAGTTAATGAGACGGCCAATTGCACTAAACGAGCCCATGTAAACAGGAAAAATTATATCGGGAACGTTGCTAGGGGCGGAAATGTGTCTGCCCGAGATTTAATTACGTGCACTATCTAGATGAGAGCCGGAGAGGACGCCTCGAGTCGAAGATAACGTCATCGTTTAGTCACTCCGAGGGCACTGAAGCTCCATTGAGGGTGATTTAATTAAACTGTAACTTATAAGACTTTGTCCGGCGAATGACTGCGCTTGGCGAATGAGAGGTCCTGATCTCGAAGGCCGAATACAGTAGTTGAGTACGTTTTACCATAAGTAAATTTGCATATGCAGGACGATTCTGGCGGAGCGTTCTGGCAATCTTTGGGGAAGGGAGCTGTGTTTCGCAATAGTCTACGGCTGGTGATGATAAAATTCACAGGAGCAGAACAAAAATTGTCGTATTTCAGGGTCAATCTGGTTCTATCTCCATCAGAGGGGCATAATTGTCTAGTCTGCTTATGTATGGTCATAGTAGCTTTTTTTGTACTTGACATTGACCATCACTGTCGTGTCAAATAAAACCAACCTTTTTTGTGTGATTTTCACTACTGTGAATATTACACAGTTTTTGAAGTTCTACAAAAGTCTATGTTTTGGGTGTACACAATTTTATTACATTATTACATATATACTTATAAATATTGTCAGTAAAATAAAAAGAAAATTAAAGCTTGTTAATAAATAAATTAGTGCGTTTCAGCTACATAGTTATAGACACTAGTTATAAATATTCACAGCGCCCGTCTTAGTTTAAAAATATCACGTTTCTTGCATGTCCTTAGCGTTAGAATGAGCGAGAGTAAAACGTTCCTCATATAAATAATACAATCAATGAGTAAGATCATTTTTATAAGTCTTAAGCGACGCCCTTAAATATATGACATAAAATATTTATGGAACATCATGGTCTTGATTGACCATAACCATTATAGGTAAGCATTATATTAAAATGTCGTATCAATTCGATATTCTGCTTCAATGACACAAGTACACGATTTTGTTACGGCTTTAGTAAAATGTACTGAGATACAACCTACTAGTAACGTAAGCAGTTCGCCAATTGTATTTACATCCCACGTAAGGGGGCGAGACTATTGCTGTTTTAGAGCACATTTCCAGACTCCTTGCTGCTACTCAGAATTCCCTAATGGAAAACCCAATAACACTACCCGAACCGGGAATCGAACCCGGCACCTGTAAATCGCACTGCACATATTTGTGCCGATTGACCACGGGGCAGTCTAGTTGGAATACTACTTTGTAAATAATGCTAAATACAAATGGAGTAATAGTTACGGTGCCGTGATTCTACAGAGTCTGAGAGTAACTAAAAGTCATATATTAGGAATGGTGATGTGTAAAGGTCGCGGGCCGTCGCTGGTTGCAGGCTGCTTTCAACAGGTCCCTGTGGAAGTCATTCATCATCATCATCATCAGCCCGTACACGTCCCACTGCTGGGCACGGGCCTCCTCTACAACTGAGAGGGTTAAGGCCTTAGTCCACCACGCTGGCCTAGTGCGGGTTGGCGGACTACACACCTAAGAAATTCCTAAGAACTTTTAGGTGTGCAGGTTTTATCACGATGTTTTCCTTCACCGTTAAAGAAAGTGATGATTCAATGTGAATACACACATAGCTTCGAAAAGTCAGAGGTGTGTGCCTGGGGTTTGAACCTGCGACCGGTTCATTAGTAGAGGCCTATGTCCAGCAGTGGACCTCCATTGGCTGATGGATGGATGGATAGATGGATGATGTAACAAAGACAATCTCTCATCATGTGAGACAATTATAGATACGTATATAACCTTACACTTAAATAATCTTGTGTTCAAGGATATATAGAATACTTGAGGCGATAAATTTCACCATTTGATGGTACACCAGAGACACGAAACTTATACTTTGTGGTAAGTGCTGAAGTGGCAGTGACCAGTGCTACGTTTTAGCGTCGCAGTAGCAAGCAATAATAAGCCTTAAGAAACGTGGAGAATGAGTTAATATCCCTTGCGAAGTTATTCTCAGTCTTTGCATAGAAAATTGTACCTACTACGATAGCTTATAGCCAATAATATGATTTTCGTAATATGGCAATGGCTATTACTATTAAAGGCCGATTATTATAACCCATAACGTGAAATGACTTTGCTATTTATATCAATGTTATCTATTTCTTTGTTATCTTTGGGTTGTTCGGAAAAGCCATTTAGAGTTTCTTCTGAGATTGGATCCTACATACTTTTTGTTATTTAGACGAAGACATTTGGATATTTTGTGTCTTATAATACAAAAAAAACTAATATAGAACTTTCTGTTATATGTATGTAATATAGGTTTCTTCAATTTTTTCATATTAATTTATATTAAGGCTAAATAAATTACAGGAATTTAACGGTGAAGGAAAACATCGTGATGAAACCTGCACACCTAAAAGTTCTTACGAATTTCTTAGGTGTGTAGTCCGCCAACACGCATTAGGCCAGCGTGGTGGACTAAGGCCTAAACCCTCTGAGTTGTAGAGGAGGCCCGTGCCCAGCAGTGGGACGTATATGAGCTGATGATGATGATGAAATTACAGGAATGTGCCCGAACCTTCGACCTTCCGCTTCTTCTTTCTTCGTTGTTATGTTTTCTTTTCAAAATAAATATCACCTTCAAGGCTGATATTTTGTGGGTTATAATTTTAGGCTTGTATTCATTGTCTAAACGCGTTTTTATTTATAATAACTACAAAACATAGTCATTTTACTAAATCATAAAAAAAACTAGTTATAATTGGTTAAACCGCCTTTGACACGAAGGAACATAAATTTTATTCTTGCACTGAGAAAAATAATTTAAGGAATTACGATTTAGGTATTGAGTTAGATCGAAATGATTACATCCTCACGATTCAGCAAAAGCAAGTTTCAAACCAATGAAGTGATCTCAAACACACAAGTAAAGTCCCGATCGTTATCGAGAACAGAACGGGTTAAATTTAACTCAAAACTTTCTCAAAGTCAGTAGCCAATCGCAGGGAATCAATAAAATCGGATGACGTCACTATCTCGAGCCGAGAATAAATCACGTTCCGAAGACGTGTGCTGAAGTTAACTTTCGCAACTTCCAAGTTTAAGTGATTAACCAAGTTAACAAACTAAGTTACAGGCATCGCTGTGTCGAAAACACTACCGTTAATCCATTACGACTGAATGGTGGCTTTGTTACACCGTGATGTAATGCCTAACCCCTCAGTTGTAGAGAAGGCCCGTGCCCAGCAGTGGGACTTATAAGAACTGATAAAGTAGTAAAAGTAGAATTAATACTATACTTTAATGTCTCATACATTTTTTTTATTAAAAAAAAGGGGGACTTTTATATGGCAACATACCTACATGTCAGTCCCATCATACCTTATACTAAAAACTATAACTAAACTATCATATACAAATTTAAATAGTAAAAAGGCCTGGTCAGATAATGGTCTTATATATTAAAACTAATAAAATATATTATCATCATCATTATAATAGACTGTCTTGTTGATTCTGTGGAATTCATCTGCAAACGCGAGGGTTTGATTCCTTGGTCAGATGAAGTGGTATCGTTTTTTTGTAGAAAATTCTTACTTTCTACGTGGGTCTTAAAATAGAAGAGAAAGCGTGGGTTTAAAAATACTTCTGACTTATCCCTTCGAGTAAGTACTCTAGTGAGTACAAGTCCCGAGTATGTAATTTTTTTATTGAAAAACCAAATAGTTAATAGAAAAGAAGTTGAAACCAAAAGTAAGACCGAGACTCATTAAGAAAACACTTTTAAATAATTATGAAGCCTGTGTAAGTGCTGAGGAGGAACATGGTGAGCAGTCAAAATTATATGATAAGAAATAGAAATATCATCATCATCAGCAGCCTTTCTTACGTCCACTGCTGGACATAGGCCTCTCCGATGGCACGCCAATGGGCTCGATCTTCGGCCCTCCTCACCCAACCGTTGCCAGCCACCCAGCGAATATCGTCACCCCACTTAGCCAGAGGGCGCCCTACACTACGTTTGCCGAGTCGCGGTCGAAATATAAAATAGATTAATTGAATTTCTATGATCACAGTGTAATAGGAGGTTCCAAATTTCAATTAACCTTTTAGTTGAATGAAATCGTTTGCTATATTGTCGACATCCGTTACCTGAGGAATTCATATGAATTACTGGATCAATATTTGATATATTTACATTATATATTATGGACTATGTGATCAATTGGCCTTTATAAAATAATTTATATCTTGGTCCATAATGTAAGCATGTACCTCACCTGTTTGTATTGGTTTAATCCGCCCATATGTGACCACAAAATAAAAGTACTTAGGGCTTTAAGATTGGGGCTCTTGTTAACGTGTTTATTGTTTACAACTATATTACCCTTACAATTCACATCTGTGTCTTCGTAGGGGTAGGTAGAGATACGCCATAATAAATGTTTGCAATATACATATATCTACAATATGTTGCTATAACCATGTTTCACAAACTCTTTTGAATACCGCGTAATAGGGAGCGGGTATATGCCCGTTTTTCGGCCACGTTTTCAGACTCAGATCTGCTAATGAATATTTCGTTATTGAAAAATTGAACAACACTGCGTGCAGGGCCGCGCCGACCCCCGGAAGCGCCTGTGTGGGAAACCTATTAAGCGCCTCTAATTTTTCCACACTTCTCGCTTTTCTGTTTGCGAAATCGTTAATATATTTGAAATAAAACATTAATTTTAAAAGAGGTTTTTGAATCATTTATAAGTTGTTCGTCGTGTTTTACTTCGTAGAGGTATGGATCTGGAAGTGTCAAATTCAGCCTCAACATCTAATTTATTGGCAATTTTCATGGCATTATTTATAATTTCCTGAAAATATGTGTCGGTTCTTATTTTATCAAAAACTTCTTTAATTCCATTAAAGCATCTAAAGCAATTTGCATATTCACATTGACGGACTGCAGAATGTTGCTCACAAAATTTACTTTTGTTAATATTATAGGTCATAGACTTATTTAATGAACAAATGAATGAAAAGGTGCACACATTTTCTTCTAGACATTTAGCGTCATGTTTTTGCCTTCTGATCATATGATATTTAATATAAGGCATCATAAATTTCTGTTAAATTTGTACACAGTGATATTATAGCATCTATTTTGCTTGACCATGTATCAGACAATGGTTTTAAGGTCAGATTCATGATTTAAAAATATAATAAATCCTATCGTTCGACTAAATGATAATTGTTATGGCTCCCTCGTTCGTCAAAATCGGGGATTCCCCACCACCTCAACGCGCTTGCGTCGCACGCATCGCATCGGGTTGCGTTCATAAACACACTCAAAAAACTCACGGCGCAGCGAAGGTAAACTAAAACTCAAAGCGTAAAATGAAACCATAACCGTAAATATATTATAGTCGTGATGGCCTCGAGGTTTGGGCACGCGGTCGAGAATCTTGACGGTCGCGGGTTCAAACCCCAGGCACACACCTCTGACTTTTCGAAGTTATGTGTGTATTCACAATGAATTATCACTTGCTTTAACGGTGAAGGAAAACATCGTGATAAAACCTGCACACCAAAAAGTTCTTAGGAATTTCTTAGGTGTGTAGTCCGCCAACCCGCACTAGGCCAGCGTGGTGGACTACGGCCTAAACCTTCTCAGTTGTAGAGGAGGCCCGTGCCCAGCAGTGGGACGTATTTGGGCTGATGATGATGAATTCTCTTCAATCCTAATAATAAAACAAGAAAACTTTATTTCATATTTAATATATACATATGTATATAGAACACATTAATGAGTGTGTTTGCATTAGATATTTTTTTTTAATAAGAAATAACGTAGTTTTCGAAATCTTGGCTGGTTCGAAGTCTAGTTTCTACTGGTTTTCTGATGTAAAGTTTCCTTATTGCTCTATGACGTAGTACTGGTCCAAGAAATGATCATCCATGTAGTTATACACTGAGAAATAAAATCATTCAATTAATTAAAAAGGAAAAGAAGGAAGATTCAGTCTGACAATAATTTTACTAGAAAGAAATGTTATCAGTACTGCTAGACTGGGGAATCATTTATGGATGAATGGACATCTCGTAGGTATAAAGTGAAGCGTAGTGGGGGGTGGTAGAGTATGTATCTTTTTTTTATTAATTTTTTCAGCGTCATCACTTAGTATACGCCCACGAATGCTGTGGGCCACTTCCCTGGAACAGCACAATGATCGGCCTGGTCCAATTTTCATTCATAAGCCTTCAGCTTGCTTTCGATGTTATTGTTATAAATTATAATGTTAATATAAATATAACAATCTTATGGGCACAAAGATGTATATTTAAAAGATTAAATTATGAAAAAAAAATCAGCAAGTAATTTTAGTAATTTATAGACACATATTTTGCTGATCGCAGATATTATGATAGCAGATAATAAATTAATAAAACGTGTTAATTAAAAATTCGAAGCCATTTTCAGAGAACGTAGCCTTCAGTTACTGGCAGATATCCAGAATGTTGCAATAAAAAAAATATCACTTTATGTCTCATACACATTTATTAAGTATAAACTATGAGAGAACATTAAATGGCTGCCTTTTATAATTGATTCTATGGAGTTAATGGTCTAACGATACGTAAAAGGTTTTTAATCTTTGGCAAAAACAGCTTACCTGGATATATCGATGAAATGGAATAAAATAAGATTATCACGTACTTTAACGGTGAAGTTACTTTGGCAGCCCCGTGGCGCAGTTGGCTAGACACCAGCTTGCGAAACGAGAGGCCGCGGGTTCGATCCCCGCACCGAGACAAATGTTTGTGTGATCCACAAATATTTGTTTCGGGTCTGGGTGTATGTGAGACCGAAAAGTCTCTCGTAGTTTCTGATACCCACGACACAAGACTTGTATCTTAGTGTGGGATCAGAACTATGTATGTGACTGTTGGGTGTATTTATTTATTTGTTTTATTTTTAAGTGAAGTGAAAACCTCGTGAGGAAACCGGCACACCTAAAACTTATTCTTAAAGTCTCAAAACCCTGTTAATTATAGAGGAGGCTCGTACCTAGCAGTGGGAGGTATGTGGGCTGATAATGATGATGCCCGCCTAATGCCACTTCAATTTGCTATTCTTTGAACTACATTGGTAAATTCAAAATAAAGGCTTATTAAAATCTGAACTGTTAACAAAATTGCAGTGTAATAACACTGTTAAAAAAATAAACTAGCATCAATTGTAGTTCAAGCTTGTTGTTGCTGTACTACGCAAAGCAATAAGCTAATTTTATTAGAACAAAAAAAGGTTAAGAGAAAAATACGAGACGGATGGCGATGCACGTTTTCACGTCATATTCGAGAACGCTGATCACATTAGGAGCGTTAAATGACAGGAAAACAATTAAAAGTATTGGCTGCTCCTCATATCTATTACTTTATGTAAGTCAGGATGCGTAGTAAGACGGTGTGCTCACAGGGAGGGCCAATTCTTATGATAAGATTTGCGCTACAGCTATTCCAGTGTGTGGGATGATTACCTCGAGGTATTGTGTATACCTTTATCAGGTGCTCGTTGTTGGCAAACATTGTGCGCATGGCTCTGGTAGGCCACAGAAATCATTCATTCTTGGTAAAAGTAGGTGCAATAATTATTTTAAAATTATTGTATATGATGACTTACGTAAATAATCTGATAAGGTGGTTACGTTGAAACATTCACCCATATGCGCCACTTGCCAAACTAAAATAAACAAAAAATAAAAACGTAGTTATTATATGAACCAGTAATTAGATTATTAAGTAGAACCGAGACGAAATTATCTCATAAACGTGCCACGAGTCGCTTTAATCAAATTTGTCATAATAGACGATACACTCATACATAAACTCACGCCTGTATTCCCCGAAGGGGTAGGCAGAGGTGCATTTCTGCACCCACATTTCGCCAAGTATGTAACAGTCCCACGTAATAGGGGGCGAGCCTATTGCAGTTTTTCGGGCACATTTCCAGACTCCGTGCTGTTACTGAGAATTTCCTAATGGAAAAACACAATAACACTTTGCCCGACCCGGGAATCGAACCCAGGACCTCTAGATCGCACGGCACATACTTGTACCGCGAGTCCACGAGGCAGTCATAATAGACGATGTAATAATTTTTAAAGGTCTTATATTTATAACAGATGATGATTATAAAGTATTACAAGGTATTTAGCTCAGTTAAAATGACAAAACAATTAGCATAACTATTCCCAGTTCTGAGATGCCTAAGACCATACATATCAGAATTATTTGTCCTGAGTGACCTTACCATGTATTAAACAAGAAAAAAAAAAATACATTCGATGGACGCGTTGATTTCTGGCAATTGATAACTAGTGAGTGTTTTACATATTCTGCCTTTGAAGTAGGCAAGGTGAGACATTCATTTTCTCTGAGAGAATTATCTCCTTTCAAGAAGCAATCTGTTCTATGAAGCTGCAGTATTCGTGGCATTATCACGACTTTGTACCTTCATATCTCTCCATACAGTTGACGTAGTCCAACATGCAGTAATTCTCGAAGTTGTAATAGCGATAGTATATAGTTCTTGCGCACACCTCACCGGTCCTTAAAACATGGAAAACAATTATAGGTTAACCTTAAACGGCGGCACCGTGGCATGTGTCTGGCGTGGGCGGTCGCCGCTCACCCACAACCGGGGCGCCCGAACCAAGCTAGTGGGGGTGCAACTGCGCCCCCACAGCTCCGAGAAGACTGAGACATTTTTTTCTCGGAGGCACAACAGGCGGCTGCGGCATCATTGTGGGTGCTTTTTGCCCACACACCGTGGTCGCCCCATTCGGTGCGAAGATGGCCACCGGGGGGTTTTGGTCGGTATGCCGGCGTAGGGATTTTTTGTAAGGGACCCAGCCCGCGAAAATCTGCGCGGACGTGACGTTGCCACGCGCAGGGCTGGAAGGTCGGTGACCCCGACATATGGTATTTGGTGTGGAGTAAGTTATCCTGTTTTGTCTCTCATTAGTTTGTTCTATATTCGGACGGCACTGTGCTAAAACTGGCTACATATCAGTTAGTCACAAATTTCAGACAGAAAGTAATGATGTAGGTAATAATCTCTCAATTCTTTATGTACAAGATATGACCCAGTCAATCTTCTGCTAATAACATTTATGTATAGTTGCATCGCATATATTTGTATGAGCCATTAAATCTTGATGCTATAATACATCAATATTACAGTAATTATATTATAAACTTTAAATGAGTACAATACAAGACTCAAATTAAATTATGTTATTATTTTGTTGTATTTACACTGAGAGACTTGGCCTGCATCTGCTTGGCTGTATTTTTTTAACATCGCCCTTACATCTTTGTTACGTCACACACACTCGAGACTCCATCGTCCGCATGTCGGCTTTTAAACATTTTTTCTTCTTGTTACTTCCTAACATTCAGAGCTTTTGTAGCGTAGTTTGTTAGAAATAGGGGAAAAGAAACTACGGGTAGGGTAAATCCATTTCTCAAAAATAACTCACTTATTAAGTATGCGAATTATCATAAGCATAAATACTTTCCACAGCTGGTCATGTGCCCTTGGTTTAGTAGGGAGATAAGGCCTTGGTGTTGGTCCATCACGCTGTTTACCAAATCCCATAACATAACTTTATTCGGAACAGAATATAACGCTATGTTTCATTCAATCAAAGTTTCTCGTTTTTATTATACACCCTGTGTATAATTGTGGAGACAGGGCTAATAAGATAAAATTTTTCCTCAAGCTAATATATCCAACTAATATGTATTTTGTTTATGCCTCAGTGTACATTTTTTTTGTGTTAGTAAATATACCAGCAATGCAGAATAACCGATAGTGTCGTGCAGTTTTAGTGTTAAAAAAAAACAAAAAATAAATGATATTTTTGGGTACTTTATTTATTTTAAAAATACACAATAAATAATAATCAAAAACATATTACTCATTTAATCATCATCACTAATATAATCTTTGTCCAAGAAGGTGTCTGTAAAGTATTGGTAGTCTGAAAAAAAAACAGTAAAGCATGTAAATTCGTGGTTTCTGGCATAGGACTATAAATTAAAGTAATACATACACACTCCTATGCTAGAATCCCCTATGGAGTAAGCTGAGGTGCATTTCTGCACCCATGTTTCGCCAGTTACGTTTTAAGTTCCTTGTAATATGTCACGAGTAGAGGATTCGACCCCGAGATCCCGGTCATATTTTAGTCCCGAAATTTTCGGAATAAAATTTAATGAATTTCGGGATTGTTTTTTTTAAATTTAGTTAATAAAATGTGCTTGAAAACGCTACTACCGATTATAACGATTTAACGTTTTGACAGCCATCTTGTTTAAACAGCTAATTTCATTCGTTTTGCTAACGACCGGCACCGGATTATGTATTATTATATAAACGTAGGTATTAGAGATTGCAACCCGGTATGTTTCCCAACCCGGCCGGGGCCGGTTGCATCCGTCGCCAACCCGGCCGGGCCCGGCGGACCCGGCCGGGTTTGTTAGTGATGAAACCTTTAAAGTATTTTATGAATTTTTTCTATATATAAATGGAAAAGACAATGATGCAAGGTAAATATTCATTTCAAACTGGCTTATGGACAATTATCACAATAATTAATCTCAAAAAAAAGATTACTTTGACTTATGAACGGAAAAGTTAAATTAGTATTAGTAATTATTAATTTTTATAAGTTTAAACAAGCAGGTCTTTCTCTTTACTCCTTATCGTGTCTATTTGAAAACATAATATTATAATAAGAAACTAATAACGCAGCTTAAAGTACTAAACGTGTCATTACAACTTAAATAAGATAGATAAATAAGGTATGGTAGCTTTGGTATAATTGGTTTATACTATAAACAAAACAAATTCTTATTTGCTAAAAGTAAAGTACCTATGTATTATGTTTTTTCTTAAACTTTGGCTATTAATGTTATTATTACTAATTGAGCAAATAGCGAAATCTTATTGGCTAGGCTGTACTGTAACTACAAACAACCTAACTTGTTTAGTCTTAACTAACAAAATGTAACGTAAAATTGGTTACGATACATAGGCTTCACAAGTATAATATAACAAAACAAAATGTAACAATTATTTTTCAGTCTGAAAGAATGATTGATACGAGTATTTTGCAACAGTAACTACTACGAGTAGGCGCTCCCGTGCCGCGATTTACTTATCGGTAAGAATGGCCGGGCCCGGTGGGTGCGTAAAAGGGCACCGGGCCCGGAAGGGCCCAGTTTGCAATCTCTAGTAGGTATGCGTAAAATAATTAAACAAGAAATTAATCTTTTTGAAACTAGTTCCACTCAAGGTTATAATTTGGAGAAGACACCAAAATTTATTGACGATCCTCCAAGTTCAAATTTCCATCGAGCCTGAACGCGTTTTTTTCAGCCTCTTCATATTTGTAAGGAACAAATTGAAATGTATGCTTGCAGATGAGACGTTGGATGCGTTGTTATTCCTTAGATTTTATTTTCGTGGTTTTTAAATAATTAATTTATGATGTTTCTGGTCAATTTAATTTCAAAATGTGAGTACCTATAAACATTGGTCTCTTTTAGTCTTTTATAGTTTATCTAAATACATACATACATACATAAACTCACGCCTGTATTCCCCGAAGGGGTAGGCAGAGGTGCATTACTGCACCCACATTTCGCCAGGTATGTATCAGTCCCACGTAATAGGGGGCGAGCCTATTGCCGTTTTTCGGGCACATTTCCAGACTCCGTGCTGTTACTGAGAATTTCCTAATGGAAAAACCCAATAACACTTTGCCCGACCCGGGAATCGAACCCAGGACCTCTAGATCGCACGGCACATACTTGTACCGCGAGACCACGAGGCAGTCAGTTATCTAAATACTTATAAAGAAGTTATAAAATTTATAAAGAAGTTGATTTTTTTAAGTTTATTGTTAGTTTCATAAATTTTACAAAAGTGCCTTGTTTGTTTATTTTATAAGAAGAAAGTATAATGTAAATATTCTATGTCCTCACAAAACTAAAAGATAAATTGATTTTAATATGTTTACTGTCTTTTTGTTACCAATTTTCATTACCAAAAGAATCCCGGGAATATCCCGGGATCCCGGGATTAACTGTAGATAATCCCGAAATCCCGGGATTAGAAAAATCGATCGGGATCAAATCCTCTAGTCACGAACCTATTGTCGTTTTCGAGAACATTTCGAGACTACGTGCGTAAACGTTTTCCACTAGAGGGCGCTATCTTATTTTTAATTTATGAATACTTTCTTAAAAAATAACCAGCGTATTCATCCAAAAATGTTTTCGGGAGGCTCTTTTCATGGTAAGCTATTGTTATTCGGTAACAATAAATATCTTACAATAAGAAGGGAATATTTGGTACAGAAAATATTATGCATAATAGCCTTTCGTAAGTATATGTGAACTTGCGAAATAAGAACGCCTTGTTTCGAAACCATTGAACATTTTCACGGTTTTAATTACTAGGTTCAGATGAGTGTAAGTATTGTAGATGATTCAGTTATAATAATATTACAAAATAACATTAATTTCAATTTTCAGTTAAGAATTTTTTATCTCCTTTCATCTATTGCATATTATCTAATAGAACAAGCCAAAAAACAAAATTGTCTAGAATGATAAAAAAGCCTGCATCATATTGTAATTGAATGGTACCAGACTATTATACATATGCAGGTGCATATTCAATACAGAGGAGAGGCACTTCTGACTTTTAAGCTACGTCATCATCATGAGATGAACTGCTTGGTCTTCTACGATTGTCTTCAATGTCAAAATATTCTGGTAAAAGTGGGCTATTTTCAGCTTAAGTCTTAGTCTTTCCTTGGTAAAGGTACAAAGGTCTTCGTAAATTGAATACAAAAAATAGTTACGTATGTAATCAGTCAGCACTTCGAACGTTATGCATTCACCCATATGCACTAACTGCCACACTAAAATATAAAAAATATATATTATTTCTAATTGTTAAACGTATTATTTCTAATTATTAAATTTTCTTAACATACATAATTTTTAAAATTTGAATTTTAAAATCAATTCTATTATTGACTTTAAATTATTGCTAACGTCCGTAGTCTTATTTTTATAATAATTAAAATTGTTTAAATATTTTGTCGTCACTATTTTCAAGTAGGAATCTATTTGTAAGAGTAAAACATTTCAAAGAGAATACAACAAAAATTCAATAACGACATTCTCGGGATTGTCACTTTCACAAATCGGTTTTCCCGAACTAAAGCTTCTGTTGAAACTGAAAGATATTCGTTAAAGTCTTTTCTTAACTTTGGTGACAATATTCAAGAGATGAATATATATGTATTCTTACTATGCCAAAAAAAATATAATTTGTTTAAGAAATAACTTTTATTTTAGCACATTAGTTATGTGTTTAAAAATAATCAGGACTTACCTTCGTATCTCTCCATACAGTTAATATAATCCAATTCGCAATAAGTCGAAAAATTTGCGTACTTGTAATAAAGAGTGCGTCCGCACACCACTCCCGTTCTGATAAATACATACGTAGTTTAAAATTTATAAAACATATTAAATAAATATTTTTCAATAAGTACCTACATTGTTTTATCTTATTCAGCAGTGGGACGTATATGGGCTGATGATGCTAATGATTAATGTACTATCTATAAGGCCCGGCTTCACCCGAGCGAAATTTTGAATTCCGTAAATTCCGTTGCTTTATTCTGGGATAATAAGTTCCCTAAGTTCGTTCTCAAAGTCCTATCTATCTCCATACCAAAATAAAATTTATAATATTAATCCAAAGTATGAATTTAAGACATTGATAATGTTGTATGTTTTTTTATTCGCGATGTTTTTAAGCGGCTAAGTGTATACAATCAACATACATTGAACTATAAAAACTAATTTGTTTGAATAACATCCATTTGTAGAAATGACAATAAATTGAAATGCACTATGATGGAAACGCTAAGACAGCGTCCCACGACACCTCTGCATAATCTAACGGAAAAAGAGACGAACTGACTTACACTACTCGACTATTTCTACCAGAATTATGTTGGTTGAGGCTATTTCGACAGAAACGAGGTTTATGTTGTATGACGATAATGGACCAAGACACGAAGACAATCAATATCTTAGATAGTCGCAAGATCCAAGTTACTAGAAATTCAAAGAGATCCAAATCCTTTCATGGTCGTGGCACAAAACAGCTGAATAATATTAGAAGGGAAATAGACAGTATTTTGTATGGGGACGAGTCTCGCCGCTTGTCTGTCACCTATTCATTCCACTATGATCACACAACCAATGATAATAATTTCAAACAAAAATGAAAGGCTGCTATTGGTTGTCACACATTTATAAAAGTCTTCATAAATTACTGGCTACCCGAATTACTAAGCGGCCGTGTCAAACGTATGATTGTCTAATCATAGGTTCGGCACGCTCGGCATGCATTTCCTTTCTAGTTTTATTCGACTGTTCTGTGGGTCGTGGTATAAATGATGTAATTTTTGCAAAGGTTTTTGATTTTGTTAATATAAGAGTTATAAAGAGCAAAAGTAATTACTTATAGGATTTTAAGCAGTAGTATGCTAAGTAGTCACAGTTTTCGGCGAAAGACATCCGCTTAGGCGTAGTCCGTTTCCGTAACTTTATTGTCGTGGTTGGCATTGTGTATCTGAAATATTTAAGTTTTATTAAATTCTTTTGGATTGGTTTTGTCGATCTCAAATAATTAATTATCACGTACTTTAACGATGAATGAAAACATCGTAAGGCAATTTCTTATGTATTTAGTCCAACCAGCACCAGGCTAGCGTGATGGGCTAAGGCCTCCCAGCTATAGAGAAGGCCCATGCCCAGCAGTAGGACGTATGCGGGCTGATGATGATGATGATGATGGATCTTATGGTTATGTTAAACTTTAAATATTTGAAGGAGGTTCATGTCTAATAGTAATAGTAAATTGGTTATGTTGGTTTAATTTTATATTACTGAAAGACCAATCCAACATAAATTGGTCAAATATAATTTAAATTATTTTTCCTCCGTGGTAAGTTGTCCAAGTAATCTTATATAGACCATAATATATATGTATGTAAGTAGATAGAAAGAACTTGCGTAATTTCAGAATAATGACTTGAGTAAACACCCTAACGTTGTAGAATTGGTGTAAGTTTTACTTTCTACGCTTCTGTAAGTAAATTATGCGTCTGCTTTTTGTATTTATTTGCTAAGAGTGTTTTTCACTGAAAGGTGATTAACAATCATTTAATTTACACTGCGCGATTTCCATATTGTTTTTTTATGGCCTATCACGGAATCACTGAAAACTGACACTAGAAACTGCTTATTGGTCACGCGGAATAAGTGTGGGCTGGTCTAGAAGGCCCAGGTTCGATTCTTAGGTTGTAAAAAAAAGATTTTTCTAATCAAACACTCTCAGTAGCAGCACGGAGTCTGCATATGTCATTGAATAACGGCAGTAAGCTCGTCTCCTATTACTTGGGGCAAAATCACAATTGGCGAAATGTGGGTCAGAAATGCACCTATGCCTATCCCTACGGAGATACAGTCGTGATACTAATTTGCTTTTGGAACATACAGATAATCGCCATATTATAGTACACATACTCGTATAAAGGTTGACGTTTGCCTTAACTAAGAAAAGTTTCCTTATTCTCTCTGAAGTCATAGGTTATTCAAAATAGGACCTAAAACTGCTATGCTATTTAAGACTTTATGTTATGAAACGTGAAAATTATATTACCTCTGATGACTTTTTGTCGGCGGTGGAGGTTGAGGCAATACACCTCGCAGAACAAACACTAGGACAAACAATATTACATTGAAGCAGTTATCCCACTTAAATAGTAGGTAAATATAAAAGCATTTATTTATTTACACTTTTTACAATTTGTAAATGTGTTTGTACTCTTAAAGTCGAAACTGAGGCGATGAAGAGATTAAATGAGGCAGGTGTGTATTCTGTCCTGTGGCTAGGGGGGACTAGATTCCCCCCACGGGATATCGTAGTGCCGCTGCCTGTTGTAAAAGAACTATTAAGATCCGTACCTTTATAGGATCACTCATCTTATATTTAACATAAAAAACTTACCAATAATAAACAATCCTATCTCAAAGTACAAGCACATTCTCGCCGCGCTCGTAGAATAATCTTTTTCATTTCGCATATTGTTGGATGACTTTGTTGTTTGTTTGTCGGCTTTATGGTGTTGCTAACAATTAAATTTGTTGATCAGTATTGGTAAAAATATTATTTTATTATAATTTATAATTTTAATATTATTTTATTATTATATACATTCGTTTCATTTTTATTTTTATTCGAAAATAAACACCCAACTGTCACGTACTTACATGGTTAAGACACAGGTCCTGTGTCGTGGATATCAAAAAATATGAGTGACTTTTCGATCTCACAAACAAATATTTGTGGATTATACAAGGTTATAAGGTACAAGGTTATATTTTTTCGGTTCGAGATCGAGCCCGCGGTCTCTCGTTTACAAGTTGACGACGTTAATGACCACTTACGTACACCTAACGAGAAGTTTTTTATTAATGCGAAAAGCCACGCTAAGTGTTACTGTGTCCTATTCAACGCCTATATTATGACGTTTCAATATATTCTTAGGCTGGTACATTTCAAAACTTGCAAAACGTGGATTTAACATCCTTTGATACTTCTAGGGAAAACCTGTCATGACTGATGTAATAGCAAAAAAAAAATTAACAACAAGGTTCAAATAGAAAATTGACCTTGTAATCAGACCGTGATCGAAAACTAATACAGATCATGGTGATTAGAAAAACGTAATTTATTTTTGTTATATAATATTTTTTAAGGTCAATGTGTTTGTAATCACCATAACTATGTAGGTATGTATCTTATTGTTAGTTTTCGATTACGGTCTGCTTAAACCCTGTAAGTGCATACAGACGTTTTACTTATACAAGCCTAAACTATTTTCTAATAAAAATAGTTTTGAATTATTAAAAAGCAAACTTACATTCACCTTTTAACAGCAAAAAATCAAGTAAAATAACCGCTTTCCCAGTACATGCATTGCGTCACTCTGCGCACACTTCATGCAGTGACATTCGATTAAATGCATAAAACATGTGAATATTCATGACGAGCGTCGTATCGTCCGGAGAATTAGTGAATTTTTGCCAAAATTGTCACTCGTATTTTTGCAGTGAACAAATTTAAAATCTTCAAATTGTGATGGCAGAAACCAGACACTTAAATTTATGTATGATGTTAAAAATGAATTCAAAACTTTAATAAAATTTTGTAGTATTTATAAATTAAAGGTGAAAATCGCCGGCTTTAAATTGCTTTCTGTGATGGTTCTTTATGAAATGAAAGTTAATAATTCGTGAAATTAAATTCTGAACGGTGAACGGTGCAACAGATTGTGCTCAGAAAAAAATTAAGTTTATTTTAACATAAGCATTATTAAACCCTTACGTAATAGGACGCGAACCTGTTGCGGTGTTTCGGTTACATGTCCAGACTCCAAGAATTTTCTAATGAAGTTCAATATGAATTTGCACGATCCGAAAATTAAACGTAGAAAGACTTGAAAACCCGTATTTTTATATGGTGTTTTTATTTCACTGTGCTGATAGTCCAGAATATACACAAACTAAATTTAAATTTTTAGCTTACTTGAAATTTATATTTTGAACAATTCACACATACATATGTTTCTCAACTATATCCTGCGTATTACTGTAAAGTTTTATTGAAATCCATTCCGTAGTTTTTGCGTCAAAGTAAAGATTTCGCGCTATTTATAAGTAAGATATACATATATATATTTTTATTTATTTAACTAAAACAATTTGACATAAATACATTATTATTTATATTTTTTTTACATTTTACATGTTTTAATAACAGTGGCTACAATATTAGATTCAATATTAGATACAATATTAGATATTGGAAATAGTGTAGATTTGAGTCCGCGACTGTCAAGATCGTGTCTGACCGCTGGCCACGTACCTTCTCGGCATGGTCAAAATATTACCTGTAATATATTTTCCCAAACGAGGGTAGTTCACGAAATCCCAGCCACACGTAGTTGGCGACAAATGGTCCGCCCGGCACGTGACGCTCATTATTATGCCAATTTCGAGTGACCCGTTTGTTTTAAAGTGCTTGTTGACATTAGTGGAGTTTGTGTTGTTCTTCTTCGTTTTGTGGTGCCTTAAAGTTATTTTACCATTGTAGGTGTTATTTACGTACAGGTAAGTTATTTATGGACAAGCTATTAAGGTATTCGTAGTTTGGTCTCGTACCGCAAAAAGGCAAAAATAGCATTTGTGCATCCGTTAAGTAAGACCTTAACGGATGCACCGCTTCTATGATGAGCTACTTAATTAAGTCAGATGTAATCAACTTGCATAGGTAGAATTGAAGGATAAAAACATTTGCTTATGTCAAGTTCGGACGCATTTCTCTTCGACTCAACTTCTTGAATTTTCGATCCCTTTTTATTAAGAAACTCACCGGTCATCAATCCTATTAAAATTTTATCAAAGTTAATCCTCACTCCGATAAATCAAGGCATGATTATTTATTATTTATCGTCCTTTTAATCCTAACTACGAGTAGTCAATATTTACGTTACGTTAGTTACGAAGTATTCTAAAGTGTTAGAACACCATCGTAGTCAGTTTGGTCTAATGAACGAATGGTCTGGCTTGACTAAGGTGGTTTAATTGTTTAATGGAAATACGTAGCCAAAACTGCAGTTTCAAACTGTAGGTACATACTAACGTGTAAAATACGGAATTGTGACACATCCAAATGGATAAAGTTGTGAGATCAGGTTGTGTATACCCGGTTGTAGCAAGCCGACCTAATTATGAGGACTGATGAGGATACTATTGGTCATTTCTTGCTAATCGGCGGTCTGTTTTAACCGCACTATTTACGGTCAAGTGAACTGTAGTCACTACGCCACGCATGTATAAAAAATACATAAAAAATATGGAGCAATATCGTCCGCAGTAGTTGGTATTTTATATGCTCTCATTAAAACATCCATCGTTGGTTGTTCGGAAAAATGGAGGCTTAATTTACCAGCGAGCCGTGCGTTATAGACCGCTCGAGCGCTTTTAACGCTTTACCAGGTTTTAAAGCGTTTGGAAATATTTATTTACTGGCCTTTAATATAGTGGTTACTATGCGGCAATTCAGCAGCTTGAAATTTAATATAACACTAGCATGGAAATTGTGGTATATATTAATCACTATTGACATTTCGCGCCGGGATAGCTTAATCCACTAATTTAATCCTTAATTAGCCCGTTGATGATATTAAATTTTGAACAGTGATAATTAGTAACCTCGACTCATGATGTATATTTGAACAATATATGAATGCTTACTTTGAGTCTGTATTCTAAGTCTCATATACCTAAGCAGTGATGGCCTCGAGGTTTAGGCGCGCGGTCGAGAATTTCGGCAGTCGCAGTTTCAAACCATAGGCACCTCTGACTTTTCGAAGTTATGTGTGTCAGCATCAACCCATATACGTCCCACTGTTGGGCACGGGCCTCCTCTACAACAGAGAGGGTTTAGGCCTTCGTCCACCACGCTGGCCTAGTACGGTTTGGCGGACTACACACCTAAGAAATTCCTATGAACTTTTAGATGTGCAGGTTTCCTCACGATGTCTGCCTTCACCGTTAAAGTACGTCATAATTCATTGTGAATGATGATACCTAAGCCAATAAATATACTGAATGGGGCACGTTCATGGTTCTGATTCCACCGGTTAATTAGAGACTTTTCTATATCTAAAACACTATTAGACCCGATCTTTTTGCGAATCACCCAAACATGTCTTAACGAGTGAGGAACCTACGGGATCTCATTTCACACCCTTGTCTCGGCTGGAGGCTTGACTAGACATGACGCAGGGAGCACGAATCTTAGAAATTTATTTATCTATTTATTTATTTTATTAAAACAACACAACCATCACAGGATCATCGTCCCAATACAGCAGTGTGACACTTGTTACATTCTACATTTTTATATCTAATCTAAATTCTAATTTCTGTACGAAATTGTCCATGTAGTCATCCTTGTGAATTCACTCAGAGTACAATGAAATATGTCCATAGCTTCTGAGACCTGGTTGAGAGTGCGGAGTGCCCGCGTCAGAGGTTACATAGACACTCATTATAATAAATAGAAAGAATTAAAATTCATTTTACACAATTCTTCACTCTACTTAAATCAGTAATTCCTCAATTTAAATAAATAAATACACCCAACAGTCACATACATAGTTCTGACCCCGCACTAGGATACAAGTCCTGTGTCGTGCGTATCAGAGACTACGAGAGACTTTTCGGTCTCACAAACACCCAGACCCGAAACAAATATTTGTGGATCACAAAAACATTTGTCTCGGTGCGGGGATCGAACCCGCGGCCTCTCGTTTCGCAAGCTGGTGTCTAGCCATCTGCGCCACGGGGCTGTCGAACTTGCTGATTCAGAACGAAGTCTTGAGTATGATGAAGTGCGTGAACCTCAGCTAAAGAACCAGGTCGTTTTGTGAACTCACGAGCAGGTGACGACAAAGCGTACTGATTCTAATGCCGAGGTCCCGCAATCTTTGCTGCTGCATTTTGTTAACTTTCTTCGCTGATAGAAACGTATACTGTGCCTGAAAAGAAAATGTCACTTCAATTACTTACAGCGTTACCAAGGAAATGTTAGTCACACAAATATAATTGCATTTTACAAATATTTACTGAATGTTTGTGGTTCTTTGAAGGAGATTTCACTATACACCTTTTGCTTTACTAACGTGAGCCAATACTATACGTGTTTTATTCATTGGAGCATGGGTTACTCTAAAAAAGTGTATGAAATTAAATCTGAAATAAAATAAAGAGACTAATTTATAAAATTCATTTAATATTCTAAAATACATTTACTCTGCAAATACGTTTTAAAACGCTAGCTTATCTCCGTACGTTATTAACCATAAAAGTTCATTGTTATTTTACCATGAGCCACAGTCTAGTCGGACACGCAGTTTTCCTAACAACATGTACTCTACTGATGAGCGAACAGTAAATAAATTACCTCATAAAATTATACACGGACTTACATTGTAGGAATATGCAACATATGCGTTTCTGAATAAATAGTTCCATAAAATTTCATTTATATCTGTTTTTTCTATTTTTTATTTATTTTCGGCGTCATTTATTATCAGAATCATTATCAACACCTGTTCTGTTTCAGATTTTATACCTTTTAAGATGATCTTCTATACTCCTTCTGTCCCAGTGTCTTATCTTGATTATGCAATATGCATCCAAAGATAAGCAGCTGAAGTACTTTTGAGAAAACCACAGAAGTGATGTTATTCTGTTCTATGCATCAATGATCCACCTTGATTAATGCAAGTCATGTCGTATTCTCACTAGGTCTGTTTTTTTATGTTCTTACATCTATTTATGTCAAATCATCTTTATATGTCAAATGTGATATATAAATAATAAATACACCCAACAGTTACATACATAGTTCTGACCCCACACTAGGATACAAGTCCTGTGTCGTGGGTATCAGACACTACGAGAGACTTTTCGGTCTCACAAACACCCAGACCCGAAACACATATTTGTGGATCACACAAACATTTGTCTCGGTGCGGGAATCGAACCAATATATCTTTGAATACTTGCAGTTTCTACATCTGCAAAATTGCCCAAGGGGCATCGTATCAAAGAGAGTAAGGAATAAGCACCTCACATCCTGCAGTAGCACGATATCTCACTATCCAATCCCTTTCCGCTGCGTACGGAATATCTGAATGTGCTGAGTTTATCAATTACATTATCATCTATCGTACGGTTGAAGAAAAAATATCTTTTTTGGGGATACAAACAAAACATCGCCTGTTTTTAACTTTTTGGAATCGGAATTCTGTTTTCAATTATTTATTTGCGATTGGAAGTAAAATAAATGAAGAAAACATTAACAATGGTATAACATAAAAAAATCTAGATAATAATTACGTAAGTAGTATATCTACATAAAAAAAACAAAAAATACTATTAAAAATCAAATCTATATCATCATAAATCTCATTGACATATTTATTGAGGTTACGTAAAATTCTGTATGTACAATGTCATTCATCATCAGCCCATATACGTCCCACTGCTGGGCACGGGCCTCCCCAACAACTGAGAGGGTTTTAGGCCTTAGTCCACCACGCTGGCCTAGTGCGGGTTGGCGGACTACACACCTAAGAAATTCCTCAGAACTTTTAGGTGTGCAGGTTTTATCACGATGTTTTCCTTCACCGTTAAAGCAAGTGATAATTCATTGTGAATATACACATAACTTCGAAAAGTCAGAGGTGTGTGCCTGGGGTTTGAACCTGCGACCGCCGAAATTCTCAACCGCGCGCCTAAACCTCGAAGAGAACAATGTCATTGAACATATTTAATTGTTTTCTCATCAGAACTAAAAGGTGAAGCCAAATATCAGATTAATCTGGCTACAGCTAGGTAGTAAATTACAGTTACTTAATTTTACCCAAAAAATAAGGCAAGCTCGACGAAGCCTTTGAATAATACTTTGTTATAACAGAATACATTGTACGAGGTTTTTAACCCTTAAAATAATTCAATTCTCAAGAGATTGCTTCGGAATAAAAGACAACCTTTGATATAATAAAGAAAATTAATAAATTTTATATGTTTTTTGGGTCGCACACATGAGTCAGCGAGCTATTGCCTCGCTTCTTTTGTATCCTTTCGGAAATTAATTCTTCAAAAATGATTACTATATGAATATTACATTTAAGAAGTAATATGTTTTCTAATTTTAAAGAATAAATTATTATAATACATTAACAGCTTATTGTTAACACAAAACTGTTTTTAATAGAAATTGAAGTAACAAGTTACAAATTCAATAATTTATGCTTTAAAAATAGTATATCCACATCTTAAATGGTTAAGACTTTGTAGCTAAAGTCTAGCTCAACTTAGAAGACAATATACCACGGAAAACCAATTATTTCTTTTATTTATTTATAAGTAAGTATACATAGTTTAATTATGTTAGACCCTATTACTACAGCGAATCGACTTCGATACAGAAGCCAAATTATATCCTGATTTTACAGTAATTAACAGAATTATGTACAACATATAAATACTGCAGCATTAAATATCGACGCTATCAATAATTTAATTTCATCATGTACTTCCTGTGAAGGTGAAGTCATTACTAATTAGCTTTATCAAGTTTTTTTTCGCCAACCCGCACTAGGCCAGCGTGGAGGATTAAGGCCTAACCTCTTTCAGCTGTAGAGGAGACCCGTGGCCAGCAGTGAAAAATAAATTGGATGATAATGATGAGTACATTGCGTGCATATAAACAACACCTCGTCCCTTCGAATATAAGGCAGTGTAAATAAACAACGTGGATAAGCAACCCTGTACAAATCCAGGTGGAGTTGCGAAAAGTTTGATAACGCCGGGAACTTTGTTCGTGTTCCATTTAACGCAACGCGTTGTACTGTAATGTTTAATTAGATGTACGTGAAACAACGGGGAACAACAGAGTTTTTGGTAAATAAAAACGTGGGTTGTAACGATATTGTTTTGAAAGTTCAGATTATGAAGGGTATGTACTTATATACGCAATTTGTTTCTCCTTGTTTTTATAAATTTATTATGTCTTATTTTTATTTACACATTTTTAATAATTCAATAGAATTGGTTTAATAGTTGGTATCTGTGGAGTATGGGGTTTTTGGAATCTGTCTGGCCTTAATTAGTATTAGTATTTTTTTTATTAGTATTTTAATTTAATTTAATTTCAATTTAAACTGAAAAATAACAAAAAATCATAAACATATAAAATATAGGATGAGCGTTGACGCCTGCAAAAGTATTGTAACTGTGTCGCAGAATTATGTCGTCTCCTATGGCTATTTACTTACATTGTCTCCAATCTATTCATACTAACCTGGCTTAGAAAACAGAATTTCTTTTTAGCACGATTACAAAATAGTGAACAATAAAAAATAAAAAACACATTAAAAAGCTTGTATTGCGCCAGCAAAATTAACACCTATTCAGCAAAATTTCCTCCCATACTGCAGTATCGCTTTTTACAATAAGAAACAAAAATCACGAGGCCTGTAAAGAATTAGTGACCTAATAAAAAAAATAAAAACAAGAAATTATCATCAGAACAACATTTGGACTTACTTCGCGTTGTTTTTTCCTGAACAGTGGATGTAAATAACATACCATAACTAACAGAAGTTAAGGAATTAATGGTTTGTTTACCTGTTTTATTTCCAGTAGTCTCCGTTTGCCAACTTCTTCAATGCCGATTTCACCATCTAGAACTTTTTATCTGAAAATTTTATTTTTATAAATTGATTTCATTGTTTTTTTTTTCAAATGAAAGGCACATCCAGATACTTTACTAGCATCTCATAGAAAATTTTCTGTTTGGTAAAAATCATTTACGATTGTTTGTCATTAGGCTATTCAGTTACATGGAGTTTTAAACCATATGTGTGGTTGTGGCTATTCTAGTTTATACCAATTTTTTCTGAAGATTTTATTTACAAGTATTTTTTCCCTAATTGTGAATAATATTAAAAACATAACAACTTTAAATATATCTGGGGAATGTAATTCACGTTTTTTTAATAGTTTAGAAAAAGATGATGAAAAATAAACAATTGTATGATTTAATTTTAAATTGGTCTTTATTTAGCTAGGAACAAAATTGATAAAACAGCGTTTCGTGTCTTTGTAAATTTCTCGTTAATACTATTAATGTATATATGTATCTATATCTAGTCATATTGCTATAGTCATTGTACTCAAAATATAAGCATGAACTTTATTAAGCTTATGAAATAATAAGCATACTTTGATTTTCGTCATCAAACATTTTGTTCGTAGTAGAAGTCAATTAATCAGTTTCTGTAACAAGAATATTCATTTTTAATCATTCAGTTGTTTCTCAAGGTTTGTAATATAGTAATTGCATAAATGTCATTTCATAAGCAAAATATTACATAATATTATACAATGGAAGGCTACTTACAAAATAATTTTACCCAAAGCGTCTTTGTCGCAAATATTAATTTTCAAATAGTAATTTCACAAACACAGGATTTCCAAATTCAATTTACAAAATCATTTACTGAATCGCGTGTATTTTCATTTATATCTTTAATCCCTCTTTTATTAACAACGTTTCGAAAGATGATTTTATTATTTATTTAGCCTTTATGTATGTAGGTACTATTTGCATTTCACCATTTAGTAAAAATACACACAATTCCTTTTATTTAAATAAAATTATTTTATTACAAATATATATTTTTAAATTAAGGAATGTTATAATATATATTTTACATCTAATTTCAGAGAAACAATAGAGTATTTGCACTTTCTGCAAGAAAAATGAGTAAAAAAGCAACACATAGTACTAGACAGTATCTAATTATTACAACTTTACTTAATAAATACTTAATATATTTTTTTCTTTTACTATAATTTATTTTTACTATAATTTAGAATATATTCAGCTTCTTGATGTACGTGATATTAACTATAAAGCGTTAGGTTTAAAGTTAAACTAGGTTTCCAGTGAAAATTAGACGGTTGAACCAATTAATCATATCATCTACACTTAAATAATGATAAAAAAAACTATACACTGCTGCAATAATATTGGCAAAATTGTAATTAATTGTAATTATAGTGGCAAAGTTACTCAAAACCGTCAGAAGATGTGTTCTATGTGATTTCACATGAAGAAGATTCAATAGACAGATTCAATTCATCGCCAGAAATTTAATTTTTTAAAGAAATTACTCAAGCACCAAATGAAGTGCGAACTTTCTTTCATTAACAGAGTAAAAAACGTTTTGGGTCTTGCACTCGGAACCATTTTTCTAAGTTTAATTACCAGATGTTGGGAGTTCGGTCGAAACTATTCTATTTTCTACTGTCCAGAGTAGTTCTTAAACAGTAAGAAGAATGCAATAGAGTGACATGAATCTAGAATGAAAAGTGATCATCATCATCAGCATTTACTGACTAAATTTAAACCTCTCATACTACAGACAGACCCTAAATATGTTAATACTAATTTAAACTGGAAACCTAGAGTATACTTTCACTATGAACATTAATAGTAATGTCAAAAATCTATTGTTAAGAGACGTCGCAAATTGAGGCAAATCGGGGTAGTTTTAAGAAGATACCTGATGTACTACACAAATCCGGGATTATACCCCGATTCACGACGTGTCTAGGCACCGTAATATTAACTTTTAAATGGTTTTAATCCATTTATGATCACTTAACCGCCTTCACACTAATTTACGACCATTGAATTGAAACGAGATGACAAATTGGGGCGTAGAATGGCCTATTAGAAAGACAGACGAACTGATTAAAGTTCTCAAATGGAGCAAAAGCGGATTACTAAGTTATATTGATTAAGGATATGTTCCTTCGACGTGGTATACTAGATTTCGCCTTAATGAAGAAGACCTCTTGATGTTAACAATAAATATATTTTATTCTAAACCCTTTGTCATATATTTTTTTTGTTATAGTGTATTGATCTCGCCACGCATACTCACAACACTCATATTATGTATAATAGCATGGATCATATAATATATTAATATGATTATCATCAGGTATCGGAAAGTCATCGTTAAACATAGACTATTCCAAAGAGTTTCAGTGAAAGAAAGAAGAAAAAATCGTTTATTGTAAGTTGACATGCCAAAAACCATACAAAAAAATATATTATATGAAAACTTATAAAAAAAGTGGTACGCCCGTCACGCAGTGACAAACAGGTCGCTAAATCAGCATTAATGCTTCGCTGTGGCGTGAACCACAACTGCTAGTTTTCGTTGGCCAACTAGTGTTACATCCGGACGTGAAAACTAACTTAAACGATGATGAAAGATGATGCCTGTATTCATTTATATCTCATGTTGTATGCCTTCAACATTCAGGAACGGTTATCAAAGGAATATACTTCAAATACGAGATTCATATTAGAAGAGCTTCCAGGATTTGTCTATCTCACAACATTTGCAGTGTGATGGATGGTGTGGAGTTCCACAAGTCTAGCTTCACTAGAAATTTATTGTTGTGCATTTACAGAGACCTTCTGTTTCCGAAACAAGGTTATATAGAAGTAATTAAATTCAAAGTAAAACACAGTTGAGTTGGGTGCGATTTGAAATAATTGCTGCCAGATTTATCAAGTCTCAGAATATTGTATAATAATATTGCCCAAGTGTTCAACAAGAGTAGGAAACATTTATAAACCATCCAGGATACAATTATTTCATAATTAATATCAATTCTGATATTTATGATATGAATAATATTCCATTTTAATTTTTTTTTTTTAACTCTCATTCTTTTTTAATAATGAATTTCTGAATGGGAAGTAAAAATCACTCACCAATTAATTTAAAAAACTGTCTTGTGAAACAAATTTATAAGAGGCTTATTAAATAGCCAATAGGTATTAACAGATTAAAAACTACATTATTGGAGATTGTACAAAGAAATTAGAACACAAAAATGTAATAAGTTTTACTGGTAAAACTCCGCTAATAGATATATTGAGGCTTACAGCGATTTTAGTGGAACAATGCGCAACTATTGTCGGAAACACATTAGCCTGTATTTAGTCCGTGCCGAAATAAGCTGCAACGTTATAGCTTCATGTGGAACTGAAAAGCAATTGCATTTTATACGTCTAGTTAATCCAGAATGGATTTAGCTGCTAATATGTTGTATGTGTGTGAAAGTTACTAACTAGATCCAGAACGTAAAGGGTCATTGAATGCTTTTTATTAATTTAGGAGTGGGAGAGTCAAGCTGTAGTTGGATAAAATTTGGTGTGAATATTGCGTTTAGTTCCGTAGGTGACACAAAAACAGTATTTGCCAAGGGTAATTATACTTTCAGTATCGTCGTCTGCCTCCAGCGATCGCCTTAAAAATGTTTAGAGAACCTCATTTTTTAACACCAGATATCTTATTGATCATATTTTTGTGTGAAGGCAGTTAAAAATACGAAGGTTATATGACACACTGACATCACATACTCTATCTATACCTACATTACATCTATATATAGAAAAAAGAATTTGACTGTGTTGTGTATTTAGTAAAGCGTCAATCGTGAATGATATACCTTATTTACATGTATAATTAACACACCAATAACTTCCATAGCAATTGTACTACTTACCATCATAAGATTGACACATAAATCATTAAAAATTATATTAAAAATATTTTTCTAACTTTTACAAACATTTACGACATCACAACAAAATAAAACCGAAAACATTCAAGAGTTATTTGAGTTTAGAATATTTAGTTTTAATCCGTGTACTTTTGGAACGAAATTATGAATTCTTGTTCATTATCTCATTGAGAAATAAACACTAAATACACGGAATAGAAACACAACCCTTTTTTATTTAAATAAAAAATAAGGTTTTAAGACTATCAATTAAAGCGTCAAAAGGTTACCTCGAATGGGAAGGTCACTAAAGAATGTTATTTTACGAATATCACAAAAACACAAATCTAAGATAGACAAACACGATTCAGGTCAACTTACAACGAACTCTCCGACCTTCCACTAGTCCTCATAAAGATTGTTATTCCGATTCCATTCTTGAGGAATAAAACGGTTTTTAGGTACAAATAAAGGCATTAAATTTTTATTTGTCGCTTTATGGCTTACGGTTTTGTTCACTTAAACCATAGTTTCTGTTACTAAGAATTACAATGAAACGGGTTAAATTTTGTTACAGGATGTATTCCGCAGTCCGCTACATTAAGTATTTTTTGTGTTGTTTACATGATCTTAGTAAAAGATATTTTAGTCAAATACTTTGAAGAAATACTTAAAGGTTTTTATTAGGTATGTTTCTACTATTTTAATAACTATTTTAAGAAAACATTTTTTTAAATAAGTAATATTATTTGAAAAACAAATTGTGGTGTGGCGTGTACGTTACGCCATCGCAAGATATAAATTATTTGTAATACAATTTATATTATTTTGACACAGAACCATAAAACATTGTTTTATATAATAAATTCAAAAACATAAAGCAAAATTTTACCATCATTTAACAATTTTGACAAATGTTTCACTAATGTTTAAAATAAACCCTAATGAGAAATATTATTGATTCGTTTTAAATTAATTCTCTCTATAATCATTGTGATGTATACATGTACTTTAAAATTTTTACAAAGAACTTCCTAACATTCATTAAAATTTTAACGTTTTGTAAAACTAAAATAGATTAAATACATCATCTGAAGTACGAAATAAATCTTGCAAGACGCAATTAAAGCCTAAAACGATGGAACGACGCAATAAATTCAGTATAACAATGTTATTTATAATTCAGGGTACAGATAGCAAAGATAACAGTCGAGTAAATGTAAAAGATATTTTCGCGTTAACTTTTATGTCTTTGGCATTCAAACGACACGAGGCTAGGTATCATGATGTTTATTGTTATGGAACTGTAAAGGGAAGCATATAAATTGAAATTGTCTATGCGTATTTCTGGCTGTAGTTATCAGCTTTAAAAAGGATTAGAAATTGAAATATATTCGATTTTATAGAGGACTTTACAAATATTAAATTCAGGTTTTATAAACATTTACGAAATGAACAATGGAATCGAATAAAAATAAAAAAATAATTTATTTCATCGCGTGTATTTTAAATAAAATGGAACATACCGCAGATATTGTTCGAAACACGTGCGATAAACGTTCTAAATTGAAATTCTTGAAATTGATAAGACAATTCGAAGGGAGGGGGGATATCTACCAGCTGGATTGCTCAAGCGGTCAGCGCGCAAAGACGAGGGCCGTGATCGCGAACACCAGGGCGGGCGCTGACGATGCTCGTGCGAAGGACCCGTTGCATTCGTCTGAGTCGCAGCAGTAGGTACGCGCTCCCCACCATTCTGAAAACATACGTATTTTAATAATCCATACTAATATTATAATACCTCTATCTGCGATTTTATTGCGATTATCATATACGTGCCCATATACGTGCTAGACACAGGCCTCCTCTACACCTGAGAGGGTTAGGCCTTATTTCACCACGCTGCCCGAGTGCGGGTTGTGAGACTACACACCTAAGAAATATTTAGGTGCGCAGATTTCCTCGCCATGATTTCTTTCATCGTTAAAGTAAGTGATAGTTCATTGTGATTTTATTATAGATGTATTTAACAGATTCTCTCCAGTAGACACCATTTCAACCGCATTTTATTTATCAACAGATGAAAGAATAGGTAGCAGTAAAAAACGAAACATTGATAAATTGACTTGCATTTTAAAGAATTTTACTTTGTTTACTAGCTCGACAAACGGACTGCACTGGTATCTGAAGAAAATTAATTGTTGTTGGATGTCAAATGTACTGCTAATTGCGAGACAAAAGCGCCCGGTATCATAAATTATTTTACTGGAAATTATGAATCAAAAAACTTAATATAATTTCTCCAATTATTTTTTGTCGTAATAGGTGTGTAAGTGATGGCCTCGAGGTTTAGGCGCGCGGTCGAGAATTTAGACGGTCGCAGGTTCAAACCCCAGGCACACACCTCTGACTTTTCGAAGTTATGAATACACAATGAATTATCACTTGCTTTAACGGTGAAGGAAAACATCGTGATAAAACCTGCACACCTAAAAAAAAGTTCTTAGGAATTTCTTAGGTGTGTAGTCCGCCAACGCGCACTAGGCCAGCGTGGTGGACTAAGGCCTAAACCCTCTCAATGGTAGAGGAGGCCCGTGCTTAGCAGTGGGACGTATTTGGGCTGATGATGAATGAATGAATGAATGAATAGGTGTGAAACCTATTTTGCAGGCACTATTCCTTACTCCAAGCTGCTACTGAGAATATGTTTATGAAAAAGACCAATAACACTTTTTGCCCGACTCTTTACTCTAACCCGGGACCTCTAGAACGCATGGCACATACTTGTACTGCGAAACCACGAGACCAGTGGTGGTACTTTCATAGATGCCCAAAAGCGTGACACGTTTATATCCTCATTTATATGTCAAATTGCTTTTGTAAAATCAAGATTTAGCTTAAAGATTATTATTCAGTATTTTGTAAGCCAAGCTGGGCTTTTATGGAAATACCGTCCTTGCACGAGATAGTTTTTTTTCTTTTTAAAGTCTTGCTATTATTGCTACCTATGCATTCATAAGAAAACAATTTTCCCGAAATCATATGAAGGCGGACGAAATGAAGTATGATTTAAGTCCCTGCGTTGCGTTCCCAAATAGGAACGCAAATAATGTGTACACAAAACAACAGAGAAAATGTTGCAAGTCAGTAAATTCGTGTTGTTCCGTGTATAAATGGCGTGTATTTTATTTAGAAAAGCATTTATTTCTTACAAACAAGCTTGCAAATACGAAGAATTTCGTATCATCTTACGATGCAGTATAATACAGTAATTATGTATGTAATACATGAGGTAGTCGTAATGGCTTTCAGAGTTAAATGGGTCTTATAACAAATTTAGTAAAACGTGGGTAAAAAAAAACTTATCTGCAAATCCCTTAAGGAATACAGGCGTGACTGTGCGTGTGTATGTATGTATATATATATCATCATCATCAGCTCATGTACGTCCTACTGCTGGGCACGGGCCTCCTCTACAACAGGGTTTAGGCCTTATTCCTTCACATTGGCATAATGCGGGATGGCGCACTACACATCTAAGAAATTCCTAAGAACTTTTAGGTGTGCAGATTTCCTCACGATGTTTTCCATCGCCGTTAAAGTACGTGATGATTATTTGTGAATACACATATAACTTCGAAAAGTCAAAGGTGTTTGAACCCGCGACCTTCGAGATTTTCGACCGCGTGCCTAAACCTCGAGGCTATCACGACTTTTAATGTACATATATATCTTGTATTTAAAAAATGAATACTAGACTTTACAGTCTCATGAGCCACATAGATAAGCACCTGTCTAAGATTGAGCCCTTGGTCTATACTCGTATAAAAGCTAGTTCCTTTCTAATTGCGCCACGAAGACACACACAACAACATCCGTCTCAGCTTAACAGTCAGTACAATAGTTCAAAGGAAGTGCAGTAGACACGAGGGCTGCTTTGCCGGTCGCGTAATTATGCAAGCTTGCTTAATTGCATCTCGACGTTTTAGCTCATGAAACCTATTTTAGGAGAGAATACGCGAGCAACCAAGCTGTTAAGTGGAGTTTGATACATGTTTTATTTAGTGATTTTAATATTATGTCATTTTAGTCTTCATTTGTTCTTTTAATCTTAAAGATTTTCAGGCAAATTTCAAACTTTATCTTAAACCCAAATCTTTCCATTAAACAGTTAATCCTTTAATTCGAAGAACATTTAATTACAGTCAAAGATTTTGGAGCAACAAGAGCCTCCGTTTAATTACAACCTCCAACACGGAATATCAATTGGCTAATCGTATTCGATGCGCTCAATATCGCATGACGCAAGTGCCTCGGCCAGATGGCGTACATAATCCGCCCCGATGGTATCGGAACTATTTTGAAGCTTGTCAACGCATGTATCCAGTGGTTTAGTCATGTGTTTGTCAAAACGTGACCGTTAAAACGTGCCTTGTTTTGACACAATTTGCTCGTGAAATCCAAAGTTGGGACATAGTTAATAAATAAATAAATACACCCAACAGTCACATATATAGTTCTGACCCCACACTAGGATACAAGTCCTGTGTCGTGGATATCAGAAACTACGAGAGACTTTTCGGTCTCACAAACACCCAGACCCGAAACAAATATTTGTCGATCACACAAACATTTGTCTCGGTGCGGGGATCGAACCCGCGGCCTCTCATTTCGCAAGCTAGTGTCTAGCCAACTGCGCCACGGGGCTGTCAAGTCAAGTTGTACTGGTAGTTTTCGTTAGTAAATTGTAAGATGCAGCGCGTAGTCTGGAATTGTGTTTAATTGTCTAAAAATGGGTCTCACATTCATCAGCGTTTTATCTAATCTTACAAGGACAGTGACAAGACAGAAGTTTACAATGAAGCCTAATTAGGAATAGAAATTATAAAATGAGATAAAAATAAATGAAGATAATATCATTTCCATACATCTTCGAGAGCGGTCTCAATAATCTCTGTATAAAATACTATTAATATTACATTTACAAACATAGACCATCAAAATCACATTTATTTATACACAAAACACATCCAAATCAGTTAAGTAGTTATCGAGTTTGTCCATGACAAACAATTTTACAATCCTTCATCTTTACAATAATAGTATTAGATAAACCAATTTTGAATATGACGTAAAACATAGTGTGGACATACCAGAAACTAATTAGATTGAGGCTCAGAGACGCCCTCTAATCACGTTTCCAATAAGCGGTAACACATAACCGCGTGTTTGCTAGACATCCGACCAAATAATTGTGTGAGGACTGAGGCGGTATCATAAGTTTTGTATCTATCGGCGTGGAGTGTAGACGTAATATTAAAAGTGCTTCGTTATGATTTTTTGAAGTTATACTTCTTTTGGCGCGTTAGGGAAAAATGATGAGGGATTTTTTTACGATGCGCGCGCACACCGACACCAAAAAGTTATTCAGAAAAAGTTTGTTTTAAATTTTAAGAATGTAGAATAGTGACAGTAATAAAAAGGGATTGACATATTTTTTTTAATTTTAAGTAGTTTTGATTATTTTATTTATTTATTAGTATATCTATATTGTTAGAAACTAAAATTTAATTATTCAAATCTTTTAAAATGACTGTTATTTGACCTGATGCCGTAACTATAGTAACCAAATAATAAGACGCGTAAAAACTTTCAGGCCGATCAAGAAAATATACGATCTGTGTCGTTTTCCCGCGCTTGCTCTATATTCGCCAATGCAGTGTTGCCACCCACACCAACTTATTTCTGACAATATATATAATATTGAATATTAGTGATAAAACTAATTTGAATAAACTGTTTTGAGTGCATTTATAGATTTGAGGTTAATTGTCGGTATGTATAATTTATTTACATCGTTAATTAATTACACTGGTCTACATCAAATTTGCCTTTTACATGAAAATGTACTATATTGATCGTATTTCACTCCCTGAAGATAAATATACAAGTTAAAATCCATAGTTAGCTCTTATTGTGCATTTGTGACATATATAATATAATAGTAGGAAGCGCGGAAATTTATCACATTAATGGTGATAATTCAAAATATTAAGTGATTACCTGTGGAAATTTTATTATTTCATATTTGTTTGTTACGTCTAACGCTGACTGTATTTTGTTCAACAGTTAAAATGTGAATTTTTTATCGTTTTTTTGACATTTTTAGTAAAAAAATCTACAGTATTCATTATGTCGCATAAGTGTTAATAGTGCAGGTAATTTTTGCTACATATGTAGTAAGATGACTCTTATTAGTCAAAGATGCTCAAGAACTCAATGCTTAGAAACTGCATACTTCCATTATTTTGGAATTAAAATTAAAAACCAAGACAAATCGTGGGTACCACACTTTAGTTGCACAACTTGCTCCACAAATTTGATTAAGTGGCTAAGCCAAAAGAAATGTTCTTCTACCATTTTTACATTAATTTGTAACTATTGAAAATCTTTGTGAAGGCTCTCAACAAGGATAGACCAGCATTCAAATACTTGCGAAGTAAATTTTCTCGTATAAGGGACGCTAAAATAAAAGAAGGAATCTTTATCGGACTTGAAATAAGAGAGATTCTAAAGGACCACAATTTTGATTCAGTTTTACAGGGCTTTGAAAAAGAGGCTTGGGAATCTTTTAGAAGAGTCGTTCATGGTTTTTTGGGCAATAAGTGAAATGAAAATTATGTTAAACTTGTGAACATTCTCCTTCAAAAGTATCAACAGTTGGTACATCCCTAAAAATTCATTTTCTTCATTCTCATCTTGATTTTTTCACTTCTAACTGCGGTGATGTCAGTGACAAACATGGTGAACGATTCAACCAAGATATCTCGACAATGGAAAAGAGATACCAGGGCCTATGGAATGCGTCAATGTTAGCGGACGACTGCTGGAATTTGAGAAGAAATTCCCCTAACGGCGATTACAAAAGACAAATGAAAAAGAGGAGAAAATCTTAATTAAACACGTTTAAATATTTTGTTAATATATCAATCTTCTCAATTTTATATAAAAAGTAAAAAATAATAATAAATAAATATAGATTTTTTATTTTTTAAATTGTTTCGTACTTTAACAGGCTACAAAAAGTAAAATTTTGTATATTAGGTATATTTCCAAAATAAGAGCTAATTAAAAAAATATATTTGTGTTTTCGTATTCAGTAACCTCAAAGCAGTATAAAAATATAGTATTCAATTGAAAGGCACACAAAAAGTTAAATTTTGTAGACCAGTGTTATTATTACATTATTATCTAAAAAATAATTTTTTTTCGTTTTGTTTTATTTCTGGTATATTAACAAATTTTATGTATAAATAAAAAAAAATTGTTTTATAATATATTATTATATTATTTAAGAAAATATATATTTATGTATGAAGTATAACTTCTAACGCGTGTACATAAGTACACACACACACACACACTTTTTTATTCATGGGGAAGTCCGTTTACGGATTGTCTCCAAGTATGCACTTGGAGGTACCTAGGGACCTACCTACGATGTGGTTCTACCGACTAAAAGCCCGTGATATTGTAGTATCTCCTTGAAAATCCAGTTGGTTTTTTCATTAGACTCTCAAGGCGAGATGTAATTCTTTGTAAACAGAGCCTAGGGTAGAAGGTACTATCTAAACAAATAAAATATTGCTAGGTGGTACTGTTGTCATCACAGTCAACTGTTCTGTTGGATTTTTTCTTTATTAAATTCAGCAGCAGACGCTAAAAGACTGCAATGATGTTTATGATGAAAGTTGTATGTGATATCCCCGACAAGTAGGCACGTGGTGTTTCGAGGAAAATTCTTAGTAGTCAAATTCCAAGCACACCCTTCTGACTTTTCAGTCACGTGTTCTTAATTATTAAGAAGAAGGTTTTGATTTCAAATACCATTAAAATACCAACATCCACAATCAATCTTTAACTGTCAAAGTGACAACGATCTCACTGCTGCGGTACGATCCAAATAGTAGAAGAGACCGTGGTAGATCGTCCTTCACCGATCTGATAACCAGATGAGACGTATTTTTTATCAAATATTTTTTATAAACAAATATGCCTATAATTGCTTGCCTATCGAAAAGTGCTCATGGCTATTTTTAATTAAATTATTTTTTATCGATTTTTTTTCATCACCTTCATCCTTTTGATAACCAAATGAAATTTATTTCACTGATAGTTTTTAATACACAGAATATGCCTAGGTATGCTTGCCTACTCATTTCAGTGTATAACTACCTGGCAAGCAGGTGTAAACAGGTAAGTCAAAATAGGTGACTCCATCGATCTGCTAACTTATCATAAGTTATCTCAAATTTTAGATTATTTTATTTCAAAATCAGTCATATAAACTTGCCTGCGAAAAATCGTACTTAAAGAACTGTTGCCAGGCTAAAAACTTTTAGAGTTTTAGCCACTTGATAGGTGTGACAGAGAAAGTAGAGCGTCCGAGGTCCGTGTGCTAGAGCAGGACACAACATAGCAGCTGCTCGCTACCTGACCGTAGAATGTATGCGAGTGCGCATGCTCGTGTATAGTCGGAGTCGGAAATTATTTATTAGTGACAACACGTGCTAAATAACATAAATTTTCAAGAATTGTGATTTTAAAAATGAGTAAAAAGTAAAAAGTGCATCAAAATCGAATGAAAAAAAATGAAGAAGTTGAATACATGTGTGATCATGAAGAGGCGGATACTCGGATAATTTTTCATGCATCCAGAGTAACACCGGGGTCAAAGGTTTTAATTAAATCTTCCGATACCGACGTCATGATTATTTTGCTTGGAAACATACATAAATTGGAACTATCAGAAGTTTGGATAGCAAGTTCAACAAATAAAAAAAATATTCTAAAGACCTCGATTGCATAAACTGCACAGAATTGGCCAAAAATTAGGAACAACACTATGCCAAAGCCTACCAGCTTTCCATGCGTATACTGGCTGTGATTACACAGCGGCATTTTATCAGAAAGGTAAAGTTCGGCCATTTATACTGTTCTCCAAAAATGAATCATACCAAATCATATTTGCGTCGTTACTAGATGAAGCGCATATTTTCATAAGTGAAAAAATGCAGGCTGTGCAGGAGTTTACCTCTCATATGTGTGGTATAAAAAATTGCACTAGTGTGAATAACGCCAGGTATCGCATTTTTATGAAAAGTTATTCCGCAAAAGAAGATAATGAGCACTTTTTGAAAAAAGTAAAAAGCTATGACTCTAACAATTTGCCACCTTGCTGGTCTTCTTTAACCCAAAAAAAATTACGAACGATTTATGTCAATTTTATGTGGCTTCATGCCACTGATCAAGATTGCTTAAAATTGCGCCCAGAAAACTGTGTTTGGCTCTTAGAAGATGATCATTTTAAACCAATTGGATTTGTTGGGGACCAAACACCCTTGAAAATTGATGACATCGCACAAGTCATGGATAATGCAGATAAAGAAGAATTAGAATCTGATAATCAGTATTCAACTTCCGATGATTCTGATAATGAATAATAAAAATAACAATAAATATTTGAATTTTTTTTTATGTTTTGTAATAAATGGTTTTAACAACATACATGTATTAATTTAATTTTTTTATACTAATTATTGAAAAGTAACACTTATTCTTTCCCGCTTTACGGCTTTTATTTAATTTAAGTAAATTATTATTTATTTAGTTTTAAATAAAGAAAATAGATTTTTTTATAATTTTTAAATTTTACAATTGAACTTTAAAATGAAGTTCAAGTTTAAGTTTAAGTTTCGTTGAATTATTTTTATTTATTTATTAATATATTAAATTATTTATTTTCGATTATTGCATAGCTGTAAGTATGTATAGCGTAAAATAATATAAAAATTGAGATCACAATTAGTTGTAATAAATTGGAGTTCAAAATTACTGACAAGTGTAAATAAATGCTGTCTCTGTCACTCACATGTGCACGAGCATGCGCACTCGGATACGTTCTACGGTCAGGTAGCGAGCAGCTGCTATGTTGTGTCCTGCTCTAGCACACGGACCTCGGACGCTCTACTTTCTCTGTCACACCTATCAAGTGGCTAAAACTCTAAAAGTTTTTAGCCTGGCAACAGTTCTTTAAGTACGATTTTTCGCAGGCAAGTTTATATGACTGATTTTGAAATAAAATAATCTAAAATTTGAGATAACTTTTGATAAGTTAGCAGATCGATGGAGTCACCTATTTTGACTTACCTGTTTACACCTGCTTGCCAGGTAGTTATACACTGAAATGAGTAGGCAAGCATACCTAGGCATATTCTGTGTATTAAAAACTATCAGTGAAATAAATTTCATTTGGTTATCAAAAGGATGAAGGTGATGAAAAAAAATCGATAAAACTAAATTTAATTAAAAATAGCTATGAGCACTTTTCGATAGGCAAGCAATTATAGGCATATTTGTTTATAAAAAATATTTGATAAAAAATACGTCTCATCTGGTTATCAGATCGGTGAAGGACGATCTCCACCGGCTCTTAGACTAAAATAGAAAGTCACCAAGGATAAAATTATATCTATTATCCCTCATCAACCGGCACAGTAATTCCAGCCTATTGTTATCTGTATACATAAAATATATACAAGTTTATTCCAGAAGCCGCTTGCGTGTATATCCGAACACGAACATGCTATATCAATATGAACATCCAATGATACCTACATAACCAGATGCAAACAATCCGATTGTAATCAGCTCATGCGCCACAGTTACATGCACATGTCGGTGTGTCAACACGCTCCTTCCAACCGTGTTACCATTAAGGGATGACGTTGTCGTGCTGTCTGCTGACAATGTTCTTATTAATTGATATGCAGGTACTGTTTCATGTAACACCATTGTAGGTTGCAGTGGCGGTACTTCCATAGAAGCCCAAAAGCGTTACTCGTTAATTTGTAATGTCTAGTTTATAATTGTTTATTGTTGGGTCAGGATATTTTCATTTACATGTCAAATTACTTTTCATCATCAGCCCATATACGTCCCACTGATGGGCACGGGCTTCCTCTACAACTGAGAGGGTTTAGACCTTAGTCCACCACGCTGGCCTAGTGCGGGTTGGCGGACTACACACCTAAGAAATTAATTAAATTACTTTTGTTAAATAAAAATTTAATGCTTAAAGATAACTTTTCGGAGTAAGGCAACCTGGGCTTTTGGGCTTCTATGGAAGTACCGCAACTTGGTTGTAGGTCATGTTTACTGCCTGATAGAGGCTACTTTTAAATTTTAATCCCATGAGTTTGTTTTTTCTTAATGAGGTTTATAACAGAACTGATCGCAGTGAAATTTTATAGCGTTGTGACGACGTTTTATTCCTTTACCTATACATCAATACGTGCAGCCTAAATAGATGCGTATATCGAACGGGTAGGTATGTGCGTTTCTGCACCTCTTTTTCGCCATTTGTCCGTTAAGGGAATCCCTTCTTAGATTGGAAAGAGTATTGTTTTTTTGAGCACGTTTCGATATTCCATGCTGCTATAGAGAGATTTATGACATGAAAACCCAATATCATTCCCCAACCCGGAAATAGAGTCAGGTATCTCTTGGGTGCATGCCATAGCCCACGCAACACCAACGAAGCATTCTGTTAATGATTAGTGTCATTGCAAAGCGACAGCAATATAACAAGCCCGACATGCAGCTCATTAATGCAAACAATCTTAATACAATATGGCGTGTCACAGTTGCATTAAACGTCAGTGTATGTGGAACATGTTTCCAATAAGTAATGACGTAAGCATGCTAACTGACGTCATCATTATTAGAATTGTATTATGTGTGGATTGTACATTGCGTACTATTCCGCAAGGTTTGTTTACTGATGAAGATACCAGATTCCGATCCGAAGAAGAGGCAAAAACATTCTTATAACTAGCATCATAGAGACATTTGCCATCAAAAACAGAGCATAAATATTATTTACGATAAGTTTAATTTTATGAGTCACATTTTCACAAATATTAATTTCCGATTTAGAATTTTTAGGGTAGTCAAAATTAATTAAATGTATGACTCGATAAAATTCATAAAAGCCAGCATTATTCTTCTTTATGGCATTTACTTTCGACGTAAATTACCGTCACATGTCAGAATTGTTCCTCCAACATCTATGGGGGAGGTCCATTTACCTAATCAAAGCTACAAGTCTACTATGGGTGCCCTACATTTGGACTACAAAGGGTGCACTCGACCATGTGATGTGTGCCCTCGATCAAACTTTACTACTTGTTAGTTGCCGAGAAAGTTACGAGTGGCTGATCTGCGTTGGCCATTTTACGAGCTTGAGGTTTGATGGCTTAGTAACGAGGCGTCGTCTTACGCAATTATTATGGCTGTAATATGGAGATATATGAATCAATAAGTGATGTTTTAGGTAAACCTGCAGTTTTAAATACGGAGAATGAATTGTTTTTTTTGATACTGGAACGACTGAGTGACATCACCTTATATGAAGGCACGAGATTGTTTAAATAGAGGATCAGGTGAGACTCGCATCTATCGTCACTTCTTTCTCATACCAGTCTGCTGAGATGCTTCTTCACATTTGAATGATTTTTTATTGACAAATATTTGTTTCTCAGCGAAGTTTGATACAAAAAGCATGTTTACATAATTATCATGATCACTAATGAGATTTTAACTGATTAACTAATATAATTACGAAATTAATTAATTATAATTGACGTGTTGCTCGATGCAACATACGGTTATTGTGTTTCGAATAGCAAAGAAAGAGCGATGTGGTTATTAGAAACTATTAGATGCTCTCGTGGTCTCTAAATTCGAAATGAAATTCTGGGTGTCTCTAATATTTTCCACATCTTAATCAACTTTCGTTTAATAATTCTGTAATACATCTATTATTAAAATTCAAGAGACAATAATTTTGTCTTTAAATGATTATTATTTCTACTCATACCTTTAAATAAATAAATAAATGAGAAAAAATAAAACACATGATAACTCGCGTGCTGAAGTGTAGTTGCCAACGTTTGGGGCCGATATACACGCGACGTCCATAATGCGATACCATCACTACCATTATTATTTTAATAATAAATGCAACAGATAAATGTGTTGATATAAATTACGGTTATATCAGTACATTTATAAAACGGGATTCAATTGTTTCAAAGTATTTTTTTTTTGCAAAAACTCACATGTGGCTTATATATAGGTATTATATAAACACGAATTAACTATTACTATTTGATATTTTTTGTTATTTCCTTTTCTATTTTGAATTATCCCAGTGACGATACTGCGACTTCATGGATAGTACTACATAAAACTCAAATATTAACGACCAATCATTTTAAAATATGAATTTGTGATACTATAGACTCGTTCCGAATTCACAGTCGCCAACAAGGCACAGCTGTGAAAATATGCGAACGGTCGATATAAATTATAATTATTCCAATTATTTAAAAATAAACCGATCTGTGAACTGGTCCGCCAACGTGATCTGATTGGTCAAATATAGCCATCTATCCACAGATGGAAATTAGAATAGATTATTATGTGGCCGTAGGAATTAAATAATAACAGCAGTTGTGCATAAAATTCCGATTTAACATAAAAATAAAACTGTAGGTATATCGCGCAATCAGAAACTATTAAACACGTTTAATTTTACACGCATTCCATCCCGAAATTACTACCTAATTTTTTGTTAAATCATGTGTGTCAGTGCGAGAATCGGACTTGTCGCCTTTTATCCACAGTAAGGTCTAACTAACTTGTTTACGAAAACTTTTCAGTACAGATTTATAACATGATGCCTATACCTAAATCTTTCTTTCAAAAACCTTGACCCTTCTCGTCTTGGCCTTTTTTAGCCTGTTATTATGTAATGAAATAATGGAACGCCACGTGTGAATAGGGCCTTAGTCATTAAGGCCAGCATTCAGCCAGATGTGAAACAATAGCCGCTTAAATAATACATTTTAATTTGATTGCGCTTCATTAATGGATACAAATGATGTGAATTGTAACCTTGTTTTATTAGGACAAGCTGCGCTCATTCCAAATTACGTGTTGAATAGAGAACAGATTTAAAAAAACCGTAGTCGTTTTTAATTTCGATTCTTTGTCTATTATATGCCAGTCAGCTTAGACTACAATACACATTAATCGACTTGACATACATAAATTCACGCCTGTATTCCCCGAAGGGGTAGGCAAACGTGCATTTTTACACCCGCATTTCTGCCAGATATGTATCAGTTTCACGTAATAGGTCACATTTACAGACTTCGTGCTGCATCTGCTTTTATTATAGGACATAAGTATTTACCATTCAATCACAATTGAATTTTATTGGGATCAATCTTAAGCATCGGAATAAAAACTCTATATGCATAAACCTCCTCCAACGACTCATATAACATTTTAAGAACCATAAAACCAAACGGTTGAATGGATCATTTTACTTTACAACATCAGCGTTATGTGAAACACATATTTAGATACTCTCATTTTACTGCAAAGGATTTTAGAGTCAATATCCTTTGAAAAATATAAAGAAAATGGCCTCTTTATTTCAAGTTCTTCGTACCATGACCTTAAGTCGACATCACAAATCTAACTTTTGTTAACAAGTGTATTAGTAATTGCACATAACCATTTATCTCTTCAGTGGTAAAAGAGAGGAAATGCTTTTATCAACAATAATTATGGAATATTTCTACTCGCGTAGAAGACGAAGAGTAAGAGAATGAGTTAAAAAACCTTTGCCCACCAATGGTAAACGTAAGAAAGGAAAAAAAGCGGCTAGATATTCGTATTGAAAGCTTCGTATTGTCTACAATCATTGCTCCATTGTCATTGTCTCTGTTTAATTTCCGTATTTATCACAGGGTTAGTCGTAAAGAAGTATTTTATCAATCAGCATAAATGGCGATAGTTTTCACTGGCCACTATATGGATGATGAATTTCTGCGCAAAAAAAACAAATCTAGTTCCAATAGCATTCCAATTCCAAATTCAAATCGTTACTGAAGTTTACATTCACCAATGCCCTCCGAACCTGGCCAGCTTCAGACCTCACCACAATTCCATGAATTTCGTGTTCGACCCAATCAATTACCATAAAATTGGCGCGACGCGCTGTTAACGTCCATTCTCTGGGGACATGTGTTTATAGGGTCCCTTATTTTATGTGTCGTTACATGGTTTGAGTATCGGGAATCGGAAATGCTTATTTGGTAGTATATGTGTTGAGATGTCAAATAAAATAGACGGAAGATAATTTGTGTCTTGTTGGTACAATGGTGTAAATTGCGATCCTTTTGATCAATACTGTCTGGGTTCAATTCTTAGGCCAAAGTTAGTTTGTACAGCACAATTTTAAAAAAAAAATACCATTTAACGTCATTATGCTCGCCCTCGTCACATGGAACTTGAAACATAGCTTTCGAATTATGGTTTCAGAATTAACCTCAGTTTTCCATTTCGGGATACAGAAAATGTAATGATATTGATACATTTTTAATTGATTTTATTTTATTTTTTTATTATTGATTGTTTCAAAATTTAAAGAATTTACGTGTAATTTTAGTGTTATCAATCATGTATTTTTTTTATATAACAATTGAAACTTGCATTATGTATTGTAAAAAAATGTTAATTAACGGATTAAATCATGAATACTGAGTTGTCTAGTTAAACATAACGCGTAGAAGCATTTCAGCGCACTAATGTAGATTACTATTTTAAAAATATACTATTTTACTCGTTAATTTATTGAAATCCGTGTTTAAAATGAAACTGAAAATAAAATACGGCCAGTACTTCGCCTCTATCTGATGTAAATTAAACGAAATAAATATTGTGTACGAGACGTTCCGACGTTGACTGATTTACGGCACCGTCCCCTCCTTATCTAGCAGTTTCAAAAGTAAGGTATCGAGTATTCCATAAAAAAACTAACACGTTTTACCTTGTCAGCTGTAATAGATAAGGGCTTTGTTTCCGATATATCGGAATATTGCAAAATTACCCTGGATAAGCGCTGATTTAGGGGTAATTCAATACTACATTGATAAATTGCATGACGTAGAAAAAGGGTGTTATAACTTCAGTATGGTTGTCTGTTTTAGTCTGAGGTATCGTAACTCCTAAACGAATGGATCGATTTCGTTTCGGTTTTTTCAAGAATATTAAATAATGTAATGTTCGAATGTTTGTCAGTTAAGGAGCAATGTAAGTACCTATTTAAATAAAAGTTTTGTCTCGTGTGAAAACTAAGGAATAGTTCTGATTGTCGATTAATGGCCTTAAAGCTATGTCTAAATCATAAGTGTGATGTAATCATAACTCGTGATGGCCTCGAGGTTTAGGCACGCCGCGGTTTAGGTTCAAACCCCAGGTACACACCTCTGGCTTTTTGAAGTTATGCGTGTATTCATAAAGAATTATCACGTACTTTAATGGCGAAGGAAAACATCGTGAGGAAACTTGCACACCTAAAAGTTCTTGAGGATTTCTTAAGTGTGTAGTCTGCCAACCTGCACTAAGCCAGCGTGGTGGACTAAGGCCTAAACCCTCTCAGTTGTAGGGGAAGCCCGTGCCCAGCAGTGGGACGTGGGCAGATGATCATATCATAGCTCACCTTTCTCACTGCATGTCGGGACACAATCTCGCACAACGGTTAGTTCGCTGACATATTTCTGAAACAAAAGACAATATCCAATTAAATTTATGTATGAGGTAAATCGGGACAATGCTTATAAATTATTGGCAACCCTAGCTGAAGGGCAAAGCGAATTACTCCAGACCAAGTGTCTACCCCATTCCTATACGCACAAAATCTCGGCTAATTAGTTCTATTTAGCAAAAGCTGTGTGTGAAATAATAAGAGCTTTTTGTTCATTAGCGCGGCCCTCGCCGTGCGCTCTGTATAATACCACTTTCTAATTTCACCTTTTATACCCGCCTCAGAAATTTCTTTTAAAAGGCACCACCGGTCTCGCGTTAATGAAAGAAATGTTTTTAATTAACGTAAACAAAAATTCATCGCGAGCGTAAAGATGGGGTAATCTGGACGGTTTTACTCCGGCGACACTTTATAACTTGTAAATTTAAAATGTATTCAGGTAGTGCAATTAAGATTTCGTGTGTTTGATATATTTAAAGGAGGTTAATTAATATTTTTCGGTCTGTTTACATGTTCTGTTTGTAAATATTTTTTACATACTCGTTATGCCTCTGTTGGCTGAAAATAATAATCATATTAATACAGTTTTTAGCAGTCAGGTCAAACAACCAACCTGTTGTCCAACCTTTATCCATAGACATGCGAACCTTATATACTGACGTCAAGTTTTTATTGGATTACTATAAAATGATAAGCTGCTTATAAGCAATTAGTATTCTCAGTGTTATTCAACAAAAATTTATAAGTAATACGTAATTTTTTAATTAAGCTAGTGAACGAAAATAGGCTCGCCCTTATGTTACGTAGGCCTTCAAAACAAAGCTAGCAAACCATAAGTGTTGAAACACCTATAAAGGTACCTTCACCTATCTCTTCAACGGGAGTGAATGTATGAATTTTATGTTACAGTTGTTGTATTATATTTAACCTTATATAATAGTGTTAGACGCAGTAAAAAATAATTTAAAAATAAAACATTTAAGAAGTTCACGTCAATTTTACTGTACATTAAATTTTCTCAGTGTGTAGGTTCCAACAAATTATTTTATAAATTAAGATCTTGCCCTTAAACGAGTTTGTACCCTGTCCTTCGCAAATCGCCGCGAGCTCTTGCTTTCAACTCCAAAGGCTTAGCGCAAACAATAATTATGTCCTAAGCAAACTAGGGCCATATTGTACCTGCCAAGCTTACAGTTTTTACCATAAAATGTTTGTGATGGTTATCGGAACGATTTTCTTTTGGGGCTAATAAGGTAAAGTATCATCATCATCAGCCCAAATACGTCCCACTGCTGGGCACGGGCCTCCTCTACAACTGAGAGGGTTTAGGCCTTAGTCCACCACGCTGGCCTAGTGCGGGTTGGCGGACTACACACCTAAGAAATTCCTAAGAACTTCTAGGTGTGCAGGTTTTATCACGATGTTTTCCTTCACCGTTAAAGCAAGTGATAATTCATTGTGAATACACACATAACTTCGAAAAGTCAGAGGTGTGTGCCTAGGGTTTGAACCTGCAACCGCCGAAATTCTCGACCGCGCGCCTAAACCTAAGGTAAAGTATATTTTTAGTATATTACGATAAAAAATGATTCTCATTTTATTTCGTATTTTTTGTGACGAAGTATATTTTTCAAGATTGATCCATTATACTATCAGTCGCATGTTAAGTTAAATAATATTTTTGTGCCATGTGGCAAATAACTATTTCTTTAATACACACACAAATAACCTCATGCCTGTATTCCCTAAAGGGGTAGGCAGAGTTTCGTGAGGTGGGTGCGTTTCTGTATCCACATTTCGCCAAGTACGTATCTGCCCCACATATATCGCTTAATCATCATCGTCACCATCATCAGCCAATATACGTCCCACTGCTAGGCACGAGCCTAGTCTACCCCATTTCTTTAATACGACGTTTTTAATAATAGTTTCTAAATAACGCGTTCATATATTTTTTTTCGTCAAGGCATATACATATAACTTTACGATTATTGTCATATATTTTGACGTCACAAAAACACCAAGTGTCCTTGCACTCTAAATACATATATCAGAACACCGCAACAAATACATAAAACAAGTTTTCACAAATTTGTTCACGGCTGAAATGATTTTATACCACTTCCATCCCTCGGGAAACCCTCGACTGTCCCGCGAGACGCGCACTAAGTCCCGACTAAAGTGGCGGCTTATTAGGCTTACGCCCACAAGATTCCTTCTGGCTCACGTCTACAGCTTCAGTTTTGTTTCATAAATCTTGGACAATTTTTTTCATTCAATGCACTTAAGTTTGAAAATTATTTAATTATTTTAAACTCAAGTAAACTTTCCGCAATAAAATGATAATTATTTGGGTTGAACAGAAATTATTATTTTTCTCGTTGTAATAATGATTGCCTTTTCCTGCAACACAAGTGTGAGCTATGTGATCTAGATGTGCCGGGCCGGCCAAGTGCTACTGTGTGTTTCCATTGGCAACACACAGTAATAATAACATAAATTAGTCTCGCAATGTTTCCAAAAACGGCAATTATTACATTATATAACGTTGAAAGAGTTTACCTTGTAATGCTTAAAGTTAAAACTTTTATGTTTTTAAATTGAGAGCGAATATTTACTGAATAGCTATTCATGCTCTTAAAAATTGTTTTTATCCCCTACGAAAAATGTGCAGTTAAAAATGTACAGTTTTTTTTACTAAAACCTCAACATTTCAACATTCCCTTAACTCTAAGCTGAGCGCGCTTGTATCTCCAAAAAGTAAAAAAAAAACTATTCGTATAAAAGAAAACAACCACTCAGTTTTCTTTTAAAAGTTCTATGTTAAATATTTCTTTGGTTTGAAAATACTTTAGTGCAGAAACTACTTTTATTATCCTATTATATATATATATATATATTTAAGTATGTGTCCACATCGAACGTCTTTCGGCCGCTGATTATTATGATATTAATGTTAAGTGTATAGAATGATTTTTTGCCAGTGTCATTGTATTTCCATTATTTTTTAGAGAAATATCATGAGATATCCCTTACAGATAGCTGTTGCCTGCAAACCCGCATGTGAAACTTTAGACATCAAAATGAGTATTTTTCCCTCGTTTTTGCCACATGTTTCAATAATCATCCAATCCTATTGGTGTTATCATGGTGATATATACTGTAGACTTTTTGCATAAACCTGCTATTTAATATTTAAATAATTTTGGACCAGTATTCCCTTTGATAAGCGCGTTGAAAAAAATAAATAAAAAAATACACCCAACAGTCACATACATAGTTCTGACCCCACATTAAGATACGAGTCTTGTGTCGTGGGTATCAGAAACTACGAAAGACTTTTCGGTCTCACAAACACCCAGACGCGAAACAAATATTTGTGGATCACACACACATTTGTCTCGGTGCGGGGATCGAACCCGCGGCCTCTCGTTTCGCAAGCTGGTGTCTAGCCAACAAACTAAGTATTCAGCTTTATAATATTAGCATTAACATAATTAAAATTGTTCCTATGAAGGCGTAAAAAATCAATATAATTAGAAAAAACCTGTTTGCATAACACATTTATCTACTCACGTCATAGGCTTACTAATATCAGTGGCGGTACTTCCATAGAGGCCCAAAAGCGCCGCTTGCCTTACAAATTTCCAAATAATAATTGTCAGCTTTAAATCTTTCTTTAACAAAATAAATTTGACATATAAATGAGAAACCTGACCCAAAAATAAACAATTATAAACTACATTACAAAATTAACGTGTAACGCTTTTGGGCTTCTATGGAAGTACCGCCACTGCCTAATATTATACTAGTGCCTTGAGAGTTCGTACCTAGGCAAAGCGAGGACAGAGCTAAGTGATGAGATATTATCGTGTGTCGCTACTTGATATTCTGTGTCAACAGCGTGTGAAGTGCGGTCTCTTTTCCGTGCTGGTACAAAGAAACACTAGTATTTATATAGAGTCTTTCCTAAAGGCTATAATTTCTAATTAAATGTCGTATAATAATAAGTTTTTACGGAAATTGTCTTATACATACAAAAATCTGTATAATTATATCATAGCCTATTCATACATGCAAGTACTTATGTAAAAAAAAAACTCACTTTGAACAATACTAGTAGAATTCACAAAGAAATATTTAGATTTCATTTTCCATGACATTATCAAGAAAGTACGTTGAAGTTTCTTTCGCTTAATTAATTACTAAAAAGAGAAACTTTATTTAAAACTCAAATGACGAGAGCACATGATTAATTTATAATTTTTAATAAACATTATTTTGTTATAAATTTCGTCACTCGATAATGAATATGAATTTATTATAACACGTGTTTTGGAGAATAGTAATGAATAGTGAATTTGCTTTTTTATATATTCTAACGGCTTAATAATGACAATGACGATAAGCGCAGTGCGGTCTAAATAGTGTGCCAAATAAATATAAATAAATATATGTATAATATTCTTATATTTGTTTATAAATTTGAGCTTCAAAATCATTGCAAATGTTTTATTTCTGTCCAGGTGCACTTTTCTCTAAGAAAAGAAATAATGTAATGGTTCTCCTATTGGCAAACGTAAAGAATATCATCAATGATAAAACCTATCACACGCTGGGCACTTTTCGATCCCAATAAAATTGCGAAAATTGCGAAAATTGCGACGTAATTTATCGCCTAACCCATTATAATCTCATCAAATCTAGACATGTAGTAAATGTGACCCTTCGTAAGTCCTCGCAAACTTACAACTTTCACCCCGAACGTTTACTAAGGTCAAACGAAGTGCAAACGGTCCCACACTAAGGGGTAAATGGCGACGCATATCGGAATAAAGATAGCTTGGCATTTTAATAAAACGATTCTTTATAAAATTCATGTGTATCATTCAATTTTCGATGCAATGTGTCGCGTTTAATATTTTAATATCTTCAATGTTCGTTCTAAAATTGTCTGTCATTTTTAATGTTTTGATTTTGCCAATTGGAAGATGTTAGGTATTTACTGAAGTTTTAAATCTCTATGTAAATAATATCGAACATGCACTGCATGTTTTTCAAAAATACTACGTGATAAAACCATAACAAAAAGTCGTGATGGCCTAGATGGACGCGGGTTCACAGACCTCTGACTTTTTGAAGTTATGTGTGTATTTATAAAGAATTATCATGTACTTTAACGGTGAAGGAAAACATCGTGATGAAACCTGCACTCCTAAAAGTTCTTCGGAATTTCTTAGGTGTGTAGTCCGCCAACCCGCACTACGCGAGCGTGGTGGACTAAGGTCTGAACCCTCTCAGTTGTAAAGGCGGCCCGTTCCCAGCAGTCGGATGTATATGGGCTGATGATATGAAAACCAACATTTTTCAAATTCACATAGTTTACGTAAATTAAAAAGTCACTGAAATTGTTTTACCCAGTAAATATAAATATGTTTGATAAATTTATCTGCACTACATTTTCAGTTCAAAGCTTCCATATTTGCATATTCGATACCTTTTAATCGTATTTGCATTCGGGAATATTTTAAACCGTTCCATCACAATGTGATCGCTAAAGCTCCACATTTCCAAGGGATGAGCTTAAATCTCCGCCACGCCCAAGTCAAACATTAGACATCAATATTTTACCAGCCTGGGGATTCCATTAGGCTAACGATTATGGCTAATGTATTCAAATTGTCGCTGGTTCGACTCCCGGAGGAGGCATGTTGATTTTACCCTTGATTTATTAATTATAAGTTTGCGTAGGCTTAAAATTAATTTCGGGGTAAACGCTCTTTATCTCGTTAAGGTAGGCAACGCTATTAGAGGTTATGATGTGTCTTTAAGGTATATTTTAATATGGCGTTATTCGACAGACTTTTGTTTCCTCAAAATATGATAATTTACTAAACGCATGCACTGAGTTTGCTACCTGTAAATATAGTTACAACTTACCATTTTAAACAGTTACACAGTTTTACAGTTTGAATTATTTTTGATGAATTATTCTAACCGTTAAAGTTTAAACAATCTAACATATTTTCTATCATCACATACATACATACATACATACAAACACGGTAACACCCTTACCCCTGAATCATATAACATAATTACAATTACTTTGTCAAGCAAAAACATTTTATTTCGAATGAACAATTAATATTCTGATAAATTAAAGCACTCTTTTTCAAATTTCACCCCATAATTGCTTTGAAGTTAATATAACTATAACTTCCACTTAAGCGCTCATCTGTTACGGACATTTTAATAAATAAACTCTATACATAAAATAAACAATTCCTTACTCCATTCCACTTTACCCCAATTGCGCCAAAAAGTGGTAGTTATTTACCCCGGCCACTTTAACTGCCTAATAAACGGCATGCCCCATTCATTTTAATAAATATAGCGTACGAACTTTATTAATATGACGCGTAGTGAACCGTGTTCGGGTTTACCCGAAACTTTATTTTATTAAAAGATTAACTGTTAATAAAACCACATTATAGGCTTTTGTTTGAGAATCTATTGATAACTTTCCTAGAGTTATTTAAGTAATCAAGCTGTATTTTCTCTATATGTCGATCAATTAAATATAAGTAATAAATCAAGCTGTACTTTCTCTATATCTAGATAATGGAACTTATATACCGATATGAAATTTCCTTGGTCTGAGGTTCAGTAAAAATATATTCTTAACCAACTGAGTTTCTATTTCAGCCACAGATATATGTATATAAAACATGCATCATGGATAACAGACCGTACGAGACTTTTCAGTCTCACAAACACATTATAAAACACATATACATTTTTCTCGGTGCGGGGACCAAAACATCTCTTATTTCATATGTCGACTCTGCTTTTGAGACTGTCGCGCCACGATAAATAATGTTTATTTGAATCATTATATTCTTGTAGGTAAAAGTTGTGCAAATAATCAGGTAGACGGCACTGAAGAAATCTTAGAATAAATGCATTTTTACAATTATCTTTTGAATTCGTAAAGCTACGACAAGTAAACCGCAGGTAAAGCTTATCTATTATGAAAACGTGTGTAGGTCCGTGTTTACTCCTGCATTAGGAATAATGTTGCCCGCGGTGCAAATATATTAAATTGAGTTTACCCCTAAACTTTTGTAGTATTATAAAACTCTTTTATGGTCACTACTTCAGTTTGTTATTTATAAACATTAGATACTTAAGTTTGCTAGAGGTTTCGCTCAAGTTACAATAGATTTTGCTAACCAAACTCAAAAAACAATACCTCAGGAACCTAAAATTATTTTCAGATTGAAAGTAATCTATCATCGTCTTCCAAGTAACCATATATTAGATACTATTTAAAAATTTCAAATGGTGTAACAATTTATACATACTACCGTAAGAACGTTTTGTAATATTTTAAGGTATAATATTATGATATCAGTACCCAGAGTTTTCTTTCTGTAAAATATACCTATAATACAAATACTCGTATATATACATGAATACTCTAAAATTTGGTTTCGAAAGGTACAGAAGGTATTTAAAAAAGATAAATTATTTTTATAAAATGCTCTCTTTGTTATATGGACCTATAACTCAGCAGGAAAATTTAGAAAATATTTCTAACTGTGAAATCCATTACCGAATTGAAAGCTATATCGGAGAGAAAAATATTAAAAATATATGTTTGTGGAGAGCTTGTTTTGTCTTCCAGTCTGTTTTTGAATATATTTTCGCGAGAGTTTTTATTGATAAATGTTTTCGAAATAATGCTTCGTGTGTTTTTTTTTAATGCGGGATAGACAATTTAGCACTATTTCATCCGACGGCATCTTAAAATTCAAACAATGCTAATAAGTTTTCAGTGTAACGTAAGTTTTCGGTAAGTTTTTAATTGAGTCTAATTAATAAGTCTAATTAAGTAAATTTAATCAGTTTACTTAATCGTTTAGTTAGTGGTCGTCGGGACTATTATCGGGATTTGAAGTAAAACACAAGCCCTTGGATTTGCCCAAATTACTCGAGTATTTAGAAAAATGTTCGCTCAATTTATTAGACAACGTCACAATAAATACTTATTCGCAAAAAATCTTAGGTAAATAGGGTTGATGTGTTTTAATTTAACCCATAAATACGAGCATTTATTAATTTAAAGTCTACATACAGTCTTATAAAGGCAGACGTATTGCCATAGGCATTCTCTACCAGTCAACCTTCGTATATAATTTAGTGTGTGTGTGTGTGTGTGATAGCATCAATAAATAACCGCGCAATTTCCTTCAACATATTCTAGATTCTAGATTGAAACTAGAATAAACTAATATAGGGCGGATGTGAGCTCCACTGGCAGTGCGCGCTTTAAGTCGAGCGAGTGCTTTCCCGTGTCCCGGCCGGCGCGGGACGCTTCCACTGTTGCACTAACACAGCCTGGATTGGATGTAAATTTATTTAATCCGTAGACCAGATTTGAATAAAAATTTATTTAATCCATATTGTGGCAAAATATTGTATTGAAATATTATTAATGTGAAACAATTTTGGATTTAGTATATATAATAATATTAGACCACTTTACCTCATATGTATGTCCGAAAAGATGGACAGAGATGTTACGCTAACTTTTTGTCAGATGTATTTTAGTTCTACCCAATCCAATCCAATCCTAAACCTTATCTACCCAATTTCTGTGAAGTTTTAAATAGTAGAAAAAAGATAAAGAAGTTTTAATTCTTACCTATTTACTCTGGTACACACAATTTTTTCTAAAACACTCACTGCAAAAATCTTTCACAAATTCAAAAATATGAAAACAAGAGGCCGTGAGGTAAGACTTTTCGGCCGAAAAACCTGTAATACGAAAGAAAAACAGTCCGCACTATTTGTTAGTTGTGGCATGACGACAGATTTGCCACCTATTGCGTCACGTTGAAATAGGTCAGGGCGCATGGCGTAGAAATAGGTCTAAAAATGCAGCTAGGAAATAGTGCTTTCCTATGTAGTAGGGTTTGTGGCGCGCTACTGCGGAACTATAATTGAATTTTAAGTAACTTTTACCACACACGGGATTGGCAGCTAATTCAAAGTAAATTTTAATACTCGGCATCGGAAACTGTAGTAAACTTTTACAGTAACCCGAATGGGGTAAAATGGGACGTGAACAAATTTCAATAACTTTTGTACGTATTTTTTAATAGATTGGTAAATAACATTCGATACCATTAGATTACATTTTTTTATAGTATTACCAATTATTGTTAAAGAGTTGTCAGAAGAAGTTTTTACAACTTCCCGGAACACTTGATTTGGGTTATAATTATTTTATAGCAAACTAATACATTATTAAAGCATTTATGACTGTAGCCTTTATTGTGTTAAATAAATTTCAAGGAATAAACACATACGATCAGTATTTTCAATGTTTTTATATGTCGTATTTTATATGTCGTGATGGCCCCGAGGTTTAGGCACGCGGTCGAGAATCTCGACGGTCGCGGGTTCAAACCCCAGGCACACACCTCTGACTTTTCGAAGCTATGTACACACATAGCGTAAATACACATTCATAATAAATTATCACGTACTTTAACGGTGAAGGAAAACATCGTGATGAAACCTGCACACCTAAAAGCGCTTAGGAATTTCTTAAGTGTGTAGTCCGCCAACCCGCACTAAACCAGCGTGGTGGACTAAGGCCTAAACCCTCTCAATGGTAGAGGAGGCCCGTGCCCAGCAGTAGGACGTATATGGGCTGATGATGATCAGTATTTTACGGTTTTCTTTTTCTGGCCCAAACATGTGGTATTGCTAATTTTGCGGTAAAAATTACAATCCGTAGATGAGCAAATGACCGGGTCGATGAAACTTTCTAGAGATTTTACGATTGAAAAGAGCCTATGACCATGTGAAGACAATAACAATCCATCTATGTAGCATAGGTAAATTTTAACTAGACTATTACGATAGTATAAACATAAAAAATAACGAGCTTCGCTGTGCCAACAGCCCTTACAATGTAGTTTGCATAAATTTCGCCCCACTACACGCCCCGTTAGGTCCAACCTTTATTTCATATACACTACAATTGACGAGAATATTTTTCCTGCGAAGTATTTTCTCGTATAAAAGATATTTCGGTACGTTTTGTGGAAATCAATTTAATGTGTATGCTCGGAAATCTTTTATTATTTCAGACATCAAAGGATTCATTGGTTTTGTGTTTTTATACCGGAGTACGGGAAGTAATATTACTTTAGCAAACATAAAGGTACTTATGAAAATTTATGGGTTGTTCGTAAAATATGAAGTAAAGGAACATTGATATTTCTTATATAAACTGCTCAAAATAATAATTATGGAGTCTCAAAACAGAACATATATATTTTAATATTATTTTCTTATACCTATTTACATACATAATATAATATATTGATTGAAACATATTAACTAAGAGCATTTTTTATATATTATCCATAAATTAACAATACCAAACCCTTCAAAATAGGAAAAATGTCTTAAATTGCCTTACTTACCTATTTTCTCTGGAAAACTCTATGAAAACTGTTTTAATAGTTCTAATACCTTGTTCAAGAAAATAATATGAATCAGCTGATTTTACCTTTTATATATTTGAAAATAATTTCATAATATTATATTTCATATTATTTTGTTGTAAAATACTTTGATATTAGCAACACTATTTTCTTGCCCGTACATCTGTAATAAAATCTGCTTTCCTAACCGAGTAATAAGAAAATATAAAGACTAAAGGAAATATTTTCTATCCTTTTTAGCTACCAACTTTTTTTCAGTGATTACAACTTCTTATTAACTAACTAGCACAAACATAAAAGCTATACGCATAAGCTTGACAGCCCCGTGGCGCAGTTGGCTAGACACCAGCTTGCGAAACGAGAGGCTGCGGGTTCGATTCCCGCACCGAGACACATGTTTGTGTGATCCACAAATATTTGTTTCGGGTCTGGATGTTTGTGAGACCGAAAAGTCTCTCGTAGTTTCTGATACCCACGACACAAGACTTGTATCTTAATGTGGGGTCAGACTATGTATGTGACTGTTGGGTGTATTTATTTATTTATTATACGTTAAATCCTTTTGCCGTTACACCACGGTACTTTACATTTGTCATTCATATTTCTACTATATAATAAAATATTTCCATTTCATTTCAGTTTTCAAACATTTTAAAACATTATCTGTTTCCAGTACATGCTAAATGCGAAACATAAAAGTTTTACCTTAAAGTGTATTGCCGTTATACCAAGACATTAAACCCATATAAGATAACTTAAACTTACTCCATTAGAAGACATTGTCGAGCACTATCCCCTCATTTTGCTAACCGAGAAACCACAACAGCACTTAAAATCCATTGCTAACTTTAGCTGGAAATATCTCTAAGCTATATCGTTTTATGTTGAAATTTTCATAATGTAAGCACGTACTGCCAATGCTGTGTCCATTTTGGTCCCTTTGTAATTTCATTAAAGGCCGTAACGCATTAGGGCCGTAAATGTGTTTAGATTTCACTAGAGAGACTGGTTTTGCAAAGAGGATTTATTTTATCCACTCATATGTAATAAAATTAATATAGGTTGAAATGGCTGTGACGCATACAGACAAATATAACTAACGGCTACTAAGATAGCCAGCTTCTGGGTGAACTAACGGAATAAATATTTTAATTCTTTTGCATAAATTAATCAGTTTTTTTCTTTCGTAACTTTATGTAGTTGAACACTAATGACTCGGTAGATTAATGTTTTATTCATTTATTTGTTTATTGTACAGATGTGAATATCAGACTATCCTACGGTCTCTGCATTAAGCATGGCTTGTATCGCAGAGACAGTACCGCAGATACATTTGTTATATGTTATCTTATGCTGTGTATGTTATACACAATGATTTTTTTTCTATACATAAACAATTGTGCAATTAAAAATAAACTTACTGGAAGGATACGATTTTGTTTCTTGGGTTCCAGTAATTAGGACCATCTCAAAAAAAAACAACTATATATTTCCAATGGTCTATGATAAAATATATCTAAGCCAAACCAATTGCCACATAAAATCCTAAACCCATTTATATGTAGATATTAGCGATCGAATGACCGACACTAAACAAACAGCGCATGTAATCACAGTCGCTTATGAGCGATGCGATTGTATGAGGATAATGTAGTTAACCTGTGAAATTTCGCATAGATATTGGTTTTTGGTCCATTGTTGTCAATAAATTAAAGCGTTATTCGAAAATATGGGTTTGCTTGGACAATTGTTGTCTGGAAAATATTAGAACCAAGCGTACAGAAATTACCTTATAAAACAATTATTGATAATCCAAAAAAAAAATGTTATTCCAAATTTAAACGGCACAAAACAATACTTAAACTATCCAGTGACCGTAAACGCTGTACAATACCCCATCCCGGTACATTGTATAAAGTGAAACACTACAGCATCAAAGGCTGGCTGACCTTATCTAAACAAGCGAGTACATGTCAAAGCGTGTTGATAACGGGCCGGGCGTGGTGTGACGTCACCCAGCAAATGATGGGGGTTTGGCGACGGAAATTGGCCCGGTAATGTCTTCTATCTGGTGTATGAGATGGAATGATGCGGGCGCGAACGGGCTGTGCGGTGTATGTAACACGATTGGGTGAATAGGGATTTCCATCAAGGGATGTTGGTAAGCTAGCCATGAAATCATGTCAGTTTTTGGTTTACGGCTTTTATGGGCAAACTACTTTCGTTTAAATCACAGTCAATTGAATTTTGCATAGTATAATAAAATATTTCGCAAAAAAATGGTTTTAGATTTAATGTTGTGTCATAATTTTATTTAATAAAAATTTCGTAATGCGAAATTAATTCAACAGTGTCAAAAATTGCTAATACATAGTCATGTTCTATATTAAAAAAAAGTGCTCAGCACGATGTATTTTTTTTAATACAAATAAAACCTGTGAATACTAGACATGAATGTCAATAATTCCTCCTATCTACTCACATTACACTGCCACCACTGTATTGCTCGCAAATAGTTTTAGCGATTACACAACACATTTTCAGCCGTAAATTAACAATTATGCTAAGCAATAAATTTAATTACGTGGTAATGAGTTGCGGTTGTTGCTACAAATGTTTGTCAGTTGTACTGCGACCGAAATCGGAGCAATAAGGTACTGACTAATGTTTCATTTCGACGGCACGTGACAGGACATATTGCAATGTTCGTATAAAATCCCTGCATCGGCCTTTTTAAAAAACAAATGGGAACAAAAGAATATAAAGACGAAGACAAACGCTTCGATAGGTATAATATCGTATTTTTACTCTTCTCTTTGGCAATTGTTGTGGTATTGTTAATTTGATTTGTATAATATAGCATGTTTTTAATTTTTATAGACCCATCATTGACATTGACCTCTCGGTTTTTTTTTGCCCTATTCCACCACACACCCGTGCCACTCCTGTGCTCCAAGATCAACAGCGGCATGCACAGTATTTACACCGAGCACTGAAGCTAAGCGAATCAAAGGGACCTTAATTTGTCATGATCCCGCAAAAAATATTACGGGGGAGCTAGAGTTGACCACTCGGAATGAGTGTGCGACTTGTGATCGAGAGGTCCTGGGTGAGGCATAGTGTCTTTTTTCCACTGATAAATTCTCAGAGGCTGTAAAATGGCAGGAAATGTGTGTTAATTCTCAGTAGATTTATAAATAGTATTTTCGATAATACAAGTTTATTACTATTGTCCATGTGTTATTTACCATTATAACAAAAAGGTTTAAAAACCTTTTTTTTACCGTATCTATTAACCCATTACTTCCCAAGCATCGAAAACATTGGAATTTTTTGATGAAATGTATAAATTAAGAAAAAATAATATGATTTTATATATATATATAATATTTTTTCGCGATATATGAAGTCGGGTCATAATGCTCCTTCTTCTTCCTCCTTAAATCCTTAGTTTACAAAAAATATCAATTTGAAAAAATTACATTAAAATCACCTTAACCTTTTTTAACAGCGAAAAAAAATTTTTATTACAAAAATTGTGTGAAATTACGAATTTCATTAGCAACTATAAAAATAAGAGCCCTACAACAACAACAAAAATGTTGAATATATCTTGAAATAGGACAGTGGGGAGAAATTGGTTAAAAGTCATTAGTCGTTCACTTAAACGATGAGATGAGATGAACGGAGAGTTCCAAGACCAAGTATGCCAAACCGCATCACGAACGTGCACTTGATTAACTTAAGTGCTATTAAATATTAAAGGATCTCAGCAAGGAATGGTTAACATAAAATCTATAGTGATTTATGTGTTAGTACTATTGTTTCAGTCATTTGTTGTGCCGTAATTTTGATTGTTTTAGAAACAAAGTCAAAGTCAAAATTATCTTTATTCAAATAGAGTTTTACAAGTTCTTTTGAATCGTCACTATTTTAAAGTATTGCCGCTTCGAAATGTGTTATCGCTGTGGAGAAGAAACGGCAAGAAACTCCCTCAGCAACCCGTAATGCTTTTTTTTCAACTTTCAGCAACATTTTTAGACTCCATGCTGCTACTGAAAATTTTCTGATAGAAAAACCCAATAACATTGTCTTATCCGTCAAACGAAAACTCTAACCCCTCGCACACTATATACCATATAGAGACCATTAAGTAAAAATCACAACAAAGTTACTCACAATACAGAACTTGGAGTCGTTGGGGCAGTCCTCGAGGCGGGCCGCGCTGCGGTTGTTGCAGGGCGTGATGGAGCCCACGCCGTCGCTGTACTGGCCGCACTTCCAGCACTTGATGGCCGTGGTGGTAACTACCATGGACACCAGCAGCACCGCCGTCACCAGCTTGTATGAGCTCGACATCATCTGCAACAAAAACAAATTCAACATTAGGTCGTTTTGTTTTAAGAGTAACTTACATCTCTTAATGATGTTGTTACACCTATGTATTTACGTTTTAAACTAGGTTCGTGTTACGAAGCAAAGTGTTTAGGCTAATTTCAAAAGTAACTGAGGTCTGGCCACTCCCAATCATAGAGGAAAGTGGTGCTTAGTAGTAAAACACATGGGCTGAGGTAAAAATTATATAGCTTTGACAGCCCCGTGGCGCAGTTGGCTAGACACCAGCTTGCGAAACGAGAGGCTGCGGGCTCGATCCCCGCACCGAGACTTAATGTTTGTGTGTCCCACAAATATTTGTTTCGGGTCTGGGTGTTTGTGAGATCAAAAAGTATCTCATAGTTTCTGATACCCACGACACAAGACTCGTATCTTAATGTGGGGTCAGAACTATGTATGTGACTGTGGGGTGTATTTATTTATTTATTATTATTTATTTTATAAAAACTAATATTATCATCGACACCAGTATTGGATGTTGGACTTTCCAAAACTCGTTTAGAGCTATATTCGAATTTTATAGAGTGGCCAGCATCTAGCGACGTCCATTAGCCATTATGAGACCACTTATCCCATTTGTCGTTTTTTTTGTGAAAGCTGCGTTTGCCGATACGCAGTCTCCCATCAAGAAACATCCAATAGTCATCAAATCTACCAAACTGCTGCTTCAACATGCCAATTCCCTGAGTCAAGACTAACACAGTCAATAAGTTAACAGCCCCGTGACGCAGTTGGCTAGACAACAGCTTGTGAAACGAGAGGCCGCGGGTTCGATCTCCGCACCGAGGCAAATGTTTGTGTGATTCAAAATATTTGTTTCGGGTCTAGGTGTTTGTGAGACCAAAAAGTTTCTCGTAGATTCTGATATCCACGACAGAAGACTTGTATCTTAGTGTGAGGTCAGGACTATGTAACTGTTGGGTGTATATATGTTGTTTATGTAAAAATTACAGTATTATGCCGGGAAAAATTCATTTACATGAAATAAAACACAGCGAGCACATCCAAACTTTTATAAAATTCAATTTCATGCCAGTTGGAGAACAATCATTTTTCACGTAGACAGATAGCTCTGACTGACTCGCCGATATTCTAAAAATGTACGTGTCAAATAAGATGCTATTTGTAACAAACGTTAAAAATGCAGGAGACATGAATCCCCACTGAAATAGATGCGGACCGTGACCAAAGCCGTTGCCATTTGGTGAATGTTTCATGGAATTTTAAAACACATCGATCCGGTTATAACTGAAATGATACTTCATGTATTGAATTTAGTTTTTATTTGGGAAATCTGTTTATGTAGGATGGTTTGGTAAAGTATGTTTTTAGCATTAAAATAAGAATTAAAACTACCATACTTCTGAAACCTAAAATATATATTATACATAGGTACATCACACAAATGATTATAATAGAGATAGATGTTGTTTATTATACAGACTTCGTTGAATCTAGAAAGAATTTCCGTGCTTTTCACTGTTTTTGCCGTGGCTATTATTGGAAATTAACAGAACAGCTCGAATTTTATGTCCCATTTATTCATTAAATATCGTATAGTTATTTACCCGCGGTGCGTTAATTGCGTCTCGTTGTATTTATGTTTCATGTGAGGTTTAAATCTCATAATTCAATTTTTTATTTTCCATCTGCTCCTTTATATTTTTTTCTGATTAACTTCGTTATGGGATCATGACAAATTACTTTCCCTTAGATTCGCTGAACTTCAGTGCTCAGCGTCAGTACTGTGGGTGACGCTGTTGATCTTTATGCATAGGGGTTACACTGGCGGGTGTATGGTAGGATAGGGCCAAAAATTAAATTAACATAATGATATATTATTTTGACGCTTATTTTCTCAAATTCAGAAGAAGACTAGTGACCATCGCTATAAAATATTTAAGGCATATAAAAAGCTTACAGAAACCGACAATATTGATAGTCAATTACAAGTTACTGTTTGAAAACTTTGTCTGTATCGTAACTCCTTTTTCGTCACTAAAACATTCCAACAAAGTGAACAAATCATGATTGCCGTACATCGGGGGCTGAGTTAGCACTTTTATTTTTCTGCCCAAACTAATCAAGTAATGTACACGTTGGTATATTACTACACGTAGGCTATAAATGCGTGTAGACTGTGAGGCTCAAGGGGTTATTAGCTTATCGCAGGTATTGATTTATGAAAGTATGACGTCATAAGGTTTGGTCTAAGAAAATATGTATAGTTAAGGTAGAGAGCAACCACGCAAGCGTTTCGCAATATGGGATCACGGTGTATACAGTCACAAAAACTTTGGCAACTGAATCGCTCCTATAGCTAAGAAAATTTCGTACTGAACAATTTTTTTAGAGATTAGAAATTTCTATTGGTCCGAGTCTGTGTTTTACTGATAATGTATATGTCACTAATGAGGGAACATCGAGAGCGTTTCTTGCCAGTAGACACTACATTCGGTCTATACTAAAACATTGCGAGGAAACCTTCGTACAAGAATAATCTCACTCGATTTTTTTGGTATGTTAAATCCACTAACTTATATAGGCCAACCTGCTACACCACTTAGAGTGAGAAGAAGAGCCTAGTGCCCAACAATTATAATTCCTTTCAGTGCAGAATTCTATTCAATCTGTTTTTACTAAAATTGCTTTTCAAAAACAATACGATTAAAAAAAAATATTTTAGTACAATAAAAAGCAATAAAATATGGGTTTCCACGCAAAGATATTTCAATGATCACAAATTCACCCCAAGCTCAATAAAATATATACGCGTAAATAACACAACAGGCGATTTTAAGGTGAGCTAAAGTACAGGTTTTATGGGAGCTCCTGCGGGCTCGCCGGGATAGAGGCCAATTTTTATCGCACTTGTAAAAAATGCACGTAACTTGTTTCTCAAGGAATTTGTTTTATAGACTGGTTGACTTTTCGATGTTGATAACCATAAGAGGCATTTTACATACAAGTGCGGCACAGGGATACTTCGTACTTGAAGGTACATAGGTAAGCAAGGTGAAGTAGTAAGATTTCAATCTCTCGTCATACAGCAGAAATAGATTTTCACGTTATGCTTAAAGAGACTTCTTAGTTTTAATAGATAAGTGTTTATAGTACGGCATAGATACAAATGTCGAGTTTTAAAAGCCTTTGCATTTTAACTTTTCTGATATATTTTTGTTGGTAAATGATGGATGTTGATTATTATTTGTAGTAAACTGTCATCATTTGTGTATCACCAAGTTATAAATACTTTTACCCTAGTCAATACCTAAAGTTTATTTCATTTCTCATTGGTATCACAACTAGAAACAAATATGTATGTATCACAAAAACCCAAACCCGAAATAAATTTGTTTTACATTTTTTGGTATTGTTCATGTGGACACTCGCCTCAAATCGGTTCTTAACAAAATTCGCCACAAAATCTTCCCAATGTTTTCAGTTTTCATCCAGCTCTTAGTTCATAAATCATGAACAAATTGCAACAAATCTGACACAAATCCAGGTTTTCATCACAATATTATAACACCATAAAATATACCTGCCATATGAAGAGCACGATTAAATAAATTTACCGTGAGAAGGGTAAGGCGTTAAGAACAGAAATATATTAAAATAAGCCTCGAGTGACGCACAAACATAAATCATACCTTTTGGTAAACACAAACGTCTCTACCAACTCTACCGACTCTACTCACTGTACGGTAGACATTTGTTTCTCTACGTGGAGATCGTTGTGGCTCGCATTGTTAGCGGCCACTTGACGGCTCTTGTGCTCTACTGCCGACGTTCTGGTGTAATAATTAAAAAAAATAATCGCGAAAATGCATATTTACTGTTTCGGTATTTCTACGTGGTTCGTCAAAGTTTTCCACGTTTCACGATATTGTAGCTTCATTTTCGTGACGTAGAGCCGGCAAGACTTTGAGTGGTGATTATGCATGTGGCGTTATTATGAACTCCTTTTTTAATTGATATACCTGTATAATTATATATCTATATGACTGTATCCTGAAGAGGTTAGTAGAGATTGCTTTCAGAGCGTCCACCTTCATTACTCTCATAACTACAAATTAAGACATGTGGTAGAAAAGCAAAAATATACCTCATTATGATCAAACTACAACATAATAGGGATACATAAAAAAAACATTGAATGTAAGTAATAAGATGTGGCATTGCGACATTTTAATATTCGCTTCCAAAAACGTTTATGCTGTTATTCTCGGAAAATAAAATTATTATTGTTGGAAAAACTGCGTGTATTTACTCAAAAACACCCCAGGCGTCGATTATCGTGCGCAGAACAATAATAAATTATTCATTATTAAAATTAACTTGTTTTCCACACAAAAGAATATCTATTCGTATTCGCGAGATGAAATAAATTCGCTGAGGGAGAATATTATTTATTTACATTTATTAATAAGACTGAAGATCTGTCTCTGATAAATATATTATTATTATAATTCCGATTCTCAAGAATAGGTTCAACATTATCATAATCCCATTTACGTCCCACTGCTAGGCACGGCCTCCTCTACAACTGAGAGGATTTTGTCCTTAGTCCACCACGCTGGCTTAGATTAGAAATTCCACATGCCAAACCAAATTTACCACAGCTAAGAAATTCTAAAGAACTTTTTTAAGTGTGCAGGTTTCCTTACGATATTTTTCTTCATAGTTAAAATAAATCATAATTTATTGTGAATACACACATAACTTCCAAAAGTCAGAGGGGTGTGGTGCCTGGGTGATTAGTTGGTTGCCGTGGTTTGAACCCGAGACCACCAGTATTCTCGACCGCGCGCCTAAGCCTCGAGGCCATCACTACTTAGCGAAGATTAATTAAATTTAAGTCCTATACAGGTTGCTCTAACCTTATTGCCGTAATTCAGACACGTAACCACAGTCCGTGCTGCTACTGAGATTTTTCACGCATATCACACATGTCTCTTACCAGGTAACACACTTATGGCTACCTGTTTAAAACAGAATGCTGGAACACGACACACTGCCACACTTAACAACAAGAAACTTGGGCGAAGTTTCGGTTTATCATGAACCTTTAGTATGTTAATTAGCTTTATACTTTGTAGGGTTTTAATCACAAATGTTTTCATTCTTGGAATTGCTGTTGGAATATTTTTTAGCATTAATGCGTCGTAACTAAGCTCTGGTATTAAGTATGATTCATATTTTCTATGACTTGCTGGAGTTTTTGCTTTTTCCTAACAAGTTTTTGCAACCAAGGGATTATGTCCAATAAAAAAATAATCCTTTAAATGATGATAATTGATGATGACATTTTTAAAAGAAATAGGAGTATGTATTTTCTTAGTTTTTTTACAAGAGATACTTATTGCGGCAGGATGATATGTTCTTTTTTATTTTTTCTTTGAAAAATCTTACACTACTATATCTCCTAAAAAGTTTGGTGGGGTAAATTTACCCAACCCGAAACAAAACTGAACCAGCAGCCATACTATCCTCGAATACTAACTCTTTTTCTCTAAACTCTCTACAAAGCTTTGTGTCTCAGTAGCTGTGAGATTGCGTCAAAAAATGACAAGACTATTTGACCTACGACCTATTTGTCCTCTACTTGACCTATCTAGACAACAGTGTGTTAACTCTTAAACGCATTGTTGCTACACCAGTAAAATGGTATATTTATAAACAAACCCCCTAATACAGACTCAAGTACGTTATAAACAACCCGAAAAAGAACAAAAGTAACTCGATACAAAACATATAAACGTTTGTTTGTGATAAACGAGCAGATTAGTGCGGGTAATGGCGTTTCGGACGCACGCCAGATGAGTGCCACTCGGCGGCTTAAGGGCTCTATCTGCGATTAACAAGCAGCCACACTATGGCTATTAACGAACATAAACAATGCTTCATTAATGAATAAGTCATTTTTCTAGACATTAGCTGTTGTCTGGCGCTACGTTTAAGTAATTTCTGCGGTTTTTGCTTGGTATTAACAAAACTATGGCGCTGATAGCCACTTGAGATTTTTCCTTATTCTTGTTAGGACTACTGGATTGTGCTATATATTAAAGATTTATAAACCGCTTTGTAGAGAGCAGTTGACCGCTTTGATTGTTTAAGAAGTCCGTGTCCATAAGTGAGCCAATCTTTATATCCTTTGTTTGTTACTTTATCTCTGTTGAGTGTAGAAGGGTCGCGTGCACTTTGATGGCAAATTCATCTTAAATTATTGATATTTAAATAAGTTACAATAACAAAAATATAATCTAAAAGGTCTTTTAAAATTATGAAATAAGTTGAGTCACCAATAGAAAGGAAGCTCAATCTTATAGAATCTAGAGTGAAAAGACTTATAGACGTAATAATGTAGCTTGACAAAGCCGTTATTGGCTGTTCGATCGCGATCGCCCGTATCCTCAACAAGTTCATTTTCATATAAATAATGTGCATTGACAAACTGCGACAAAAGCAGCCAGATGCTTAATAACGGAGCGGAGCAATCACTTTCAACCATCTCGACGCTTTGAAACGCCGAAAAGTTCCACTTCACACAATATTGAACCTTAATCGTACGTGTTGGGGCACAATTTGGTATGCTAATCCACTTGGCTGGCTTCCAACGCCGAATAATGAAAATGGGTATTGAGTGAAAATTTTAATGCATTGTGGAAACTCGGTTTCGCTTTAGGCTCAGTTTGTACTTTGATGCAACGGGATTATCATAATACGAAGCGATATTTCGTGATGATATTGTTAATTTAGTGCATTGTCAAGTCTTTTATACTTTTTTTTTTAATAGCTAAAAGTCTGTCTTGACGCCGCCTAAGTGAGAAGTAATACTAAAGATCACAGCGAGATTGTGTCTAAAAGTTTCATCAATGAATAGTTTTATAACAAAGAAATTTATGTTTTTAAACATAACCAACTTTCATTAAGGACACTAAATTGCATCAATAACATAGGATATACAGTAGCGGAAGTCATCAACATCAAGACGACGACTCTAAATTAATAACCAAAATAAATTTTACCCTTACTGCTATACAAATGTAAAAGCTTGAAAGGAGCAACATTACCAAAATCTCATCATCAATAACCAACCCGTCCGCAACTATCACAATTAACTAATACCCCGACCCAAATGCTCATTAGAATTCAAGTTTAACAATTTAACCCTGCTGAGATGCAAACCGAAGTTGGGCGAGCAGTGTCATCACCTCAAACGACCAGCACACACATTCCCTCCCTCATTACTGGCCACACACCGCGTAATGCCTCAACCCGTTTATTTGGTATTTTAATTAAAAGTTTCTCTATTTAGACACATTTGAATAGCGATGACATTTTGCGGCATGCTGACGGTTAGATTTAAGTTAGAATTAGAATTCCGTATAGTTGGCATTACTACAATTTAACACGTTGGGGAATTTGAATTTGTTCGATCCATACTTCAGTATTGGTTCACCAATTTTAACGTGTTGTGGTTATAAAAAATAAAAACAATGCAAAATAACAATAAAAATTGCGTAATTTTATAGGATTTTTTCATATGATTCAACAAATAAATAAATAAATAAATACACCCAACAGTCACATACATAGTTCTGACCCTACATTAAGATACGAGTCTTGTGTCGTGGGTGTCAGAAACTACGAGAGACTTTTCGGTCTCACAAACACCCAGACCCGAAACAAATATTTTTGGATCACACAAACATTTGTTTCGGTGCGGGAATCGAACCCGCAGCCTCTCGTTTCGCAAGCTGGTGTCTAGCCAACTGCGCCACGGGGCTGTCATTGTTCAACAAATGTTCCTTGAGTTGTTCGTAGTAGATACATTTAAATAGCTATGACAGTTTGACGCAGTGCTTACGGTTAGGTTTCAGTTAGAATTAGAATTCCGTATAGTTGGCATTACTGCCTGCGAACATGTTGGAGTATTTAAATTTATCCGATCCATTAAATAGTAAAACAAGCCACAACAAGACAGTAATAATGATAAAAAATATTGCGTAAAATAATTTACATTTTCGATAGCATTAAATAAAAGTTCCTCTGTTTAGATACTGTTTGAATAGTGGTCACAGTTTGCGAAGTTCTGCAGGGTTAGATTTCTGTTGGAATTAGAATTCCGTTGAGTTGGCATTGCTGCTTCAATTGAATATGCTAAAGCGTTTGTTCGCTAGATACGGAATAAATTCTAGAATCTAGAGTTCTTCTTGTACTGATGATCAAAATATTATGTTGATTATAGTAAACAATATGTAGAATTTTCTCGCGTTAAGTTTGTCAACATCGTATACATATAAATAAATAAAATAATAATAAATTACTATACTTTTTAAATTCTGAATCCCAAAGGGACGAACATACTATAGACATTTACCTTATATCTGTACATAAAAGTTTGACCAATTTTATTTATTGCTGTTTTTCGGGTAGATTTTCAAAACCAAAAACACTTTGCACGATCCGTCAATCAAACCTTTCCATAGTTCAGTGCACTACAATTCCTTTAAAATTATAATCATTTAAAATTCAAAAAGGCTTTACATAAAAAAATTGTGACTTTGTTTTCAAGAGACACTCTAAGATCTCAACATAACCCTTTGGTAAGCGCAGCGTGGTGCAAGTGTCTATTTACCCAATTGGCACAATTACGCCTCTTTAAAAATAAAATCTTTTCTTTCATTCTTTTTTTCATTAAAACTGTTTTATACAGTTTCAATGTAAATAAAGTTATTTGCATAGTTTCATTTAAAAAGTACATTACAAACAACTAGTTTCAGTGTTTATATTAAAATACTAAGTTGTCGACAAGTTAACGATTTCAAGGGTCGGTTGTACCTACTTACTTTACGACGCACGGTAGCTCTTGACATTTCTGTTTACGACTCAAACGCTCATACCTGTTACTTTGACGCACTATAGGTATACCGTGAAAAACCTCGTGAGCTATGCAGTCTTTACTTTACCATAAGGTGTAAAACCCGGTAAAGTGACAACATCGCATCCGATGTCAAGTGTAGTGCAGTCTAACTAGGGAGCCAAAATACAACACTACTGCCAACATCCCGGAAAAGCTGATAATTTTTTGTCTGACTTTCACTGACGGACTGAGATAAACCGAATATGTACAGGCTGATTCCGGACCGTGACAATCTTCATTATTAAAACGCTGGGCTTATTTACAGTGGTCTGTATCTAAGTGGATATTAACATACTACCACCTGACAAATTTTATTTATTTATTGCTCGCGACTCCTTCCGCGTAGACTACAGGTTTGCGTTCAGAAAAAAAATAGTAGTCTATTTTACTCCACAGAGTTTATGTCCATACCGAAAAATAATTCAAATCGGTCAAATAGACGTGAAACGTGTGCCGCCGCGCACCGGCCGGCCGGCGCCTTGTACATAATTGCGCGCTTGATCATTTTTTCGCTGCGGTGTTATTTTAAAAATGCGATATCTTCTAAGATACTCATTGAAATCAAATTATGTGAAGGGCAAATTTCTTTTAAATTAAATACTTGTGAAGAATAACGTATTTATTTGGATAAAAATTAATATCAACTTTATAAAAACACCTTCACAAATTATGCTTTATTTTAGAACAAATTTAGTTAGCATAAAAAAGGTTATAATGAGCCAACCTTAAAAGATAGACATGCTGTCGCGGACTTTTTTTTAGAACTTTTAAAGGGCAACAATTCAAAACAAGTGTGTAGTCCGCCAACCCGCACTAGGCCAGCGTGATGGACTAAGGCCTAAACCCTTTCAGTTGTAGAGGAGGCCCATGCCCAGCAGAGGGACGTATATGGATTGATGATCAATTGACTATGGACATAATCATTCATGGAATTTTTATCTCTAATATTTGTACAGACAAAGTGTACAATGTATGGACTAATAGCAATGTGTTACAAAAAAAAATATAACACAAAATGCACTCTATCTACATATGTAACATAGGTAAGTTCATTCTCCCAGAACTCCAATGATTGGAGTCTATGATTGGAGTGCATGTATGTATATATTCTTTGAAACAATCAAACGGAAACAAAATTGAAGAATAAAATATTTTTATAAAATACGTAGCTTAACTGAGATTCATAAAATTTTCATTTGCGTGCTTTTATCAGTTTTTACGTGGGTGATTTTTTACCATCTAAAACTAGTTTTCTCTGCGAGTCCTTTTTAGATAGATTTCTTTTTTCTTTTGTAAACGAGTGCAGTTATTTTTAATAGAACTCTAAGAATTAAATGAAGGCGTATATTATATTTTTATCAACGCAGAAAGCATTTGTTCTATAAAATACTCAAGTCCGCCGATTTCGACAAATTGAATGCATCATCAAATTAATAAGAGATAGTCATAATCATCTTTTGTCTATAATAACTTACAGCTATCAGATGCAGTGTAATCAATTTATCGTGTATGAAAAAGTGATAGCCAAGAAAAAGACGAAGAATGTTCGGTCATTTGCGTGCTAGCCATGATGGCCTTCTCAAGTTTAAAGAGCACGTAATCTGTGTCTTCCACAGTTTGAACGATAAAAACTATTCATGCAATCCTTTAAACGGAGTCGAGATGAATGATGTCTATTCATCTCAGAAGAATAAATGTTGTACAGAAATTCCTTCCTGCTCGTAAAATTCTTAGACTGCAGTGCGAATGGACTGTCTCGACAGGTACTAGTGTCTTATATAAAATTAACCTTAAGCGAAAGCCTTGTATTTCAATTGATGAGTAGGATTGCTGGTGGTACACTATGCAACCACGACTTTCATAATCTCATCAAAAAGATCCTCTGCGCATACTGAGATCAGAGAGAGAACGTATCAGTTTTTCTTAAGGTCGATTTTTTGTAAAACTATCGTACCACCTAGGCCGAGCCGACCTATTACTGCAATCCAATTTAACTGAAAGATGGCTTTACCAATTTTTTAGCTTGTCAAAAGACATCAAAAGACTATCATAGGCACTAGTACACTAGTAAGACATGGTCATCACAGTCTATACTTAAATTAGGACCGCATTGCACCATCCCATCATTTAAAAAAGAAACGTTATTAATATAATTATTAAACCTCACCGAGTATGTAATATACCAGGAGTTCATAAGTTTCTACGTAGCATGTCATTCATACTAAATAAGTTAATCAAAATCCCGAGAGAAAGCATGAACAATGTAAAGAGATGTGCTGATTGTATCTATATTGTGAACACGTAGCTGGCAGATGGAACAGAATAAAATATGTTATAAAATATTCATATTCGGTATGTAGAGTAGGAATGGGGTTTTCCGGTTATTCGGTAAATAATTAAACGGTTTTATGAATTTAACATATATCATAACATAATACTCGTTATCATTACATATATCATCAGCCCATGTACATACGTTCCAATGCTGGGCATGGGCCTCCACTATAGTTGAACCTTAGTCCAACACACTGGCCTAGTGCGGGTTCGCGGACTACACACTTAATAAATTTCTAAGAACGTTTTAGGTGTGCAGGTTTCCTTACGATGCTTTTCCTTCACCGTTAAATATGTTATAATTTATTATGAATACACACATAACTTCGAAAAGATAGTGGTGAGTGACTGAAGTTTGAACCCGCAATCGATAAGTTTTCGACTCAAACGTACGCCCAAACCTCGAGGCCATCACTACAATAAGTATACGTAAATGAGTATTAAATACATGTAAGGTATCACAATAACTCAAGAAGTAGCATTATTATTAATATGATATAAGTATACCTTTTATTTTTACCTAACGCAGTGTTGGGTGTGTTTACTAACAACAAATTTTACATACACACATATATCCGAAATAATAATAAATTTAACAACACAACGAACAATAAAATTATCGCAGAAAACAATTCTATCAAAAAAAAAATCTATGTAAAACAATGTTATTCTACAAATTGAATAGTGTGACGAATCTATTGACAAATGCTTGTTGAACACTCGACAATTTTTGAGGTAAACATTGAACCGAATACTCCCGATCGCGACGCAGAAGTTGCTTGAAAATTTATACAATCAATCAAATTATCAATACTCTCCGAAAAGTCGGTTACGGGCTATTCGGAGTTCGGTACATCTCTACAGCTGTCAACTGCGGCTTTACGTAAAAATTGTGACGTCTTAAATTGCTTTTTTATTAAACCACGATGTATCTTCGCTATTGCCGTTATTGAAGATTTAAAGGCTATGTTCTGTGCCAGAAAATATTGATTTTGTGCGGAACTGTATTTGGAAGTATTGCATATGAACTGGCTTTTAGATTTTCTTATTTGGTTGTGGGTTTTATAATGCCACGAGTTCTTATTACTTATAGTAATGATGTCATATATACAGGGGGTATTCAGACCATGATCGGAAACTAAGGCAGATAATAGCTGCGGTGATTACAAACACAGTGACATTAAAAAAATACCAACAAAAGAAATACGTTTTCCTTACATCCATTTAATATCTATAAATAAATAATAATAATAAATAAATAATAAATACACCCAACAGTCACATACATAGTTCTGACCCCACACTAGGATACAAGTCCTGTGTCGTGAGTATCAGAAACTACGAGAGACTTTTCGGTCTCACAAACACCCAGACCCGAAACAAATGTTTGTGGATCACACAAACATTTATCTCGGTGCGGGGATCGAACCCGCCGCCTCTCGTTTCGCAAGCTGGTGTCTAGCCAACTGCGCCACGGGGCTGTCAAATGATTAAATTTGTCGGGAATTTCTTCAACGCCAGGGAGTTTGTAATCACCCTAGCTATTACCTGCCTTAGTTTCCGATCACGGTCTGAATACACCTTGTAAACATTAATAATTGTCATGACATTGGATTGGTTCTTAAATAATAGTAACTATTTCACTTATAAAATAATACATGCACATTTTTAAATAATTACTGAATAATTAATTTCGAATAGTTACAAATTTAAAATAATGTTCTATTCTACTTAATGTTTGCCCAACAATGAGCTACAGCTGTAAACTATTATAAGCAAAACACAATATTAAATGATTATTGTTTAAAATCACATAATCCTTTTAAGGCCGAAGCAAATTAAAAACATGACACATTTCATTCCATTGAAAATCTGGAATTTTATTTCAAGCCAAGAGAATTTAACACCCGACCTTTTAGTGACTGGCGAATGTTCGAGCGGACACACGTCCCTCAGGGCTTGAAGGCTCCGCTTGTCGGAAATTCATCAAGTTACAAATGTAATTTCAGTGTGTTAAACCGTCGTGTCAGAAGTTATTAGTTTTCGCCTCCGCATTAATACTGAGTTACTAGGAACTCATCAGGTCATATCGTAACATAAAGTCAGTGAAATCCTTAATTACTGTAGGAAGTAGAATACAATTAATGTACGCGATTGCTGTGTTGTAAAAATTGAGAACTGATGGTCAGTTACAGGAAGTAGTTTTAAAATAATTATGAAACAAGAGACTAAAAATCACGATATAATGTTTGCATGCATTTTTCAAATGTTTTTATACTTCTACTAAAAAACTTCAAGCGCCACATAGCAGCCGTGATTATTTTGACAACTTTGCAAAGCTCTATAAAAGAAACTCTAACAAGATATATAACTACATACTACATTTATTTTCATTCCAACACTTATATTTGAAACCATCTTCAGAAAAGAATCTCGGATGTGATATTTTGCTACAAGATCGATTCTCAACTAGATAAACTCATCTACCCGTTGGCCCACACTCGAAAGGTATAATATTTACGACGAAATCAAAATACATTTTTCATCACGCCAGCCATCTGTGGCAGACGCCGGGGCCAGCTCCGAATATTTTTGGAACCTCGCCAGACTTTTAAGTCTCAAGAGTATTGAATGCCCCTTAAACTTTGCTGGGTAAACAACGACAAATTTAACAGGGAATCATCCCCCACTTTATTAGAGAACCGGGAATCACCCCCCCCCCCCCTTTATAAGAGCCGAAATCTGTGCGAAGAACCTATGATTCTAATTAATACGCATGGAGAATTCATTTTAGTGGGACATACGTAGAACATACGTACCTAATATTAGAATATTGCTCGCTAAGTGAATTTGATGTAGTGACAGTAGTGATAGCGAGGTTTAGGCGCGCGGTCGTGAGTTCAAACCCCAGGCAGACACCTCTGACTTTCGAAGTTATGTGTGTATTCACATTGAATTATCACTTACTTTAACGGTAAAGTAAAACATCGTGAGGAAACCTGCACACCTAAAAAGTTCTTAGGAATTTATTGTGTGTGTAGTCCACCAACCCGCACTAGGCCAGCGTGGTGGACTAAGGCCTAAACTCTCTCAGTTCTAGAGTAGGCCCGTGTCCAGCAGTGGAACATATATGAGCTCACGATGAAAGTGTATTATCAAATACACTTTCATCGTGAGCTCCTGAGGTGAGGTACTTAAACACATTGGCGTGCTAGTATTAAAAATACATTAAAGAATGTTTAGGTTATAGACTGTATAAGCCAAGTATAAGCTTATAATATAATTCCAAGGGAGACCTACTCTACAGCTCTGCTTATCTCAGTAAATTATATATTTAACTTTAAAGACGGGATGGAGTTTATTCCGACCCCACTCAACTGGTTTATGAGCTAGCTTAGCACTGATTCTTATACATATAAACTAGTACTGACAAAATCGATCCCTATATGGCTCAAACAACGAACAATTATCAGTATCTACTAACGTTCCGAATCAGAAAAAAAGAAATAAGAATAAAGAAGGTAAATGGTATGTTATATGTCAAACAGGGCTGCGTAATTATGAGAGAAAATAATAATCGTTTTCAAGCAATATCTTCAATTTTAAGTCAGGTACTCGAACGCTCACTTTGCTGAAGACGGAAAATATGTTTTCTAGCAAGCTAATAAGATCTAATGAACCGTAAATTCATAAACTCTACAAACAATTTCATTAGACGTCAGTTGTTAAAGTGACCATTTTAATACGATATTAAATTTAAAATTCAAGTACCTAATATTCACCTGTTCTATATTATATAAGTATATTTGATTTCTATAAATAAGTAAGTATATTTTTCAGAGTGTTATCTAAATCTGGGAAAGGATTATGTATGTAAATATTATGTGTAAATTTATTATTTTAATTAATCATTGAAAGGTACAGAATTAAAGAGAGTTTTAAGATTACTAAATTAGTATAGAAATTAGTAATTTTCCCGGATAATGTTTACTAAAGTAACAAGTAATAATATAACAAAAATAGGTACAAAAATTTAAGAACACTTAAATTCTGAACAAGACAATACAGTATCAAGAGAGCTACTTAAAAAGCGCATCAATTAAGTTGTCCACGCTTGCCTTACGTAGCGTAGCATGCAAATGTATGCAAAGACTTGGAGGCTTAGTCGCAGCCGACGCAAATGGAACGACAGTTCTTACTGGCTATAAGAATCTGAAATGTACATTATCATACGAAGCGATAAAATTTAAAATAAAGTGACATGAAAAGTTTATTGAATCCATAAAATTTCAAATACATCACTTAAATTCAGTCGTTTTGAAATTTTGTTAAACACACTGCTCGGAAGGCAGTTATCACTGGAGGAGAATTGGTAAGAGACTTTAGTAATGCTCTTTAAAGGAATAGATGTAAAAAAATATAATTTACTAAACAAAGCAGCTCATTTTTCCTTCGCAAACTGCTTTAAATGAAATAAATATTATTATTGAAAGAAATTGGGTTGTCAAATAAGTTAGTCGTGCCTGACCGATCGCCGTTTTAAGTTTAAAGTTTTAATAGCGATTGCAATTTTAATAATGCCTGTTAATTATTGTTATTTAATTGACTTACTTTCATTCATGATGTACAATGCTCACGCTAATAATGGAAACGTCGTCGTAATGATGATTATGATGACGTATTATCCTCAGAGCTGGTATATACATATATATATATGTTAGGGCTGACAGCCCCGAGACGCAGTTGGCTACATACCAGCTAGCGAAACGAGAGCCCACCGGTTCGATTCCCGCACCGAGACAAATGTTTATGTGATCCCCAAGTATTTGTTTCGGGTCTGGGTGTTTGTGAGACCGTAAAGTCTCTTATAGTTTCTGATATCCGCAACACACACAAGACTTGTATGTTAAAGTGGGGTCAGAACTATGTGTGTGACTGTTGGATGTATTTATTAATTTATGTGACATAATCGGCAAAAATAGGCTTGCATAACTTATCGATTGGCGAGGGATATTTTTTGTCAAATTTTACTAATCGACTGGACCGCACTATACTTACCGTCGCGTAATAATTCAACTATACTTTATTTGTAGAAGAGAGATATGCCGCGCAGTTATATACTGGCTTATAAACAGAATCCAATTACGCATGATGAATTCCTCCAGTTTTACATTTAAGTTAATTAAATCGAATAAAACAGTTACATATGTAGACTCGTATCGAAGCTCTTTTTCATTAAAACGTACACAGCTCTTAAAGCATTGATTTACTAATGGATGTATATTTAAGCTGCATGATTACTGAAATGTTTGAACATTTCAGTAATCACGCTTAATATCGAATAATTTGATATATTATACATTTTCGCCTGTAACCCTAAATGGGTAGGCAGCATTGGCGGTACTTCCATGAAGCCCAAAAGAGTTACACGTTAATTATAATGTAATGTCTAGTTTATAATTGTTTATTGTGGGGTCAGGATATTCTCATTTATAGGTCAAATTGCTAAGATTTAAAGCTTAAAGATTTTTATTCGGAATTTTGTAGGGCATGCTGGGCTTTTGGGCTTCTATGGAAGTACCCCCACTGGTAGGCAGAGATGAATACCTACACCGAATTTTCGTCAGTTAGGTTATGTTCCATATAATTTTAAATTTGAGTCATACGTCCTAACTCCGTGCTCCTACTAATATTTTTTTTATAGATTAACCCGAATTAACACGGCATATACACATATATGCGCGAGTGATCAAAAGTGTCATAATCTATTTTCGTAAGAATTCCTTATAAAAATTAGCACTATGTTCGGCTCCGATTACAAAGCTGGAAGCAAAAATGGCGATACGGGTGCAGAAATTTTACAACAGTTTTTGGAATATTCCTTACTAATTAGGCCATGTATGTTTGCCACTTTCGGCCTTATTCTGAAGGCCAGGCAGACGAAGTCACAAGCGTAAGCTATTGAATACTAAAACAATATTCAGTAAACATCTGCGAAACACGAGTACATCGTTATTCAACGCTTACATTAGCTATCGAGAGAACGTTCCACAAATATTAATCCATCACAATTGGAATGCATTTCGATGTTTGCTGAAGGATTCCGGGAATATTCCCATTTCCTAGAAACGGTTAAGGTACACAATATATGGGGATTCATGTAAGCAAATAGAAGATTAATAAAATACACGTAATAGTCAAATAGGTAGTTCTAACTTCACACTTAGGTTTTGTCGTGTATCTGAAATAAATATTTGAAGAACACACTAACTACTATCTCAGTGCGACTGAGCCCCAGGACTCAAGTTTCACGGGCTAGTGTCTAAACAACTTCACCACGAGGATCGTATTTTTAAAGGTATAGAGCAAGATCACAGGAGTATTCTTATTTCTATTCGAAAAGACGATGTCAGTTGAAAATTGTCAGGTGTAAAATAAAACAAATTTTCACCAAAAGTGCATGAATCTGTTTGGTAGTTTCCAGTATCCTAAATAAACTAGGAACGGCGACAGCTAACTCACTGTAATTCAAACTCGAATGCGCCCTCTACTTCAGCATTCAATAGCATTTGCAATCTGAATAGCGAGCGACTCCACACAGCGCTACAAGCGGCGAAATAAAACCTCTGAATCGCTTACTCACGATTGTCAATTGTTTGATACGACAATGAACGTACATGAATGCGAAACATGTGTTTGTTTTGTGTGGCAATATGACGGTACTTGTTACCTTCTCGATTTTTGGAGGATTTTTTTTTGATTAGCAAAATGTTTGATAGGTTGATGTAGTTACAACCCTAGATTAAAAATAATCACGATAATAGACAATTTTCAAAGTCTATAACATTATATTAGCTCTCAGCTCTGTAAGAGATATAACGTCAGTCGTAAATACTTCGGTCACAATTTTTTTTGTTAATATATTTCACGGAAAGGGACAACACCGTATTTGAAACGCAGCGCGATTGAAATAGTACGTTTGCTGGCGAGAGAAAATCATCATACGTCATCAGTCGCCACAATTATGTCAACCCGATACAAACTAGATGTACACAAGCTGATACTAGAACGCGACACAAAATTACGGCTATGGTTAGGACTATCTCTATCTGTTTGTATTTTACGAACTTTGTTTTTTCTTTTTATGTATTTTTTATTTCACTTTATGCACTTACGACCACCTTTGATTTCTCTTCCTACTTCTTAATTTCTTCTCCATCCTTGGTCGTCCGTAAGAGATCGACTCTTGCGATAAGACCGCCATTTGTACTAATTAACTCAACTGTACACAATACTCTTTTTATATTATGAGCAAAATAAAGTTGCCTCTGCCTCGTGGTCTCGCGGTACAAGAATGTGCCGTGCGATCTAGAGGTCCTGGGTTCGATTCCCGGGTCGGGCAAAGTGTTATTGGGTTTTTCCATTAGGAAATTCTCGGTAACAGCACGGAGTCTGGAAATGTGCCCAAAAAACGGCAATAGGCTCGCCACCTATTACGTGGGACTGATACATACTTGGCGAAATGTGGGTGCAGAGATGCAACTCTGCCTACCCCTTAAAGGAATACATGCGTGAGTTTATGTATGTATGTATGCAAAATAAAGTTTAAAAAATGTTTAACTGACAAAACTATAAGAGAAGTGTTTTAAATATGAATGAGGAGATGTTTGAGTTAAAACTAGTAAATCGAATGGTATTGGGACTTATCTTTGCTGTAGGGGTTGCTGACATAACTATGTATGCATTTCTATTCTACAATAGCCCCTTGTACATCATAATATATATACCTAAATAAGTAATAATAATAAATCTCGAAAGTCGACTATTAGTGACTAAATTACCAGAAAACCTTCGCAGCGGTATTCATGCGGAAATTCATTTTAAATAAATAAATACACCCAACAGTCACATACATAGTTCTGAACCCACACTAGGATACAAGTCCTGTGTCGTGGGTATCAGAAACTACGAGAGACTTTTCGGTCTCACAAACACCCAGACCCGAAACAAATATTTGTGGATCACACAAACATTTGTCTCGTTGCGGGGATTGAACCCGCAGTCTCTCGTTTCGCAAGCTGGTGTCTAGCCAACTGCGCAACGGGGCTGTCAATTCATTAATTAGACTTATAATGAGTTAAAAAGGTAGCATTGATTCAAATAATTAGTATTTAACCCTTTTCTAAGCAAATTTCAGTTCTGTTCACGAATAATCAAACAAAGGCTAATTTGATTGATAGAGTTATTGTAGTGAGCCCTCATCAATCATTTAAAGGTTTGGCTGAACATTTAATAAATTATATTTTGAAATTCTCATTTTCCGATTTGTTTTAGTTGATGGAAAATAGGAAGGATTGTTCAGATTTTAGGTACTCATAGTTGACAGGGGACTTTTTATTTGTTTGTTGTAGGGGAATTTTTTATTTGTTTATTTTTCATTTCTGCGATATAATAAAAAATCATGAGCACACTTTTGAAGTAGTAATGGCCTCGAGGTTATGGCGCGTGGTTGAGAATCTCGGCGGTCGCGGGTTCAAACCCCAGGCACACACCTCTGACTTTTCGAAGTTATGTGTGTATTTACAATGAATTATCACTTACTTTATCGGAAGGAAAACATCGTGATGAAACCTGCACACCTAAAAGTTGTTAGTAATTTCTTAGGTGTAGTCCGCCAACCCGCACTAGGCCAGCGTGGTGGACTAAGGTGTAAACCCTCTCAGTTGCAGAGGCGGCCCGTGCCCAGCAGTGGGACGTATATGGGCTGATGATGATGATACCTCTAACACAGTGAGCATCCATAAACAATTAACTGTCCATAATATCCAAATCAATTGTGCATGAATGATCGTCAGTTGTTTTGCTCGCAATTTTAACGAACGCAGTCTGTGGAGGATGAAGTTTGCGCACCAACAACGGAAAATACTAATGAACTGGCCGCGGGTACTTTTTGCTTTTTATTCACAACGTTCCAATTAGGGTTGCCGGATGATCGGCGTTCCAATGGGATCTTAAATTTTCGCTATTGACATGACCCCTTATTTGTCAATGACGTAGTTACGCTAGTCGGCTAAGTATTTTTATTCTAATATACTTGCTGCGAGCCTTTGTCATACTTTTCTACAAAGAGTCTAAGTTGATTCATATTCTTCACCCCTAAAATTACGTTTCTGATTAAATTCCATAAAACATTTTAGGTCTCAGAAATTTGACGGAAAGTTTTTGGTTTTACAACACCTACAAATAAATATTTGTATATCACATAGATCTTTCCCCGAAGCGGAGATCAAAACGTATCAAAGGTTTTCTGCCGCTCTGTTGCACGAATAGAGTCATAAGCGAAAAAACAGCTTGCAGTTGGACAACCCTAGAATGAATACTGGTAATAATTGATTGGTCAGATTTCAAATAACTTCTAGTTAGCTATTTAGAATTGGAAACATTATTAGCAATAGTCGGGTCAAGAATTTACAACATCGAAACGAATATTTGACCTGTTAAGGCAGAAATATTTTTGTAAAGAGCGAAACTACTGAGTCTATGCATTCATCCAATTTTAAATAAAATTTTAAGAAACATTAAAGGTCTCTCTTACGACAATATTTTGATGACATTGTACTAACTATTTAATCATGATCGATTTTTCGTCTGAATTTGGGTAGACCCGTGGCTTAAAATTTTAATTATCTGTCAAATTATACTTTACGCAATTAAAAGTATCGTAGGTACTGTTGTATGTCCTATTTCATACGCTAATAAGTCTATGTGACATATTTTATCTAATTCAGTTCAGCCATTCTGACGTGATTGAGTTAGAAACATCAACCCAAAGTTTCAGTCTTGTAGTACAGTAGGACTTAAGTTGCATCGAGAAAAAACATCCAAAAGAATAATTGCTTTGCCAGTTTTCGATTTAGTCCAGTCATTCACTTCTCCTATGTTCCGATAGCTTTATCTGAATTCTACAAAGAATTATAGTTATTACGAACTCGACTCCAATTAATAATATTGCATTCATAATACTTCAAAATAAATTTACTGAAAGCAACGAGCCATGAAGTAGCTTAATTTTATTCAGCATTGCAAATAATACGATTTTTAAGTAGACGTCATTCCCGTAAGAAATGTAGTCCATTTTTGTTTAAAGAAATATTTTTACGCGAACTACTATCAAAGTAGAGGAATAATAAGTTCTAGAATGTTTTAAAATGGCTAACTTCTTTGCGTTGCTCTATATATTGCCGGAGTAGCGGTGCGATACTTTAAAACATTTACTTTTTAATAAATATAGCCAAGAGTCATTCTGATTCCACCGGAGTTCCCGCACTAAGATACAAGTCTTGTGACGTCACAAAGTAGTTTGTCTACGTAGACAAAATACTAGAAACTACTTAGGCTCAAAACACCCGGAACCGATATCAATACAATCTGTCTCGGTGCGGTGATCTAAAACCTCTAATTTCACAGGCAATTTATAACGAACTGGGTCACAGATATGTATACTTCCAAAATGGTAAATCACTACAGTATGCTTACATTAACGTAGGAACTGCTACAAACCTCTACAAGTCCAGCGAAGTTCTATTACAAATAGAGCGCCATCAATTTTCACAGGATCTGATTTACCAAAAAAAATATCTTTCGCTGATGTTAGAATATTTGTATACTCTATATAAAAGTACCTCCTGTTCGAGTTCAAATACGTTTATTGTGTGTTTATTCGGTATTTTTGATGGTTCCGTTTTTATTCAATGAACATTTGTACCTTGTTAGTTTATTGATAATGACTCGTCATTTGAGTCTTTTATCGCGCGCAAGCTACAAAACCGCATCGCATAGCATCTCTTGCCAAGGACGCAACCGAATAATTTTCGTAAAATTGCGAATGAACAAACTTTTTCATCAACAAGCGTCGACGTTCAATACTGATTTTAAATCCCGAATACGCATAACTTTACACTCTCAGTATTACTTTGTTTTTGATTTACTTTCTGTTTTGACGTGAAAAATATTAAATCGGCCTAGTACCCCAATTTTTATATTTATTTATTTAAGCTATATTAAATGAAGAAAATAGGTAGTATTAAAATAATATTTCTCACAAGTGACCTTATCGGTATCGGTGATTTTTTACAGGCAACCATTACATCCATGTAATCACTAAGTCGTGATGGCCTCGAGGTTTGGGCACGCAGTCGAGAATCTCGACGGTCGCGGGTTCAAACCCCAGGCGCACACCTCTGACTTTTTCAAGTTATGTGTGTATTCACATTGAATCATCACGTACTTTAACGGTGAAGGTAAACATCGTGATAAAACCTGCACACCTAAAAGTTGTTAGGAATTGCTTAGGTGTGTAGTCCGCCAACCCGCACTAGGCCAGGGTGGTGGACTAAGGTCTAAACCCTCTCAGTTGTAGAGGAGGTCCGTGCCCAGCTGTGGGACGTATATGGGCTGATGATGAATCACTAGAGTGATCAGAAGCATAGAGTGGGTGGTCATAATTTATGAAAATAATAAAATTATAGAATGAATGATGTACGCAGGATGTATAATAACACAGAACCTGTGAACATAAAAGTAGCTTTTGTTCATCCCATGTAACAAAGAGATCAACTATTAAAAGAGAGACAGAAGAGATCGATAGATAAAAATCCAACGACCATACAAAACCGATCGAATTATGCTACAATAGAATGGTCAAAAAAGTATTTGGCCGAATAACGAAATAGAATACACTAGTATAAATGACATTTAAGGTTTACACTACGTCCAGAAATAATAACAATAAAGTATTGTTACATATCCACCATTCAGTCATTAATATCTTACTCTTACAATGCAAATAAGGGAATCTCAGCGCAATATAAAAATCATCATCATCAGCCCATATACGCCCCACTGCTGGGCACGGGCTACCTCTATAACTAAGAGGGTTTATGCCTTAGTTCATCACGCTGGCCTAGTGCGGTCTGGCGGACTACACACCTAAAAAATTACTCAGAATTTTTAGGTGTCCAGGATTTAACACGATGTTTTCCTATACCGTTAAAGAAAGTGAATTCATTGTGAATATAAAAATATAATAGTCAAACTTTCAACAAGCAAAAAGTTACAAGGAAATTAAATTAGTTTAGGTATCTGGACATCTTCACCTTGATTGTAATTAGGTGGACGGAGACACAGAGTGAAAATTCATTATGAACTCCTTCTGGGAACATCATTAAAACTTCCAGCATGATCTATTATTTGAAAGGCGGCAGGCGACAAAACTATTCGACAGACGCGCGGCTTTAGCAATTATATTGTGATGAAGTGAGATTAAATTTGCGATGTTTTCCTTAATTTTGATTACATTGAACTTTCTTGGGTAGCTGTGTTTTAAATTAGCTGTTGTACTATAAATAGCACCAATTATGTTTTCGTCCCATATAATAGGGGACGAGCCTATTGGCGTATTTGGGGTACAATTCCAGATTTCATGCTGCTACTGACAATTCCCCAATGATACCCAATATCGCTATGACTTACTTGGGAATCACATCCATGACCTCTAGAACGTACGGCACATACTTGTGCCACTAGACCACGAGGCACTTATTTCGTATTATATGCTTTATCAAATAAATAGCACGCTTAAATAAAGAGATACCTTTGGTAAGCGAAACCAAGGTCCCAGCTTGGTACTAACTCAGATTAAGGAACCGCTTTACGATTTAGCTTTGCTTTTTGTATGATACAAAAGGTAACAACCAATTGAGAGCCTTTGAAAATTTTGGTTGCGGCTTTTTAAATATTTTATTTAATATTTATTAATATCATGAAAGATTCTTAGTAATAAAAGTTCAGTTCCTAAATTGAAACAATTTGGACTAAGTATTCATGTTTTCATTTCATTATTTCTTGCACATTTTTTTCTATTGTAAATTATATTTAAGATCAGATCGTCATACGCACATTTTTTTTTAATATTTGTCCCATTGTTTCATGAAGTTACTATAAAAAAAAATACCATAATTGAACAACTGCCTCGTGGTCTTCCGGTACAAAGACGTGCTGAGCGATCTAGAGGTTCCACCTTCGATTCCTGGGCTGGGCATAGTGTTATTGGGTTATTCTATTAGGAAATTATCAGTAACAGTACGAAGTCTACCTCTTCGGCGAATACAGGCATATGTACATATGTATGCAATATAATTAAACGAAAATATTTTGTCTAGAATAAAATAGTATGCCATATAAAGACTTTGAATACAACGTGCAGTCATAGAATCAATAATAGTTACTCTATATTTAAACTAAAATAACTTTCCATTGAAATCCAAATGGTTTTTCAATCTCGTCAGATATGGAGAACTGGTTAGTCAGCTCTTTGTCCAATCAGTGGCGAAATGTATAGAACGTATCTCACGTTGGTCACCGATTTTAGAACAGTTCCAATTCGGAATCAGAGTCTACTTCGTAATTTTCTGGTATCCATCGGTCTGAATTTATCGAACACACACTTATCACATACATATATGACATATATATTATGAGCAAGGTATTTTCATCTTAATAGGCGCTAATAAATGCTGAAGTCATTTTTGGTAAAATTTTAAATTGGAAATTAAGTCAGACGTAAATTGATTAACATTCAAATACTGGTATTTTGTTGCTGAAATCTTATTTTGTATAAAAAACGTTTTTTATTCTATTCATTAAAAAAAACATTAATCACAAAAAAATGTACGCCTAAAATAGCTTTAATTATAAGATTTTACTATCATGAGTACTAGCTTAATCATTTCTAAATGGAATATCCTTCATCGAGAAGTATCCTCCATTGTTTAAGTTAAGACCATCCATCTAGACTATAAGTGACACAAACAAAGCTGGACTCAGTAATACGATATGTTGACCATCATTATTATGAGCTTACTCAACCAGACTCATTTGATCAAATTTTGTTCAGTTTCAGATTTCTTACTTTCATGGCCAGTTACATCATTAGATGATTCGTATGGTTTTATTTTACTTTACTTTGAATTAAGATAAGTAGATCTCTATAAAGTTTCAGGTATTTTAAACTATTTTTTTTTTGGTATTGATTTATGAATTGATATGTTAGATTTTTTTCAACAAAAGCCAGTTTAAGTTCCTATAGAGACTCACCGAGCTTCGAAGCTCAATTTCACTTCTACGCGTACCAATATCGATCCTGGCATATAAGACTGGCATTGGTATTCACTGGTTCTTCAAAAAATGCAATTAATTCTTCAGAATCTCGTCCGGTAACTTACCTCAATATAACAAAAAGATACATTATTAATAATTTGTGCTAGACACACAGCTTTACCAACTGGCCAGCAAGTAAAGCTCTTCGTAAGATTAATGTAGTGACCTTCGTCACAACGGCTACGGCGTGTTGCCTTTGTCTCATGCTTGAGTGGACGCTATCACTTATACTGAGGCCGTGACGTGAATCAGCATAAGAAAATAAAATTAAAAGAAACAACTGACTCATACGATTATAAGAAAAACTTTATAAGTCTGAATCTTGTTTAGGGCAGAGATGAGTTCGAGTTTTTTGAAAATTGTGAGGTAAAATTATTTTTACTTTTGTAGTTACTAAAAATTACAAAGTGATGGTTTCAATTAAACATCTGCAACAAAAAAAAAACAAGAAAAAAATAGTGTAATGTATCTATTTCACTAAACAAAATCTAACAAAAAGCGCGACATTTTTAAACATCCGTTTTAAATATCGAAAACGAATTATTTTTATCCGATTTCAGCCAATCACCGGCCAGAGTTGAACGTGTAAAAAAAGAGAAAGCCTCTTATTGGCTAGCGATAAATTCCAATTTCGAATTCGGCAGTCGCAGGCGTTAGGGTTGCCAGATGTTGTACTAATTGGATTTTTCTGGATATTTTATTTGGCAAGTGACTCAGTGTCTATGTAAAAGCTTTTGAGGCCAAGAGTGACCGTGGGTAAATCTGGTTAAACTGTTACTCGTTGCGCTGAATTAAATTACATTCGTTTTAAGCGAATTCAAGCTTCATCTACATTGTAAGCTTAAACAGAATTTATTTTACAACATGCTAGGAGTATTATACAAGATGCTACTCTTTGAAATGCTTTGATCGTCTTTTGTTTCTAAATAGAACGTAGTCTTTTGTCATACCTAAAATGTAGTTATGTAATTGCATAATTACTGCATAACGACTGCCTCGTGGTCTCGCGGTACAAGTATGTGCCGTGCGATCTAGAGGTCCTGGGTTCGATTCCCGGGTCGGGCAAAGTTTTATTGGGTTTTTCCATTACGAAATTCTCAGTAACAGCACTGAGTCTGGAAATGTGCCCGAAAAACGGCAATAGGCTCGCCCCCTATTACGTGGGACTGATACATACCTGGCGAAATGTGGGTGCAGAAATGCACCTCTGCCTACCCCTTCGGGGAATACAGGCGTGAGATTATGTATGTATGTTTGTATGTATGACTAAATACGACGTTCTATTTATAAATAAAAGACGATCGAGAGGTATTGCAATCATAGTTACGCTTCAATGCATAAACCTGGTTTAATAGAATTCGATAACAGAATATTTATATACTCGTATATGTATTTTCAAACTGACTCCACAGTTGCTCTTCGATCTTTTTAAGAAATCAAAGAGGCTAAAAGTAATTGAATAAATAACGTTGATAAAAACAAAACTGAGACAATGTATTGCACGATTGAAAATCATCCCAACATCCCTCACGAGGATTAGAAAATTATAATAGTGTAGGGCAATCTGTTTGATGGCACTCTGGCGACACTGATTCTGATTCCGTTCATATTGCCATCGAGAATCCATTATCTCGTTCACGTCATCAAATTAAGTGCGCCATGGGGAGATCTACGTTATTATTCGATTTTTTATTTCCCTAGATATATCTTTTCCATGTCATTGGTTTTACGGCCGTCCCTTGCATTATAGAATTCCCTGTCTTTGTAAAGGCAAAAGATGGAGTTACGAAATTACTAGGAATAGAACATCTTTCAATAATCTTTAATAACCGTTCAAGTATTTCAGAGGTATTTTATGAGCGATACAATATATTGACTTGATACCTGTGACAAATTTTTCATTCACATGCAGGTACAAAAACACTTAAATAGATACTTTGGATTCGGATCCGCAATTACTGATTTACCTATCTATTTCAAATTCTGCTGAGCTAAAGGATTTAAAAAAAATTGTTTCGTTTAGCGACTACACTATTAATAATGTACTTAGGAAAATATGATGCAACAAAGTGAATAAGTTTTAACAATTAATAACGCATGAAACCAACATATTTGATTTAATATGACAAAAGTTCGAAATTCTCGAGCCACGCACACGAATTCTGAGCTGGATGAATAATTGCGCCCATTTAGCAACAACGGGACTGTAATCTAGACGGGAACGCAGGGGTACAGAACATTTCCAGATTTCACCCGTTTACAGCCGGACGGGCGATACAGACGATACGAGCTGAACGACTTCGCCAGATAGAAACGTAATACCAGTTTGCATCTTACAATCTATTCACATACTCGTCGACTTTGTTCGGTGCAAAATTTATACCATACAGTTTCACCAGTAGTCTTTTTTATACGTCATACGACGAGCCTATTGCCATTTTTAGCATATGTCCAGACTCTATGATGCTACTGAGAGTTTCCTAATGAAAAATCAATAATAATGCCTGACCCAGGAATAGATTTTCCGTTAAATTGAAAGCCCCGTGGCGCAGTTGGCTAGATACCAGCTTGCGAAATGAGAAAACGCTGGTTCGATCTCCGCACCCAGGCAAATGTTTGTGTGACCCAAAAATATTTGTTTCGAGTCTGGGTGTTTGTGAAACCGAGAAGTCTTTCGTAGTTTCTGATACCCGCGACACAGGACGCGTATCTTGGTGGGGGGTCAGAACTATGTATGTGACTATTGGGTTTATTTATTTTATTTTATTTAAAAATCGCATAGAACAAACTTGTGCTGAGAGACCAACGAAGAAATCTAAGTAATATTAACTAGGTATATTTAAAAAATTATAACATAGAAACACTGAATTTAATACCTCAAAACGGGGCTGTTCATTTGAAGATACCCGTTTTGAACGTTAGCGCTTAAATTTGCCTAATTCAGAACATTATTCAAACGACTGAACGATGCAAATCTATTTAGGTACTGTTACGATGAAGCCAGAAGTACTAATCACGAGAAAATAAAAGATAACTAATCGTCTTAAATAAATTTTATTCGGTTATATTATTAAATTATTCGTTTTTCATGGTTAGCGTGGTGGACTAAGTCTTAGTTATGGAAAAGGTCCATGCTAAGCAATAAAACGTAGAACAATATAGATTCATTAATAAAATTCATTCAAGTTTAAGATTCCTCATCAGCGACAAGAGAATATACTTCTTCATTGACTTTCTGAAAATAACCACAAACTTGCCTTTTATCAGATAGTCGAGTCCTTGTGTGAAATATTCGATGTTGTTATTTTAGCAAAGAAACATAAATTTTCAGTTGAATAGATGGAGCACCTAAGCTACTAATAGCAGGAAGCCATTTAGCATGAGGCATACGTAAATTTAAATTTCAAATGTATTTCAAAACCTTCCGCCAAGCTTCAACAATTAAACACCCAAAAATGAATGTTGCAGTATTCCGACACTGCAAGTTTTTATCTTCTTTTTTCAATTAACATGACCAATATCCCAAAATGTCCTGGATACATAAGGAAAAATAATATTCATTAGAAGAAAAAAGATTCCTTAATGCGGCTGGTGAAACATAAATATTTATGATATTTTTTTCTGTTTCACGATTAACGAAGTATCAAAATAATAAATAAAAAACATATTAGCTAAATACGAGATAGTGTAAAATAGTAAAGTAATCGCAATCGATTATGATCAGTAGTTAAGATCTGATTAGGCTTAACTTTTGGGGCCCGTGGGATCAATTAAAATTGTAATTGTATTTGAAAACTACAACGTGTATGTATCGCTCCTATCATATATGAAAGATGGAGAAAAATGATTAGTTGGCTATTGGTTCCAACTCGTCCTATTTATTCTCCCTTAGACGAATTTATAAGGCTGAAGAACACATCTGTGGATGTGACTGTCGATTTTAGAGTACGTATCTAGCAGTGGCGAGCGTTTAGGAACTATGCTGTCAGAGACTAGACGAACTTAATGAGTATCATTTCAAAAAAATGGTCAGTTAAATGTATTTTTTTACTTTATTCAGGGTATACATATACAGCCCAAAGTTTTACCATTAAAGTGAGCACCGCAAATGCAACCAAAAGTTTTCAATTAAGCCCAGATCTCGACATAACCTAAAAATGTAAATAGAGACCATCCAAAAGGTTGGAAGTAAAAAAACATAGCCAACTGCCTCAAAAGGCTTGCAAATAGACTCGTAATGGCCGGCCCGCACACCGAGTGACGTAATCACACGAAAGTAAATCACGGCGGCTCGCGTGAATTCTTAACAGGATTTATATTTGGGGTAGCTCTATTTCCTCTTCATTTATTTATTTCGCACTTGATGTAAAAACTCAGAGGTCACACGCGCAGATTTCATTTCACGGTACGATTCCTTTTTTGACTCCACTCCAGCAGAGCCAAGCGTGGCTTATATTTCAGGAGTTGGGTCTATTTTTATCTATATCAACTTACATATATCACTGCTGGACTAGACCCTTCATTACGGTAGAGAGGAATTAGATCTTAATTCACTTTATCTAGTTAGATTTTGGGTGTTAGACATCGATAAGAAATAAAAAAAAATACATTTCGATTGCGGGTTAACTCTTGGCGTTTTCTATCACGGTTAAGTGCGTGACAATTTTAATTCACCTATGCAGTGTGCCCATGATGATTGAGTTATAGCCTCTCACTGAAACAAAATTTCATTTTTACCGTTTAAAATTTCTACCGTCTTAAATCTATGACACAATATTTGCTTCTTGTTTTTTCATAAGCTCTTGCTTTGTATGATGAATGAAATCTCTTAAGCTTCCTTACGGCGGAAGCCGTCGACCGGCCAGGATAGTGGACACACGATTTTATGATTAAGTTGTGTGTTTGAATTTTTCAAAGAGGATCCAAATGAAACTTACATGAAACAACCACGCCTTTAAATCCTAATTTAAAAACCGTGATGGATTACGGTAAAAAGTACAAACATATCTCAAAGTACAAACATATCTCATGACTTTACGCCAGCGTAGAATACACAGGCCTTGTGTTGTCACTCAATGTACATAGGCTTTATAATCATCCTGTGCAAAATTTTCGACTGAAATAAACACAGCCTGAAATTACTTGCGATCAGAACAAGGGTACGCTCTTTCAAAGCTCAAACGTTTACCGATGAGAAAATTACCATAATTCAACCCGATAATGTTTTATTATTCTGAGGGCATTTCGGTAATTTACCGCGGGAAGAATGATAAAAGAAGAAGATAAAGCATGTATCTTAATCGGAGTAGACGTGAAAATCAGGGAACCTTGAATAAGAGCTTTAAGAATTTTATTTATAAAATGACTGCCTCGGGGTTCAAACAAAATCGTTAGAAATTTTGCCAGGAAGTACCAGAATAGAATCGGAAATTATGCATAGTAAACAGTCATATTAAGCTGCTCCATATTAAGGACCTTCAGACATATGTAACTAGCGAAACATGTGTATAACTTTATGCCTACATTCTCAATTATTTGGTAAATTACTATTAAACCGAAGAGGATGAAGGCATGAGTTTATAAAATTTGTATGTGAGTAAAGGAATTTGTAGGAGAATTCGGTAAGCTTTCATTTTACCAAGGCCGTACGAATATAAATATAACACTTGATGAAGTTTACACAGCAACATAAAGCGGAAAATACCAACGGGCCGAATATTCTAAAACTAAACCCGAAACAATTGCGGAGTGTTACTGGCCACCGTCGGGTCCCGATAAAATGGTTAAAATAAAAAAGTATTCCAATACACGTTTCGCAGCACCTGGAGCGTTCTCTAGGGCTAATTGCTCCCACTTTTGTTCTGGCTGGAACGATTTAATTACTCGCCCACCTGAACGGCGAATTTACAAAGGCTGGTGGGGTCCCAAAGCCACGGACCGTTTAAACGACTTAAAACTGTTTTAGTGAAGCTGTCTTAGGCTGATACTCTATTTATGAATTAGATTGGATAGTAGGTACAGTAAGTAAGTAAGCGTAAGTAAGACTTAATTACGATAGCGAAATATTGAAATTTATTAATGCTGAAATATGGATGTGCTGTACAGGGTGTAAAAAATTCAGAATTTTTATTTTTTGTCGAGATTTTGTTTTAATGTCTTTTTTGATAAGTGTTTGTAATGACCGTTACTATTGCCCGTCTTAGTTTTCGATCACGGTATTTGTACAACCTGTATAATCACGCCAGAGCAGCTGAACGGGTATGCAGGTTAATGGTCCCTATTTGAGCCTATACAAATATCTACCAGCACAGAGTGTAATCAACAAACAAACTTTAACCTGGCATAAAAAAATATGTCATTAACGTGACAAATCACAAGAATAACAGCAAACTTGAATAGGCCTTATTCACAAAAAAACTTGGATTTACGTAAGAATACATCGAACACAAAGCCAACACTGTTATTTGTCGACCTGACATCCGCCAATAAGCCAATCTATTCGTCAAATAAAATTATTTTCTGTAGAAGGGTGGCAAAAGATTTCTTGCGTATTATTGAGCGGGTGTTTCCCGAATCCCTCGTCAAACGGGATCTACGTCACTAGATGTGAATAAATGTCAGAGAATACGAGAATGACTCCTTATCTACGACCCATAGTGGGAAAATATATCGCCGAGAAACAAGTCTTTAAGTGAAGGCGACGCGGCAATTTGTGTTTTGGATATTGATAAAAAATAAATGTAGAACTGTCAAAAACTAAGAATTCAAGCATATCAATGTCATTTGTTTTTTTTTAGTTTGTGCCGAGGCGTAAATACGAGCGTGATGAATTCGACTACCAAGAACTGACAAGTGTCATACTGTATTTCTGTTAGGATTTCCTAGCAGAAATTAGGATGTTCTTCTTTTATGTGGCAATAGATTCACCACATTTTTAGTAAAACTTTAATTCTACATTAAGAATATACATTAAACGACTGCAATTTGGTCCGGAGACATATTGTTTCTGATATCAAGTTATTTCGATTACCTACAGCTATATCATGCTGTATCTGATCGCGATGGACATTTAAAGTTATTTATCTTCTCAACTGGGAATTAATTATCTTGCTCTTATAAAAGACGTTATTGAAGAAAACATATTAACCTTCTGTTCTAAAGAAAATATTATATTGCCTAGATGTTTATATAATTTTATTACAATGAATAATGATGATGATGATGATGATGAATAATGTGAAAGTCATAAACAAAAGTTATTTTCAAAATACGAACGAGGAATTCATTTTCTACGTTTACCAAATATATTCCAAATTGAATTATTCTCCACAAAAATGATTTCCCTTGAAATTCTGTCTGCTTAGATTTGCCTCATCAATCAATCTCACTCGACTTGCATGAAAATCCGACCGCGACAACGCTTTGCGTACGGAGTTTAATTGCTTCCTTCTCCCTAACGCCCAAGATTCACAACTTCCTAAGTACCCTTTCGCAAACTTCACTAAATGTTATGGTAAATGTTATCTTTTGGTCGCTGTGTAAACAGCCTGGTTCATAACTAACACCTAGATGGCGCTGTATTAAATTTAATAATAACAAGAGTAACTTCTCGTCTCAGCACCTAAAACCGACGAAGCTATGAGTCATATTCAGGCTTTCATGTCGTTTCGGCCTTTAAAAAGTATTTCATTCCTCAACATGTAAAAGAAAACTTGGCAGTCAAAAACTATTCAATAAGCCAAAAGATACTTCTATGTCAAAATTCTCAAGGCATTCACAAAACTTCAATCCGATTTAGTCTACCTTTTAATAAATATCAAAAATAAAAAAAAAGTTCTGGCCACTATCTTTTTCTAATCGAAATAGAACCAAACGCCCACTTCCTCACTGGTTTGGAATTCTCAGATCCCGCATAAACTTTGTAACGGATCAAGATAAGAATATCTTTAATGTAAACTGAGGGTGCAGAGTAGGCCTTTGGTTGACGAATGGTATCTAGCGTTTGAATCAACAGCTGTGTTTGTACAATTCGGTTTGATCCGCCTGCGTTTCTCAAGCCAATGGTGAAAATAATTTTGATTTAAATAAATAAAAAAATCGTTATTTTATGGTATAATAAATATTAATAAAAATAATTGTGCTGTAATACAATGACGCCTATATCCCGGAAGGGGTAAACAGGTAATAGTTTTACATATATGGCTATATGGCCAGATGGCTATATGGATATATCATATATGGCCAGTTGATTTTTAAGTACCACATAACAGGTGGCGAGTCAATAACAGGTTTTGGTAAAACACGTTTCCTGATCTAAGAATCAAACGGGGGACCGTTTGATTGCAAGTGCGAACTTACGGCGCGAATCCGTCGAGGTGGTAAATTTACACATCAATCAAGTATCTTCTGAACTATATCTTGGATATTATGTATGTAAATGAAATGAAATATACATGACCTCACGCCTGAATTCCCCGAAGGGGTAGATAGAGGTGCATCTCTGCATCCACACTTTGCCAGGTATGTATCAATGCCACGTAATAGGGGGTGAGCCTATTTCCTTTTTTCGAGCACATTTTCCGACTCCGACTCCAAGAATTTCCTAATTGAAAAACCTAAGGACACTTCATCCTTACGGAATCTTTCAGCGAATGTCTAAATATATCTCTTATTTAATTCTCATTTATTTGTTTAAAATTATTTAGACATTATCGTATTAACTATTGACACATATTGAACCTTCGTCTTGTAAATTAACGCTTCGGGCCTAAGGGAGCCTGTTAATAAACTTACGTGTAGATTTTACGACGTTATCAGGATCCGAATCCCAAAGAATCCCTCGGGAAATATATTCTGTTGAAGGATAAAAAACATATATGAAATCTTTGTTTGGAATTAGTATTGTTGCTTTTGATTAAGACTTGTTCGGTTGTGTTACCATGGCGAGAAAACTTTGGGAGTTCATGGGTTGTTTGTGGGTTCAAGTTGGCATAGACATATACTAAGGATTAATAAAACAATATTTTATAATCACTAATACAAACGGCAGGAGTATGAAATGGGCGAAAAATATTCATTTTGCGATGTTAATTTTATAAATCTTACATCTTTTCTATCACTATATGGTCAGTCTAGGCTGATACAAGCAGCTTTTTGCCACTTTTATTTATTTCAATAACCACTATTTTCCTTCCTTATTATGATAAATGATATTAATAAAAAAATACACGATAAAATGGATTTAATGTCACCTGAACTGACCCCAAATTGTACCTGATGGTTAGAGGACCGTGGACCGCGGTACAAACAGAGTTATATCGACTAAGTTATGACAAATTTCACACGTTACATGGAAAATGGACGTCATACATACGAATACGAAAATCCTATCATCAGCAAGTGTTCTACAATTTGTTTGCCTCTCCATTTGAATTTTGAATGTAACCGTCTCTCCGTAACCGATCCAAGGCTTTCAGTAAAACTTTAAACGGTTAAAGCAACTCTGACTTCAAATAGTAAAATTTTGTTCTAACTTAAATTTTTTTTATTAGTTTTGTTCTGTTTCAAGGAGCACAAGTTAAATGACATAAAGTGAAAACGAAAAATTGCATGTCATCAGCTTATTAGACTATAACTTAAATAATTTCTAATGTCTTCGGCAATCTTAGGCTTAAATATATACAAAAAGACCCAAAGTCCAAACATCTTTACGTAATTAAAACATTGATTTTATAACTTGCTGGTATGTTTGTTGAGTTACCGGGGAAACTAATATATCATCATCATCAGCTAATATACGTCCCACTGCTGGGCACGGGCCTCCTCCACAACTGGGAGGGATTAGGCCTTAGTCAACCTCGGTAGCCTAGTAGGTAAGTAGTACGGTTTGGCGGACTACACACCTAAGAAATTCTTAAGAACTTTTGGGTGTACGTTTACTCGCGATGTTTTCTTTCACCTTTAAATACGTGTTTATTCATTGTGAATACGAGTACATAACTTCGTAAAGTCAGAGGAGTGTGTTTGGGGTTTGAACCCGCGACCGCCAATATTCTTGACCGCGCGCCTAAGCCTCCAGCACGACTTGGTTATCACAGAATATACTAAATATAAAAATGATATTCCAAGCCAAAAATTACTGAGCTCCAAATCGAGTGACCTAATCTAGTTTCAATTTCGTGCCAGCATCGAAAAGATTTAATTGCTACCCGGTGCTTCAAAATCCATCGTTCAAGTACTAATATCAGTATTCTCAGAGAGCCCGATGTGTGACGCATCCAACACAGCTGTGCTGCGAACGCCCAAGAATACTAATAGAAAAATTTGGTCTTTCGTACTCGTATATATGTATGTATGTACTTTCTCGGACCTGGAAGGATAGGCAAAGGTGTATTTCTTCAGCTAAATTTATTTCGATTTAGGAAAGCAGTTTAGAGTCATTTTCTGGGTATATTTACAAATCTACGCTTATTTATGTCCTTTAAATTTATTAGAAAAAACTAATTTATTTTTCAAGGCAGTTTTGACTTATTGTAATGTTATAGATACTCGAAATAGTAATTTTGGGTTCGAGTCTTAAATGTACGGTGAAAAAATCCGCGTAAATACCTTCTTTATTTTTGAGGTAACGTAAAATTATCTTGAGTTAACGACTAAGACTATGATAATCTAATATCCAAAAGTCGAAACTCGATGCCGATGATAATGATATACGGAACCCAGATTCTAAAAGACAGAACTTTTTGGCAGTACCTACCAGCAATGCTCAATATTGGCAATTTAGTCCGCTCCCAAAAACCTCAATATGCACTTTGTATTCTACATCTCTGCCAATATACATTTCTAGCAACAAAAGTCATTCGATTATACAAATACCCTACTCCCATTCGTAAATAATTACTGTTCCGCAAAAAGAATTTTTTTCATGACTCATGAGTCAGCTTCTTAAACTTCGCTGGGAACTACTAGGCCTACCGAAATTAAATTAGAAAACGTAAGATCCCAGTAAGGCACTGTAAGCTTATTAAGACAGTTTCTTTATAGACATAAAAGAACATAGAATTAAAGATGCTATTTTTGCGGTATTAAAGTATTTGGTTAGACATTAAATACATTGTGCGTTTATTCAACGCTTTGATTATTTGTTGTTTACTTAAGTATTATATTTTACCAACACATGCCGTATTTTATTTTGTTACATAATACTTTTAAGTTTATAATTCAAAATTGACAGCCCCTTGGTGCAGTTGGCTAGACACTAACTTGCGAAACAAGAGGCTGCAAGTTCGATCCCCGCACCGAGACAAATGTTTGTGTGTTCCACAAATATTCGATTCCGGTCTGGGTGTTTGTGAGACCGAAAAGTCTCTCATAGATTCTGATACCCACGACACAGGACTTGTATGCTATTGTGGGGTCAGAACTATGTATAATACATATGTGACTGTTGGGTGCATTTAATATTTTATTTATTTAAATAAAAGACCTTACTTACAAACTTTAATTAATTTAACTACTTAATCATACTTTGACCTGCTCTATTGATTGACATGTGATGTTAGATAGATGAGAGATAGAGGAAACGAGAAAAAGTATATATTTATGTATTAGTTTAACCCAAATGTGTTTTAAAATATTGGTTGAAATTTAATACTGTGGAATAACAGCGGTAGGAAGCTATTGGTGAAACAAGAGATTAAATCTATTTCCAGAACCAACCAAGCGTCTATTTTCTAGGTGCTGTAAAACCATAAAAACTATTTTCTGATTTGTGGTACCGCGTAAAAACTTATAAAAGTTGGTTAAAATTATAAATGAGCATGCAGTAAACAAGCATAAATAAAATGTTTTACATCTGTTATTTATATTCAAACATTAATCTTTTTTTAAATCTATTTATATTTTTGCTTTGTGAATGAATTAAATAAATCATTTTACTCTCTGAATGCATTATGTAATTTTATGATGAACTAAAGATAGCCCAGTGTTATTTACCGACCAATCAATTTAGCTGCAATTAATTTATTTTCAACCATCATAACATTAAAAACCTACAATTAAACATTGCGAATATTTTAAAAATAATAACAAATAAAACTATAATTCGAAATTGGAATTCAACAACCAGTATTTTCATCCACTATAAGAACTCATTTCACAATTCACTTCATTGTCAGTCGTACAAACCCTATAAGTCAAAGAATATGACCAAAGTGAAAGGTAGTTAAGACGGCCATTGAAAACTGGCACACTTTTCACCCGGTTCTGAAATATTCAGTCGGGTGTCAAGAACTTCTTGTGATGGAATCGCCCTCGCATAGATTCCGCCTCGGGGCGCAATTATTTTTTATCTTCACGATATTTCTTAATAAGCCAGAGTGGATGGAATAGCTTTCATTATACGCGACTTATAAATTAGTTGAATTTATGGAAAAAATAGTAGCCATGCGAATGAGATATGAGACCGATTTGCTTATAAATATTTTTTTTATATTGAAAGGAATTGGCAATAGGCTCGCTCCCTCTTACTGACTGATAGATACGTGGCGAATTGAGGAAGAAGAATGCACCTCTGCCTACCCCTTCGGGAACATAGGCGTGAGGTTATATAATATGTATTTATATTATGAAAGGTATTATTCTTACGTACGTTCCCGGATGGAAAGCAGATATATATTATATTTCTTAATTCTGGTTTCATAAACATACATACATACATAAACTCACGCCTGTATCCCCCGAAGGGGTAGGCAGAGGTGCATTTCTGCACCCACATTTCGCCAGGTATGTATCAGTCCCACGTAATAGGGGGCGAGCCTATTGCTTTTCGGGCACATTTCCAGACTCTGTGCTGTTACTTAGAATTTCCTAATGGAAAAACCCAATTACACTTTGCCTGACCCGGGAATCGAACCCAGGACCTCTAGGTCGCACGGCACATACTTGTACCGCGAGACCATCGTGCCTCGTGGCAGTCTGGTTTCACTAACTATATTTAGGTCTTACGAAACAGAGGCTGATCCTGTTTCCGTTTTAAGAGCACAATTTCTTCAATTATTAATGTAGTTTCTCACGTAAACACTTTCTCCCACCCGGGAACCAAATCCGAGGTCAGTTGATCACACTTTACACGTATGCGTTTGTGGATGAATGATATTGATTCACAAATTTATAGCAGAAGAAATAATGTAATATATCCCCTAAAAGTCTTATCTAAACATTTATTCTTCCTTACATTTTTTCATGTATGTTTTTCAAAGCTACCTTTTTTCTATATCTTCGTTTGTAAACGAGGTCCCTTCGATCCGTCTGGTTCATTTTGTTTTAAGAACACTTAGTGGAAGGAGCTCTTGATTTCAGTAATTGTCCACTTAAATACTCGAGTTAGCGGGAGTTTAAGTGCGAAATTTTTACTTGACTTTCACGAATCATCACATCGACCAACCTAATTCCAATTAAATAATTGTATTATCATTTAATACATACATACATAGACTCACGCCTGTATTCCCCGAAGGGGTAGGCAGAGGTGCATTTCTGCACCCACATTTCGCCAGGTATGTATCACTCCCACGTAATAGGGGGCGATCTTATTGCCGTTTTTCGATCACATTTCCAGACTCCGTGCTGTTACTGAGAATTTCCTAATGGAAAACCCAATAACACTTTGCCCGACCCGGGAATCGAACCCAGGACCTCTAGATCCCACGGCACATACTTGTACCGCGAGACCACGAGGCAGTGAAATTAGCTGCAATTAAATTGTTTCGTAAATATAAAAAAAAAATATTATTCTGTGTTACTCATATGAACCAGGTACTGGACTTAGAGTGCTGCTCTATTTTACCGTCTCTACGATACAAGCTACGTTTAGGGCAGAAACCGTAGGATGTCTTACTGAAACCTATTTTCGCCTATTCTATTGATTGACGTTTGAGACCGAGACAAAGCATATTTAAGTAATAAATGAACTAACGTTTATAGTTAATAAGATTGTTAATGTGTACCTATTTAACAATTTCATTTATAAATTATTAAGAAGATGAAATGATTTCCGTTTCTTTTTACTTTGATAATTTCGGATCTCATGTATCAAATATGAGCACTTATAATTTCAATATTAGAGGACCAAAAACAACTTTAAGTTATATTTAAAAAAAACTCGTTGAAAAGTTTTGAAATAGTCAAATGTATAATTAATATTTTTAAAATGTCACACTCATTGCACACAACATTCTTATGAACGGTATATGGGAGTTACTTTAGCCTCTTGTAATATAACTTGTAAAATAAATTCATAAAAAATATTTCATTTCGGTGTTTATAATGAGTTCTTAATTAAGCGAAGCGAAGTAAATTATATTTGTAACAAACTGAAAATTGTATTTATTTTTTTCCAAGTAAAGGTAAATTAAATTTAATTATATTTAATTTTTTGAAAGAGTGATTAGTGAAATTATTAGAAACTCGATTAACTTAGACCATAGTTTTACAAGCTGTAGGCTGTTTACCTTTCCTAAAAGGTTTGATAGAACAAAAAAGACTTTAGAGAGCTTCCACGTTTTCTTTGTACATTAGATATACATTATGTTGCTCTTCGATGAATATAGGTAAAACAATATAAAATTACTGTGATAATCTGTAAGTCATTAGAAATAAGAATTATCAAGTCTGTGGTCTACAGACTACTCCTATAATTTTTTTTTTAATGGAATAAGGAGGCAAACGAACAAGTGAGCCACCTGATGTTAAGTGGTCAACACCGCCAATCATCATCATCGGTTTGTTGCCGGCCTTTGAGGAAAATATAGGCTCTCTTCTTGAAGGTCCATGTCGTTTGGAAATACCACCGAGGAAAGCTGATTTCACAAAGATGTTGAAAGATAAAATAAATATAATTTATATGAAACCCGCCAACGTAGTCCCTCAAAATGTGAAGTATTCAAGAGAGAAGTATTCTTGTTTATCTCTAATTTAAATAAGCTGACTGATGGTCTTCTTAATCGTTTGTCAGTCTAAGGTACACATAAAGTGCTATTACAGTTTAATTTAATGTATAAGATATTATATAGAGATACTTTTTTCTTCATACTGCGATTTATGAGGCTAAAACAAATTTATAGCAAATGGAATAAAAGTTTGCAACCACGCCTAGTTTGGTTGCTTTAAATAATCTTAAGGAATATGTTATTAATTATTAATTTAAAAAAAAACCTATTAAGTCGCTCTATCATAAAAATGTCATGGGACTCTCGAGGCAATTGGGCTACCTTTAATAAAATAAAATATAATGGCATATATTTTTAAGCGATCTGAATGACCTGGCCAGTAACATATGTTTGAACAAGTTTTTGTTCCGAAAACTGTTGGGTCAGCTCCGGACCAATCAATAATGATATCTCCTTCGATTAATTACGTTTTGCTTGGCTAGTGCCTAGTCTTAGATATAATCTATGTGGGTACTGAGTTGGCCTAACGACTACTGCTATTTCAGATAAAGATAGACAGCTAATGTGCCTCGAGGGAAGTCGGGATGTTAGCAATCCTAAGTCTTTATCAATACGTGATTTACTGCACTACGAAGCTTGCCAAAGTATTTCTTATTGCCAAAAATCTATTTGATGATGCCATTGATGTTTCCTGTTTATATGAATTCATTAAGTAATATCGCTATAATAGTCCGCCAACCTGCTCTAGACCAGCCTGGTGGACTAAAGCCTAACCCCTCTAAATTGTAGAGGATGCCCGTGCCCAGCAGTGGGACGTATATGGGCTCATGACAAATAACGCGAAATTGCAATGCTAAACCGGAAGCTCCTTTACTTTAGACGGTGTTCTTTGGATTACTAACTATTGGATTGCTAACTTAATGTGAAATACCTAATAATAACTTTTAAATATGCAGGTTTCGTCACAGTGTTCTTTACCGTAAAAGTGCGTGATAGTTTTGATATATCTAAGATAATTCAGAAATGTGTGTTAAGTTTGTGATAACTGCACTGGCAATTGCATTTTATCAGGAAATTATTTTTTTTAAATAGAAGGCTTAGGCTGCAACATATTTTTTTTTCATTCCACGGCCTCCGAGGCGCAAATTTGTTAGAGATTAGATTTAGAGGGAGTTATCTTGATTATAAAATAATGATAAAGTACCTATTATGTGGAACTCAAATAAATTTGAAACCGAAAAGTCTCTCGTAGATTCTGATAGCCGCGACTATTATACTCGTACATATGTATCTTAATGTTGGGTAAAAAATATAGAGTGGTTTCTAAGTATTTTATTTTTTATTTAAATATTAGGATCAAACATAATATTTGTTATTATCAAGAATATCCTGTGACTCGTTTGAGCTCTTATCTTTTGACTGCTCTGATTTAAGTGATCCTGAATTTAAAATAAATTAATGTAGTATTTGTGACGGATTTTTTTCGAAATTTTGGTGATTTTGAAATAAAAAAAATGGTGTGTGATGGATTCGGAATCAAACCTTATACACATCTTATTCACTATAGATAATCGCTACAATTTTAGGAAGCTTGTAAAACAATCTGAAAACTGTAGGCTACAAAGGAACTTTGAATATTTATGAAGATATATCTTCATTGACAGGTCAACTTTAAGCCATTCGTTTGTAATTTTTTTAAATGCCTAATAATGTATTCGTCATTATCTTTTTCTTGAATGTCCTGTTATATGTAACTGTAATTAATAAAAAAACCTTTATATTAGCTGTATATAATTAAGTATAAAAATTCGTATGGAAAGGATTTTCGAAAAAAATATCATATAGTCATAATTAGGTATATACTGTCATAAATCGGATGCGTTATAAATTTTCTTGTACAAGTACATAAATGTCATAATCATTGACTTTCCGCCATGATATTCAACGCATAAATGTTTAACATCTTTCATGATAGTGTTAAAAAGTGAACCAAGTTCTTTACATTTTATTTTATGCGTGTATATCGTACTTGAATAATCGACTTAACAATTTTCATTTTCTATGACCTATTTAAAATTATCGTTTCTGTTCATTTTATCTTATTCATTTACTACACAAAACAGGTCACAGTCAATTTCAATTAACATTTTTTTAATTGTTTGTTATTTTTTTAACAAATTAATAATACAGAATGTAATATTAATTAATTTGCAGCAGCATAAAATAAATCTTCTAATGTGCCATCATTATAATAAATTCAATATCACAATTTTTTTTTACTTCTTAAAAAGGCCTCACAAATTTTGATAGATGATAAATATACTCTAATTAAAATTTTAAACTAACTTGCAAATTAGTTCAATCATTTTCGTTACCAAAACCGATTTATCAAATGTAAGCTAAATAGAATTAAATAGTATAATTGAAAGCTATTGTGCTATGTCTATGTAGACATAATATTTTCCGGCCACTTTGTTTAATATAATTATGTTGTTCTTATCACTAACTTCAAAATCACTAACGTTAAAAAAATGTTTTTCAATCCTCCCTTTCTTTTACATCATTACAACCCCGGGCTCTAAAACCCTAAGCCAACATAAAAGTATATAAGTCTAAAATAAAATAATAAAACTTTAAAAACTAATAAAAGAAAATACAAAACTTACCTTAAACTTTTTCTTCGCACTCCGAAAAACACCACAGTCACCGACTTAAATAGTTCGTAACTTTTATAACTTTTTATTTTATTTTACGATATTTATCTGCCTGTGTCGGGACCACGACCGCCCGGGAATAATTTCAACGCGGCACTGAGTTTCACTGTAGGCTCGTGCCCAGTATAACTTGACCCCTGACACAGTGGTATGCATGTCTGCAACGCCATTTGACGTTAGTGGAGCGAGGGGTGGGGTAGTTCAGCCTAAGTTTTGTAGTTGGTTGCGGATTTTTCGTATGATAAAGTACGCTTTATTTCGGATAATTAACTCATATTTTTAACAATTAAAAATACGGGATTTTAACGCAAATAATAATGTATAAGTTATATTTGTGACTATTTTTTTAGTATAACTTTGAACTCGTTTTGTTTTACTGTGATATAAAAATATTTTTACAAATTTATAATTTAAAATAATGGCTGCAATGAGATTGTATTTTATTTATGTATTTTGAGTATGTTATTCATGAAACACAATTCTATGGAAAATATTTACGGGCTTTTTTAAATACTAGCCGCTCATGTGCGCATGAAACTACCTCGTACATGATTAAGTTGTTTTCATAATAGAGGATTTTAATGGTAGAATGCGTTTGTTTAAAAATACTCAGAATTATGTTTCGGTATTACAAACAAGCAGTGAGTATTATTTAGAAAATTCAACGATAAAAACAAAATTGTTTTCTATAAAAAGCAATAAATTGCTAGATTGTTATACGGCACAAATGTGTGGTGTGCAATCAAAACTAAATTCTACACTACTAAATTCGATAATAAGGTGTTAGTAGGTTTTTTTTGTAATTAGTTGTAATTTTAGGAAAAGTAGGGAAATGTGCTCGGTAAAAAACTGTGAGCCTTGAGCATGTAACGTGGGCATAACTGGCTTAAAGAGGAAATAGTTAGAGTTAGTTAGAGATTTATGAGATGATTTATTTAGTCGCACAATCTTATGTTATTTTCTCAATTCTCTTAATCACCAACGGCGACTTTCTCGTAAATAATTTATATGATTTTTTGTCAATGTAATGATACTGATACATTTATTTTCACATACAAGAGAGAGTCATATAGTTTTGAACACATACATACATAAACTCACGCCTGTATTCCCCGAAGAGGTCGGCAGAGGTGCATTTCTGCACCCACATTTCGCCAAGTATCAGTCCCACGTAATAGGGGGCGAGCCTATTGCCGTTTTTCGGGCACATTTCCAGACTCCGTGCTGTTACCGAGAATTTCCTAATGGAAAAACCCAATAACACTTTGCCCGACCCGGGAATCGAACCCAGGACCTCTAGATCTAGACCACGAGGCAGTCTTAGTAGTTTTGAAATAATCTAATCTAATGGCTATACTTGTTTTAAGCATTTGCTTTTATATTAGGAATTTTGCCTTATCATACAAAGATACTAGACACTATAACAACTAGTCTGGACCTACACTATACTATGTTTTTTGGTTCTTTGGTCCCGCAGCGTAATTGTGCGGCGTACAATCGAGAGATCGTTGGTTCTATCGGGGGTCAGACCTTTTTTTGGCCCTATTCCACCACACACCCGCCACTGTAACTCCTGTGCTCCAAGATCAACAGCGGCACGCACAGTATTAACGCCGAGCAGTGAAGCTCAGCGAATGTAAGGGAACCTAATTTGTCATGATCCCGCAACGAAGTTAATCAGAAATAATATATGAAGGAAAAGTTGGAAAACAAAGAGTTGTCTGCTTCACTTGACAACAAAGCTATTGAACTATGAGGTTCACCCTCACAAAAAAAGACAATTATTTATAATTAGTGAAATTAGGGCAGACATATAAGCACACCGATTTTATAACAGCCGTTCAGAGTATTATCTATAAACCAATCTTGTTGTATTTTTTAAGTCATACTCCCATCGGTCCCGGTAGTCAGTTAGTATAATACCATACTCACTGCTACGTAGTATGACGCAGGTAAAAAGGCTATCGATCCTTATGACCCTTTCAGGTATTAGTCACGATGTGGAAGCCACTACATAAAATAATAATAAACAAACAAATACAATATGGATACAATAACGATACTTCGTCTTAAGTATTTGAAATAACCATCTTAAATATGTGTGCCGTGCGATCTGGAGGTTCTGGGTTCGATTCCCGGGTCGGGAAAAGTGTTACTGGGTTTTTTCTTTAGGGAATTCTCAATAGCAGCACGGAGTCAGGAAATGTGCCCGAAAAACGTAGAAATGCACCTTTGCCTACCCCATCGGGGAATACAGGCGTGAGTTTATGTATGTATGTATGTACTCGTATAACCTAAATCCGAAAAATATTAAATCATATAGAGGCAATCTGACTTGAATAAAAATAAATGATATTATAATGATCTTGTAAATACATATTAGATCGCACATGACGTCACTGGTTGATTGTATGATAAATTCAAAAAGCTTTTATTCCAATTATACAACATGTAGAACAAACAAATATTTGTAGATAACACAAATAATTTCTTAGTACGGTTACCTAATGCGCTTCTCCTTTCGCATCTACCTTCCCAGGAGCAATAAAGTCGCCAGTATCATGTAGCGTGTCAATTTTATGTAATAAACATTTGTAACATCTCCAAATTTCCACATTTTGCGTGTTATACAAATTGCATGAGCCGACGGCGGCCGGGGCGGTTTATTTCCAAAATTTCATAACGGAATGTGTACTACAACAAATAATTTCTGCCCGGCCGCAACATACTTTTCTTTTTACATGTACATGACACACGGTCTAAAAGTTAACCGAACAATATATACCATATAGTATGAAGTCCCTTAGTATTAGAAAGCGGCGATAGGTCAAGAGGTTCTAAGATAGATTCCCGGATCGGACAATGTTTTTCATTAGGAAATTCTCAATATCAGCACGAAATCTGTAATCATCGACCTTAAAACACACGCAGCAAAAGTTGTACAGAAGTATTTCTATCTATTCCGTCTGGAAATTATGAATAAGTTTAAGTATAATGCATTAATAAAATTGAATTTTTCTTCTAAATGTGGACTTATAGATTTGTTTATTTCAAGCAATAAAAATACCATGCTTAGGTACATACGTCTATTAGGTGAACTTATGTATATAGGATTTATTTAACGAATGCATTTTAGTTATTTCTAAAATTAGATTTCCTAAAATTTGCATTGAAATTACTAAATAAATATAGAGGTTGCATTTCAATATTTGGCACTCTGTCACAGTGGTGTCGAACTAACCAGATATGCCCTATCTCATCCATCGCTTTTTTTCTAATTGACTCTACAATAGACAATATTTGCGATAATTTACTATTGAGTTATAACTAACAAAATTAAAAGCTGTATTCTGTCATAAGTTATCATATCCGGTACTAATGTTTTCACTAGCATACAAAGCAGCTTTAGTGTTGGTAAAGTTTGTAACTACGGTTGACGGCCCATGAAAACCGTATGCACCGTAGTCGACCTCACTTTACGTCATTTCACCGAAACATCTAATTTCCGCAGCAAACTCTTCAGTCTATGTGGCCCTCGTTTATGTCACGCTAACCCTCCAAGGACCTAGCCAATGTTTCAGCCTCGTAAAGTACTCATGATCTTGTATTTTGAGTTTTTATCTGGCCGACCTTTTAGACTAGATTGTACGTGATAAAAAGGTATTTCTATTAAGAAAAGTTCTCAGCGGGGAGTTCGTCTGTTAAGATATTCGCAATCCCGGATGGAATGGCGGTTTCCAGGGACAGCTTATCTGTACTCTGTTTCATTTAATATAATGTTTTGGTTTCTCGGCGAAATACTCTTTCATAGCCTTGGTTACATAAATAAGATCTTTTAAAGTATGGTAAGTTTTTTTTTATGATTCTACAGTGGCTTAAATGCACTTGATTCTAAGTGGTATCCAGATAGATTATAATAAAATTATGGAAAATCATTAAACGTGGGTATATTAAAAGTTGATGAGATCATAGGTACTTTTAAGAATTATTAACACAGTTTGATGTAGGGAAAGTAAGAAATAAAATAAATATAATGAAACCCCCATTATGGCATTGAAGTAAAGCACATGAAGTTGATCATGACCTTAACTATGTAATATGTTCATGGTCTATCAAGATACCGTCCTGGCGGTTGCGCGTATTGCTGAACTATCGCGATTTTTTACGGTTAAAAAGAACATCATGAGGTAATCTGATTCTTGATTTTTGATTCCTGAGGGTTATTTAGAGCTTGTTACGTAAATACGTAAAGTGCATCTACCCACAGTGGGACAACTTTTCTTCAAGTCCATGTAATAGAGCGAGCCAACTGACCTTTTTAGTAAATATTTAAATGATTGAAAGCGCCCTTTTACCTATAAAGAAACTAAAACTTAAAAACGTTTTAACGACATTGCCACAAATACTCATTTGTATCGCAAAGCGGCATCTGAAGAGTAATTTAAATAACTAATTTCTCATTTAAAATGGCTTAACTAGAAGTGCAGTTAGAACACATCTGTTACCTGACTAATTAAGCACTGGTACATTAGGTTCCTCGTAATTTTAACATTGCATATTCTACTAAATCAGTATAAATTGAGCTCACTGTTTCCATGTTATTATTTTAAGTGCTGTAGTTTATGTTGTGCAGAGATATGATTGTATGATTGTTTTCTACAAACGTACATATGTACATACATACATCATCAGCCCGTATACATACGTCCCTAGCTGGGCACGGGCCTACTCTACAACTGAGAGGGTTTAGGCCTTAGTCCACCATGCTGGCCTAGTGGGAGTTGGCGGACTACACACCTAAGAAATGCCTAAGAACTTTTAGGTGTGTAGGTTTCATCACGATGTTTTCCTTCACCGTTAAAGTACGTGATAATTCTTTGTGAATTGAACACAGAACTAAACTCTGCTAATAATATAGGACCTTATTTTCTGCATACCCCATGCGATAATATGGTACTTAAAGTAAATAATAAAGAGTAGATAGGTATGTTGGTAATATGGCAAAAAAAATATAATTGACAAAAAAAAATAAAAAAAATATTTGTGTAGGTTTAGAATCATAAATGCAATAGTTTATTAAATTTATTTCCTGAGATACCAAAAACCTATGACAGAAAACACAATTTCTCCATTCTGGTGCGTTCAGGGGTAACAATAATTTTTACATAGATATGTTCATACATAACCTCACGCCTGTATTCCCCGTAGGCAGAGGTGCACTTCTGCACCCACATTTCGCCAGGTATGTACCAGTTCCACGTAATAGAGGGCGAGCCTATTGCCGTTTTTCGGGCACATTTCCAGACTCCGTGCTATTACTGAGAACTTCCTAATGGAAAAACCCAATAACACTTTGCCTGACCCGGAAATCGAACCCAGGACCTCTAGATCGCACGGCACATACTTGTACCGCGAGACCACGAGGCAGTCAGAATTCTTCACATCCACAATTAAAAGTGTATTTTCGCTTCTGTATCTCACAAAAATACGACAGCATCATTACAAATATCTTCTTAATTACGGCACGAAGTATAAGATCAATTTTTAACTAACTCAACAGTAACCATGCATCACTGTGTCGACCTAGATGTTGCGGACGGGTAGCGGGTTCGGTAATCATTATTTTTAATTAATTGCCTCCCGCCATCAATACCCGATACCTCTACCGCGATACCTAGTTTCTTTCCAGGGATTTTTGCTTGTGTATGGTTTTGGCAAACTGGTATTGCAACTTTTTCTTTTTATTTATAGTCTTGTTTGTTCTTATCTATTGAGCTCCTATTTGATGGTATGTTTCGAAGTTTCGTATAGAGGTCTATGCAATGAGCTGACGAAACATGAGCACAAAATAAACCTCTGCTTATCTTTCTGGAGATAGAAGCATAATTATTAAATTTATAATTAAATTTATAATATATACTGTAGTGTACACGTAATATTAATAATTAATTGTAAGGTAAACGTGAAAATAAATCATAATATGAGCGCTGTTCCCCACTCATACCGGTTCACTACTACCTGTGATATCGGACCGAGTGGACGTGTCAGACGCTATTGAAACCAAGCTTAAGTAGTTTTATTTATACAAACCAAACCTGAAACATCTGGACATAACATTGGCGACGAGGAATAAGTACGTAAGTGCAAACAAAAATATAATATGCATGACATATAATTATCAAAGAAATGGATTAAGTATGATTGATGCTATTACTTTGGAATAAATATAATAATTATTAATTATAATTTATAACAATTAATAATTATGGAAAAAAAAGAGTGAGACATACCTGGTCCTCTACTACCAGTAATTCTTGTATTTGTTTAACAAAGTTAAACAAAATATTTTACATATTCGACTAGTTTCAATCATACAGCCAAAAAAATAAAATAAATGCCAGCAAATGCTTACCAAAACAAATAACTATTTTGTGCACAGTTGAATAAATTCTTCCATCCATAGTATGGTACACATCACGTGCCTATGTATCTTAAAACGGCGGGTCGTGTTCAATCCAAAGTATCATATGTTACTTTAACTGTGCAAAAAATAGTAACGAGTGCCTGTAAGAATTTGCAAGTTGGGTAGTGTACCCGACAGAAGTACACCGCAATTATTATGGCTAAAGCCATCAAGATACATACATATATTGGCATAGAAATATGCCAGCGTATGCAAAACTAACAAATTGTTAGGTTATTCCAATCCTGCAAAACCCGTATCTGGGGTTACAATTTAAAATTGAATGGTCTCTTCGTGATTGCAAGTCGCGTAAAAAAAAGGGGCACAATTACCCCCGCAATACACTAATTTGACTGTGATAGTGAGGTTTCACCTCAATAGATTAGCGGTGGCAAATATCGAAGTGGGCTCTCGAAATTTGTTTGCTACTTTGAAGAATAAACAAGCCGCTAAAAAGCGTGCTATACGGAGGGTTTGGCATTGCATGACATATACTACAATCTCCCTGGTGTTGTCGTGAAACAGAAGTTTACGTAATAGACACCAAACGATTAGATAGGATGCTTTTGCCTAGTATCCTCTATGAGCGACAAGTATTTCGCCTAATGAAACAGGAATTCCTCGTTACATTACGAGATCAAAGTTCCAAATGCCATTATGCAAACAAAGACAATGATATTTTGGACCAGATAGTAAACCAATGCAAGCCCTCCGAACTTCGCAAAGAACATTCGATCCCCGCACCGAGACAAATGTTTATGTGATCCACAAATATTTTGTTTGTGAGACCGAAAAGTCTCCCGTAGTTTTCTGATACCCACGACACAAGACTTGTATCTAAATGTGGGGTCAGAACTATGTATGTGACTGTTGGGTGTATTTATTTACTTATGCATGTGATTCTGAGACCGAGACTGCCTTTGAGACTCTGTTACTATTGAAAAGTCCCACTGGAAGCCAATTTATGGAAACCGTAAAACGGCAAAGAACAGGATTGGAACAAAGCAGAAATGCTCTTTGCATTTACTGCTACGGTGTACTAGATGTGCTATCCCACAAGGGACACAATATATGGAAATTAAAGTGGTTTTAAAAGCTACTTCAAAAATCAATGCCTCATACTAGATGTGCTATCCCACAAGGGACACAATATATGGCAAATTAAAGTGGTTTTAAAAGCTACTTCAAAAATCAATGCCGCATACTAGATGTGCTATCCCACAAGGGACACAATATATGGCAATTAAAGTGGTTTTAAAAGCTACTTCAAAAATCAATGCCTCATACTAGATGTGCTATCCCACAAGGGACAAAATATATGGCAATTAATGTGGTCTTAAAAGCTACTTCAAAAATCAATGCCTCATACTAGATGTGCTATCCCGCAAAGGGACAAAATATATGGCAATTAATGTGGTCTTAAAAGCTACTTCAAAAATCAATGCCTGATACTAGATGTGCTATCCCGCAAAGGGAAAAATATATGGCAATTAATTGTGGTGTCAAAAGCTGCTTAAAAAATCAATGCCTCGTACTAGATGTGTTATCCCGCAAAGGCTAAATGTATGGCAAATGTAGTTTCAAAAAGCTACTACAAAAATCAATGCCTCGCAAGCCGTAAGCAAAGATTTAGAGAAAGATTAAAAGACTCAAAAATCTGGCTTTAAGAAGGCTAAGTGAAAGGACACAAAATCACCAACAAATGATGTGAACTGTGTGTTTCACATTGGTGAATAAAAACAAGTTTGCCAGCTGGGCGGCATCAATGTAACCATGCTAAACGATCCGGTGAGCCAATACAATGTTGTAAATGAAGAGACGGGGAAATATTTAAAATCCTATGCTGTTGTAGGATCAATTTAGTAACCAAGATAAGTCAGAGTTTATGACATATGGTTCTGCAAATCCCCTAAATGTTATTTAGACCAGCGAAATTTACCTAAAACAAAGTTACAAAAATATACAACTGGACACTTAAGCAATTCATCGTCAACTAATTAATTAATTTATTAATTGTTTGACTGTGTCGAAACAGAAATGCTTATTAATCCGATTAGTAAAATGTCATTAATGCTACTTTGGAAGATCTTAAAAAGGCGTTCGGGTAGAAATTTATGGCCTATCGAAGTCAAAATCCACTCATAGTTGTAGAAAGTTTTGAATCGAGTTCACGAGGTCGAAAATGGGTGTAGTTTCGAAAAATCTGCGATTTATGCGGTAAAAAGTGTGAAAAGAAACTGCAAGTAAATTTTGCGTCCTCAGACTGGGTCTAGAAGTAAATGCAGTCGCGGAAACATTTCCAAAATCAAGGATGTTCAAATCCATATTTCAATAGACCGCGTCTGTTCAACCAATTTCTCTATCCTGTCGTAGAGTTTAAACTCAAGAAATTCCATACCTAATACAGATATTATTTAATTTATTGAGGGTTCATCCGAATGGATCTCTTCTGAAGCACCCGTTTCAAAAAGTGAACGGAGATGTTAGAATTTGCGTATACATGAGACAAGCTAGCAAAGATATTAGAGAGAAACACACGGGTGTAAGGTAATGGTACCTACTATGGAACAGCTAACCCGCAAGTTCCGCTATTCCAAAGTGTTCTCAAGCTAAATTTAAGCAATTCTTTGCATTAGTAGCAGTTGAGCGAAGATAGTAGATACATAAGAATTTTACATAGCCGAGGTCTATTCAGACACAAACATCTCGCGTTTAGTATTTTATACGCTCCCGAATGCTTTCAAAAACCTTTAGAGAGAATCCTATTGCGCGAGTTGTTAAAATTAAAGTTAGCCAAGTCCGTATATATAAGCTCGTATCGGGACGATAACTAAAAAGAAGCATTTAGCTGTTTGAAACGGACTCTGACTCAAATAAGATCTTTGGGTATTATGACTAAGAAATGAGACACAAACAACAAACCAATGAAAGGTCAAAGGACAGAAGTTTTGCCGATGCTAGTCCAGTTGTACTAAGAGCAGTGCTCGTCAAAGTAAGCCAAGGATAATTGCTTATGGCAACATAAGTCCAATAGAACGTGAGAAACGTTGTCAGACCGAGAAAAGGACTCTTGCGTTAGTCTGGGAAGTTGCACGTTTCAATATTTATTTGTTTGAACACTACGGTTAAGATTTAGTTAATGATCATAAACCCCTGAAGGTAATGTTCTCCCAAAAGTTGGAAGCATGTGCCCGGATTGAACGTTGGGTATAACGTCTACAATCATATAATATTAATGTCGTGTACAGTTCAGGCAAGAAAAGCATATCTGATTCATAGTCACTATTGCGTGGCTGTACAGAACCAAATAAGCCGTTCGATATATCTATCTCAATTTAGCAGTCGATAAGGCTCGACCTTCGGCAATTTCCCTAAGTGAACTGAAGTAGGCTAGTATGAATGACTGAGAATTATAAATTAGTAAAAAAAAATGGTGTTTACCAAAATAACTAGGAACAGAGTGTATTGACACTCTGTTGTGTATTCACACCTTGTAATTATTGAGTTACAAGGTCTTTGAAAATGAACTCTGTCAAGATAATTTGTTGCTACGAGGAAATTAAATTATTCCTATTGCGTTCACGATAGTCGTCCCGAAATCTTTGCCATGAAACCACGACTACGGACTAAAGTATAATGAGGCAAAATTGATACAGACACGAAATGTTATGTTTATACTCTGGTGTTAGCACCAAATCCTCCTAACCCTATGCGCAGAAACAACGACCAGTTCAGTCATGTATTGACACTGGCGTCGATTTTCTTGGACCATTGCTCAGATTCAGTCGCAACAAGGATGTTAAGGATCACTTCGACTGTAGATCATAGATGTGGTTGTCAACAACGCAGTGGATCTGTAGCTGATGGAGGTAAATTGTGTTATTATTTTTATCAAGTGTAAGATTTAAGATCCAAATTATTTACAAAAAATTGTAGCTAGATTTAAAAAAAAAATGTTCTTGTTTTACAATTTTATAAAAGGTATATGTAATCAGTGATGTTGTGTACATGATACATACACACACTGGTCAAGTCGTCAACGAACTGGACTAGACTGGAGGAGAAATATCATACACCCGGAAAGATGAAGAAGAATGGACTATACTTATATTGTAATTTATTTCTTTATTGGAAAAGAGCAACACTAGAGTTTCTTGCCCGTTCTTCTCTAGTGATAACTGCCTTCCGAACGGTGCGGTAAATTCAATATTGATATCACTAAATTTAAGTGAAATAATATTTGACATTTTATTGATTTAAAAAAAAAAAAAATATTTCATTTCATTCAAAACGAAAAAATAGATTAAAAATCTAAACATATTGTTTATGTGTGTAGCGCAATATATATAAGTGTTTGTTTGTTATTATGAAATATTATTTGATTGGTTAAAGATAAAGAATTAAATACAAAATAAAATTATTTTAAAAAATTATTGAAAAGGGAAGAGATGTAGTGTACACGTAATATTAATAATTAATTGTAAGGTAAACGTGAAAATAAATCATAATATAAGCGCTGTTCCCCACTCATACCGGTTCACTACTACCTGTGATATCGGACCGAGTGGACGTGTCAGACGCTATTGAAACCAAGCTTAAGTAGTTTTATTTATACAAACCAAACCTGAAACATCTGGACATAACATATACATATATATTTTTAATCATGACAATTTATATTTTATGCACCTATTCATTAATATTTTTTCTCTGTATCACCCCACGGTTGACTGGTAGATAATGCCTTAGGCATTAAGTCCGGCTTTATACAATGTATATAAAGCATAAATAAATAAATAATTCTGTCTTGTTTTACGAAACTTAAATCACATTCACGAACCACTCACATATTCAGTTGTTTTGCATTGATTTGACCATTTTACTTTAAATTTGTCTATAAAAATAATAATATACTATGTGATATAAAATACATTCACAAAATATGTTCAAACTTCAAGCAATTATTTTAGCTTATTGTACCAGAAGTATCTCGCAACATTAATCCGAAGATGCGGTACTAACAAGCGTATCGTTATCCCAGTTCCCACAGCGCAGTACACAAACGGTGCAATTTATTCTTAGAAAGTTTCAGCCGAGTGCGACTGTTATTCACGCCATTCTTGAGAGATGCAACTACTCTTCAGGACTTCGTGTCGAGTGGAGAATAGTTACAGTAGTTTTGTGTATGTAATTCAAATTATCGCATGTCTAATAAAATATGCTTTTGTTATTTATTTATTTTAATTTATTTAAACTTTATATACATGTGTGTATAAAGGCGGACTTAATGCCATAGGCATTCTCTGCCAGTCTACCTTTGGGGGGTGCAGAGATGAATCCTGGTAGGTGTATACTACATATGTTTTATATAAATAAATGCAACATACATAAATATAAATACAATACATATATACATACTAATATAAATATATAACATATACATACATATATAAAACTCAGCGAGATGACTCTGCTAGTTTCTTAAGAAACTAATTTTAAACGCTTCACGTGTCGTGGACGCCCTTATTTTGAGTGGGAGCGCATTCCATAGAAGAATAGATTGAATAGAAGGAAGAATGTATAAAGTCAGAACTATGTGGAGGACAGCGAAGAAGAAGATTGTGAGATGAACGAAGATTTCGGCTGAGGTTAGACCCTAAGTATTGAAAGGAAGGAGTTAAATAAGAAGGTGGATTTGGGAAGTGCAACAAAGAGTAGAGAGTATTGAGAGCACGCAAGCTACGGCGTTGTCGAATGGGGAGCCATTTGAGTTGGGAGCGATGAGAAGATACGTGATCGTATTTACGAAGATTATAAATAAACAGTACTATGTACTATGTAACAGAACTATGTATGTAACTGTTGGGTGTATTTATTAAAAAAAAAAAAACGAATGCAGTTATTGAGAAGCCTGGTGTGTGAGAAGTGGAAGGAAGTTGAGGTTTGAGCCAGCTCACAGAAATAAGGACGGCGTGCACGTTAGCGTCGGTGACAGTTACAGCTAGTTCGTTATAGTAACTAGCTATACTTTGCGCGTTAATGTGACAAACATTAAAAGTAAGGCGATTTTGAGGATTAAGTTTTTCACGTATCAGTTCTCTAGTAGTCGCAATTGTGGAGCAGAAGCTGTCATCACTGTGTGTGGGGGAAGCAGATTCATTAGCAGAGTAATAAGAGTCATCGTCAGAGTTCATAATAAATTAATATAAATATCTAAATATATGTACAGTAATAAAAGTAAATTAATATGTATATTAATATGGCGCAAAGAAAAATAAAAGTACACCACTACAGCGCGATCAGTCATACACTGCGCCACCCGCCAGCTAACACTATTAAATATAAAAAGCAAATTTTACATAAAAAGAAAACAAAATTACATCTTGTCTAATGACATGAGAAAAAAACAACAAATTATTGTGAAAAGGAACGTAATATTTACATCACTCAAATGTCAAAAATGACATAAAAGAAAGAGAGAGAGGGAAATAACAACAAAATAAAAATACAATGAAAATGTGGGTAGAACAGAAAAACATAGGCAAACAATAACAATTATAAATGGACATAATTATGTTAGTTGATTTCTTACAACAACACGGCTGACGCGTTTTTAATTCCGAGCGCGATGATTCCGCCGCCGCGTGATTACTTACGGCCGTCGAAGATAACTCCGCTGTCTTCGGAAACTTGACCATTGAAGAGTTCCTCAACGGTGGTGACTTTAATTCGGCTTCCATCCGGAACCTTGATGACAATAATGCCGTCTTGTGTCCAGCAAGAACGCATACCGAAGTGCTGCCGACTTTTGCTAAACACAATTTGTCGTGGTTTTGTCAGAAACTCTTTAATGGGCGCGGACGAGCCTTTTAACGTGGACTTGGCACGCCAAACAGCTGACCTGTGACTTACATTAGTGAACCTTACGAGTATAGGCCGATGGTGCTCTTTGTTCGACGTTCCAATGCGATGGCAAACTGTGATGGAAGACACTGAGATATCCTTAAGCGATAAGGCACCGTTCACTAACGACAACACGGCCTCAGTGCAATTTTCTTTATCAGTCTCAGGTACTCCGAGAAATAAAAGAGCTTTTCGGCGATGCCTAGTCTCCAGTGCGTCGACCATATTAGCGCACTCCGCAATTTGTTGCCGCAGCAGCCGAAGCATATTAAGCATGAGCTCTCTAAAACTCCGGAACTCCTCTGCAACTCGAGCAACGGTGTCCTTGGCAGTGCCCCCAGTGTGAAGTTGTGCTTCTAGTTGGGCCATTCGTTTCGTAAATCTGTCCTTCAGAATTTTCTGTGTACTTTGGATGTCCGCGAGTGTTGACATTGCGAATTTCGTGTGCCTCAGGGATTTTTCCTCAAGCAAGTGGTGAGTGGTATGTGTAAGTGCTGGCAGATGGTGCAGAGCAGGATCACATATAGTGGCACTAGTGTAAGTACATCGAATGAACTGTCTGTACTATTAAATACACTACATTAACTAGCAAATTTCCAATTTTAAAACAGTAATTTTAAATCGTAACAGAAAACACGTCTACTCAATACACCGACCGCAGAAAAAAAAGCTATAATCGCGAGTTAATTCCATATTGGTTGAGATTTGGGTTTAATCCATTTTGCAAGACCATTTAGACCCAATTCAACGTGGAATAAGCGAGAACGAACTGGTTAATTTAACAACCCGATCTTGCTTTTGCACTGTAGAAATAATATCTATGAACAAATGAAGGTTTGAAATGAAATGAAATTGCTTTATTTAGTCACGTAGGCAATCAAATAGCACTTATGACAAGTCAATACAGAAAAGAAAAATCTTTTATTATTACATTATAATTTAACTATGGTTCATTTTATATAATTTGTACAAAAATATTTACGGTTTTTTTTATAATTTATTTTTAGTTTTCATCAGGAAATACATAATATCTTATTATTATTATTTTAAAGTAAATAACGAGATGGACCTTGTGTATTTTCCTTGTGTATTGGTTCTTATATCAAGTAGAGCCTTGGCAGTCAGCCTCTGATGGCTTTAACAGGCCGAGAATGAGCCGCGAGCGCTTTTAACGCTGTATCCAAAGCGAAATTTGATTTGAATTTAAAAGCAAGTAGCTCGAGAGCGCTAGAAGCTTCAGCCCTTGCCTTGGTCTAATTCAAAATGGCTGGCTGGAAAATTCAATGATACTTTTACTACTCACTGGCGTTTCGGCATTCCCTTTGGTAGGAAGATTCGCTTCATTACTGCGTAATAAGATCAAGCCTTTACTTACATTCATAAAAAAGTACATTATTTATTCAAAAATATCAGAGACTTCGATCTTACAACGCCCGAGCTCGATCGGAGCTATCTTTTTTTTATGGCGGCCAATAACCATGAGTATAAAATAGGCTGTCATTCATATAAACATTATATTTAGGTATTAGCGTTTCCATTAGACTCTAGCCTAAGATACGAAAGGCCGTAGGCTAAATCACCGCACCGAGACAAATGTTTTATTTAGAAATACTTATTTTCCGAGAACCGAGAGTATGTATTGGACGTGTTTTGATAGCCGCGACGAAAGATTTTTGATGTATTTAATCTAACAACACCTCTCAAAACACTCGAACTTTAGACATATGAGTTATATAGTACTAAGTGAGTGCTTGCGTATCTGAAGCAACTCTTCTAGACTACCAAGACATTTAGGGCGGGCGTTCAGATGTTTTATTTCAAGCAATTTATTCAAGTACATTAGGCTCGTCCATTACAGAAGTGTGGAGCATTTAACAGGTGCCATAAACACGCCTCATTCCATTTTGTTTAAACCATTGTTTGTGCGAATATTCTTTTATTTTTCGCATGTGAATTTCTTTATCAGTATTTTTTGTGGGAACTGAAAGTAACCATAAAAGTAATACGCTCGTATTTTTTTATTTCATTTTTTTATTATGCTTTGACGTGGGTGTGTATTAAACATCCTTCTACAAAAACAAAGACTAAAAAGAATGTTTAATTTTTTTTCGCTTTTGATTATAACATCATTTTGTAGAGTTTTTCCCGAGGATATAAAAGCTGGGTCTTAGGTATAGATGATTGTGGATTCGATTGCGATGTTGGTTCTGCGCCTTAATTTGTATGTATGTACATATATGTCTATTTACATAAGCAATATAAAGAAAAATAAATGTGTTGATTTTTTTAAATAAAAGTAATACTTTTATTTCTATCATTCATGATCAACAAAGCTTTGATTTGGAATCCAAATTCCATCACAGTTAAAGTCTACACGTGCATTAAAAGTTCTAAAATGGAAACTAAATTGGCATTTCCGAAGGTTGGTTCACGTGCTGAAAACTTTTAAAGGCCTCACTATTTATACCCTGCAAAACCCTGAAGGCCTACACATTGATTTTTGAAATTATAAAAAACACTGAGTTAGTGGAGGGAATATGACTTTATTTAGGTTAGATAGTAAGATTAATTGGACTACTACTGCACTGACTGCACTGACGGCAACAAAGTCAAAACAAGACACATACGTTATTAAATAGCTGCTAGTGTACATACTTCATATCAACTCATAGCTTGATCCAGAAAAGCGTAAGTAGACGTGCATTTCTGCTCCTACATTTCGCTGGTTATTTTAAATCGCATAAAATAGGATGCGAGCCTATTGCCAGCTTTCGGGAATTTTTCCGTACTCTATGCTGTTACTAAGAATTTACTAATGGAATCAAACCAGGTACCTACTAAAGAAATACAATTGTTGCAATAGTTGTCATTAGATTTGTGGTGAATGTGGAGGAAGGCCTCTCCAATCTCTATACATGGCCTTAAAAAAACTGCATCTCGTATCCCGTATACATTGCAAATTTGGAACATGGGAGTGAGTGCGAAAGAAAATTAAGGCGTGGCTCTGCATATATACTGTTACTGTTCTTATATTTGTTTTTATGTGGTGCATTAAATCCTTATTAAAGATTTCGAAAATAGAATTTCAAATTTCGAACAAAATAAAAAATTTTAAAAATAAGGTTTCAACGTAGTATAATTAAATTTAGTCTAGCTCTATGGTATAGTGGGAAACCTCTCGGCTGTACAACATGTTGCCTCAGGCTGCAGTTGCATCAAAAACAATCAACTCACGACGCCAGACACTTGTCGCCTTTTTGCATGGAGAGCGTGTTTGTTGACTTATGTGTATTTCTTAACAAGCAACCACGGTCCCTTTCGGCTTTCCATCAGAAAATAATATCGCTGTGCGAAGACTTCTTATATTCCGTGGACTTTTACGATATAAAATTTATTAATAACAGTCCGTACTGTTTTAAGTAAGTTTTAAGTCTTGCAATATACATATGTAGAGCCGTCTCTATAAAATCGTCTTGCAATATTTGAATTTTCCAGTTTCGATTCGGGAATCGACCCGGGTTATTGAGATTTTCATTAGGATATCTCAGTAGCAGCATGGAGTCTGGTAAAGTTCCCAAAAAGAGTCAATAAGCTCACCCCTTCATTAATGACCACCTACATGGATCTTTAAACATAACTGGCGACTCTGTGTGTTTTTATATCATTAGTGGAAGGGCCGTCATAAGCCTGCCCATTCATACCTTTTGAACTGTAAACCATTCCAATAGACACAGAGGAGCTCGTTATTTCACACTTTCACGTTTACATTTACTGTGAATCCACGTAATTTATTGTAAGAAGGTTTAAGTGAGCCGTGAACGAGATTGCTCCTTTTAAAGCGATAACAAGAGCGTATTGTAGTTCTAGCCTTATTTATTTCGTTTTTTAAACAGAATTTCGGTATTACTTCTACAATAACATCGTGTTATGAGAATTAATCTTTTAGTCGATGTTCCTGACACATGTGTATATACATATTAGGGTAAAACTGAGAAGTTAAAGGATTTCAGGGCCAAGTATAATGTGCATAATATTTTTGTTAGAAATTTCGTAGTACCTCTGTAGTGTGTAGTAGAAATGCACCTCTGCCTACCCTTTCAGGGAATACAGGCGTGAGGCTATGTATGTATGAATTTCGTGGTAACAAATATGCATGATAAATAGGCGTCTAAGAAGGAGGCATTATTTTAAATATGAAATGAAATGATCGTTAATTTATTATGTAGGCAATAATATAGAACATGTTTAGAAATATACATATATATGCAAGGCAAAGAGAAGCACAGGGAACAGGAGAGTATAAGAAAAAATATGTTATAGAAATATTTGGCAATGGCAGGCTTTATAGAAATGTAAGACCAAATAGACACATAATGTAGAAAAAGTATTTTTAACCTTGGGCCGCTATTAATATTTGTTCCAGCAATTATTTTATTACGTCCCACACAAGTTCTGCAACAACAAAGGTAAAGAAAACACAATACAAACAAAATGCCCAAACTAGAAAAGCGAGTATCTCGCTAGAGGCTTAATAATTGTGTTAATTCTCTGCAAATATTGCAGTGATTGCCTAAAGATAACCTTAAAAGTATCTTATGGTTTATATTTATAAAAAAAATACTCTTAGGCTATATATTGCATTTGTAGAGGGCCAATGCCCAGAAGTGGGACTCGCGTGGGCTCACATAGACACAGATTTTTCGGGCTAAACCTTTTTGATCGTTGATGTATTCTGTATACAAGACCTTTTTTTACGAGAGGAAAGCTCCTTAAGCTCTCCTTTCGGTACCTCGGGGGAGGCCGAAATGGGTATGTCGGGGTCTCTGGCCTTCCAACTCGGCGCGCGGAACAATTGTCCGCTTAGCTGAGTTCCTAACCAAAAACCAAAAGACATATACAGGACCTAACAGTGTGACTTCGTAATGTTATGACTATGTCAGGCATATGTATGATCTAGTATTTTCCTGCCATTTGACACATTTAAGAATGTCAAACATCTGTTACTAGGAGCCAGTGCAAATAAATTTAAATAAACATTTAAAGAGAATGAAGTGAAAAAGGTGTGTCTGCGTTCATTTACTCAATAGTCTCTGCCTAACCCCATGAGATAAAATGTCACATACAAACATCAAAAGTCGTGATCGCCTCGAGGTTTAGGCACGCGGTCGATAATCTCGACGGTCGCGGGTTCAAACCCCAGGCGCACACCTCTGACTTTTCGAAGTTATCTGTGTATTCACATTGAATTATCACGTACTTTAACGGTGAAGGAAAACATCGTGATGAAACCTGCACACCTAAAAGTTCTTAGGAATTTCTTAGGTGTGTAGTCCGCCAACCCGCACTAGGCCAGCGTGGTGGACTAAGGCCTAAAACCCTCTCAGTTGTTGAGGAGGCCCGTGCCCAGCAATGGGACGTATTTGGGCTGATGATGATGATGATGATGATGATGATACAAACATCACATATGCATCATTTATAGACAGACGAGCTTCAACCAGACACGGATCATGTATCTCTGAGTAAAATATTGGATCGTATCAAACTTACCAATGACGTGAACTAATAGAGAACCGAACCCAAAACGTTTGTAAAGCTGTCAATGTACATCGTTTGGTGTTTCGTAACCCGATGAGAGCAATGTGAGAGCTGACGTCATTTATCAAACGTTAGGAAACACATGTAGGGTTCCTTCATGCAACAATTTAATATTCTGCATTATACTTTTTGTAAGTAGTGATGGCCTCGAGGTGTAGGCGGGCGCTCGAGAATCTTGACGGTCGCGGGTTCAAACTCCAGGTGCACACCTCTGACTTTTCGAAGCTATGTGTGTATTCATAATGAATTATCACTGACTTTAACGGTGAAGGAAAACATCGTAACGAAACCTGTACACCTAAAAGTTCTTAGGAATTTCTTAGGTGTGTAGTCCACCAACCCGCATTAGGCCAGCCTGATGGACTAAGGCCTAACCCCTCTCAGTTGTAAAGGAGGCCCGAGCCCAGCAGTGGGACGTATATGGGCGGATGATTATACGTTTTATACTCAATACGCTTTTATGAATTCCTGGTGTCTAGAAACAACAGAACAGCTGAATAAGATTAGAAGGGAAATAGACAGATGTTGTATCGGGACAATTAGCGTCGCCGCTTTTCTATCACCTGTTCATTTAGGTACGTCAAATGATAAAATTTGAAATAAAAATGAAGAGCTGCTTACGGTTGTCACACATTTATAAAAGTCTTGATATTGCACGCTACACAAATTACTAAGAAGCGTTCTTTCGAAACATATGATAGCTTACCGAAGGTTCGGCACTGACATGCTGAAATTTCCTTTCTAGTCTTAGTGTTCTGTGGTTCTACTATTCTAACAATTTTTTGCTTTACCCAAATCTCTGTAATTTTTTTTCATTATCTGCCCAAATACGTCCCACTGCTGGATACGGGCCTTCACTACAACTGAGAGGGTTTAGGCCTTAGTCCACCACGCTGGCCTAGTGCGGGTTGGCGGACTACACACCTAAGAAATTTCTAAGAACTTTTTAGGTGTGCAGGTTTTATGACGATGTTTTCCTTCACCGTTAAAGCAAGTGATATTTCATTGTGAATACACACATAACTCCGAAAAGTCAGAGGTGCCTGGGGTATGAACCTGCGACCGCCGAAATTCTCGACCGCACGCCTAAACCTCGAGGCCATCACTGCTTGTTCGAAATCTCTGTATACGGAACCCAAAAATCGCGCTTTATATCTCCACGCGTAATTTATAGTGTCGTAGGTCGATGACAAACGATATTGTACGACGCGAATTTTTTTCACCATAGGATATCTGACACTGACGGCGAGTGGTCACTGTCACACGACGAACAGTCAATGTCAATAATAAAAAATGGTTAGTTTTATGTATAGTATGGGCAGTGGCGGTACTTCCATAGAAGCCAAAAATCGTTAGGTTCACGTTAATTGTGTAATGTCTAGTTTATAATTGTTTATTGTGGGATCAGTATATTCTCATTTATATGTCAAATTGCTTCTGTTGAATAAAGATTTAAAGCTTAAAGATTTTTTTTTTTTTTTTATTGCCTTAGTAGGCAGACGAGCAAGCGGTCCGCCTGATGGTAAGCGGTTACCGCCGCCCATGGACTAAAGTAATGCCAGGGGCACAACCCAGCCGCCGCCTACCGTGTGGTGAACACTCTTTTTAAGCCTCGTTTAAAGAAGGACAAGTCATAGCGCTCGGGGAACACCGAGGCAGGGAGTTCATTCCAGAGCTTGCACGTGCTTCTATGGAAGTACCGCCATTGAGTATGGTTCAATTTAGGTTTTTGTATTGTATATCGGCTATCCGCGATTAGATGAGTGTTGCTGTATAAAATGCTAATGAACAGGGTAGAAACACTGTTTTAAAGATGGCTTGCGTGTTTGAGGAACTTAAAATCATACATAGACACTTTCATCCCCGGAGGTTAAGACGTAAGTGCATTTTTGCAGTCACGTTTTAGCAATTGTGTTCTAAGTCGTAATCGAGGGCGGGCTTTGTTTATTTGTGGACATACTTAACTCCAGACTCCTTGCTGCTACTGAGAATATTTTAATTAAAAATCCTAATAACACTTTCCCCAATCCGGAAATATATTATAATCATTCGTCTCTGTAGAATGATGACAATAAGTTACTTAATAAAGGCTGTAATTAACGTTATTTAGCGATTAATATCCTAGCCATTTTGGAGTAAATGTAAAAATTGGGTACAGCATATTTGTATTCGAAGCTATTTGTTTTTCTCGTTAAGGTTAAAAAAATACGGTAAGATATAACATAATGTTGGCGTATCAGGCGATGTTTGGAGGAATGCTCATAAAATTCAGTAAATATCCCAAATAAGAAGGGTTCTTTTGTACATATGGCCAGATCCATCAAGATAAAATGTACACAAAATGGGTTTTTGTATGTATGTATATTATCCAGGAAAACGGTATTTATTCATATTGAATCTACTTTATGTGCCGGGTTCTATAGTACATAGTTGAGGAAACCGATGGCTAGTACATGCATCTTACTCGTGAACGTAGTATTTAGCTTAGTCCTACCTTCACTTTAATTTCAAATAACAAAAGATAAGCATTACTTAGAATTAAAGAAATTAAATCTTTCCTGTATTGTACTGCTAGGCAATAGAATCAACCAGTCACACACCGGAGGCCGTGTAGAGTATAAACACTAGCACACAATTTCCTCGCCATCTGTATGCGTGCAGCGTCAGCCATTCTTTTGACGGTGTATTCAATCGATGTACACTTACGGCCAAATAGTTTGGCTTACAGAAGCTTTATCTTTGGTTAGATAAATCTCTAACCAACAAAAAGGTTTGAAATGGAATAATTTAAATTATTGAATTACGTCACATGATACTTGGACTTTCCTAAGTGAAGTCATACAAGTATTTTTTTTTAAATTTTAATGTACACTACCTTAATGAGATGAACGGAAGAAAAGAGGTGGATGTCAGATAGCTTAATAAACGGTCTAGGAAAAACAATACTTTACGCCCGGCATAGGAGGCATCAAGATTCTAGGTATACCTCGAAAACGTTGCCATTACTGAAATCGACACGTTGCGTCGCCAGGGCTCGTTTTAAACTAGAAATGAAATAAGTTTAAGAGCCATTGCTTGATCTCTTAATTAAATCAAGTAGATAATACCAAGACCGCTTTCGTGTGATGCGCTGAGTCGCTTCTGTAATTAATGCATGATAAGTCACTATTATTCTTCTTCCTCGTTCCCTCACTGCTGAGGATCGCGACCACGCAGGATCAGTTTTCATTGGTTGCGGTCATTGGCGGAGTGAACCGCACGGTGCATACTGCCTCCCACCGCCTCCCTCACTGCGTCAAGTAAAGTAAGTCACTATAAACGTATTTGAACATGATAAAGAAGGAAGAATGTCGCCTGTTTTTTTTTTTGTTTTAAACTGTTGTTTTATCTGTCAAATAGGTTTCCGTACACAAAGGGTAAAACGGGACCCTATATCCGTCAGTCTGTCTGTTCATCTGTTCGTCTGTCACCGGGCTGTATATCACGAACCGTGATAGATAGGCAGTTGAAATTTTGTCAGGTGATCTATATCTGTTGCCGCTTTAACAACAAATACTAAAAAACAGAAAATATTTAAGAATTTATTTTTTATTTTTAATTAAACTCTTCGTGCGCGAGTCCGACTCGCACGTGGCCGGTTTTTTTAAATTATATACATATATATATTTAGCCTAAGTTACTCCCTATTACATCAGCTATCTGCCAGTGAAAGTCCCGTTAAAATTGGTCCACCCGTTTCAGAGATTAGCGGGAACAAACAGACAGACGGACAAAAATTGTAAAAAACGTTATTTTGGTATATGTACCGTGTATACATCCATATGCATTTATTAAAATGCGGTTATTTCAATATTACAAACAGACACTCCAATTTTATTTATTAGTATAGATGTAATAGATAACTAGAACTTATTTTCAGGTGAGTCAATTTAAGGGCCTCAAATGTACAGAAAACATGTAATACTCGCATTGTCATGACAGCGACACAACGCGTCCCTTTAATAATGGCGGGCACATTACATTACAGTTAGCTCAAATTGATCACTAATAACATGTTCTTCAGTATCCTGGCTCATGAACTGCTGACGATATACATAAATATGTAAATATAGTGGTATAGTACGATTACCTTCATGTTACCATTCGCAGGTGAGATCTTGATCGAGAATCCCAGTCGTAGGTAAGGTAAAATGTTAGTGTTACATACATAACCTCTCGCCTGTATTTACCGAAGGCAGAGGTGCATTTTTTCACCGCCATTACGCCAGGTGTGTATCAGTCCCACGTAATAGGGGGCGAGTCTGTAGTCGTTTTTCGGGCACATTTCCAGATTCCGTGCTGCTACTGAGAATTGCCTAATAGAAAAACACAATAACACTTTGCCCGGATCCGGAAACGAACTTGACACCTCTACATCGCACGGCACATACTTAAGCCGCGAGACCATGGGGCAGTCATTATAACTTTTTTAATTAAAAAAAAGTAATCGGTATTACGTAAAATATGATCGTTGAAACTTGAAAGGCAGTGTTCTCCATTGCTTAAGCAATTTTTTTAGTCTTAAGACTAAAAAACTTAATTTGGGTGAAAATATGTATTTTTTCACATCATGTTATCTTTTTGAGAATTAATTAGTGTGACTGTATGTTAATAAATTCTAATAAATCATTAGAAGTGAGGTCATTTAACAAGTAACGTATTTAAGCTTGATAAGTAATTTTTCACACGTCACCATTACCCTTTAATCCACCTCCAGGATGCTACAATGACTCATAGACATGAATTATGTCCATAAACTTACATCTTAAATCCCACTGCTGGGCACGGCCCTCCTCTACAACTGAGAGGGTTTAGGCCTTAGTCCACCACGCTGGCCTAGTGTGGGTTGGCGGACTACACACCTAAGAAATTCCTAAGAACTTTTAGGTGTGCGGTTTCCTCACGATGTTATCCTTGAACGTTAAATCACGTGATAATTCATTGTGAATACACGTTTCTTTAAGCTACTTTATAATGTAAACCTTTTATCCCACACGATTCTTATTGCATTACACGTCAGTATTCATTATAAATAGCTCCCCATTCGCTCCACGTATTCAAAGCAATAAACATGGTGTATCACTAACCCATCCGAGTCCGCGAATCCGAGTAAAAATTTAATCAAAACGAAGAATAATATTCTTTCGTGCTGTAATGCTCGCACAATTTCATTTCACGCTGATATTTAATATAATCCGCCGGATAATCGGATAAAATGTTACGTAAACAAAAGGTTATGTTTAAATGAGATGAGACTCGTTTGAACAGTTATTGCAGATGAAGAAAGATTGCGCTGTATCCACTACCGAGTTTATTACAAACTCGATGTCAGAGAAATCTCTTAGAAACGGCCTGCATTCGGTGATCTTTGCAGATTGATATCAGCATATATACGTCCTACTCTAGCCTAGGTTACACTCAGGCCTCTTCTACAACTAAGAGGGGTAAGAGATTTGGGGACTCAAGAAAAACTCTGGGGAGATCGTTTAGGTTCGCAGATTTCCTTCATCGTTAATGTGGTGACTTCGAAATTATGTTTAGCTCTTTGACCCATGATGGTGTACCTAAATATCTATTCTAAAAGATTTAAAAATCTATTATTTTTAATTATTTTCTGCCTTTAATTTACAGGCAGTTTTAGAATTTATTTACTGCATGGGATTTAAGTTGATTAACTAATCTTTGTTTTTTCAAATAATAATTAACTACTAATGTTGCACTGAGAATTTAAATATTGTCAATCTTTTTTATGTAGGTATGCGTAATTTCCCTAAATTTAAATTAATTAAAATATATTCTAAATTTCCCTAGAGTTAATAATTAATTGATTTAAAAATGGCAAAGAAATCTTTATTCTGGGTATCAAATAAAATTATATTAAATGTCACAATGTTAAATTGTAATGTGTGGTCGACCATTCCACCGCCCTTTAACTGCGGCCAAGTAATATCCCGGGACGCCTCGGCGAATGCGCTAAGCCGTTGATCCCGATTGGAATAAAACGGGAACATTTGTCAAACCGCGTCGGGAACCTTAGCCCGGCTGGCAACTGACGTGGAATTAAAGATACCATTCCTCTTGACAGCTTAAACCCTGCGGTGACCGCTTCGCTTTTAATTGGCAATATGTGGATTAATGTATGGTTGAAAAAATTGCTGATAAATTAAAGTAGATATATCGATTTTTTGATCCTATATATTATGTAGGTACGTCTTACTTCTACTGAGACAAGTGAGGAAATTCCTAGAAGACTACGCATGCACTCCTGCTTAAAATTATTAACTAACTACGGCTTCATATTTCAACCAATCTCTTATTTTAAAGATATTATTATTATTCATTGAGTTTTTATTCCTTAAAATTATGAAAGAACTGATTATAGGAAAACTATCCAATTTTCAAATCTCTTGTAGACTTACTCAATCATACATTACGATTCGGAAATACACAGGGTCCATCTCGTTATTTACTTTAAAATAATAATAATAAGATATTATGTATTTCCTGATGAAAACAAAAAATAAATTATAAAAAAAACCGTAAATATTTTTGTACAAATTATATAAAATGAACCATAGTTAAATTATAATGTAATAATAAAAATAAAAGATAATAAAATAATAAAAGATTTTTCTTTTCTGTATTGACTTGTGTCATAAGTCCTATTTGATTGCCTACGTGACCAAATAAAGCAATTTCATTTCATTTCAATTTCATTATTATTTAAGTGTTCTCGTATCTCTGGGCGAAAAAAAATTACGTTTCAGTCCACAATAACTCGAACTTTGTTCGCAGGTCGACTATTAATTTATAATTTAAATTTTTCCAAAATCGATATATTTTTTGAGTCGCTTAATAATTATAAGAAATTTCTTTTTTCTAGTGTAAGTAAGTGTGAGTTTAGTTTAGGTAATATTTTATAAATGCTTTTTGTTTTTGTATAATTTAATTTATCTCTTTCTTGTCAGATTAGTCGTTCACTACTTCAATTTTGTGCTTTAGCTATTAGTGGAAATTGTTTTGGATTGTGTATTATATTTTTGCTTTATATTTTTGATTGTGATTGTTCTATGTATTTCCCAAATAAAATAAAATAAAATACCTACTCTTTTCTCCTTCGTGTTACAAATGAAACTTCATTAAGATACAAATTGGCCAAGACAGTTTATTTTATTATTTATTAAAGTTTTATTCTTCAGTACTTATTTTAATGAGGTGCTGAGAGACGTCAGGATTCTTCGGAACCTGCATAATAATCACGATCTTACCAAAGGCTCGCAAAAGTATTTTATATGAGCCTAGCACTGCTGTACAAAAATTTGTTGGAAAAAATATTTTATGATTCCAGCGTCTTACATATTGCAATGTCCTCCAATCTTTACCAATCTTTTTCCGCCTGTTACTTAGGACTTCGACCAAAGTTGGCGAAACGTAAAAAAAAAAACAATAAATAGAACCACCAATCACATACATAGTTCTAACCCCACACTAAGATCCTAGTCTTGTGTCGTGGGTATCAAGAACTACGAGAAACTTTTCGATCATACAAACTAGACCCGAAAAAAGTATTTATGGATCACTAAAACATATGTATGCGGGGATCGAACCCGCGGTTTCTCGTTTCGCAAGCTAGTGTTTAGCCAACTGCCTCACGGACACTGAGAACACCTACTTCCACTACTTTGGCTGGTGGTAGGATATTCGTATCCGCCCGGATAGCGACCACACAGGGCGTAAAACCCGCCATAGTGGCATATGCAAGTGTGCCGCGTCCCGGGATCAGCCAGTGTATATCCGGTCCTTTGATCACCATTGCATTAGTCCCCCATACTTCTTCACAAGAATGGTGAAGAGGTATTTGGCCGGCATGATAGTGTCGACCAACGGGAGATCATCATCTCTCGCTGGTCGGCACTTTTTATGGACTCCATTACGCTTACCATCAGGTGCAATGGGGTCACTTTGCCGTGCCAGTATAAACAAAAAAAAAAACTTCCACTTGGAAGTAGGTGCTGAAACGTACATGTATCTACCCCTATCAGGATAAAGGCGTGAGTCTTACGGCATTAACTAACAACCTAGTTATATGATCGCAAGTATTCAACTCCGTACAATGAACAACCTTTGGATACCATATCCTGTCTTCCAAGTTTAAAAAGTAAATGGCAATTCGGTTCAAGGAATGAATCGCATTGTAATTACTTCATTCAATTTTTGCGTTATATAAGACAGTCTGTATTCTAAAATAAATATCTACTGTTTATTCATATTATAATGAATTAATTAATATATTGTTTGATTCGTAATCGCATTCATAGACTACAAGCCCATGGTAAAAATTAACCTGTGAAATGAACCACCGTGAATTACGCTTAGAAGGCTGTTACTATATCATAAAATAACTCTGAGCGCTATGCCGTCATTTCTGAGCGGTACAGGTGAGTACGAGAGTAAATGGAATTTCTCTGCTACAGGGGTGGAAATACGACTACTTATTAATGTACGGCTTTTATTATAACTTATAGACGATTAAAAATAAATGTCGAAAAACCTAGTGCCGTACTAAAGTGGTGGTACCGGAAGTTAGTGCAAATTTTTAATTCGCCGGTAATTTAGGAGCAAAATAGGTCATTTATTACTGTACGGCATTTGTGTAATTCTTTTTGTATACATATACAGATACTTTACCCATGAACGCCGTACAAATTTTCCAGTGCAGGGGTCGAAAGCCAAGGGTCGCAAACCTTTCCCTACACCATATGATATAAGGTCATTGTAAAATGTACGGCATCTTGTTCAAAATGTTATTTAATACGGACAATAATGTTTGGTAATTATGCCGTCTAAAAATTATAGTTCATATTTATATAAATAAATAAGTATCTTCATTTCAGGATTTACCGAGTTATTACTGCTGTAAGGTCATCAATTTATGTACGGCAACCTTTTTTTTAATATAATGTTATTAAATATTACCGTTGTACCTTATAGCCGTTCATTATAAATGGTAACAAATAAAAATATTAGGATTTTAAAAAAAGGAAATTTCCGAGATTTATAAGATTTTTCAAATGTTCCTGTAGTAATTTGGGAAGTAATATTTTCAAAGATTTATTGTTATTTTACTTGTAACAAATATAAATAAACAAAAAAACCATATGCCGTACATTTTACGTCAGATTATTCTTTACAGCTGATCAAAACTTCGATAACATTTGAGATGTCCCTTGAGGTCATTAATAACTATACGGCATTTGATAAATTTTGTTTTTAATATTAAATAATAATAATAAATTATTATGCCGTACATTTTAAATGGAACATTACGTGAAATAAACCAATTTTCTTCAAATTTTCTTATTACGGATAAATTTGTCAATTGTTTGTAGCACTGTTGGTTATACCCTTTTTCTTCTATGACAGACAGCGGTCTGAGGCGGTGGATTAATCTTCCATTTTATAGAATAGCGGACTATCAAAATTGTACGGCATTTATTTTTTTATCGAAGATTTTCTAAAGAGCTAAAAACCTATGTTATTGCCGTATAGAAAAAAGTCACCAAGTTACTCTTTTCGGAGGGAAGTAATTTACCCCATACACCTATGTGTCCCACAAAAAATGTACGGCATGCTGGAAAATATTATCTACTCATGAAGTACTCTGAAGATCATTTAATTTTATGTTGTTTATTTCATCATCATTTATATATAATCAGAAATAAGAGTTGCGACCCTTGGCTTTCGACCCCTGCACTGGAAAATTTGTACGGCGTTCATGGGTAAAGTATCTGTATATGTATACAAAAAGAATTACACAAATGCCGTACAGTAATAAATGACCTATTTTGCTCCTAAAATTACCGGCGAATTAAAAATTTGCACTAACTTCCGGTACCACCACTTTAGTACGGCACTAGGTTTTTCGACATTTATTTTTAATCGTCTATAAGTTATAATAAAAGCCGTACATTAATAAGTAGTCGTATTTCCACCCCTGTAGCAGAGAAATTCCATTTACTCTCGTACTCACCTGTACCGCTCAGAAATGACGGCATAGCGCTCAGAGTTATTTTATGATATAGTAACAGCCTTCTAAGCGTAATTCACGGTGGTTCATTTCACAGGTTAATTTTTACCATGGGCTTGTAGTCTATCAATGAAAGATTTCTTCGATTTTATTACCAATAAATAACATAAATACTTACTTTTATGTTGTTTTCTGCTTTTCTTTGCTCTTTTCTTAGTCCCTAAAATTTATCTTAAAAAATGATTACATTTTGTAATTTTACTATACAGTACAACAAAGTTTACAGTTGCGCTTGAATTGGGGTGTGTGGTCTAGAGATCTTTAGTTCCATTTCTGGGTCGGGCAGTGTTGTTAGTTTTTCAATGTGCCTGGTACACCCCATAGTGGTCGCCAATGACGTCAATGTGATTTATGATAAGTGGTGTACTGTGAACGTAAAAAAATCTCTCTACCTACCCCATCAGGTATAACGCGTGATTAAGTATGCGTGCTCAAAAGACTTTTCCAAGTTATGTATTATATGTATGTTATTCACAATGAATTATTACTTACTTTAACGGTGAAGGAAAACATCGTGAGAAAACCTGCACACCTAAAAGTTCTTAGGAATTTCTTAGGTGTGTAGTCCGCCAACCCGCACTAGGCCAGCGTGGTGGACTAAGGCCTAAAACCTCTCAATGCTAGAGGAGGCCCGTGCCCAGCAGTGGAACGTGTATGGGCTGATGATGATGATGATGATTTTTAAAATAAGTTCAATTTTATTTATTTTGATAATTTTATGATTCCTTCCTTGTGTATTTCGTTGCTACTTTCCAAAGTCATACTTTTATTAAATAAGCCTTTGTCAGTTTAAGAATTAAAATTCAAAGATACTTCTAGTTTCTTAACACATATTTCTTACTATTTCATCCGATGTATGCAACAATATCAATCTGCCTGCATCAGGCCATATTAGTCACGGCTGGCACGAGCCTCTGCTTTTAGACTCTCAGTGGTTAAGCCTAAGTCCACCGTGTTGGATTGCTTAGCAGACCAAATAAAGTAAAAACTAAAAACATATTTACTAAACCAATACTTACAATGAGGAGGCCTCTTAGAATAATTGACGTAAACTTCGCCTAGTCAACAAAAAAAATATCATTGCTTTACCCCTGAATTCGTCATTTCAATTGTAACAAGTAAGGTATTGTACTCGTATATTATATTTTTGTCTTAAGTGTGAAAGTCATATATGTACTTCCACCCATAGTACAGAAGAATAGAAGGCGATATTAGAAGATTTTCCATGGTCTCGCGGCACAAGCATGTGTCCTGGGTTCGATTCCCGGGTCGGGCAAAGTATAATTGGGTTTTTCCATTAGGAAATTCTCAGTAGCAGCACGAAGTGGAGTTGTGCCCGAAAAACGGCAATAGGCTCGCCCCCTATTACGTGGGACTGATACAAACCTGGCGAAATGTGGGTTCAGAAATGCGCTTCTGCCTACCCCTTCGGGGAATACAGGCGTGAGGTTACGTATGTATGCTATAGACATGCTTGTTAAAAAAAATACATTATGAAAAATTTCTTACCGTAATGATCAACTGTAAATAAATGATAGACATTAATGCATGAAATACCGTCTTATTAAGTGTGAATAGGGCTTCAGAAATGTTCCTTATTAATTATTTATTTATTATCTAACAACACAACATACAGATTTTTGTATAAACTGACGCAAGAGAGAACTAAACTGCACTTCAAAAAATTTAAATTATTTAAAAATAATAATACTTTAACAGTTGTTTTGGTGAAGGTATAGAATCCGCAGTCTCTGGGTTTATCCAGCTAGCTTCATGTACACAAACAGCTTTTGAAGACTTAACTATGTCTAGAAAGTATTTTGGTCATATCAACCAGTCATAACAACAATTAACCATAATAATTATGGTTTAATTATTAAATTATTAATTATTAAACGTAACATTAGAATTTATATTTCGTTTTCCGATATAAATAAATAAACTATAGTTAGCAACATTAGATTATGTCGTAAAAATTGAAAAATTGAATCTTTGTTATAAGATCAGCAAAAAATTGATAGCACCACGAATATTCATGAAAAAATTAAACATTATACTTACTGTCTATATCCTTTATTTGGATATTATGCTGTTTTTGAATAGCTGAAAAGACAAACATTTGATACAAGCATTAATAAGTTAGACTACGTGGCTGGCTGTTCACTTTTCCTTACAACATACTTCATCGCCCATATACAATTACATCCATCCCACTGCTGGGCATGGGCCTCCTATAATACTGAGAGGGGTCCTCACCGTTCACCCGTGCTATAGTACACCACGCTGGCCTAGTGCGGGTTGGCGTAATCTTACATCAGATAAGGTCAAATGACAACACTGTCTAAAAACCTTGTTTTTTTTTTATATATACATAATATCACGTGAATAGGACCTTGCCACACCGCAATTACCATGTCTAGTCTCTATACTATTTAAAGTGAATTATCATTGTTATTAAAAGTAATGTTTATTGTATTAAAAGTAATAACAATAATAATTTATTGAATTAATAGTAATAATCCGTTTTGTAAAATAGGTTGTCTGGAAGAGATCGCAGTTAGTGATAAAACCGCCTATTGTTCACTTAATCTTAAGCTTAGATATTAATATTATTTTTTTGTATGTATTCATGGTGTACAATAAAGTATATAAATAAATAAATAAATAAATAACCACGACTTTTTTGGCTCCATCCCACCACACACCCGCCACTGTAACTCCTGTGCTCCAGGATCAACAGCGGCACGCACAGTATTTACACCGAGCAATGAAGCTCAGCGAATCTAAGGGAACCTAAATTTGTCATAATTCCGCAACGAAGTTAATCAGAAAGACAAATAAAGGAGGAGTTGAAAAATAAAAGAGTTGTCCACTTCACTTCACTTAACCACGACTGCCTCGTAGTCTTGCGCCGTTCTATTCTTCCAAGTTCAATTAAGTTTTTCAATTATAAAGTTCTCAGGAGCAGCACGAAGATATGCTCAATAAACGGCAATATGTCTCGGCCAAATAGGGGATATTGACATTGGACTTAAAAATTGGCGAAACGTTGGTGAACAAATACAGGCGTTAGTACGTATGCGTTTAAATAGTGTAGTACATTTTTAGCCCACCTTTTATTTTATACACTTCTGTAACCCAAACTATGTACATACATAATTTCACGATGACCGAACTTAAATTAGCATATTATTTATTATCGTGGTCTCGCGGTACAAGTACGTGCCGTGCGATCTAGAGGTCCTGGGTTCGATTCCCGGGTCGGGCAAAGTGTTATTGGGTTTTTCCATTAGGAAATTCTCGGTAACAGCACGGAGTCTGGAAATGTGCCCGAAAAACGGCAATAGGCTCGCCACCTATTACGTGGGACTGATACATACTTGGCGAAATGCGGGTGCAGAAATGCACCTCTGCCTACCCCTTCGGGGAATACAGGCGTGAGTTTATGTATGATTATTAGTTAGGATATTTGCCGTACATTTTACAATTGGAGTGACATATTCATCCAGTCTTCGTTTCCCGTATCTGCCGATGAGTTCTTTTATGAAAATCTTTAGGTCCACCAGCCACTGTGGATCTGGCTCTGGAGTCATAGTTGGATGTTTGAAGCTGCCTTCTACTCCAGAGTTATCTACAATAATAAAATTGTTAGTAGTAGTATATGCACCTACTGCCGAAGTGGAAACATCTCATTCATAGTTTTTTAATTGGATATATTATTAAGTGTCTTGTGGCCAAGCGGTGCGTTTGGGCGCTATCTAGAAATCTTGGATTCGATTTGGCGAAGTTTAATTGGTTTTTCTGTTAGGGAGTTTTCAATAGCAGCACGGTGATAGTGTGGTCAAAAAATGGTAATGCCCGAAAAACGAATGCGCTAGCCCCTTATTACCTACGTGGGAGCTAAAACTGAATTTGGCGAAATTACTAATTGTTGCAGAAAAACACCTGTCTACTCCTTCGGGGATACCTACAGGAGTGAATGTGTATACAGTATGTAACTGTACAAATTAACGGTGAAGAACTGCATCCTGTTGCGTCTACTACATTTCTGGGCATTACGGTGGACGCAAGACTCCAGTGGGGACCCCACATCCAACAATTGGCAAGCAAATTAAGTTCAGCGGCATATGCAGTGAAAAAGATCAGACGTCTGACTGACGAGGAAGCGGCAAGAATGGTTTATTTTAGCTATTTCCATAGCCTTATGTCGTATGGTATTCTTTTGTGGGGAGCTGCTGCGGATATTAACACTATTTTTGTTTTGCAAAAAAGAGCCATTAGGGCTATTTATAATTTAGGTCCCTGGGCTTCACTTAGAGAAAAATTTAAGGAAATAAATATTCTTACCGTCACTTGTCAGTTTATATACGAAAACTTAATGTACGTCCAAAAGAATCTTGATAAATTTAATAAAATTTGTAATGTACACAATAAAAATACTAGGAACAAATGTAATCTCGTTCAACACGTAACTCGTCTCCGGAAAGTTAATAACTCTTTTATGGGGCAGTGTATACGCTTCTATAACAAACTTCCGAGGGCTGTTAGGGAGCTTCCCTTGACAAAGTTTAAGAAATCAATTAAAGATAAGCTTTACAAAAAAGCATACTATAAAATTTCAGATTTTATTGAAGATAATAAGCCCTGGGAGTAATGTAAATTGATCGGAGTTATGTTTTGTTGCTATAGTTTGTATCGTTATGACATTTACAATGTAAAATTTAAATAATGTAATTAAAAAAAGACATTTATTGCTATTTTAAAAAAAATGACATGTCGTGTTGCTGAGGGAGTTTCTTGCCGTTTCTTCTCCACAGCGATAACACGTTTCGAAGCGGCAATAGTTTAAAAAATATTAAAAAGTGTAAAATTGACGATTCAAAAGAACTTGTAGAAGTCTATTTGAATAAAGATAATTTGACTTTGACTTTAATGTATGTAGTTTTTTTGGACACCACAAGAACAGAAATAAAATAAAATAAAACTAAAGATTAAACGCATTCTAAGAATTTCAATTGGACAATAGGTTATTTAGCGGCCATTACGTTTAGTGAATTAAGATACAGACAAGATACCCAATAAATCCAATACAATCTATTTCTTTGCTTTTCTCTCCTCTGTTATTCAATTCATAAAGGTAAATTATTTATCTATTTTACCAAATATTTGTGCGTATTCGTAATAAGTCTACCATCATTTGATGGTGAATGCTCGTTTCTTGAAAAAAGAATAAAAAAACTTACCTTCTGCTGCACGCATTCGGTACTTGTATTTGATGTCAGATACACCTATAACATGAAAAGTATGTAGGTACCATTTGACAGCCCTGTGGCGCAGTTGGCTAGATACCAGCTTACGAAACTAGAGGCCGCGGGTTCGATCCCCGCACCGAGACAAATGTTTTTGTGATCCACGATTATTTATTTCGTTATGTATGTATGTTAAATTTAAATGAGAATTTATACATCACACAACGATACTTCAACGTGAATGGTACTAATTTGCAACAAAAAAGTATTTACATAACTTACCATTACGATTAACTGTAATGAAATAAAATGTCCAAATTTATATTTCGAAAATAAGTACCTAATTTGCTAATAGTAGAATGATTTATTGAAAGAGAAATGCGAATGGCTATTTTTTACGACTGATGAGTGAAAATCATTTGTCACTAATTAGGACTGTAATTCAACGGTTATACATTTGCCATAAGGTGCAAATACTGTGGGATGTTACCATGAAAAGGTAAAATTAAGTAAGGGTTACTACCGACTGCCTCGTGGTCTCGCGGTAAAAGTATGTGCCGAGCGATCTAGAGGTCCTGGGTTCGATTCCCGGGTCGGGCAAAGTGTTATTGGGTTTTTCCATTAGGAAATTCTCAGTAGCAGCACGGAGTCTGGAATTGTGGCCGAAAAAACGGCAATAGGCTCGCCCCCTATTACGTGGGACTGATACATACCTGGCGAAATGTGGGTGCAGAAATGCACCTCTGCCTACCCCTTCGGGGAATACAGGCGTGAGTTTATGTATGTATGTATGGTTACTACCGATATACTCATTACTTGTTCCAACTGTATTCTACTCCTTGGAAATTACACCTTTTTAATTAAAAAAGAAGAGAAGCTTTTCAATTTGTATTCAAATTATTTTTCTTAGTTAAAGTCTGAGAATTCTGATAAAAATTCAATCACCTTCAACATGAAGTAACACGTTGTTGTAATTTTCGGCCTCTGAAACAAATTATGAGGACAGTTCAAGTTCAAAATCTTTCTTTCATGATTGAAAATGAGTCGCATACTGATATCAGCTCGAGTTTATTCGATTATTGATTGGCTGGCATAACTATTATAGGTGGTTAGAGATATTGTCATGATAGCACCGTAGCGCAGTTGGCTAGATACCATGAAACGAAACGAAACGAAAGGTCGCGGGCTCGATCCCCGCACCGAGACAAATGTTTGTGTGATCCACAAATATTTGTTTCGAATCTGGGTGTTTGTGAGTCCGTAAAATCTCTCGTAGTTTATGATACCCACGACACAGGACTTGTATCCTAGTGTGGGGTCAGAACTAAGTATATGATTGTTGGGTGCATTTTTTTATTACTCCTCAATCGATCGATTTTTCTATACTAACTGTTGCCCTAAACCCCATATGCGAAAGTTTAAAAGGAATATTTTTGCCTCCGTTTTGGCCACATTTTCATAACTGCTCCGCTCCTATCGGTCATACAAAGTTGGATTTATAGCCTTCCTCGATAAATGAACTATAACGCAAAAATATCTTTTAAATTTGAACCAATAATTCCTGAGAATAGCGAATTCAATCAAAAATACAAACTCTTCAGCTTTATAATTTTAGTATAGATTACCATCAGCGAGGCCAGCCTTTCTGGGGGCTAAAAACTACTTATATTCTCAGCCTATCGCCGTCCACTGCTGAACGAAGGCCTCCCCAAGTAGGCGCCAACCATCTCGGTCTTGAGCAGCCCTCATCCATCGGCCCACGTTTCTTAAGTCGTCGGACCATCGTGCTGCAGGAAGTCCTACACTACGCCTATCTAAGCGCGGTCCCCAATCCAACACTTGTCTGCTCCAAAAACAATTGAATACATCCGATAAAAACATAGGAAATTGATTAAAATGATCACGTAATTTTGCGAATTGTTTCGTCAATCAATGTATACCTATGTATATTTTCTATAAGTTATTGCACATGTAGCATGTTATAGAGGCTACGTCCCCTGGTATAAGAAATCTTTACCTTCAACCAGCTTCTTTATGTGTGGCTTGGCCGCTTTATGCCCTAACGTACCCACTAAGTGTTCTATTTCTGAACGTAGTTCTTCTATCCAGCTTTCTTCTTTCTTTGATTTTTCCTCTGGTGAACTTCCTAGTATAAAAAACAAATTCTCCGCTTTGAATTGTTTTTTTTTATACTTCATATTCAATATATATCTAACATTAAATACTAACTATGATCGTACAAGAAAACTTGTGAATAAAAAATAACAATTAATCTTCATATACAAATGGGAGAAATTTGCAAGAATCCCATTGTTATTTACGTACTTCATAACAAATGTTTTCACTAATGTTCTTGTATTTTCTAAAATTGCTTTATGAAGTTCCAACAACACAACAGGACGGGTCTAATTAAAACCAAATACCCAAAAAGGCGGGTATATTATAACACGTTTTATACCTGGTCATGGTGGCGGCTTTCTGGGCGGACAGTAATACCTCATAGACAAAGATAACTTACATATTACTGAATACACTTAGATTCAGTAGTAATTTCATTTATCTTGTATCGAGGGAGAAAAGGTATATTATAAGAAGGCAATAAATAAACCAATAATTATGTTACGGCTCACCGATATGTTCAGCTGAATTCTCTACCGGCATTCGTAATATGGGCCTGTTGCCTTCCATAATGCCTATAAAGAAATATGAATAAATGTACAACGCTATCGAGACTAACAGAATAATATCGAATCGTATTCAATATTCCGAGCAGATTGCCGAGGTTTATCCGCATTTTAGTATGAAAATATTCGATGAGGAACAATTATTGAATAAATTGCGTGTTGGACTTGTTTCAACGCTGTAACTGACAGATGTTTTTAATGACCACAATAAAACGATACCAAAATATATTATTTACAATGGTACGTTTTAGCTCGCAGCTCTGTCTGTTTTAATGACTTAGTTTGAAAAACTTGATAATTTTTTCTGGGAAAAAAATTGCTATTACCAGCCTCCAAAATCTGATTTAGCTTTATACGTGAATATGTCAGAAACAAACTTTGTGTCAATAGTCAATGTCCGTTTGACTTAGTTTAAAAAACTTGATAATTTTTTTGGGATACAAATTTAGCAAATTAGCTTTTAGCAGCCTCAAAAGTCTGATTTAGTGTATATGTAAGAAACAAACTTGGTTTAAATACTATACTTTTTAAATTATTATCTCACAAGATGTTCACAGACAACATAAGAGAAAAGCAACTGCGTCTACGACAATGAGTACAATTGTACCGGATCAAATTCTACTTGGTTACAAAAAAAAATCTCTAAGAAAGATTATTTTCCAGTAATAAACTTCATAATTAGCGGAGTTTTTTTAAACATAAATATTGACACGACAAAGCGACAACACCGAACTACTTATTAGCACGACGCAGTCAAAAAAGAGAATCAAGTAGCTAGAGACTCCTATTTCTTGTCACTCGATAGACTCAAGCCGGTTCGCTTAGTTGCTTCTTCAAGCTTTTCTAAAAAGACCTGGTATAATAGAAAGGAGGGAACACGTAGTGATACTTACTAGATCTAAAAGTTGGTCCATGATATCCATTGACATGTACAGTCTGAAACCAAAGAAATTGGATATTTTTTTATTATATCGATGTGGTGTGCGAGCCTTCTTTCGGTCACATTTCAACAGTTAATAAACCTTTGCCTGTAGGCTCGAAGTTACCAAAATTTAAAGTTACCAAAACCAACACAATTCGAGTTTTTTTATCTAAGGCTATCCTACCATTATTATCATTCAAATCAATTTGTTTGAATAAATACTATTTAAATAAAGGAGATATTCTGTATTCTTTATCAATACTTACGAAATTAAAAACAATTTCACAAAAATGGAATAAATAATGATTATAGAACAAAATATAAAGATGCTATATTTATTTAAACAGCGATGGCCTCGAGGTTTAGGCGCGCGGTCGAGAATTTCGGCGGTCGCAGGTTCAAACCCCAGGCGCACACCTCTGACTTTTCGAAGTTATGTGTATTCACAATGAATTATCACTTGCTTTAACGGTGAAGTAAAACATCGTGATAAAACCTGCACACCTAAAAGTTCTTAGGAATTTCTTAGGTGTGTAGTCCGCCAACCCGCATTAGGCCAGCGTGGTGGACTAAGGTCTAAACTCTCTCAGTTGTAGAGGAGGCTCGTGCGCAGCAGTGGGACGTAAATATGGGCTGATGATAATGATGAATGATATTTATTTATACATTTAAGCATAAAGGCGTACGTAATGCCTAAGGCATTCTCTAACAGTCAACCTTGGGGAGATCCAAAGATAAAAGGTAGGTGCATAAACAGTGAAAAGGTGATAACAATATAAAAAAAAAAAATTATACGATCTATGCTTGTGAGCGGGAAAAATAGAACGTTTGTCGGAATAGTGAATAAGATCTGTCCACTAAAGCAACTCCCAAGAGTCTAAATCTCAAGAAGACGACCACACAGATACAAACTTGAACAACTTGCTCCAACTAAGTTTTGTGAAGACAGAACTAATATCAAAAGCTACAACACAAGTTTTCGGGAGCGCAAACTGAAATAAGACTCATATCGTTACTGACTGCTTAAATCGAGCACCTATATGCGTGTATATTTATTGCGTACGTACCTACTATATCATCATCAGCCCATATACCTCCCACTGCTGGGCACGGGCCTCCTCTACCATTGAAAGGGTTTAGGCCTTAGTCCACCACGCTGGCCTAGTGCGGTTTGGCGGACTACACCTAAGAAACTCCTAATAACTTTCAGGTGTGCAGATTTCATCACGATGTTTCCTTCACCGTTCAAGTAAATGATAATTCATTATGAATACACACATAACTTAGAAAAGATAGAGATGTGTGCCTGGGGTTTCAACCCGCGGCCGCCGAGATTCTGGACCGTGTGCCTACACCACGAGGCCATCACCACGTACCTACTATATGCACTCAAAAAATATATATGCACTTAAAAACTCACGCTGCTATCCAATTGTGCATTCTTACTTTTGTCACCAGTATGCCATTGAAGTTTTGTCGCCCCTACTGACCTCTGCTATTCGATATACCTTCATTTCATTGTCATATTTCAAAATCATTTTAATGACATGATTTTGTCATTTGTTTGACAACAAAACAGGGCCCAAATTCGTCGCCCTCTAAAATCTGCCGCGTAAGGCCCTAGCATAACTTAGCTATTTGGTAAATCCGCCCCTGCCGGTAATCCCAATCGTAGAGATGCCAATGGCCTTTTCTCGGGTTCAACCCGGAACTTCTCAACCAACTCACGAGGCGATTTTATATAGGTATATACTTTTTGCTATTTAACTGAGATGAAGTGGCAGTGGGCAGGTCACATCTGTCGCAGAACCGTCAACCGATGGGGGAAACGGGTTCTGGAGTGGAGACCACGACTCGGCAAACGTAATGTAGGGCACCCTCTGGCTAGGAGGGATGACGATCACGATATTCGCAGGGTGGCTGGCAGCGGTTGGATGAGGAGGGCCATAGGAAAGGCCTATGTCCAGCAGTGGACGTAAGAAAGGCTACCCATGATGATGATGATGCTATTCAACTTATAACAGATAATAAAAAGGGCCTCTTACCGACAAGATGAAACAAAAAAATGTTAAAATCATAATGCAATTTTATGATTCTTGAGTTACATTTGTGTGTGCAAATGCAACTAAGCGGAGTTTCGAGAAAAACAATTAAAAAACGCGTTATCTATAATTGGATATTGAATAGATTGTACCGATAGATTGTGTAATAAAAAGGCAATTTCATAAGCAATGTAACGATAGAGGCAGCATATGAATTTTGTTTAATTATAATTCGCGTACTTAATCTATTTCACTCTTAACTTTTGTACAATTTAAAACTTTTGCCAGTCTTAAGATATTATTAAATCTAAAATGTTATTATTATTTTGTTACACAAAAAATTGCTCTCTAAGAGCATTATCATCTGCCTCCATATTACCCGCTTCAAGTCATATATGCTGACTCTACAGTAGAGTTAGAAATTCCTGACTCCTGACAACTCCGGACGGCTGCCGCATCATTGTGGGTGCTTTTTGCCCACACACCGTGGTCGCCCCAATCGGCGCGGAGATGGCCACCGGGGGGTTTTGATCGGTATGCCGGCATAGGGATTTTTGTTAGGGACCCAGCCCAGCCCGGCATTAACATTTGCGCGGACGTGATGTCGCCGCGCACCGGGCTGGAGGGCCGGTGACCCCGACATACGCTTACCGCCCCCCTCTCCCAGGATTGCCTCAAGAAAAAAAAGGTAGATACATACATACATACATAAACTCACGCCTGTATTCCCCGAAGGGGTAGGCAGAGGTGCATTTCTGCACCCACATTTCGCCAGGTAGGTATGTATCAGTCCCACGTAATAGGGGGCGACCCTATTGCCGTTTTTCGGGCACATTTCCAGACTCCGTGCTGTTACTGAGAATTTCCTAATGGAAAAACCCAATAACACTTTACTCGACCCGGGAATCGAACCCAGGACCTCTAGATCCCACGGCACATACTTGTACCGCGAGACCACGAGGCAGTCAAAGGTAGATACCTAATGTGAATAATGTTAAACTTTGTAACGTTAGACGTTTATAGTAATAAAACAGAGCTTACAATACATACCACCTACCAGTGGCGTAACTACAGGGTGGCAGGGCTGGCAAAATGCCACGGGCCCCCGACCCGAGGGGGGCCAGGCACAAGAGGCCACAAGCTCAGAAATAACCTAACATATATAAAAAAAATGTACCGAATTATATATTTTTTTAAGTACTTAAAATCAGTTTAAGTCAGATACAAGTAAAGACCATACAAATTCTTAACTACTTAAGTGGTTTATTAAAATTAAATTATTACAAAGTGACAATTTTTACCGGGAGGGTCTCATCCAAAGAATTTGCCACGGGCCTCAGATGGTATAGTTACGCCACTGCCACCTACGAAATGCTGAGATTTAGTATTAAATTGCACAGTAAGGAATACGTTACTGCAATTAATAAAGATTTGATTAATGACGTTAAATAAAGCGTTGACATATACATAGATATTATTAAATGATTGATGTTCAATTTCGAATGACTTTATGAAAAAATGTAGGTACTTATAAGCTTGTAAGTAAATTTAAATGCGATTGCTTTAGTCTTTATATAATTTATAAATATATTGTTCAGACAAGTCTATAATTTAGATACTCGAAGACAAGTTTCCGTAGTGTAGCGGTTATCACGTGTGCTTCACACGCACAAGGTCCCCGGTTCGATCCCGGGCGGAAACAGCTTTAACCTTTTTTATACCATTAACAGTTGTTTATAAAATGAGAATTCATTAATCTTCACTTATAATGGTTTATTCAATTTATAATTGTTAGATTTTTTTTATTATAATTTATAAATAGTATCGGTCTTCCGGTTAGTTTTGAGGGATTTATTAAAAACGAAATACTTTTGTTGTCTTGTATTATAAAAAAAGATAATTTAATTTTAATCATATGGAGCATCCATTACTAGCTGCAACCTTTTAGTATTTTTCGGGCAACAAATGGATTACATCATAAAAAAAAACTGATCATCTTTTGAAGCGTTCCATTTTTTTGATACATACGATTTTTTATAAGTGCTTATTTACCAGTCTGTGTTGCATATATCGAAATAGATGGTAATCAGAAGGAGCGCTATCTGGTGAATTTGCGGCTTGCGGTAACACTTCCCTCTGAAGACCTCTGAAGAAACAGTAGTAATGACGAAAATGATATTTATCGCGTTCTATATTTAATCACACTTAAACTTGCATGCGTTTACGATAAATGAGTTACTTCGAATAATTAAAAGTGCAAACTAAAACACGCAACATCGAATATCTAAGTAATTTGTACCGATTTGTCGCGACAGCCACTTGACACGTTCCCTCAAAACTAACCGGAAGACCTATAATTTAAGTCGGTTGATCATCATCATCATCATCAGCCCATATACGTCCCACTGAAGAGCACGAGCCTCCTCTAACTTTTTGAGAGGGTCCACCACGCTGGCCTAGTGCGGGTTGGCGGACTACACACCTAAGAAATTCCTTAGAACTTTTATGTGTGCAGGTTTCATCACGATGTTTTCCTTCACCGTTAAAGCAAGTGATAATTCATTGTGAATACACACATAACTTCGAAAAGTCAGAGGTGTATGCCTGGGGTTTGAACCTGCGACCATCGAGATTCTCGACCGCGCGCCTAAACCTCGAGGCCATCACGTCGGCTTCAGTCGGTTGATACCGGTAATAAATTGATACCTATAACATTTGTTTGGTAAGCAAAAGGATTTAATTCTTTTAGGGCACTGTACAATATGCCAAAAATAAAGTATTTCTAAATGAAGCAAAAGAACTGAAGCTACTTGAAAAAATACCAACTATTTAGAATACCTATAAAAATCAAAATGTAGTTAAAATAGTAATATTTTTTTATTCCCCTCAGAAAACGGCCTCACGGGGAAAAGCTGCATATTGTCATTATATTTTTTCGACGAAAACATCGTTTTAATGTTATAGTCGTTTTTCTGCATTACACTAGAGAAAAAACCATTGCGAACTCTTAATTGTAGTGATATGGCAAAATGCAATAAATTTGAATAAATAAAAATAAAAAACATTTAACACATAAAAAATAATCTTGACCTATAATAATTCCTGTCAATAATTCAAAAGTTTATAAACATTTTCTACGAACGTCCAAGAACATTTCATGTTATTATGGTACGAGGAATCAAGAATACAATAGTTTTATCTCGTCAAATTGTTTAGCACTCTATTATTATATTTTAATATTTTAAAATAATCTAGTGAAATCTAATTGAACAATAAATTAATAGGGACATAAAATTAATTAGCTATGGTATTAGATTTTAAATGCTAATTCGCCAAAAATATTAATTGGTTCATATATTAGCAATGTGTCAGGACAGGTATCAAAACCAAAAAGATAAAAAACTGTTATAACTCTGAAAAACATTGATTGAGACAGAGACATATAATCATTACTGACATCCTTTTAAATCTTAAACCACGTGTGATATACGTGTGAGAGTACTATTCATTGACGAGTTAATTAAAACCGATATATTCACAAACAGCACCACGCCCAATATAACATTATTTTTTCCACTGGATCGTGTCACAACAATTTGACTACATTAATGTAACTCCGGTGTAATTGTGAGTGTGATCATCTTGCGCCCTCTGACGATGTCGATGCGCAAACTCCCGCTCGTGTTCTCCAATGTCGTGTAGATGTCAGTGGCGCTGTATACTGGCTGCCCGTTGATTTTCGTCACTATGTCGCCCGGTTGGAGGCCACCGCTGTAAACAAAATAAATAAATAAAAAGATATTTGTATATTTAGATATTATAGTTTTTTTTTTCTTGTTTTGTAAAATCATCAGACCGCCATTTTTGGCACACAGAGATTTTTTTAGTTTTATTTTATGTAATTTCTGTTTTTGTGGTGTCCAATAATGCATATTAAATAAATAAAACATAAACAAAGACGTTTAGGTAGAACGGGTGCATTTCTGCACCCTCAGTTCGCCAGCTGTATTTTAAGTACCACTTCATATGGGTGAGCCCTTTCAGACATTTTCAGGCTGTTTTGCTACTGAATATTTTATTAAATGAAAAACACACTTGTGCCGCGAGACCATGAGTAATATTATATAATAGATACATTTAAAGTTATGAAAACTTACTTGTAAGCCGGCGATCCTACAATTACTTTAAAAACTAGAATACCATTCTGGATATCTGTCGGCATCTGAAATGATTAGCGATAATGAATTTTTAAGAGAACAATATTGGTCATAGGATGTCCAGTACTGAATATATCTATGTAACATTTAGTCTGTATCCAACAATTTCATGTGACTGATGAATATGATTAAAAATATGTATATTATCCGAGTTTGACTTTAAAAATGCTTTATAGGTTTTTTTTTAAATGAAGGAAATTAATCTCTTGATAAAAATTGGGAACTAATGTGAAATTTCACACCGTCTTACCTCCGGATTCCTCATTCGTAACTCCATGAGAATATTTGGTGTTAATGACAGCATTGTTATGCCGAGATACCTCTTCGAAACTTGTGGAGATTTAGCTTTCCCTAAAAAAAGTAAAAATTTGTAAAATGTACTCGCAAAAAATGTTATACACAACAATAAAATACGTACTTTTTGACAGGAACTCCTTGACATAATCTATAGGAATAGCAAAGGATATGCCCGAGGTAACTTTCATACTGTTTATACCAATAGCCTCTCCATCCAAATTAACTAGTGGCCCGCCACTGTTGCCAAATGTGATGGGAGCATCTGTCTGTATGTACACCATGTCTTTGCCTGAAATAAAATAAGCACCATGCTTAGCTTTTAAAAAAATGTAATAAATACAAGACGAAACTTAAATTATTAAATAACTAATAAAAAGACACAGTCACATACATAGTTCTGACCCCACATTAAGATACATACAAGTCTTGTGTCGTGGGTATCAGAAACTACAAGAGACTTTTCGGTCTCACAAACACCCAGACCCGAAACAAATATTTGTGGATCACAGGAACATTTGTTCGGTGTGGGGATCTAACCCACGGCCTCTTGTTTCGCAAGCTGGTGACAAGCCAACTGCGCCAATTATTGTATTAATCAAATAAAAGTTACTTTCGTGGCTAAGCACTTAACAATAAATAATAATCAAAGGACAATAAGTACAATATATTTTTAAAAAAAGTTAGCATAGTAAAAAAAATACTTTCTTAGTATTAAAAATAAGTGGTTCTAATTTACTTGTAATTCAAGGTTTTCCTGTTTTGAAGATAGGTGAAGAGTGAATTATTATCAAGCGGAGAGGCTAATGTAGTTGATAAAATAAAAAAGTAATTGCAATTACCTCGTAAGCCTAGTTCTTCACTGCCTCTCTGTGTTGAACTGATCACACCAGCAGTTACTGTATTACTCAGGGCTAAGGGACTGCCCATTGCCACAACCTGGAAATGTAAAAATAACTCATATGCAATTTTATTCAATATAATATAGTTATTACTAAATATACCAGTCTGAAGCTGGCATTAGATCAGTTGTTAGACATATCAACAGACATAATTGTTATTTATAATATCAAATATAGCCATATCCCAGTGATAATAGCTCTGTGATTGTTTTGAAGTATTAATTTTTTAATTGTATTTCTAGGGCAAAATAAAATCCTTTACTATCACTGTGTATCATTCCAAACAATATAAACATTATTTGGTATTAAATTGTTCTGATAAATATCTGAAAATTATGAGTTAGGGGCCAAAAGATAACAAAACTATCAACAAATATTGTTTGTTTATTATCAAGGCGTAAGATTGTTAGTTGCCTTAGATCAGAATACAAACCCACTCGCCAGGCTTAACATCTGATGAGGTCCCCAGCTTCATTGTAGGAAGACCAGTCACTGGTATCCGAAGAGTTGCCAAGTCTGATTTCAAATCTACATCTTCCACAAATCCAGTGTGAGTTGAACCATCCTGGAAATTGAAAAATGTGAAATTAAAATCCCTTTTTCAATCTAAAAAGAAGTAAAGTTTGCGAGGTTGTAGGGGTAATCTCTTGATCTACAAAACCATTTTTTTTTATTCCTTTACTAATAAATATCCACATTATTTGTGAGTGTCATAAGATACTGTTTCCAAAATGTAATTAAAAAATTAATTGTGCAATAATATAAGCATTAATAAATTGTCTGATATCAGGCTTGTGTTATGAAATAATCCTATTTTTATCTAAATCTTTTGTAGTGAATACAATTTAAAAAATATCATGTATTATCATAGACAAGCAATGTTTGAAAATATTTTGAAATTGCATATTATTTTGGGGCATAAGTTGACATCTTAAAATAAGAAAAATATTTGAATGATTACAAATAGTTGTACATACATCAGTGGTGGTATTTCCATAGAAGCCCAAAAGCCAAGCTTGAATTACAAAATTCCAAATAATAATTGTTAAGCTTTAAATCTTTATTTAACAAAAGCAATTTGGCATTTTAATAAGAATATTGTGACCCCACAATTAACAATTGAACTAGACATTAAACAATTTATATGTAATGCTTTTTGGCTTCTACGGAAGTACCGCCCCACTGACATACATATGGGTGTTTTTAAAATCAAAAATAACCCTTTAGTTTGTTGTTGCTGAAACACACAACAAATAGGAGGAACACATTTAATGTTGAAATAAGAACTTAGTGATGAACATTGGGTGTCACCATTGTCTTGAGCTTTTATGAGGATATGAGATACAGTGGCAGTACTTCCATAGAAGCCCAAAAGCGATACACATTAATTTGTAACATTTTGTTTTTAATTGTTTATTGTAGGGTCAGGATATTCTCATTTATATGTCAAATTGCTTTTGTTAAATAAAGATTTAAAGCTGTAAGATTATTATTCGGCCTTTTAAAAGACAAACTGGGCTTTTGGGATTATGAAAGTACCGCCACTGATGAGATGTGGGATAGCCTGAAGCTTATCCTATCACATTTAGTGCACAGCTCAAATTGGTAGTATATGAATGTGATTTAAAAATCAATAGATAAGAATACACATCATTTATAATTTATGGCATATCTTGACATCAGATATGATAACACTTTCATATTATAAGATGCAATTTTAGGAAATTTTTAATGAAAACTCCCACAAACTATGGAGCTTCATACATTCACTGTATATGGTCATTTGTTCTGAGGTATTGTATTTTCATTTGTTTCATAAAAAATATCTGATGCAATAAACTGCAATAGTAAACAATATATACAACTTAATATATACAAATTTTCTTTAAAATCATGCTAATATTTGGCAGTTTGTATAGTTCAAAAAAATAATTAAACTGCTTGCAGCTTTTATAACATATATGTTTAAAATTAAATTAAGAATAATTTGAAAATGTGCTTACCATTAATCTCACACTGACTATTGCATTGGGTTTGTTCACCACGACGTGGGCATTCGTCAAAATCAACCCATCTTCTTTTACTATGAACCCTGAGCCGTTTGAAAGCGTAATGGGCTGTCCAGAGAATAGATCTAATCTTCTGCCATCTTTTATCTCTATGTACACCACAGACGGAGCAGACACCGCTACAACGTCTGCAATAAAGTTATATTTCTGCCTTCTTCCCGATAAGTCATTAAAAACACTCGCGGCATATAATTTTTCTCGTAAACTAAAATAACCTACTATGCCAGTAGCTGCAGCCAAAATACCACTAATATAATAACTGTTTGCGCTTTCCCTACTGTTGTTATGGCTATTAAATGTTTGAACAGCACGATATATACATCTGCAATTGCTATTTGTGATTGGTTTCAGTTTAATTACACGAGAAAGTCGTGAGAAAAACATTGCTTAAATTCCTTGTCAGTAAAACTATATCAGCATAGAACAAATTAACATGTCAACTTGACATTTCAATGTTGAGAAGTTAGTGCTGTCGTGAAATTAACAGGTAATAGAATAGGTATTATAACGTTATAACGTACCAAGTTGCATAGATAAAGATATCCGTTCGTTCTTTTGAGCGTGTAAACCTTTTTTTACATTGCAGAAATAAATCATAACAAAGGATTTTACATAAACGTTTATTTTAAAACTTAATGTGGATAGTTATATCAAGTTTGTGATTTGCATAAATTTAGTTACATGCTATTTTTGTCGTGCTCTACTTTTCAAACTACAGCTTATTAGACATGGCCAAATCGAATTCTTAGAATTTTTGTAAAACGATATTTATGAATGATATTGAAGATTTTTGAGCTCGATAACACGTGTTATTGTCAGACACTCCCAATTTCGCTAAGCTAACTATGATAAACAAGCATTCGTAGGTATCCAATTCCGCATCCTCTTTTTTTTTGTAAAAAGGCGCAATTTTAAACAAGTCTAGCGTTTAAGAAAGCATAAAGCCACAGAGCGACTAAAAATGGCCAGTACGCCTTTTGAAGCGGAAATCTTTTGGCATGACCCTCGATGTTAAAAACTAATTTCTTCATTTCATTTCTTATATACCTAGAACGGTTGAAGATATTTTAGCAAATAAAACACACTTTATTGATATGTCGTAATGCTTATATAATTTAGGATACAGCAATATTTATATGAATTAGGAACTATTCTAATCCTAGTTTGATATTTACAAAATACTATGCTAACTTAAACATAACTCAGACCAGATCATTTCACTTACTTACATTCAGATCATTCATGTAAGGGGAATACACAAAGTATAATATTTTTAAAATCAATATTGTATTGGAATAAAAAATAAAATAGAAATTGAATAAATATCCAAAAATCATCCAGAGTTCTTAATTAAAAGATATTTAAAAATGTCTTTTGAATATCTTTCAAATTGACTATTATTGGAAAATCAAATACAATAGTGATTAAATACAGCTGCGTTTGAGAGGTATCTTGACTCAGAACGCAATTTTATTCAAATGATAAAAATAAATAAGATATGTAGCTTAGAACAATGAAACGCAAATGTCATCAAATTTGTTCCCTTGGCATTAACAGCTTAAAAAACATTAAACAACTAAAGTAAGAATAAATGACTAAAAATTATAATTCTTTCCATTATATCGGTTACCATTCCGGTTTATTTGTATAAAGACCAAGTTATAAAATGTTATTACTATAAATAAATAGTTACAAAAGTTTTATCATAGTCAGTGTTTGTGTGGTGATATCACAGATCATGTTTGTGTCAAATACATAGCAATTATAAATTTCAAAATATTACTCTTATCTAAACCAAACAGTAATATTTAATAATCATATAAAATATTGTCTTAACTAGTGATATGATCAGAAAGAAAAATATATCTATCAAACATAATTTTATCTTTCTTTCCTATCATGTTCTTCACTTAATAATCAATTCCTTTAAATGAAAATTTGATATTATACAACATTAAATCAAATGTTATCTATACATAATAATATTGTATTTTGTCCAGTAATGACGTATTTATTTAGAATCATTTCATTCTATTTTGTAATAAATGAATTTGGGTCATCGCTGCAATAGATATGAAATTCTCGTTATTTCTTATTGTTACAATAAAAAAAGTGCCAATAATAAAAATCTAACAAAAAATGTAAACGGGTGATTTACAATTTTTGATTACAATTTATTTTTGAAGAAGATAAATTTTAAAGGCCATATAATCTATGGCCATTTTTTGCGCAAAAGACCCCTTTTGGTTAATTAAAATTGGCCACACTACCGGGCCATAATAGCAACGAAAAAAAAATGTATTGGATATGTCGCATACAACTTCGGTCTAATTTCGTTTATAATAGTTTGACATAAATATATTCCAGGAATATATCTGTACATTGTCACTGTACTGTCTTAAAGCTAGCTCCAATCACTCCAATCGCCACAGCCGCAGCTTTCGACGCCATTTTGAATGCATCCGTTCATTTTTCCGTTCACCATCTTACCGTTGACGGTTTCGTCTGGGTGGTAAATGTAAAACACTTGGCAGAAGGCGGAGTCGTCTCTCGGTAGTTCGTAACCGATGTGCCTCGCTGCTAACCACGCAGCGCCCATTGCACTGGAAACTCTTAGTCGGACTAGCTCCAGTTCGGTCTTCACCTGGAAACAGTGAATTGATTTTGAATGAGTGTTTTTCTTAGACTATAATTACTAGATACTAGGTAGCATCATCATCTCCGATTTCGTACCTCTTCGACAGTGGCGGTACTTCCATAGAAGCCCAAAAGCGCTACACGTTAATTGCGTAATGTCTAGTTTATAATTGTTTTTTGTGGAGTCAAAATATCCTCATTTATATGTCAAATTGCTTTTGTAAAATAAAGATTTAAAGCTTAAAGATTATTCGGAATTTTATAAGGCAAGCTGGGCTTTTGGGCTTCTATGGAAATACCGCCACTGCTCTTCGACTCTGCCCGAGTTTTGCCTATTAACAATATTTTTCTTAATTAAAAATATTGGTAAAAATTAAATGTCGGATTTAGTCGAGTGCAGAAATGCATCTCTGGCTACGCCCTTCGTGCCTCCTTCTAGAGTGTGTGTGTGTATTTGTGAGTGTGCGTACGTGGACGTGTAAGTGTAGGTACGTGTGCGTCTGTGTGTGTGAGAATCCTCACTATGAATATGCATATACCTTGGATTTGACGAGCTCACTTAGCATGCCGGGTTTGAGCATGTCCCAGCTTCGCCACACGGAGCCGACGCACACGACGCGAAGGCGCGGCGCGGCACAGCGCCGGGCGAGCGCCGCCGCGTGCGCCGCTAGTGTCACGCCCGCTGTCGCGAATATGTGGCGAGCGAGATCGTCGCCTTCGTACGCCAGCGCTGACAGTTTTGACGTCACTCCTTAAAAACGACGTCACTCCATAAAATAAAGTGCTCTTTTGTTTATGTTGTCTTAAAAATTCTGGGGTCCAGAACAAGTAACGTTCTAGCGAAATCGCTAATGGTATCGATCGAAAATGATGACTTAATTTTACGTTTTAAATAAATGTCATAAATTTGTAACTTGGCTATTATAGAGTTCTTTTATAGAATGTTACATTATCTACGGCCATGAATCTAATAAAATATTCAACGATATTATATGGATTACGTATTTCTTACACAGTAAGTCGGTTTGTTGTCATATTATACAGCGGTTAGCCCAGTTAGTTTCGCGAGGACAACTCAAGCACAACGATTTTAAGAAATCTAAATAATCCACACTGGGAACATTGAGAAAAATTGAGTACTTAATCAATATTAGATTGGAGATTTCTATCTATCTGTCGACAGCTTCCATAACACAATTATCTATAAATTAGTTGGAGCTGGATCCCACCGAGGCAAATATTTGTTTCGAAAAAGTACTGATTAGACCTAAAAGTTCAATAGTTTTTGTTATGATACAAGACTTGTACAGTGTGGGCTTAGAACTTGTATGTGAAAATTGGGTATATTTATTTTTAAAAAACTTACCAGCAAACTGCGACTTATTGAAGTCTTTATATGCGTGCGGCAGTAGATCCGCCCTGGTCTCAGTGTTGAAGTGCTCCTTGATCACCTCCCACACCCTGGTGGTGGCGTGGGGTGAAAGACGCAAACCGTCCACATCGTCGATCACTGTTTTAACAGCTTTATGGGCAATCCAGTACGCTGAAACAATATTAAATATTTTATAGCTTAGTACCTACTTCTAAAAAAATTAATAACCGAATTGTTGGTAGGAGAGTGAGGCGTGAGATCAAAATATGTCCCTATAGTCTGTCTGAAGTCCTGGGTACGATTCTCAGTTCGGGCATTTTGCATTTTTGTTGTTAATCATTGCAAACTTTCACCCACATTTAAAAATTAATAAAAGATCTATATCCTGAGTTGTATCCATTATTCAACAAAAGTAGTATAATAAGTAGTATTTTATTAAAAAATATATGAACAATTTAGAGGTCGTTGTCCAATATTCCGTGACTAGTAACAATTAATCTACTTCAAGAAAGCTTACAGGTCACCATTATATGGAACTTAGGATTAAGCATTACTTATAAAATATCGTTCAAGTTGTGATTAAGATCAAAGAGAAATGTGAATAACTAATTACTCATATTAACTGATTACTCAGACTAATATTTAGATATGTACATTAAAATTGAGAAGTAACTACCTAACTATAACTTTTCCAAAGTTGACCACGTGTAGAAAAAATCGATAAAATCGTGTCAAAGCGTAACGAACAAACGAACTCACTTTCGTATTTAACATACGACTCTCGTCAATAAATATTAAATATTGAATGCTTCGTTATGACAATTAAAAAAACCACGTATGTGCGAAAAGTGAGGGCCGCGTCATATAGGTATAATATAATTTCTAGCAGTTTGAGAAGAAAATATCTATCTACATGTATACGTAATGAATCAGTGAGAGTGCATGTATTTGCTCGAAGTGTAAGCCGGCCAAATCTTGTCACCTTGACAAATACTGTATGACTATATTATTGAGATAAATTGTAGGCTATTTAATAGGTATCATCAGCCCATATAACTCCCACTGAACGGCACGGGCCTCCTCTACAGCTGAAAGAGTTTTTAGGTCTAAGTACACCACGCTGGCCTAGTGTGGGTTGGCAGACTACACACGTAAGAAATTCTTAACAACTTTGAAGTGTTTTCGATATTTATTATTATTTCGGTCGGAATTGTTCGTAATCTCGCTGGGCAAGTGTGTTACGTACGGTCTAGAAATCCTGTTTTCGATTCCCGAGTTGGGCAAAGTGTCTTTGGGTTTTTCCATTAGGAAATTCTCATTGGGAGATCGGAGTCTGAAAATATGCTCGAAAAACAAATTTCGAAACACAGTAATTCGGGGAAACACACGATGTATCATAAACCGTCCTCATCAGCTAAGTAAGTCTTCATCGCCATATCACCAACAGATTCATTGTTCATAGAGACATAATCACTCACCCCCGCCTTCATCTCCCAGCATGTAGCCCCAGCCTCCGCAGCCGTACTGTTCACCATCTGGTGTCCGTAGCAATCCGTTTGATCCCGTGCCTGCCAATACACCACAAACTTTTAACAAAAGTTGTCTTCCAATACACTTAACAATAAACGGAACATTTCATTCTTGGCTTTGTACTTCACTGCAACAGATGGTGAGTATGGCAATAAACATAAGACATATTTGGAAAACCATAATAATACGAAGAAGAATAGAAGAGTTCATCCACTTTTTAATCAAAGTAAACATCGGTAAAACACCGGTAAAAAGACCAGATCATTATACAACATTTACATCAGTCTCAGCGTGAAGTTAAGAGTCCCAAATAGGTAATTCTAATGTCAATCAAGATCTATGTATATGGCCTTTGAAAGTTTTTTTTTATCAATGACGGCGTCCCTTGACCTCGAGTGCAGAGAGCAGGAAATTGTGAGGTACAGTGCTGCGTGGACGGGCCCCATGCGGCCTGGCGTAGTGAAAGGTGGAGCAATGAACTCGTAGACAAGCGTAATTGCCACGATACGGTTATGTATTTGTATTCAGGACGAATAAATCACACGTTTGGAATGCCAATTGAACTAGGGAGAAATAAAATGTACTCTCATCTGGGTATTGATCTCGTTCTTGATTTTTTTCCTTGAGTAAACTTCCTTCGGTCTCAATCTATGAGCATCGATTAAGTCGTTGGGTTGCTCATATAATCTATCTATAAGTATTTAAAATATTTGCCGTGATTTGGAATTTATACCCAAAATAAGAGAACAGAATGCCTTAACTGCTATTAGGTCAAATAATATTTTTCAAAAAATCTTTCTAGTTTTCATATAAAATTTCACTTACTCGTATACCAATCCCTGACCCCAATAATAAGCAGAAGTGTACATTGATAATATGAACCAAAACACGTCGCCACCAATGCAACGCGTCAAAGATGAAAGGTTATCTAAGGATGAGATTGAGAGAACTTGTCCTCATTACGCAAGACGACACAGTTCTTAGGAAATTACTGCTTGTTAATTGAAATAATAAACCCAGTAGTCAAGACACAGATCCAAATACGAATTTACTTAAAACTATGATCAACTTTTGGTCTTTCGACGCCCAAAATTTTCACAAGCAATTATATCTGTATTTTAATAGAACAAGTGGCTTTTTCAGTAACAACCAACGTTATTCACCGCATCTTCAAGACTACGGCAAGTTGATCGAGTGGCATGAAACTATACATAAATGGAAAACTCTACCTAATTTATTAGAGACCGATGGAATCAACAATTATATCGGCGCACACATTATGCCAGCATGGATAGAAGAGCTTAAAACAAATAATTTAGCAATACAATAACTGGAATAAATCGGTTCAGTTGTAATACCTAGTTAACCTTCATTATGAAACGTCTCGATATTCAATATCAGGTTGTAGTTGAAGTACACAAGAAACATGTAAAACAACATTCTTGTAAGACACACCTACGAGGAACATTACAATCTCTTCCAAATTTTTGTAGCACTAAATATAGTAAGCTTATTACTATTCGACATGCTAGATTGAACTGGATAAATATTTCAAATATTAGTGTCAAGGTTATTTTCGCTTCCTTATCTAAGAGTTGATTTAATTTAGATCGTACATTTGCGTACTGTATTTTACAGTTAAGTTTGTGAAGTAAATAAATGTTCTTATATCATTTTTATTATGGAAACATAGTATTTATTACATATTGCCACCACTCTATACACTGCAAATAATTCACAATATATAAGACAAGTTTAGTAAATTTTTGGAGGTAATATTCTAAAGATAGGTTTGGTTTTCTTTTTACCAACATTTTAAATTAGTAATTGTGAACATAAAAATAAAATAAATGTAGTATGTGACCTTAAATTCAATTAGTAAATTTGTCAATCAAGCATCACAAACTTGTTACTCTTTTCTATATAAAATTGAATCTTACCAGCAATTAACACCATGCCCCCATCAGGCGCGCCAGTGAACAGGGAGCCAGCTGTATCGGAAGCCACGTAAATTGCGCGTGCGCATGCCGGATCTTTATTAGTTACGCCAGCAGCCAACTCGGAATTGCTGCTCTCCTGTTCACATCCTGATAGCGTAAGGCCCTATAAAAAAGGAATTATTTTAAAACTACTGGCAAAATACATGATTCGGGTTTGCCAAGCTTTAAGAAAGCAAATTTGACATGGGCCATATCGCTTCACCCAGATGGTAATTTTATAAAAATAAGTAGCACGTCCTTTTCCTCGATTCCGTCATATCCATGCCGAAAATAATCCAATCTGGTATAGAAATTTAGAGGTTTCGTGATCACCTTTCTCACTATAGTGCAATATTAGGAGAGGCTATCACTGTGTTTCATTTACTTATAGCTGCAATTGCACGCAACAGAATAATCTAGGCTGGTAATTTCATTGAAACAGACAAGGTTGAGATATTGAAATTACAACTTAAAGAAAAATCATAGTCTGATGATTGAAACACAAATTCCGTATTAAGACTTTTGACTAGAAGACGGCTCCAATTGAACGTTATATTCTTGTTTTGTTTGAGCTCGGCACATTACATTTTATTATTCCATACATGCCTATTCAATAAATCATAGAAATAAAAAACGTGGCATAATACAAAAACAGTCCGTGTATGTTCTTGTTGAAAAGATGGATGGAGTGCGTGACTGAAGATATGAAAGAAAAAGGGGTGAATGAAGACATGACGGCTGATAGGGATGTTTGGAAGGATAAAACATACTGCGCCGACCCCAAATGAAATTGGGAGCAGGGCAAGGCAATGATGAGTCCGTGTATGTTCTCGTCACCCCAATTCAAATAAAATTAGTTCCAATTGTGATGTATTGGCTGAATTGCTTATATTAATGTTAATAAACGGGCTCAATTCAGCCACAATTTATTTTACTGCAAATCATTTCGCGCGTTTCATTGACGAGTATTTTAAATTGATATTTGGTATTAATTGGTAATAAACATTAAAGAATCATGAAACGTTTTTGCACTCTTGTTTATATTTTGCTACTGTCTGTTTTGTTTATATTTTTTATGTACACATTCTTTAAAGCGATGATGTTTTGTGCGGTTGTAGATCTTATGTCCTTTAACGAAAGTTCCTTATACTATATAAGTAATTACTAGAAGACATCTTAATTCAAAATCGTTTCTCTTAAGGATTGATAAGAATCCATCAATCTTTAGTACATAAAGTATATTTCTATAAATTCTAAGAAATACTGTTACCTACTTTTAACTCGGCAAAGACGTCAACTGGTTAACAAAGCAATCGCCTAAAGAGGTAAACAAGTTGCGTTCGTAAGCTATAAGTGAATTAATTAATTTATTGAATAATATGTAGAGTCACACCCTCAGACCGTCGCCACATGGCTAAAGCTCCTTTGATTAATGAATAAAAAAAAACAGTAAATTACATGAATAGTATCATCAAGATCAAAGGCAATGGACGATGCCCAAAGATTATAAAAATAATTGAAGATCCCAGTTGGAAAGAATTCTAACAAGGGTATATGGATAGCAAAGCGTAGGTAGGTGTTTTTAATTCTTAACACATTGATAAATGGACAATGAAAAATCTCGAATGGCGATAATGGATTGAAAATACTGTGGCAAAATACTGTTTTCTAGTCATCTGTTTTGAATTCTAATAATTATCTTAACCATTCAGTAACTATTGACAACTAGGTGTCATAGTAGATGTTTTCAAAGCTTCCGCAGTGTTACTCGAGAAAATACAGTACATCGAAGCCTAGGCGCACTAAGACTTGAAAATTCTTAAGATCTCTTCAAGATATTTTACTACTTACCAAGGAATCCAGGGGTTGATCTAAGGGTATCCCAGCGTCTTCTTTCGCATGCCGCACCATAGTAATAATTCTTGCTGCACATTCATCTATGCCGAGGGTCCAGTGATTTGTCCCTGGACCCATGGCCTTACCAACGACGACGCCATTTTCATCGCATATCACCAGATTTGAGTGGGTTGCGCCTCTGCAAATCAAATGAGGTCATTGTAGGAAGCAAACTATTTACGCTTAAGTAGGGTGATCGCTAATGTTCTATTTATTGTTCATAATAAATATACGTAGGTGTTCAGTCATAAGGACTGCATGAATAGATTAAGAAAGACTGAATCATTTCGAGCCTTCTATATTTTTTTTAACATTTACAAAGGTTGATACTGCACTACATGCATTCGACAAACAAATTTATCGATTAAAGTGAAGGTACGGAAACTGTAATGATCTATGTGGTCATTTAAATACGGACCCTAACTATAAGTATTTACAGGGTCAAATTTGATTACGCAGATTTCCTCGACTTTCTTTTTACTTAGAAGTTTTGTGGAGTTAGAAAATTTATGCAAGAATGAAGGAAGCACGATTCCGGTTACATATCTTGGGGTCTCTCTGTAAGAGTCATTGCGAATGTGATGACCTCGAGTGATAAGCAAAATTTCTGCGCCACCTAACCAATAGAAGGGTGTATAACGACCTAGTTTACTAATGAAAAAAAAAACATACGGTGTAAGTTCTTTTGTGAAGGGGGTTTTCTCATTTAATAGGTTTTCTACCTTTGGTGGCAGACCGCAAAATGACTATTGTTGAGGTAAGTGTTGTTACGAAACAATACGCATTAAAAAAGGTAATAAAATATATAGTAATCAAACATTTCGTTTGGAATATAACATTTTTTTAATCAACATATTTTTTAGCCTTATATCATTTTTTAAGCACCAAACCGTAGAAATTCCTACAATGAGTGTTTTTATCAAAATCTAGCCAACGCGGTTACTATAGGTGCCCTGAATTGAATGAATTCTAAAGTTATTATATTTCCGGCAAAGAGTCGCATACGGAATGCCCGGTTGATACAACGCTAGTAGGTAAATTGATGGTCCAATGAAATAATAGTAGCCGTAATTGAACAGACGACTGTCATCACATGTCATTGAATAAATTTCGATTGATGTGAATATGTTCTGCTGCGATCACAATGGCGATAAAATCTAGTTATTTACGTGTGGTTTTATCGCTACAGCAATAAAATATTCATTTCAGATAGCACATATGAATGCTGTTGTTTTTGTACTGACATTGTTTATAATATTGTTTGTGGCATTTTCAGTGATCTTTTTTTCATCGTAAACTTGTCTGCACTCACGCATGATGTTTGTGTGGTTGTCTTAGACCAACTAATGTATCAAATAATTGCCAAAAAATAAGATTAACTCTGAACTGTCTACGCAGTTATACTTGTACATGCCTGCTAGAATCTATGTATAGATCTGCAACTACGTAATGTGCCCACAATGATGCTGTCATCATAAAAAAAAATGTTTCGCCAACTTTCAAAACCTTGTATTTAAGTTGAAGACGAGCGACGTACTTGTATCAAGTCTAGGATTATTTATGTTTAAATTGTACATATTTGTAAACGCGCCTATAATACAAATGATAACCTAACTGAGCAACTGAGTCATACTGATTAAAAATAAATACTAAAAAAAAACAGGGACGCATGATTACTGCAAAAATTTCCTTACACAATTGTGAATTGAGAATCAAACAAAATATTTGTGACGTGACTGAGTCATACTGATTAAAAATAATTAATGCATTTTAACATCGTTATCTAGTTTTTGTGATGGTGCGGCATGTTCTCCTTTAAATACATTGACAATAAAGTGAATATCAGCTTGCTCATAACATATTCACGTCGCGGTATTGTTTAAAATAATGCAATTTTCAATTTGAATTTCAAAATTCAAATGAATTTCTTAGGTGTGTAGTCCGCCAACCCGCACTAGGCCAGCGTGGCGGACTAAGGCCTAAACCCTCTCAGTTGTAGAGGTGGCCCGTGCCCAGCAGTGGGACGCATATGGGCTGATGATGATGAATTTTCAATCATTTCCATTGTTGAATTGAGACAGGGGAAGTTGGCCAAAATCAGTAAATTCTCTTTCATTATTTCAAAGTTATGGTGAGTGTAGGGGCGTAGTGTAGGGGGGAATTTGATAGTAGACTAGGAGATTGTACAAATCTATATATGTATATAAGAAAATAAATAAGGACATGTTTCTAAAAATAACTTGTTTTTTTTTTACACCCAACAACTAGTTTGAAAACAAAAAAAAAGTAATATCCTATCTTTTTTATAGAAAAGCCGATAACTTGCCCTACATTATCCGTATTAATATTTTTTCCAAGCAAGTTAAACCTCATATTCAACTTATAGCATTTATATTTCAATTATGTGTAAGTTAAATCTTTTTGCTTACCTTGAATGTACGACTAATAAATTTCGTCGCAATCTCATAACCTCATTATGAGGATTTATAGTAACTTATAAATTTAGACCAGGTCATAGGTTATATTACATTCCTAATGACCCACTTCTGAATAATGTTATGAAAAATAATATTAAATAATGCGATATCGATAAAAGTTTAAAAAAAAATTTTCGCCCCACGAAAACGTAAACACGTATTTAAAATAAATAAATAATAAATAAATAAATACACCTAACAGTCACATACATAGTTCTGATCCCGCACTAAGAAACAAGTCTTGTGTCGTGGGTATCAGAAACTACGAGAGACTTTTTCGGTCTCACATACACCCAGACCCGAAACAAATATTTGTGGATCACACAAACATTTGTCTCGGTGCGGGGATCGAACCCGCGGCCTCTCGTTTCGCAAGCTGGTGTCTAGCCAACTGCGCCACGGGGCTGTCAAAAATAAAGCTTTTCCGGAGAAAAACTTTTATAAACTATTGCGATTGACCGACCGGCACCGGCAATTTAATCGCTATTTAATAAAAAAAAATATAGAAATATAGTAATGTACTACGTCGATTGTATATCATTCTAAAGTATAAAAATTAGAGATTAAAATTAATATGTAAAACACTACCTAGATAGTACAGTTTTATTTATGATGTACAAATAACAAGTTTGAACAAAGCTTATATTGCTATCATTTAGCTATACGACAAAGGATTTCGTACACCAGCCTAATTATTTTAACTAAAAAAAGATCAGCAAATTTCATCTGTAATTCGCTAAACGGGAAGAGTGGCGGCAACACGTTTGTAACATAACAGCAACCGATAAGGGCGCACAAGTGTTTTTGTCATGACATCACGACTGGGGGGCCTCTGTACTGTTTCATATCATTTAGACACCGCGCTTTATTATTACAGTATTATTTTTGGGCTTCCATTTACCTCAATATTAGGTTTTTCGAGTGTTTTGCGTGGGACGATGTAATTAACCTTGTAGAAGCACAGTTGGAGGGTCTGTTTTGAGAAAGATCTTTAGGAAATGTGATAATCCGATTAAATTGATTTCTGTTAGTGTGGTATTATTCCATTTTATTAAAATTATTTTTCATAATCTTATATATCTTTACTGTTTAAACATTCACACATAAAACGACATAAATAAAAAATGTGAACATTTTATACGTATTTTGTATCATTTGTACATTATTGTTATTTTTGGTCTATAAGTAAGTATATACTACTGTTGGCTACAAAGCCCCTTCATTTTGAGTTGAACGACCTCATAATAAACTATTATAGTATTGAAGTAAGTTTGTCTTTTAATAAATAACTCAACAACAGACTAGCAAATGATAAGAATAGAGTTTTACTGCAAATTTATTAATAGATTCGTATATTTTTAAATGCATTTGAAAGTAAAAATATTTTTTAGTCAAATAAAAAAATGTAGTATGTAAATTCAGCATAGTGAAACACAATAGTGTCGAGGCATTCTTCTCGTAAAAATGAAGAATCTATCGTAAACATAAAACTACTAATGACCTGCTTATATTGTTAAAGATTTGTAATCTAAATCTCAGTCCTCAACTGCTCTGTTGAAGAAAAGTAACCTTAAAAGAGGTAATAAACGCAGATCTCTAATCTGTTCTAAAAAAAACAAAATTGAAAATGGGACAATAGATACAGCTAGTGAAGCGTCAAGATTTGGAAAACACAGATCGTAAGAAATGCTCTCTGTATGCACATCACGGCAAAACAACTGACAGTCATTGACATCGTCGTAGGCGACAGGAAAATGTATGACAAAATATTTTAGGTATTTTTCAGTACGAATTTACCGGCCACGAAGAATATTTATTTATACAACTGACGCGAATGATTCAATCCTACAAAAATATCCTTTGCTTTTGTTCTTTGTCAGCCAGTGAGTGTAATATAAGCTCAGTGTTTGCTTTGGAAATATACCATCGAGTGGCGGAAGATAAAGCCGTATCATAGTCAGTAAATACCGTTTTCATGAAACTAGTGTTAAAGTTTACATAGTCTACAATACTGCCTCGTGGTCTCGCGGTACAAGTATGTGCCGTGCGATCTAGAGGTCCTGGGTTCGATTCCCGGGTCGGGCAAAGTGTTATTGGGTTTGTCCATTAGGAAATTCTCGGTTACAGCACGGAGTCTGGAAATGTGCCCGAAAAACGGCAATAGGCTCGCCCCCTATTACGTGGGACTGATACATACTTGGCGAAATGTGGGTGCAGAAATGCACCTCTGCCTACCCCTTCGGGGAATACAGGCGTGAGTTTATGTATGTATTTAGTCTACAATAGACATACAAACAATTATCAGGACATGTGACTAAAAAATCTAGTTTGTGTCAACATATTATATTTGTCACGCAGAGGTATCTTTTACGGCAGAGGAGTTACATCGTACGAGATACCGTTGGCCTAATACTGGTTTATAGCAGTGGCGGTACTTCCATAGAAGCCCAAAGGCGTTAAACGTTAATTGTGTAATGTCTAGTTTATAATCGCTTATTATGGGGTCCTTATGTAACAAATTGCTTTAGGTAAATAAAGATTTCAAGCTTAAAAATTTTTTATTAGGAATTTTAAAAGGCAAACTGGCAAAAAGCCCAATTTTGGGCTTCTATGGAAGTACCGCCACTGGTTTATAGACTCTACATACAAAATTTGGCTATTTTGTGTGGAGAACACTAAGGATAAAGGATTCCACGTAAAGGTTTGTTTACATGACAAACGTGTTAATCATAAATTAATTTAAAGCAAAAACATTATGGCAACGCGCGGCCCGCGGACGTCTTACTTGCCGCCCGTGAATATTGGCATTAGTTAGCATTTTCATTTTTTCTATGGGATATGACCAATTATAAATAGGTATTATGTAGAATCTAGGGTAAATATCACAAGTGCGGCCCGGCTTTAGTTTATTTTGCCACATTGCGGCCCTTGTCTGCCAAAAGGTTGCCGACCACTGCATTAGAGCATCATTCCTTGGGATGATTTAGGTGCGCGTTCGACACTGATATTTAATATTATATGATATACTGGACGTCCATCAACCACCTGGCGCTACCACTTTCATTTATTAATAATTTACATGTAGTTTTAAAATTAGAACAAATGATTAAATTATTGATTTTTGCATTACATATCTAATATGAACTTAATATTTAATCATGATCTTTATTGTAGCAAGAGAAACCTTATTGTCTTAAACACGCACTAAGTTTTAAGCAGCATAAAATATTCCGTATGGGCCGAATGTTGACGGCAACTTTGACGCCAAGTTTTAAATATTAATTAGTTATGATATAATTATAATTTTTTTTAACGCTGCATTTATTTTCCTTCGATTATTTATTTATGTTATCATGATTCTGTTTCTAAAATTATTTGGTACTAACGAATGTCTAACGTCAGAATGAACCTATTTCCAAGAGGATATTGAATGTGAAAGTTGAGCTTAAGCTTAAGCCTAAGCTAAGTTTTCTACCTCACGTACACCCCATTATTAACAAATATATAAGACGTTAAGCTTCATAATAAAGATAAAGAAAGCTAGAAATAGAAAGTAAGTACAAGATTTTTTTACTACCCGTAATTCCGTTTAAGTAGCTACATATATAAAATGTTTGTACATAAAAGCTACACGGATATTTTTTCGTACACTTAAAAAAATAATTAGCTTGTATACAGTAACCAAACAAAATTTTAGAATAAACTAGTACTTTTATCAATACAAGAAATGAATAAGCAAAAGTTATAAATTTTTGTGACATTGGCTTGGCGCCAAACAACTTGTAACGTGAATCAGCACACGATATGTGTAAACGAGCATTTCGTTCGCGATATCAGTTTCTTTAACTTGTTTTATTATTTTTCCTACTATCTAATCCAATGCCAAGGTTTGTGATAGTGTATATTGATAAAATTATAAAATGCATCTTATCGGCGTCTGAAGTATTTCTACAAAAATATATTTCAGTAAATCGTCAAGCGGGAAGTCCCTATTTTTATTGTTCCGCGGTTAAAACTATATGATAGTTTGATTATAATAAAAGCCAAAGAGCTATAAATCAGGCTTTATAACAGGTGGTATTATTGGGTAACAAAAATAATCTTTTAATCTGAGGGCACGGCCGTACCATCCTTTTCTCGAAACAGTTCAGGCCATTTTCGAACTTCGTTGTGGATTGCCAAGTCAATCTATTTTATATAAAACATAAAAGACGTTTAATATTGATACTACAAAATAAAATAATATTAGGTTAGCTAGTTACGTAATGACTTAAGACAGAAGGTAAAATAAAGGGCAGGTAACATACAAAATAATAAAAAATCTGATATCTAAAATTCCTAAATAAAATTTAAGTAAGGTTATTAATATTATATAGCAGTCCCATGAAAACCGGACTTAATCAAGTAATAGTTCATAGAAGTTTTGCCTCAGTATGAATCGAACATTCGGTTCGCAACTTATTTATCGATCTCTGTATAGTGTAATCTAACTATAATAGAACATGATTTAAAACGTGGATTCATAATTACAAAATATTATGAATGAATAACGTTCTCATTGATTAAACAAAACTGCGGATAAGTAGGAAATAATATTGTTATGATCAGTTTATTTGCAATACATTTCCTATTTGAAACGAGTGGAAATCGCTTTTATTATAGAGGTTGAGGCCATCTACAAAGTGATAGGTGTTATCAGGAGACTTAATGCGGGCGATACCGTACAAAGGAAATAACCTTTGCGTTTTGCCAATGTTTGTCGAGCCACATTTCGTCACTGCAGTAAGTTACAAACAGTAGATAATAACAATTGAATTTAATGACAATTTAAGTGTATTCTTAGTAGAATCTCTATCGTTGATGAAGAATTTTATTTCACCGATTTGTGAAGATTGCTACCGTTAGAATGTTTGACCAAGCTCTGTGCCAACAGTGGGTCCTATAAGGATGCAATAAAGCAAATTTTCTGGACGATAATCGGGGATACAAAAAAAATTGTCATTTAAAATATAATGTTTTTTTTATGCTAACAAAAATTGTATGCTAATAATACGAGATTGCCAACTTTTTTAGTCCATTTAAATCGAGCATTGACCGCTTTCAGCCAGACGCGATTAAAATTATCATATTTTAATCAATACTCAATGGAAAAATTACGGCGTAAAAGACAAAATGCGTTTTTCTTTTATATCTACATTTTTAATATAATAACGATTTACATACATACATAAACTCACGCCTGTATTCCCCGAAGGGGTAGGCAGAGGTGCATTTCTGCACCCACATTTCGCCAGGTATGTATCAGTCCCACGTAATAGGGGGCGAGCCTATTGCCGTTTTTCGGGCACATTTCCAGACTCTGTGCTGTTACTGAGAATTTCCTAATGGAAAAACCCAATAACACTTTGCCCGACCCGGGGATCGAACCCAGGACCTCTAGATCCCACGGCACATACTTGTACCGCGAGACCACGAGGCAGTCAAGTCTAATAACGATTAACTACGTTATTAGAGGCTCGGTATCCTTTTAGCAAATTGTAAATTTAATTTGACATTGGATTTTTTTTATAACATTTGGAACTTAATTTTTGATCCAAATTAGTTACGCTATATCTTTATTATTGTTTTTCACTTTTAGTATACCTATTTTATAATTTTTACCTATACTCAACTTGTAAAAATGGAAGGTTGCTGGTGCTTAAAGTTCAGGGTTACCTTTTTTAAGTACCGGCGCTCAATTTTTAGTCTTTAAGTTAGTTCATAAGATAGCTCATAGTTCATTGTTTTTGTCAGAAATTTTGCTTAAATAAATAAATAAATATAGAAGACATAATTATGTTATTTACTTCCCTTGGTTTTGTAACTGCGTGTTAGTTATTTCTTATTTTGTCTAAGCAGTTTATGAAATCTACGGATGTTTTCGATACTTAAAAAAAACAGTATGAATGATGTAGAGATTCTTTTGTGAGTGATGTAGAGATCTTTTGGTATTGAAGTTAGGGAAAAAGCGTGAAACACAACGGATACTTAATTTCCGATATTCGTCAGAATACTATACAAAAAAATAAAATAAAAATAAATAAATACACCCAAACAATATTCACACAAAAGGTTTTGAGTTTTGACCTACAATTTAGATACAAGTTTTGTGCCGTGTATTAGGAATAGGAACTACGAGAGACTTAACCTTCTCAATTACACTCAGAATTGATAAATACAATTTAGCATAGATAAACCTGTTGTCTCTTCGTGGGCTTTAAACCCGCAATTTTCACGGTCTGTATGGCAACTTTTTGAACGATGTGACTGTCATGAGGTATTCAAGTATTCAATTTAACTTCATTTATTTATATTATTATTTTTTAATTGTTTGAAAATAATTTCTCCTTGTTTAAAAGATTGTTTTTACTATTGCTATGAATACATATATACATCGTAGAAACCTTATAACTCTGTTTTCATAATTTTATAACTCCCAAAATCCTTTTGGATATTCGATCTTACTCAAATATTGTTTAGACATGGTTCTAAAATTTTCTGAAGATTTGCCCGATGTTAAAGCACATAATGATAACAGCCATCAAAAAAGCGGAAATATATGTATATATTTTGACCTACATAGTTATTAAAACCTGTTTTATTTGCATAATAATTAGAATTTTATTAATCTACATCAGTAAAATCGTGTCTAAATTAGGCACTACACAAATTAAACGTATGTATGTTAAAAACTAGGAGGAGACCTACGACCTTAAGATAAATTCTATCGTTTCTTTCCAGCCGACGACTGGGTGACATTTTACATAAATTCAATTGAAAAGTAAACTTTATAAAAATTCAAGGTCGCAACTTAATGAATAATAAAATTGTTTGCATTCCATTTATGATGCAACGAATTATAAACACTATGGTAAAGAGAATACGGTGTTATTTTGGTCGCTCCAAAAATGTCGGCGTGGCGGGCAAGCCGATCAAATCGAGAGCCCTGATTGGTGGATTTAAAATTCGTGATTGTGGACATGTGCAATGGTATACGTATTGTTTGTTTTTTACTCAAGAACGATTACTTGTTTTGTAACAGTAATATATGGCATGTATTTCACGACAGTCTACTTTCTTAATCACACCGCGTTTAACGCGCGAAAAAGTCATTCGTATGGAAACAAGCAAAATAGATAATATTTATTTTTTAATTAACAGCTGTTACAAAATAAAACATTGGCCGAAAAAAACGACATTATCCGTGTCGGTAAATATTGTTAAAAAAATATTAATGTATAAGAGTAATAATTATAGTTAATCATTTTTTATGTGGACGAATCTGTTAATTCAATGACATATGCGAAATTAGTTTTTCAAATATTTTATTCAATCGGCATTGACATTTCAGCGGACGGAAAAGTTGCACGTATGAGCTAAGAAAAAAACTGCAAAATTACCAGAGATTTATCGATATTATATTATGACTAATTAATTAATTATGAAACGGCTAGACATGTTCAAGGTAGGCCTTTTCACTTTCAACAAACCTAGGTATTGTAAATGTGTACCAAATATCGAATATTACTTACCCTTCGACGCCTCCGAAAAACATGTTGACTTTGGTGTATCCCTATTATTTCACTTAACAATTCCCTTAAAATGAAAGGACGGAAAATTATTTAAAAATAAACGATTAATATTAAAATGTAAACACGCTCCTTATAACAAAGTACGTACCAACCGCTTTAGAAAGCGGCTGCTGAACTGAATGAATTCGCGGCCTACGAATGAATGACAACAAGGCCGCTCCGAGTCTCCGACGCTCGCGTTCACAGTGAACGAATGTGATGTAGACTTGAGCATTCATTTTACGCAACGTGTCGTACGTTATTAACAGTAGCAGGGATATTGATAGCGGTTATGAAATTCTAATTATTATCGTTATATTTAGTTGTAACAACAACTTTTTAGCAACAAATATTTTGTGGAATTTTTGTTTTGATAATTATATTAATACATAAAAATATAAGATGAAGTAGAATGTTTACTAAAAGTATAAAATTCGATAAAAGGTCATAGAATATATTTAAATTTCATTAGAGATTCTGTATGCAAGCAAGCAAGCAACCAGATATGTACATATTTCACATCGTCCGTGGCGTAGTTGGCTAAACCCTAGCTTGCCAAACGAGAGGCCGCGGGTTCAATCCCCGCACCTAGGCAAATGTTTGTGTGATCCACAAGTATTTGTTTCGGGTCTGGGTGTTTGTGAGACAAAAAAGTCTCTTCTAGTTTCTGAAACCCACGACACAAGGTTTATAGCTTAGTGTGGGGTCAGAACTATGTATGTGACTGTTGGGTGTAAAAAAATAGGTTAGTTGTTATTATTTTATAATTACATATTTTGGTAGAGAGAATTTACTGTCAGATGTAGACTCTTAATTTGCATTGATTTAATACTGGTACTTGATTTGTGGTAACCCGTAGGATTGAAGCTATGTTTTTATGTTATTTAAAATATTTGTGAATGACCGTGATTTATTTCTTGGAAATCACGAATCGTCTCACGTCTGTATAAAGATAATTTGTAAAGGTTTGATGAGGACAATGAATAAATAATTCGTACGCATTATGTAACATCTCGTATATTTATACACATAATAATATTTATATCGGTCACACTTAAAATTTACAACACTCGCCTAACATATATTAAACATTGAGTAAGTACACAATCAAATAGTCAAGGAACGTAGAGATCTATACATATATATATATTTAGCCATAGATATAAATGTGTATGCCTATTTAGTACTTTTAATGAATAAGTTATTTCTGAGATAACGCTACTTGAAAATAATTTGGCGATGTGGTAGAAAGTTAATAAAAATACTTACATGTTTCTAAAATGCGGAAGAAGTGAATAATTATTTCCTAAGTGCTGTAAAAAATAAAGACATATCCATACATTTATATCTATGTACTTAGCGACTAAATAGACCCATTTATGTTTATTTTAGGATATTGCTTAGTTTGTACTATGGAGTTCAGAGATTCCTACTTTTTATTTACTTAATAATTTGTCAATGTGTCTGCAGAGTAAGGTAATAAATGGAAAAAAATAAAATGATTAAGATAAGAACTTAAAGATAATTTACTTATAAAAGATGAACTAGAAATAAAACCTTTAGGATACAAAAAACATTCTCAGAAATTTATCGAATATATAAACACATGCCCATACTTATTTATGTTATGTGCGACATCAATATTTATATGAACTGTGTAATGTAAGTAGATATTATTTTCTTTTTAAACACGAAATAAAACATAATTTATATTAGAGCCTTGTGAAGGTTAATTGTATTTTATATGTATAACTACTCCTCAAGTGTCGATATTGTACATCTAGATAATATTTTTCTTTACAGGAAGACTAGATTAGAATAACACAGGAAAACTTAATATACATAATATATGAAATTATTTGCAAAATGCATTATCTTTGGTATTATTTGAATAATAATTTTTTAGATTACATTTTATCATATTAGTGAGATAATCACATTTCTAATCCTAACGACGTGTCCACACAATAAAGTCACAATTAAAGTATCGCATTATGAAAAAGAGGAGATAAGAGATACCTAGAAGAATTGAACTAGAGTACTTATCCTATAATCACGCTTTTAAATAATGACGTATTTAGTGGACAGGTTCTGTGTATCACACTTTTGATGAGATAACGTAAAGTAGACATTTTGGGACAAAAATGCAGTGGCAACATACCTAATAATTTTAACAGCGTCAATATACAGTAAGAACTTGATTAGATGCCGTATGCTCTGGGATAATATTTTTTCACTTGATCAAATATTAGGAGGGTCTGTACCCTATATTATAGTAGGTAACCTATGTTTGCTATAGTATGCGATGTGGTCGTAAAACTCAGAAAAGGGGTTGAAAATAAAAAAATGTGGTGATTTTGCATGTAATGAAACCAATATTTTGAAGTCATCTAGCTTTACTACATTAATTGTATAATAAGATATATCTAGGTACCAAAATTTATTTCTATGGCATGTAGTTATTTAAAATAAATATGACAAAATTACTTCAAACATTACAACTAAAGGTATTTATTTTATTAAACGAAAATTATTTTACGAATATAATAAATTAGCAACGTAAAAGGAAGGTAAATAAAATTTATATTTGAAATAAAGCTATTTACATGACTTTCTTTCGCATAAAACGTGTGATTTATTTCTATTTACAGTTTTTGTACGGCAACCGTAAAAAGAGTAAGAAAACTAACAACGAGGCAAGTTTCATTTACATTGAAATAACATTAATTGCCTTTTTTTACAACATAGATATTAGCTATCTAACATATTATAACAGTAGATACAGATCGAACAGTCTTTTCCAATAAATAATTTATTCCAAAACCATATACTAAAATTTTACGCACGTTTATATTATGTATGTAACTATATACATTTGAAGTTATTTCTTCTTTTTTGAAAAGAAAAGAAACATAACTGCAATATGTTGTTAGCGATGTAGCGGACGTTAAAGTAATTTTATTTGTTATGAATTTATTATGCTTAAAGTTCAATAAAAAATGACATACAAAAAAAGTTGACCATTACACAATTTTTGTTCGAAATGTTCGCTACATCACTAAGCCATATAATATTACATTTCGTTAAAGATTTACATGTGATGTCGTTTAAGCTCTTTACCATAGTGTTATTTAAATACCACGTCCTGAATAACGATAATGATCAATCGTTATAAATAACGTTATTTGCTAAACACATGCGACGGTGGACTGGAACTTTGGATTTGGCCGCCGCATGGCCTGACGTCACCTAAAAATAAAATTGATTCTTATCAATATAAATACACATTCTCATTTAATTTATCGCATATAAATTACTTTTTTACATTGTGGTATTATGTTTCCTTAAGCAATAGATAGATGGCGTTACTGTGATAATTTTATTCTACAAAACCTTTAAGTGTGTATTTTGGTATCATGTTTCTCTCTGTGTACATCCAATGCTGAATTTAGGTTTCTTGCTATCTAATACTTATTAAAAAAAGAAAACCTTATCAGGCCAAAAACAGGTTTGGTGAAAAAAAAAATGTTTACGTCGGATGATAATATTTAATTACTAATGTTTTACACAGATGGCGCTTTTAACAATTTTAGTTGAATTTTTAAGCGGTATTATTTGAAGAAAGGGATACCTGTCAGCTGCAGGCGTACTCTGACTGGGCTCTTGTTCTTCCAGTGAGTGTGAGTGCGTTGGTTTGTTGTTAGCTCGACGGGCGGAGCCATCGTCCGATTCACGTCTAGGTCCGCCGCCACCGCAGAAGCACTTGCATATTATACGCTTAAACGCGAATCTGAAAAAAGAAATTATGAATAAATTTATCATATAACATATAACGCATAAAAGTTGGGAGTGTGTGACGTATGAAAATAAAATAACCTCTGACTCTGCAAATGAACCTCGAGAGCAATAATAGGCTTGATGTCTATTATCTTCTAATAAAAATATAGGCTCAACTAAAAATAGAAATTTCTTCGTAAAAAACTAAAGGAAGTAGAAGTGAAAAACATTATGACGCATGAAACGTTATAATTTCATAGTTGTTTATTTATTCTTTACAAATTACCTAAACTTTTAAGTCGGGCCTTTACATAACGAAAATAAATATTTAAATTATCTTACCTGAAGTCCTTAGAGAACAGCGCGTATATGAGGGGATTTATGGCGGAGTTGCAGTACCCCAGCCAAAAAAGTATAGAGAAGACGATGGGAGTGACGCACTCTCCGCAGAATGCGCGAACCACGTACACGCTGAAGAACGGCAACCAGCAGAACACGAACCCGCCGACTATAATGCCAAGAGTCTTTGCCGCTTTCGTCTCCATTCTAAACCTTTTCACCTGGAAAAAAATAATCTATATTAATAATATAAATGCAAAAGACCTGCCTGTTGTTCTTTCACGTCTTAACCACTACCACACCACCATATTTTTTTTTTTTTTAGTAAGTAGATATAAAAGTTTTTGGAAGCAATTTTTTTTTAATTGTGATTCCATATATATTTTCTAACGTGAGGGAAAGGGCATGAAGCTACCCTGCTATTTCCTCACCGGAGGCCAAAAGCTGTATATCGAGATCCCCGGCTTTCCAGCTCAGCGCGGTACAAGATATCGCAAGGCAAGGGTTGCTTGGATTAGACCCCGTTGCTTCAGACGCATGGCTGATCATGGATACGACAAATTGGGGCTTATAAAAGTCATTCTAATTAATTTCTTACGCATAATCATAACTTAATAATTTTAATAAATATTATTTCGGGTCTGGGTGTTTGTGAGACCGAAAAGCCTCTCGTAGTTTGTGATACCCACGACACAATACTCGTATCTTAGTGTGAAATCTGGACTATTTATGTGACTGTTGGGTTTATTTATTTATTTAAAACAAAGCTAATTTTTTTTACCATAAAATATTACAAATAAACAAGTTAAATTTAGAGCAGAGTCCAAACCACACGTAAAATTACCTGGGCTTTTATATTCCTCTTTCCCATTCTCCTGGTAGTTCTAGGTTTGTCATCGAACTCGTCGTACAGAGGTCCTGGTGCGAGGTGATGAGGTGGCCTCACCCTGAGTCTACTCTCAGTCAGCTCCCTGCCATCCCGCTCATAATGAACAGCGTATAACGAAGGACTGGGAGAGCGGCTGGGCGATCGAGAATTCTCATGGCCAGTGCAAATTTGTTCTGAAGATGGATACGACACCGAGATTTTGACCTTTTCATGAGCTCTTCTTGCGCTGGAATGTCTGAAATTAAAAAAATATTGGTATTATATATGGTACAGCCTGGCTACTGAACTGTAACTAACGTCTTCGAAGTATTAGACTTTTTAAAGTTGCAAATCATCATGATCTGCCCAATTATGTCCCACTGAGGTGCAGACACACCTTAAGTCATGTGTGTATTCACAATAAATAATTGTGTAGGTACTTAATTTAGCAGCGAAGGAAAATTTCGTGAGGAAAAATGCGCATCTAAAAAATTATTTGGTCCGACGGCACATATTAGCCGGCGTGTTGCACTAATTCTTAACCCCTCTCGGATGAATCCATCTCATCATCATCAGCCTATATACGTCCTACTGCTGGGCACGGGCCTCCTCTGCAACTGAGAGGCTTTTAGGTCTTAGTCCGCCACGCTGGCCTAGTGCGGGTTGGCGGACTACACACCTAAGAAATTCTTAAAAACTTTTAATTGTGTAGGTTTCCTCGCGACATTTTCGCCGTTAAAGTACGTGATAATTCATTCTGAATAGACACATAACTTCGAAAAGTCAGAGGTGTGTGCCTGGGGCTTGAACCCGCGACCGCCGAGATTCTCGACCGCGTGCTTAAACCTCGAGGCCATCACGACTTATTAATTAACTAATTAATTACAAACACACAAAGGTTTTTTGACTCTTTTTTTAAAGTTTTTAACTACTTTTTAGTTCAATTTACTATTAAAGCGTGATTTAAACTATAATTAATTTTTCTTAGTTATAATAAAATTTTCCTATCGTTGGGCTGTCATTTATGCTATAGGTTTCAATTGTTAAATATGCAAAATACTTTCGGGCTTCATTTACTTTGGTGACATGTTGTTCAACTAAGATATAATATGTTATCTCGCTGCCTTGAACATTGCTTACGCTGAATAGAGCCAGACGAAATATTTCTTAGTTAAGTTGCTTATTATCTATTTCTTAGTTAAGTTAAGACTGTTCCCATCAAACAAGTTATTCCTTTAATAATAAGAGCTCACATGGATATCAATAGTATTTTGTAAGACATTTGTGGTTGGATTTGAGAACTTCTTAAGTCAAAACAACGCAGAAAGTCCAAAAATGCAAAGGATGTGGAAATAATAAAGGGTTTCTTAGGAATAGTTTTAAGGTAAAGTTTGAGCAACGTTGCTATTTAAATTAAATTCCTCAGCTACTTACTTAAATTCTGTACTTCAACTTGTTTTGAAATTTGTGAAATTCATTATTATTTTTTCAGTCAATATAGAAACTTTCGTCGAGTTGGACTCAAGTTTTTCAATCTTTTTTAAGTAAAAATAATTTCATTTTTCGGCATGTTGTTATTTTCTATGTTAAGCAAATAATAACTGTTAGCTATTTCTTATTTTCTTGGAGTTAAGCAACAATTGTCAAGAAATTTACTTCTCTTTAACAATAAAAATTAAGGTTGCCAGTAAGAAGAGCATAAGGAAAATATATTCTTCGTAATAAGTAATTAAATCTTTTTGTACCTTCTCAATCTTTCCGGAGATGCGCTCAACGAAGTACTTGTAGAATGATTTGAAGCCGTTGACAATGGAGATCCATGAGGTCGAGCAGAACCTCTACCACGATGTATTCTTAGAGTAAGGCGGTTGTCATCAAACCGGCTGCCCATGCCTTTACCTACAGATACATTATTGGTTAGTTAAGTATCAAAGTCCCGTGTACAATTCAATTAATATATTTCATTGTATATGACTGCCTCGTGGTCTCGCGGTACAAGTATGTGCTGCGCGATCTAGAGGTCCTGGGTTCGATTCCCGGGTCGGGCAAAGTGTTATTGGGTTTATCCATTAGGAAATTCTCGGTAACAGCACGGAGTCTGGAAATGTGCCCGAAAAACGGCAATAGGCTCGCCCCCTATTACGTGGGACTGATACATGCTTGGCGAAATGTGGGTGCAGAAATGCACCTCTGCCTACCCCTTCGGGGAATACAGGCGTGAGTTTATGTATGTATGTCATTGTATATTTCGATATACTTACATTTGATTCGTCCGAAATTATGTCCAGGGATGAAAATAAGAGAATGTTTATAAACATGCATCATAATGGGCTAAATTACTATGGTAAATTTATGGAGGTTTTTTTAAGGTAACTAAACTTCAGGTAACAAAACTCCAAAACCTATGAAGGCTAAACGATATCAAATATTGCAAATTACAAACTATTATAAGTAGGACGGCTAATTTTATCGGTTTTGTAATAATTTTTAAGGTATGAGCATTCTAGACTAAAGACAAATTATTCGTAATTAATATATCGGGTGTAATAGGAGCATTCTTGGTATATGAGGTACTATAAACGGAGATTAATATCAGGCTTTTTAGCTGTAATTTGACACAAAGTTTTGGACAGTATTTTTTTTTTTACTTTAAGCTACTTACTACTGGAATATAAATATATTTTTGAATAAAAAATCACCTTTCGTGGTCCTGAATCCCTGATTAATGGCCTTCGTAGTCCTGACAGCGGCCTTATATATCCTCCAGTAGAAGAACAGCATCACAAACATGGGGATGTAGAAGGAGCCTAAGGCTGAGTATACCACGTATCCCGCGTCGTTGGTCAGCTCACACGTCCACGGACAAGGAGGATCTGGAGTCCGTAGATCACCTTCTTCAGGCTGGTGAAGAATTTGTTTGATTTAAAAGTTGAATTTAATGATAAACTAACGAAAGCAGAAACTATTTTCCAATAAATTTATATAAATTTTATTTTAAAAGTACCTCTTTGAAAAAATACTCGTAAAGTATTAGGTTTGAAGCTATATTAATTATGTTGAAGCAAACTACTTTTACAAATAATTATTTTTAAAATAAACTAATGAGGCAAAACCTATTAGGAATTGAACTCTAAGTAATCAAACTTTCTTTATTTCATGCAATGTCGTCGCTAAAAGACTTTCTCCGCATTACTACGCGAGTCAGAAGAAAACCACATTTTTAAATTGGTACTTACTCTCTTGTCTTTCCAACCGACTAAAGGTGGGAAGCATATGACGAACGAAAGAACCCAAAGTCCGGCAATCAGCGCCTTCGCCCGTTTCCGACTCATGATACTTGGGTAGCTCACGGGCCGAGTGACGGCAACGTAGCGATCCAACGAAATCGCACACAGATTCAGAATAGAAGCTGTGCACATCCACACATCGACGGCTAGCCACACAGAGCACCAGACGTTGCCGAATATCCATACCTGAAAATTGTATCAATTATAAATTCTATTGTACGTTCTATATCCATGAATTGATTTTCGTCGTTTCCCACACTAAAGAGTAAAAATTTTGCCTGCCACGTTAGGCTTATGATGGTGGGTTTATGAAAATAAACATGTAACGATTCCACAGATCTCGTATGGGAATGAAACCAGAAGGAAGGGAAGATTTTGTTATGATGCTTGAAAATTAATTGTTAAACTTTTTGTAGTTATTATAAAGCACAGAAATAATAAAAATATATTTTAGATTTGTAAAGTGACCAAACTGGTTACTATTGGTAAGTGCGGAGCAAGAACAATAAATTGCTCTCAGCATCAGATTAATGTAAAATGTGTCAACTAGTAAAAGATAGTCTAATCGTTTCTAGTCGAAAATCTTTTTTACCTACTGCTTCAAAACCTGTTATGACGATGAAAAAGAAGATGCAAAAGAAACCCCCTCGGCAATATATTTCTATCTCTCTCAATAAATTACTAAGCAAAATTGGCAACGTCGCTTAACCTTAAAGCAACCATAATCCAAGAACCAGAACGTGTATCAAACGGAGCAAAATCATAATACCACAATACGTTATTTCATTTAATAATTACTCGCCTCGCTTTGAATCAAATTGGTAGCACTACTACTTGTTCCACTCGATCGTGAGTTTCTCTAAATATAATACATTATATTTTGTTTTATTTTTTTATGTTTTAGAGTACGTACTAGTTGTATTTTTTTAGTAAGAAAATTATCTATAGCAGTAAGGAGAATTGAAATGAGTTCATTAAACGGCATATAGGCAATGGGCTCGCTCCATATAGCGTGGGACATTATAACCCGTAAGCCCTGGGTGCAGAAATACTCTTCAGTCTATCTCTTCAGATACATTCCGCACATTTATATGTAGACATCATAATGGGCTTCTATGGAAGAACCGCCACTGGTCCTACCATCAGGTATAGTGTAGGTTTTTTCATATAAAGACGAACATTGGCAAAACAAAGTCCCATTACGCCATTGGTTATCGTAGTCTTTTTGTGTAAATCATTTAATCGTTATACGAATAAGTGTATATTTAATAGTAAAAATATGTTTGTTTTACATAAGCCTTATGGAAATCCCAATAAGTTTTATTGGAATGAAATGATCTGGTATATTTATATTTAGGACAATACGCTTTCAAAAGCTAATGATAAAAAAGTATAATAAAAGACTTCTTTACTGAATTGACTCGCCCACGCTTTTGCCCTAATCTTATCTCTCGTTAGCAATGTAAGGCTTCAGATCGAAAATCCTACGATATAAGGACAATAGGATAAAAGCCAATGATTTAAATGAAAAGCAACTAAGTTCAACTGTCATTAAGATAATGCTAAGTTTTTAGTAACGGTTTTGTTACTCAACTTGTAGTAGGGGTAACATATGTCAGCGGAAATGACAGATGTTAAAATTACTCCAAATTATATTCAAAACGAAGAGATTTCATTACGTATGTGTTTGTCTTCACCTTTAAATGGCTTATGTTTATCTCGACTTAGCTTGTACAGCGCCTTCGTGTTTCTCGTTTGAGTAATCACATTTTACAGCTAAATGCGATCCTACGTTAAAGTCAGTTTATGTTGTTTAAGTATTATGGATGTTGTTGAATAGGGATGATTACTTTTTGTCGTGATGGCCTCGAGGTTTAGGCACGCGGTCGAGAATCTCGACGGTCGCGGGTTCAAACCCCAGGCATACACCTCTGACTTTTCCAAGTTATGTGTGTATTCACAATGAATAATCACGTACTTTAACGGTGAAGGAAAACATCGTGATGAAACCTGCACACCTAAAACTTCTTAGGAATTTCTTAGGTGTGTAGTCCGCCAACCCGCACTAGGCCAGCGTGGTGGATTAAGGCCTAAACCCTCACAGTTGTAGATGAGGCCCGTTCCCAACAGTGACTAGGACTTTTGAACACTACGTTTGCGAGAAGTTATTAAAACTATGCAGCTATGTAACTTCAGTCGTTGTATATGGCTCATCTGCTTAAAAGACACAAGGTTAAAGGAGAAGGGAAGTGGCTGGTGACTTGTTCCAGATTATTATAGAGTGGCAAAAATACGAACTAGTAAATCATTCGGGCCGACACAGTAGTGACCGCTGAGGCGTCACCTGTGACTCTTTTATGGCAAGGGCACAAGCATAATTAAGTATCAATGAGGATTTTCATACAAAGTATTCACTATCAAAAATGTTTATCGTTTCTTCGGTCAAACATACATATTTTTCTTTATTCTCATTCAAGATCGTGACAACAATTTAAATAATAGAATTTACAACCCAACAAAAGCATAAAATTAATTATATTATATATTTAGAAAATAAAAATCTAAATATAATTCATAAAACAAACGCCATTATAAATTTAGATTATCTTTCGCCATTTTTAGTTCGTAAACGTGATGGAGCAAAACTAACACGTAGGTACTCGCACGTCGGATGTAAGCCCAGCTCTCAGTTGTTACTCTTAAAGGATTTTACGTGTCCAATTTGAACATTTCAAAATATTGTTTTAAAATAAACATTGTTGTGTAAATACATTTCTAGAAAATAATAACATTCTTGGCAACATTTTTTTTGTGGACCTCGAATCATGCTTCGATGATCTTGAATCCATGATTCTTTGCTAATGATATTTTGAAGAACGATTTTGTTTGATTCTTTACGGCCCACGTGGCCTATTATCAGAAACAATTTAAATGTATTAACAATTTTTATACATGTATTACAATATATAGAATAAAGATAAAATGTATCCCCTGATTTATAAGGAAATATGTATTAGTGCTTAACTTAATTATTAAATAAAATTCTATAAAAGGCTACAATAAAGACTAAAAATTGAGATCTTGCATTTACAATTACGCAGTTAACTTTGGGTGTTGGTGTTGAAACCGAGAGGTGTAACTAAAGATAGTAGCAACAACCTTAAACTCGTTTTCTTGACGTGGGGTTTATTTATTGTGTTTTAAATCAATATTTGTGATATACATAAGACGTTAATATCACTTAATACTATAGTAGGTACCATAAACTGGAGAAATACAAGAATGTGCCGTGCTATCTAGGGTCTTGGGATCGATTCCTGGGTCGGGCAAAGTGTTATTGGGTTTTTCCATTGGGAAATTCTCACTAGCAGTTCGGAGTCTGGAATTGTCCCCGAAAAACGGTAATAGGCTCGCCCCCTATAAGTGGGACTGATACATACCTGGCAAAATGTGGATGCAGAAATGAACCTTTGCCTACCCCTTCGGGGAATACAGGCGTAAGGTTATGTAATGTATGTATGTAAACTGGAGAAATATCTTTTTCTTAGTATTCAGGGCTGTAGATGTAAATCCCATTGTTTTTTTTTTATTACACGATTCTTAATAATCTTACAACCATTTATACATATTAACTAGTGAATATTGTACAAGAAATCTTGAAAGCTGGATATTGCTTTATAAGACTCAAAGCACAATGGCATATGAAAATAGAACGTATAACGTACCTACACATCATAATGAAGACAGTACTTTGTGCATCTTAAGGAGTATTTGCATTCAGTTAGTTACTGACATCTGTGCTCGCTCCGAGAAATATATCTCTGTTTATTTACAGTCAATTAGGTAAACATAAGTCGGTACTTCGCTAAGTTATTCTAAGTATTACATGCAATGTCAAAGAGTACAGTGCTTTCATAATCTCTTCTTCACATATAACTGGATTGGATGTATTCGCGGAGAGGTAAGCGTTATTGTAATTTTACAAGTAGGTTACACCAGTTTCGTCTTTAAGTCTCACTTAATATAATAGGTAGCAAGTCTGGGCTCATTTTTCGGGCTCATTCCCAGACTTTTAGCTACTGAAAATTTCATAACAGAAAACCTGGGCAATAGTATGATAATAGGATTAAAATAAATAAATATACCCAATAGTCACATATATAGTTCTAACCCCACACTAAGATACAAGTCTTGTGTCGTGGGTATCAGAAACTACGAGAGACTTTTCGGTCTCACAAACACCCAAAGGACCCGAAACAAATACTTGTGGATCACACAAACATTTGTCTCGGTGAGGGGATCGAACCCGCGGCCTCTCGTTTCGCAAGCTGGTATCTAGCCAACTGCGCCACGGGGCTGTCAACTTAACTTTAATAATTCCATTAGCGTTACTAGGCCATCCAGACAGTACTAAACAACCCCTCCTTGGCTGACGTCAGCGAATGTCTTAACGTGAACATTCTTAGAGGGAAATGAGAGAGACATTGTGTAATGAGGCGGTCTATGTCAATTACCATGCTCAGTTCAGCGTGCAAACAGTTAAAAGCTTTTCTTCCTACCAATTATATGCGACACATGTGTGTTCTGCCATTTCGTAACCACTGAGGTGAGAATATGAAATATTTATGTTGTAATTTTATTCTATCGTCCTTAATACCTTTTTAGCTAATGGCATCGTAATAGGGTGTAGTTTAATGCTTTGTTTTTCAAAAAACGTTTGTCAATGGTCGAGCCACGCTAGAGTCCGTTTGGAAATTGGTATTGGTGAAAATCGGCTTTTGGCAATAGTTATTATAATATTAATACTTATAGTAGGACATACATTAACAATTGATTGCTTCGCTTGTAGCTTAGTATAAATAGACGCGTGTTATGATGACCATGAGGTCCGCGTTCGATTCCCGGTTTTGGTCAAACCTGGTTTCGGAACAATATGCACGGTATTTAAAACCACATCTGGCAAAACGTGTTTGTAGATACACCTCTTCCTACCCATTTGACGATACAGGTATGAATCATTACGAATGTATGCAAAATAAATTTAAAAAGGGGCTAGGGATATTATTACAGACCCTTTCACAGAATAGAACTGAATGTACTAAATATATCCTTAAAACAGTGACTGGGGATATCAACCCTTCTCATTTTGACACGTTATTACTGGGCGTTTATAGTCAAAGGGGTCTGTGATGCCCCTTTACTGCCGGTCATGTCAGCGCCGTTATAGGGTTAAGCTTCAATTATTGCTTTAGAGCAGTGGACTGCGTGTGGAAGCCGGCGTTAGAAGTGTTAGTATGTCAGATTTAAGACTATGATGACCTAATGCCTAATGCTCTTTTGTTATAAGTATTTTTGGTTACTTTTAAAGTTGATATCATACATTGGTTTCATACATTCATTGGTCCAATTCTTTGATCAAGCGATGAGTTATTGAGTTTTAAATGCTAGATTCTCAAAAGCAGCACGGAGCTTATAAATGTGCTAAAATACCGGCCATACGCTGAATGCCTATTACCACCATCATCATCAGCCCATAAACGTCCCACTGCTGGGCACGGGCCTCCTCTACCATTGAGAGGGTTTAGGCCTTAGTCCACCACGCTGGCCTAGTGCGGGTTGGCGGACTACACACCTAGGAAATTCCTAAGAACATTTAGGTGTGCATGTTTCATCACGATGTTTTCCTTCGCCGTTAGAGTACGTGATAATTCATTCTGAATACGCACATAACTTCGAACAGTCAGGGGTTTGAACCCGCTACCACCGAGATTCTTGATCGCGCGTTTAAACCTCGAGGCCATCACTACTTTTATCCCTATTATGTTAGACTTGAAACACAGCTTATGAAAAGTGGGCGTAACACTACCTAGCTGTTCGCAAATATAAGTGTCAGTATGTACATATGTATGTATATGCGTTAATAATATTTTTGTGAAACTGAACCAAATTCAAATAGTTGTTATAACTATTTAATGCGTGGGTAATTGTGAGGTTTTTTTAATGTAATACGAACACATTTTAATATCTACCTATAAACTATCACAAATATAGTCTCATATAACTCTTCCCCATTGAAGCACAAAGCAGTGAGCATCCATCGGCTCGAATGTTCATCGCCACTCGCGGCGGATTCATTCTGTTCACTAGTCACTGATACTTTTTTCTTAGAATATAGACAGGCGTTGGGCAAAGCCACGTGCTTTTGTTCCCTACTATTATAAGCGTGAAAGCTTGTAAAGAAGAAGTATAAAATTTCACAGCGTCTGTGGCGCAGTTGGCTAAACACCAGCTTGCGAAACGAGAGGCCGCGGGTTCGATTCCCGCACCGAGACAAATGTTTGTGTGGCCCTCAAATATTTAAAAGTGTCGTAGTTTCTGAAAACCAAAACGCAAGACTTGTATCCTAGTGTGGGGTCAGAACTATGTATGTGACTGTTGGTTGTAAATATTTATTTATTTTTATTGCCTTTATGTTTCATAATTTTACATACCTACATTTTTTGTGTGTCCTGTGTTTTTGATATTAAGGGAAATGTTGATATTTAGAAAGAATATCTAAAAATAAAAAAAGCGACACTCGTGTGACTTGTCCCAAACATAACCGTTACAGCCGATTGGGTCTACGTTCTCAATACGGGAGTTCTATTAACGGCAGATGTAAATGTTACTTCTGCAATATAATGTGCGACCAATACAAGTAGAGCTCTCGGTACAACGATACTTGTGTTTGCGGCAATCGGATTCATTGAATTTATGGGACCAGTGTTACTTGATCCTCTCTTTTGAATGTATGTGATGTTTTTGTACACTTTCGTTCGAACCACTACGACTTGGTGATTTTTTATTTCGCCACGAATATATGGATGGTTGTTATATGAGAAACAAATAAATATACTAAAGACTTTGTAACATACAACTCTCTAAACGGTAAACTGGAGTTTTGTCAGCTGTGTTTAAACCTATTTTTGGGCATGTTTCTAAATTAAGTATGAATTTTCAAATGAAAAAAATAATTTGCCCGACCTGTCAATAGAACTCGGGACCTATTGACGGTATTTAATATGAAATAAAAAAATATAAAAAAAATACATAAGATTTTATTTTAGATTTTATTAGATTACCGATTCCCAAAAAAAATATTCAATCTATGCTTTCTCCGCAAACATACATACATACAATACCCGCATACAATATTATTTTCCTTGATCATAAATTGTACGTGAAGGGACGAATAAGATATATATTTTCCAATAAATCAGAGTGACAGAACAATACTTTTCCTTGTTGTCACCGCAACAAATAACTTAAATGGACCGAAAGCTATGGTTTGATATCAATGCCTATTGAAAGCCGATTTGTCACTTCTGCGTAAAATACGTAAAAGATGAAAGCGAAGATAGGATCTGGCGTCTGATCTGAAATGGTGTGTCAAGTGGCAAGAAACTAAACCTATTAGAATTAGGGCTTACAAGTTATCAGAGCTTATACGTCTAATCGAAATCAAGTGTTATCAGGCTGATCTTAAAATGTGATGTGTGTATACGAGGGGTAGTTTTTATACAATACTATACAATAGAATCACGCCTGTCTCCCGTTGGGATAGGCAGATACTATAGGGCACCAAATGCTAGGGTCCAAACTCACTTCTTTCGCTTCCTCAACTGACATTATCCTCTTCATGAATGCTATGGAGGGTAAAGGTAAGGAGTGTCATCTATTACATGCAAAAGTGTCCGTCAAAATGTATTAAATTGGGGGCGCCACATTAGCATCAGCATCATAAATTTTAAAGGAAGCGGAAATCAATAAACGTACTATTCACAGTTCAGGATATAAAATCACTCTAGCTACACGCGTTTTTCATAATAACTCTTTAAGGTAATATTTACTACATTATTTTGTACTACGCAAGTAGTTGATATTTTCAATAAGTAACTACTTTAGTCGACAATAATATTAAATTCATACCATGTCCTTTGTCTACACCAGCGCCATTCTGGAAGGTTTTTGAAATGTTATTTTTACCTGACCGCTGGACACTTTTTTCGATTTTCTACTATATGAGATGACACTCCTTATCTTTACTCTCCATAATGAATACAAGTCATTTTTTTGGTTTTATTAAAATTATATAAATCTAAGAACTCAATTCATTAAAAATCTGTTTATGCGTTTAAGCGAGGTTTATAATCCATAAACAAAATGTGAAAACTCTCCCGCCTTTACTACTAGTCAAAAAAATACGAGAGTTTCTTGACCTATCTGAGAATCTATGATTTGAAATAGATCTGACAGGTGGTAAACCTGTTGCTTTTCAATTGAAGGTAACAATTGATTGAAGCCAATCGTTTCGGAAATATCGGGTTTACACTCTCATGAATTTAATATAACGATAACTGATGTTAGAAGGATATTCGTATCTCAATAGAGTACACAATTTTGGATAAGCTGAAGAACCAGGCAAGAGTGTCACATTTTCATCATCCAGTTACATAATACAGATATCATGGTATATTCCTAAAACCTACTGAGTTGTAATGTTTCAGTCTTGACTTCTCGTAGTCGATTTGGGAAATATTACAGTCATTAATTGCAAATAACCATGAAGAATAAGAATGCAATTTTTATACCACTATTTAAATGAAACTTTTGTGTTATAATAATATAATACATATATTTTCTAGAATAACAGTCAATCTTGCAGATGCAGTTTAATTTATTCATGATACCAAGTGCGTCAGAAGCCTGCACAGTTAGTGTACAATTATTCAATTGTTATTTGCACTTTTTTACATAAATATCTATTTATACTGCTATAGAGACAAAAGAACGGCTAGAAATAGCCTCTCTATGAAGCTCTTTCTTTATTTCTATAAGAAAATCATCAACTCAACAAGGCATTACATAGAAATATATACTTTACTTCTAACAACTTCAAGTCTAATTTTCTCTGACTGATACCGAGAACAGCAAGCTTTACTTTCATCTTAAATTAACTCTTGAAGCTTAAGCAACAGTGTTGGTAATCGCTTGGAATTATCTTCAGGGCTTTTCCATTCAAATTTGAACTTTATTCTTATAACATTAAGATATATTGAACGATTTTATTGTTCTCAGTGGCTAGAAACATCTGGCAGAAGGTTTGAAGTGTCTAATTACTGAAAACGGTCCTTCTCTTTAATATCGCATTTGTTTTTATATGTCTGTATTAAATGGTGAACATTTTATTGAATAAATTTTATAAAGCACCTCCCTTTTGTCTTTGTTATTATCTGTACACCAATAAATTGACAATTTGGCCCTTTGTTTAATGGGTGATGGAGTGGCGATTGTCTTTACAGAGTGCAACATCAACTGACGTACGGTTACAATATAAAATGGGCCTTAACAATTAGATCCTATTTTCCAAAGACGCTAATGCTAAAATCTTTTATTTTCAGAATCTTTAAGGTGATTACAAAGACAACCACTTGGTGACTTTTGTGTTAGACAAATTAATGCATTTAAAAAGGAAGTGTGTCTTTGAGCTTGGCAAAGATCAAGTCGACTTGATTCTGAATTTGACTGACTTCAAAATATATGACACCTAGTAATAGGAACGTCACTGGTAAACATGAATTAATCAGGGACAATCATAATGGTTTTCTTAGAGCTTTATATGAGATAATTAAATACTCAGGAAGGGACAAAAGGATAGCCTGGATCAGTAAATTACCATAGCTGTATAAAAACTAAAACAATGGCCATATAGGTACATAAAAACATTGAAGAAGTAATTTCAAAATATTTAGCAAATTAATAACCAAAAAATAAAAAAACTATCGATGTGAATATTATAACTCAAAACACGTTGAAATTACTCAAGCAAAAGTTATGCGTGTAACAATTTCAGCTTGTTAAATATCATTTCGGAGCTCAAATTATTCGTTAATTGTGCGCTACGGTGCAATTAAATTCCAAGAGGCAATCAAATTGCCTTGCTGAGGATGCGTAAGTCAAATTAAGTGGGAAATACTGAGGAACAAATGAAAATTCGTTTTTTTCCATACAATACTATGCTAATATGAAGCTATAGGAAACTTTTTTTTTATATTTATATTTTATTCTCCAAACTTACCACTACTTTTACAAATGAAGAAATAATTAATATATAAATACACCCAACAGTCACATACATAGTTCTGACGCCACACTAGGATACAAGTCCTGTGTCGTGGGTATCAGAAACTGCGAGAGACTTTTCGGTCTCACAAAAACCCAGACCCGAATCAAATATTTGTGGATCACACAAATATTGTCTCGGTGGGGGGTCGAACCCACGGTCTCTCGTTTCGCAAGCTGGAATCTAGCCAACTGCGCCACGGGTCTGTCAGGTTTTACAGGTTGCCCTAATGCAGTAGTGTTATAAAAAATACAAAAAGAAAATAAATTACTCTTATGGTTATAATGCTCATTTCATCGCCGCTCTCTTTGAGAACTCGCGAAAAGATAATGGCTTGAGCGTAGAGAAGATGTTGAACATACAAGATAATAAAATGGAAGTGTAATGGGGAATAATCAAGATTAATTTTCATCAGATTTAGTTCATCTATTAGTCTTACCTCAAACACTTCTCTGGTGGCAGAAAACGGTAGGACAGCGACGCCCACCAGTAGATCGGCGACTGCTAGCGACACGATGAACAAGTTCGTCACGCTGCGAAGCTTTGAAGAGCACAGCACCGCGGCTATAACCAGACAGTTTCCTGAAACAAAATAAAGAGATTCGGCCTTGATTTCTAATAGTAATTTGTAATATACATACATACGTACACTCGTCGTACAAGAAGTCGTGATGGCATCGAGGTTTAGGCACGCGGTCGAGAATCTCGACGGTCGCGGGTTCAAACCCCAGGCACACACCTCTGACTTTTTGAAGTTATGTGTATATTCACAATGAATTATCGCGTACTTTAACGGTGAAGGAAAACATCGTGATGAAACCTGCACAACTAAAAGTTCTTAGGAATTTCTTAGGTATGTAGTCCGCCAACCCGCACTAGGCCAGCGTGGTGGACTGAGGCCTAAAACCTCTCAATGATATAGGAGGCCCGTGTCCAGCAGTGGGACGTATATGGGCTGATGATGATGATGATGATGATGATACGTACACTCACGCCTGTAACTTCAACGGGATGTATATAGAATTCCAAGATGTAAGTATATATTTTGTGTTTTTGGTCCCACGCTTTGGTAGGCGAATACCTACCCCTACCAGTAGGTATAGGATCCAATCCAATTTATTTTAATTATTTTAAGATAGCATAATTATTACATTTGAATTTACTACTTCTATAATTTCGCCATTCTTAATCACAAAGATTGTGTGTTGACTGCTGATGTTGCTTCTGGCGGCTTCAACTTATTAATTGCGTTGCTAGGATAAATATGTCTTATAATATTAATCATTTATGTAGGCAATACCTGAGGCATATTTCAGACTTAGTACGTTTTAAGAAACGGATAATTACCTTGGCTTTTAGAGGAGAAAATTGTGCAGTATTATAAAGTTTTGTTGGGAAACTTCTAAGAAACAATAGAATTTTATTTAATAATAAGTATAATTAATATTTTACCGCAGAAACATTCAGATATAATAAACAATATCGATTTAATAATTATCGCAGCTGTTGAAACGTGGTGTAGATATACAATAGTAACTACCCTCCGGTGATTAAAGGGTAAAAGTACGTAGGCCTCTGTCATACATGACAATAAATGTACACATGTTCAGCATAAATAGTCTGCAGACATATATAGAAAAAGCATTTTCACTGAATCGTAGATGAATTATAAATGACAAGCCTTAACTGATGCTTAAACTTTTCAAAAAGAAAAAGGGTAAAGAAAAAAAAGTCGTATTTTCATACGCTGAACTTGTATATCCATTACGAACAAAAACTTCCTATCCATATACTAAAACCACTCGGTAATCACTTGTTTTTTCAACAATAAATAGAAAGCGAACGTCGCCGACAAGTCACCGGAGTATATTGGAAAACTTTTGAATAATAAGTTCGTTGTGAATGGCCGCCCCTGGGCTTTAGGATAGGCTCCTTTTGTGACGTATTGACATCAAGATTGCGCGGTTCTGGGATTAATATACAAACTACAATGTACATGGAGTCTTTCAATTTAATGTAAGGGTAAAATTGTATCACAACTTATTTTTTTATGTGATTATTGTTTCAATTATGATTAAGTCTATACTCGTATACAAATTTTGGAAGAATGGTTTTAGACGACTATATTATATTGATTATATTTTACAGATAGGCGAATCGTGACTGTAGGAATGTGCTTCTTGTCATCCCATTGGGAATGAAGTATTTTAGCAATCATCACCATCATCATATATGTCCCACTGCTGGGCCCGGGCTTCCTCTACAACTGAGACGGTTTAGCAATCCGCTCAAAGAAATAAAAAACTACTTCTAGCCATCTATAATATTGGGAACAAGTCTAATACCGTATTGCGGAAAAATTTCAAGACTAGACCTTCAGCTTCAGAGACCCACATTTTGATGTTCGTACATTTTGAATATCATAGCTTCACTACTTACCTAATCCACTCCTTTTACTAATATTAATGTGAAAGTAGCTGTGATTGTATACGCTTTCATGCTAAAAGCCCGTGACCAATTTAGATGATTTTAGTAAGATCATAGATAGAAAAAAATTAGGTTACACATTTTTATGAGATTAATCCGGGGCGAAACTGGGCGCCGTCGCTATTTAATAGAAGTACAAAAATTGTAGGTTAGTAAAAATTGTAGGTTAGATTGTAGGTTAGTATTCTGTAGCGAGTAGCTGCATTTGATAAGACGTTACCGACTGAATGGCCCCGTCGTGCTTTGATCGTCGGATAGAGAAATGCTGATATTGCGAGTGCGGATTTATTCAGATCTTTGAAAGACCGTAGCGGAGCGGAGAAAAATACAATTTTCAAGAGACTACTATAAGAAGTATGAACTGTGATGACGTGTGTATGGAAACGGGTCCAGTTGAATAAAAAATTACAAATGAGTTTGTGAAACTAGAGGCTGCGAGTTCGATGCACACCGAGACATTTATATTTCATATAAATAGACCATATATCGAATGTATACGGAAAAGAGTTCAGTTATCGTTTATTTAAGTGGACTCAACAATAGAAGCTTAATGGCAGACGATAAATAATCTTTAGGCGTACGCTTTCAATGATAAAGCGTTTTATTATCGCTTTTTCCGAGTTATCTTCGTGTTATTGACTGTCGAAAGTGCGTGATGGCTCAGCGGGATAAGAGGTGGGATCTGCTGAGATCTCTCTTTCACCCTTTATTTTGCTTAGTTAACATAAAATGCATGAAAATGCACATTTCCAATAAACAAGATACATACATACATAACCTCACGCCTGAATTACCCGAAATTGTAGACAGAGGTGCATTTCTGCACACACATTTCGCCAAGTACTATGTATCAGTCCCACGTAATAACACTGGGTTATTTTTGCCAGTGATGATGGCCTCCAGGCTTAGGCGCACGGTCGAGAATCTCAGCGGTCACGGGTTCAAACCTCAAACACACACCTCTGCCTTTTCAAAGTAATGTGTGTATTGGCAATGAATTATTACGTACTTTAACGGTGAAGGAAAACACCTAAAAATCTTAGATGTATAGTCCGCCAACCCGCTTTAGGGCAGCGTGGTAGACTAAGGCCTCTAAAACCCTAAACTAAAACCCTCTCAGTTGTAGGGGAGGTCCGTGCCCAGCAGTGGGTCGTATATGGGCTGATGATATTGCGTTCGTAAGCCAACGCCCCCATAGAGGTTCCCTGAGCTCCACTGTTCGGTGTCATTGGTGTGCGTGCTAGTGTCGATCTCGGTGTGATTCCCGAAAACATTTTTAGGAAATACTATATTGCATTGCAATATTAAACTAAAATTATTATTCAGAGTTTATTATATCGTTCTTTCATCATTGTTGTATTGTTGTCTTGACGAGGTAGCATAAAAACTAAGTTTTCAAGAAAATAAGGTGTTTTCATCGTGTATTTTCTAGACTACTAATTAATTTGTACTTCTAGGAAAACTGCGTTTTTTAAATGTTTTGCTTTTTCGCCATCTATTTAATTTATATTTTCATTCTACGGTTGAATTGTCAAAGAATATTGCAAGTATTTCATCAATTTCGAGACTATAAATTTCAAATTCTAATACTCTTAGACTCAATATTCGCTTCAAAGTGACCCGTCGCTTAGTGTGGGCTCCATTACTCGATTAAAGCTGAAAATGAAGCCCAGCTTGTGTTTCGAACTCGTGTGTTAACTCAGTTATTGAGTTGGCGCATTGAGTCGGAGGTAGCAATTGTGCCGTAGCGTTTCTAAGGTTTAGTCCAACTGGTGACTTGCGATTTGTTATTAGATTATAAGCAATATTAAATCATGTTTGTTTGATAAATATTATTCTGATAACTATTATTGATTAGGATGTTGCAAAGGTATCTAATGTTATTACGAGAATCTGCTAAGGTTAATACGAAGTTATTTTGTTGTTTTATAAACTTTAACTTATTAACTCTGAAAACTTAATGCGAAGTCCAGTACAACTACATATACTTTATTTAATTTACGTTTTTACTCATATCATATATGGTTTATGTTCCATTACAGGCTCAGTTTCGCATTATTAAAAAAATCTAAACTATGCTGCATCATGGTTAATTTAAATTTAACTGGTTTAGTGGCTCAGGCGTAAAGTCATATCAGACCGCGTCAATTTGAGAATTTTTAGAAACTTTAAAGATTTAATCTAGCGTGAAAGATATTGAATGACTTTATACATTTTATAGATGTTTATTTATTTTTCACTTATTCTTATTCCTATCCTTGTAAAGCCTGGAAGAGATTGTTCTTAACGATAAGGCCGCCAATTTATGTCACCAACTATGATTTATTTCATAAGCTTACTCTGTATATGTGGTGTCAAATAAAGAGTTATTATTATTATTTACACTAGCAGTATATAACTGGCTAAATATGGTGTGGTTAAATACAGAATAAGGTTTTAATCCTGCCTGGTATTCACCCCAGAAACCCTCAGATGGCTAACATTTTATTTATCATCATTTCTATTTTAAATATTCCCACAATCCATTATAAAGACGCATGAGGATGAAAAAAATAGTCCCTCACATATGCCCAAAGATGGCGTTATGAATCTCCTTTCAAAAGCATTCAGTTAGTGGCCCAATATATCCGGAATCACAACATTCATGTGACTGTGCAATCTGTTAACACCATTACACGTCGATACTCGGCACGCTGCTCCATTTGAACTCATTTTTAGAGGATTTCTGACTGAATTCTGAGATATGTTGACGGTTTTATGTGGTAGTTAAAATTCACCGTGTCTGTACCACAGGTTCAAAAAAAAACATCATCATCAGCCCAAATACGTCCCACTGCTGAGCACGGGCCTCCTCTACAACTAAGAGGGTTTTAGGCCTTAGTCCACCACGCTGGCCAAGTGCGGGTTGGCGGACTACACACCTAAGAAATTCCTAAGAATTTTTTAGGTGTGCAGGTTTTATCACGATGTTTTCCTTCACCGTTAAAGCAAGTGATAATTCATTGTGAATACACACATATCTTCGAAAAGTCAGAGGTGTGTGCCTGGGGTTTGAACCTGCGACCGCCAAAATTCTCGACCGCGCGCCTAATCCTCGAGGCCATCACTGCTTATATAAAAAAATACATTAATTAATTTATTTATTTTTATTCCATTTTATTCTATTAAAGAAACATACTGTTACCTATTTAGTTTTAAACTAATAAAATGTTTCCGCACCTGTAAATCTATTACACAACATGTATAAATAATTAACCTTAATGAAAACAAAAGAAAAAAATAACAATTGAATAAACAGTGATTTAAACAACCAATTGGAACCAGTGTTTTAAAAGTATCTTTTAACAAAATATTAGTGGCATTATTACAACTTTCTCATTCCATTGTGAAAATACAACGCACGTAAGATCAGTAAAAAGTTTATGCAACTTAAACTCGTTATAGGATCAGTTCTGGCTCTGAATGTTGATTTTATATGGTAACAAATTCACATTGACGTATGGTATTGACGTAATGCAAACAACATGCGGTCTGGATGAAAAATAAATTCTTATAAATTAGTAAAGACTAATCTGTAAAATGTATAGTCAATAGGTATTAGGGTTGACCATTTACTACGAAGATAGCTGATTTGTTTTTAGTCTAAGTTACCATAATAAATGTATAAGGCTGATGGCAATTTAATGTAGATGGTATTTGATGATTGTAATTCGATTTGATAATTACTCATGACTTAGTACTATTTAAAAAAAATCTACAGCGGGCAAGCTACGAGTTACCAGTGCAGTGACTATATCGCTTTTTCATGTTTTACATCCTATTTCCAAATTGTTCAACTGAAGCTAAAAATATCGACTACCAAAACTATATTTAGTCACAAAATAACACTACAAACTATCGACCGCCAGAGATTAAACTCAGCATTTTGGTGGATATAATGAGTAATGACCCAAACCCTGTCTCATTATGGAGATAGCGCATTGAGTACTGTGGCAGTTTGCGTGAAGAACTAATCCATAGCCAAGCTTTTGTCCCGGGAAAATTAAAAGCTATCCGGGAATAAATAAAACGCGCATGAAGCTGCGAGTAACAATGGCCCCAGTAAAATATTCTACGCAGTTACTCTTTTAAGCCGTTGTGATGTTACGTGCTCTTACCGCCGGCTTTAAGTCAACCTGCGAATTTCAATGTACAAATAAATCACGTAGCCTCTCCGCTTTTCGTAGCACGTGCTACGTCGTAGCATTCGATATGTTAATTTGGGAACGGCAATCTTTGAAGTACCTATAAATTGATTTCATAATTCAGATTGTGGAACTGTTTGTGGTATTTGTATGTGACATATGTATTTATTTACACTAGCGTATAAAGGGTCGCTTTTGTACTTGATGAATTTGTAAAAATTCCTTTTATTTGTCAGGCCACATTGTGTAACAATAGTCTGGTTCATTCGCCTTTTAGCTTAATACGGCCAGACAAACAAATTCTTTTTTGCTTGTGTTCTTTTGTCTGACGTATAGAAATTGAAATGTATGCAATAATATTTGTTAATCAAAATACATTTATTTTTATTACCAACCCCTTTGACTCATTTTGTAATAAACAAACATTGTCGTGTACAAAATTACATTTAGTTATTCGTGCGGAAGCGAACGTGCTACACAAGAAAAATGGCCCTAATGTAATTCCGGCAGAAACACGACATAAAGAAGGGACATTAGCGTCCCTCTGATTTTTTTCGACACGTGACAAAAATGTCACATTATTCAGCGGTAGCTTCTTTAGGGAACTACTGGATCATTTATTATGGTAACTTGTAAAAAGGTATGGTGAAAGGTACCACCATAAACACACTATGAAGTGTTAAGGTATATTAACGGCTTTAGAGGATGAAAAGTGGTACACCTGTACCCATAGCAACGAGCATATAAGGTAAAAAATTGCTATACAAGTTTTTTATGGGGGGAGATGTTCTGAATAACATTTGGATGTCACTCTTTTTATATTTTGGAATGTAGGTTAAAGTTTTGTAAAATTTCAACTTCTTACCAAAAAACTAGTCGCTGTGGTTTTAAAATACATATATAAAATTGTGACATAGCCTTAACTTTCAAATGAATAAAAATTTATATGAACCAATCAAAGTTACATCACGTTAATTGAAACGAGTAATGAGACTATAATAAAACTAAGAACAATAATATAGTTATTCTAAAGACTTAATAGCGGGCCTGGGTGAGCAAACAAGCCTCGTCTAACAACTTTATGTGAACATTTCTCATGATGTACGAAGTTTATGTGCTCCACATCAAACGGACGGCTTTGTGACGCTTTTAGCGTTTAATTTGTTAATTTACTGCCCACACTGGCTAGTATGTAAACGACAGTTTAGTCTATATGAGCAAATACATATGTCAAAACCATTGTAGAGAAAAACAGCTTGGCTGTTTCAAATAATTACATACATACATAACCTCACACCTGTATTCCCCGAAGGGGTAGGCAGAGGTGCATTTCTGCCCCCACATTTCGCCAGGTATGTATCAGTCCTACGTAATAGGGGGCGAGCCTATTGCCGTTTTTCGGGCACAATTCCAGACTCCGTGCTACTACTGAGGATTTCCTAATGGAAAAACCCAATAACAGTTTGCCTGACCCGGAAATCGAACCCAGGACCTCTAGATCGCACGGCACACACTTATGCTGCGAGACCATAAGAAATAATTGTTTCCAATAATTATATTATATTATTACGGTCTTACTAATAAAAAAATATTACTCACACGTTTAACATGTGAATAGTTACACAGCGTATAACGTCTGTATAAGAGTTACACAGGGTTAACACAACATCGCTACTAATAAACGCAAAGACAAGCTTGTGTAACTACTCACGCTGTATACGGCAAATCCCATAAAAAACAAAACTTGTAAAAAACCCCTTAAACGGGGACTGAATAAATTCATCGACTTGGTATCATATAGATCTCACAACTTTTTACGGCAAAAGAACCGAGTGGCGAGACTTGGGGTTTTTTACAAGTTTTGTTTTTTATGGGATCTCATTTCTTTTTGTAGATAGTCCTACTTTTTTCTTTTCGGTATCTTCTACTTCTTGAGTACTAACAACGGATTTTCTTAAAGCCCACTCTCTGCCTTATGAGCTTTGCTTACTTTTGTAGGTAGTCTTCCTCCTCTACATACGAGACGAGAGCGGCCGCGTCGTGATCTTTATTTTAAAATAATAATTATTTTTTGCGTTAGTTAGAAATATTTAGGGCCGCACGCGTCATACGTCAGTTGGAGTTAATCCTATTTTAAAGTTTTTACCTCTCTTTCACTATAAATTGGTACTGTCAATGTACCTAACAGAAATTTACAACATAAAGCTTATTAGAGGTATAACTTGAACTAATTTACGGCATTAACTGCCGCACTCAGTTTTTTTGAAATGAATAAATTACTTGACCCTATTATTAAGATTTCCTCACGATATTTTCCTTCCCCGTTAAAGTACGCGATAATTCATTGCTACATACATACATAAACTCACGCCTATATTCCCTGATGGGGTAGGCAGAGGTGAATTTCTGCGCCCACATTTCGCCAGGTATGTTGATACATACCTGTCAGTCCCACGTAATAGGGGGCGAGCCTATTGCCGTTTTTCGGGCACATTTCCAGACTCCCTGCTGCTATTGAGAATTTCCTAATGGAAAAACCCAATAACACGTTGCCCGACCCGGGAATCGAATCCAGGACCTCTAGATCGCACGGCACATACATGTAACGCGAGACCACGAGGCAGTCCTTAATTTAAAGACCTTACTTCATAAATAATAAATAAATACATCCAACAGTCACATACATAGTTCTGATCCCACACTAAGATACAAGTCTTGTGTCGTGGGTATCAGAAACTACGAGAGACTTTTCGGTCTCACATACTAATAATAATAATAATCCTCCAACCGATTTTCGGTCATGGCGACCACTTCTGCTCCGTTAAGTCCCTCGTCTTGCATGTGCTCTAGTATGACTCACGTAGCCGATTTTATTCACAAAGGTGCGCGCACACTGCGGACACGTTAGAGCACCATTTCTATAAGTATAGGTGATAGCCACTGGTGGTCGGGCTTTCAGGTATCACACAAACATTTGTCTCGGTGCGGGGATCGAACCCACGGCCTCTCGTTTGGCAAGCTGGTGTCTAGCCAACTGCGCCACGTGTCATTTCTACATACACCTATTATTCCATTATTTTATACTATACAGGTACACTAATTTATTTACTGCAAATGTATCTTTGTAATCCTATATATTTATATGAGATTACAAAGTTATTTATGCAGTTTGTGAATCTAGAAAAGTAGACCAAAATTGCAAGATATTTTAATTTTTCCTTAAGTTATACACTAAGCACTAATTGTGTTCCAAATTTGAAGCTTCTATGTCGGCTAGAAGTGTCTTAGAGGTTTGATGATCGGTCAGTGAGTGACCAAAACCTCGAAGTTTGACTAGTTATAATTCTAAAACTACTGGTTCAAATTGAATGAAATTTGAAATTTACAAAGTTTATACTATGCTTGCTTGGTGACAGAAAATTCAGGTTTCTAGGTTTATCCACAACGAAGTTATACGGTGTCGAAAATGGCCTGAGTTGCTTCGAGAAAAGTATAGTACGGCCGTGCCGCTTTTTCGCTCGACTTGGCGGGGGCACTGCCGTGCCCCCAGATACGCTGGCAATCATTTACGAAGTACGTTCAAAAACTTCTGCTCGTAACTTCGTTTTACTAATTTAATTGAAATTCATAGTTTATTTAGCATTTTAGCAACTTAAATAAATATAAAATATGTTTTCTTTTGAGAAATATCTATAAATATTAATTAAATGTACAAAAACTTGACTAATGGTTGTAATTTTAAATATAAGTTTTGATTCGTACTCATAGTTTTCGAACGCTTCCTCACCTGCAATAACATAACCTTATTTTCATGCGCAAACCGCGCCTTGCCATAAGAAGAAAAAAAAAACCTTATTTTCATTTTTTAATGAGTGTCGTGTGAAAGTATTTCGTTTCGACAATTTAATTGGGATTGATTAAGTAATAATAAACTTATTAAGGTCTAAAAAATGGAGTGCAGTGAAAGTGCATCGATAGTGATGCCGCCTAATCCTAAAAGAAAACGTTCTCCTAACAGGGAACTTACAGAAAAGGTAAAAATACTTATCTAACTTGTGTTATTTGTTTAGAATAAATATATGTTAGCCTTTAAACAATTATCGTGATTTTCTTTCAGGCTTTACTCAAGGAATGTACCTATCAAAGACTACATTGTCGATATTGAAAATAAAGCAGTTGATACAAACACAACTAAAAGTAAACAGTGAGCCTGGCAACTATTACATAAAAGGTAATTTTAGGTATGTACATGTAATGATTTTATTATAAATCACTTTGATAATAATTGTCTTTATGTCTACGTTTCGTATCTTAGATTCAATGAACTCAACTCACGGGAATGGTCCTTATTAGAAATAAAACAACAGTGGCGAACCATGAAATTAGATGCTAAGAAGTCTCTCTCTGACTACAAAAATTCATGCAAGCTGACTAGTGGTGGAGAAAAACCACCAAGTCCAAACTTGGATAATCTATTTTAAGTTTTATACCACAAGAACTCGAAGAAGATATGAATGTGTTTGATAGTGACGGACAGCTGAATCAGGATAGGTATATACTTACATGTATTTTATAATTTTGTATATAAACTTTACAAAAACAATGTGATAACAATTTATTTTTGCAGGTCAAAACTATTGTGATAGAGGAAGAAAAAATAACTGTACCATTAGAAAACAACCAGGTACACAAATATTTTTGTGTTCTATTCCTATATTATAGTGCTGAAGTTAAACTAAGTAAATTTAAATGACAGTAGCTGAAGAACATGTTCCATGAACAGGCCATCTACTTTGATGTAGTAAAAAATAATGTTGAAAACTGTATAAAACTTGTAAACTTAGCTCTGTATTAGGTTGTTAAAAATTGAATTTTTGTTAGGTTGATGTAATCTAGATCATAAAAAATGCATAATTGACTGTTAAATTCCAGAATTCACAAACATGCAATGATGAGTTGAACAGGACTGAAGAAAATAAACATTCAAAAGTAAATATAAAGAAAAAAATATTTAAGCATAAATTCCGTGAAGTAAGTAGAAATTTATTATCACAACTGCTTAAAAATTGTAATATATATTTATTTATTTATCGTAATATATTATTTTGTGCGTAGAAAATGTTAGAAATTTTTCTCTTTCAGAAAAAAGAAGTGAACAATGAAATGTCCAAACGGGATGTTATATTAACTGGTTGCATTACAGCGGAGACAGAGTTGAAGATACAACAGATGACTGAAGCACATGAATGGGCAAGAAAATAACATTTACTTCGCCTAAATAATTTAGAATTAGAGAATAAGATCTTATTAAGTAAATTAGAAAAAAAATAAAAATAATGACTAAAGTAGATATTGTCTTTTAATTTGCTAATAATTTGTTTATAAATATTCATCTAGAAATATCTTTTCACAAAAACTCTTCGAGCAATGCGCCCATGCTCATTATTTTCTTGTCCATGTCTAAGTTCAGGTACTTGTGGTGAAGGTAATACATAAGTTATGTCTTCAAGTTCTTCCCCCATATCTATTGCTATGTTACTAAGGCAATTATGTACAATTTTGCAAGGGACACTGAGAAACCATTCACTAAGCACCGAAACCTTTGCTTCCAAAGACAACACCATTCTACTGTTTCTTGTAGAATGTGAGCACGGTTGTATGCTTCTTATCATCCAAATTAAATGGATTAAATCTATTTTTGTAGCATTTTATTTTTCTTTGATTTCCTTGTCTGTCCTCACTATCAAGCATATCAAATAAATTAACGAACTTTAAATAATTCATTGCTAAATAAAAATTAGGCTCACACAACTGCACCAACATCAGCGACAAGTGACAACCTCTCAGTCAGCTGAAGCTAATATAGTCGCCATTTTGAATCTACACAGCCGTAATACAAGGGTACAAGTGTGTGTAGAGCTTGTGTAAGTTTACATAGGTAGTTATTTCGATCTCTTACAACACCTGTATACAAGCCTTCTGTCAAAAAAATTTTTATTAGTTGCGTTTTTGTTACACAATGCTTATAGTACTTGTATACACTGTGTAATTTTTTTTATTAGTAAGACCGTTATTATATAATTTGTAAGGTGTTGCTCACCTTGTTGGTCCCGCGGCCTAAATTGATAATACAATATGACTTAAGAAAACTATGGAAGAGTCTGAGTATCTCAAACTGTAGCTTCTTAAAAAGCACCGAGTAACCATACCACTTTAAACTACATATAAGCCTTTTTATTGTTTGTTTTCGAAACGTTCTGTGGGAAAGCGACCGTTAAACGCATGAAAAATCCCGTCGCAGCTATTCCGATGCGTTTCCCGTAAGGCTCAACCGAGATGGGTTTTTCGTTCTCGGCCGAGACCGAGAGCCGAGACCGAGAATATACAAAGCGTGAAATTTTTGATTTTTAATACTATTAACTTTTTTATACACTACTAATTGTTTAACAAAATTAACTGCTTTAATAATCAAAGTTAAATAACATTATATTATAACATAAAAAAAGCAATTTTTCGGCTTTTTCGCCCTTCAAAGAGTGTCGCCTCTCGTCATACAATTGTCCAGCTTTGCTAAACAGTTCGACGGTCCCCAAGAACAAAATCTTATCTGCAAAATGCTCTACTGCAGTATAAAGTCTTTAAATTAAGTGAAAATATAAATATAAATTACTCACTCACCTCAAAAATATATATTTGAGAAAAAGAAAATTATTTGTTTAAAAAATATATTTTTGAGCATTTTGCAGATAAGATTTTGTTCTTGGGGACCGTCGAGTTGTTCACTTGCTACGCTAGTAGGCGGCGCAGACAGATTTTTTTAACCATTTACTAAATATTTAGTAAAAACTATATTGTAAAAAGTTTTATAATTAAAAACCTATGCGTTATACAAAAAAAAGTTTCAAATAAAAAAGATGGAAAATATTATTATCTACAATAATGATTTCTACAATTTTCGTCGTACGATGCGCGGTTCGCGAGATTATTCGATAAAACGTGTTTTCCAAGATGGCGGCTGAAGTGAACCCCCCCCCCCCCCCCCCCCCGCCGCGCCAACTTGGATTTACATTCAGGGGACACCTTTGAACATATTCCAAAAAAAATATTCAGGTCCCGTACGTTGCAAAAAAAAAAACCCCCGGCGCTTGGCCTATGTGTATCCAATTACTTTGTGCAGTGTACGCGCCGCTGATTACATCCGATCAGAGATTTGCATCTCTATATATAGTATTCGTTTAACTATTTGATACCTAACAGCCGGAATTAATGATCAACCCTTATCCTTATCTGGGAATAGATATAGCCGTATTGAACCAATCAGGTGAGTGTTTGATGCACGCTCAAAGGTGATTTGTTGTGATTAGTTTATTATTTGAAATAATTATTAATTTTGGACGTAAAAGAATTAAATAAAGACCTAGTCTGAAAATCAAAAAATTAAAAAAGACTGTCATCGCTGCTGGGCACGGGCTTCCCCTACAACTGAAAGGGTTTAGGCCTTAGTCCAACACGCTGGCCTAGTGTGGGTTGGCGGAAAAAACACCTAAGAAATTTATTGTCCAGGTTTCTTTACGATGTTTTCCTTAATCGTAAAAGAACGTGATACGGTCATGACTGAAAAGTCAGAGGTTTGTACCTGGGGTTAGAACCTGCGACGGCCGAGTTTCTCGACCGCACGCCTAAATCGCGAGCCCATCACTTTATTACTTATTTATATACTAGACATCCAATGGATGGCTTCGTATGCCTTTGAAGAAAGTAATTGAAGTATGAAATATTTTGTGTTACCAGCGATGACGAGCACGTCAATGAGCGCGAGCACGGCGAGGCTGGCGAGGCTGGCGGGCTCGTCCCAGCGCACGTCGTCGAGCAGCGCCGCGCACGCTGTCTCGTTCAGCGAGCGCATATTACGCGCGACGGCGGCGGCGCGCGCCTCGCCGCGCGGCGCATTGCCCGCTGCACTAGCGCGCCGCTCGCATGCTGCTACCGGATCTGTCAATGAAATCGAAACATCCATGTTTATTCATTCCATGTTTTATCATCATCATCAGATTTTATACGTCCTACTGCTCCCACTCAGAACAATAATGTAGGTACTCAAGACATCTTGTGCCGACTCTGAATGATCATACAAGACTCGTATGATCATCCAGAGCGTTATGGGGGAATATCTCATGATGCGTAGTTTATGTCATCGCTGCTGGGCACGAGCCTCCTCTATAACTAGGGGGCTTAGGCCTTAGACCACCACGCTGGCCTTGTGCGAGTAGGCACTCACACACCTAAGAAATTCCTAAGAACCTTCAAGTGTGCAGGTTTTCTCACTATGTTTTCTTATACTGTAAAGTAAGTGATGATTATTATTATGAATTCACACATAACTTCGAAAAGTCAGAGGTGTGTGTCTGGGGTTTGAACCCGCTTATAAACTTTTATGCTAGCTTATCAAATGAGTGACCGCGGTTTCGATAACCGCAATGAGACTAATGATTGTGTGATCCTCAGGACTGGTTGTTTGTGAGACTTAAAACCCCGATATCTACGACACAAGACTAAGACTCAGTCTGAGTTCGTAAGTATGTGACAAGGTCTTATAACAGCTCTCAATACGGTTATTGTCAAGAAAGGATAGTAAGGTCACCAAATAAGGCCTACCTTAATTTTATTATTACCTAACTAGCAGGTTTATAATAAAAATGCACTACTAATTTGAAATACGTATATTTATTTATTAAATTTTGTAATAAATGAAACAAAATTACTTTAGAAACAAAAATCACACTTTTGTGAACACAAATAAATAAAATGTCACTTTGGCCTTATTGGGAACCCTGTGTCTTAATAAAGCCTTAATAAAAACAAGTAAGCGTTTAACTTCTTAATTAATACAAAACGTCAATACTTATATTCAATCTAATGAGATCTTATTAATTACTTTTTGCAATTTTAGATCAGACATAAAAAGGAAAAGAAAGAGAGAATGGCAAAAAAAACTTGAGTCTGCGGTTTCGCTTTATTTTGTTGGGTTCGTCATAACTTAGAAAAAAGACCGGCAAGGTCCGACCAGAGTTTCAATACCATTATTTAAACCATTCCCTTAAGAATATTTTTTTCCCATTCCATCATTCTCTTCATACGGGCTGCGACCTAATTGCCGACTAGTCCATACTTATTATTTATAAACTCGGTTGTTATTTTAATTGCTACTTATACCTTTTGCACCTTGACCTATCATAAGCGCTTTTATATGAATAGTAAAAAATATTTTTTTATTTTATTTAATCGATGGAATAAATAATTACACAGAAATGATTTCAAACAACTTCTTTATTAGAAAACTCGCGAATTTGTTTATATTTCGCAATTTTTACTGACAATACACAAAATACGGATACAAAGTTAAAACGCTTAATCAGAAGACTTCCCAACTCAAATATTGTTTTGGACGAAATTTTGCAAAATGAAGATACACTTTGAGAACAGATGACTAAAGTTTACCCAGTTTGCAATATTTATTTGGGACTCCGCTTGATATTTCTTATAAGTTACCCAAACACAGCTCAGTGAAAATATGACTGAAAAAACAAAAACGACCGAACCATCGGAATACATGAATGTGCGCTGATGTATCAACTGAGTTCGATTCCCGGGTCGGAAAAGTGAAATTTCGGTCAATATTCTATTTTTATTCTAAATTTTTTTAGTAACTACACGATCTCTGGGAAAAACGGCAATGGATTTGCCCATTTTTCCATGTTGGAATAATCCGATTAATACAAAATACATGTAGAAACGTGTAGTTACGAAAAAAAAAACATATGTGTATTCATACTAAGTTAGCCTACGTGCAAAAAATAAAACACAATAATATGTATTATTATGATTTAATTATTTTATTTTTTGACTATTGTCAGGTAAATTATTAAAACTTCATTTTCGTTTGTCAAATATGTGGGTAGTTGCAATATTGTATGCCGTCTGAAGCAGTTGGGTCGCGTCTCGTGGTCAACGCAGACATGGCAGAACGCTGCCATGCGGTTATGCCATAGTTACGGAAGTGTTTTCTGCATCGACAAGGCTTCATCCGTATGATATTCAAACGGTTCACGTATAAATGTATTTCGTCGCGAGTGTGACTCAATTCCGGACCTTTTTGTGCTGTGTCTGTGTGTGTGTGTACTATGTGTAAGTGTTTTGTGCTTTTATGCAAAATATTAAGTGTAATGTAAGTAAAATTGAGTATTGTGAGTGATTGTGATGTTCTTGCACCGTTTACATATCTATTTACGATTTGAATGCCGAAACCACCATACACTGTCCAACAGGTACGTACGTCTTGTTGCTTTCAAATTAACTTTCATTTACAGTTCCTAGTATATATAGTTGTTAACCGACATTAGTATTCAAAATCAGTGTTTGTTACAACATTATAAAATAGTATGTTCATGTCGTAGAAAACCACTTCATTTATATGTGGATCACCACACCCATCAAGTTGAAGTCGATTTTACCCGATTGAAAGTTACAAGGGAGTTACACACCGAGCTCATTATTGTAAGGGCCCATTCACATCACAAGAGCGTTCCGCGGGGCGAATAATGAACATGCACCGCTCACGAGCGCTTAATGCGTTCACCGCGATTTTGAAGTATACGTGGCGATTTGGAAAGTGTGTGGCTTCGTATTCCATCGTTCCTGCAATGGATTAACGTTTCGGGAGCCATGATTTGAGAACGGCGTTGTATTGCATTCATTACTATTGTACTTTTGAGTTGTAAGGCTTCGTGCATAGTTTAGACTAGTATAGGGCTACATAAAACATGGAGCGATTCTGTTTGATCAATCCAACGTTATTAGGGGCGAGTATTGCCGTTTTTCGGTCTCATTTCTAGACTCCATGCTGCTAAGGAGAATTTTCAAAATGAAAATAAATAAATAACAACAACACTGCCTAACCCGGGAATTAAACCCAACACCTGTAGTTTGCACGGCACAGACTTATGCCGCGAGACTACGAGGCAGTGTATTTTGACTTTTTTGTAACTGACTTTTTGTTGTTCACAAAGTATTCTTTTAATTTTAGTTTAATTTATCCTTATTCAGTCCATTTGGGTTTCAACAAAGATTACAATAATTACTGTTGGCGTTAATTTTGGTATTTAATTTTTTTATACGATATATAGCGACAATATTGCAATTTCTTCGAAGCATCGAGACATTTTTGAGTGTTCAATTCTCAACTGTGTTTTTTTGTTATCGATATTAGTTAAAATGACAGTGTATTTGACAGTAAACGCAATGTTCTCTAGATGTTCAATAAATATCCACGCTATCAACAAGTTTAATCCATTAGTTTTGAAGCCCAGTATCAGAACTCAAGTTAAAAGTTGTTAACATTTTGGCTGAAAGTTTCAAGCTTCAGAGCTAAAAGTATATTCAATTATGTAAACAATGTCGATCTTCATTTAGAGTTTGTTTCTCTGCAGAATAATGCGCAGCTTTTGTTCGATATTAGTGAAGTGAAATGAGGTGGGTGGTAGCTTGTATGGGACTGAAAGTGAGCACTTCTGGAATTGTATTGCAGTATTCGGATTGCAAATTATTTCCCTATTTAAAATTTCTCTTTTATTTAAAATAGGTTAGTTATTATTTCTATTGACTATTTACATACATACATACATAAACTCACGCCTGTATTCCCTGAAGGGGTAGGCAGAGATGCATTTCGGCACCCACATTTCGCCAGGTATGTATCAGTCCCACGTAATAGGGGGCGAGCCTATTGCCGTTTTTCGGGCACATTACCAGACTCCGTGCTGCTACTGAGAAGTTCCTAATGGAAAAACCCAATAACACTTTGCCCGACCCGGGAATCGAACCCAGGACCCCTAGATCGCACGGCACATTGTACCGCGAGACCACGAGGCAGTCAACTACTACTATTTACCTATCATATATTACATGTTCGAACAAAATGTAAACAAATTTGGGTGCAAAAATTGACTTCTGCTTATCACTTTGGACGTGAGTACTGTGTGCGTATATAATATGTACCTACATTTTTATTAAAATCATTTCTTAATACACATAGCGACTGTTTGTACACACTCTATCGAACACACAAAAAAGTCACGCGAGACTTCCGATGAAGGGTAATGACAAAATAATAACTCCGCGTCAATTATATGAGGGGATCGAAGTTCGAGTGGCAACAAGTAGGGTCAAAGTCAGTTGTTAAATGAAAAGAAATAGAAACCGCACTTTTGAGAGGTAACTTTGACAGTTACCCCAGTATTGAACTGGGGTTGGAAAAAGTAATATTCGATTATTTTTTTAAATGACACGCAGTCTGTTAGACTTTTTAGTAGACGGCAATATTTATGTTTATGGGACTTAAACAAACTTTAAGAATGTTGATGTTTTAAGGCAATTGCATACTCGTAAGAGAATACATCGAACTCGTTATACAATGGTGTTGTAATTCAAAATGGAACATTTGTCAGAAGTAGCAAAAAACTGATAATTAACTTTTTATTACTGATTTAAAAATAAATAAATACTTCAGGTGTTTTATTAGTAAATTGAATAGAAATCTGACTACCAATGAAAAAGTTTTAAAAATAATAGATAATTAAGTTTTTTCGCGTTCGTTAAATTATTGTATCATTAGTCTGACATGTAGATTGATTGTAGTAATATTACAAATTCAATTCAGTTGTAATACAGATTACCTGACAAGTGACAACACCAGCTAAAAATAGCTCAATATATTCCCACAAAAGAAGATCGCTTCCTAATGTATTCAACGTAAATTCTTTAAAACTCAATCAATGGTTAAGTGCTGAGGCAATTAAGTGGAACGTAATCCAATGGTGCGGAGGCTGGGGGCGGTGTGCTGATTAGAAACACAAACAAAAGCCTATCTCGCCCTCCGACGCGCTCTGGGACGGGTAATTAGCGAGCACTTGGCCTACAGGGACCAGGGCCAAGGTATAATCGATTGGCGATTACTATACTTAGAACTACATTATAGCTTTTATCCTCGGTTTCACTAGATACTTTAGTATTTTTCATAAATCAATGTTTAAGCACAGTCTATAATCATTTCAAGAAGATTAAAAATTAAAAATTCTTTAAAATCGGTTAGCGATTAAGCAGTGCAAGCGAAACAAACTCAAATATAGTACATACATATACTCTTGGTTAAGATACCGGTACGTTCAAATTTCGCGGTTAAACTGAATCTGCGTATTAATTCCGTGAAAATAAATTGTAAATATTTATTTTAGGCTATTAATATCGTCAAATGATATTCAAATTAAAAACTCATTTACAAAAATACGTCTTTAGTCTGTTTAACAAGATACTTTAAAAAAAGCTGAGTAAATTTGAAAAAAGTTAACGTATAGATGAAAATAAAAAAGCAATTCAATAAACTGAAGAACGTTATAATTATTTTTATTTAAAGTTAGTTTATTAAAATAAATCCTCTAGATTATTTTTATTAATTAATAGATATACTACACCAGTTGTCTTAATTAATATGATTTAATCGCTCAAACTCGTAACTTGCACCGCATGCAAAGTGGAGCCATACGTATTCACATATTTGCGATCTCACATTAACTCCACTAGCGAAAAGCTATTAGAGTACACAAAGCGATTAAAGTATCATTCATTTAACTTTAAAACTCCAACCATTATTTCATATTACTTATAATTTTTACACACGCTTTCATCTTTTATTGCGATAATCTTTAAACAGTTTCTTTATAAAACGATTTACAATAGTGAGACTTATTTGATACACGTTTACACACGACCTTAGTAACGCATTTTAACAGTTTAATGTTTTAGTTTTTATTATTAAGTTTGACTGACATAGTCCTCAAAACCGACGTGCATGATTATCTATACCTACATATAATCACCATACACAGATATTTGCAACGCCTTATATAAATGAGATGATATTTCCCGCTCTAAGGCATTATTTTCCAATATCTCGGATCGTCAACAGATCTGAGTTTAAGATTCGAGTAAGCGAGTCGTGTATTGGAATTGCAATAGACTAGGCAATTGATTCTGCACAGTTCAATCGGTTGTAGCAGTTCAAGTTAAGAATAACTTCATATTACCATCAGAGACCAGCTCCCAGAAAATATAGTTTTGAAATATTATTTTCTAGCGTAGCATTGTTTTGTTATAAAGTAGGAAAAAGAACTTACAAAAATTGAAGTAGGTATTTCCCTTTGGAAATCTTCATATTCAAATCTAATACGGAATCACATGGTAGAAAGTGGATGTGTTCTTATCAGTCCAGTGACCACCAGGTCCACTCTTTTTATAAGATAAGTTATTACTTATAGACTTTGATTATCTGTTTCACTAAGAAAAACTAGCAGTACTAGACAGATTTGAACACGATTTATAATAATAGAAAGCAAATATTAAATATTTTATATGGTATAAGTAATTTTGGCCTCCTTGGTTAAGGCGCGTGGTCAAAATTTCATCTGTCGCGGGTTTAAACTGCAGGCAAAAACCTATGTGTGTATTTTTAAAAGCGAAAGAAGATATCGCGAGGAGACCAACTACAAAGACCTTAAGTGTGTAGTCCGTCAATCTACACTAGGCCAGCATGGCGGAATGAGGCATAACCCTTCTCAGTTGTAGGGTGGGCCTGTACCCAGCAGTCGGATAAATATATATGCTGATGACTGCCTCGTGGTCTCGCGGTACAAGTATGTGCCGTGGGATCTAGAGGTCCTGGGTTCGATTCCCGGGTCGGGCAAAGTGTTATTGGGTTTTCCATTAGGAAATTCTCAGTAACAGCACGGAGTCTGGAAATGTGCTAGAAAAACGGCAATAGGCTCGCCCCCTATTACGTGGGACTGATACATACCTGGCGAAATGTGGGTGCAGAAATGCACCTCTGCCTACCCCTTCGGGGAATACAGGCGTGAGTTTATGTATGTATGTATATATGCTGATATATGTATGTATGTATATACATACATAGATGGATAAGAGTTGATCGTAGAGGAGCTATGGCTCCTGCCATTATTATTTGGACTTATCCGCAGGCTTAAAGCTAAGTCAGATACGATGGTGCTAGCATAAAAACAAAAGAATGATTAATTTTATGAAATACATTTATACGTAATATTATGGAATATGAGCCAAACAAAACAACATTGAAATCAAATATCTCTTACGGAATTTTATTTTCTAGACAAACGATGTTTTACGAAGTTCAAAAGCGTCGTGATTATTGTTTAATATTAATTTTAACTTCTCATTGTGATACCATTAAAGTGATTGATGAGACTGTCATTTCCGCCTAAATGCCAATGGCCTGATACACCGCTGTCATCTCAACTGTGATATGAGTAAAATCAATCAGAACCAGTGTTCTTATTGTGACAGTGCCATCGCATTGGAATTGGACGTCTGCGCGTCATCCAGTTTAATTTTAGCTCAACAGCTTGCGGATGAAATCTGTGACGTATGATAAGCTGCGGCTTGTTCTGGAGAGCGCTTATTTTTCCAGAGGCATTTAAGTGAAATGAGAATATTATTCTTGGCATTTTTTTTTATAATTACGTATTACCTTGTCAAGCTTGCTCATTATTACAATTTTGTTTTACGTTATAGTCGGAGAGCCTATTGACATTTAACTGATAAACTCAACAGCTAACACTGATAGTGTCATCATCATCATCAGCCCAAACACGTCCCGCTGCTGGGCACGGGCCTCCTCTACAACTGAGAGGGTTTAGGCCTTAGTCCACCACGCTGGCCTAGTGCGGGTTGGCGGACTACACACCTAAGAAATTCCTAAGAAATTTTAGATGTGCAGGTTTTATCACGATGTTTTCCTTCACCGTTAAAATAAGTGACAATTCATTGTGAATACACACATAACTTCGAAAAGTCAGAGGTGTGTGCCTGGGGTTTGAACCTGCGACCGCCGAAATTCTCGACCGCGCGCCTAAACCTCGAGGCCATCACTGCTTAGTGATAGTGAATACTGCTCAATTATAGAAATATTATCTGTATTTTAATTCATAATCTTTAGTAAAATGTAGAATCTAACAACAAATATATATTTTTGTCATCTATTTATTTATTTTATTTATTGACACTTTTTATACATTAAGTATAGAGGCGGACTGAACGACTTAAAAACAGCTAGAGAAGAGAAGGCGTAAAAAATACTTTTGTCTACCTTTTCGAGAAAATTTGCGTGAATATGTATTTATGTGTAACTAAACAGGCTACATCTGGGTTAACATATTAATTTTTGCTACCAACTTTCAACTAACACGATTTCTTATGTTTACTTTTTTGTCATTGGCAGTAATGACGCCACTTATCCGGGCTTATATTGAGTCCGCGTCAGACCATTCGGCTGCGTGTTTCAAACCAACTTACGACTTTCATAATAACAAGATGTTATCTAAATTAAGTAGATCGCGTGAACCAGTTGTGCGGTCGGAAATTCGTACATAATTGTACATTATGGCCTAAATAATGAAACATGCCATAAGTCATTATTCGTAATAAATCATGCGGCTTAGTGATTTGAAAGCTTGTTACATGAACGTTGCAATTTTATGGACTGCCTTATTGGTACTTCAAAATTATTTTGCATGTGCCATCGAAAGACCCCAATACGTAATTCTCACCAACCCGCACTAGGCCAGCGTGGTGGACTAAGGCCTAAACCGTCTCAATTGTAGAGGAGGCCCGTGCCCAGTTGCGGGACGTATATGGACTGATGATGACGTAATTCTGAAGTGAATGAAGCAAAATATCGTGATGAAGTTTACATATCTAGTATTTTACAACAAAAACCTTCTTAGGAATCATTATTATCAGCCCAAATACGTCCCACTAATGTGCACGAGCCTCCTCTACAACTGAGAGAGTTTAGGGCTTAAGTAGTGATGGCCTCGAGGTTTAGGCGCGGGTCGAGAATCTCGGCGGTCACGGGTTCAAACCCCAGGGCACACCTCTGACATTTCGAGGTTATGTGTGTATTCACAATTAATTATCACGTACTTTGACATTTAAGGAAACCATCGTAAAGAAACCTGCGCACCTAAAAGTTCTAGGATTTTTTTTAGGAGTGTAGTCCTCCAAGCCACACTTGGCCAGCGTGGTGGACTAAGGCCTAAGCCTTTCTTAGGAATGAGAGGCTTTAATAAATAGTGTACTAGGATCCTGCGT